>CM077154.1:40818136-42053114 GCA_039583875.1 Platanthera guangdongensis
TTTACTCCTCCAGGAGTTTGACTAGAGATCCGCGATAAGCGAGGTGCCGAGCATTGCCCGCCACCATTCGTGCCTAGATCATCCTTTTTATAGAAAAATTAGATGAAAAATGTTTTTAACGATTATTTTCCCGATGAGAATTTTTTTTCAATTACACATCTACTTCTCCTTGGTTTGTACACATCGCTAACTATCTAGTGACTCAGGTGCTCCCAAAGGAGTTCTCGTCTCAGCAAAAGAAGAAATTCTTTTCTGAGTTGAAGAACTACTTTTGGCGGGCCCGCATCTTTTTAAAGTCTGTGCAGACCAAGTGATCAGGAGGTGTGTTTCTTTTTGATGAAGGATTAGATATTATTAACATTTGCATGAAGGACCGACAGATGGGGACTATCAAGCTACTCGCACCGCTCACAAAGTGTTAAGTGCAGGTTTTTACTGGCCTACCCTGTTTAAAGACGCGCATGCCTTTGTGAGTAGGTGTGATAGTTGCCAATGGTGGGGGAATATTTCGAATAAAAATGAAATGCCACAAAATTATTTCCTAGAGTGCGAAGTTTTCGACCTCTGAGGGATTGATTTTGTCGGCCCTTTTCCTTCTAGCTTCGGGAATAAGTACATTTTAGTTGCCGTTGATTATGTTTCGCGTTGGGCCGAAGCCCAAGCTCTTCCTACAAATGACGCCCGAGTCGTAGTTAATTTCCAAAAAAAATTATTTTCTCTCTTCGGTACGCCGCGCGCTATCGTTAGTGATAGGGGTTCCCATTTCTGTAAGGCGCAATTTTCAAAAATCCTAACTAAATATGGCGTTACTCATAAGCTTTCCACTACCTACCACCCCCAAACTAACGGACAAGTCGAAGTAGTGAATAGAGAAATAAAAAGAATTTTAGAAAAGACTGTTTCCACATCTAGAAAAGACTGGTCAGCCAAATTAGATGAAGCTCTATGGGCCTACCGAACAGCGTACAAAACTGCCCTCGGATGTACCTCATATCGGTTGGTTTATGGAAAATCGTGTCATTTACCCGTAGAGTTAGAACACCGCGCCTTTTGGGCCTTACGATTTTTAAACTTCGATCCCCACTCTGTCGGCGATTTTAGAAAATTTTAACTTAATGAACTCGACGAGTGGCGCTCTTACGCATATGAAAATAACAGACTTTATAAAGAGCGGACGAAGCGTTTGCACGATCGACATCTTAGGCACCCAAAAATCTTTAAGCTGGGAGATCAAGTTCTTCTTTATAATTCTCGTTTACGTTTATTCCGGGGTAAATTAAAATCACGTTGGTCGGGGCCTTTTACTGTTTTAGAACTCTTTTCTTATGGTACTGTTTTAATTTCCCACCCTGATAAGGGTAATTTCAAAGTGAATGGTCAGCATCTTAAACTGTATTTCTGTGATGATGTCAGTCCCAACCCTGTTAACTCTATCTTTCCTGTCCTGGCATTTGATTCATCTGAACTTTATTTTTAGATAATATTTTGGACAATCTTATTTTGATGCGGCGAGCTCAAAAGACGCTTTAAACAAAGGGCGCTCTTGGGAGGCAACCCAAGTTATCTTTTTATGTTTTCTTTATTTCACAATTTTTGCCCCGAATGGCTCCGGCAAGCTGAAACTTCTGCGATCGCCTGCTCCAACGGTTCTGATTCCATGACAAAGTACACCAGAAGACGTTTCATGAAGATCCAAAGCACAAGCATGGGGGAGCGGCATCACTCAACTTTCCCTGCAACATAAAACTGGGGAAGTACCTTTTTTTCAATCCTGTCTTTCATTTCTGTCCTTTAATTTTCTCTTGTTCTCCAACCACCTTCTCCATTGAGGACAATGTAGATTTTAAGCTTGGGGGAGGACTTCCTCCTTTTTGCTTTTTGTAAATATCTTTTACTTTTTATAAAAATCCAAAAAAATCCAACAATCCAAAACATAGATATAGATGCATTTTGGTATTTCAATAGTACCCCATGTTTGTGTTTTGTTTTTCTCAAAATTCTTTATAAACAACGTAGTTAATTATAATTTTTCTAATCATTTTTTTAATCATATTTCACAAGTAAAATGTTTGCCATGCTGTGTTTCTAATTCACGGTAGCATGTTAAGGTGAAACATTTCTCTAAAACGCGCATTTCTATTATGGTTTTCCGTTCTTTATTTTCTTTACTCTCTCTAAAATTCATCATCCACTATTTTTCTTTTCATTTTTAGATAATTTTTGTAAGAACAACTTCTGAATAACGTAGTAGATATGAACGATCCAAGTCACATATTATTTTTATTTTCAAGATAATTTCATCAATCTTCTTTTATTATCTCGAACTTGCTTTTTGAAATTTTTTGAATCTATGTTTTAAATAAATTTAAAAAGCGTGAAAATGATTTAGGCCGTTTTTGTTTACGTTTGAACTTTTCTGCCAACCTAAAATCTTTTACCACTAGTTAGCCGCTTTTGAGTCTTTTTTTTCCAATTTCATTTGATAACTCCACATAGCATTTCATTTTCACCAAAGCCAAAATTCCTACCTAATTGATCACGCTAAATTTTTTGAGTTTCATACAAAAAAATTTTATAATCGTACTAGGAAATTTTGTGTTATATTTGGAAAAATTATTAAAAAAAAGTGTACTCAAAAGCAATATTTGATTTTATTTGGCCAATTCAACATGAAAGAAAAAAAATTTTATGGCCTTTGTTTTGAAAAAAAAAGAAAAACAAAATGATGAAAGAAAAAATAAATAATAATAAAGAAGAAAAAGAAAGAAAAAATATATATATTTTGTTTAAAATGAAATTTTTTATTTTGTTTGAAACTCTTTGTTTTGGTTTAGTGTGATTTTAAGCCTCCATATTTATCTTTGAATTTCACTCCTATTTCATGATCCTAAACCAAACGTTTTGGTCCTATTAAGTCCTTTTGATTCACGCTTTTTTAAATCTTATTTAACAGCTACGAAAAGAAGAAAAGTAAATCAGTTTTAGTTCTGGATTTAAACTTAGATTTTTGTTATTTAATTGATATAATTATAATGCGTTGCTTGAATCTAGTAACAACTCAATACATTCTTTTCATTTTCGTTGTCTTGCTTAAATCTATTTAAAGAGTCTCGTCAAAATTCTGGATGATTTATTTTCGTTAAGTAAAGTTTATAAAAGTTAAACCATACCAAAATAATTGTTTTATATTTACGTTTTACATTCTCCCTACCTAGAATTTCGTATAGTACTTGTGTAAGCATGATTAAAACTTTTTGAATTAGTCACTTTTTATGATTAGCTATTTTTTATATCTTTGCTTGGGGACGAGCAAAACTTAAGTTTGGGGGAATTTGATAATACGGTTTATAGTCAATTTTATTAGGGTATTTTCAGGGTTTCAAAGCAAATCATGTCTTGTAAAGTGCTTATTTTGATTCACCTTTGTATATATTTTTGTCGCTAATGTGTTTTTCTGCTTTTTGCAGGTTTTGACGGCTTTCAGCCGAATTTTGCTGTGACACGACCCCTGGTCATGCCCTACCTGGGCGTGTAGCTAGGGCGTGTAACCCAGAGGAATGAAGCAATTGGTCCGAAACTGCATTCCATGGAAACTTAGTGTATACGCCCTCTGTCACGCCCGTGTCACATCCGACACGGGCGTGTTCCAGAGGCGTGTCCCCAGGTTCCGAGGAATCGCCACAACACGCTCGTTTTTCCCGCTCCACCGTCGCACCCAAAAGTGTAATGCCCCCGGGTCACGCCCGACCCGGGCGTGATATATGGGCGTGTACTTCAGCAACCACGCCTGTCACCTCCAACATTCAATCCCAGCTCAACAAAGTCACGCCGCAAAGAACACGCCCCAGGTACACGCCCTACCAGGGAGTGACATTTGGGCGTGTACTTCAGCTACTTCGCCAGAATTAAATTCCAGCCCGAAAAAGTCGCACTGAATGTGTAACGCCCCAGGGTCACGCCCGACCCGGGCGTGATAGGGGGACGTGACCCGACCCGAAAAAATCTATAAATAGAGCCCATCTCCAAGGTTTCAGGCACATCTTTTGGATTGAGAGGGGAGGTTCTGTCCTTTGTATTTTTGAACTTTTTCAAGCATGTCTCTTCATTTTTAGCTCTTCTTATCTCTAGCTTAATGCTTTCCCTATATTAGCTCCTAGCTTCTTTCTGTAGTATAATGATAATGATAGTGTAGTTTACTTTCCATGTACTTGTAATCTCTGGTTTTCAAGTTGTAAGACCCCTGTTTCCATTAATAAAGAAGTGTTGTTTTCTTTTTCGTTTCCACTTTGTTTTCATTATTTTCTTCTACTCATCCCCCCTCTTCCACCTCACCATGATTAACTAATCCTCCATGTACTCGATCTTGATGATACGAGGTTCGAGTGATTAGGTTATGATGCTTTGAATCTTACCTTTTCTCTTTAGGGTTTAGCCTTGAATTACTCTTGATTTATCACGGGTTGGAGGTATATCATCGATATATACTCTCCACCTTTGCTTTCATTCTGGGCTAGCCGAGAGGCCGAAAGTTTGAAATGAGCGCTCAAGAGTAAAGGGAGTTGTTCGCACCCCTCGAGAGAGGCAGACGTTCAAATCTCCCGGATTGGAGTAAAGTCCAATAGTGGGGTTCACCGCGTAAAGCGAGTTTTAGGCCTCCGATTTAGGCGAAAGTCGGTCGGACCTTCCTAAACTCAGTTAAGCACGACCTTCGAGAGAAGAATGTCAATATTTATGGAACCTCCACGGTCAAAGACCTTTACCCTAATTATCTTAGGTTTATTTATCGTATTTTTCTAACCACTCTTGCCGAGGTGATTTCTGATCGAGTGCATTTTCCTCTCATTGTTACTAAGCTTTAGTATAATCGCTCTTTTAGCTCTCTTTATCTTTTCATGCAAGTAGCTCTCTTTCATTGCAAGTAGTTCTCTTCCTTTAGTACGCTTAGCTTTCTTCTAAACCCTAATTTTTCCGTCGATAAAATAATAGATTTCGTGTGAGTAAGCTTACTCAACTGTTCCCGGATTATAATATGACACTTGTGTCCCCTTACTACAGTTCGATAGGTATAGTTGCCTAGCCAGATTGCTAGTTCGGCTGTTTGCTTTTCGTAAGCATTGGCCCGGCCACCATAGCTCAAAAGGGCTTCATCCCGTTACTTCCTGTTCGGCTCTCCAGCACCTGCATAGGGATAATCCCCCAAGAGGTGGTGAACAGGGCAACAATCAACTTAAGCTGACCAAATAATAATGACCCACCCCTCACGCAGGGCGGTGGAGCTCCTTCCCTATAGGTACGCAACATGTATATATATATATACATATATATATATATATATATATATATATATATATATATATATATATATATATATATATATATATATATATATATATATATATATATAATGATATTAGAACGTGTAATTTAAGCACAATTCACCACAGACGTTGGCACACACAACCACATGCCCGATGCATTCAGTGCACATTTCGGCGTTGTGGACTTTTCCAGGTCCACCACTATACTCATTGATAGTTTAACATTTGTTTGAGCATTACTTTTCTTTCCGACTCGAAGCCTAATATTCTCACCTATTGGTATGGCAAAGTCAAAGATGTTCTCCACGATTCACTTCAGTAACTCACTCTAAGTCATTCGACATAGGGTAGGTATAGTTCAACCATAACACGTTGCTTAAATCGTCGGGCACAACAAACCATGATGCGGGTTAGGCTCCCCTTGCCCATTCATATAATACATAACCACGTTATGTTTCAAGGATGGCACTCATGAACACCATAGCTGGGTAATCAAAGCTCAAATCTCAATATATTAGACCCCTAGTTTCCAAGAGACAGGACCCACAAACATAGCAATCTGGGAGCTACTGCCAATGGTAGAACTATTGCAGCGCGATAGGTGACGGAATATTGTTTCTATTTTGGTGTTTTCTTGGAGAGAAGCTCCATTACTCTTGCTGTAGCAACCTACACACCTCATGACTATGTAAACTATATGTTTAACCACATAGTCTTCTCCGACACGCAAATAAAAGATAAAGATCACCAATACTGACTAACTTGTCTATATGAGCTTATCACAACATACTTATTTCGTACTTCGATTCTGAATACTATATGCAAGTTTATTATCGGGGATATCATCGATCAACCCATTGGAAATCCCTTCGCTCTCCACCAATTAGTAGGGGACTTCATGCAATTATGCCATATTATGGGCTTCACATATCCAAACAGAAAGATCCTTACCCTTGTCGATCATTTTGGATCCATGAACACAAACTTGATATGGATGGAAATAACCGCAGCACTTTCCTCTCTGAGTATCTAGATTTGGCATGCTAATCAAACAACATGAACACTTCCTAGAGCTTCTCCAAAGGTTAGAACAACATTTTTATTTTATTTCCTTCCTTCTTTCCTCTTCTTCCTCAACACTTGAAGAGAGAGAGAGAGAGAGAGCAAGAGAGATAAGAACTTGAAGTGGGATAGTTGAAGAGATGAAATGAACCTTTTCTCGCCCACTCCCCAAGTTAAACCACCCGGTTTCCCTTAGCCACATGATATTCAGCTCTGAAGGAATATGTTGGGTCCGGCGTCCCTTCACTTGACCCGTGGCGCTTTGCTACTTATTTAAGAAATTAAGTAGCGACCTCTCCAACAGTCCGGGCTTTTGGTGTAGTTGGGTATGCGCTTGATCCTTCAATTGGTATCAGAGGAGGTCACGGGTTCAAGACCGGGGGGCGCTATTAAATCCTGATTTTTCCCTTCTACCTATGTGGGTCCGGTGGGTCAGGCAACCGTGGACATGTGGTAACCCCACCTCTGAGCCAGGTGGGCCATGTGGTAACTCCACCTCTGAGCCGACGGGTTGTGCTAGACACCGGGGGGGATTGTTTGGTCCGGAGTCCCTTCACTTGACCCGTGGAGCTTTGCTACTTATTTAAGAAATTAAGTAGCACCCTCTCCAACAGTCCGGGCTTTTGGTGCAGTTGGGTATGCGCTTGATCCTTCAATAGGTATCAGAGGAGGTCACGGGTTCAAGTGAAGGTTCACCCTACTGCAAAGCTTCACTTCCTGAACAACTCAAGATCTTAGGGGGAGCTTTGACAACATCCACAATCTTCTCTCTGATTATTGACAGAGAAGATCTTCTCATCCCTCTCTCTCTCTGCTGTAAAGGGTTTTTCAAACTCCCTTCAAAAGTTTGTGTTTGGTTTCTGAGACCTTATCAACACTCAGTGGTGGCAAGACACCTGATCAAAAAATCTTGTTTGTTTTTTGAGCACCTTATCAAAAGCTCATTGGTGCCCATGACACCTGATCAACTCATCCTGCCGTGGATTCCTACCTAGGGTGGTAGAAGAGTGGATGTACCCAGGTTGATTGGGGAACCAATATAGCTCCTTGTGTCTTCTAGTTGCTTGTCTTTCTGTTTGTTTCTGTCTATGGTTTGTGACTAGATTTCTCTGTGATTAGATAGCTGCTGTGTTTAGATTTACTTTATATTATTTGCTTCCCTGTTCACATAAGAATACAACAACTGTTGTAAAAAGTTTTTACCAAGCACCATACTCAATTCAACCCCCCCCCCCCTCTAGAGTATATCAGATCTAGCTTGCACTTTCAATTGGTATCAGAGCAGGTCACGTGTTCAAGACCGGGGGAGCACTATTAAATCCTGATTTTTCCCTTCTACCTGTGTGGGTCCGACGGGTCAGGCAATCATGGACATGTGGTAACCCCACCTCTGAGCCATGAAACCGTGGACATGTTGTAACCCCACCTATGAGTCGTATGGGCCATGTGGTAACCCCACCTCTGAGCAATGTGGGCCATGTGGTAACTCCACCTCTAAGACGACGGGTTGTGCTGGACACCGGGAGGGGATTGTTGGGTCTGGCGTTCCTTCACTTGACCCGTGACGCTCTTCTACTTATTTTAGAAATTAAGTAGCACCCTTTCCAAATGTCCGGGCTTTTGGTGCAGTTGGGTATGCGCTTGATCCTTCAATTGGTATCAGAGGAGGTCACAGGTTCAAGACCGGGGGGGGCGCTATTAAATCCTGATTTTTCCCTTCTACCTGTGTGGGTCCGGCGGGTCAGGCAACCGTGGACATGTGGTAACCCCACCTCTGAGCTAGGTTGGCCATGTGGTAACTCCACCTCTGATCCGAGGGGTTGTGCTGGACGCCGGGGGGGGGATTGTTGGGTCCGGCGTCCTATCACTTTACCCGTGGCGCTTTGCTACTTATTTAAGAAATTAAGTAGCACCCTCTCCAACAGTCCGGGCTTTTGGTGCAGTTGGGTATGCGCTTGATCCTTCAGAATGTATCATCACGATTCATTTGAGATTTCATTTCAAAATAGCTACTATCGCGTGGTAACTCGCTTCCTCCGGTCAGAAACTTAGGCAATGTCGGGGTCTCATCAAACATTGCTTTGTTACTCAACAACCACCTCAACACGTCTTGACATGTGGCATCCTATCTCCAGCGAGACCCCTACCATCAGGCGGTACCATCCAGAGACAATGGTTGAATTAATTCAAAAGCTACCGCCACACGGTATCACACTATTGTTGGGCGGTACATTCCAGATATGCTGATATTTTAAATTAGCTGGATACCACCAACGCTAGATCTACTTCATGACAGTAACCTCCAGTGACCATCTTTTTGTTGTTTTCATGAAATTGGGGCATTACAGTTATTATTTGCACAATATGTGAATTTGGAGCCCTTAGTCAAGCAACTAAAATCCTATATAAAATTGACAAGGAATCTCCACCAAGAACCACTCACCCTCTTGTTAAATCTTAATGAGCTTTGTGAGATTACGCGCCTTTGAATAAGAATTATAAAGTATCTTGTAGCAAACAATCAAAATAAAAACAACTTTGGGTACACAAAATCACAAAAAAAGTTAAATATTATACGGTGATCCCCAAGCACTACTTTGTTCCCTGATAAGTCTAAGTAAGCATTGTGTGTAGAGCACCTTGAGAGTGTACTTTACTATTATGTGCATTGAATTTATGTAGGAGTAAATTTATTTATCTATTTTAATATTAAGCATAATTCATTTCATATATCTTGCCTTTTTAATTTATATATCGGTATGAATAATCAAAAACACTAATTTTGTACACTTCGTTATCTTGCATAACACTTCTACTCATGAGAATTAGACTCTAACACACACCTATACATGTTCTCTATAATAGTTAGTGACAACATTAGATATCAATGCATGATCTCTACAGTTTTTCAAGTATGTTTGACTTACAAATCTTCTAATATTGTTAATGTTATCTTTCTTAGATAATGAAAATCATACTTAGAAATTTTGTTTAAAATAGTATCTCTTTGTTCATAGTTTTCAAAATCATTATGGTATCATCTTCAAACTATGGTCATATACATGCATTATTCAGTTTTCTAAACTATAACTCTAATTCAAATTCTTACTTGAAAATTATTCAAGGATGTTTTCATTCCAAATTGCTTCAACATATTTTCTTATTGTTGCAAAACTACTCTAAGCTCGATCATGCTATCAAATTAATAAAAGTAGTATTTTATACTTTCCATCATGAGATATACTCTAAATCACCTCTACATATATTAAGGGGGGAGAATATAACTGCCAAGCCACTAACCCCACCCTCTTTTGATAATACCAAAAGGGGGAGAATAAATTTGAAGAAATATAATATCTGGGGTGAGTACAACCTAGGAAGTTGTTGGAACCCTAGTTTGATTTGGGCTAGATTCACTAAGTTAGGATCTTGTGACCCATCATGTATAGCTAGGGTCATAGTTGTGTCCTAGAGTCTAGGCCAAGTCCTTAGGATCAACACTACATGGAGCAGCCATCATCAGACTGCTAGAGACTCAAGACTTTGAGATTTTCCAAAGACTCAGTAAAATGTGTTCGACGTTCGTCGAACTCAGGTCAACGATAGTCGTGCTCAGCTCGACAATCTCAGAGAAACTTCTCTGAGCTGAGCTGGACGAACTTGATTCTCAGGTCGATGATCTTTGGACTCTACCTTCAGGATTCTAAGTCCAGAATTTGTTCTCAAGACTCAGGTCGACGAACTTAGTTCTCTGGTCGACGATTTCTGGATTCACTACTTCAACTTATTAATCCAGATGCCTCTCAATTTTCGAAGTCCAGAGTCATATCCAGTCGACGAATTCAAGATTCTCAGCTCGACGAACTTTGACCACTTTGACAAGAGTTATGTAGCAGCAGTTAGTGGTTCGAAGCTCGACGAAAACAAATTCTCAGGTCGACGATTTCTTGATACTTCTCTTCAACACATCATTCCAGAAGCATCTGAAATATTCTAAGTCCAGAAATACTTTGTTGAACTTCAGTCAACGAAGCCAGTTATCAGCTCGATGAACTCCATACATAGAAAAGGCAAAATTTCTATAGAATGCAGTTCTATTTTATCTCGACGATCTTGGAACTCAGCTCGACGAACAGAAGTTATCTGGTCGACGAACACAGCAACTCGGCTCGACGAACTGTGAACTCAACTCGACGATTTCGGTTATCTGTTCGACGAATCCAGACTTAGTTATTTCCTTCCTTCTGTTCCCTTCTTACTGCAATAATTCATGTGTAATTAATGCTCAAACATTCTCTGAATATAGCCGTTAAAAGGAGCATTGATTATGGTCTTCTCCAGGATTATTGCTTGCCGTTTTTCTATGGGACAGTTGGGGAAATAAATCAATGTAGAGTAATCTCAAGGCCGTCAACATTGATTGGAGAGGATTCCAAATTTAGAAAGACAATTTTTGACAGGAAATATAAAAGAGATTTTCTCCCTTTTCCTGCAGACAAGACACAGAAGATAGACAGAACATAGACATACAGACAACAAATACAATCAGTCTGAATAAAGGAATTCTCTACTCTTTCTTTCACAAATCTCTGATACAGAGAAGAAGCCCTAGACCATAAGAACATCTGCTATCTGAAGAAGAAGAACAATCAATCAAAATCAAGAGTCTTCATTCTTCAACTCTCCAGGACACTTCAAAGGACAACAACTATTCCATCTGTTAAGAAGTTCCTGAAGTTCCTTTCTGGTCAAGGCTTAAAGAATGAAGGCCTATCACCATGAAGCAAAGCTCCAGTTTTTCCCTGAACCATTCTACATCTCAAGGGGAGCTCTTTTCTAACATCATTTCCACTTAAGTCTTCTCAGCTATATATTGAGAAAGAGAAGATAATATCATCTCTCACCCCCACTGTATAAAGGGTTATAACTCTCTTCAAAAGTTATTCCTGTTTGCAAGTCACCTGATCAAAAGACTTGAGGTTTGGTTTTTGAGCACCTGAATAAAAGCTCATTGGTGTCAGGCACCTGATCAAAAATCTGAGTGGATTCCTACCAGGGTGGTAGAAGAGTGGATGTACCCAGGTTGAGGAACCACTATAATATCTCGTGTTGTCTGGTTGCCCTTTCTTTTGTTCTTGTTGTGTTTGTGTTAGCTAGGTCTGCTGTGTTTGTGGTTATTTATTTATTATTCTGCAGTTCTTATTTACAGCAAAAGCTGTAAAGTTTTCTAAAGAATTTTAGGATACTCTATTAACCACCCCCTCTATAGTATTTCAGATCGAACACATCACTTTCAGTTCGTATCAGAGCAGGATTCCTTTAGTTGTACAAGCTAACCCTTGAACCAACGATCCAGAGTTAGGTCTGTTTTTTCATTTCCATTAGATTTATAGTCACACAGCATGACACAGAACAAGGACTATGCAAGCACCAGACCTCCAGTATGCAATCTGAATAAGTTTGTCATCTGGAAGGCAAGAATTAAGTTGTACATGAACTCTATTGATGAAGATATCTACAACTCCATTTTGACAGGTCCCCCTCAAGCATCTACTTATGCAACATCTTCAAGCATAACTGCAGTTCCACCACCTGAGTGGATTGAAGCCCAGAAGAAGGCAAAGATTGTTGATGCCAAGGCAATGAATATACTGGCACAAATAATGTCAGATGATATCTTTCAAAAAGTGGCTGAATGCACCTCAGCCAAAGCCATTTGGGACTCCCTAAATAAATTGGTGGCTGGATCAGCAGATGAAAGAGAGGACAGGAGATACAATCTCATATCCTTGTATGAGAATTTCAAGAAAGAAGAAGCTGAGTCAGTGGCTGATATGTACAATAGGTTAAGCTCAATCATCAATGAGCTAAAAAACTTGGACAAGGACATCACCCTCACTGAGGTGAATGATAAGATCCTTATGTGCTTCCCAAGCTCATGGGATTCAAGGATCTGGCCCATCAAGGAGGCCAGAAGCATAAATGAGATTTCCACTGAATCTCACTTAGGCAAGCTTAAGTCCTATGAACAGCTGATCAAATCCAGAGAGGCAGCTGAGCAAAGAACACCTCATCCAGCAAGAAAAGAACAAAGAATTGCATTCAAAGCTGCTGAGGAGACAGATACTTCAACCACAAATGAAGATCTGATGAGTCTTTTTTGCTAAAAGATTCTACAAAATGACAAGGAAAGACTTCAGGAGAAAGTCATCAAGGCAGGATGACAAACCAAGGTATGACAATATACCAACTAAAGAAGTGGTGTGTTTTGGTTGCAGAAAACCAGGACACTTTATATCTGAGTGTCCAGAGAATCAGAAGAAGGAAAAAAGAAGAGAGAAAGACACCAGAAGACAGCGCAACAGCATGCCTTCCTCCAGCAAATATAAGAAGAAGGAGAAAGGCTTTGTAGCTGAATCTTGGAGTGAAACTGAGGATGAATCAACATCCTCCAGCTCCAGCGAAGAGGAAGAAGAGGAAAAGGCCAAAGAAGTTTGCCTCATGGCCATTAATGCCTCCAGGAGCCATTCAGAAGAAGAAGATTTAGATAATGAAGCAGTTTCAGATTCTGAAGCTGACCAGGTGAAGAGCTGTCCAGTAAATAATCAAACATGGTACCTGGACAGTAGATGCTCCAAACATATGATTGGCAGCAAGGATATCTTAACCAACTATAAGTCCAAGCTAGGACCAAAGGTTGTCTTTGGTGATTCAAAATGTGGCCAGTCTGAAGGTTTTGGAGAGGTAAAGATTGGAGCAGTCACTTTCAAGAAAGTGATATATGTCAGAGGACTCAAGCATAACCTCATATCCATAAGTCTGTTATGTGATGAATGTTATCAGTTACACTTTAACTTATCTTCTTGCACTATTGCTAATAAAGAAAAACCAACTGTTTTAATTAGGAATAGACAAGGTAACATATACTTAGTTGATTTTCTTTATGCCAATTCTGATATCTGCTTACTTAATATTACTAGTAATAAGAATGATTTATGGCATAAAAGGCTAGGTCATGTAAACTTGAAAAATATTGCTAGGCTATCAAAAGACAACCTTGTTAGAGGTTTACCTTCTGGTCCCTACAAGAAGGAAGGCCTTTGCAGGGCTTGTCAACTAGGCAAGCAAATTAAATCTAGTTTTAAATCTGTTAATAAAAGTGATTCACTTAGGATTGTGTATTTGCTATACATGGATCTCTTTGGACCCATTATTGTATAAAGCTTAGGAAGGAAATCCTATACCTTAGTTATAGTGGATGACTTCTCAAGGTTCACTTGGGTGTCCTTTCTGAGATCTAAGTCTGATACCTTTAAGGTTCTTATAGATTTTCTCAGGACTATACAGATTGAGTTCTCTACTCATGTTGCATTGATCAGATGTGATCCTGGCACAAAGTTTGAGTCTCTTCTTATGCATGAGTTCTGTGAGAAGGAAGGTATCAGGCACTGCTTCTCAGCTCCTAGAACTCCCCAACAAAATGGGGTAGCTGAAAGGAAAAATAGGACTCTAATTGAAGCTGCAGGTACATTACTTGTAGATACTTACATGCCACTAACCTTTTGGGCAGAGGCTGTAAACACTGCAAATTATGTCCTGAACAGAAGCCTGATACATAAACTAAAGAACAAGACTCCCTATGAATTACTTAAAGGGAAGCAACATAAAATCAACTATTTTAAAGTATTTGGATGTATATGTTATATTCACAACAACAATAAAAGATACATTAGAAAGTTTGAGGCTAAGGCTGAAGAGGGAATCTTTCTAGGATATTCCCAAGTAAGAAAAGCCTATAGGGTTTTTAATAAATCCTCTCTACAAATTGGAGAGTCTATTCATGTTACATTTGATGAAGCTAACATATCTTGCAAGGAGAAATAGATTTCTACCAAAATCACTTTGTAGGTACCTCGCATGTGTGAGAATTTGGATGGACTAAACCTCACCCAAGAGGTTCTAACACATCCTTATCCAAAAGTCATTGAAGAAACTGAAGATGAAGGCACTGAAGGAATTGATCTTCCCCCAACAGCAAACATAATTCCACAAGAGGAATTAGTACCTGCTGCTGTTACAGAACCAACTCCACCTACTGATCTTGTCACAGTAAGGGATCACCCCAGATGTCAAGTGATTGGAGACATATCAGTAGGTGTACAGACAAGTCATCAACTCAACCAAGATTTGATGTATGCATGTTTTCCCTCTCAGGTTGAACCTCTATCCATCCATGATGCAGAACAAGATCCCCACTGGATCATTGCAATGCAGGAGGAATTAAACCAATTTGAGAGATGTAGAGTTTGGGATTTGGTTCCAAGACCCCAAAACTACCCAGTAATTGGAACCAAATGGGTTTACAGAAACAAGTTGGATGCCCAAGGAGTGATTGTGAGAAAAAAGGCTAGGCTTGTTGCTCAAGGATATAGTCAAGAGGAAGGAATAGATTATGACCAAACCTTTGCACCTGTGGCAAGGTTAGAGGCAATCAGAATATTCCTTGCCTATGCAGCCTACAAGAGATTCAATGTCTATCAAATGGATGTGAAGAGTGTATGTTGGATCCCTAGTTGATTTGGGCTAGGTTCACTAACTTAGGATGTGACCCAACATGTATAGCCGGGGTCATAGTTGTGTCCAAGAGTCTAGGCCAAGTCCTTAGAGTCAATATCAGATGGACCAGCTATCAACAAGACTATCAGAGACTCAATACTTAGAAGATTTCAAGACTAAGTAAAATGAGTTCGACGTTCGTTGAACTCAGGTCGACGAAAGACGTTTTCAGCTCGACGAACTTCAGATATTTCTCTGAGCTAAGCTCGACGATCTTCATTCTCTTGTCGATGAAAACTGGGATACTTCAATAAACTAAAGTAAGGATAACTCCAGATTATTCTAAGTCCAACTTCAGACTTTGGTCGATGAATAAGATTCTGAGCTCGATGAATTTGGATCTCAAGTTCACAAATTCTCTGGTCGACGAAGTCAACTTCTCAGGTCGACGAACTCAGTACTTTACTCGACGAATTCTGGAATCAGAATATTTGTGTCGACACTTAGGGCATGTGTCGACACCAAATTATGTCGACATCAGAAAACGTATGTCGACACCAGAAAGCATGTGTCGACACCAACTTATGTCGACACTAGAAGATTCATGTCGACACACAGAATATCAGTCAACACAAAATACTCGACTAAGTCCAGAATGGTTGCTGAACTCCAGTCGATGAAGTTACAAACTCAGCTCAACGAACTTTAAAAAGAAAAGGCAAAGGCTCTGATGCATGCAGCTCTGTTATCAACTCGACGTTCTTGGAACTCAGCTCGACGAACAAGAAGCCATCTGATCGACGAATTCAATATCTCAGCTCGATGAATTGGTAACTCAGTTCGACGAATTCTGTCAACTGTTTGATGACTTCAGACTTAGCCATTTCCGGCCTTCTATCCCCATTCTAATACAGAAATTCCCGAGTAATTAATGCTCTACATTCTCTGAATGTATCCGTTAGTAAGAGCATTGATTACGGTCTTCTTCAGGAATATTACTTGCCGACTTTCCACGGGACAGTTGAGGAAATATTTCAATGTTGATTATTCTCAAGGCATCATCATTAATTACAGAGGATTCAAATTTTTGAAAAGAGAGAGAAGAATAAAAAGATCGATAACAATCAGTAAGAAATACACACTCAGTGAGAAAAACAATGACACACAGACTGACTGCAAGATTTCATACAGTAGCAGAAAAGCTTTACACAAAATTCATACTGAAGCTTACAGTGACAAGCAGTGATCTTCATTCAGAAGAAGAAGAACAATCATACAATATCAAGAGTCTTCTTCTTCCATATTCTATCCAGGAATTACAAGGTGAACAGATATCAAATCAGTCAAGAAGCTCCTGCATCACTGTTTGTCAAGAACTCTGATTGAAGACCTATCACCCTACAACAAAGCTTCCAAATCTTCCTGAACCATTCAATAATTCAGGGGGAGCTTTTTCCAAACATCAATCCACATAATTCTTCTCAGTTTATTGAGAAAGAGAAGATATAATCACTCTCTCACCCCCTCCTGTATAAAGGGTTGTCATCTTCCTTCAAAAGTGATTTCTGGTTGCAAGTCTCCTAACCAAAAGACTTGAGTTGGTTTTTGGGGACCTGATCAAAACCCATTGGTGTCAGACACCTGATCAAAAACCTGAGTGGATTCCTAACAAGGGTGGTAGTAGAGTGGACTACCCAGATTTGGGGAACCACTATAAATTTCTTGTGTCGTCTGGTTGCCTATCTTTTTCTTTTTATTCTTGCTGTGTGGCTGTGATTAAGTTTACTATTTTCTATTTTCCATTTTCTTAATTACTGCACCATTTCAGTTTACAGCAAAAGTTGTAACAACACACTTATAGGGACCTAACAAATTTTAAATATACTATATCCACCCCCTCTAGATTATTGTAGATCTAACCCTCACTTTCAATTGGTATCAGAGCAAGGTTCCTTTGGTTGGACAAGTTAACCCTTGAACCAAAGATCCTGTGTTAGATCTACACATCACTTTATTCACATTTAACTTAGAAACACAGCCATGCCATAGAATAAAGATTATGCAAGCACCAGACCTCCAATTTGCAACTTGCAAAAGTTTGGAATCTGGAAGGCAAGAATCAAGCTATATATAAATTCTATTGATGAAGATATTTTTGCTTCCATCATAACAGGAGTACCTCAACCACCTGCAGCTCCTCTAAGCACTTCTACAAATATGACAACAGTACCTCCTCCAAATTATAATGATACTTACAGGAAAGTCAAGATAGCTGATGCAAAAGCCATGAACATATTGGCACAAACAATGTCTAATGACATTTTCCAGAAGGTTGCTGAGTGTACATCAGCAAACGCCATTTGGGATTCCCTAAACCGAATGGTTGATGGATCAGCTAATGAAAGGAAGGATAGGAGATCAAATCTCATACCCCAATATGAGAATTTCAAAAAACATGAAGCTGAGACAGTTTCAGAGATATATAACAGACTAAGCTCAATTATTAATGAGCTAAAAACTCTGGACAATGTCATCACTCTCACTGAAGTGAATGATAAAATTCTGATGTGCTTCCCAAGCTCATGGGACACAAGAATTTGGCTCATCAAGGAGGCCAGATGCCTAAATGAGATTTCAACTGAATCTCTACTGGGAAACTGAAATCTTATGAGCAGTTAATAAAGACAAGGGAGGCTACTGAACAAAGAACATCTCCTGCAGCTAGAAGAGATCAGAATTTAGCATTCAAAGCCTCAAAAGAATTAGAATCCACTGCATCAAATGAAGAGCTCATGAGTCTCTTTGAAAAGAGATTCTTCAAGATGGCTAGAAAAGACTTCAGGAGGAAGTCAGCAAGAAAGGATGACAGGCCAAAGTATGATAAAACACCAATAAAGGAAGTGACGTGTTATGGATGAAGAAATCCTGGGCACTTCCTCTTCGAGTGTCCAGAGAATCAGAAGAGAGAGAAGAGAAGAGAAAAGGAGAAGGATTTTAGAAAACAGTTCACCCGAAAAACCTCTTCCAGCAAACACAAGAGGAAGGAAAAGGAGTTTGTAGCTGAGACTTGGAGTGAGACTGAAGATGAGTCAACATCTTCAAGCTCCAGTGAAGATGAAGAAGAAGAAAGAGCAAAATAGGTTTGCCTCATGGCAATTGATGCCTCAAGAAGCAACTCAGAAGAAGGAGATTCAGAAAATGAGGAAGCTTCTGAATCAGAAGCTGATCAGGTATTATCATGGTTTGATTATAATTCAGTATCTTTTAAATCAGATTTTAAAATCATGTGTTTAAATTTAATCAACTCTGGAAGGAAATCAAACTTCTCAGAGATAAGCAAGTTAACTTTGATAGCTTAGTATTATAAAACACTAAATTGAAAAATGAAATAGATACGTTTAGTGAACAAATCACCCTTCTGAAAGATGAATTAAATAAGGCAAAATAGTTAGAAGAATCACTAAATGGAAAAAGCAAACAACTAACAGAAATCACTAACGCATCTAATGCTAGATTTAATGGAAGTAAGTTAGTAGTAGATGCATCATCTAGTGAACCAACTATTATTCAGAAAAACCACCTGTCACAACCCATAAATTTTATTTCTGAGAAAGGAAAGAAGAATACTGATCAAGTATATAAAGTAAATAAAATTCTTGAAAAAATTAAAACTAAGGACAACATTGAAAAACCGAAAAAACCCATTAAAAACAAAGTTCAGCAATTTTCGTCGACCTCAGATCGACAAAAAGGGGCCAGTTCGTCGAACCCCAATCAACGAACTCTGAACGCCAACTATAGTTATTATTATTCGTCTAACTGCAATCGACGAACTTTGTATGGTTCGTCGAGCAGAGATCGACGAATGTGGGGTGCAGAGAATGAAGATGTTTATTCTCTGGGCAGAGATCGACGATCTCAACACAATTCGTCGAACTCTGGTCGACGAACTTACATAAATTCGTCGAACCCAAGAAGTCTTAACCAAAACTATAACTTTAAAAGAAACTTAAATACTTCTAGGAAATCATTTAATCCCCTAGCTGATTGGACCATTCCACCTAGGAGATACCACCCCCTAGGATATAAATCCCAGCCAGAATTTTCTGTTATTTCTAGTTTCTCTTATTAGCCATACAAAGGGCCCAAGGTAACCTGGGTGTAAAATCATTAACTATTTGTATTGCAGGTGAGAAATTGTCCAAGGGAAAATCAAACTTGGTACCTGGACAGTGGCTGCTCCAAGCATATGACTGGCAGCAAGGACATCCTACTCAACTATAAGTCCAAGCTAGGGCCAAAAGTTATTTTTGGTGACTCAAAATGTGGACAGTCAAAAGGAATGGGAGAAGTAAAAATAGGAGCTGTCATATTCAAAAAGGTGACATATATAAGTGGACTGAAGCATAACCTCATCTCCATAAGTCAATTATGTGATGATGGTTATCAGATATACTTTAACCATTCTACCTGCTCTATTAATGATAAAAATAACCAAACTGTTTTAACTGGAACTAGACAAGGAAACATTTATTTAGTAAACTTTCTTTCTGCCACAACTGATATCTGTTTACTGAATTTAACTAGTAATCAGAATGACTTATGACACAAAAGACTAGGACATGTAAATCTGAAAAACATTGCTAGGCTATCTAAGCACAACCTTGTTAGAGGTCTACCTTTTGCCCCCTACAAGAAGGAAGGTCTTTGCAGGACCTGTCAATTAGGCAAGCAAACTAAAACTAGTTTCAAATCAATTAATAAGAGTGATTCACCTAGGATCTTGTACTTGCTACACTTGGATCATTTTGGACCAATTGCTGTACAAAGCCTACGAGAAAAATCTTACACTTTAGTTATAGTTGATAACTTCTCCAGGTTCAGTTGGGTATTCTTTCTGAGAATAAAGTCGGATACATTCAAGGCTCTTACAGATTTTCTCAGGACCATACAGATTGAGTTCTCTACTCATGTTGCATTGATCAGAAGTGATCATGGCACAGAGTTTGAGTCTCTTCTTATGCATGAGTTCTGTGAGAAGGAAGGTATTAGGCAATGCTTCTCATCTCCTAGAACTCCCCAACAAAATGGGGTAGCTGAAAGGAAAAATAGAACAATCATTGAAGCTGCAGGTACATTACTTGCCGATGTATACATGCCACTAAACTTTTTGGCAGATGCTGTAAGCACTGCAAACTATGTCCTGAATAGGAGCTTAATTCATAAACTGAAGAACAAGACTCCCTATGAATTGCTCAAAGGGAAGAAACCTAAAATAAACTATTTTAAAGTTTTTGGTTGTACGTGCTATATACATAATAACAACAAGAAATATTTAGAAAGTTTGAAGCTAAGGCTGAAGTGAGAGTTTTTCTAGGATACTCCTAAGTAAGCAAGGCTTATAGGGTATTTAATAAATCAACATTAAAAGTTGAAGAGTCAATTCATGTTTCTTTTGATGAAACTAACATGTATTGCAAGGAGAAAGAAGTTTCTACTATTAGCAACGTGCAGGTACCCCACTTGTGAGAGACATTGGATGGACTAAACCTCACCCAAGAGGTTCCCACTCATCCCTCTCCATAAGCCATTGAATATAGTGAAGAAGATGAAGCTGAAGAACATGAGCTTCAACCAACAACAAATATAATTCCACAAGACGAATTTATTAAAAATGTTGTTGCACAACCAACTCCACCCACTGATTTTGTCACACTTAGGGATCACCCCAGATCTCAAGTAATTGGAGACATATCAGCAGGTGTACAGACAAAGCATCAACTCAACCAAGACTTGATGCATGCCAGTTTTCACTCTCAGGTTGAACCTCTAACCATTCATGATGCTGGGCAAGATCCCCACTGGATCCTTGCAATGCAAGAGGAACTAAATCAATTTGAGAGATGTAGAGTGTGGGATTTGGTTCCAAGACCCCATAACTACCCAGTTATTAGAACCAAATGAGTTTTCATGAATAAGCTTGATGCCCAAGGAGTCATTGTGAGGAACAAGGCTAGGCTTATTGCTCAAGGTTATAGGTAAGAGGAAGGAATTGACTATGATCATACCTTTGCACCTGTTGCAAGGTTGGAAGCTATAAGGATATTCCTTGACTATGCAGTATTCAAAAGGTTCAAAGTTTTTCAAATGTATGTGAAAAGTACTTTCTTAAATAGAGTATTACAAGAAGAGGTTTATGTAGAACAACCTCCAGGTTTTGTTTCTCCAACTTATCCCTCTTATGTCTTTAAATTAAATAAGGCTCTTTATGGTCTAAAGCAAGCTCCAAGAGCTTGGTATGAGACCTTAGCACGTTTCTTATTAGAGCATGAATTTACAAGAGGAACTGTAGATAAAAACCTTTTCACTAGACATCATAAGGACCAAATCTTATTAGTACAAATCTATGTAGATTACATTATATTTGGCTCTACAGATTCAAAATTGTGCAAGAGTTTTTCTGACCTCATGCATTCTAAATTTGAAATGAGTAGCATTGGAGAGCTTTTATATTTCCTTGGTCTCCAAGTGAAACAGCTTCCTGATGACATCTTCATCTCTCAAGCAAAATATGCTAAAGAACTTCTATAGAAGCTTGGGATGGCTGATGCCTCAGCTAAGAAAACTCCCAAGGCCACCAATGATGTTGTGGACTCTGATATGCCAGGAAAACTTGTAGATCAGAAACTTTATAGGGGGCATTATTGGGTTCCTATTATACCTCACAGCAAGTATGCCAGATATTATGTTTGCTACATGCCTTTGTACTATGTTCCAAGTGAACCCTAAAGAATCTCATCTAATTTTCTTAAAAAGGATTTTAAGATATATATAGAGTTGTCCTAATCTAGGCCTATGGTATCCTGCTGAATCAGAATTTGAGTTAACTGGATACTCTGATGCTGATTTTGCTGGATGCAGGGTTGATAGAAAAAGTACTTCGGGAACTTGCCAGTTCCTGGGTATGAGATTAGTATCCTGGTTCTGTAAAAAGCAAACATCAGTGTTAACTTCAACTGCTGAAGCATAATATATTGCAGCAGGTAGCTGTTGTTTACAGATGCTCTGGATACAGAATCAACTTCTAGATTATGGGTTCAACTTAAATAATTCAACTCTATTCTGTGATAATACTAGTGCTATAGCCATAGCACAAAATCCAGTTCACCATAGTAGGACAAAACATATTGACATAAGACATCATTTCATTAGGGAGTGTGTAGACAAAAATAAGATTAAGCTTGTCTATATCTACACTGATTTACAAAAAGATGATATATTCAACAAACCTCTAGATAAGAAAAATCATGCTTTCTTTCTAAATCAACAGGGAAAGTTTGAGAGATACTCGTCGACCGGAGGTCGTCGAACTCTCTATGAGTGAAACAATTTTCGTCGACCAACGATCGATGAACGTTGCTTCAGAAGATATTCGTCGACCTAAGTTCGACGAACAGTCTTCAATTCTTTTGATGAGCTCGACGAATTATTTTACCCTAAACTATTTTGTCGACCTCAGTTCGAAGAATTAATTTTATTTTCGTGGACCGGAGTTTGTCAATTCATATTGTGGAAAACATTATATATAGGTTTTCTTCGACCTCCATCCCGCGCTTTCTATTCCCTTGCACTTGATCGCCGTTTCTATATTTTTCTTGCAGGTGATTTCAATGGCGGCTCTGGCAAGAAATCTCATAGGAATAAAGTTCGATACAGACTTTGACGTGGATTTCGATTCATTGCAGCACTCCGATCCAATCTTTCTATATATCCTGGAACTTCTTGAAGAACAGGAACTAAAAACCCTGATGACGAGATGGGTCAAACTACACAGTATGGAAATCAGGGAATGGGTATACACATTGTCGTCCACAGAAGAGAACATCATGACGGGCACCATCGCGGGTAACTCCATCTTTTTAACCCCCGCTATCTTAACTGAAATCTTTGGATTAAGAAATGGAGAGGAGGACCTCAAGATTGAAGCAGAGGAATCGGATATGATGCTAAGCCTCATGGATTATACTGGAGAAAACCCTAACAAACTGTTGAAGAAACACTTGTCTGCGCCCTATAAGTTTTTAGCAGACTTGGTTGGCAAAGTGTTACTTGGAAAACACACTGCACACGATTATATCACCAAACACAAATTTCTGGTGATGTGTGCAATAATCAACAAGAAGCCAATCAACTAGGCACAACTCCTATTTGATTTGATAAAGAAGAAGAACACTAAGAAGGAAGTATGTTTTGGAAGAGTTATAGGAATCTTCCAACAGGAAAAGGCTGCTGAATCCCTGGTCTCCCAGACCATATTCATAAATGCCAGTAAAAGGCTAACATGTGCCTTATTTGGCAGATGGGAGAGGACCATCACTAAGCCCTCTCAGGCTTCCACCTCTTCCATCAAAGCTTCTAAAGGCACAAGGGCTTATTGAAGCCACTCCCCACCCTACTGAAGAGAACATTCCTTCTACATCTTCTCTTCCAGCCCCCCTTCTAACAACAACACAATCCCCAGTCACCCCATCTTTACCAATCACCATCACTGACATTCCTTCTTCCCCCCTTCAGGAAAATCAACCACCCACACCTCCTGAATCCCCTCATGACACATATAATTCTACACCACCACAGTCTCCAATTCCTCCACATCTATCTTCCATACCATCTTACCTAATACCATCAGACATCATGATGCAAGATGCCACCCTTCCCTCCCCATCAACATCTAACCTTCACATACATGATGTTCCACCCCCTATTCCATCAATAGTTGCCACCTCTTCCGCACCAACTGCAACACCATCTACCACTGTCTCATTGGACCCCTCTACCATATCTTATATAATCACCATCATCACTCCCCTTCTTAAATCCCTTATAGCAGAGGCCATTACACCTCTTGCTACTACTATTACATCTTTATCTGCCCAAATATCTGCCATCACTGCTGCCCCCTCCTCAGTCAGGGGCCTGGCCTCAGTCCCCACTAAAACCAGGCAGGGGAGATGCCTGATGATGAAGCAGCAGCTACAGCTTCAGAAACTTCAGCTCCAGCACCAACAGATACTCCAGTCCCCACAATTGCATATACAGATTGTATAGATAAAGATTTAATTGATTTCATTGATACTGACATGGATTTTGATGAGTCAGATTCTGAAGGATTCACAACTGTTGGTGATTTTATTCTAAATCCCACAGTTAACTTAGAAGAATTGCTGAAAACCTTTGACATTGTACATATGCAGTATCTTCCAGAAGAATTTACTAAGCCACAGTTGGCTATTGTTCCTTATACTCCTCCTATCAGTCAAGCAGTTGCTAAGCATCTATGTAACAGCTTTGAAATTCCAGTATCTGCACCAACCTCTGCAGTCATTCCATCCCCTCCAGAATCTATCTCAGCACCAATCTTTGTGATGGATGACTCCCCTATGCCAGATCTAGATGAGTTGATCTTGGCTGACATTGAAGAAGAAAATAAGGCTGCAGCTGAAAGCTCCGTCCCAGTTACTTCTGATTCTTGCATAGTATCTTCTTCAACTCCTGCTGATACTCTAGACTTTGAAACTTCTGCTCTTGCTACAGAATAGACTGCTACTTATGATAAAGCCTTGAAACCATTGGATGCTCTATATGATAACCCTCAGGGTTCTGCCAGTGATGATGATGAAGATGATGAAGAAGAAGATTCAAATGAAGAAGCTGCTAAGAAAAAGAAGAAAATGTTGTCAAAGAAAAGTAAAACCCCTCCTCCTCTTACTGCTAAGCCAAACCCAAAGAAAGACACTCCATTCTATATTCTCCAAAATATTACTCCTTACAAAGGAATGCCAGCATGGATGTGGTTGTCTAAAAATCAGCAAAAGGAGAAGAAAAGAAGCAGAAAATATTCTCCTCCTCCAGTTCACAGATATAGAAAAGATCCACCACCTCCACCTCCTCCATCAGCTGGTGCCACTAGATCTAGCTCTCAGAGGTCTACCCCTATCCAAACCTATCAAGGACAACAAAGGAGACCTTCTGGAAGCAGTCAGAAAAGACATCACTCTTCAAAAAATCAACAACAGCAACATCAACAGCAACAACATCAGCAGCAACAACAAAGTCTCTCTGCAGAACAGAAAGCTGACAGTCCCAACAGGCCAGATTCATATCCTGTTCCTTTTGAAGATCCTAAACAACAAACATTGCTAAAATGGCCAGGTTCCATGAAATTGTTGGTCTTTCTTTGATTAATAAAGCAAAAGCTGAAGGCAAAGATATATCAGGATATTCCACTATGTCCAAATATAGGAAGGAAGAACACAAACGATTTGATAAAGCAAATAAACTGTTCAATGTTGATGATTACATGATGCTACATCCTGAAGCAATTGTCCCCAGAACTACATCCCTGAAGATTATTGGGGCAGCTGACATGACAATGACACATGCACAATCTTTGAATCCAAATAGAGAAATTATCTTTACAAAGGCAGGAGAAAAGACAAAAGAAGACAAGCCCACAAATAAGCAGAAGAAATAATCTTTACAGTGCTTCAATTTCTTTTCTCTGCATTAGTTCTAAAACTGATCTGTCTGTTTAAAACAAAGCTCATATATATACATCTGCTGCATGTGTTAGTAAATCTCTGCCAGATATACTTTTTCTTGCTTTGTTTATTATTGTGTTTTTGTTTTGAGTTTATTAGTGACCTCACCCAAATAGGGGGAGATTGTTGGATCCCTAGTTGATTTGGGCTAGGTTCACTAACTTAGGATGTGACCCAACATGTATAGCCGGGGTCATAGTTGTGTCCTAGAGTCTAGGCAAAGTCCTTAGGGTCAATATCAGATGGACCAGCTATCAACAAGACTATCAGAGACTCGAGACTTAGAAGATTTCAAGACTAGGTAAAATGAGTTCGACATTCGTCAAACTCAGGTCGACAAAAGACGTTTTTAGCTCGATGAACTTCAGATATTTCTCTGAGCTGAGCTCGACGATCTTCATTCTCTGGTCGACGAAAACTGGGATACTTCAAAAAACTAACATCAGGATAACTCCAGATTATTCTAAGTCCAACTTTAGACTTTGGTCGACGAACAAGATTCTGAGCTCGACGAACTTGGATCTCAAGTTCACAAATTCTCACGTCGACGAAGTAAACTTCTCAGGTCGACGAACTCAGTACTCTACTCGACGAATTCTGGAACCAGAAGATTTGTGTCGACACTTAGGGCATGTGTCGACACCAACTTATGTCGACATCAGAAAACTTATGTCGACACCAGAAAGCATGTGTCGACACCAACTTATATCGTCACCAGAAGATTCATGTCGACACACAGAATATCAGTCAACACAAAATACTCGACTAAGTCCAGAATGGTTGCTGAACTCCAGTCGACGAAGTTACAAACTCAGCTCAATGAAATTCAGACAGAAAAGGCAAAGGCTCTGAAGCATGCAGCTCTGTTATCAGCTCGACGTTCTTGGAACTCAGCTCGACGAACAAGAAGCCGTCTGATCGACGAATTCAATATATCAGCTCGACGAATTGGTAATTCAGTTCGACGAATTCTGCCAACTGTTTGACGACTTCAGACTTAGCCATTTCCGGCCTTCTGTCCCCATTTTAGTGCAGAAATTTCTGAGTAATTAATGCTCTACATTCTCTGAATATATCCGTTAGTAAGAGCATTGATTACGGTCTTCTTCAGGAATATTACTTGCCGACTTTCCATGGGATAGTTAAGGAATTATTTCAATGCTGATTATTCTCAAGGCGTCAGCATTAATTACATAGGATTCAAATTTTTGAAAAGAGAGAGAAGAATAAAAAGATCGATAACCATCAGTAAGAAATACACACTTAGTGAGAAAAATAGTGACACATAGACTAACTGCAAGATTTCATACAGCAGCAGAAAAGCTTTACACAAAAATCATACTGAAGCTTACAGTGACAGGTAGTGATCTTCATTCGGAAAAAGAAGAACAATCATACAATATCAAGAGTCTTCTTCTTCCATATTCTCTCCAGGACTTCCAAGGACAACAGATATCAAATTAGTCAAGAAGCTCCTGCATCACTGCTTGTCAAGAACTCTTATTGAAGACCTATCACCCTACAGCAAAGCTTCCAAATCTTCCTGAACCATTCAATAATTCAGGGGGAGCTTTTGCCAAACATCAATCCACACAAGTCTTCTCAGTTTATTGAGAAAGAGAAGACATAATCACGCTCTCACCCCCTCCTGTATAAAGGGTTGTCATCTCCCTTCAAAAGTGATTCATGGTTGCAAGTCTCCTAACCAAAAGACTTGAGTTAGTTTTTGGGGACCTGGTAAAAACCCATTGGTGTCAGGCTCCTGATCAAAAACCTGAGTGGATTCCTACCAAGGGTGGTAGAAGAGTGGACTACCCAGATTTGGGGAACCATTATAAGTTTCTTGTATCGTCTAGTTGCCTATCGTTTTCTTTTTATTCTTGCTGTGTGACTGTGATTAAGTTTACTATTTTCTGTTTTCCATTTTCTTAATTACTCCGCCATTTCAGTTTACAGCAAAAGCTATAACAGCACACTTATAGGGACCTAACAAATTTTAAATATACTCTATTCACCCCCACCCTCTTGAGTATTGTACATCTAACCCTCACTTTCAGTGTATTTCTGAATGGAGTATTAAAAGTAGAGGTTTATGTTGAACAACCTCCAGGTTTTGTCTATCCAACTCACCCATATTATGTTTTTAAATTGCATAAAGCACTTTATGGTCTAAAGCAAGCTAAAAGAGCTTGGTATGAGACCTTAACTAGCTTTTTGATAGAGCATAAGTTCATTAGAGGCATAGTAGATAAGACACTTTTCACTAGACATCATAAGGACCAAACAATGTTAGTACAAATATATGTGGATGATATCATATTTGGGTCTACTAATTCCAAATTATGCAAGAGGTTCTCTGACCTCATGCATTCTAAATTTGAAATGAGTAGCATGGGTGAGCTCGCCTACTTCCTTGGTCTCCAAGTGAAGCAGCTCCCTGATGGCATCTTCATCTCCCAAGCTAAATATGCAAAAGAGCTTATCAAAAAGTTTGGGATGGCTGATGCCTCAACAAAGAAAACACCTATGGCTACAAATGCTGTAATAGGCTCTGATCGACATGGGAAACCTGTTGACCAGAAGTTATATAGGGGCATTGTTGGGTCCCTACTATATCTTACACTTAGCAGACCTGATATCATGTTTGTCACATGCCTTTGTGCTAGGTTCCAAGTGAATCCTAAAGAATCTCATCTAATTTTCCTAAAAATAATTTTGAGATATATAAAGGGTTGTCCAAGTCTAGGCCTATGGTATCCTACTGAATCATAATTTGAGTAACTAGATACTCAGATGCTGATTTTGCTGGATGAAGGATGGACAGGAAAAGTACTTCAGGAACCTGTCAGTTCCTGGGTATGAGATTAGTTTCCTGGTTTTGTAAGAAACATTCATCTGTGTCTACCTCAACTGCTGAGGCAGAATATATTGCAGCTGGAAGCTGTTGTTCCCAGATGCTGTGAATTCAAAATCAATTACTAGACTATCGTATCAACTTAAATAATTCAACTCTACTATGTGATAACACAAGTGCTATGCCATAGCACAAAATCCAGTCCATCACAGTAGGACCAAGCATATATATTAGACATCGTTTTATAAGAGAGTGCGTAGACAAAAACAAAATTAAACTTGTTTATATCTACACTTATTTACAAAGAGCTGACATTTTTACCAAACATCTTGATGAAAGAAATCATTTGTTCTTTATAAATCAGCTTGGAATGATCAATGGAGAAGACTTAGTTTAGTTTTTGTCTGCACTCGACGAATTTTCCAGAGTTCGTCGAACGGAGTTCGACGAACTAGGGATAGTTCGGGAGATATTCATCGAACGGAGTTCGACGAACTCTCTGTGAGTGAAGTTGTTTTCGTCGAACGGAGATCGATGAATCCACTTCAAAAAACTTTCGTCGAACGGAGCTCGACGAAATGTCTTCAAATCTTCAGACTGAGTTTGACGAATTGTTTAAGTCTAAATTATTTCGTCGAACCCAGCTCGAAGAATGTTTATTTTTCGTGGAACGGAGTTTGTCGATTCATATTCTGGAAAACCCTATATCAAGGTTTTCTTCGACCTCCGTCCCGCGCTTTCTGTTCCCTTTGAACTTCATCATCGTTTTCTCTCTTGCAGGTGATCTCATGGCGATTCAAGCAGGAACATTGGCTGCGATGAAGTTCTACACCGGCTTCGATGCCGACTTGGATTCTTTTCAGCATTCGGACCCGATATTTCGGAATATTCTGGAACTTCTGGAAGAGCAACATCTGAAGAATCTGATGACAACAAGGATCAAACTGTCTGGAACTGAGATTAGAGAATGGGTCTACATATCTTCGACCACAGAGGAAAATATAATGATTGGAACTATTACAGGTAACTCCATTTCTCTATCTCCCGCCGTTTTGACTGAAATATTTTGATTGTGCAATGGAGAAGATGAACTGGAAATTGAGAATGACGAATATGATATGATGTTAAGAATGATGGGTTATGCTGGAGATAACCCTAATAAATTGTTGAAGAAGCACTTATCTGCAGAATAATTTTCTGGCAGATATTGTTGGGAAAGTCTTGCTAGGCAAGCACACTGCACATGATTATATAACTAGGCATCAGTTTCTGGTTATGTGTGCAGTGGTTAATAAGAATCAAGTGGCTTGGGCTCAGATCATCTTTGATCTAATATAGAAAAAAACAATTAAAAGGAATTTTGTTTTGGAAGGATCCTAGTGATCTTCTTAAAGGAAAAGGCTGCTGAATCACAGGTCTCTCTGACCATATTCATAAATGGCAGCAAAAGGCAAACCTGTGCCTTTTTTGGAAGGTGGAAGAGTACAATCTCCAAGCCCTCTAAGGCTTAAACCTCTTCCACCATCGCTTCTGAGAGCACAAGGGATGTTAGATCCACTCCCCACCCTTCTGAAGAGAGCATTCCCTCACCACCATCGCTTCCTGCCATCCAAATCACTTCCACAGCCCACACCATCATTCCAACTTCCACACCTCCATCATCCCCCATTCAAACCTCTCCAACAACCACTCATCTTCCTAACCCTCAACAATCTCCTCATGCTTCACCAGCTCTATCACCACCTTATCACCTCTTCCCCCACACCTTTCCACCATACCAACTTTTAATTTACTTTCCTCTTCCCTCAACTCTCCCCCTCCTCCAGACACCCAAATGCAAGATGCCATCACACCATCCTCACCAACAACTACCATCCCTCCAACTGCTTCCACCTCAATAACTTCTGTAACACTTTCTGCCACTCCAACATTGGACCCCTCCACCATCTATTCTGTCGTTGCTCTCATCACACACCTCCTCAAAGCTCTCATAGCAGAGACCATTAGACCTCTTGCTACTTCCATTTCCTCTCTCTGCCCAGATCTCTGTCCTTTCTGCGGCTCCCTCTTCATTTAGGGGCATAGCTCCAGTTATTACTAAAACCAGGCAGGGAGAGATGCTTGATGATAAAGCAGCAGTAGCTCCAGTAGTAGCAACAGTTTTAGTTTCAGCAGCTCGAGCTCCAGCAGATGCAGAGGCAGCAACAACAAAAGATACAGATTTTATTGATTTCATTCATTTTATTGAGACAGACATGGATATAGAAGAGTCAGCTCCAGAAGAGATAATTATTGTTGGTGATTTCATCATTAATCCCACAGTAGATTTAGAATATTTGTTGAAAATTTTTGATACAACATTTTTGAGCTTCCCTCCAGCAGATTATACTAAGCCATCTTTGGTTATTGTTCCATATTCTTCCCCTATCAGTCCTAAAGTTGCCAAGTAACTAAGAGACAGTTTTGTTATTCCAGAACCTGTAGTCATCTCATCCCCTCCAGAAATTATTTCTGCACCCAGTTTTGTTATGGATGACTCTCCAATGCTAGATCTTGATGCCTTGATCTTGGCTGACATTGAAGAAGAGAATAAGGCAGCTGTTGAAAGCACTGTCAGAGTCAGTTCTCCAGTTCCCGTTGAAGTTTCTCCTCCAGCTCCATCTAAACCTGAGAAGCCTATCATTTCTGCTAAAGCCCTGAAAGCTTTAAATGATATATATGATAATCCTCAAGGATCTGATGATGATGATCATAATGAGGATGAGGATTCTGATGATGAACCCAAGAAGATGCAAGTATCTAAGAAAAGGAAAGCCCCTCCTCCTCCTGCTCATAAACCAAATCCAACCAATGACACTCCCTACTATATTCTTCACAAGATAACTCCATATAAAGGGATGCCAGCTTGGATGTGGTTATCCAAGAATGAATAAAATGAGAGGAAGAGAAGTAGATGATATTCCCCTCCATCTCATAAATACAGAAGGGACCCTCCTCCTCCTCCTCCTCCTCCGGCTGCAGGTGCTTCAGGTTCAACTTCTCAAAGGACTACCCAATTTCAAACTTATCAAAGATATCAGGGTAGGTCCTCATCTTCAGAAAGCAGCCATCAAAGACAGTATCCATCAGGCAAGCAGCACTAGCCTCAACAACAACAGCAACATCAACAACAAAAACTTCCTGAACATCAACAAGCTGAAAGCTCCAATAGACCTCCTTCTCCTCCTATACCCTTTGAAGATCCAGAAACAGGTACTTCAGCTATGATGGCTAGGTTCCAAGAACTTGTTGGCCTTTCAATGATCAACAAAGCCATAGATGAAGGAAAGGATCCCTCAGAATATACAACAATGTCAAAATACAGGAAAGAAGAGCTTAAGAGGTTTGAGAAAGCTAACAAGTTTTTCAATGTTGATGATTATATGAAATTGCACCCAGAAGCAGTAGTCCCCAGTGCCACATCTTTGAAGATTATAAGGGCTGCTAATATGACCATGACCAAAGTGCAAGCTTCTGATCCAAATACAGAGATTGTTTTTACCAAGACTGGAGATAAGAGCAAAGAAGAGAAGCCAAAAGAGAAGAAGCAAAAGAAATGATTTCTGAGCTATTTAATTTCTGTTATGTTTATAACTACTTTCTTATTTCTGAACAAAGCTTATCTGTATATATATATCTGCTGCATGTGTTCATTTTTCTCTGCCAGATATATGTTTTTCCTGCTTTGTTTATTTTAAGTTTAGTCTGAGTCTGTAATTAGTGAACTCACCCAAATAGGGGGAGATTGTTGGATCCCTAGTTTGATTTGGGCTAGGTTCACTAAGTTAGGATCTTGTGACCCATCATGTATAGCCAGGGTCATAGTTGTGTCCTAAAGTCTAGGCCAACTATTTAGGATCAACACAGCATGGACCAGCCATCATCAGACTGCCAGAGACTCAAGACTTAGAGATTTTCCAAAGACTCATTAAAATGAGTTCGACGTTTATCGAACTCAAGTCGACGATAGTCGTACTCAGCTCGACAATCTCAGAGAAAATTCTCTGAGCTGAGCTCAACGAACTTGATTCTCAGGTTGACGATCTTTGGACTCTACCTTTAGCATTCTAAGTCCATACTTTGTTATCTAGACTCAGGTCGACGAACTTAGTTCTCTGGTAGACGATTTTTGGATTCTCTACTTCAACTTATTAATCCAAGTGCTTCTCAATTTCCTAAGTCCAGAATCATCTCCAGTCTACGAATTCAAGATTCTCAGCTCGACGAACTTTGACCACTTTGGCAAGAGTAATGTAGCAGAAGTAAGTGGTTCTCAGCTCGACGAAAACAAATTCTCAGGTCGACGATTTTTGGATACTTCACTTCAACACTTCATTCCAAAAGCATCTGAAATATTCTAAGTCCAGAAATACTTAGCTGAACTTCAGTCGACAAAACCAGTTATCAGCTCGACGAACTCCATACACAGAAAAGGCAAAGTTTCTAGAGAATGCAGTTCTGTTTTAGTTCGACGATCTTGGAACTCAGCTCGACGAATAGAAGTTATCCGGTCGACAAACAAAGCAAATCGGCTCGACGAACTGTGAACTCAGCTCGACGATTTCTATTATTTGTTTGACGAATCCAGACTTAGTTATTTCCTTCCTTCTGTCCCCTTCTTACTGTAATAATTCCCGTGTAATTAATGCTCAAACATTCTCTGAATATAGCCATTAAAAGGGGCATTGATTATGGTCTTCTCCAGGATTATTGCTTGCCGTTCTTCCATGGGACAGTTGGGGAAATAAATCAATGCAGTTTATTGTCAAGGCCATCAGCATTGATTGCAGAGGATTTCAAATTTCGAAAGACAATTTTTGACAGGAAATATAAGAGAGATTTTCTCCTTTTTCCTGCAGACAAGACACAGAAGATAGACAGAGAACATAGACATACAGACAACAAATACAATCAGTCTGAATAAAGGAATTCTCTGCTCTTTCTTTCACAGATCTCTGATACAGAGAAGAAGCCCTAGACCAGTAGAACATATGCTATCCAAAGATGAAGAACAATCAATCAAAATCAAGAGTCTTCATTCTTCAACTCTCCAGGATACTTCAATGGACAACAACTATTCCATCTTTCAAGAATTTCCTGAAGATCCTTTCAGGTCAAGGCTTAAAGACTGAAGGCCTATCACCCTAAAGCAAAGCTCTAGTTTTCCCTGAACCATTCTACATCTCAGGGGGAGCTCTTTGTTTACATCATTTCCACTTAAGTCTTCTTTGCTGTATATTGAGAAAGAGAAGAAAATATCATCTCTCACCCCCACTGTGTAAAGGGTTATAACTCCCTTCAAAAGTTATTCCTGGTTGTAAGTCACCTGATCAAAAGACTCGAGGTTTGGTTTTTGAGCACCTGATCAAAATCTCATTGGTGTCAGGCACCTGATCAAAAAACTGAGTGGATTCCTACTAGGGTGGTAGAAGAGTGGATGTACCCAGGTTGGGGTACCACTATAATTTCTTGTGTTGTCTAGTTGCCCTTTCTTTTGTTCTTGCTGTGTTTGTACTAGCTAGGTTTGCTGTGTGTTTGTGGTTATTTATTTATTATTATGCAGTTCTTATTTACAGCAAAAGCTGTAAAGTTTTCTAAAGAATTTTAGGATACTCTATTCACCCCCCCTAGATTATTTCAAATCTAACACATCACTTTCAGAAGCATCTTTCTAGGGGGTCTTTATCTAGGTAGAGCATGCATTTAAATGCTTATCAACCACATATAAACACAAACACTTATTTCTTATGCATTATTTCTTCATAATGGATTTGTTATTATCAAAAGTAGGAGTTTGTTGGAATATGTGTTCCATATCTCTTGGTTTGAGAATAATAAATCCTAGTTTGTATTTGATCACATTTGTTGTGTGTTTATAAGGTGCAAGAACTGCAAGATAAGTACCCCATGAAAGAATAAATCAAAAAGGTACAAATTTCAAAGTTCTGTTGATACCATAAGTGGTATCACTACCGTTGGCGCTATCGCTATCACCAGTGAAAGCCTTTGCCATGGAAGGAAACTGCATGGGAAGGAAAGTCCTACCTCTTGGCGGTACTTCTACCGCCAGGCGATATCCCAATAAAAGGACCATTTTTGGAAAAATCAGGAAACAAAAATGCTTATTTCCAAATATCAAAAGTTTCATAACATGGATAAAGAAAGTTTCCTAAAATGGAGGTAGCCAAAGATAGAGATTGCCAAAGGAAGAAAAGACTACTTAAAGTAGCTATCACCAAGCGGTATCGCTACGACAGGTGGTAGATCCCTAGCATATAAAAGGGCAGTCTTCCACATGATGCTATATGTAACATGAAGACACCAATTGGAGGCTTCTATCAGAACTATAACTCTTGCAAATTCACGAGTACTTCCACTTTGCGTTAAGAAATCTATCAACGCGCTTAAAGGCTACAGATTCGGGTAACAAACTAATCACACATCTTATCAGCAGGACCAATAAATTGAGGGAGTTTTTCATTATATTTGTATTCGTCTCTTTTTTTATCTTTGTCAAGTTATGAATTCGTGGTAGGGAGAGGCAAGTAGGTCTTGTGAGACTTAGGTGGAAAATCATCTTGTGCAAACATCGGTTTCCTAGAAGGATTCCGTGAACTCATTGCGTGTCTTGGAGACTAGAATATAGGTAGGTAAAGGGGCAGTTTGAGGCCGCATCTTGGATAGATAAGCTAGAACCAACCGATCCTAGGGGATAAGGGTCGGTGTGGAAAAGGAAAAAGGATTGTAGCATCACATCGACCCCAAGCATGATTGGGATGAAAGTTTTTGTATTCAATAGACTCCTTGAAATAAATTTGATGTTTCTCATTTATCAAGTGGTAATTGTTTTTAATCTGAGTATTAATTATCAAATATAAGTTTATATTATTATCTCCAGGCGGTATCACTCTCGCCAGTGGTAGTAATAGAAACCAGAAATCTTTATTTTCTCTTCTAATTAATTTAAAGTATTAAGAACCTGTATCGCCCTCTAAGGGCTCTACACGATCCAACAAAAAGAGACAAGATGAGGATGTGATGGAAACAGGGCCTAGTAGGAGGAGAAGGCTGTGTCACAACCCGCATTTTCTCAGCATTTACTAATGTATCAGAGTAAGAGAAAATATATGCCTTGATGCCACACCGTGCATGGGACAATTGCAGATGCTCAGGCAAGAACCTACTCCTAACACTTTTCATGAAATTTCTCAAGTTTGTTATGAAGAAAATATGGTTTGAGTTTAGATTTCTGTAGCCGTGTCACTCAACTATGTGGATCAACTAGTCCACCGGTAAAAATGAATATATGCAGCAAAAAATACTTGGCTTATTTCAGTTATTATCCTATATGAGTATGAAGATTCAACAGGACTATTCAAGTTATGCATGTAACATCCCATGTTACTTTTAGACCCCTCAACTTAGATTGGGTTAGGCATGGGGTGAGATTTGAGGAGACCAACTAGGTTTGACCCTAGGTAGTGGGTGGTAGCCATGTGGGGCCCACTATAAGACCATAGTCAAACTAGGTCAAACTAGCCTAAGTGGGGACCCTAGCCACACCATGACCCCACCACATTGCCCTAACCCTAAAAACAATCTAAGTGGACCCTAGGGTATGTCACTGGGTCAACATTTTGACCCCAGTTGACCAAGGTCAACCTTGGGCTTAATTTGGTCAAACCCAAACCCATAGGCCTAATTAACCTAAGTGGGGCACCCCCTTGACCCAAACCAAGTTGGGTGGTGCCACTAGACCCATTTCCACCAAGTGGGGTCAGTCCACCCACCATAGTTGACCAGTCAACCCCAAAAGTCAAATTGGTCAACAATTTGACCTAAGGAATGAAATGAAGGCCAAGTCATTCCCCCTTGGACCAAGCCCACCAAAATTGGCCCATAGTCAGCCCAAGTGAACAAGACCAGCCCTACCCCTCTAAATCAGGAGAGAGAATACATGCAAGGGGGTAAAAATGGAATTTTTAGGAGAAGAGGAGAGAGAAAGAGGAATGAAGGAAATGGTGGCCACATGGCCACCCCATCAGCTGACTTAGGCTGCCCAAGACCAGGTGGCTGACCTCCCCTCTTTAATTCCAGCAGGAAACCAGCGCTGTGATCCACATGGCTGCTGGGTGAAGCCTCCAAAGCTCAAAACCGAGCTAACATTGGAGTTATCTCCACTTATAGGCCACCTCAGTCCAAACAGAGCTCACCATTAGCTTCAGAAGGCCGAGAGGAGTGGAATTCGACTACTTACTCATGGAGAACGGGGGAGAATTGAACTTTCGGGGAGGAGCTCGCCGGCGCACCACCACCACGGCAAACCGCCGCCTGACCCGCAGCCAAGCCCTGATTCAAGTGCGTTTCACTTCACCTCTACCCGTACTAGCTTCTTAGATCAAATAGGCGAGATATCGGGCTCAATTGAGCCCGATGCCATGTGAGAAAATCGAGAGAATTCCAAGTTTCTGAAACCGCTCGGGATCGCCGTCGCCGCCGTCTCCCGCCGCCCCATCGCCGGGAAATGATAGCCACCACCACCGTGAAGGTGATGACACCGTTGGCCGGAGGTGGCGACGTCTCAGCTGGCCGGAAACCGCCGGCAAAATCGCTCCAGGTCGGCTCGATCTCAGCCGTTGGCTGGAGGTAGACGATGACCAGATCCCGTTGGATCTTACTTCAAGATTCGTGCTGCAGAATAAATGATTCATTTTAATTTAATATTTGAATAGTGACATTTCCTGTCACACTTTTTCAGTACTTTTTCATGTTAAATTTAGGCCTCTTAGAGGCATTTCCAGAACTTAGGCCCATAATGAAAATTGTAGCCTAGGGTCTTACCTTTAATATGCCACCCTAAACATACATTTTGGTGTAGTGTACAGTCCTGTAGGACATTTCTCCTAGGACTGGTCCTAGACTAGGGCAGAAAATATATTGGATGCCCTGGTCTCAATATTAGTCACCATGGCCCCAAATTTTGGGCACATGCATGATTAGGGCATACTTACCTCCTTCCAAAAGTTAGGAATTTTTAGAAAAAATTTCCTATAGTTTTTGGTAAAATATCAAAATTTAAATAAATGGCATATATGGAGTTCTACTCCTCCCCATGGCCCCAAATTTTGGTGGTGGGTCAGTGGGGTCACCCTTGGTGCATGATAAAATGTTCAGCACCTTGGGTTCACTGCATGTTGGGGAATCCACTTGCATGTGCTAGCCTATGTTTAACCTTGGTGTGCAAATAGCAAAAATGCAATTTGGTGAATTTAGCCCAATGTTTACATGCATGAGTCATGAAATTATTTACAGTGGTTCATTAGGGTAAATTTCACTCCTCAAATTAATAAGGGAATTTTTGGAATCAAAATTCCATTTATTGGAATTTATTTTTAAAATAGCTATTTTGGCATTAAAAATTGGAAAATAGGATTTATTCAAGTACAAATCCAAACAACTTTGCCAAGACATAGATTACATCACATTTGACTTAGGAAAATTATGATTTCTCTGTTTTGAAGAACTTTGGAGTAGATACCCTAAATTTCCCATTTTACCCTTATCATGATAATTCTTGAAATGATGGATTTATATCTCTGAAAAATTTGGAATTTATTCTACTGTAACAAAATGTTGTTATAAGTTTATCACAAATTTCTCAGAATTTAATGGATGCATTACTTGTGTTAAATTAGTACAATGGCATTTTGGTAAATATCTTATATTGGAATCCCATAGGCCATCTTACATTAAATGTTGATGATTCTCTGTCAATAGCCATAATTTAGTGTTCTAAAGGCCCTGTACTTTTTCTGGAATTTTTGAGTATACAATGCTTATTCTTCATTTGGAAAATGGAATTTTTGTGGAATTGATATTAAATTGAAAATGATAATAAATAATTTAAGGAAAATTATGAAATTCTGTAGGCAGTAATATTTTGTCAATATACATCTCAGGAAAAATTCCCTAGGTCAGTGGATACTTAATCAAACTACTTCATGTGTAAAGTGACCTAGCATTTGAATTAAAAGAATTAATTAAAGGACTATTTGGCCAAGGAAAATTACGAGAATTCCTAGGGTAGTTCCCTTAGTCCATAACACCTTAGGATAAAAATTTAGGGGCAAGATGCCTTAAGGTTTGTAAGATCATAATTCTAGGGTAGGCATAGGTCATGGTCTGCATATAACACAAATAGGTCCTGCCTTAGGGGAATTACCAGAGGATTGATTATCGGCAGAAATAAGAGAGAGTTCAACATGAGTAACCCTGGTGGGTAGAGTTGTCTTAGTGAGAGATTAAATGCAAGTCTTAGCTAGCAACTGGAGCGGGGATCGGCGGAAGACTGTCGTTTTCCCGGTAATACCTTAAGTTACTAGGGTTATACTAAAGCAATAAGGAGAGCTGGGGAGATACATGGGTAGCCATCAACTAAAATAAATATCCTTGCGAAAGGGAACGCTAGGCGTAATCCCAACACAGTTCCTAGTGCCCCTTGAGAGCCCTTCACAGGGAATACCGGGGGCAGTCCTGGGATTAACCTTAAATCTCTAAGTATAATAAACTGTAGACAAGAGTAGTATAATAGGTTAGGACATTGACGTACCTTCTCGCCCGTGTGGGGCTGGAGAGATTCATGATATATGCTCACCCGTTTTGGGGTTTGAGGGAGTTGGTATAAAGGCACTGATGTGCGTGCTCACCCGTTTTGGGGTATGAGGGAGTTGGTATAAAGGCACTGATGTGCGTTCTCACCCGGGTTTGGGTTTGAGGGATTCAGGACGGGTTTTGTTCCTGCGAGCGGAAGGCTCGGTATGAATTACTTGCATGTGCATAAATATCGTGGCGGGGCATGCGGTACTGGCCGTTCGTCACACCGATGGCAGTACGGTGCACCAGGCGGTTGTGGGAGTTAGAGGGGCCAGTGGGTTGTTTTACACTGCGGTCTGGAGGACGACCCCCGATAACACACATCCGACCCAACAAGACTGACGGGTTTGTCAGCAAAGTACGTACGCGAGACTCTAGAGTGCACCTTGGACGTGTACAGAGACGTATGAGAGGGGTCTAAGGCTTGGTAGTGTGCATACCGGTCTAGAAGCGGAGACGCCCGCTCCGCTGCTGCCGTAGCCACAGCGGTGGTACCCGAGAGTGATGCTAGCTCTCAAAAAGTGGGAACTAAAGGTCTGTGATCACAGAGTCGTTGTGTGTGAGTTGCACTTGCCTGCGCATAAAATTGCATCATATCATTCATTCATATTAGGTCATACGCTTCATAGATCCTTATCATATAAATTAGTATGGGCTCTTTTATATGATAAGTTAAATTTCCTGGAAATCCTAACTTATATATTTGTATGGGCATTTATATAAGTTAGGGTACGTTTGTGATGATAGCATAGTGGTAGCTTAGCTTATTTACTTATTCATACTGCTGCTTCTTTACTTTTCATTACTGCACTACTCTTACTTGTTACTTATACCGTACATAGAATTGCTAGAGTAGAACTACAGTACTTATTACATCATTAGTTAGATATTGTCACCTGCTTCCATTTTGCTACCCCTTGTTGTCCTCCGCTTCGTCCTCCCGCTCGGTGCCTAGGAGCTGCGGGGCGAGGTGCGGAGGAAATGACTTAGTCTTTTTGACTAATGGTCGGTGACCAACTATTTTTAGGAGCCCGTGGAGATGGAGCACCAGCACGTCGAGGAGGCAGGGCATGAGGAGCAGATACCACTTCAGCAGGCTACTACCACTACTGTGCGTCCTCAGGTGGGACGAGATCTGATGATCTAGTTTAGCTTCCGCTTCTACTATTTTGTGAGAGAGAGATTTGATGTACTGGGCATAAGCCCTTTTTACTTTTTCTTCTGTACTATTCTGTGGACTAGTGATGTACTATTCATTTCCTTTATATGATTGTACTGTGACTTGTGGACTGATGGCATTTTATACTCAGTTATACTTCTTATTTCTCATATTGGCCTACAGGTTTATGATCGTACTAGCCGGCAGAATCGGCGTGTTGCGGTGTCGACTAACCCGTGAGTTAGTGCCACCGTAAGACGGCGGTTCTGGGCATAAGATCCGGTAGCCCTCCTTGGTAAGGGGGAGGGGGGTCTTACAAACTGGTATCACTTGAACAACGATCATATGAGAAAGAAGTCCACAACATGGGACCACCCCCGCCCCAGCATTAGTTTGCGGACAAACTATGCAGCGGAAGCAGTGGTGTGCCCATGTGTAAAGTGACATAAATGGTCCACAAAGTACAATTTGTTAGGCCAATTTTGCTCTAACCTTACCTTTATGCAACCTCCACAGGTCGCAGCGCCGCAAAATGTGGCTCCTCCCCCTCCAGCTGCCACTCCATTCCTACATACGGAGATGGGGCAGACCCTGACGGTGATTTTGGATGCCTTTAAAGCCCAGTAAGTCCCGGCTCCACAGCCAAATCCGGGGTCGAGCTGGCTGAGTGCATTCAAGAGCCTGTCCCCACCGACGTACCGTGGGACAGAGGATGCGGTGAAGACGGAAGAATGGCTGGAGGCCATACACGAGATCTTAGCGGGCATCAGCTGCCCAGTCGGCCAGGCAGTACCTCTAGCCACCTCCGTGCTAGAGGCCCACGCGAAGAGATGGTGGAAGTCAGTCCGGGAAACTACCTATGCAGACTTTGAGCTGTCAGAGATTTCTTGGGAGGAGTTTGGCGATGTGTTCCTGGAACACTTCGTCTCTGCTACGGACAGAGATGCTTTGGAGGAGAGGTTTTTGAACCTCAAGCAGGGGACTAGATCAGTGATAGAGTACCAGAGAGAGTTCTCCCACTTGGCCAGGATCGCGGGGATTCAGGACACCGACGATAGGAGGTATGCGAAGAGGTTCTACCGGGGCCTCAGGGATGATCTGAGGCAGGCTCTGTTGTTCATTTCTCATGGCACATCCAGGCAGATCATCGAGATGGCGAAGAAGCTGGAGGCTGACCAGCTGATGGTGCGAGCCGGAGGGAAGAGACCATTTGACGGATCGACATCAGGTGAGAGCAGTAGGGGCTCTCAGAGAGGCAGGACCATTGGATACAGGAGGGGTGGGGGACATCGTCGTCCCAATTTCAGGCAGGAGCAGGGGCCTCCTCCAGCATTGGCTCCCCCACCTCTACAGATACATGATCCGAGGAGACAAGATGACCGAGGCCACCGACAAGTGGTTTGTTACGGATGCCGCCAGCCTGGGCACATCAGGTCGGAGTGCCCGCACCGATTCCATCCCCCTCCTCCTCCTCCACCTCCAGTGGCCCCAGTACAGCAGGGCCGAGGACGAGGCCGAGGACGAGGCCGAGGTCGGGGATATCATGGCAGGAGGCGCGAGCAGGAGCAGATATACGCCTTGGACCTCACAGAGCCGAGGAATCCCGAGGAGGTCATCACAGGTACTTGAAGTTAATTATGAGTTTTCTTGAATTTTTCAATGATATATATATAGTACCTGGAACCATAGGACAACAATTAACTTTCACATAAACAAACCTCAGGCATAGTCATGATCAGCGGCAAGCCTGCCCATACTCTTTTCGACACGGGTGCTTCACACTCGTTCATATCCGAGGCCTTCATCGACGGACTCGAAGGCGTGGAGAGGTTCCCTGGACTAGAGATGAGGGTATGCCTACCCGATGGGTCGGAGCTGCGGACTACTGCACATTGTGACATGGAGGCCGAGATTGGCGGCAAGGCATTTGAGGCGTCGGCGACTATTCTGAAGCTGCAGGACTTTGACTTGATCTTGGGCATGGCCTGGTTGCACCGGAACCATGCCCAGATAGATTGTCCGTCCAGGAGGATCACGCTGAGACATGGCGACTCTCATGTTATCGTTGAAGGTATCCAGCCTATCTGCCACCTACTATTATCTTCTATACAGGCTGTGAAGGCCCATGAGCAGGGTGAAGAAGTCTATATTGTCTGCTTCGAGATGGTGGGAACAGAGGCGACTATCTCAGATATTCCGGCGGTTCGGGATTTCGCCGACGTATTCCCGGAGAAATTGCCCGGGCTACCGCCTGCTAGAGATTTGGATTTCAGGATTCAGCTGGTACCGGGAGCGAAGCCGGTGTCCCGGGCACCCTACAGGATGGCTCCTAGGGAGTTAGCAGAGTTCAGGACTCAACTACAGGAGCTAGTAGAGTCAGGATTTGTGCGGCCTAGTTCATCGCCATGGGGAGCGCCAGTTCTATTTGTGAAGAAGAAGGACGGATCACTGCGATTATGTATAGATTACCGGGAGCTGAACCGGTTGACGGTCCGAAACACCTATCCTCTGCCTCGGATAGATGAGTTATTTGACCAGCTACAGGGAGCATTCTGGTTCTCCAAGTTAGATTTGCGATCCGGCTATTATCAGCTCCGTATCAGGGAAGAAGACATACCGAAGACGGCTTTCAGTTCGCGCTATGGATTATACGAATTCACGGTGATGCCTTTTGGGCTCACGAATGCTCCTGCTGCATTCATGAGTCTGATGAACCGTGTTTTCGAGCCTTTCTTAGATCGCTTCGTGATAGTATTCATCGACGACATCCTTATTTATTCTCGGACTCAGGAGGAGCATACGGAGCACTTGGCACAGGTCCTGCAGAGGTTGAGGGAGACACAGATGTACGCAAAATTTTCGAAGTGCCAGTTCTGGTTGCAGGAGGTGGCTTTCCTGGGGCACACGATCAGTGGGGCTGGGTTAGCTGTGGACCCAGCCAAGATAGAGACAGTGAGGGATTGGCCACGGCCGAAGACCGCATCTGACATCCGCAGTTTCTTGGGACTAGCAGGCTATTACCGCAAGTTCGTGGAGGGGTTCTCGAGGATAGCACTCCCCCTCACGTCCTTGACGAAGAAGGATGCAGATTTTGTTTGGTCAGAGCGGTGTGAGACGGCTTTTCAGGAGCTGAAGGACCGACTCATCTCATCCCCTATTCTTGCGCTTCCATCCGGGAGCGAAGGATTCCAGATCTACACGGACGCCTCTTATCAGGGGATGGGTGCAGTATTGATGCAGCATGGACACGTTATCGCTTATGCTTCGCGACAGTTGAAGAAGCATGAGCATAATTATCCAGTACATGATCTAGAGCTCGGGGCTGTGGTTTTCGCCCTGAAAATATGGAGGCATTACTTATATGGGATTCATTGTGACATCTTCTCAGATCACAAGAATCTCAAGTATATCGATACTCAGAAGGACCTAAACCTGAGACAGAGGAGGTGGCTGGAGTTTCTCTGTGATTATGATTACAAGATCCACTATCATCCGGGAAAAGCGAACACGGTTGCGGATGCTTTGAGCAGGAGGGCCGGCACTTCTGGACCGGAGCCCCGATTGATGTCCATAGAGCTGCTTCAGATGATGGAGGACATGCACATTACCGTGGTGTCCGAGACCGAGCCAGTGGTATATAGAGAGTATTTGAGCTCAGTGATCAGCTGCGATGATATACAGGAGCGCATCCGAGCACATCAGAGGCTGGATGCTGCGTTACAGCCGATTTTCAGTGCCCTAGAGAGGGGCAAGGTCGAGGACTACACGTTGCAGGATGATCTTCTTCGGTTCCGGGGGCGCATCTACATACCAGAGCAGGCAGGCAAAGTATTATGATGCTCGGCACCGGCAGGTGGAGTTCCAGGTTGGAGACAGGGTATTCTTGAAGATACGTCCGGTACACGGTGTTTCACGGGTGCGGAGGCACAAGAAGCTCAGTCCATGATACATGGGGCCCTACCTGATCCTGGAGCGGATCGGCCCCTTAGCTTACCGACTGCAGCTGCCACCGGAGTTGGGTGCACTACATGACGTCTTCCATGTCTCTTCCTTACAGAGAGCTCTCCTTCGGCCGGAGCAGCACATCACTACTACAGCCGGACCGGTAGAGCCTGACAGATCAGTGAGATTGGAGCCGATCCGGATTGACGATACAGCCATCCGAGTGTTGCGGAAGAAGAAGGTTCCCCTTGTGAAGGTGCTGTGGTCCAACCATGGACGGGAAGAGCACACTTGGGAGCCGAGAGATCTGATGCTGGAGCAACACCCGGAGCTATTCGCATCACGTACATTTAAGTTATGCTTTTAAGATTCTTGATAATTCTTGCAATTAGAACCCCGTAGACCCGAACTTAAATTTCGGGGACGAAATTATTTTCTTGTTTATTGGAATTTGTAACATCCCATGTTACTTTTAGACCCCTCAACTTAGATTGGGTTAGGCATGGGGTGAGATTTGAGGAGACCAACTAGGTTTGACCCTAGGTAGTGGGTGGTAGCCATGTGGGGCCCACTATAAGACCATAGTCAAACTAGGTCAAACTAGCCTAAGTGGGGACCCTAGCCATACCATGACCCCACCACATTGCCCTAACCCTAAAAACAATCTAAGTGGACCCTAGGGTATGTCACTGGGTCAACATTTTGACCCCAGTTGACCAAGGTCAACCTTGGGCTTAATTTGGTCAAACCCACACCCATAGGCCTAATTAACCTAAGTGGGGCACCCCCTTGACCCAAACCAAGTTGGGTGGTGCCACTAGACCCATTTCCACCAAGTGGGGTCAGTCCACCCACCATAGTTGACCAGTCAACCCCAAAAGTCAAATTGGTCAACAATTTGACCTAAGGAATGAAATGAAGGCCAAGTCATTCCCCCTTGGACCAAGCCCACCAAAATTGGCCCATAGTCAGCCCAAGTGAACAAGACCAGCCCTACCCCTCTAAATCAGGAGAGATAATACATGCAAGGGGGTAAAATTGGAATTTTTAGGAGAAGAGGAGAGAGAAAGAGGAATGAAGGAAATGGTGGCCACATGGCCACCCCATCAGCTGACTTAGGCTGCCCAAGACCAGGTGGCTGACCTCCCCTCTTTAATTCCAGCAGGAAACCAGGGCTGTGATCCACATGGCTGCTGGGTGAAGCCTCCAAAGCTCAAAACCGAGCTAACATTGGAGTTATCTCCACTTATAGGCCACCTCAGTCCAAACAGAGCTCACCATTAGCTTCAGAAGGCCGAGAGGAGTGGAATTCGACTACTTACTCATGGAGAACGGGGGAGAATTGAACTTTCGGGGAGGAGCTCGCCGGCGCACCACCACCACGGCAAACCGCCGCCTGACCCGCAGCCAAGCCCTGATTCAAGTGCGTTTCACTTCACCTCTACCCGTACTAGCTTCTTAGATCAAATAGGCGAGATATCGGGCTCAATTGAGCCCGATGCCATGTGAGAAAATCGAGAGAATTCCAAGTTTCTGAAACCGCTCGGGATCGCCGTCGCCGCCGTCTCCCGCCGCCCCATCGCCGGGAAATGATAGCCACCACCACCGTGAAGGTGATGGCACCGTTGGCCGGAGGTGGCGACGTCTCAGCTGGCCGGAAACCGCCGGCAAAATCGCTCCAGGTCGGCTCGATCTCAGCCGTTGGCTGGAGGTAGACGATGACCAGATCCCGTTGGATCTTACTTCAAGATTCGTTCTGCAGAATAAATGATTCATTTTAATTTAATATATGAATAGTGACATTTCCTGTCACACTTTTTTAGTACTTTTGCATGTTAAATTTAGGCCTCTTAGAGGCATTTCCAGAACTGAGGCCCTTAATGAAAAATGTAGCCTAGGGTCTTACCTTTAATATGCCACCATAAACTTACATTTTGGTGTAGTGTACAGTCCTGTAGGACATTTCTCCTAGGACTGGTCCTAGACTAGGGCAAAAAATATATTGGATGCCCTGGTCTCAATATTAGTCACCATGGCCCCACATTTTGGGCACATGCATGATTAGGGCATACTTACCTCCTGCCAAAAGTTAGGAATTTTTAGAAAACATTTTCCTATAGTTTTTGGTAAAATATCAAAATTTAAATAAATGGCATATATGGAGTTCTACTCCTCCCCATGGCCCCAAATTTTGGTGGTGGGTCAGTGGGGTCACCCTTGGTGCATGATAAAATGTTCAGCACCTTGGGTTCACTACATGTTGGGGAATCCACTTGCATGTGCTAGCCTATGTTTAACCTTGGTGTGCAAATAGCAAAAATGCAATTTGGTGAATTTAGCCCAATGGTTACATGCATGAGTCATGAAATTATTTATAGTGGTTCATTAGGGTAAATTTCACTCCTCAAATTAATAAGGGAATTTTTGGAATCAAAATTCCATTTATTGGAATTTATTTTTAAAATAGCTATTTTGGCATTAAAAATTGGAAAATAGGATTTATTCAAGTACAAATCCAAACAACTTTGCCAAGGCATAGATTACATCACATTTGACTTAGGAAAATTATGATTTCTCTGTTTTGAAGAACTTTGGAGTAGATACCCTAAATTTCCCATTTTACCCTTATCATGATAATTCTTGAAATGATGGATTTATATCTCTGAAAAATTTGGAATTTATTCTACTGTAACAAAATGTTGTTATAAGTTTATCACAAATTTCTCAGAATTTAATGGATGCATTACTTGTGTTAAATTAGTACAATGGCATTTTGGTAAATATATTATATTGGAATCCCATAGGCCATCTTACATTAAATGTTGATGATTCTCTGTCAATAGACATAATTTAGTGTTCTAAAGGCCCTGTAAGTTTTCTGGAATTTTTGAGTATACAATGCTTATACTTCATTTGGAAAATGGAATTTTTTGGAATTGATATTAAATTGAAAATGATAATAAATAATTTAAGGAAAATTATGAAATTCTGTAGGCAGTAATATTTTGTCAATATACATCTCGGGAAAAATTCCCTAGGTCAGTGGATACTTAATCAAACTACTTCATGTGTAAAGTGACCTAGCATTTGAATTAAAAGAATTAATTAAAGGACTATTTGGCCAAGGAAAATTACGAGAATTCCTAGGGTAGTTCCCTTAGTCCATAACACCTTAGGATAAAAATTTAGGGGCAAGATGCCTTAAGGTTTGGAAGATCACAATTCTAGGGTAGGCATAGGTCATGGTCTGCATATAACACAAATAGGTCCTACCTTAGGGGAATTACCAGGGGATTGATTATCGGCAGAAATAAGAGAGAGTTCAACATGAGTAACCCTGGTGGGTAGAGTTGTCTTAGTGAGAGATTAAATGCAAGTCTTAGCTAGCAACTGGAGCGGGGATCGGCGGAAGACCGTCGTTTTCCCGGTAATACCTTAAGTTACTAGGGTTATACTAAAGCAATAAGGAGAGCTGGGGAGATACATGGGTAGCCATCAACTAAAATAAATATCCTTGCGAAAGGGAACGCTGGGCGTAATCCCAACACAGTTCCTAGTGCCCCTTGAGAGCCCTTCACAGGGAATACCGGGGGCAGTCTTGGGATTAACCTTAAATCTCTAAGTATAATAAACTGTAGACAAGAGTAGTATAATAGGTTAGGACATTGACGTACCTTCTCGCCCGTGTGGGGCTGGAGAGATTCATGATATATGCTCACCCGTTTTGGGGTTTGAGGGAGTTGGTATAAAGGCACTGATGTGCGTGCTCACCCGTTTTGGGGTTTGAGGGAGTTGGTATAAAGGCACTGATGTGCGTTCTCACCCGGGTTTGGGTTTGAGGGATTCAGGACGGGTTTTGGTCCTGCGAGCGGAAGGCTCGGTATGAATTACTTGCATGTGCATAAATATCGTGGCGGGGCATGCGGTACTGGCCGTTCGTCACACCGATGGCAGTACGATGCACCAGGCGGTTGTGGGAGTTAGAGGGGCCAGTGGGTTGTTTTACACTGCGGTCTGGAGGACGACCCCCGATAACACACATCCGACCAAACAAGACTGACGGGTTTGTCAGCAAAGTACATACGCGAGACTCTAGAGTGCACCTTGGATGTGTACAGAGGCGTATGAGAGGGGTCTAAGGCTTGGTAGTGTGCATACCGGTCTAGAAGCGGAGACGCCCGCTCCGCTGCTGCCGTAGCCACAGCGGTGGTACCCGAGAGTGATGCTAGCTCTCAAAAAGTGGGAACTAAAGGTCTGTGATCACAGAGTCGTTGTGTGTGAGTTGCACTTGCCTGCGCATAAAATTGCATCATATCATTCATTCATATTAGGTCATACGCTTCATAGATCCTTATCATATAAATTAGTATGGGCTCTTTTATATGATAAGTTAAATTTCCTGGAAATCCTAACTTATATATTTGTATGGGCATTTATATAAGTTAGGGTACGTTTGTGATGATAGCATAGTGGTAGCTTAGCTTATTTACTTATTCATACTGCTGCTTCTTTACTTTTCATTACTGCACTACTCTTACTTGTTACTTGTACCGTACATAGAATTGCTAGAGTAGAACTACAGTACTTATTACATCATCGGTTAGATATTGTCACCTGCTTCCATTTTGCTACCCCTTGTTGTCCTCCGCTTCGTCCTCCCGCTCGATGCCTAGGAGCTGCGGGGCGAGGTGCGGAGGAAACGACTTAGTCTTTTTGACTAATGGTCGGTGACCAACTATTTTTAGTAGCCCGTGGAGATGGAGCACCAGCACGTCGAGGAGGCAGGGCATGAGGAGCAGATACCACTTCAGCAGGCTACTACCACTACTGTGTGTCCTCAGGTGGGACGAGATCTGATGATCTAGTTTAGCTTCCGCTTCTACTATTTTGTGAGAGAGAGATTTGATGTACTGGGCATAAGCCCTTTTTACTCTTTCTTCTGTACTATTCTGTGGACTAGTGATGTACTATTCATTTCCTTTATATGATTGTACTGTGACTTGTGGACTGATGGCATTTTATACTCTGTTATACTTCTTATTTCTCATATTGGCCTACAAGTTTATGATCGTACTAGCCGGCAGAATCGGCGTGTTGCGGTGTCGACTAACCCGTGAGTTAGTGCCACCGTAAGACGGCGGTTCTGGGCATAAGATCCGGTAGCCCTCCTTGGTAAGGGGGAGGGGGGTCTTACAATGCACAACTCAAGATTTAATATGAGTACGAAAAGGGCTTTTACATTCATTAAAATATGGTGATATTTGATTTATATATATGTTATAAGTACGAGGTAAAAGTATTTATCTATTTACACTTTGAAAGTAACTAACATGCAATCCTAACATAAAACAATCCCAGAGATCAAGTAAGTACAAAAAACAACAAGAAGTAAGCATATCAGGTAGCAAATAGTATATCATCTAAAACAATTCACTATGGGTGTCAATAAGCTGACACGAACCCAGAGAACAAAATGTATATCTGAACTAAAAACAAGAACAACAAAACTACCTCACGAAGGCGAGGGAAGAAAACCACACCTACTAAGCCCACGCCAAGAACCACCAACTTTAGCAGCACGGTCTGCTACTGCACCGAGCCTGAGGCATTCAAAAGAAAGAACGCCTTAGCAAGAAAATAAGCTGAAAGTTATGGTACCTAAACACCTAGAGGGGGGTGAATAGGTGACCTAATCCTTTTTAAACTTAAATGGCAGCAATCAGTTATATCACAGAATACTAACTATTTTATCACAGCAAACACACAGCATGCACAACAACAATCACAGCATAGCACAGCATACACAGTGGTTTATAGTGGTTCCCCAAGATATGGGTACATCCACTTTCCCCCTTCGCCTATCTCGCAGTGTACTAGATTCGGCCAAACTCCTCCACTGTCTCAGAACCCAAATTAGTTCCTACACCTCAGGCCCAAAACCTTACAACTCAGCTTTATCCCAAAGCCTACACTCAGCCAATCAAGGCCTACACTCAGCCAACCAAGGCCTACACTCAGCCAACCAAGGCCTACACTCAGAGATCTCAATCTCCTACACTCAGGCTCTCAAGCCCTACCCTCAGCCTTTATAATTATAGGCTTACAATTCACTCAGATCCAAAGGATCCTACAAGTTAAAAATGTATTACAAATATTAACTCAACAACTCAGAAATGAAAGAGGGAGTTAAGAGTTTCTTGATGAGTTCTTGGAAGAACTCAGCTGGATTCACTCTGACTTTGCTTTCTTCAAAGCTTCTTGAGTAGAACTGAATAAGACTGAATCCTCCTGCAGTTGTTCCTTGACCTCTGCCACTTAAGATCCAGAATGAATATGAATCCTTCTTCTCAGCCTAGTTCCAAAGGCTGATTTCTTGGATGGAGCCCTCTATCTCCAACTTCTTAGATCTGCACTTAGACTGCAAGATCTTCTTGTGTTGATACTCTTGGTATCACTTTGATAACTTGTTCTTCAACAATGTGATCAATCTGAACCACTCTTAAAAACTCATTTCTATAAATTGTAGGTGCCTATTTATAGGCCTTCTTCATGGTAACCAGCTGGTCCGGTCCATAACTGACTTCTGATATCTCTGACAGGTGCTGTAGACCGGCTAGAACGGCAGCTGTCAAGTCATCCAGTCATTTCTTGAAAATCTCTAACTGTCTGAAAGTGTCGAGACTTTCTGTCTTTAAGTGTCGACACTTATAGTCCAAGTGTCGACACAAGTTGTGTAAGTGTCGACCCAAGTCTACAAGGTGTCGACACAACTCCTTGTATGTCTCGACACAGTTTCTTCTGCATGTGTCGACACTGAAATTGAGTGTCGACACAAGTACTTGCTCTTCTATCTGTACTGAATTCTTCTAAGTGTCGACACATCACCTTTGTGTCGACACAACTTCTTGTGTTGAATCTGTCAAGTGTCGACACTACTTCTTGGTGTCGACACATAGTCTTCTATGTTGATTCTTGCTGAGTGTCGACACAGCTCCTTGTGTCGACACACCTTCTTCTTGTTGAGACTTCAGCTGAGTGTCGACACATTCCCTTAGTGTCGACACTTGTACTTAGAATAATTTGTTGATCTTTCTGATCTTTGCTAAGTGTCGACACAGCTCCTTGTATCGACACTTTCTTCAAGTGTAGAGTCTTTAGCTGAGTGTCAACACATTGTGCTTGGTGTCGACACATACTTCAAGTGCTGACTCTTCTGTTGAGTGTCGACATATTGTTCTGAGTGTCGACACTTTAACTTAGTCTCTGCAGACTTTTGCTGAGTGTCGACACAGCTCCAAGTGTAGACACTTTCTGGTGTAGACACAACTTCACTGGGTGTCGACACAGCTCCTTGTGTCGACACTTTCTGTCTGCACTTTTCTTCACTGAGTGTCGACACAGCTCCAAGTGTCGACGCTGCTTGTCTGGGTGTCGACACAAGCTTTCTTAAGTGTCGACACTTTCCCTCTAGGTGTCGACACATGGACTTAGAAACTTTTTGCTTCAGTCCAGTGATTACATAACCTGCACAAGTAAACTCAACATACATCAAATACATTATGATGTATATCATTGAGTTGGGTGAGGCTTCTTCAAATCAGGTACATTTGACCAATGTACCCAACAATCTCCCCCTATTTGGAGAAGTCATAACCCTTAGTCAATGATATACACCATTCATAATTAAAAATTACAAAATGATGTAAAGCAGGTTATATTCAGCAGGGTAAACATAAACATGTATTAATTCACACATGTATACACATTCGTCATTTCAGAACAAACAAGAAATAGACATATTCACAGAACAATCATGAAATATATTTATCATATATTGTTCTAACATTTTTCTTATACATCTTCAGTGGTTTACAAAAATGTTTTACATTTAAAAGATTACAAAATAATCTTCAAGTAAAATCTTAATCTATTTCTGATCAGGTTCCTTGATAACTATTCCCTTGCCAGCTTGAACTTGAGCTTTGACAGGGGCATCAGCAGTTTCAGCAACAGCAGGCTTCTTGCCTTTTAGATCTTTCTTTTTAAGTTCTTCTGTCTTGATCTTCTGCCTCTCAAAATAATGATATGGCTTAGGGAAGTACTTGCTAGGCTCCACTGCAGTAGGAGGTAGCTTTCCCATCTTAGCCTTCCTTTTATACTGAACTATTGCTTCCTGCCTGATCTCATGTTTTCTCCATTCTGCTTCAGAAAACCATTTGTTCCTGTCATGAGTATTGTCCTTGGCAGCTTTCCAGGCAGTTAAAATTATATTCCTAGAGGTAGGGCTCCACTGTTCAAAGTCTGGCCTTTGTTCTGCTTGTTCCCTAAACCTCTTTTTGGACAACCTTGTCTCTTCTTCTTTCTGTAGAGCCTCTTGCATGGCTTCAGATATAGGTTGAACAACCTTTTCAATATGGACATTGTCCTTGCCACCAGATGGGTTGTACATGGTCTGTACCTCAGCATGAATCATTTCAAAGTCTGCAGGTGGATAAATGACCTGAGCTACTTCTGGTTGCTCACCTCCAAGATAGGCAGGGTTAATGCCTGATTCAGCAATATCTTGGTCATCACATAGAGGAGGATATCCAACTGTAGCCCTGATTGAATTTGATATCCACTTAGCATGTTCAGAGCTTGCCTTGACTAGTACTCTCTCCCCCTTTATGACTTCTCTAGCCATGTGATCTCTGACATCATCCTTCTGAAATCTGATTTGACTATCCAAGTATCTGATGCCATCTTTGAAGAAAGGTTTAAGCTTTTGAAGTTGTTCAGATATGACCTTTTGGGAGGCTTGGATTACAGTCTTTACAGCAGAAATTTCCTTTTGAAATACTTTATCAAAATCAGCTTTAGCAGCATCAGTAGATGTAGAAGGTTTAGCAGCCTTGTTCTTCAACTCAATGACTATAGCATTATGGGAGGCAGTCAAATTGTCATTCATTCTTAATTGATTCTCAAGAACATATCCTTTTTTCAATGCTATATCATCCACTTGTTCTTTGATCTTCTCTTGGTGTGTTGCCAAATACACCACTGCATTTCCACCTTTGTGGAAGCATTCATTCATCTCCTTCTTGTTAAGGTTCATTCCAAACCTTATAGACTTTATATCTTGGGCCAGATCAAATTGTAATGACTTCTGCCCTTCATCCACATAAGCCTCTATAGCTTTTCTCTGTTCATCCAGTTTTATCTGCATTGCAATCATTAATGCACTATAATCAACAGTTGGAGCTTGTTGAACTATAGGCTGTGGGGCTATAGATTGCAGAGCTTTCTTATAACTCTGACTTCTCCTTTTAAAGACATACAATTGCTTCTTCTTTGCCCTAGCACTTTCCTCATCTTCAGAGGCAGAAGTGCTGACTATGTCAACCCTCTCCTTAGGGATTTGAGGCTTGTCAGCTTGCACATCTTGTGCCTTCTCAGTTTCTTGCCTTATAGGCTCTTCCAGAACTTGCATTTGCTCCCCCTCAGCAGCAGCATTCTCTCCTTCAGCAGCATCAATTTCCTTTTCAAAATCTGCTTGATCTAGATTGAGAAATAAATCTTACATGGTGTATTCAGGGGGTGACTGTGCAGGAGAAGTTCTTAGTTCTTCAACTACTGGATCTGGAATCACTTCTTGTACAGCAGATATGTCTTTTCTAACAACATCTGGAACTGGACTATTCAGCTGAGTATGCTGATTATCATCAGACAGATCAGCATCTTCTATAATAAAATCTAAGGTGTTGAGTTCAGTGAGTACCTCTTGTATGATGGTGGTGGCTTGCTCACTGTCCAGTGTAGAGGGTTCTTCTACAACTGGAGGCTCCCCCTGGCCGTGATCCTTGTGGATGGGGCTAGCTGCAGGCAGCTCCCCCTGGATCTCTGCATCAGCTGGAGGAGCAGGAGATTTCACTACAGCCTCTTCCTCTTGATCATCAGGAGTGAAAACAACATGTTCTTCACTCCCTGAACTGCTGGAGGACTCTTGTGCCATTGGAGTAGTTTTTCTCTTTTTCTTTGGGGGAATCTCCTTCTCAGTAACTGTCTTCTCTGGGGTTGGCATTTCCTTGGACAACACCCTGTCCCATCTTGAAAAGATCCTTAGATCCATTTTCCTCATGTGGTTTATCTTGCTTCCTACAGCAGTACTCATTACCTCTGGTATCACACCAGCTAGGTATAGACTAATGATTCTGCCCTAATTGGGCTTCTTCAGACTTTCTTTAATTTTCTCAAAGACTATCACTGACCAATTAGTTCTTAGAGTAAAGATAATTCTTGTCATTATATGGAACATGGAGGCAGACACTCTGTCATGCCCTCCTGGCTTACTGAGTAAAACCTTTCCAACAATTTCAGACATGAATTTTCCTTGAGTATTCATGCCTTTCCTATTAAATACAGAACCCAGCTTCATCTTTGGATCAAGTCCACACCAGATTAGAGCTTCCCTGGTCTTGGATGCAGTAATTTCTTCTTCATCTTGAGTTTTTGGTAGCTGGAGCACCTTCCTCAGACTCTTTGGTGAAACCTTGACCTTAGTTCCATGAACTCTGGATTTGATTATGTATCCAGATTCATCTACTGCAGCTCCATTTAAGAATTCAACAACCTCCTTCTTCCATATCTTAGTAGGTTCTGAAACTAAGTACTCTAACCCTGAATCGGCGACTAGGGTTACTACTGCCTTGATTTCTGGATCAGCATCGTCGAAGGCGCCGCACACTAGCTCATATCCCTCGTTAACGTTCTCCTCAGGCTTAGGTGCCATTAGGGTTTGTAGAATTTGTCTTTAGAAAAGAGAGGTGTCGACACAGTAGTTTTGGTCTCGAAACTTTGAAAGCGTGTCGACAAACAAAGACAGAACCCTATTTATACCTTTCTGATTTTGAAGATGAACAGGCGGGACAGCTAAATTAAAATGTGTCGACACTGGCAATAAGTGTCGACACTGGCTTATAATGTCTCGACACATATGTGTCGACACAAGTTTAGTCAACAGATTTTATGTGTCGACACTTGGTTATGTGTCGACACAACATAACTCGACACATTGTCGAGACTTTACTTAGAAAATTCTGAGTAAAACATAAGTGTCGACACCACTTTGGATGTGTCGACACCTACTGGACATGTGTCGACACTAACATTCTGAAGTGTCGACATCAACATCCTAGATGTGTCGACACCTTTTTCCTGAAGTGTCGACACCACTATTCTGTGTCGACATAGACTTGTCTATGTGTCGACACCTTTTTACTTAGCCAATTTTAATTCTGTAAACTTACTCTAAGTTTATCATTCCTAGTTCAATTTTGAATCTATTGAACTTAGCTTCTTCTAGGGGCTTAGTTAACATATCAGCTATTTGATAATCAGTTTTAACATATTCTAATAAAATATCTTCTCTTTCTACATGCTCCCTAAGAAAATGATATTTAATCTCAATATGTTTTGTTCTACTATGTGATACAGGGTTATTAGCTATTGAAATAGCACTTGTAGAATCACAGAAAAGTGGAGTTCTACTTACCTGAAATCCATAGTCCTCTAGCTGATGTTGTATCCACAGAAGTTGAGCACAACAACTTCCTGCAGCTATATACTCTGACTCTACTGTGGATATAGCCACAATGGTTTGTTTTTTGCTACTACATGAAATTAGTCTTCCACCTAGGAATTGACAGGTTCCAGTAGTGCTCTTTCTATCTTCTTTGCATCCTGCAAAGTCTGCATCTGAATAACCTGTTAGATCAAAATCTCCATTCCTAGGATATCAGAGGCCTAGATAGGGAGTGCCCTTTAGATATCTCAAAATTCTTTTGACTGCTGTCAAATGAGACTCTTTAGGGCAGGCTTGATACCTGGCACAAACACATGTAGCATACATGGTGTCAGGTCTACTAGCAGTCAAGTATAATAGGGAGCCAACTATCCCTCTATACAAGGTTTCATCTACAGGTTTCCCTGCATCATCCTTGCTAAGAGACATATTTGACCCCATAGGAGTCTTCATGGTACTGGATGAATCCATACCATACTTTCTTATGAGTTCTAGGGTGAACTTGGACTGACATATGGATAAACCACTTTCAGTCTGTTTAACTTGGAGACCCAAGAAAAACTTCAGCTCTCCCATACTACTCATCTCAAACTGACCTTGCATAAGTTTTGCAAACGTTTTGCAAAGGCTGCTTTCAGTAGACCCAAATATAATGTCATCTACATATATTTGGACTAGTATAACTTTGCCTCTAGATTCCCTAAGGAATAGAGTCTTATCTATTTTCCCCCTTGAGAATTTGTTCTCAATGAGGAAACTAGATAGGGTTTCATACCAAGCCCTAGGGGCTTGCTTTAACCCATATAAAGCTTTCCTAAGTCTATAGACATGATGAGGTAGAGTTGGATCAACAAAACCTGAAGGCTGCTCCACATAGACTTCTTCCTTAAGATTATCATTTAGGAATGCTGACTTGACATCCATTTGGTATACCTTGAATCCTTGATAGGTTGCATAGGCAAAGAACATTCTTATGGCTTCCAGTCTGGCTACTGGAGCAAAGGTTTGATCAAAATCAATACCTTCTTCTTGCCTATATCCTTTAGCAACCAGTCTAGCCTTATTCTTAATGATGACCCCTTGTTCATCCATCTTATTCCTGTAGATCCACTTAGTTCCTATAACATTGTGGTCTTTAGGTTTAGGAACAAGTTCCAAGACCTTGCACCTCTTGAACTGATTAAGCTCTTCTTTCATTGCTTCAGTCCATTGTGGATCTTGTATTGCTTCTTCAAACTTCTTAGGTTCAACTTGTGACAGAAAGTTGGAATAGATTGCTGCATTCATGTTTCTACTCCTGGTTTGAACTCCTTGTCTTGGATCTCCAATAATCAGCTCTACTGGATGATCTCTAAGATGCCTGTGGGCTGGAGGCATCCTAACTTCTGGTTGAACCACTTCAGCATCTGCATCATGCTGTATACCTTGGATTTCTTCAGCAATTGGCACATGTAGTTCTCCCCCTGGACAACAACTACTTTCTTCTACTTGCTGTCTTACAGCAGGCACTTCTTCTATAGTAAGCTTGTCCATTTTCTTTGTCAAACCTGTGGGGCTGCATACACTGCTAGACAACTCATTATTAATAAGTTTAGTCTCATCAAAAACTACATGCACTGATTCTTCTACAACTTGTGTAGTCAAGTTGTAGACTCTATAAGCCTTACTATTATTGCAGTACCCAACAAAAATTCCCTCTTGGGACTTGGCAGCAAACTTAGTTAAGTAAGACTTCTCATTGTTAAGTATGAAGCATTTACAACCAAAGATCCTAAAATAGGATAGGTTTGGTTTCCTGCCTTTCACAACTTCATAGGGGGTCTTATTTAGCCTTTTAGTGATGGTAGCCCTATTTATAACATGGCATGCAGTATTAACTGCTTCAGCCCAGAAATATTCTGGCAGTGATGTATCACTTAGTATGGTCCTACCAGCCTCTATCAAGGTTCTATTCTTTCTCTCAGCAATGCCATTTTGCTGAGGTGTTCTAGGTGAAGAGAATTCTTGAAATATCCCAAAGTCTTCACACAGTTTTGTCATGCTATCAGACTAAAATTCAGTACCATGGTCACTTCTAATTTTGACCACTGTACTATTTAGTTCATTCTGAATTTTCTTGACAAAGCTATAGAAGACACTAGGTGTTTCAGATTTCTGTCTTAAGAAGAACACCCAAGAAAACCTGGAGTAGTCATCTACAACTACAAAGGTATAGACCTTCCTACCTAAGCTGTGAACTGGCATTGGACCAAAGAGATCCATATGTAAGAGGTACAAACACCTCACAACATCTTTATTTTCTATGCTTCTAAAGGTGGATTTAGTCTGCTTGCCCTTTTGACAAGCTGAGCAAATACCATCTTTAACACACTTAACTTGAGGATCATTCCTCACTAACTCTTTGCTAAAGAGTTTGCTAATAGTCTTGTAGTTGAGATGGGCAAGCCTCTTGTGCCATTTGACATAATGAGAGACCTTCTCATCAGCTACAAGACAAATTGGAGAACCATTGTTCTCAATCATAATGTCTAGAAAGTAGACATTCCTCTTCCTATAACCTGTCAAAATGATCTCTTGATCACTTGACCTCTTGATATGACAACCATTTTTAACAAATGAGATGTCATACCCTACATCACTTAATTGACTTATACTTATTAGGTTGTGTTTCAACCCTTTAACATAAGCCACTTGAGTAATGGTAACTAAGTTTGTAGAAATGTTACCAAATCCTTTGATGATTCCTTTTTCAGAACCACCAAAGGTTACTTTTGGACAATCTTTTACTGGAATGTAGTCCTTTAGTAATCCTCTTGTTCCAGTCATATGTCTGGAACATCCACTGTCCAAGTACCATGTTGGGGTATGGCCACTTGGACTCACCTGCAAAACAGATTAATGAACCTTAGAACCCAAAGAATTCTTGGGTCCTTGGTACTTGTTAGTCTGCAATCTGACAAAGCTACCCACTGGCTTTCCAATTGGTAGTTTGGTACTCACTTTGGCACTAGCATTGTGCCAACAGTCCACTGCAAAATGGCCAACTTTGCCACAACACCAACATTCAAACTTATTGTACCTTTGCTTAGGTACTGACTTGGATGTCTTATCTACAGCAGACTTGTTAAATGTTGGGGCTTTGCCCTTGGACTTAGACTAGGACTGCTCAGTCCCTGCAGGTCTAATAAAGCCTAGTCCAGCCTTGCCTTTATGATGAACAAAATCATCAATTAAAGGTAACACTGACTTAGGTTTAGAAAACCTAGCAAGTAAGTCCTTCTCCTTCTGAAGATTGATCTCCAGACTCTTAATTTGATCATTCTTAAATGATATAGTACCCATCTGAATCACTGTTATGTGTTTCAGACTAGCTATCTCATTAAGCTTTTGATCAAACTGCTTCTCAAAATCTGTTGCAGCAGCTTTAAGATCAGCAATCTCCTTTGCCTGACTTTTGGCTAAGGACTTGCTTTTCTTGTAAGCTTGCAACAGCACCTTATATTCATCTATAAGCTGATGAATATCATCCTCAGACTCAGATGCACTTTCATCACTTGATGAAGATGAATCTGATTCTGAACTAGAACAAGAAACTGAATTTAAACTTGAACTTTGTACCTGACTGGGTCCTGGCTGCTCCAGGATCTTGGCACTCTCTGTCAAAGCCATTAGCCCTTAGCATTGACTGCCTTCTTGTTCATAAATAGACTCCATGATCTGCATGAATTCTTCCACTTCTTCTTCAGCAAACAGCCCTATGTAGGCTTCAGCCTCAGACTCAGTTTCTGAAGAAGAGATATCTGATAGAGTCTTCTCTTTCTTGGCTACAAAAGACTTCTCTTTCTTGCCTTTGAAGTGAGTCTTTTTCTGTCACTAGATTCCTTTCTCTTCTCTGGACAATCTGCAATAACATGGCCCTGTCTATTGCAGCAATAACACACTATCTTAGATCCAGTTGCCCTGCTTGACTTTGTCCTCTTCCTGTCTTTCTTTGAAGGCTTTTTCTCCTGATAAAAGACTTCCTTTCCCTTTGAAGAAGAAGGTCTTGACCTCCACTATTTCTTCTTCAAGAATTTCTGAAAGTGTCTAGTGAAGGCAGCAAAGTCTTCATCACTTTCACTGCTCTCAGCCTTTGTGCTGACTGACTCATCTGATTCTGATTCAACTACCTCTGGAGGTAGAGTTGATGACTTATTCCTGCACTTTCTGGGAACTTCTGTCTTGAAAGCAACAGTTCTTTCCTTGTGCTCAGTCCTTGTTGATTTCTCCTCCTCCTTCCTCACTGTCAATTGCATTTCATATGACAACAACTTGCCAAACAGTGTAGGAGGAGGAATTTCCCCCAACTTAGCCATTTCTCTAATGGCACAGATCTTTGTGTCCCAATCTTTGGTTAGGGACCTTAGGAACTTGTCATTTAGTTCATAGTTACTGAACTCTCTTCCATAAGACATGAGTTCATTAACTATTCTTTAGAACTTCTTGTAGCACTCAGTTATGCTATCACTTTACCTTGTCTAAAACTCTCATTCTCCTAATTTAGCAAGGATTTTCTATCTTGTCTTACTTCTTCAGATCCTTCCATATACACTATAAGAGTGTCCCACATCTCCTTGGCTGTCTTACAGTGTATCAGATTCTGAAATGTTGCATCATCTATGACACTCACTATAATGTTTTGTGCCCTCTTGTCCATTGTGGCTAGGACAATCTCATCCTTAGTCATCTCAGAGAAATCATTTGGAGTTCTCTGATTTGCATCTAAAACTGAAATCTTCATGGGCACATAAGGCCCTTCCTTTACTGTGATGTAGATTCTAGGGTCTGAGGCCTCCATAAACAGCCTTACCCTTTCCTTCCAGATCCCAAAGATCTCTTTCCTGCATATGGGTAATTTCATGGAACCCAATTCCTTGTGATTCTCAGAGGAACCCATGTTTCTTGATTTTCTTGAATTTCTTGAATCTGTGTTTTGCCTTACACTGAATCTGCCAAACAGAATCTCCTCAGACTGTTAGTCCTTTTTGAGGAACCTCGCTCTGATACCACTTGAAAGATATGGTACCTAAACACCTAGAGGGGTGGGGGGTGAATAGGTGACCTAATCCTTTTTAAACTTAAATGACAGCAATCAGTTATATCACAGAATACTAACTATTTTATCACAACAAACACACAGCATGCACAGCAACAATCACAGCACAGCACAGCATACACAGTGGTTTATAGTGGTTCCCCAAGATATGGGTACATCCACTTTCCCCCTTCGCCTATCTAGTAGTGTACTAGATTCGGCCAAACTCCTCCACTGTCTCAGAACCCAAATTGGTTCCTATACCTCAGGCCCAAAGCCTTACAACTCAGCTTTATCCCAAAGCCTACACTCAGCCAATCAAGGCCTACACTCAGCCAACCAAGGCCTACACTCAGCCAACCAAGGCCTACACTCAGAGATCTCAATCTCCTACACTCAGGCTCTCAAGCCCTACCGTCAGCCTTTATAATTATAGGCTTACAATTCACTCAGATCCAAAGGATGCTACAAGTTAAAAATGTATTACAAATATTAACTCAACAACTCAGAAATGAAAGAGGGGAGTTGAGAGTTTCTTGATGAGTTCTTGGAAGAACTCATCTGGATTCACTCTGACTTAGCTTTCTTCAAAGCTTCTTGAGTAGAACTGAATAAGACTGAATCCTCCTGCAGTTGTTCCTTGACCTCTGCCACTTAAGATCCAGAACGAATCTGAATCCTTCTTCTCAGCCTTGTTCCAAAGGCTGATTTCTTGTATGGAGCACTCTATCTCCAACTTCTTAGATCTGCACTTGGACTGCAAGATCTTCTTGTGTTGATACTCTTGGTATCACTTTGATAACTTGTTCTTCAACAATGTGATCAATCTGAACCACTCTTAAAAACTCGTTTCTGTAAACTGTAGGTGCCGATTTATAGGCCTTCTTCATGGTAACCGGCTGGTCCGGTCCATAACTGACTTCTGATATCTCTGACAGGTGCTGTAGACCAGCTAGAACGACAGCTGTCAAGTCATCCAATCATTTCTTGAAAATCTTTAACTGTCTGAAAGTGTCGAGACTTTCTGTCTTTAAGTGTCGACACTTATAGTCCAAGTGTCGACACAAGTTGTGTATGTGTCGACACAAGTCTATAAGGTGTCGACACAACTCCTTGTATGTCTCGACACAGTTTCTTCTGCATGTGTCGACACTGAAATTGAGTGTCGACACAAGTACTTGTTCTTCTATCTGTACTGAATTCTTCTAAGTGTCGACACATCACCTTTGTGTCGACACAACATCTTGTGTTGAATCTGTCAAGTGTCGACACTACTTCTTGGTGTCGACACATAGTCTTCTATGTTGATTCTTGCTGAGTGTCGACACAGCTCCTTGTGTCGACACACCTTCTTGTTGTTGAGACTTCAGCTGAGTGTCGACACATTCCCTTAGTGTCGACACTTGTACTTAGAATAATTTGTTGATCTTTCTGATCTTTGCTAAGTGTCGACACAGCTCCTTGTGTCGACACTTTCTTCAAGTGTAGAGTCTTTAGCTGAGTGTCGACACATTGTGCTGGGTGTCGACACATACTTCAAGTGCTTACTCTTCTGTTGAGTGTCGACATATTGTTCTGAGTGTCGACACTTTAACTTAGTCTCTGCAGACTTTTGCTGAGTGTCGACACAGCTCCAAGTGTCGACACTTTCTGGTGTAGACACAGCTTCACTGGGTGTCGACACAGCTCCTTGTGTCGACACTTTCTGTCTGCACTTTTCTTCACTGAGTGTCGACACAGCTCCAAGTGTCGACACTGCTTGTCTGGGTGTCGACACAAGCTTTCTTAAGTGTCGACACTTTCCCTCTAGGTGTCGACACATGGACTTAGAAATTTTTTGCTTCAGTCCAGTGATTACATAACCTGCACAAGTAAACTCAACATACATCAAATACATTATGATGTATATCATTGAGTTGGGTGAGGCTTCTTCAAATCAGGTACATTTGACCAATGTACCCAACATAAGCAAGTGGCAATAAAGAACAAAAGTAAACAGTCATGAGAATTCCAAGGGTAACCAACGTAGCATCGAAAAACTGTCAAACCATAGCACCTGAGTCAAAACTCAGTAAACAAATGAAATATTTAAGTGGTTAATTATGTAAAAGTTACACCAAGTGCGATATGAAATCATGCTTCAACAATATCTTCAAAAGTATGCATATGAACATATGCATGTATCTAAAAAGAGAGAGACCTATCAGCTCAAACATGTGAATCATTAACACCAGTATAAACAGTTCTGAGTCGGTGGCCACATTGTTCAACACAAACCATCAGACCAAACATCTCAAAAAGGTACTATGGTGGTGGCTACATTGTCCAACACAAGCCAATAGTCCTTAAGAAGAGAAGAAAACACACCAAGTGTAATAGTTCATAAGCTGGCACTGAGGTGGTGGTCCTTTATCCAAAACCAACCAAATGCCATATAGAAACATCAAAAACACAGATAAAACACAAAAATTGGCATCGAAATTCCCCAGCGACGAAGAGGAAGGATAAATCCCAAAATTACTCTAAGGCATACTCGATGAATATGAAGGTCACTCGTCAAAAAGTTTCTAAATCAACACAGAGTCATCGAAAGCACTCAACGATTTCTCAGTTCACCCAATGAATATAACTTGGTTCAACGGATAAACTCGACGAATAAAACTTAGTAAAATATATTGTGTCCAATGATACTCGGCGAATTCCAGACAGACTCAACGTAATCAACCAAAATTTGATGATAATCGATGAATCTTACTCAGCGAAAAGCGCTTGACGCTCGTCAAATTTTTCTCAAAAGCTTCCTATTAATTCTACTCAACGAATTTGACTCGATGAATTCAAGCAAACCCCAAGGATACTCGACGAATTCGTCAAGAATAGTCGACGAATTATACTCGATGAAAAAAGACTCAATCTCACAGGATCACTCAACGTTTCTCCTGATGAATTCATCGAGACCACTCGGCGAATCTCACTCAATGAAAAGAACTTGGTCTCAGATCAAACCCTACTCTACCTGACAAATTATACTCGACGAATAATACTCGATGGATTCCGACTCAACAGAAATTCCACCATAATCAAAGGATTCGAACTAGGATGAACCCTACACTACTCCTACACTCTATGAAGGAAAGAAAAGAGAGGAAACAAGAACAAAGGAATTAATAAGAGGGGAGGAATCACCAATTGCCTCAAAATCTTCCGAAAAATGGCCTGTCAAGCATTCTGGTGCAAGGATCAGCCATAAAAACTCATCGTCTACGATTTCTGAAACTTTTCGGTGTAAAACAAGGGTTAAACTCAAGTACCCTACGTCAAAAATCAACGAAACAGGAAAATCTTACCGTGCACTTGAAGAACTCGGTGAAAGCTTTTCTAATCTACGCTCCGTCGAAGGTTTTGTGCACTAGAACCCATTCGACGACGATCAAAAGAATCCGTGATGTCTCGCCGTCCTCATCTTTCTCTCTTCGTGATGTCCGTCGGTTTGAGAAGATGATGAATAGGGTTTTCTGTTTATAAGGATATATATGTATATATATCTTATATTATAAACATAATTTCAAGAAAACTCAGACAACGTGAAATATTTAAACACCTCGGTTTTTGATGAAATTCACACAAAAACTAAATGGCAGTGCTACAAATCCGATGGTTAAGTAGAAATCGTGATTCGACAAACCAAGCTGGGGTTAAAAGTTCCCGAAGTCTAAACAACAATAATCTTTACAAAATTCACTGAGGTCCCAATTAGGCCCGGATCGCCACCAAACTTCAAAACATGATAAAAATTAACCACTTAAATTTCCCAAGTCAAAACCTCCATTACAGATGGACAAAATTTCTCATTAATGATGGAACCCCGCTAAATACGTGTCAACATAACGCCCTTACATCATAATTATGCCACAAAAGGGATCAAAATAATTATTAAAATTTCATGGGCGTTACAGCCACCTCCCCCCCCAAAAATGAATTTTCGTCCTGAAACTTGAAACAGAAAGAATGTAACCAAAGGTTATCTGATAGAAAACTTACCAAGGGAAACTAGGAGAAAAGGTGAGGATGAGCCTCTCTCATAGCTGACACCAACTCCCATATCACACTCTCGATGTCTTGGTTTCGCCAAAGAACCTTGACCATATGTATAGTCTTTCATTACAACACCCGATCCTGAGTCTCCATAATACAAACAGGCTCCTCAACATAGGAAAGAATACGGTGAAACTGGGGCACGGATTCAAGGACATGCTGATCACTAAGCACACACTTTCTTAGTTGGTTCACAAAAAAGAAATCGTGAAAATCAAGGAAAGTAGCGCGCAAATCTAGCCTAGAAGGTGATACTCTGATGCTCTCAACAATCTGCAAAGGTCCCACCAGCTTGAGATCCAACTTGTGGTTCCTTCTAAAACTCTTAGCACCCGCATCGGAAAATCATTCAGGAAAACCATGTCCCCAACTGCGAACTCCAGATCAACCCTCCATCGATTTGCATAATTCTCATAATGCTCCTGAGTTGCACGATATTTTCAAAAATATGAGTTGCAGAAAAACTCATTTCTTCAAAGGATTTTGGACCTAATAGCAGTCTCTCACCAACCTCTGCCCAAAATAAAGGAGTTCGACTATGTCTCCTGTACAAAGCCTCAAAGGGGTCAATCTACAAACTCTCTTAATAACTGTCATTATAGGCACATTCCATCAGTCTAGGACATTTGTCCCTTGCTCCACCATGGTCCAAAATATAACATCTGATCATATTTTCCAAGATTTGATTAACTCTTTTTTTAACCATTGGTCTGCAGGAGGTAAGCAGTTGAATACCTGAGGTTAGTGCCCAACCCTTTCTACAAACTTTCCAGCAACGCGATGTAAATCTGGAGTCTCGATCTGACATAATACTTACGGGCACTCCATGTAGTCTGATAAACTCATCCAAATACAATTCCGCTATCTTGTTCATGGAATATCCAATCTTCAAAGGCATAAAGTGAGCACATTTTGTCAATCTATGAACTATTACCCGCACAGAATCATGCTCTCGGGGAGACCTCGACAAACCGGTAATAAAATACATAGAAATGATCTCCGACTTTCAACTTGGAAAATCCAAAGGCGTCAGCTTGCCACCAAGACGTCTATGATCCGCCTTAACACACTTGCAGGTGAAGCACTCAGACACGAACTTAGATATGTGATTCTTCATTCCATACCACGAAACGATCTACTTCATTTCTATATACATCTTTGAAGAGCTAGGGTGATATGTTACACTATACCCATGCGCATCCCTACAAATTTTTGCCTGAATATCACCAAAAGCTGGAATATAATATCTGCCACTATACTTCAAGGTACCCACCATATCGATCGAAAAGTCTGGTAATTCCCCTTTTTCATTTCTACTACGGATATGTTTTAAATTGGGATCATCCTTTTGATGTAGCCTTGTGAGCTTTGTCCATGAAGGTCGTGCCACTTCCAAGCTACTCGGCGAGTCACTACTCCCAACAGTTATATTCATTAATAAAAACTCCTCCACCAAGGATTGCACAGAAAGGTTAAAGACTTGCACGGTCTTTCTACTTAAGGCATCAGCTACAACATTAGCTTTGCTCGGATGATAAAGGATATTGATGTAACACCCCCTATCCGTCGCATAGCATATAGCAGTAGGTCCTACACAGAGTCATTCTCGCGGAAGTAGTTTTATTAGTTGCAATAAAAAGAACCCAGCAAAAATAGCATGAATGTCCACTAAACAATCCCAAAGGAATGAAGTACAAATACACAAGTTCTGGCCTTAAGGCCTTACAACAGTTTGCTCAATTTAAATGTTTTCCAAACTTCGGGACACAGGCCGGCCATACATGAATAAAAGAGAACACTCAAAAATTAGGCCTTCGAGGGCCGGCTCAGCAACTTGCGCTTTAACCTGCTATTTACCGCTCGGCTCCGCAGCACCTGCAAGCACAATCCACCGCAATAGTGGCAAACCAACGCAACGGTCAGCAATGCTGACCAAATTATAACGATCATGCCCCTAATTCGGGGCGGCGATGCTCCTTCCCTGCACTTTATTAGTATAACCAAGCAGTATATATATGCATTGCATCGTAGGCGTAGGTACGCACGACTACACACCCCGTGCACTCAGGGCACATTGTCGGTGAACCGGTCAATGTCACGTCAATTTAAGCCATAGACACCCCGGTCTCACCACCACCACTTTGACGGCAAAACTTATGAGCATTTTGTCTTCCCGGCATGGGTCACGTCAATTTAAGCCATAGACCGCCGAAGACCCTCATCTATGCCAACAGCTCTAACCGAACGACATAGAATGGGTATGGTTCCGTCTAACCCGTGCTCACATCGAAATGACAATTTAAGCCATATGCGCGGGTCAAACTTCTCCCGAGTCCCGTTTCTGTCACACACTTCACATAACACAGTTATGTTCAAGTTGGCTCCCAGGACACCATGTTGGCAGAATCACGTATCTGCCCAGGTTTTTGGGTGTACCTTGGAGTTAATCCCCAAGGCTCCATGCTGCAATCTACCACGTAGAAAACTCGAAAACAACCAATCTCACGGAGTCTTCTCCGGCCATTTATGCAATGCAACATCACCGATCCAGAACAACTTGTCCGGGTAGGCTTCACACATCAAGCCTATATCCGTTCTCGGTTACGGACTCTACATGTACACAACGGGGACTATTCATGTCTACCCAAAGGTATGCCTCAAAATCACCGCAAACTCGCGAGAGCGGGCTTCCCTATGCAAAAGAAGTAGAACTTCACATCCTCAAGTAGAGAATCGTTACCCTAGTGTTCTTCCTTGGCTCCATGGAAATCTACGCAGATTAAAAGCACCGTAATCTCCTTGCCTTCGTAGATCCGATGTCGGCTTGTGATTTGGAGTCCTGAAGCCCCCTCCAAGGACCGGATCTAGATTTCTTCTTCCTCCTTTGCTCTCCCTTCTCTCTAGAACTTAGACAGAGAACCAGGAGCAGAAGATAAGGGTTTTGAAACCCTATACTCGGGTATAACCCACTTGTATTAACCACCAGCCGTCGGATCCCACAAAAGGGAAATGCACGGCTTCGATCCAGGTCTGACCTGGACAAACGGGGCTAAAAACCGCATGGTTCACCAACCGGCGCAGGACACTTCCGTGACCAATCAAATTGTGTCGCGACATTTAGTCAAGATCCCGCCAAAAACCTCTGTGTCGACACTCCGCATCGACAAAGTCAAACACGGCACAATCCGCCCCGCGCTCGATGATCGTCGAATGCTGCCAAATCGTTGATCGCTGGCCTGATCATCGAACGTCGCCAGATCATCGGTCCCAGATCGCTGGCCTGTTCGTCGAACGGGCATCACACGCCCGTGACAACCAACTTTGTTCGTTGTTCGACGATCGTCGACCCAAGATCATCGAACACTGGCCAGATCGTCGATCATTGGCCAGATTGTCGAAACGAACATGACACGCCCTGGGACACGCCCGTGTCCCAGGCCGTGTACCCCCTTCCAAAAACCAAATTTGGTACAAAATGTGTAACACCTCCCCTGTAATGACCGTATAATATGGGTCCGGCCGGGGCCCCACAACATACGGACGCCACAGCTTTAGTATTATAAGTTGATATAGCTACCCACACTCAAAACACTTTGCACAACACAGCGGAAACATAAGCAAGACTAGAAGTTATCCACTACTACAAGAGTAAAACAAATGGCCTTATGGCCTTACAACAAGTGTCCAAACTCAAATAAGAACAACAATCATGAATGTGCATAGCACTCCTAGTCTACCGCGGCGTGCAAGCCGGACAACAAGAATCCCAAACATACAACATCATATAAGTAGAACTACAAAAGAGAAAAGCACTTCATAAATCTTACGCCTTTCTGGCCGGCAAGCTAGCTCCAGCATGCGATCCTTGCCCCGTAAAATTTATTAGTAACGTGGGTCAACAAAGGCTGACCTCAAACTGCGTAACAACACAACTCCTCCCGGCCGCCCCTAATGGACCCTGGGGTACCCCTCCAACCTGCAAGTTAGCACTTTGTATGCAATAATCATAAGCAAGAAAAGCAGCTACAGAAACAGGCTTGGATGTCACAAATATCATACATGTTCTCTAATGGTTGAGCATATAATGAAAAGGGCCTACTTATGCAATCATGTATGCAACAACCCGGGTTTCACCCAAGGCACCCTATCGCGAATGCATCTAGCACATCAACACATCATATGGGTACTCATCGATTCCCCATTGGCATAAAGCCGCAAACAAAGGGGGCAAAACCATTCCCCCCATCGGCACCCAGGCCGCCACATGGAACTCTTGCAAAGGCCTCACCCGCTCAAGGTCTTAGCCCCGGGCTTGCGTACAAGCTCTGACATCTCATGTCAGGATTCCAACAAACAAAAACTGACCGATTCTAAGAAGCCTTGCCGGACCCCACCCGCTCATGGCCTCATTGACCGGGCTTGTCCCCATGCTTGGCATTCTCGTCAGTCTCACAGAAGGGGACTAGTCTCACCGGGACACTCTCCACACATGACGTGAACGTCACGGGATAGCCAACCGACCATGGAGACATATCCACGCCTTGGCACATCACAAACCAAGACAATTCCACCCTAGTCCCTCATTTGTACTGCAGCGTTCCCGCGCACCAAGGAAACATCTACAACTCATGCGGAGCTAACCTTGTCCACCAAGGAAACCATCTACCGCCATGAGGAGCTAACCTTGTCTGGTTCCGACTACATGTACTCACTTGAGAAAAACGGGAAACATCACCCCATCACAAACGACATTTTGTCGCGATGGAATCTCTACGAATCCTTAACGTTCGTATGCAACATCACCGAGTCGGACTAACGGTCGCGACTACGGCTTCACCCACCATGCCTAATCCACTAACGGAGTAGATCTCTAATGCAAAATATGTCGGGGACGGACTCAATCAACCCGGAGGCTCCTCTTGAACCTTGGCAACCCAAAACCCCTCTCATTTGAGAGTTTGGTGCCCAAAAACTAGAAAGAAAAATAAATGATGCTAAAGACATGCATCCTAAGACCGAGAGGAGAAGTGTCGTTACCTTCTGACTCCTCTTCCTCTCCATGGCAAAAATAGTCGGATGAAAACCTTCGCAAAGATCTAGCCTCCACGGATCTGGACTTGGCTCGCGATTTGGAGCACCGAAACCTCTCCTACATCCCAAACCCTCCTTCTCCTTCTTCCTTGCTCTCCCTTCTCTCTAGAAATTAGTAAGAGGAAAGCTTGAAGAAGAATAAGGGTTTTCAACCCTATTCTCGGACTTATCTCCAAAAGAATAGTTCGGAACCGTCAGATCCTAAAATCCGGGGAAGAATGGCCACGATCCGCCTGAAAAAGAAGATACCTGGGCCAAACACGTCCTGGCACACGCCCGTGTCCAGGGCCATGTCCCCCATTCGTCGTCTCAAATCGACGTGCCTTGAACAGCACACGGGCATCCGACACGCCCGTGTTCGACCCGACACGCCCGTGTCCCAACTAACACGGCCGTGTGGCCGGCCGTGTGCCTCCAACGACACGGCCCTGAAAACATCCCGAGAAGGGACACGGCCTGGGACACACCCGTGTCCCAGGCCGTGTGCCAAGTCTCGACACTCGTCGACAGCCTTTGTGTCGACACCGCGGAAAAACGTCGAGCAAAGATTGTCGACCAAGTGGGACACGCCCTGTGACACGCCCGTGTCACAGGTTGTGTGCCTTAGTCTCGACACTCGACATTCGACACTCGACACTCGTCGAGTGAACATCGTCGACTGAAGCTCGTCGACAGACCCACACGGCCTTGGACACGCCCGTGTCCTAGGCCGTGTGCCTTGTCTCGACACATGGTCGAGCGAAAACGTCGACACCCCCGGCCGAGTGTCGACACGGGCTCGACACGCCCGTGTCGCAGGCCGTGTGCCCTATCTCGACACCTCGTCGAGCGCAAAGTGTCGACCATGCGGCCAAGTCCCGGGCCGTGTGCCCCCTGCCAGAAACCAAAAATTTTCCAGAACCGCAAATCGACCCTTTCTCCAAAACTGCGGTGTTACAACTCTCCCCCCCCCTTAACAAATTTCGTCCCGAAATTACAAAATAAAAGGGAACAAAAACTTAACTTGTACCTGAAATGAAGAGTTCTGGACACTCTTCTAGCATGGCCTGTTCTCGCTCCCAAGAGAACTCCTCTCGACCGCAGTTGTCCCATCGGACTTTCACGAGTTTAACCTCTTTGTTCCGCAACTGCCGAGTCTCCGAATCCTCTATAGCAATCGAACGGACTCGCGTCCTCAAGTCTTCCTCTATCGGCACCGATTCTGGCTCGATCACCACACTAGCCTCCACCAAGTCTTTCCTCAAGACGGAGACATGGAAGACGTCATACAATCCACTAAGCTCTATGGACAACGCCAACTGATAGGCTGCTTCTCCCACCCGTTCAACAACTTCAAAAGGCCCCAAAAACCTTGGAATCAACTTCTTGAGTCGGCGAATCCATGAGACGCCTTTGAATGGTTTGATCTTCAAATAGACCCAATCACCCACCGCAAACTCCAACTTCCGGTGGCGAGCATTAAAGTATTTTGCTTGCCGGTCTTGCGCCACCTTCATACGATCTTGAATGGTCCGTACCAACTCACAAGCATCGACTACCACCTCCTTTCCCAAAATTTTGGTGTCTCCCGCCTCTGCCCAAGACATTGATGTTCGACACCGCCTCCCATACAAATCTTCGTATGGCGCCATTTTTATACTTGCTTGAAAACTGTTGTTGTACGCGAATTCCACCATGAAGAGGTGATCCTCCCACTTTTTGCCGAAGTCAAGAACGCACATTCTCAACATATCCTCCATAGTACGGTTCATTCTTTCAGTTTGCCCATCAGTTTGAGGATGGAACGTCGTACTGAACTTTAGCTTCGTGCCCAAACTCTTTTGAACCAGTCTCCAATCCTTGGATGTAAACTGTCCATCTCGATTGCTGACTATACTCTTTGGAATCCCATGCAGTCGCACAATGTTGCGAACATACAACTCCACCAGCTTCTCCACGCTGTCCTCTTTCCGATTTGGGATGAAGTGGACCACCTTGGTTAAGCGGTCCACGATCACCCAAATAGCTTCATTACCCTGCTGCGATCTAGGCAAACCATGCACAAAGTCCATGGAGATGTCATCAAATTTCCATTCAGGGATTGGAAGGGGCTTCAGGAACCCGCCCGGCTTCTGACACTCGGCCTTCACCAAGGCGCAAGTCTGGCAACGATTCACATACAAAGCTACGTCCTGCTTCAGCCCCGACCACCAAAAGGATTTCTTCATATCCAAGTACATCTTTATACTGCCCGGGTGAATGGAGTACTTTGTGAAGTGAGCCTCAAACATCAACTCCTCACGGAGTTTGCCGAACTGCGGTATACAAACCCTTCCGTCCTTTCTCAGAATCCCATCAATCATCTCCCAGGTGCTGCTCTCGCCCGTTTGAGCCTCCAACACAAAAGGTTGAAACTCCACATCCAACCGAGTCGCTTCCCGAATGCGATCGGACAAGTCGTTCTGTACTTCAATCCAGTTCATCCGAGCCACGCCGGACTCGCCTCTCGCAACACATTCCAAACCAAGGGACTCCCATTCCCGTAACAACCGCTTATCATGAGCTTCGATCCAATTCCCTTGCCCCGAGTACTTCCTACTCAAGGCATCCGCCACCACATTGGCTTTACCTAGCGTATACTGAATCGCCACCTCGTAGTCTCCAAGAAACTCAACTGACCTGCGTTACCGCATGTTCAAGTCTTTTTGATCCAAGAGATACTTTGTAACAGCCCAAAGTGCAGAATCAGGAACTTTTGGGTGACACGGCCTGTGACACGGGCGTGTCCCAGGGTGTGTCAGTTGACACGGCCTGCGACACGGGCGTGTCGTAGGGCGTGTCGAGGTTGTGTCGACGATCGGCCGTTGTCTCGATGATTTTTCTCTCGACGATGCGTCGAGAGGAGGCACACGGCCCAGGACACGGGCGTGTCCAAGGCTGTGTCGCATGCTTGACGATTTTTCTCGACGATCGTCGAGTGTCGAGAAGTGAGTGTCGAGTGTTGAAACGGGTTTCGACAGGGCGTGTCTTTGTGCCGTGTCTGGGCACACGGCCTGGGACACGGGCGTGTCATAGGCCGTGTGAAGTCTCGGGATGATTTGGGATTTTTTTCACCCAGGTACACGGCCACAGACACCGGCGTGTCTGAAGGCGTGTTGGTGACACGGCCCATGACACGGGCGTGTCCCATGGGCGTGTCACTAGTTTGGATAAGTCGGTTGACCACCGCTTGAGGCACACGGCCTGGCACACGGCCGTGTCAGAGGCCGTGTCGGGTCAAAATATGTGTTTTTGGCAGAATCGTGGCCGTCCATTCCTTCAGTCTAGATCCAAGGGCTGAAGCTTCTTCTTCTTTTTCCTTAAGGGCCGAAATCAGAGAAAGAATGCTCATTTCTTTGGCCTTGAACTTTCTTCAAGTGAAGAGAGAAAGAGAGAGAGAAAGGAGGAGGAAGAAGGAAAGGGGGCTGTTGTTGGTGGTGTTGCGGTTTACCGATGAGAAATCCGAAGCTAGCGTTGCGGAGGAAACGCTCTTGCGAGTCTTGCAAGCTAGCTTGGAGTCCATGGCACCGAAGCGGTTGTCAAGGGTAACGACTTTTCTTCCTAGCCATGTGAAGGCTTCCTTTTTGGCATATCTTGTGATTTCCCCCACCAAGAGGTGGCTGATTTTGGAAATCTTTGGGTGGATGCTTGAAATCCCCTTTTGTTAGCATATAGATCCGGAAATGGAGTACGGAATAGGCATGCTGTGTGAAGCCCATCTGGACAGGTTGGTCTGGATTGGTGATGTTGCATACGAACCGGAGAAGACTCCTTGATAAACGTGTAGTGTAAGGAGTCTACGGGTTATGCCTGCGAAAAGGAGTAGCAGGAAGTACTGGGGTGGTAGACCAGGAAAATAGCCATGTGATGGTTTTGGGTCCAACCTGTGAATGAGGCACAGGAAGTACTGGTGGGACCAGGAAAGGCCCTTTTGTGATGCTTGATGTCATAGGGTGTCCACCTGTGGAGAGAGTCACAGGAAGTACTGGTGTGCCCAGGAAAGACCCCTGACATTTGTGCTTGTGCGGTGTCCACCTGTGGAGAGAGTCACAGGAAGTACTGGTGTGCCCAGGAAAGACCCGCTGTTGCTGTGAGGAAATGGGTATAGTGAAATACCCAGGGTTGAATGCCAAGAACAGGATTGGTGAGACCGACCCGCGCCTTTGATATAGCCATGAGTACGCTGTACTCGGAGAAGGCAAGGCGATTTGAGCAACGGGGGGTGGAGGATCCGACCTGCGCTATGTCCGTCTGACGTGAGACCAAAAAGTGCGGTCTGTTGGAGCGCATAGCAAGAGTCTTCGGCCTATGCGCCATGACACAATGGGGGGCTACGGGCCATCCCGGTGTCCGAAGACTAACTCCGGCTGCACGCCATGGAGTAAATGCTCAAGAGATTTACCGTTGGGTGATAACCCTGATACGGTGGTGGACAAGAGGTTGCCAGAACACCAAGAATGTGCCCTGAGTGCACGGACCGTTGGACCGGGCGGCGAACGGTTGTGATGGCTTGTGTGCGTGAAAGCACCTTTTGATGATATAGCTTGTCATACTTGTGATATGATATGCCTGCAGGGAAAAATACCGCTGCCCCGAGAGAAGGGGTAGGGTCGTTATAATTTGGTCAGCTGAACGCTGACCGTTGCTTTTGTTTGACACCGGTGGGTGGATTGTCCCTTTCCAGGTGCTGGAGAGCCGAGCGGATCGCATAGAGGCTGATGTTCCTGCGGGTGTTGCTGCTGCTGCTGCTAGCCCTCGAAGGCTAGCTGTGTTCTTTTGTGTGTTATCTTTTATTGTGGCCGGCCTGCGCGCCAACCTGTTTTAGGCCACTGTGTGAAAGCCATGTAAGGCCATAAGGCCAACTCTTTGTATATGTTGTAAGACATTCCTATATGATATAAAATGTGGAGTTTTATGTTTGGACATTCATGAGGAGTTCAAGTTGTAGTCTAGGCTTCCGCTAGAATGCTTTGTGTTAGGTGCGATGCGCGACTCTGGTATCATCCTGTACCTTCACCGACTGTTTTGTGATATATCCTGTGGGGCCCCGACCGGACCTTCTAGAATATATCATATGAACGGATGGGGTTGTTACATTTTTGGTATCGGCTGTCTTGGTCTTTCCCTCTTGAAGTCGTGGCCGACTTCTTTTGTGGGGTGGCGAGCACGTGTTTGTGCACACCAAAGTCTACGTATGAACTCCTGAATGTCCATGATAGGAATGCAACTTGCTATGTTTGAGGAACCTGCGTGTTCCTATTTTGTGTTGTTTGCTTGGGAACGACCGCTAATGTGTGTGTCTTGTCCACCTTTAGGTGACACGGAGTGGAGCTGGGCCGTCTGAGCCCCAGCGTTCTGATGAAAGTACGGCACCAGCCGCGGTGCCTACACCTCCACCGTCTGCGGAACACGTGCGTTTAGTTGCGGAGGCCTTATTTACCATGATCCAAGGCCAGCCCCTAAGGTAGGAGCAAGCGGCTGTGAGGCCAGAACAGGTGGCGGCAAGGCTGGAACCTGTAGTGGCTGTGGCTCCTCGAGTGGCTGAGAAGCTACTTACGCGGTTTATGAGCTTCCATCCGCCTACGTTCTCGGGAGCGGGAACCCCGACGCAGGCTGAGGATTGGTTATCGCGCGTCAAGCGAGTGATGACGGCGATAGGGACGGCGGAGCATCAGAAAGATACCTTAGCCACCTTCTTGCTTGAAGGAGAAGCTCGGTTATGGTGGGATGAGATGGAGTTGCATCATTTGGCGGGTCGTCCGTTAACCCAAGTGTCGATGGAAGAATTCTCCCGGCTCTTCCTAGCGAAGCACCTTCCTGTGGCTCAACGGATAGCCATGGAAAATGAATTCCAACGGTTGACTCAAGGTGATGGCAGTGTTGATGCGTACCTGCATGAATTTACTCGCTTGGGGCGGTATGCGGGTTCAATTTTTGCTGATGAGCAGAGGAAGACTAATCAGTTCTATGAAGGACTGAGGGACGAGCTGAGGTTCCTTGTGTCAAGTTCTGTGAACCAAGGTTTCCAAGCGTTGGTTGACACCGCAACCGCGTTGGAAAAGGATATGAAACGGGTGCAAGGGAAGAGAGCTTTGGCTGTGTCGCAACAAGAGTGGAAGGCGCCCCGATCGGGAAAACCATTTTATAAGAAGAGATGGGGCAAGAAGTCCAAGCCTAGTGGACAAGCTCCTTCATCAGTTGCAACGGGAGCAACATCAGGGGCAACCTCCAAGCCAGACACTCGTACCTGCTTCAATTGTGGTAGGATGGGGCATATTGCGCGAGATTGTCGGATGCCGCCAAAGAGTGAAAAGAAGGCGGGAGCATCTTATGCGGAAAAAGGAAAGGCGGTGGTGGATTCTTCTGCCTCGCAGGCGCAACCCCGGGTCTACAATCTTGGCCTGCAAGAGGCCATTAAGCAGAGTGACGTTGTCACAGGTATGATTTAGTTTTGCATATGCTAATGTTTGTATGCTTAGCTTAGTCCCCCTATGTTTGTGGTTTGTGTGTGTGACATGTTTGTCATAGGCTTTGTGATGATTCGGGACACGCTGGCGCGAGCACTGTTTGATACAGGGGCATCGCATTCTTTTCTGTCCAGTGAGTTTCTTACGCGGCTTGGGATACCCAGTCGTGCAAAGACTGATAGCGTCAGAGTGGTGTTGCCGAATGGTTGTTGGATGCTTGCAGATCAAGCTTGCGATGTGGCGGTTCAGTTAAGAAGTCGGGATTTTCATTTAACTGCAATTGTTTTGCCAATATCGGAATTCGATGTGATTTTTGGTATGGATTGGCTTGCGGAGCAGCATGCGATGATTGATTGCCAGTCCAAAGAAATCACGTTGGGCCAGAATACCGAACAGAAGACCAAGTTCGCGGGTATGCGAGGAGTGAGCGGGACGTTGATGTCTGCACTCCAGGTAGTCAAAGCTGTTCGGAAGGGTGCGGAGTGTTACTTTACACTAATTCAGGCTGTTGAGCCTAAGGCCACTTTGTGCGAGGTTCCGATTGTGGCAGAATTTACAGATGTGTTTCCCGCGGATCTCCCTGGGCTACCACCCCAGCGGGAGATTGACTTCACAATTGAGCTGGTGCTAGGTGCGAAACCTGTGGCCCGCTCGCCATATCGCGTTGCGCCTAAAGAGATGGCTTAGTTGAAGGTTCAACTACAAGAAATGCTAGAGCAAGGTTATATCCGCCCAAGTATGTCACCTTGGAGCGCGCCTGTGCTTTTTGTAAAGAAGAAAGATGGTGGGTTACGGTTGTGTATCGATTACCGTGAATTGAATAAGCTGACCGAGAAGAATAAGTATCCTATACCCCGGATTGATGAATTATTTGATCAGCTGGTGGGATCTACGGTCTATTCGAAGTTGGACCTGAAGTCTGGTTATTATCAGTTAAGAATTCGGGAAGGTGACATTCCCAAAACCGCATTTGGAACGCGTTATGGGAACTATGAGTTCACAGTCATGCCCTTTGGATTGTGCAATGCGCCCTCGGTGTTTATGGATCTGATGCACCGTATTTTTCGTGAGTACCTGGATCTGTTTGTGATAGTGTTCATTAATGATATCCTGGTATACTCGAAGTCCAAAGCTGAGCATGAGATTCACTTGCGGTTAGTGCTGAACACGTTGAGGCAAAATCAGCTATATGCCAAGTTCTCGAAGTGCGAGTTTTGGCTATCGTCAGTGGCATTTTTGGGCCATGTGGTGAGTGGAGCGGGCATTGCAGTGGATCCAGCGAAGATAAGAGCCATACAAGAATGGCCAATGTTGTCTTCCGTGGCCGAAGTCAGGAGTTTTCTTGGACTTGCGGGCTACTATAGAAGATTTGTGGAGAACTTCTCGCAGATCGCTTTGCCGCTAACCACACTGACGCGAAAAGATCAGAAGTTCATTTGGACGCCAGAGTGCGCACGAGCTTTTGAAGAGCTGAAGGTTCGGTTAACCACGGCACCAGTGTTGTCTTCGCCATGTGGAACCGATGGATTTGTGAATTATAGTGATGCCTCAGGGAGCGGCTTAGGCTGCGTTCTTTTGCAGAATAGAAAGGTGATTGCTTATGGCTCACGCCAGCTGAAGGTGCACGAGCGAAACTATCCCGTCCATGATTTGGAATTAGCGGCGGTGATTTTTGCACTCAAGCTGTGGCGACACTACCTTTATGGCGTGAAAGTGGAGATCTATACCGATCATAAGAGCCTAAAGTATCTTTTGGAGCAGAAAGAATTGAACATGCGACAACGAAGGTGGTTGGAGTTCCTTGGGGACTACACTTTCGAGATTCACTATACGCCCGGGAAGGGGAATGTTGTCGCGGATGCCTTGAGTCGGCAAGTTCCGGCTAGAGCGAATTGGTTGCAAAGGCATGATAAACGCCTTATCCAGGAGTTGGAGGCGTTAGAGATCTATTGCGTTGACAAGAATTCCACTGCCACTGCATGTTTGAACTGGACCGAGGTACAATGTGACCTTGCGGACCGAGTTCGATGGGCAACGGAGTTGGATAACGATCTCTTGCGCTATGTGAATGAAGGGCCAGAAGGCAAATTCACCTGGAATGACGGTCTTTTGCGAAAAGAGGGTCGTTTGTGCGTCCCAAATGTGGGGAAACTGAGGGAAGAACTCATGTATGAAGCGCATTATACAAAGTATTCCATTCACCCCGGGAGCACAAAGATGTTCAATGATATGAAGAAGTTTTTCTGGTGGCCAGGGCTCAAGAAAGATGTTGCCCTTTATGTAGCCAAATGTCAAACCTGTGCGATGGTGAAGGCGGAATGCCAAAAGCCGGGCGGTTATTTAAAGTCATTACCAATCCCAGAGTGGAAATTTGATGATATTTCCATGGATTTTGTGCACGGATTGCCAAGATCGCAACGAGGAAATGATTCCATTTGGGTGATTGTTGACCGGCTAACGAAAGTAGCACATTTTCTCCCGAATAGACGGGATGATTCAGTTGAAAGTTTGGCAAAGTTATATGTTAATGAGATTGTGCGGCTTCACGGTGTTCCTCGGAGCATCGTAAGTGATCGAGATGGGCGGTTCACGTCAAATGATTGGAGGCTAGTTCACCGACTGTTGGGCACGAAGTTGATTTTCAGTACGGCCTTTCACCCCCAAACGGATGGCCAAACTGAACGTACCAACAGAACAATGGAGGACATGGTCCGAATGTGTGCCCTTGACTTCGGAAAGAGATGGGAAGATCATCTCTATATGGTTGAGTTTGCATATAATAACAGCTACCAGGCAAGTATTGGGATGGCACCATATGAAGCCCTATATGGAAGGAAGTGTCGTACTCCCTTGGCTTGGGTAGAAGCGGGTGAAGCCCGGATTGTTAAACCAAATGAGGTGGATGAAGCAAACTCAACCATTCGGACGATTCGAGAGAGATTGCTTATTGCTCAAGATCGACAAGCGAAGTACTACAACGCCAAGCACCGGAACGTAGAATTTGTGGTTGGCGATTGGGTCTACTTGAAGATCAAGCCATTCAAAGGTGTCTCCAGGATTCGACGATTGAAAAAGTTGAGTCCAAGATATTTGGGTCCTTTTGAAGTGGTTGAGCGAATTGGCGAAGCGGCTTATCGGCTAGCTCTGTCGGCGGACTTGGGTGGGTTACATGATGTCTTTCACATCTCGGTACTTCGGAAGGCCGTGAAAGATCCAGCTCAAGTGATCGCGGATGATCGTGTGCCGGTGGAGTATGGGCTCACAACGAGAGTTAGACCCGTCCAGATCGAAGATCGAGCCGAGAAACAGTTGCGGAACAAGACGGTCGGTATGGTAAAAGTCCGGTGGGACAACTGCGGCCGTGAAGAGCTGACGTGGGAACGCGAGCAGACCATGCGAGAAGAGTTCCCTGAGCTGTTTTTGTAATCTGTAGCGAGAATGTTGTAACATCAACTTTTATATATGTTGTCACATTTTCTTGCTAGTTTCTGTTGCTTTCCTGTCTCTAAATTTCGAGGACGAAATTTCTTGTAGGGGGGGGGGAGGATTGTAACAGCCCAAAGTACAGAATCAGGAACTTTTGGGTGACACGGCCTGTGACACGGGCGTGTCCCAGGGCGTGTCAGTTGACACGGCCTGCGACACGGGCGTGTCGCAGGGCGTGTCGAGGTTGTGTCGACGATCGGCCGTTGTCTCGACGATTTTTCTCTCGACGATGCGTCGAGAGGAGGCACACGGCCCAGGACACGGGCGTGTCCAAGGCCGTGTCGCATGCTCGACGATTTTTCTCGACGATCGTCGAGTGTCGAGAATTGAGTGTCGAGTGTTGAAACGGGTTTCGACAGGGCGTGTCTTTGTGCCGTGTCTGGGCACACGGCCTGGGACACGGGCGTGTCATAGGCCGTGTGAAGTCTCGGGATGATTTGGGATTTTTTTCACCCAAGTACACGGCCACAGACACGGCCGTGTCTGAAGGCGTGTTGGTGACACGGCCCATGACACGGGCGTGTCCCATGGGCATGTCACTGGTTTGGATAAGTCGGTTGACCACCGCTTGAGGCACGCGGCCTGGTACACGGCCGTGTCAGAGGCCGTGTCGTGTCAAAATATGTGTTTTTGGCAGAATCGTGGCCGTCCATTCCTTCAGTCTAGATCCAAGGGCTGAAGCTTCTTCTTCTTTTTCCTTAAGGGCCGAAATCAGAGAAAGAATGCTCATTTCTTTGGCCTTGAACTTTCTTCAAGTGAAGAGAGAAAGAGAGAGAGAAAGGAGGAGGAAGAAGGAAAGGGGGCTGCTGTTGGTGGTGTTGCGGTTTACCGATGAGAAATCTGAAGCCAGCGTTGCGGAGGAAACGCTCTTGCGAGTCTTGCAAGCTAGCTTGGAGTCCATGGAACCGAAGCGGTCGTCAAGGGTAACGACTTTTCTTCCTAGCCATGTGAAGGCTTCCTTTTTGGCATATCTTGTGATTTCCCCCACCAAGAGGTGGCTGATTTTGGAAATCTTTGGGTGGATGCTTGAAATCCCCTTTTGTTAGCATATAGATCCGGAAATGGAGTACGGAATAGGCATGCTGTGTGAAGCCCATCTGGACAGGTTAGTCTGGATTGGTGATGTTGCATACGAACTGGAGAAGACTCCGTGATAAACGTGTAGTGTAAGGAGTCTACGGGTTATGCCTGCGAAAAGGAGTAGCAGGAAGTACTGGGGTGGTAGACCAGGAAAATAGCCATGTGATGGTTTTGGGTCCAACCTGTGAATGAGGCACAGGAAGTACTGGTGGGACCAGGAAAGGCCCTTTTGTGATGCTTGATGTCATAGGGTGTCCACCTGTGGAGAGAGTCACAGGAAGTACTGGTGTACCCAGGAAAGACCCCTGACATTTGTGCTTGTGCGGTGTCCACCTGTGGAGAGAGTCACAGGAAGTACTAGTGTGCCCAGGAAAGACCCGCTTGTTGGAACACCCTATTACTAATTTGGGTCAGGATCACTATGTCCCTAGGAATCTGTGTTTTGACCTTCTGTATAGCTTAATAGGTCAATTAGAATTGAGTCTAAGGGTCAGTAATCTAGGATTGGAAGCTGCTCTGAAGACCCAAGTTTTTCTGGAGACTAAGTCCAAATCGTCGAGCTCAGCACGACGTTTCGTCGAACTCCGGTCGACGATCGTCTAGCTCAACTATTGACAGATCGTCGAGCTCCATTCGACGATCGCTGAGCTCAACCCTCATAATATCGTCGAGCTCTGGTCGACGATCGCTGAGCTCAACTTCTCAATATCGTCGAACTCCTTTCGACGATCGCTGAGCTCAGGCCGACGATTTTGACTCTGCACTGGATCCTTATCTCTGAGCTCAGTTCGACGATCTTTGAGCTCAGATCGACGATTTCTTTGCTGCTTGCATTTTCCAATTCGCTGAGCTCAGCTCGACGATAGCAGAGCTCAGTTCGACGTTTTCAGTTATCTTTCAGAATTCAAATTCAAATCAGATAGAAGTTATTCTGTATTTAATTCAGAAGATCTGCCAGCCATTTTCATTTACTTCTGGAGCAAGTTTCAAGGGATTTTTCAAGGAACAAATCAGTGGACTTTCCTTCAGAACATATTATGCAATTAAGGCTGTAATTAATTCAGACCAACGGCTATCTTTGACAGAGCAATTTTCTATTCAGACTCAGAGAATAAAAGATAGAATGTTTTGAATCAGACAGAGCATAGACAAGAAAAAAGAGAATAGAGATTGACAAGAATAGAGGACACCTCTCAATATATAGAGACTCTGAAAAATATTCTGTCAACAAGAATTCAGAAGAACACTCATCAAGAGATCAAACCTTCAAACATTCTTCAGATCTCTTCAGCTCTCAAGTGTTCAAGGCCAACATCATTTCAAGACTCCAGACACTCAACATTTCAGCTTGCTGAAATCATCTTTTGCTGGAGATCCATCTTTGAAGGCCTATCACCCTCAGCAAAGCTCATCTTCCTGAAGATCAAGGACTCAGGGGGAGCTTTGAAATCAATCCACTTAGTCTTCTCAGTTGCTTGAGAAAAGAGAAGACTGCCATAACTCTCTCAACCCCCTCTCTGTAAAGGGTTTTTCAAACTCCCTTCAAAAGTTTGAATCTGGTTTTTGAGCACCTTGTCAAAAGCTCATTGGTGGCAAGACACCTGATCAAAAAATCTGTTTTGGTTTTTGAGCACCTTATCAAAAGCTCATTGGTGCCCAGGACACCTGATCAACTCATCCTGCAGTGGATTCCTACCTAGGGTGGTAGAAGAGTGGATGTACCCAAGTTGGGGAACCACTATATTTCCTTGTGTCATCTGGTTCTGCATGTTTTCTTTTTGTTTCTGGCCTAGATTTTCTTGTGCTTAGGTTTTGCATAGCTTAGTTTTGTGGTTTATTTTACTTCTGCTTCCCTGCTTACACTCATTACAACAATTGTTGTAAAGCTTTGCAAAAGTTTTTTCCTTGTGTTTTAAAAAGCACCATATACTCTATTCACCCCCCCCCCCTCTAGAGTATATCAGATCTAGTTTCCCCTTTCAATTGGTATCAGAGCCAGGTTGGTTAAACATACCATATCTGTTTGGTTGTACAGGCTAACACCTGAACCCCAAAGATCCCAAACTAGATCCTTATTTTGTTTTCTAGTATTAGATTTAGCTTGCACAAATCATGGCCCAGAACAAAGATTATGCTAGCACCAGACCTCCAGTGTGCAATCTGTCAAAGTTTGCACTTTGGAAAGCAAGGATTAGACTATACATGAACTCTATTGACGAAGATATTTTTAATTCTGTTTTGACAGTGTGTCCAAGACCTCCAGAGAGCACAAACACAAATGCTGTTCCACCTCCATCAGGAACAGATGCAGACATTAAAAAGTGAAAAGTAGCTGATGCCAAGGTAATGAACATTCTAGCTCAAACAATGTCAGATGACATTTTTCAGAAGGTAGCTGAATGTAATTCAGCCAAGGAGATCTGGGACAAGCTCTCAGAAATAGTTTCAGGATCAGCTGATGAGAGAAAAGACAGAAGATCCCATCTCATCTCCCAATATGAGAACTTCAAGAAGGGAGAAACTGAATCAGTGGGAGACATGTACAACAGACTGAGTCTAATTGTCAGTGAACTGAGGACATTAGACAAAGAGATCTCACTAACAGAACTTAATGACAAGATCCTAATGTGCTTCCCCAGCACTTGGGATTCAAGAATCTGGCCAATTAAAGATGCCAGAAGCCTGAATGAGATCACCACTGAAGCCTTGTTGGGTAAGCTCAAATCTTATGAGCTACTCATCAAGAACAGAGAAGAAGAACAGAAGGCTGCTTCTCCAGCCACAAAAAGGGAGAAGACTATAGCATTCAAGGCAACTGAGGATTTGCCTGAAGAAAAAGGAACAGCCAATGATGAACCTCTCAGCTTGCTGGCCAAAAGATTCTACAAGATGGCCAGAAAGGACTTCAGAAGAAGATCATACAAGGAGCAGGATAAGCCAAGGTATGACAAGTCCATTGGCAATAGCAAAGACATTATTTGCTTTGGTTGCAGGAAACCAGGGCATATGGTTCCTGACTGTCCAGAAAATAAGAACAAGGACAGAAGGGACAGAAAAGAAAGAAGAAAGGAGAAGGACTCCAAAAGGCATGGAAATAGCAAAACTTCCACCAGCAAAAATTAGCACACAAGGAAAGGATTTGTTGCTGAATCCTGGAGTGAGACTGAAGAGGAGTCAGAAGCCTCTTCCAGCTCAAGTGATGATGAGGATGATGCAGAGGAAAAAGAATTCTGCAAGATGGCAATCAATGCCTCACAACACAACTCAGAGGAAGAGGAGTCAGAGTCAGACTCAGAGACTCAACCTGAAGAAGATCAGGTAATCAACTCTTTTGATTTCACTTCAGAAGATTTCAAACTTGAATTTAAAGCACTATGTTTAGAACTGCTAAAGTCTGAGAAAGAGATCATCTCTCTCAGAAATCAATTATCTGAACAAAATGCTTTAAAATCAGAAAACCTCAAACTCTCTCAGGAGTTGGAGAACCACAGGGAACAGATAGCTTCACTGAAGAGTGAACTCTCTGAGGCCAAGAAGCTTGAAGAATCTCTCAATGGGAGAAGCATCAAGCTGATGGACATCACAAGCACAGTGAACTCAAGATTCAACAGTACACTGGGCTTGGGTGCCTCATCCAGCCAACCTATTGTTCTAACAACCCCTATCAAGTTCATTTCTGACAAGGGAAAGGGAGTTGTAGAGGTTGCCAGGAAAAATTCTGATCTGCCTCAGAAAACTAAAGTCCAGTACAAATCGTCGAACGGAGATCGACGATCGCCGAATGAAGATCGACGATCGCCGAACGCAGCTCGACGATCTCAGGACAAATCGTCGAACGCTGGTCGGCGATCTCAGCCAAGATCGTCGAACGCTGGTCGACGATCCCATATACCTGACCTCAGCCATAGTCGACCGTCGAACGGAGCTCGACGATCTGACCCAAGATCGTCGAACTCAGCTCCACGATCGTCGAACAGAGGTCAGAGCTTTGGAAATTTTTTCAATGGCAAGTCAAAATTGAATCCTGAGGGTTCTTCATCCCAAACCTTCAACCCTTATACTGAATGGATTTTACCTCCAAGGAGATATCATCCTGAAGGATATAAGAGTCAGCCAGGGATATCTTTCATTTCTGAATTTAAAGGTTATCAACCTAGGCCCAAGGTAAACTGGGTCAAAAACAAGTGAATTGGTTCATGTGCAGGTGAAGACCTATCCAACATCTAACCAGCAATGGTATTTGGATAGTGGGTGCTCTAAGCACATGACAGGGAACAAGGACAACCTAAATTCCTTTAGAACCAAGCTTGGACCCAAAGTTATCTTTGGTGATTCCAACTTTGGACAAACTAAAGGATATGGAGCAGTCCAGATTGGTTCTGTAACCTTCAAGAAGGTAGCATATGTGGAAGGACTGAAGCACAACCTAATCAGCATCAGTCAGCTATGTGATTAAGGCTACTAGGTGACCTTCAGCAAAACCTTATGCAAAATCAAGTCAGAGTACAACACAACTGTGTTGACAGGTAAAAGGAAAGGTAACATCTACCTAGTAGATTTTCTTTCAACTTCTATAGATATCTGTTTATTCAATTCAGTTTGTAGACCAAATGTTTTATGGCATAAGAGATTAGGACACCTAAACCTTAGAACTATTGCTAGGCTCTCCAAGGAAAACCTTGTTAGAGGACTACCTTCTGGCCCCTACAAGAAGGAAGGACTCTGCAAGGCTTGTCAATTAGGCAAGCAAACTAAGAATAGTTTTAAGTCACTTAATAAGAGTGATTCACCTAGGATATTGTATCTGTTACACATGGATCTATTTGGACCCATCACAGTACAAAGCCTAGGAGGGAAATCCTACACTTTAGTGATTGTAGATGACTTCTCTAGATTCACTTGGGTGTTCTTTCTAAGGAAGAAGTCTGAAACTTTAAGTGTCTGACAGAGTTTCTCAAATGTATAAAGATTGAGTTCAATACTCACATTGCCCTGATCAGAAGTGATCATGGGACAGAGTTTGATTCTCTTCTTATGCAAGAGTTCTGTCAGAGTGAAGGGATCAGGCATACTTTCTCAGCTCCTAGAACTCCTCAACAAAATGGGGTAGCTGAAAGGAAAAATAGAACCCTTATTGAATCTGCCACTACATTGTTGTCAGATGCTCATCTACCTCTATCCTTCTGGGCAGAGGCAGTGAACACCTCCAACTATGTGCTGAACAGAAGTCTAATACATAAACTAAAGGGAAAGACTCCCTATGAATTACTCAAAGGGAAGAAACCTAAAGTTGACTATTTCAAAATTTTTGGTTGCATTTGCTATATTCACAATAATGATAAGAAACATCTAGCAAAATTTCAAGCCAAAGCTGATGAAGGAGTGTTTCTGGGATACTCCATGATCAGCAAGGCCTATAGGGTCTATAATAAATCATCATTGAAAATTGAGGAATCTGTTCATGTTTCTTTTGATGAAACTAACATGTCTTTCAAGGAGAAGATTTCTTCTACCATAGAACCTTTGCAGGAACACTCTCTAGTTGAAGATATGAACAAGCTACAGGTTGCTCAAGAGGATGAGAGCAGTGAAGATGAAGGGAATACTCAACACATTGAAGCTCAGCTTGAAGAGCCAGTTGTTGTACCACAAGAGGAAACAACAACACAGGTTGGTGAACAATCAACACCCCCTGTTGATTCAGTAACATCAAGAGACCATCCAATTACCCAAATAATTGGAGAAATCTCAGCTGGTGTGCAAACCAGAAATCAGGTCAACCAAAACCTGTTGCACACCTGCTTCCTTTCTCAAATTAAACCTCAGTCCATTCAAGATGCAGAGCAAGATCCACACTGGATCATTGCCATGCAAGAGGAGTTGCATCAATTTGAGAGGAACAAAGTATGGGAACTAGTGCCAAAGCCAAAGGATCATTCCATTGTTGGAACAAAATGGGTATTCAGAAACAAACTGGATGATCAAGGAGTAATAATAAGGAACAAGGCAAGGCTAGTTGCCCAAGGATATTCTCAAGAAGAAGGAATTGACTACGACCAGACCTTTGCACCTGTTGCAAGATTGGAAGCCATCAGGATATTTTTAGCTTATGCAGCTCACAAAGGCTTCAAGGTTTATCAGATGGATGTCAAGAGTGCCTTCTTAAATGGAGACATCAAAGAGGAAGTCTATGTCAGACAACCTCCAGGTTTTATCTCTCCAACTCATCCTGATTTTGTTTTCAGATTAAATAAAGCATTATATGGTCTCAAGCAAGCTCCTAGAGCATGGTATGAGACCCTAGCATGCTTTCTTTTGGAAAATGGTTTTATAAGGGGTAGAGTAGACCAAACGCTTTTCATTAGAACCCATAAGTCCCATACCCTACTAGTACAAATCTATGTAGATGATATCATTTTTGGCTCTACTGACTCAAAATTGTGCAGAAGGTTTTCCAACCTAATGCATTCTAAATTTGAGATGAGTAGCATGGGTGAGCTATCCTTCTTCCTAGGATTGCAAGTCAAACAACATGCTGAGGGCATCTTTATTTCTCAAACCAAATATGCTAATGAGCTGGTTAAGAAATTTGGCATGTCTGAGGCATCTTGTATGAAAACACCCATGCCTACCAATGCTGTATTGGATGCTGATGAACATGGGAAACCTGTTGATCAGACAACATATAGAGCAATGATTGGCTCTTTACTGTATCTTACAGCTAGTAGACCAGATATAATGTTTGCTACATGCATATGTGCTAGATTCCAAGTTAGCCCTAGAGAGTCACACCTCACATCAGTAAAGAGGATTCTTAGGTATGTTAAAAGTTGTCCAAATCTAGGTCTCTGGTATCCAAAAGATTCAGCATTTGAGTTAACTGGATTCTCTGATGCTGATTATGCTGGATGCAGAATTGACAGGAAAAGCACCAGTGGAACTTGTCAGTTCCTTGGTGATAGACTTGTCTCTTGGTTTTGCAAGAAACAAACTTCTGTGTCAACTTCAACTGCTGAAGCTGAATATATGGCTGCAGGCAGTTGTTGTTCACAAATACTGTGGATTCAAAATCAACTCCTAGACTATGGTTACAACTTAGTGAAGTCAAAAATCTTTTGTGACAATACAAGTGCTATCTCCATAGCTCAAAATCCAGTCCTCCATAGTAGGACAAAACACATAGAGATTAGGCATCACTTCTTAAGGGACAATGTTGAGAAGAATAAAATTGAACTGCAATATATCCCAACTGATTTACAAAGGGGAGATATTTTCACCAAGCCTTTGGATGAAAAGAAACATACTTTCTTCCTAAATCAGTTAGGAATGTTAGATGGAGGAAGTCTTAAATAATATCCAAGATTTTGAAAGCTAAAAATTGACCAAGACTAGGCAAAATTTCTGATTTTCCTTAGTATCTAAAATTTCTCTGATCTCTGAACTGCGCTCGACGATTTCCCCAAAGATCGTCGAACGGAGGTCGACGATTTCCAGGATCGTCGAACTGAGTTCAGCGCTCCTCAGATAGTATGAACTATCTCTTCTGGTCAACGATCGTCGAACGGCGCTCGACGATTCTGTTCACTGAACGATCGTCGAACGGAGCTCGACGCCTTTCTAGATCGTCGAACGGAGATCGACGATTTTGGAGTCTCTTCAGATTCCTTTAGAAGCCTCGATCGTCGAACTGAGTTCAACGATCTTTCCTTTTCTGCGTCGAACCCTAATATAAAACTCATTTTTCGCCGTCGTTCTCTTTTGCGCTTTCAATTTCTCTGCAAACTTTTTCTTCCCTCCAAACAGTTCTACCTTGGTCGTTTTGTTTGTTAAGTTTTTTGCAGGTACCATGGCCGTTTCAGTTGCTGTACTCGCTGCAATGAAATTTGATGCCGGCTTTGACATCGATCTCGACTCCTTCAACACAACCGATCAAGTCTTCCAGGACATTCTCAGTTTGTTCAAAGATCAGCACTTATCTGCCCTTATGACAACCAGAATCAAACTTGCATCTGATGAAATCAAAGAATGGGTATACACTGCCCACAACCTTGACAACAATACCATAGTTGGTTCTATTGGTGGCACCGAGGTACCTCTGACCCCAACAGTATTGACAGAGGTTTTTGGTTTAAGGAATGGTGAAGACTCTGCTGACCTTTCTGGAGAAGAATTCTCAGATGTACTTGCCAGGATGGGTCATCCTGAGGGGAACCCTAGCAAGTTGTTTAAGAGGAACCTGTCAGTGGAATACAGGTTTCTGGCTGATGTAGTAGGCAAGGTTCTCTTGGCCAAACATTCTGCTCATGACACCATCTCCAGATATCAGCTCTGCCTCATGGGAGCTCTGGTGGACAGAAAAAGCTTGAACTGGGGAGAAGTATTTTTTGATCTGCTGAAGAAAAAGATAAACAAAACATTTGTGAACTTTGGAAGAATACTGGGAGTCTTCCTCCAGGCCAAGTGCCCTTCTCTGCTAGTCTCCTCTGGAGTGCACATCAATGCCTCCAAGAGACTCACCTGTGCCCTTTTTGGGAAATGGGACAGGCAAATCATCAACCCCAGCAGGCCCTCTCCATCTGCCCCTTCAGGCACCAGGACTCTAAGAGTCACTCCCCCTCAGGTCTCTGCCCCTGCAGAAGACCTGCCTGCTGCTAGTGCTGCTGCTTCTCCTCCTCTGTTAGAAAGTAGAGAAAAGAAGCGAAAAGAAGAAGACAAGCGAATAAACTTTTGAATAATTGAAATTTTATTATCCAAAAAAGATATCATTTACAAAGGTATGGCCACCCTTATATAGAATGGAGGAGATAAGAAAGAGAGTATACAAACAATGTGGGACTAAACATTTACAGTACTGGGCAGCTAGAATAATGGAGACCGCATAGGCCGCGCGGTTAGACAGATGGGCTAACCGCTCGGCAACTCCAGCAGGATAGAACAGGCCGCAGAGGTAGACCGATAGACCGCCCGGTCTCCAGGCACCAGATAGACCGCCAGACCGCTCGGTTAACAAACCGCTAGATCAGACTGCTAAGCCGCCCGGTCTAATACTTCAACACTCCCCCTCAAGCTGGAGCATAGATATCAATCATGCCCAGCTTGTCACAAATGCGGAAGAAGGAAGTAGAAACCGGCTTGGTGAAGATATCTGCCAACTCCTTGTCAGAGGTGACAAAAGGAGTACAAATCTGTTTCTTCAAGATCTCCTCTCGAATGAAGTGACAGTCAACCTCTATATGCTTCGTTCTCTCATGAAAGACCAGATTCCTGGAGATGTGTATAGCGGCCTTGTTGTCACAGAACATAGGGAGAGGACAATCATATACCTCGCCCAGGTCAAGCATGAGAGCCCGCAACCACTTTAACTCACATGTAGTCGACGCCATACTCCGGTATTCTGCTTCGGCACTGGATCTGGAAACAACAGACTGTTTCTTGCTCTTCCAACTTACGAGATTTCCTCCAACAAAGGTACAAAAACCTGACGTGGATTTACGATCGCCTTTGTCATCTGCGTAACTGGAATCTGAGTAGGCCTCAACCCTCAAATGGCCATTCTTCTGAAAGAGTAACCCCCTGCCCGGTGCTGCTTTGATATACTCTAAAATCTTCAGGGCGGACTGAAGATGACACTCCCTGGGAGCTTGCATAAACTGACTGACCTTTCCTACAACGTAGGCGATGTCGGGTCTAGTCACCGTGAGATAGATGAGTTTGCCTACCAAACGTCTGTACCGTGTGACATCAGATAGAGGAGGCGAGTCATCCGTCCACGTTTTGTCCTCTCCAACAGCCATGGGAAGATGAGCTGGTTTGGCACCTGTCAAGCCTGCTTCTTGAAGAAGATCAAGGGCATACTTCCGTTGAGAGAGAACCAAGGAGTCAGGCTTCCGAGAGATTTCTATCCCCAAAAAGTATTTTGGAGAGCCCATATCCTTCGTGACCAAGTGCTGTCGGAGGTGCTTCTTCGCCAAGTCCACCCCATCTTGGTCATCACCAGTAAGGAGAATATCATCCACATATACGGCTAAAACCACCAGTCCCGAGGCCGTTTTGCGAATGAACAAGGAGTGATCGGCCTAACTCCTTTGAAAGCCGATGGTTGCCACAATACCACTGAATTTTTCGAACCATGCCCGAGGGCTCTGCTTTAGGCCGTAAATGGCCTTCTTCAAATGACAGACACGTGTCTCCCCCTGAGCAACATACCCAGGAGGTTGCTCCATATAGACGTTCTCCTGAAGATCGCCATAGAGAAAGGCATTCTTCACATCAAGCTGGGAAATAGCCCAAGCCCGGTTAACGGCCACAGAAAAGAGAACCCGGATGGTGCTGAGGCGAGCAACCGGAGAGAAGGTATCAAAGTAATCAACGCCATAAGTCTGAGTAAAGCCCTTGGCCACCAGCCGGGCTTTGTAGCGATCCACAGTGCCATCGGGGCGAAACTTCACAACAAAGACCCAGCGACAGCCAACCACATCAGTGCCCACGGGAGGAGGAACCAGAGTCCAGGTACCCCGGTCAGTAAGAGTAGCCATCTCCTCATCCATGGCAGACTTCCAATGAGGGAGAGCGAGAGCCTCCTGGTAGGTACGGGGAGTAGAAGTAGCAGAGATAGCCAAGGCAAACGACCTGCGAGAAGGAGAAAGCTGATCATAAGAAACAACAGCCGTGAGCGGGTGTTGAGTACATGCCCGCACCCCTTTGCGAAGGGCAATGGGAACATCCAGATCATCGGGAGCGTCGGCGACAGGAGCGTCAGCGACCGGAGCATCCGTGGCGGAGAAGGCTGGCCCGGGACTAGAGAGAGACGGCAGCGGAGAGGAGGGTGGAGGGGTGGGTGGGGAGACGGACTGGGAAGGAGTGGGTGGAGGAGTAGACGAAGGTGTGAAAACGTGAAGAGGTGTGGAAGAAACGGAGATATCAGAAGGAAGAGAAGGAAGAGAAGAGGAAGGAGAGAAATAGGAAGCATTTTCGAAAAAAGTCACATCTGCGGAGACAAACTGCTTGCGGAGAAGAGGGTCAAAGCAGCAATAGCCTTTTTGAGTGGTAGAGTACCCCAAAAAGACACACTTGGTGGAACGGGGGGAAAGCTTGTCGCGGGTAGCGGAGGGAGCGTGAACAAAGGCCGTACAGCCAAAGATACGGAGAGGAAGAGGAAAAGGTTCCTGGTGGGGGTAGAGAAGGGAGAAGGGAGTCCGGCCGTGGAGGACCGTGGAGGGAATGCGATTGATGAGATAGCAAGCGAGAAGCACAGCGTAGCCCCAGTAGGAGCGAGGGACGTGCATCTGCGTCATGAGAGTACGCGCAACATCAAGCAGGTGACGGTTTTTACGCTCCGCCACCCCATTCTGTTGGGAGGTGTAAACACAAGTCGTTTGATGAATGAGGCCGTGTTGGTGAAAGAAAGCGGAGAACTCATGAGACAGATACTCCTTGGCATTATCAGAACGTAAGACTTTAATAGAAATAGCAAATTGATTCTTAATCATAAAGTAAAAAGATTGCCAAACAGAAAATAGCTCAGAGCGATCCTTTAATAGATACACCCAGGTACATCGAGAAAAATCATCGATAAAAGTGACAAAATAGGAACTGCCCCTACCAACTGTGAGGGTAGGAGCAGGACCCCATACATCAGAATGAATAAGATCAAAAATGCGAGAGGAGCCACGGCCTTGCTTCGGTGGGAAGGAGGAGCGATGATGTTTGCCAAGCTGACACGCATCACAGTTGAGCGGAGAACTGGTGGGAGGTAGGTGGGGCAGAAGCTGACGAATGAGCCGAGGAGGAGGATGTCCAAGACGAAGATGCCACTGAAGGAGATCGGTGGAGGAGGAGTAGGCAGAAAGAGCTGAAACATCGTCGAGGAAGTAGAGGCCGCCGCTCTCAGTCCTAGTAGCAATCGTCCGCTGGGTCCTCGGGTCCTGAAAAGAACAAGTAGTGGGAGTGAATAAAACGGAGCACTGAAGTTGCCGGCATAAAGTAGTAACTGATAACAAATTGCACGGGAACTTCGGGACATAGAGGGTATCCTCCAAGCAAAGCGAAGGAGTGAGTTGAACCATGCCCGTTCCATGAACCGGAGACGGGGAACCATCCGCCACACGAACTGGGGGTAAGCGGTCATGGGTCTCAAGACGGGAGAAGCAATGAGGGTTGCCCGTCATATGATTGGTGGCACCGGAGTCAATCAGCCATTTACCTTGGGTAACGACGTGGGCACTACCTGACGTCGTGGCCACAGAGGCAGACGGCCTAGAAGAGGCGGAGGCCGAAGAAGAAGGAGCATCACCGGAAGGGCGAAGATGAGGATGTTTCTGCCAGCAGCGGTCAACAGAATGGCCAGTACGACCACAGTGAGAGCAGAAGAAGCGGGAGGAACCCCGTCCGCCAGAGGAGCCACGACCACTAGGGCCCCCCCGCTGAGCTTGGTGAGCAAAGGAGTCCTGGGAAGGGGGGGAGGCCAACAGAGGCCGCTGGAGGAGCGAAGTAACAGCGGCAATGCGAGCCGCAGTGGCATCTAGAGTAGGAGATTCCGCCTCACCCAAGATCTGCTGGCGGATCATATCATAAGAGTCGGGAAGACGAAGAAGATAACAAACAACCAGGAGTTCCTGGAAGTGTTTGTGCTGGTCGGCCAAGTCCGCGGAGAAGGGGCGATTCTGGAGGATTTCAGCCCCAAGAGCCTGAACCTGCTGATAAGCCGCAGCTGGGGACATGGAAGGGCGGGCGAAGAGGTCCGCATAGAGAGTATAAATGCGGGACGTCTGGCCCCCCTTAGAATAGAGAGCAGCGAGGTGAAGCCAGGCAGCCTTGACCGTCTCATCATGGCGAATGACGGGAAGGCACTCATCAGAAAGGCTGTTGGCCAGCCAGGTGCGAACAAGAGCATCACTCGCATCCCAGTCATCAAACTCAGGAGAGGTGCGAGGAGGAGGGTCATCGGTGAGGTGATGACGCTTGCGTTGAGAACGAAGGAGAAAGGTGAAAGAAACACTCCAATCGGGATAGTTGGAGCCAACAAGCTTGGACAGAGTGCCAAGGTTGCCCGAAGGAGGAGGAGGAGAAGGAGCTGCAGGAGTAGTGGTGAGACCGGAGGTAGTCATAGAACCTGGCAAGCAGAAGAAGCCGCGCGAACTGAAGCGGTTAGAAAAACAGACGAAGCCGCGCGAATAGTAGCGGCTTGAAACAGGCAAAGGCACAGGGGGAAGAGGTCGCGCGGACTGAAAAGGCCGAGTGAACAGCAGAGAGGAGAAGAGCAGGTGACCGCGACCAAGATGCGGGTAAGCAAGGAATAACCCGCACGGTCAGGCAGATCACAGCAGCGGCGAGAAGGCAGTCAAAGGCACAGCGGGGAAGAGGTCGCGCGGACTAAAAAGGCCGAGCGAACAGAAGAGAGGAGAAGAGCTGATGACCGCGACCAAGATGCGGGTGAGAAAGGAACAGCCCGCACGGTCAGGCAGATCACAGCAGCAAGCCGCGAGTAGAGAGACAACAGTCGCGGATAGGGACAGACCGCAACGACTAGGAAGTCGGAGCGGGAGGAAAGAACAAGAAGCGCGGCGACAAGGAAACAGGTCGCTGCGACAAAGAGCAGAAGGAGAAGAGAAGAAGAAGCAAGCCGCGCGAACAGGGCAGCGGACAGAAAGAAGCCAAGTCGCGAAGCAAGTCGCAGAATGCGGAAAACAAGCCGCGAACAACAGAGAGCGCACAGAATCAGAGGGAAATGACCGTGTGCTCTGATACCATGTTAGAAAGTAGAGAAAAGAAGCGAAAAGAAGAAGACAAGCGAATAAACTTTTGAATAATTGAAATTTTATTATCCAAAAAAGATATCATTTACAAAGGTATGGCCTCCCTTATATAGAATGGAGGAGATAAGAAAGAGAGTATACAAACAATGTGGGACTAAACATTTACAGTACTGGGCGGCTAGAATAATGGAGACCGCATAGGCCGCGCGGTTAGACAGATGGGCTAACCGCTCGGCAACTCCAGCAGGATAGAACAGGCCGCAGAGGTAGACCGATAGACCGCCCGGTCTCCAGGCACCAGATAGACCGCCAGACCGCTCGGTTAACAAACCGCTGGATCAGACCGCTAAGCCGCCCGGTCTAATACTTCAACATCCTCCAAGCCCAACCCTACCAATTCCATCCACCACTCCAGCTACCTCCACCATTACAATCTCAAGCCCATCTCCAACCTCTATTCCATCTCCAACAATTTCCTCTCCACCAGCAGACCACTTCCACCCCCTTTTCTCCTATCCCCCACCAGATGTCACCTCATCCCCATCCCTTCCATCCTTCACTCTCCTGGATGAATCCTATATGGATGATTCCCCCTCCTCTCCTCCAGAATTGCCATCCTCCTCCACAACTTTCCAAGACCTTCTCAACCAAATTATTGATCAACCCACCTTCACTCCCTCCATATCCATCCCTCTATCCTCCATCTCTACCATCCCCTCTCCTGAACCATTCATTCCACCCTTCAGCCCTCCTCCTCCAGCTCCATCAGCCATCCCTGTACCCTCTACCTCTGCTCCTCTCATTGAGCATGTAGATATCCCAGCCCTTGCTGATCAGTTGTATGAGCTCCTTGCACCTAGGCTCTCTCTTCTCATGGAGGCCTCTTTAGCTCCTCTACAACAATCAGTGGCAGCTCTCTCTGCCAGGCTTTCCTCTTTCCTTACTCCTCTAGCAGCACCCCCAGCAGTGTGCCTTGATGCACAGGTATCTGCATCCAGGCAGGGGGAGATGCCCTATGAAGCCAGCCTTCATGCTGCTGTTGCTGCTGCTGCTCCTCCTGCTGTTTCTGCTTCTGCTACTGCTGCTGGTTCTGTGTCTGCTTCTGCTGCTGCTGCTACACCAGTACTAGCAATAGACCTAAGGTCTTTGCTATCTACTTTTGATACTGCTTACTTCTGCTGCCTCCCAGAGCCCAATGCTGGCCAGCTCTCTGAAGATCTGTCCAAGGCTCTAGTGCCCTTCTCTTGCTGTGACCCCAGTACCTATAGTTACATCTGCTGCTGCTCCTGTTGCTGCCCCTTCTGCTTCTGCCCCATCAGCTGCTGTTAAATTAAAAGAGGATTTGATGAAGAAGATTGATGCCTTGTATGATGCACAAAGTTCTGAATCTGAGGATTATAACACTGCTTCTGATGACTCATCTGCCACAATTGCAAAGAAAAGAAAGGCAAGAAGTAAGGCTTTGAAGAGGGTTCCTCCTGCCAAGGTTAGAGATGATAATGATGTTCCCTACTATATTCTGCACAACTGCCCAATCTCTGAGCATTGGATGCAATTCTCCAAGAACCAGTTAAAGGCTATGAAGAAGAAGAGGAAATATGAGAAAGGTTCCTCTCAGTTCAAGCACCCTCATCCTCCTCCACCACCTCCACCTGATGCAGGTGCAGGTGGCAGCTCTGCAAGTTCAGGCCCTGCTAGAAGCCAGGCTCCCTACCAACCTCATGCAAGAACATATCAAAGGGAAAGCCAGTCTAGGGGGTCTTACTCTAAAAGGGGAGGATATAGGGGAAACCAAAGAGAAACTCAGGTTTACTCCAAAGGACACTCCAGGCAGCATCCTTACTCTAGGGGAGGACATGTTTCTGCTGATACATCTTCTGGTCCTTTCCCCTACAAGCTCAAAGATACTGTGACTGCCAGGACTCCTCAAGATACTTCTTCCAACAGGTATGAGCCACCTGTTCCATTTGAGGACCCTGAGAAAAATCCTATGGCTTGGACTGCAAGAATGAAAGAGCTGGCTGCCTTAGATCAAATAAAGAAAGCAAAAGATCAAGGGCTAGACACTTCCAATATCTCTACCATGTCAGAGCAAAGGCAGAAGGAATTAGAGAGATATGCTTCAAGCAAATTTTTTGATGCAGACAGGTACATGGAGTTGCATCCTGCTGCAGTGGTTCCAAGGACTTCTAAACAACCATATCTGGGAGCAGCTGATGATACAAGATCAAACAAGGAAGCATTAAATCCTAACAGGGAAATTAAAATGGTAAAAGGCAAAGAAAAGGAATAACTCTGTAAGGTGATAATTCTTGGTTTCTCTGACTGCCTTCTGGATATCATGCTTTTATATATCTCTGTGATGGTTCTGTGATGTATAGTTGCTATTGTTTTTATGTTTCTGTGACTGTATGATGTTGTTTGTTTTTCCTATGTCTGTAAATAGTTTTCCTAACCCAAATAGGGGGAGATTGTTGGAACACCCTATTACTAATTTGGGTCAGGATCACTATGTCCCTAGGAATCTGTATTTTGACCTTCTGTATAGCTTAATAGGTCAATTAGAATTGAGTCTAAGGGTCAGTACTCTAGGATTGGAAGCTGCTCTGAAGACCCAAGTTTTTCTGGAGACTAAGTCCAAATCGTCGAGCTCAGCACGACGTTTCGTCGAACTCCGGTCGACGATCGTCTAGCTCAACTATTGACAGATTGTCGAGCTCCATTCGACGATCGCTGAGCTCAACCCTCATAATATCGTCGAGCTCTGGTCGACGATCGCTGAGCTCAACTTCTCAATATCGTCGAACTCCTTTCGACGATCGCTGAGCTCAGGCCGACGATTTTAACTCTGCACTGGATCCTTATCTCTGAGCTCAGTTCGACGATCTTTGAGCTCAGATCGACGATTTCTTTGCTGCTTTCATTTTCCAATTCGCTGAGCTCAGCTCGACGATAGCAGAGCTCAGTTCGACGATTTCAGTTATCTTTCAGAATTCAAATTCAAATCAGATAGAAGTTATTCTGCATTTAATTCAGAAGATCTGCCAGCCATTTTCATTTACTTCTGGAGCAAGTTTCAAGGGATTTTTCAAGGAACAAATCAGTGGACTTTCCTTCAGAACATATTATGCAATTAAGGCTGTAATTAATTCAGACCAACGGCTATCTTTGACAGAGCAATTTTCTATTCAGACTCAGAGAATAAAAGATAGAATGTTTTTGAATCAGACAGAGCATAGACAAGAAAAAAGAGAATAGAGATTGACAAGAACAGAGGACACCTCTCAATATACAGAGACTCTGAAAAATATTCTGTCAACAAGAATTCAGAAGAACACTCATCAAGAGATCAAACCTTCAAACATTCTTCAGATCTTTTCAGCTCTCAAGTGTTCAAGGCCAACATCATTTCAAGACTCCAGACACTCAACATTTCAGCTTGCTGAAATCATCTTTTGCTGGAGATCCATCTTTGAAGGCCTATCACCCTCAGCAAAGGTCATCTTCCTGAAGATCAAGGACTCAGGGGGAGCTTTGAAATCAATCCACTTAGTCTTCTCAGTTGCTTGAGAAAAGAGAAGACTGCCATAACTCTCTCAACCCCCTCTCTGTAAAGGGTTTTTCAAACTCTCTTCAAAAGTTTGAATCTGGTTTTTGAGCACCTTGTCAAAAGCTCATTGGTGGCAAGACACCTGATCAAAAAATCTGTTTTGGTTTTTGAGCACCTTATCAAAAGCTCATTGGTGCCCAGGACACCTGATCAACTCATCCTGCAGTGGATTCCTACCTAGGGTGGTAGAAGAGTGGATGTACCCAAGTTGGGGAACCACTATATTTCCTTGTGTCATCTGGTTCTGCATGTTTTCTTTTTGTTTCTGGCCTAGATTTTCTTGTGCTTAGGTTCTGCATAGCTTAGTTTTGTGGTTTATTTTACTTCTGCTTCCCTGCTTACACTCATTACAACAATTGTTGTAAAGCTTTGCAAAAGTTTTTTCCTTGTGTTTTAAAAAGCACCATATACTCTATTCACCCCCCCCCCCTCTAGAGTATATCAGATCTAGTTTCCCCTTTCACCGCTGTTGCTGTGAGGAAATGGGTATAGTGAAATACCCAGGCTTGAATGCCAAGAACAGGATTGGTGAGACCGACCCGCGCCTTTGATATAGCTATGAGTACGCTGTACTCGGAGAAGGCAAGGCGATTTGAGCAACGGGGGGTGGAGGATCCGACCTGCGCTATGTCCGTCTGACGTGAGACCAAAAAGTGTGGTCTGTTGGAGCGCATAGCAAGAGTCTTCGGCCTGCGCGCCATGACACAATGGGGGGCTACGGGCCATCCCGGTGTCCGAAGACTAACTCCGGCTGCACGCCATGGAGTAAATGCTCAAGAGATTTACCGTTGTGTGATAACCCTGATACGGTGGTGGGCAAGAGGTTGCCAGAACACCAAGAATGTGCCCTGAGTGCACGGACCGTTGGGCCGGGCGGCGAACGGTTGTGATGGCTTGTGTGCGTGAAAGCACCTTTTGATGATATAGTTTGCCATACTTGTGATATGATATGCCTGCAGGGAAAAATACCGTTGCCCCGAGAGAAGGGGTAGGGTCGTTATAATTTGGTCAGCTGAACGCTGACCGTTGCTTTTGTTTGCCACCGGTGGGTGGATTGTCCCTTTCCAGGTGCTGGAGAGCCGAGCGGATCGCATAGAGGCTGATGTTCCTACGGGTGTTGCTGCTGCTGCTAGCCCTCGAAGGCTAGCTGTGTTCTTTTGTGTGTTTTCTTTTATTGTGGCCGGCCTGCGCGCCAACCTGTTTTAGTCCACTGTGTGAAAGCCATGTAAGGCCATAAGGCCAACTCTTTGTATATGATGTAAGACATTCCTATATGATATAAAATGTGGAGTTTTATGTTTGGACATTCATGAGGAGTTCAAGTTGTAGTCTAGGCTTCCGCTAGAATGCTTTGTGTTAGGTGCGATGCGCGACTCTGGTATCATCCTGTACCTTCACCGACTGTTTTGTGATATATCCTGTGGGGCCCCGACCGGACCTTCTTGAATATATCATATGAACGGATGGGGTTGTTACATACTTCAGGATTTTATGATCCGTGAAAATCTCCACCTTTGCACCATAAACATAATGCCGCCATATTTTCAACGCAAAAATTACCACTGCCAACTCCAAGTCATGGACGGGGTAATTCCTCTCATGAGGATTCAGCTGTCTAGACCCAAAAGCTATCACATTGCCATGTTGCACCAAAACGCAACCCAAACCGCATCCCGATGAGTCACTGAAGATCTGAAATCCCTCGGTCCCTTGCGGTAGACTTAGGATTGGAGCCATCATCAGTCTCTCCTTCAGTGCCACAAATGCTTGGCTGCACTCTTGAGTCCACACAAACTTATGATCTTTACGAGTGAGTGAGGTGAGGGGTAGAGCTATCCGCGAAAAATTCTCCACGAACCTGCTGTAATACCCGGCTAGTCCAAGAAAACTTCGGACCTCCGCCACGGTCCTCAAAATCGGCCAATCTCTGATGGCTTCCACTTTTGTTGGATCCACTGCCACCCCATCCCCACTAATCACGTGGCCCAAAAATACCACCTTCTCTAACCAGAACTCGCACTTGGAGAACTTTGCATACAACTGATTCTCCCTCAACACTTGCAAGACCACTCTCAAGTGGGTCTCATGCTCCACGTCCGATTTGGAATACACCAAGATGTCATCAATGAAAACAACCACAAAAGAATCCAAGTATTCCCGAAATACTCGATTCATAAGATCCAAGAACACAGATGGTGCGTTCGTCAGCCCGAACGGTATCACCATAAACTCAAAGTGTCCATACCTTGTACTAAAGGCAGTCTTGGGTATGTTCTCATCCCGATTTCGGAGCTTATAATAGCCTGACTTCAAGTCCAATTTTGAATACAACACTGACCCTACCAATTGGTCAAACAAGTCATCTATCCGAGGAATCAGATACTTATTCTTGACGGTCAATTTATTCAGCTCTCGGTAGTCTATGCATAGCCGCATGCTACCGTCTTTCTTCTTTACAAACAACACCGGCGGACTCCACGGTGAAGAACTGGGTCTGATATACCCTTGCTCCAACAATTCCTGTAACTGTATCTTAAGTTCGGCCAACTCCTTTGGTGCCATCCTAAACGGAGGACGTGACACCGGCCTAGCCTCCGGCACTAACTCGATCGAGAAATCGATCTCCCTCCGAGGAGGCGCTCCAGGAAATTCATTCGGAAACACATCCTTGAACTCTGCCACTACGGGAACTTCCTCAATAGACAGCGGGGAGAGACGAACCTCCAATAACGCTACAAGCACTACACCACCCTGGTTAACCGCCCGCATCAACTGCAAGGCCGAAATTAGGGAACATGCCACTCCACAAAGGCCGTCAAATTTGACCTCCGCCTGTCATTTGCTCCTTAGGGTCACTACCTTAGATAGGCAGTCAATACTGGCGCGCTGCTCTGCAAGCCAGTCCATGCCCAAAATGACATCGAACTCAACCAATGGTAAAATCGCTGCTACCAAAATGAAGTCAACTCCGTCCAACTCCCAACAGATGCGCCCTTTGGCCCCGGTGGTCATAGATGACCCATTGGGCATGCGCACTTTCAACTCTGCGTCCACCGAGAAAGACACAACTCCTATTCTCCGGATGAAGCTCTCCGCAAGAAAGGACTGCGATGCTCCCGTATCAAACAATACCCTAGCGGGGTATCTGGAAACTAAAACGAAGCCTATAACAAAGACATCACAAAAAAAGGGTCTAAAAGTATGAAGCACAAAATTTCAACTTAAATTTTCTTCATACCTGTCACCATATCAGTTTGGCGGATCGCTTCTTGCTGTCCAAGGTTATAAGCCCTTGGTAGCACCGGTTGGAACCGAGAAGCGCTCGACTCCTCCATCTTCCCTTTCTTTGCAACACTGGGGCCGGAGCGCACAATCTGTTCCTTCCTTGCCTCTTGGCCCGCTCCTCCTTGGGGACAAACACGAGCTATGTGGCCCACCTTACCGCAGTTGTAACACGTCGGCGGTCCCCTAGAGTGAGAACCTCCAGGCGTCCAATTGCTCTTCTAACCGGATATGGAAGTGGGAGGCTTCTTCCTCCACCTACTCCCTTCAGACTTTCCATGGGATTGGGAAGGCTTCCCTTCCCCTTGCTTGGGAGTGAAACCCTTACGGCGTTGGGTTCTCTCTAGATCACTTTCAAAAATCCTGGCAGCCTTAACTAGTTCATTGAATCCCGCTCTCTTCATGGAGATGAGGGGTTGTCTCAGGTTCTTCCTCAGCCCCTAGTAGAAGAGGTTATCGCTCTCTACATCATCTGCCATCGTCGTTCCCGCATAACGACCCAAACGGGTGACCTCCTGCACATACTCGTCCACCGTCTTGTCTTGCTGCATAAAGTGCAAAAACTGCCTTTGAAGGGCCAACCGTGTAGAAACTGGAATGTACCTCTTAAGAAAAGCATCCCCAAATTCCTCCACCGACGGTGTGCGCCCCGGGAACTAGCGGCCGCTATGGCTCACCCACCACAACTTGGCGTCTCCCTCCAACATGAAAGCCGCATAATCAGCTTTCTTTTCTTCTGGCATCTCTGCCGCCCTCAAAAGCTCTTGAATACGAACCCACCAATCCTCCGCATCCGTTGGCGTACCAACTCCCTTGAATGATGGGGGATGGAAGCTCAGGAAATACTTCATGTGTCGGTCTCCATGTCCGACAACCACCCTTTCCGCCAAAGGCTCCACTCGCCCGGCTTCTCCTCCTGGCATGGCCATCGCCGTATCCGGTGTAGCAGGGGTTGCTACCTGAGCTGCCGCTGCAGCTTGGGCTACCACCATCGCTTCTGCAAGCATGCCGCAGAAGTCGGCCGGGTTTACACCCGTGCCCAAAAGACCTGGAGCAGTGGCACTGCTCGCCGAGAGTTCCTCTCTTGCTCTCGACGTACTCGCCTCGTTGCTTGCACTCTTCAAGAAAACAAGAAACAAGGAATCAGTCTCTAAACTCAAGACTTAAACATAAGGACACTCATGGTCCCGCGTTACTCTTATGTGGATAACTTCTCTACGCATTGACCTTGAATCTAACCTCGCTTTGATACCAAATTGTAATACCTCCCCTGTAATGACCGTATAATATGGGTCCGGCCGGGGCACCACAACATACGGACGCCATAACTTTAGTATTATAAGTTGATATAGCTACCTACACTCAAAACACTTTACACAACACAGCGGAAACATAAGCAAGACTAGAAGTTATCCACTACTACAAGAGTAAGACAAATGGCGTTATGACCTTACAACAAGTGTCCAAACTCAAATAAGAACAACAGTCATGAATGTGCATAACACTCCTAGTCTACCTCGGCATGCAAGCCGGACAACAAGAATCTCAAAAATACAACATCATATAAGTAGAACTACAATAGATAAAAGCACTTCATGAAGCTTAGGCCTTTCTGGCCGGTGAGCTAGCTCCTGCATGCGATCCTTGCCCTGTAAAATTTATTAGTAACGTGGGTCAGCAAAGACTGACCTCAAACTGCGTAACAACACAGCTCCTCCCGGTCGCCCCTAACAGACCCCGGGGTACCCCTCCAACCTGCAAGTTAGCACTTCGTATGCAATAATCATAAGCAAGAAAAGCAGCTACAGAAACAGGCTTGGATATCACACACATCATACATGTTCTCTACTGGTTGAGCATATAATGAAAAGGGTCTACTTATGCAATCATGTATGCAACAACCCGGGTTTCACCCAAGGCACCCTATCGTGTATGCATCTAGCACATCATCACATCATATGGGTACTCATCGATTCCCAATTGGCATAAAGCAGCAAACAAAGGGGGTAAAACCATTCCCCCCATCGGCACCCAGGTTGCCACATTTAACTCTTGCAAAGGCCCCACCCGCTCAAGGTCTTAGCCCCGGGCTTGCCTACAAGATCTGACGTCTCATGTCAGGATTCCAACAAACACAAACTGACCGATTCTAAGAAGCCTTGCCGGACCCCACCCACTCATGGCCGCATTGCCCGGGCTTGTCCCCATGCTTGGCATTCTCGTCAGTCTCACAGAAGGGGACTAGTCTCGCCGGGACACTCTCCACACATGACGTGAACGTCACGGGATAGCCAGCCGACCACAGAGACATACCCACACCTTGGCACATCACAAATCAAGACAATTCCACCCTAGTCCCTCATTTGTACTGCAGCGTTCCCGCGCACCAAGGAAACATCTACAACTCATGCGGAGCTAACCTTATCCACCAAGGAAACCATCTACCGCCATAAGGAGCTAACCTTGTCCGATTCCGACTACACGTACTCACTTGAGAAAAAGGGGAAACATCACCACATCACAAACGACATTTTGCCGCGGCAGAATCTCTACGAATCCCTAACGTTCGTATGCAACATCCCCGAGTCGGACTAACGGTCACGACTACAGCTTCACCCACCATGCCTAATACACTAACGGAGCGGATCTCTAATGCAAAATATGCCGGGGACGAACTCAATCAACCCGGAGGTTCTTGAACCTTGGCAACCCAAAACCCCTCTCATTTGAGAGTTTGGTGCCCAAAAATTAGAAAGAAAAATAAATGATGCTAAAGACATGCATCCTAAGACCGAGAGGAGAAGTGTCATTACCTTCCGACTCCTCTTCCTCTCCATGTCAAAATTAGTCGGATGAAAACCTTCGCAAAGATCTAGCCTCCATGGATTTGGACTCGGCTCGCGATTTGGAGCACCGAAACCTCTCATACAGCCCAATCCTCCTTCTCATTCTTCCTTGCTCTCCCTTCTCTCTAGAAATTAGTAAGAGGAAAGCTTGAAGAAGAATAAGGGTTTTCAACCCTATTCTCGGACTTATCTCCCAAAGAACAGTTCTGAACCGTCAGATCCTAAAATCAGGGGAAGAATGGCCACGATCCGCCTGAAAAAGAAAATACCTGGGATGAATACGGCCTGGCACACGCACGTGTCCAGGGCCGTGTCCCCCATTCGCCGTCTCAAATCGGAGCGCTTGCAACAGCACACAGGCACTGCCTTCTCCAAAACTGGGGTGTTACAAAATGCCTCTCGTCGCTCTTTTGAGTTTCGGGGCGTTACAGCTCTCCACCTCTTAAAAGAATTTCGTCCTCGAAATTTCATAAAGGAAAGAAACATAAAACTTAAATGGTATTTGAGTGAAACAACACCGGGTACTCCTCAAGCATAGTCTGCTCTCGCTCCCAAGAGAGCTCCTCTCGACCGCAATTGTCCCAATGGACCTTGATCATCCTGATCTCTTTATTGCGTAGCCGCTTGACTTCCGAGTCTTCAATACGTACGGGGTTAACCTTCGTTGTCAACCCACTATCAACCGGCACTTGATCGACCGCGATCACTTGCGTTGGCTCTTGCACTGCCTTTCGTAGCACCGATATATGGAATACATCATGTAGACCACTAAGCTCCACAGACATCTTCAACCGGTATGCTGCTTCACCAATCCGCTCCAGAACCTCAAACGGTCCAAGGTACCTCGGGCTTAGCTTCTTCAAGCACCGCACCCGCGAGACACCTTTGAACTGCTTGATCTTCAAGTACACTGATGCTTAAAATCTGATTGTTGCAGTAGGCAAGTGCACCCATCGCTTGTACTATGATCAAGTGTCGTATTTCCCGGGTCTTTTGAGTACTTCTACTCACAAGGTGGAACTATTAACTTATCGAGTGAAAATTGGTTTTGGTTTTTGTAAAAACGAAGAGAGTTGACTAACGAGAAAATTCATGATTTAGCACTTGATTGGGCGTTCTTGGGAATCCGATTATAAACGATGCGTTCTAATTCTTGAGAATCCGTTTCGATTGGGGGATTGAAAAATACAATAACAACTCGCTAGAGACAACTACCGCCTAATTTTAAAAACATTTCAAACATAATCTCTTAAAATTTGAAAGTAATTTAAAATTGCATGAATGATAAATCCCAAATCCAAAAGATTTGATATCCTCAATTCTCAAAGAAGAATATCAAAATCTCCTTATATCCGAGCGATCCATGACATTCACGAGCCTCTCGGCTAACTAGACTACCAATAAGATAGCGAAATTTTATATACTAGCAATATAAACCCGCCGCCAAATTTTAATCGGAAATAAATCGCAATGAGAAATTCAAAAATTAGAGATGCAAGATTATAATTAAATCTTCATCCCAATACTAACCAATCAAGTACTATGAAAGGTTATCTACTCATGATAAAGAAAACAACAACAATGAAATAAAAAGTTTGCATTTTCATTAGAAGGGAAATAACAAAAGTAAACAACACAATGAAAATTAAAGCATAAGAGACTACATAAAAGAAACTCTCATATAAGGTAGAACTCTCTCTCTCTCTCTTGAACTTGCTCTCTTCTCCAACTCTAACTTTTTTTTTCTCTCACCCCTAAAAGCCTTGGCTTCATGCTCCTTTTATAGCAACCATGGAAGGATCTGGATAAAGAAGAAAATGAAAGGACATAGGGTTTAATTGGTGAGAATAAATGTGGGGAAATGAAGAGGTGGAGGGAGGTGAAAAGGTGAATGCATGAGGGAGTTTAACATGGAGGTAGCCGGCCACATGAAATGGTGATGAATTAATGAATATGGGGTTTTAATTGATTGGAGTTAATGTGATTAATTAAGAAATAAAGGTGGAACGTAAGGTGGGCGGTTATGAATAAGGAGGTTATGAGTGGGGCTAAGAATAGGTGGCGGGTTGCATGGTGGAGGTTATGAATGGCCGGTTTTAATTAAATGGTTGGAGGTGGGCGGTTATGAATGGCGGGCTGCTATGACTTGAAAGGTTTGGCCGGCCATATGAATTGGGGTTTACTATTAATAGTGGTGGAGAAAATAAAATATGGGGGGAAGAAAGGGAAAAGGTGGTGGGAATGCAACATGCATGCGAAACTTATTTGCATGGGAAATATTTCTCGTATAAAAATTGACAGCGGGCGTTTTACGTCGAAATGTGCCGAATTCCCCCTAGGCCTGTCACAAAACAAAATAAAACGATATTAGTATAAATAATTATGATATATTAATAATTAGATAATTATATTAAAATTAAGAGTAAATACATATAATTTATAATATAAATATAATAATAATGATGAACATATTTTAGTCAAAATATGTGTCATCAAATCCCACCAGACTTAAGCCTTTGCTTATCCTCAAGCAAAACAAGACTTAAAATAAAAGTTAAATTAACAATTTTTTTTGCTTAAGAACACCAAAACAAAAATTAAACTATCAAAATTAATATGCTACCAATGAGTGCGGTGATAGAAATCAATGTAAAGGAGAATAAAGAAGAGATTAAAAATATTATTATGGCATATACTTAGATTGTAAATTTTCTACCAACATAAAAATAAGGCATCAACATGTTACCTAACAAACATAACAAATGTAGCGATTCAACCAAAATAAGTGCATTGAACAAACAACATGTTGCTAGACTTCGAATATTCTACAAAACACTGCAAGATAACCTCCAAAGAAATCCATCAATGATGGTGACCATAGGCTTGTCCGTTCAAACTCTCTTCACTACATAAGGTAATGTCATGACTTAAAGATCAAAAAGGGCTTTCATTAGGAATAAAATTTAGCTTAGGTAAATGATAAGGATTTGGAAATCAAAAGATAAACACGAAGGCTAAAGATCACACTAAACCAAGGTGAGAGTTTTATAAAATTTTAAAATAAAACCCTCAATCAAAAAAGAAAATTTTACAACAAACACTCCCTTTTTTTTGAAAAATAAGGCCATGAATATTTTTATTTCAAAATTGGCCAATGAAATTATTTTTTCACTTGATTTTTTTTTATTTTTTTATTTTTTCCATTTATACTTTATTTTTCATACAAAACAGCTCCAAATAAAAATGTGAAAATTTCCCCTTTTTTTCACAATAAAAACCACATCACAACATTTTAATAAAACTCAAATATTTAGTGTGATCATGGGATAGATGTTTTGGCTTTGGTGAAAATGAAAGGTGGAGCTAACAAAGAAAATTAGGAAAGGCCCAAAATGGTTTAACAAAGTGAATTTTTATGGTGGGCAAAAAGGCACAATAGATCCAAAAGGAGGCCTAAATCACTTCTAAAAGATCATGACAAACTTATGCAAATGTTTCGAGAGTCGCTTGAGGCAAGTTCTAGCCACCAAGAAAGACTACCTTGCGAGTGAGTGTCTAATAATATCGTCTAACAAAATAAGCACGCTATTACACTTAGAATAGAAGAGATAACTACAACATCATTATTCCATTAAAATAAAAATGATGCAAAAATTTATGAAAGAGAAAATGACAAAATTAAGATATGAAAGAGTAATATAGTTAAACTAGGCTTTATCTTAACATACTACCAATGATTAAGAATACTACATGAGCCTACACAACACTCAAAGAAACATACTAAAATAATGATATAAAATAATTTTTGATGGTTTTCAAATTTTAAGTTTCCTAATTTTTTTTTTGTTTGTTAAAATATTATCTTTTTTGTGTGTTTTTTATAACATAATAACATAAACATATGCTTAAATAAATTTTATTTCTTCTTGGACTTCCCAAGGGCTACCCAGTGAAGGGTTCACAAGGTACTAGGGGATGAGATAGGATGAAAGCCCAAATCGCACTCTCCAAGAAATTAGATTTTTCTATTTTTTTTGTATTTATATATATATTTGAGATAATGAAAGAACATAAAACTTTTATTTTTTGAAATTTTTTTTACCTAAATTTGATATGATTTTCTTTTTTAAATTTTCTAATATAAACAAAACAAAACAAAACAAAACAACACAAAATTCAAACTAACGCATTCCCACCAGACTTGGGGAAAACATCACCCTCGATGTTAAAAAGAAGAAATAAAAGAAATTGAAAATAAATAAAACAGGCACTTCCCTGAATTGGCGAGTCTGAAGGTTGATTCTGCTTCCTCTTGCTTGCTTTGTAGAACATCTTGAAACTTGGCTTGAATCATCATAAAAATCAGCAACGTTGAAGCAGACGATCAAGTGACCAATTCGTAGGAGCCGCCAGAATAAAGATAAAAAGAAAAGAAAAGAAAAGTGCAAAAAAAATACAAAAGAAAGAAAAGAATAACAAAAATTACGAAGTGTTTGGAAGAAAAAAACCTTCATTGTCCTCGTCAAAAACATCACCAGAATAATAGAGTTTAAGACGCTGACCATTAACTTTAAAATCACCCTTGTCAGGGTGTGAAAGCAACACAGTGCCATATGGAAAAACTTCTTTCACCATAAAAGGACCAGACCAACGTGATTTCAATTTTCCAGGAAATAAGCGCAAGCGAGAATTATAAAGTAAGACTCGGTCGCCCGGTTTAAATGTTTTTGGGTACGCTCTTTATAAATCTTTACAAATATTTAAAGATTGAAGGAAGGGGGCCTACAATAAGCGCAAGCGTGAATTTTTATCGTGAAAGTGCTTCGTTCGCTCTCTATAAATCTTGTTATTTTCATAAGCGTGGAGCGCCACTCGTCGAGTTCGTTTAGTTGGAATTTGCGATGTTCGGCGACAGAGTGGAGATCAATATTTAAAAATTTTAAGGCCCAAAAAGCATGGTGTTCTAGTTCTACCGGTAAGTGACACGATTTTCCATAGACTAATCGATACGGAGTACAACCGATGGCGGTTTTGTAAGCCGTTCGATAAGCCCAAAGAGCGTTATCGAGTTTTAAAGACCAAATTTTTTTGAAGAAGAAACGGTTTTTTCCAATATACGCTTGATTTCTCGGTTAACAACTTCGACTTGGCCGTTACTTTGGGGGTGGTATGCAGTGGAAAGCTTATGTGTAACGCCATATTTTAATAAAATTTTTGAAAGTTGGGCGTTACAAAAATGCGCACCACTATCACTAACGATCGCCCTAGGCATGCCAAATCGAGAAAATATTTTTTTAAGAAAAGAAATAACAACACGAGAATCATTCGTAGGAAGAGCTTGGGCTTCCACCCATCAGGAAACATAATCAAACGCAACTAGAATGTATTTATTACCTCAACTGGAAGGAAGGGGGCCTACAAAATCTATTCCCCAAAGATCAAAAACTTCGCATTCAAGAAAATAGTTCTGCGTCATTTCATTTTTATTAGAAATATTTCCGGTCTGTTGGCAACTATCGCACCGTCTCACCAAAGATTGAGCATCTTTGAAAAGGCTAGGCCAATAAAAGCATGCACTAAGAACTTTGTGAGCGGTCCGATTTGTAACACCCCCATCCGTCACATGGCATATAACAGAAGGTCCAGCTGGAACCCGACGCCATATACCATAGACAGTCGGAAGGGTTACATAAGAATATTCAAACTATCCAATTAAGACTACTCATCCTACACGGAGCATTCTAGCGGAAGCTTTTAAAAGTTGAAAGAACGCAAAACTTAAATCCATTAATCATGAATGTCCACAACCACACTACTGGGATGAAACCCAAATACACTGAAAGGGTACATGGCCTTATGGCCTTACAATAGTTGACTTAATAAATAGTGTTTTCCATACATCGGCTCGCAGGCCGGCCACACATGACAAAAGTAAAGTATAACTATTCGCTTTGGCCTTCTAGGGCCAGCACAGCAACATGGGCTCCAGCCCGCTATTTGGTACTCGGCTCCGCAGCACCTGCAAGCACATTCCACCGCACGGTGGCAAACAAAGCAACAGTCAGCCAAAAGCCGACCAAATTATAACGACCCCGCCCCTATGTCGGGACGGCGGTGCTCCTTCCCTGCATTATATTAGCCCAATTAGACAATAAAGTGGAATTATATATTTCTCTACAAGTGTAGGCTCGCACGGCCAAACACCCCGTGCACTCAGGGCACATTAACGGTGAATCTGGTCAATTTCGTGGCTTCACCACCATCCCCACGATGGCAACAACATGAGCATTCAACCTTTTTGACCACTTTCTAAGGCTCCCGACTATGCTAACGGCCAGTCCCCATCTATGGGTCTCTCGCAACGAACCACATATCCCAGGTCCGATTCCACTTGGCCGTTGCTCATACCGCATAGTCAGTTTAAGTCCTACGCGCAGGCCAAGCTTCTCTCGGATCCTAACATTTCCAAACATCACATAACCGATTTATGTTCAAGGCCGGTTCCCAGACCGCCAAGTTAGCAGAACGACGATTCCGCCCAGTTTTCCGGGTGCGCCTTGAAGCTAACCTCCAAGGATACCTGCTGCAATCTACCGCGTAGAAACCCAAAAAACCCACAGCACGGAGTCTTCTCCTGCAAATCATAACAAATGCAATATCACTGATCCATACCAACATGTCGGGGTAGGCTTCACACACAATGCATATGCCTGTACTTCGATTCCGGACTCTATATGCAACACGAGGAGGACTATTCACATCAACCCCAAGGAACACCACGCACTCACCGCACACTCGCGGGAGCGGGATTCCCTATGCAGAAAGAAAGAGCTTCACATGATCAAGTAGAGAATCGATACCCTTGTGGTCCGCTTTGGCGCCATGGAAAAACTACACGGGCAGAGCTCTTCGTAACGAACTTTCCTCCACGGATCCGCTCTCAGATCTCAAAACGGTGCTCCGATGCTCCGCTGGTGGCCGGAATCCTCCTTCTTCTTCCTCCTCTCTCTAACACCTTAGAAAGAGAAAGCCTTGGAGAGAAATGAAGGATTAACTCCCCTATTCCCAGCCTTAACAGAGCAGGAAACCATCTAGGCCGTTGGATCTTATTTAAAGAAAACGAACGGCTCAGATCCGCTCAAAAATCTCCGAACCTGGGCCGAAAACGGCTTGGCACACGACCGTGTCCCAGGCCGTGTGCCTCGATCCAGGAACGATCGTCGAACATAGAGAGTCACATGGGCTCAGACACGCCCGTATCCCACCTGACACACCCGTGTCAGGTCCCTCGACACGCCCGTGACCGGGGGCATGTCACGCATAACCGCCACGCCAACCGACACGACCCAACTGAACACGGGTACTGACACGGGTAGGCACATGCCCGTGTCAAATGACACGCCCGTGTCATGCAGCCGTGTTCCTGGCCGTGTCCTTCTCAGGATGAAAAAGGCCAAAACACCAGCCAGACACGGCCTTGGACACGCCTGTGTCCTAGGCCGTGTACCCCTATACAGGCACCAAAAATCTTTTTTACGCTACCGACTCAAATACAATTTTCGGGGCGTTACAAATCTCCCCCACTTAATGAATTTCGTCCCGAAATTAAATAAAAGGTACACAAGATTAAATGTTACCTGAATGGAATAACTCAGGGTATTCTTCCAACATAGTTTGCTCTCACTCCCATGAAAGCTCCTCCCGTCCGCAGTTATCCCAACGGACTTTAACCATTCGGACCTCCTTGTTGCGGAGTCATTTGACTGCACCATCTTCAATACGTACTGGCTTGACCCTTGTTGTCAACTCATAATCAACTGGTACTTGATTGTCCGCAATGATCTGTGAAGGCTCTTGCACTGCCTTAAACAACACCGATACGTGGAACACATCATGTATCCCACTCAACTCCACCGACAACTTCAATCTATACACCGCCTCGCCAACACGCTCCAGGATTTCACATGGTCCAAGGTATCTCGGACTCAACTTCTTCAAGCGTCGAACCTGCGATACACCCTTGAATGGCTTGATTTTTAAATACACCATGTCGCCAACACTGAACTCCAGGTTCCTATGCATGGCATTGTAATACTTTGCCTGCCTGTCCTGAGTGATCCTCAACCGTTCTTGAATTGTCCGTATCACTAAAGTGGCATCTTCCACGGCTTGATGTTTATACAACTTCGATTCGCCTGCCTCCAACCAAGACAACAACGTACGACACTTCCTCCCGTACAAGGCTTCAAAAGGCGCCATACCAATACTAGCCTGAAAGCTGTTGTTATACGCAAACTCCACCATATACAGGTGATCCTCCCAATGCTTTCCGAAATCTAGGACGCACATGTGAAGCATGTCCTCCATAGTCCTGTTGACCCTCTCGGTCTGACCATCCGTCTGTGGATGAAAGGCTGTGCTGAAACTCAGCTTAGTTCCCAACATACTATGCACCAACCTCCAATCCTTTGACGTAAAGCGTCCATCTCGGTCACTAACAATACTGCGGGGCACACCATGCAACCGTACAATATTATCCACGTAGAGTTTGGCTAATGTTTCCACCGGATCCTCCTTCCTGTTCGGAATAAAGTGTGATACCTTTGTCATCCTATCCACGACCACCCAAATGACATTGTTTCCCCTCTGCGAGTTCGGCAAGCCATGCACAAAATCCATAGATATGTCGTCGAATTTTCCATTCTGGGATAGGTAGGGATTTCAAGAAACCTCCGGGCTTCTGGCATTCCGCCTTCACCAATGGGCAAGTACGACACTTGGCCACATAAAGTGCTACATCCTTCTTCAAACCTGGCCACCAGAATAATTTGTTCATGTCTCTATACATCTTCGTGCTTCCCGGGTGGATTGAGTACATGGTATGATGAGCCTCATACATCAATTCCTCCCGAAGATTATACGCACTAGGAACGCATAAGCGACCGTCCTTCCTTAGCAAACCATCCTCAACAACAAACTGGGAATTTGACTTATCAAATGATTCATCCAAGATCTGCTTCATGCTGTTATCCTGAACCAAAGCCCGCCGAACTCTATCATCTAGGTTACACTGCACCTCTGTCCAAAACAGTTTCGCCTCAGCACTAGATTTCTTGTCGACGCAAGATATCTCCAAAGCCTCCAACTCATGGACCAATCTCTCATCATGTACCAAATAACCAGTTCGCTTGCGCCGGAGTCCTGCGACTCAATGCATCTGCCACTGCATTTCCCTTCCCAGGCACACAATGTATCTTGAAAGTGTAGTTCCCTAAGAACTCCATACACCTCCGCTGCCTCATGTTCAAATCCTTTTGGTCCAACAGGTACTTCAAGCTCTTATGATCGGTGTAAATATCGACCTTCACACCATACAGGTAGTGCCTCCAAAGCTTTAGAGCAAATATCACGGCCGCTAACTCTAAGTTGTGGACCGGATAATTTCTCTCGTGAGCCTTCAATTGTCGTGAACCATAGGCTATCACTCTCCCATACTGTAGTAGAACACAACCCAAACCACTGCCCGAAGCATCACTATAGATCTCGAACCCTTCGGTTCCACTTGGCGAACATAAAATAGGCGTCGTAGTCAACCACCTCTTCAACTCTTCAAAAGCCTGTTCGCACTCCGGAGACCACACAAACTTTTGATCCTTCCTTGTCAACATCGTTAGTGGAAGTTCTATCCGCGAAAAGTTCTCTACGAAGTGCCTATAGTAGCCAGCAAGCCCCAAAAAACTCCGGACCTCTGCCACTGTAGTCAAAGCAGGCCACTCCCGTATCGCCACTATCTTCGCCGGATCCACAGCTATCCCCTCTCCACTAGCAACATGACCAAGGAACGCTATCGGGGATAACCAGAATTTACACTTGGAGAACTTAGCATACAACTGATTCCTCCTCAACGTCTCGAACACCATGTGTAGATGATTGTAATGGTCATCCTCACACTGCGAGTATACCAAGATATCGTCGATGAATACTATCACGAAGCGATCCAGGTACTCTCTGAACGTCCTGTTCATCAGATCCATAAATACGGATGGCGCATTTGTCAACCCAAACGGTATGACCGTGAACTCGTCATGCCCAAACCGCGTACTGAATGCTGTCTTTGGGATGTTGCTCTCCCTTATCCTCAACTGGTAGTAACCGGAATTCAGATCTAACTTCGAATATACCATTGACCAAACTAACTAATCAAATAGATCGTCAATCCTCGGAATTGGATACTTATTCTTTTCCGTAATCTTGTTCAATTCCCGGTAGTCGATACAAAGCAACAAGCTCCCATCTTTCTGCTTAACAAAGAGAACTAGTGCGCTCCAAGGCGACGAAGTTGGATGCACATAACCTTGCTCCAGCAACTCTTGCAGTTCCACCTTCAACTCCTCCATCTCTCGCGGCGCTATCCGATATGGAGACTGTGGCACCGTTTTGGCACCCGGTATCAGCTCAATGGTAAAATCAATCTCCCGCTGAGGAGGGGCTCCAGGGAGATCATCTGGGAACACATCAGGATACTCGGACACGACTGGAATACTGTCAAGACCTGTCTTAGGCGTCGAAGTCTGCACTAATGTGACAAACAGCTCTGCCCCAGACTGAACTGCCTTAATCACCTGAAGAGCCGACATCAAAATCTTATCCGACCCCTCAATGCCCGTAAAAGTAGTTTCCCGATCAGTGTTCAGACCCAACCTAACTTCCTTACGGTTGCAATCAATGCATGCACACTGCTCTGAGAGCCAATCCATACCGAAGATTACGTCGAACTCTACTAACGGTAGAATCAACGCTCGTAAATCAAACTCCTGGTCTCCAATCCGAATCTTCACTACGCAGATCCTATCCACACGCATTGAGCACCCACTGGGCAACAACACATCCAATTTGTCTTTTGCCATCGAGGACGGAACCCCGATGTGCGATAAGAATTTTTCGGACAAGAAGGAATGCGATGCTCCCGTATCAAACAGGCCTTTCGCCGGAAACTCAAAGATCAACACAAAGCCTAGCACCAACAAAAGTAAGCTAACAAATACGAAGGTAACAACTATAAAAGTTAAACCACTGTAATTTAACTCATACCTGTCACCACGTCCACTTACTTTATGGCCTCTTGCAGGCCAAGGTTGTAGACACTTCGCTGGGATGGAGCATGGTGGGACACGATTGACTCCACCGCCTTCCCTTTCTCCTCATAAGTCGCTCCATACTTCCTCTCGGACTTTGAACGTCCACTCCAACACTCACGAGCAAAATGCCCCGTCTTCTCGCAGTTGTAGCAAGCTCCTGGGACTCAACTTGTACTTGCCCCTGACATATCAGCCGAAGGGGCTAAGTTCAAAGTCCTCCGCTTCTTGTTCCATCTGCGGAATCCTGACTTTGAACTAGGCACTTTGAATTCTGCCTTCTTTTCTCCTGGGTCCTTCTTCTCTTGAACTTTCTTAATGACCTTCTCCAACGATCGGGCCGAATTGAACAAGGCTAGGAAGCCTTGCGCCTTAGGCCTAGCAAGGAGTAACTGTAGGTCACCACGAAGACCCTAATAAAATCGGTTGATCTTCCTCCCCTCTTCCGTAAACATAGCCCCAGCATACCGACCCAACCGTGTGAACACATGTAGATACTCATCCACGCTTCTGGATCCCTGAGTCAACCCAAGAAATTGGTTCTCCATCTCAAGTTTCTGAGCGGAGGGTACAAATCTGGCTAGGAACGATATTGAAAAATCCTCCATAGGTACATCAGCAAGCTGTCTACCCACTAAGAGATGAAACTCCAACTCATCCCACCACCGCCTCGCTTCACCCACCAAAAGAAAAGTCGCTATGGTGGTCTTCTGCCACTCCTTAGTTAACGTGGCTATCAAGACACTCTTCATCGAAGAGAGCCAGTCCTCAGCTTGAGCTGGCATTCCAACCCCATCGAACCTTGGAGGATTAAATCCCATTACATACTTGAGCTACTTCTCCGTAGATCTCCTTGGCTCTACTAGATCAACTATTGCGCGCTCCACCACTCTCAGCTCTGCCACCCTAAACGGTTCTTGCTCATTCGCAGGAGGTGCATGATGCATTTGCCTTGCAGTTTGGGCATTTATCATTGCAAATACTGCCTCAGCCACCAACCTGATGGTTTCCGCTGAAGGAGGTGTTGTAGGCACGTCCCTTGGTGCACTACTTTCCGCTGATTGCGGACGCTCTGACTGACCAGCACTGCTCCTAGCTGCCTATAGTAGCAAAGACACACAATTAGACGACAAACAAATTGCTAAAAGCAATCATTGGAACACTCAGATTCCACAAAACAAGTGTATTTTTTCATTCCTAAGTGGACATTCATGGGTTCTTTTTGATGTTATAGCGATGACGCACACATGTGCTCACCACCCCTTAAAAGAATTCGCACATGAATTCATTTAAGCCTGACCGTAACTAGAAGTCTGATACCAAATTGTAACACCCTCATCCATCACATGACATATAACAGAAGGTCCAGCTGGAACCCGACGCCATATACCACAGATAGTCGGAATGGTTACATAAGAATATTCAAACTATCCAATTAAGACTACTCGTCCTACACAGAGCATTCTAGTGGAAGCTTTTAAAAGTTGAAAGAACCCAAAACTTAAATCCATTAATCATGAATGTCCACAACCACACTACTGGGATGAAACCCAAATACACTGAAAGGGTACATGGCCTTATGGCCTTACAATAGTTCACTTAATAAATAGTGTTTTACATACATCGGCTCGCAGGCCGGCCACACATGACAAAAGAAAAGTAAAACTATTCGCTTTGTCCTTCTAGGGCCGGCACAGCAACATGGGCTCCAGCCCGCTATTTGGTACTCGGCTCCGCAGCACCTGCAAGCACATTCCACCGCACGGTGGCAAACAAAGCAACGGTCAGCCAAAAGCCGACCAAATTATAATGACCCCGCCCCTAGGTCGGGACGACGGTGCTCCTTCCCTGCATTACATTAGCCCAGCTAAACAATAAAGTGCAATTATATATTTCGCCACCGGTGTAGGCTCGCACGGCCAAACACCTCGTGCACTCAGGGCACATTAACGATGAATCCAGTCAATTCCGTGGCTTCACCACCATCCCCGCGATGGCAACAACATGAGCATTCAGCCTTTCTGGCCACTGTCTAAGGCTCCCGACTATGCCAACGGCCAGTCCCCATCTATGGGTCTCTCGCACCAAACCACATAGCCTAGGTCCGATTCCACTTGCCCGTTGCTCATACCACCTAGTCAGTTTAAGTCCTACGCGCGGGCCAAGCTTCTCTCGGATCCTAACATTTCCAAACATCACATAACCCAATTATGTTCAAGGCCGGTTCCCAGACTGCCAAGTAAGCAGAACGACGATTCCGACCCGTTTTCCGTGTGCGCCTTGAAGCTAACCTCCAAGGATCCCTGCTGCAATCTATCGCATAGAAACCCGAAAAACCCCAAGCACGGAGTCTTCTCCGGCAAATCATAACAAATGCAACATCATTGTTCCAGACAAACATGTCTGGGTAGGCTTCACACACAATGTCTATGCCCGTTCTTCGATTCCGGACTCTATATGCAACACGAGGGGGACAATTCACATCAACCCCAAGGAACACCACGCACTCACCGCACACTCGCGGGAGCGGGATTCCCTATGCAAAAAGAAAGAGCTTCACATGCTCAAGTAGAGAATCGTTACCCTTGTAGTCCGCTTTAGCGCCATGGAAAAACTACACGGACAGAGCTCTTCGTAACAAACTTTCCTCCACGGATCCGCTCTCAGATCTATACTCGGTTGAAGATTTCGAGCACCGGAGCACAGTCGACGGTCTCCGGAAGAAGTAAGGACGGACGACCTATTTCTCACATGCCTCTCTGGTTCGGGAAGAAGAAGAAATTCTCGGTCGGTTTAATGATGAGGAAGAAGAAGAAAGTATTTATACTCAAACAACAGAAATAAATCGGGTTCAGCTAAAACCAGTTTTCCGAGACAGAAGGAACGGGCCACTCTAGTACTATAGGGGTACTACTCGGGTACAGCAAGGGATACTCGAGTACAAGAAAAGGACTACTCGAGTAGTAAGGTGACTACTCGAGTTCTCAAAAAGAACTACTTGAGTAGTAAGATCACTACTCGAGTACATGAAAAGACCTACTCGAGTGTCAGGCAACTACTCGAGTACTCAAAAGGAACTACTCGATTAGTAAGGTAATTACTAGAGTACAAGAAGCGACCTACTTGAGTACTTATAAGGAAGCTACTCGAGTACTTGAAAAGAAATACTCGAGTAGTAAGGAAACTACTCGAGTACTCGAAAGGAACTACTCTAGTAGTAAGGTAACTACTCTAGTACAAGAAGAGACCTACTCGAGTACTTATAAGGCAGCAACTCGAGTACTCGAAAAGAACTACTCGAGTAGTAAGACAACTACTCGAGTACAAGAAGAGACCTACTCGAGTACTTATAAGGCAGCTACTCGAGTACTCGAAAAGAACTACTCGAGTAGTAAGGCAACTCCTCGAGTACACGAAGGGACCTACTCGAGACGCATGAATTTCAATCGAGTCAAGCCTTGCAGGAAAAACAATTTCTTTGCAAATGTAAACTTTTGATCAAACTATATGAATGAATAGTAAAAGACATTTTTGAATAGTACTATAATATTAAAATAATCATAGTTATATATTTTTGAACAAGGAAACTACGAGATCAAAACGGAGACGCAAACGATCGTCAAATTAAACGAAACTCACGCCGTAGAGGAATACTGACGGTACGAACACAACGACGAAGTCAAAACAAAAATCCGACGTATCATTCCCTAGATATTAATCTTCAAAGTATACGACGAACATAAACAATCCAAAACTTCATTCGCACACCGAGACTACAAAAATGCTCGGATTGCGACGAAACTTGACGAGCAAGCCCAAAATTACATAACTTAAATTCCAAATGCAAAATTTTCCCATTGCAACAAGAATTCAACCGACTCGACCGCACGGAGGAGAAAATGCCTTAACGGCATTGCGCCGTCAACTCGACGCTAAAAGTAACGCCACAACGACATAAATATGACGTTGCCCATTCGAATAAAATCATCGAATAATCGTGGGCGTTAAAGTCACTCCCCCTAAAAAGAAGTTTTGTCCCGAAACATAACACAACTCCAAAACCAAAACAAAACGATAAAAGCAAACATAACTGAAAACATAACGACATACCCGAAACTAAGAGAAGAGGTGCGGATGATATTCCCTCATCACCGATTCCAATTCCCACGTCGCGCTCTCGACGTTTTGATTTCTCCAAAGAATCTTGACCATAGGGATGGTCTTTCTCCGCAACACACGCTCTTGAGAATCCAGAATACGAATAGGTTCTTCCACATACGAAATGTTGGGCTGAATCTGGGGTATTGAGTCGAGGAATTGACGATCATTACGAACACACTTCCGTATCTGGCTCACATGGAACACATCTTGGACACCAGGGAAGGTTGCAGGCAACTCCAGCCTATAAGATGACACTCCGATGCGCTCAAGAATCTGGAAAGGTCCCACATACCGGGGGTCTATCTTGTGGTTCTTTCCAAACCATTTAACGCCAGACATCGGAGAAACCTTCAGAAAAACCAAGTCTCCAACGACAAACTCCAGATCGACCCTTCGTTGATTAGCATACTTCTCATAGCGCTCCTGAGCCACACAGCTTTTCTCGAAAATGAGTCACAACACAATTCATCTCGCCAAGGGCTTCCAGACCTAGTAACGATCTTTCACCAACTTCAGCCCAAAATAAAGGAGTTCTACAACGCCTCACAAATAAGGCCTCAAACGGGGCCATCTGCAGACTCTCTTTATAACTATTATTGTATGCAAACTCCAAGAGTCTGAGACGCTCGTCCCAAGCACCACCATGATCCAAAATATAACACCTGATCTTATCTTCTACGATCTGATTTACCCTTTTCGTCTGACCATTCGTTTACGGATGATAGGCGGTGGAATACCTTAAATCAGTACCCAACCCCTCCTCTAAACTCTTCCAAAAGCGAGACGTAAATCTGGAGTCCTGATTTGATACAATGCTAACAGGCACTCCATACAACCTAATGACCTCTTCAAGATATAGCTCGGCTATCTTCTTCATCGAATACCCAATCTTAAACGGGACAAAGTGAGCACACTTTGTCAATCTGTCAACTATAACCCAAACAGAGTCGTGCCCACTGTAACAACCCCATCCGTTCATATGGTATATTCTAGAAGGTCCGGCCGGGGCCCCATAGTATATATCACAAAACAGGCGGTGAAGGTACAGGATGATACCAGAGTAGTGCATCGCACCTATCACAAATCATTCTAGCGGAAGCCTAGACTACAACTTGAACTCCTCATGAATGTCCAAACATAAAACTCCACATTTTATACGATATAGGAATGTCTAACAACAAGTGAAAAGAGTTGGCCTTATGGCCTTACATGGCTTTCAAACAGTGGCCTCAACAGATTGGCGCGCAGGCCGGCCACATTTAAGAAAACACACAACAATTCCAAATAGCCTTCGAGGGCTAACAACAGTAGCAGAAACAAAAGCAGGAACATCAACCTCTATGCGTCCCGCTCGGCTCTCCAGCACCTGTAGATGGACAATCCACCCAACTGTGGCAAACAAAAGCAACGTTCAGCGTTCAGCTGACCAAATTATAACGACCCTACCCCTTCTCTCGGGGCAGCGGTATTCTTCCCTACAGGCATATCATATCACAAGTATGGCAATATATCATCAAAATGTGCTTTCACGCACACAAACCATCACAACCGTTCGCCACCCGGCCCAACGGTCCGTGCACTCAGGGCACATTCCTGGTGTTCTGGCAAAGCTCTTGCCCACCACCGTATCAGGGTCACAACCCAGCGATAACTCTCTTGAGCATTTACTCCATGGCGTGCAGCTAGAGTTTTATAGTCTTAGTGAACCGGGATGGCCCGTAGCCCCCCGTTGTATCACGGCGCGCATGCCTAAGACTCTTGTTATGCGCTCCAACAAACCGCACTTTCTGGTCTCACGTCGGACGGACATAACGCAGGTCGGATCCTCCACCCCCCCCCCCCCCCCGGTTGCTCAAATCGCCTTGCCTTCTCCGAGTACAGCGTACTCATGGCTATATCAAAGGCGCGGGTAGGTCTCACCGATCCTGTTCTGGCATTCAAGCCTGGGCATAATTCTTACACCCATTCTCTCACAGGAACAGCGGGTCTTTCCTGGGCACACCAGTACTTCCTGTTACTCTCTTCACAGGTGGACACCGCAAATTATAAATGTCAGGGGTCTTTCCTGGCTACCATGCCAGTACTACCTATTACTCTCTTCACAGGTGGACACCCTACGACATCAAGCATCACAAAGGGCCTTTCCTGGTCACACCAGTACTTCATGTGCCTCATTCACAGGTTGGACCCAAAAACATCTCATGACTATTTTCCTGGGCTACCACCCCAGTACATCCTGCTACTCCTTTTCGCAGGCATAACCCGTTAACGTCTTACCCTACACGTTTATCACGGAGTCTTCTCTGGTTCGTATGCAACATCACCAATCCAGACCAATCTGTCCAGATGGGCTTCACACAACATGCCTATTCCGTACTCCATTTCTGGATCTATATGCCAACAAAGGGGATTTCAAGCATCTACACAAAGATTCCCAAAAACAGCCACCTCTTGGTGGGGGAAATCACAAGATATGCCAAAAGGGAGCCTTCACATGGCTAGGAAGAAAAGTCGTTACCCTTGACGACCGCTTCGGTGCCATGACCTCAAAGGTTGCTTGAAAGACTCGCAAGAGCGTTTCCTCCGCAACGCCGGCTTCGGATTTCTCGTCGGTAACCTACAGCACCACCAGCAGCAGCCCTTCCCCTTCTTCCTCCTTCTTCCTCTCTCTCTTTCTCTCCAACTTGAAGAAAGATCAAGGCCAAATAAAATGAGAATCACTTCTCAGATTTCGGCCTTTAAGAAAAAGAGGAAGAAGCTTCAGCCCTTGGATCCCAGCTAAAGGAATGGACGACCACAAAACTGCCAAAAAAGCTAAATTTGACCTGACACGGCCTGTGACACGGCCGTGTCCCAGGCCGTGTGCCTCAAACGGTGGTCAACTGACCTATCCAAACCAGTGACACGCCCATGGAACACGCCCGTGTCATGTGCCGTGTCACCAACAGGCCTTCAGACACGCCCGTGTCTGTGGCCGTGTGCCTGGGCGAAAAAAATCCCAAAACATCCCGAGACTTCACACGGCCTGTGACACGCCCGTGTTCCAGGCCGTGTGCCCAGACACGGCACAAAGACACGCCTTGTCGAAATCCTTCGTCGGGCTGAGTTCGCCGACCCGATTTGACACGCCCTGTGACACGCCCGTGTCACAGGCCGTGTTCAACCTCTCGACACTCAACACTCACGTCTCGACACTCGACGATCGTCGAGTAAAAGTCGTCGAGCACACGACACGGCCTTGGACACGCCCGTGTCCTGGGCCGTGTGCCTCCTCTCGACACATCGTCAAGCGAAAAATCATCGACACAAAGGCCGATCGTCGACACAACCTCGACACGCCCTGCGACACACCCGTGTCGCAGGCCGTGTCAGCTGGCACGCCCTGGGACATGCCCGTGTCCCAGGCCGTGTCACCCAAAAATTCCTGTTTCAGAAATTTGGACTGTTACAATCCTCCCCTCCTTCAAGAACTTTCGTCCTCGAAATTCAGACACAGGAAGGTAATCAGTAATCAGCAAGAAGAATATTACAACATGCAAAATTTTATGTTACAACATTTTCTCTCCAGATTACAAAAACAGCTCAGGGAACTCTTCTCGAATGTTTTGCTCTCGCTCCCATGTCAGTTCTACACGGTCGCAGTTGTCCCACCGGACTTTTACCATGCCGACCGTCTTGTTCCGCAACTGTTTCTCGCCTCGATATTCGATCTGAATGGGTCTAACTCTCGTTGTTAGCCCATACTCCACCGGCACACGATCGTCCGCGATTACTTGAGCTGGATCTTTCACGGCCTTCCGAAGCACCGAGATGTGAAAGACATCATGTAACCCACCCAAGTCTGCCGACAGAGCTAGCCGATAAGCCGCTTCGCCAATTCGCTCAACCACTTCAAAAGGTCCCAAATATCTTGGACTCAACTTTTTCAGTCGTCGAATACTGGAGACACCTTTGAATGGCTTGATCTTCAAGTAGACCCAATCGCCAACCACAAATTCCACGTTCCGGTGCTTGGCGTTGTAGTACTTCGCTTGTCGATCTTGAGCAATAAGCAATCTCTCTCGAATAGTCCGTATGGTTGAGTTTGCTTCATCAACCTCATTTGGTTTAAAAACCCGAGCTTCGCCCGCTTCTAACAAAGCCAAGGGAGTACGACACTTCCTTCCATATAGCGCTTCATATGGTGTCATCCCAATGCTCGCCTGGTAGTTGTTAGTATATGCAAACTCTACCATATAGCGATGATCTTCCCATCTCTTTCCGAAGTCAAGGGCGCACATTCGGAGCATGTCCTACATTGTTCTGTTGGTACGTTCAGTTTGGCCATCCGTTTGGGGATGAAAGGTCGTACTGAAAGTCAACTTCGTGCCCAACAGTCGGTGAACTAGTCTCTAATCATTTGACGTGAATCGCCCATCTCGATCACTTACGATGCTCTGAGGAACACCGTGAAGCCGCACAATCTGGTCAACATATAACTTTGCCAAACTTTCAAATGAATCATCCCGTCTGTTCGGGAGAAAATGTGCGACTTTCGTTAGCCGGTCCACAATGACCCAAATGGAATCATTTCCTCGCTGCGATCTCGGCAACCCGTGCACAAAATCCATGGAAATATCATCAAATTTCCACTCTGGGATCGGCAGTGAGTGCAAATAACCGCCCGTCTTTTGGCATTCTGCCTTCACCATCGCACATGTTTGACATTTGGCTACATAAAGGGCAACATCTTTCTTGAGCCCTGGCCACCAGAAAAGCATCTTCATATCATTGAACATCTTTGTGCTCCCGGGGTGAATGGAATACTTTGTATAATGCGCTTCATACATAAGTTCTTCCCTCAATTTCCCCACATTCGGGACACACAAATGGCCCTCTTTTCGCAAAAGACCGTCATTCCAGGTGAATTTGCCTTCTGGCCCTTCATGCACATAGCGTAAGAGATCGTCATCCAACTCCGTTGCCCGTCGAACTCGGTCTGCAAGGTCACATTGCACCTCAGTCCAGTGCAAACATGCAGTGGCAGTGGAATTCTTGTCAACACAATAGATCTCTAGTGCTTCCAACTCCTGGATAAGACGTTCATCATGCCTTTGTAACCAATTCGCTCTAGCCGGAACCCGCCGACTCAAGGCATCTGCGACAACATTCCCCTTCACGGGCGTATAGTGAATCTCGAAAGTGTAGTCCCCAAGGAACTCCAACCACCTTCATTGTCGCATGTTCAAGTCTTTCTGCTCCAAAAGATACTTTAGGCTGTTATGATCGGTATAGATCTCCACCTTCACGCCATAAAGGTAGTATCGCCATAACTTGAGTGCAAAACTCACCGCCGCTAGTTCCAAATCATGGACGGGATAGTTTCGCTCGTGCACCTTCAGCTGGCGTGAGCCATAAGCAATAACCTTTCCAATCTGCAGAAGAACGCAGCCTAAGCCGCTCCCTGAGGCATCACTAAAAATCACAAATCCATCGGTTCCACATGGCGAAGACAACACCGACGCCGTGGTCAACCGACTCTTCAGCTCTTCAAAAGCTCGTACGCAATCTGGCGTCCAAACGAACTTCTGATCTTTTCGCGTCAGTGTGGTTAGCGGCAAAGCGATCCGCGAGAAGTTTTCCACAAATCTTTTATAGTAGCCCGCAAGTCCAAGGAAACTCCTGACCTCGGCCACGGAAGACAAGATTTGCCACTCCTGTATGGCCCTTATCTTCGCTGGCTCCACTGCAATGCCCGCTCCACTCACCACATGGCCCAAAAATGCCACTGACGATAGCCAAAACTCGCTCTTCGAGAACTTGGCATATAGCTGATTTTGCCTCAACGTGTTCAACAGCAACCGCAAGTGAATCTCATGCTCAGCTTTGGACTTTGAGTACACCAGGATGTCATCAATGAACACAATCACAAATATATCCAGGTACTCACGAAAAATACGGTGCATCAGATCCATAAACACCGAGGGCGCATTGCACAATCCAAATGGCATGACTGTGAACTCATAGTGCCCATAACGCGTTCCAAATGCGGTTTTGGGAATGTCACCTTCCCGAATTCTCAACTGGCAATAACCAGAATTCAGGTCCAACTTCGAATAGACGGTTGAGCCCACCAGCTGATCGAATAACTCATCAATCCGTGGTATCAGATACTTATTCTTCTCGGTCAGCTTATTCAGTTCACGGTAATCAATACACAACCGCAACCCACCATCTTTCTTCTTTACAAAAAGCACAGGCACGCTCCAAGGTGACATACTTGGGCGTATGTAACCTTACTCCAGCATTTCTTGTAGTTGAACCTTCAACTCAGCCATCTCTTTTGGCGCAACGCGATATGGCGAGCGGGTCACAGGTTTCGCACCTGACACCAATTCAATTGTGAAGTCAATCTCCCGCTGGGGTGGTAGCCCAGGGAGATCCGTGGGAAACACATCTGTAAATTCTGCCACAATCGGAACCTCACACAAAGTGGTCTTAGACTCAACAGCCTGAATCAGGGCAAAGTACCACTCCGCACCCTTCCGAACAGCTTTGACTACCTGGAGTGCAGACATCAATATCCCGCCCACTCCTCGCATACCCGCGAACTTTGTCTCCAGTTCGGTATTCTGGCCCAATGTGATTTCTTTGGACTGACAATCAATCATGGCATGCTGCTTCGCAAGCCAATCAATCCCAAAAATCACGTCAAATTCCGATATTAGCAAAACAAATGCAGTTAAACTGAAATTCCGACTTCCTATTTGAACCGCCACATCGAAAGCTTAATCCGCAAACATCCAACAGCAATTCGGCAATACCACTCTAACACTATCTATCTTTGCCTGACTGGGTATCCCAAGCCGCGTGATAAACTCGCTAGACAGAAAAGAATACAAAGCATCCTGCACAAACAGTGCTTGTATCATCGCACCCCTGTGGTGCACCTAACACACGCAAGCAACATACACAAGATGCAAACAAAAACAAGCAAGACGATTATCGTAGACGTCGACGACGCTTGCCAAGTTTGGGCACACATGTCCCCATAGCATTTTCATCCAAAACGACTTACTGTACATCGAACATGCATAAGCCACCATTATTTATGTACATGAGGAGCCTCATTATGTATATACATCAGTATGTCGACATTTCCTTCTTCTTTCTTGCCTGCTACGCGCCAACGCGGCAATCTCGGGCTTTATGTCCTGCTTTCCCACACGCATAGCACTTGTACTGCTTCTTTGGCTGCTGAACACCATCCCCACATTCACGAGCGAGGTGTCCTACCAGACCACACGCATAACAAGTACGCTTCTCGAGTCTTTGCCTCTTACGGTGAGCCGACTTCCCAACCCTTGGAGTGCGCACTTTCCTAATCACAGGCATCTGCTGGGCTCTCCTTAAGTCCATTTCCAACAGTCTCGCTGCATCCACCAGTGGTTGGAAGCCCAAGAACTTAGGACCCATCAACAAGAAACGGAGTTCCTGACGTAGCCCATCATAAAACCGATTGATCTTCATCCCCTCGGTTTCATACACAAACTCAGGTTGTTGTCTCATTACAAGAAATGCATGAAAATAATCCGCAACCGTGTCCTCTCCTTGGTGCAAACACACATTCACCGACGAAGCTGAGGCACTTTCCCTTGCCGTCTGCTCAAGTTCATTACCCGTCATAGAACGCATCACCGGATCAGAGGGTAAAACCTGTCCCTCATGATAAGCCTTGAGCGTGGCAAAAACCACATCGATAATCAGTCGAGCCGTTTCTCTCAATGAAGGAGATGTTGGTACCACAGTTGATGTCATACTTCCCATCCTACTTATCGCCTACAGACGGACAAGTACACAAGTAAGCAACAAGATAGGAACACGCAGGTTCCGCAAACCCAAAAATTTGCATTCCTATCATGGACATTCAGGAGTTCATTCGTAGACTTTGGTTTGCACAAACACGTGCGCGCCACCCCACAAAAGAAGTCGACCACGACTTCGAGAGGGAAAGACCAAGACGACCGATACCAAAAATGTAACAACCCCATCCGTATATATGGTATATTCTAGAAGGTCCGGCCGGGGCCCCACAGTATATATCACAAAACAGGCGGTGAAGGTACAGGATGATACCAGAGTAGCGCATCGCACCTATCACAAATCATTCCAGCGGAAGCCTAGACTACAACTTGAACTCCTCATGAATGTCCAAACATAAAACTCCACATTTTATACGATATAGGAATGTCTTACAACAAGTGAAAAGAGTTGGCCTTATGGCCTTACATGGCTTTCAAACATTGGCCTCAACAGATTGGCGTGCAGGCCGGCCACATTTAAGAAAACACACAACAATTCCAAATAGCCTTCGAGGGCTAACAACAGTAGCAGAAACAACAACAGGAACATCAACCTCTACGCGTCCCGCTCGGCTCTCCAGCACCTATAGATGGACAATCCACCCAACGGTGGCAAACAAAAGCAACGGTCAGCGTTCAGCTGACCAAATTATAACGACCCTACCCCTTCTCTCGGGGCAGCGGTATTCTTCCCTACAGGCATATCATATCACAAGTATGGCAATATATCATCAAAATGTGCTTTCACGCACACAAACCATCACAACCGTTCGCCACCCGGCCCAACGGTCCGTGCACTCAGGGCACATTCTTGGTGTTCTGGCAAAGCTCTTGCCCACCACCATATCAGGGTCACAACCCAACGGTAACTCTCTTGAGCATTTACTCCATGGCGTGCAGCCAGTGTTTTATAGTCTTAGTGAACTGGGATGGACCGTAGCCCCCCGTTGTATCACGGCGCGCAGGCCTAAGACTCTTGTTATGCTCTCCAACAGACCGCACTTTCTGGTCTCACGTCGGATGGACATAGCGCAGGTCGGATCCTCCCCCCCCCCCCCGTTGCTCAAATCGCCTTGCCTTCTCCGAGTACAGCGTACTCATGGCTATATCAAAGGCGCGGGTAGGTCTCACCGATACTGTTCTGGCATTCAAGCCTGGGCATAATTTTTACACTCATTCTCTCACAGCAACAGCGGGCCTTTCCTGGGCACACAAGTACTTCCTGTTACTCTCTACACAGGTGGACACCGCAAATTACAAATGTCAGGGGTCTTTCCGGGCTACCATGCCAGTACTTCCTGTTACTCTCTTCACAGGTGGATACCCTACGACATCAAGCATCACAAAGGGCCTTTCCTGGTCACACCAGTACTTCCTGTGCCTCATTCACAGGTTGGACCCAAAAACATCACATGACTATTTTCCTGGGCTACCACCCCAGTACTTCATGCTACTCCTTTTCGCAGGCATAACCCGTTAACGTCTTACCCTACATGTTTATCACGGAGTCTTCTCCGGTTCGTATGCAACATCACCAATCCAGACCAATCTGTCCAGATGGGCTTCACACAGCATGTCTATTCCGTACTCCATTTCCGGATCTATATGCCAACAAAGGGGATTTCAAGCATCCACCCAAAGATTCCCAAAAACAGCCACCTCTTGGTGGGAGAAATCACAAGATATGACAAAAGGAAGCCTTCACATGTCTAGGAAGAAAAGTCGTTACCCTTGACGACCGCTTCGGTGTCATGACCTCAAAGCTTGCTTGAAAGACTCGCAAGAGCGTTTCCTCCGCAATGCCGGCTTCGGATTTCTCGTCGGTAACCTACAGCACCACCACCAGCAGCCCTTCCCCTTCTTCCTCCTTCTTCCTCTCTCTCTTTCTCTCAAACTTGAAGAAAGATCAAGGCCAAATAAAATGAGAATTACTTCTCAGATTTCGGCCTTTAAGAAAAAGAGGAAGAAACTTCAGCCCTTGGATCCCAGCTGAAGGAATGGACGACCACAAAACTGCCAAAAAAGCTAAATTTGACCTGACACGGCCTGTGACACGGTCGTGTCCCAGGCCGTATGCCTCAAGCGGTGGTCAACCGACCTATCCAAACCAGTGACACGCCCATGGAACACGCCCGTGTCATGTGCCATGTCACCAACACGCCTTCAGACACGCCCGTGTCTGTGGCCGTGTGCCTGGGCGAAAAAAAATCCCAAAACATCCTTAGACTTCACACGGCCTGTGACATGCCCGTGTTCCAGGCCGTGTGCCCAGACACGGCACAAAGACACGCCCTGTCGAAATCCTTCGTCGGGCTGAGTTCACCGACCCGATTTGACACGCCCTATGACACGCCCGTGTCACAGGCCGTGTTCAACCTCTCGACACTCAACACTCACGTCTCGACACTCGACGATCGTCGAGTAAAAGTCGTCGAGCACACGACACGGCCTTGGACACGCCCGTGTCCTGGGCCGTGTGCCTCCTCTCGACACATCGTCGAGCGAAAAATCGTCGACACAAAGGCCGATCGTCGACACAACCTCGACACGCCCTGCGACACGCCCGTGTCGCAGGCCGTGTCAGCTGACACGCCCTGGGACATGCCCGTGTCCCAGGCCGTGTCACCCAAAAATTCCTGTTTCAGAAATTTGGACTGTTACACCCACGGGGAGATTTTGGTAGACCGGTGATAAAATCCATTGAAATACTCTCCCGTTTCCAACTTGGAATATCAAGCGGTGTCAATTTACCACCAGACCTTTTATGATCAGCCTTAACACGCTGACACGTATAACATTCTGATACAAACTTTGCGATATCATTCTTCATCCCTGACCACCAAATAATTTGCTTTAGATCCTTATACATCTTAGTGGAAACAGGGTGGTAGGCTACACTGTAATCATGAGCTTCAGCACAGATCTTAGCCCGAATATTGCCGAAGGCGGGGACACAAAATCTACCCCGATACTTCAAGATGTCCAACTCATCCAAAGAGAAATCTGGTAACTCTCCCTTCACAGTTCTATTCCGGAGGTGTAACAAATCCGGATCATCCCTCTGATGTGCTCGAGTAAGGGAAATCCAAGAGGATTCTTCTGCTTCTAGACTAGCAGGCATAGTACTACTCCCAACCTCAATATCCATCAACAAAAATTCTTCTACCAAGGACTGTACCGACAGGTTAAAAATTTTAGCGGTCTTTCTACTCAAAGCATCGGCTACTACATTGACCTTTCCTGGATGATAAAGAATTTCCACTTCATAATCAGCCACATATTCTAACCGCCGACGCTTGCGCAGATTTAGTTCCTTCTGAGTGAAGACATACTTCAAACTCTTACGGTCCGTATAGATCTTGCACAACGCGCCATACAATAAGTGTCGCCACAGCTTCAGCGCATAAATTACGGTAGCAAACTCCAAATCGTGCGTAGGATAGTTCCTCTTGTGAATCTTTAGTTGCCTCGATCCATACGCGATCATCTTACCATCTTGCATTAAAACACAACCAAGTCCGATATGTGACGCGTCAACATACACAACATACTCAACTCCTTCAATAGGTAAGGTTAAAATTGGAGTAGTACATAATCTCTTCTTCAGTTCCTGAAAAGCCTCTTCACACTAATCACTCCAAATGAACGTAGTTTTCTTCTGAGTAAGTCTAGTTAGAGGAGCAGACAATACTGAAAATCCTTCCACGAATCTTCTATAATAGCCAGCAAGGCCTAAGAAGCTGCTAATCTCCTTAGGTGTAGAAGGTCTCCCCCATTCCATCACAGCAGAAATCTTGGTCGGGTCTACAGAAATACCGTCCTTGCTTACAACATGACCCAGAAAGGACACATGAGGTAGCCAGAAATCACATTTGCTCAACTTCGCATATAGCTTATGCTCCCTCATGGTTGACAAGACCGAATGCAAATGCTGAGTATGCTCCTCAACATTACGAGAATACACCAAGACATCATCTATAAACACAATAACGAATCGGTCCAAGAAATCCTTAAACACCCTATTCATCAAATCCATGAAAGCAGAGGGTGCATTGGTTAAACCGAAAGACATCACCAATAACTCATAATGTCCATGCCGCGAACGAAACGCGGTTTGGGGAATGTCTGCCTCACGAATTCTCAACTAGTGGGAGCCTGAGCGAAGATCGATCTTTGAAAATACCGAGCTACCATGCAACTGATCAAACAAAACATCAATCCTTGGCAGGGGATATCTATTCTTAATGGTTACCATGTTCAATTCCCTATAATCGATGCAAATTCTCATCGATCCATCTTTCTTCTTGACGAACAAAACAGGAGAACCCCATGGAGAAGAACTTTGTCTAATAAAACCACACCTCAGCAACTCATCGAGCTGAGTACGCAACTCATCCAACTCACGCGGAGCCATATGGTACGGTGATTTGGCAATAGGACGAGTACCTGGATCGAGGTCTATCACAAACTCTATCTCCCTTTCAGGAGGAAGTCATCGAAGACTATCAGGAAAGACATCTGGAAACTCTCGCACCACCGAGACATTTTCAAGATGTGGTGTAACAAAAGCTGTTTTCAGAGCAAAAATAGAAACTAAAAACGCCTCGCAACCAGACTCTATAGCACGACAAGCACGTACCGTAGAAATGACAGGGGAAACTCTGTCCTCCATAGACGCTCATAGGTTGTCCGTCGTCCATCCTGAAATCCAGTCGCTTAGCCTTGCACTGGATGACCGCATCATACTTCGATAACCAGTCCATGCCCAAAATCACATCGAAATCAGCCAGATCTAAAATCATCAGATCCGCAAAGGCCAGAAAATTTCCAAGATAAATAGGGCATCTCAGAAATCCTTGATTAGATATCACCAAATCACCGGAAGGGATCTTCACATTGAAGGAGTCTCCTAATTGATCCACACCCAGGCGATGTTTATCAATAAACCTTCGGGCCACGAAGGAATGGGTGGCACCCGAATCGAAAATAACGCGCACCCACCTATTCCACGCCTTAAAATCCCCTAAAACCATAGCATACATAACTAAACGAACGATAACTAGGGCAACAACGATAAATAATAAGGATAAATTAAACTGGGGCTAACCTGATATCACTTGTGTAGAGGTTTGAGCTTCCTCGCTGGTCATCACGTTCAGCTTTCCTTTTCCTTTATCTAGGTTCGGTGGCGGCGGCAGAGCTCGAAGTGGGGAAGGCTGCAGTGGGGTCTGAGCTTGGGGGCACGAAGACTTCTGGTGTCCCTTCTACCCGCACTGGAAGAAAATCCTTTCCTTCATCCAGCACCGACTCACATCATGACCCTTCCTTGCACAGAATGAGCACACTAGCTCTCCCTTAGTTGCACCTTGGATGGCGTGCACCTGTTGCTGCTTCAGGGTCGCAGTCCTCTTGAAACATCTTTCGTAAGGGTGGCCGGGACGACCACAGAAACTACACACTTCCTTACTTTTCTTCTTCGAAGAAAGGCCAGATGTACTGCAGCTACCATCCTCAACGCCTTTCCTTTTCTCCTTCCTCACCACAGCATCGGGGTTCTTAGCGTTTTCAATTGCCTCCACTATCAAAGAGGCTTCCACTGCTTCAGCATAACTTTCAGCTCGATAAGCATATGCTAACTGCTGGACATTGCTTCTTAGTCCTCCAAGGAAATGCTTCACTCTACCCTCCTCAGAAGCTATCAAATCAGGAGAAAACCTGCTCAGTTTGTTAAACTCAATCTCATACTTGCTCACAGTGAGTTGTCTCTGCTTCAAATGCAGGAAGTTATTCGCCAGACGGTCCTGCTTGACCGAGGGTTGAAACTTTTTCAGCAACATCTTCTTAAAAGATTCCCAAGAACATCCTTCCTTCAGACCCTCTCTTTCCCGAATACACCAACTCTTTGTCAGGCCTTTTAACTGATAGGCTGCAATCATCACCTTCTGGGCTTCTAGAATTCTGGAATATGAAAACATCTCCTCGATGGAGATGATGCAATCGTCTATAATTGGAAAGTCGGCACTCTTATCATAGGTGGGAGGTCCCAACCGCTGGAGGTGCGATATGAAATTCATTTCTGGTGGTATTGCCATCGGGGGCACCAGAGGAACAGGGGTATCGGGAATGGCTTGTCCCAAGGCAGGCTCTTGTACTAAAGGTTGCTGCGGCGGAGCGGCAGACAACAGAGACTCAATTTGCGATTGCATCGCAACTAATTTCCTTGACAGAGCCTCGTTGCTCTGACCCAGACCCTCGATAATCGCATCACTTTGCGCACCTGATGACTCACCCTACGATTGGGGAGTCCACCTCCTCATAGGACGCATTCGCGGCATTCTAAAAAGCAAACAGACAACTCATCAAAATCCTAGCTTATAACAAAGCTACTCAACTAGTTCAGACCATACTTATAAGACACTTACTTATGCTGCAACTTGCTCTGGGATTTTATATTTGTGTTATGTCCTACTTAGGACGATATCCTCTCGTCCTATTGACTCTTGTTCCTATGATATGAATGCATGGATTCTTTATTCTTATTTAAAATCAGGTGTGTACATGTGTCATCATGTAAACCTTAACTTAGCTCGCGTGCTTATGCGATGATATGTAATGTATGTAGTGCTATGCATTCTATAAAAGGCCCTAATGCATGATATGAGCGGCGTACACATGAAATGTTATGCATCCCATACTACATAACATCGCATGCAACGAGGAAAATAAAACGTGCTATTGGGCAACCATGTGATGGTGGTTATGCATCCCATACTACATAACTGTCACATGTTGTCACGTATGGTGGATCCATATACAAACACATATTATGCATCCCATACTACATAATATGCCCCATATACTTCTTATCATGATATGAGTGTAGTGACTATGCTTCGGCTAAGGCGTACTGATGACACATCGGTGTGTGTATGAAATGTCAGTAAACAACCTACATTAACAAGGAAAGGTTGCCCGACCAATTGTCAAGCAACCACCCTATGATACCAACAGTCACAACCCGTATTTTCACCACATATAATAACTTATCAGAGTAAAGGAAAATGCGCGTCATGATGCCGCGTTAGCAGGGGGTAACTGCGGACGCTCAGGCAGACAGCTACTTAAACATGAAGAAAGATTCTTTCAGTTATTTTAAGGAAAATCAGCTAAGTGCAATAGTTAGCCGTATCCCTCGGCTTAGTGGCTCACTTAGTCCCCGAATCAAAATATAGTTATATGCTGTGGAAAAATACTAGTTTAGATTGACTCAAACATCCTACATGAGTATAAATGTCCCGTAAGGGCAACTCATGCTATGCAAGACTCTAAATTTATAATAGTAGTAAGGATAGTTTTTACAGTCGCCAAATATAATAAGTTGGAGTTTTTTTAAACTATGCAGTGCATGAAGTAATAGTAGTAGATTTTATTCTTAAAAATACCTAACATGCATTCCTGGCAAAAATCATCCTAGAGAGCAAGCAATCCACATACGCATATAGAAAAACTAAGCAGCTAGCAAGTATCAAAAGTAACAACACTGTGGGCGTCAACAAACTGACACGAACCCACATACAGAAAAGTATGTCTAAACCAGTAACTAAATAAACAACAAACTACCTCGTTGAGACGAGGTAACAACCAGGTCCAACTCTGCCGCCCAAAAACTCCAAAACTAGCTCTGCTGTCTGCTACTGCTCTGAACCTGAGGAATTCCAAAGACAGAACACCTCAGCAAGAAGGAACAAATGGTGGCAGAAATTAATAAGCCCAAATAAACAAAGGTCAAAGGGGTACCAACCCAAGACCAATAGTACTAAAATAAAGTACAAAAGAGGAACAAGTCATCATCATGAATAAGAACTCTTACGTGATTCGTCACGTACAACATTAGTACACCAGACGCACGAGGCTATAAGGTGACAACATGAATAATTTATAAGGAAGAAATACAAATCCTTTATTAGGCACCTATGGTCGACTTTACCCAAAAACACGGGCGATGTGCTCACTCGTGGACACACCACCCAAAAACACGGGCGAGGTGGTCACTCTTGGACACACCACCCGAAAACATGAATATAAAATCCGTCTAACTGCGAGGGACCCTCCACCATACACCGCAGACACCCAAAAGTCGGGTAGACATCAACAGGGCACTAATGAAGGAAACAACCACTGTGGAGGTGGAATCGTCCACTAACTCCCGCAATCAAGAAACCCAAAGAAACCACAACACAAATATCTCGAGATTTGGCTCGACAGATTCTACTTGACATTACCAGATTCAAGATGCGGTTGATCAACCTCTAGGAGAAATTTACAATCCTAGATAAACTCTAACACGTTTAATAACAAAAGCTAAGGCATTTATAGTGTAACAGCCCAAAGTCGAGCAACGGGAAAAGATTGGGTGACACGGCCTGGGACACGGGCGTGTCCCAGGGCGTGTCCTGCTTGGGTTGAGTGCGTTCGACGACATTCAGTCGATGAAGTTCGGTCGACGAATTTTCGGGAGGTACACGCCTGTGATACGGGCGTGTCGGGGGCGTGACCCAGGGCATGTCCTCCCCTGGTCGATGACTCTCTCTAGTCGACGAACTACGCTCGACGATCGTCGGGTAGAGGATACACGGCCTCTGACACGGGCGTGTCCCACTCATACTCGAGTAGCTCTCGTGTTGGTCGACATGAACTCGAGTAGGTAGAAAAGTACTCGAGTAAGAAAGGGTGACACGGGCGTGTCATCTCTGACATGGGCGTGTCCTTTCTGGGTACTCGAGTAGTTGGTTTTCTCTCGAGTAAGTTCTATCGAGTAGGTCTCGAGTGGGTTACACGCCCCGTATCACGGGCGTGACTGGGTTGACACGGGCGTGAAAAGGGCGTGTCACCTTGGTGTGGATGAGGTTGGGTAAGGCGGTTCGTACACCGCTTAAGGGACACGGCCTGTGACACGGGCGTGTCACAGGGCGTGTCAGACCCGAGAGAGCGGTTTTCCGGGAATTTTCTGGCCGTTCCTTTTCTTCCTATGGTATCTGATGGCTCAGATTTCTCCTTGCTGTGATAAGGCCGAAATGCAAAATTAACAATTCATTTCATCATCTTCTTCTTCTTCTCATTCCAAGAGAGAGAAAGAGAGAAAGGCCAAGGGAAGGAAAGGAGGAAGGAGAACCAGCTGCTGAAGGAGCTGTGTAGTGCGGATTGAAGATCCGAGAGCGTTTTTGTGAAGGCAAAGCCGAGGCGTTGACTTCCATCCGCCTACTTCATGGCGCCGAAGCGATCTTCAAGGGTAACGATCTCCTTCTTGGACATCGAAGTCCTTTCTTTATGCATGTGCGTGGAATCCTCCACGAAGAGGTGGATTTAGGAAGTGATTCCTTGGTTGAGTCTACATCTAAAGCCGAAAGTGTGCAGTATGGCATAGGCATGCTGTGTGAAACCCATCTGGACTGGTCGTCTGGATTGGTGATGATCATGGGTAAACCGGGGAAGACTCCGTGGATTTGATGCTGTGAAAGGTTTGTGCTTTGATTGTCTGGTGTATATGGATGAATGAATATTGGTTATGGATGGATGGAGGCTTTGAATAAGCTCCTGATTGTAACGAGAGATCATTGGTAGCATGCTCGGGAAGAGAGAACCCAGCCTGCTACACCATTAAGGTGGGTGATCTTAGCGCAGAGATCGATGGGCGGCAGTGTCTGGGAAGCGAGTACCCGGCCTGCTGCACTACAAAGTGTGGGTCGATCCAGATTAGGTTGAGCGATCGATGGGTGGCAGTGTCAGGGGAATGAGCACGACCTGCCACACTACATGGTGTGGGTCGATCTGCTGTGAATGCTGCGAGGTAGTACCTCTGAGTGGTATGGACAGGATGTCGCCAATAGTGAGATTGGTGGACTAGGCTTGAACCGCCCAACCAACAAGTGAAGAGCCTCGATCGGCGGTGTACAACTGGTATATCCGGTACACCTAGAAGGTGCCCTGAGTGCACAGAGCGTCCGGTGGAGACTAGTATTTGTGATATGGACTGTGATTGATAGATTGAAAGAATGATGATTGATATGCATACAGGGAAGGAACCATTGCCCCGGGTAAGGGGTGGAGTCGTTATAAGTGGTCAGCTAATGCTGACCATTACTTTGTTTTCTCATCCCCCACTATATAAAGGGTTCTTAACTGCCTTCAAAAGTTACTCCTGGTTACAAGTCACCTGACCAAAAAACTTGAGGATTGGTTTTTGAGCACCTGATCAAAAGCTCATTGGTGGCAGTCACCTAATCGAAAACCTGAGTGGATTCCTACCAGGGTGGTAGAAGAGTGGATGTACCCAGGTCGGGGAACCATTATAAAATTCTTGTGTTGTATGGGTTGTTATTTTCTTTTGTTCTTGCTGTGGTTGTACTTTCTAGGTTGTTGTGTTTGTGTTTTTAATTTACTTTGTGCAGCACTAGTAATAGATTGAATTAATTAGCAAAAATTTTATTCACCCTAAAAACTCTATTCACCCCCCCCCCACTAGAATATTTCAGATCTAACCCTTACCTTCATGTCCAACCCGGACACGCCTGTGTCCCAGGGTGTGTTGCTCACTTGACACAGTACAACGAACATAGAGCAGGATACGGCCCTGGACACGACCGTGTCGCAGGCCGTGTGCTCGACCTCCAAGGATCATCAAATGCATTTCTCTCGTCCTCACGAAAATTTGTCGAACTCATCGCAGGACATGGCCCTGGACACGCCAGTGTCATAGGCAGTGTAAAACTATTCAGGCACCAAATTGGCCTTAAAAAGCTACCAGATCATTTTCGAGTTTTGGGCCGTTACAGATGACATAATATTTGGCTCTATTGATGACAACCTCTGCAGGAAGTTTGCAAAACTTATGCATGGGAAGTTTGAGATGAGTAGTATGGGTGAACTAAAATTTTTCTTGGGAGTCCAAGTAAAACAGACTGATGATGGTCTATCCATGTCCCAGTGGAAATTCACCATGGAGTTAATCAAGAAATATTGCATGGAGAATGCTTCCACCATAAGAACTCCCATGAGCTCAAGTATGCCTTTAAGCAAAGATGATCCAGCGAAGCTTGTTGATCAAACTCTGTATAGAGGTATAGTTGGCTCCATTCTCTACCTCACTGCAAGTAGGCCTGACATTATGTATACAACATGTGTCTATGCTAGGTATCAGACCTGCCCTAAAGAGTCTCACTACACTGCTGTGAAAAGAATATTGAGATATCCTAAGGGCACCCCAGATCTTGACCTATGGTACCCCGGGAATGATGAATTTGAACTAACATGCTATTCAGATATAGATTTTGCAGGTTCAAAGGAGGACAAAAAGAGCACTTCAGGCTCCTGTCAATAGCAGCGTCAGAGTATATATAAGCTGGAAGCTGCTGTGCTCAGTTGTTGTGCATCCATCATCAACTTCAGGACTACAATATTCAGATAAGTAGAACTCCACTCTTTTGTGATTCTACTAGTGCAATTTCTATTGCTAGGAATCCTGTCTCCCATAGTAGGACTAAGCATATAGCAATTTGGTATCATTTCATTAGAAAACATATGAAAAGGGAAGACATCTCCCTTGAGTTTGTCTCCACAGATAAGCAAGTGTCTGATAACTTCACTAAGCCACTAGATGATGCCAAGTTCAACACCTTCGAATTTGAATTGGGTATGTTGAATCTTGTGTAGCTTCAAGTCTCTCTTATACCATATACTGCACTGCCCATTTTGAAGGTGGTACACACTCTTCCTCTAGATACTGAAGATGGTGTGCAACTGTTTAGGGGGAGCTAGCCCAACAGCTAAACTATATTCAGTCACAGTCAAAATATCTACTCCAGACAGATTGGGGGAGAAAAAGCTCTCAGTATGCTACCCATTGCAGAAGTCAAAAAGGGGGAGTATAGAAGTCAAGGGTTGAGAAGAACAGATAAGTGGAACAGTAAGGAAGTAAGGATGGCAGCATGCCAGGGGGAGTAAATAATCCTCCACAGGATCGAGAAATTTGGTAACATTTCCACACTCCACTAATGTTAAATTTTGTCCATGATGAATATGCTGTGTAGTAAATGACCTGTATTGTTTTGACTTCTTCAAATAGGGGGAGATTGTGGGGTCTATTGATCCCAATATCCCAGATTTGTAAGAAGTCAAACTGGTCAATGATATACACACATAATGTATTTGATGTGTGCCTTAGTTCATGCATGCAGGTAGTCCATGTTTTGATTTTGTAGGTTGTTTATTTTTTTAATCATTCTGTATTCCCTTCCAGTAGGATTCAGTTTATTTGAATCTGAGTGTAGGGCACTTTGTGCCTGAGGTAGGTGACTAATTAGTCACTGAGGTAGGTGCTCTGTTGGGGTACTGAGGTAGGATCCAACTGTGGATCTAAGCTATAGGGATTAATTGCATGAGGTAGGAGAATGCTACTCTCTGAGGTAGGATCCAAGTGTGGATCTGAGGTAGGGATGTCCTCCCAGCCTAAGTGTAGGGACTTGTGCCTGAGGTTTGTGACTGGAGAGTCACTGAGCTGTAGGTGACAAGTGTGTCACTGAGTTGTAGGCCTTGGAGGAGGCTGAGCTGTAGGTACCTAGAAGGGTACTGAGTTGTAGGAGTGCTGCAGCACTCTGAGAGTAGGGTTGTGTGCCTAAAGGTGTAGGGCTTCATAGCCTGAGTTGTAGACCATAAAAATAAGGTTGAGGTAGGTGATCTATAACACCCCAAAATGTATCAGGAAAGACCCGTAGAGCGGAGTTCGACGAAACCCATCGAGTGGAGCTCGACAAAACCCGTCGAGGGGAGCTCGATGAAACCCATCGAGCGGAGCTCGACGAAACATATCTTGTCGAAAAGATGGAATGGACCGAGCGGTGTCTTGTGTCAGGTGGCTGGTGTGCGGACACTAAGCAGTGGTTGTCTTTTCATCTTCAATCCCGAGTTGTTGATGTGTTTTGAGGGGAAGAAATCGTGTGGCTGGAAGATAACCTGATTCCTTATCTGTAGAGAATGGAAATTGGAACGCATTATTCCCTTTGTCTTTTCTCTTTCTTCCCGAGTTGTGGAGCAGGCCCTCTCGGCTATTAGGGTTTGAGTGCTCTGGTTGTGCTGCTGAAGGAGGATTTGGGGCTAGAATCTAGAGCCATAGCGAGATTTGTGAAGAGGAAAGTACGACGATCATTTTGGCCGAGTAGAAATGTGTTGTCATGGCTCCGAAGAGATCTTCAAGTGTAACGATCTTTCTACTTGGACAAGTGAAGTCCTTCTTTTGTCATAAGCATTGAACCCCCACCCAAAGGTGGAAAGTCGAGGGAGTTCCTTTGGGTTGATTCATGAAATCCCCAGTGAGTCTTGCATATAGATCCAGAAATGTGTAGTACGGAATAAGTATACTGTGTGAATCCCATCTGGAAAGGATGGACTGGATTGGTGATGTTTTATTTTTTGCACAAAGGATAAGACTCCGCGTATAAGCGAGTATTTTATGGAGTCGGTGGGGTGTGCCTGTGAAGGGTAGTAACAGGAAGTACTGAAGTGGAATTCCAGGAACATACCCTCAAAGTGCATGTACTATATGCAATGAAAGATCAGTGTCTCTGGCACTGCGGGTGCTGCAGGGATTTCTGGATAGTTGGTCCATATAAGGTTAGGGCTGGGGATGAAAATTGAGTTCTGTCGCTAACGCCGAGCGATAGTGAGTGTCATTGGCGATGGATCCTAGCTAACCTGTGATTGTGAAGCCAGTACTTAGGGGACAATGCGGCTATCGTGAGCTATGTGAGCTCTTAAAAAGGCTTCATACCGAAGGGACAAGGGGATGCCGACCTGCGTCAGTCTAGTTATTGAACTGACGATTTGAGCAATTCGCAAGGGCTGAACTGTATCTGCATTATGGTTCTTTGACATGAGTGTCTGGGATATTGGTGTTCGTCATGTTCACATAATGAGAGTCTTAGGCATGCGTGCCATTAAGACTAAAGTCTTCGGTTGTAGGCCGTGGAGCGAAATGCTCAAGTTTTCCATTGAGAACGATGGTGGGACCCTGGTTTTCCGGTACACAAATAATGTGCCCTGAGTGTACGGAATGTCGGGTCATGTGGTCGACGTTTATGATATATTTATGGTGCGTGAGTGCACATCTTGTGATATATCTGCTTGCGAAAAGCTATTCCTGTAGAGAAGGAATGCCACTGCCCTAGGTAAGGTGTAGGGTCATTATAAATTGGTGAGCTGAATGTTGGTCGTTGCCTTGTTTACCACAATTGTAACGGCCCGGCCTAGGGCTCAGAGGCTACCCCACCCCATCATGGGTCGAATAGCTTGGCCCACCCGTAGGCCCATTACAGGGCTGCAGCCCAATACAACCCAACACCTCTCCCTCCTATTTCTCAGCAAGGTGCGTTGTTGGCACTAGGTATCGAACCCGCAACCCTTGATAACACTCTCTTCCAACAGAAGCCATCACCAACTGAGATGCAGCTCATTTGGTGATGGCTTCTGTTGGAAGAGAGTGTTATCAGGGGTTGCTGTTTCGATACCTAGCGCCAACAACGCGCCTTGCTGAGAAACAGGCGGGAGAGGAGTTGGGGTGTATTGGGCTACAACCATGTAACGGGCCTACGGGTGGGCCAAGCTATTCAGCCCATGGTGGGGTGCGGTAGCCTCTGAGCCCTAGGCCGGGACATTACATAAAAAGTGCAATTTTTATGTAAAGGCCCGGCCTAGGGCTCAGAGGCTACCGCACCCCAACATGGGCCGAATAGCTTGGCCCACCCGTAGGCCCGTTACAGGGCTGCAGTCCAATACACCCCAACGCCTATCCCACCAGTTTCTCAGTAAGGCGCGTTGTTGGCGCTAGGTATCGAACCCGCAACCCTTAATAACACACTCTTCTAACAAAAGCCATCACCAAATGGGCTGCAACTCAGTTGGTGATGGCTTCTATTGGAAGAGAGTGTTATCTAGGGTTTCGGGTTCGATACCTAGCGCCAACAACGCGCCTTGCTGAAAAACAGGCGGGAGAGGCGTTGGGGTGTATTGGGCTGCAACCCCGTTACGGACCTACGGGTGGGCCAAGCTATTAGACCCATGATGGGGTATTGAAACTATTATACCCATGATGGGGTATCAAAATGGCATATTATGTGGGTTGTCAGCTTCCCCCACCCCCTCCTGCTCCCCTGAGACCTCCAGTGGTGGTGCTAGCAGAGATGGCCTTTATCTCATAGTTTCAGATACTTAGCCCTCCTACATATGATGGGAAGGCAGATTTCATGGACATAGATGATTGGCTGATCTCCATGGAAGTGATGTTCTCGTACTTCGGTGTTGTAGATGATCAGAGAGTGATGATAGCCGCCTATCAGCTAAAGGGTTTGGCTAAGAGCTGGTGGCTTAGGGAAAAAGGAGAGCTTGGTGGCTGGTTTCTCTTGGGGATTATTCAAGGAGATGCTATTGAGGAAGTTCCTGCCTTCGGTCGAGCGTGACCGACTAATGAACGACTTCCTTCACCTGAAGAAGAGGCAACTCACGGTTAGTGAGTACGAGATAGAGTTCAGTAAGTTGAGCCGATTTGATCCGAGGTTGGTGAGTTTTGAGGCTAATCGAGTCAAGCGGTTCCTTGGTGGCTTGAGGAGCAAGGTTCAGCAGTTGGCCAGTGCTTATGGATCAGAGACTTATGCAGGGGTATTGGAGGCTGCTCTGAAAGTGGAGGCAATTGAGACCACAAAGAACAGAGGCCAGCAAATGAGGAAGGGCAAGAGGAAGTCTGTTGAAGAGAAGAACCCCCAGGTACTCGATGTTGCTTCGGGAAAGAAGAGCAAGGTAGTGTGTAGCTTCTGTGGCCGGTCAGGCCACCCTGTTGAGAGGTGTTTCAAGAAGGCGGGAACTCAGAGGAAGGAGCAAGTTCATGCTATTCAAGGTGCTCCTAGGAAGGATGTTTCCTGTTATGTTTGCAAGCGACCCGGGAATGATGCTGCCCAGTGATGGTCCAAGGAGAAAGTCTACTATCAGTGTGGATAGAAGGGCCATATCAAGACAAGGTGTCCTCAGGTCCAGCCTATTCTTCAGGCAGTTCCACTTCAGGCTTTACCTCCGCCTCAGAGTGTGGACAAGGGCAAAGGAAAGCTGAACGTGATCTCTTCCGAGGAGGCTCAAACTTCGACTCAGGTCGTCTAAGGTTAGTTATTTTCCTAGCCTGAAAGTTTTATTTTCTAGAATGGTTACTGTTTTTGTTTTGGTGGTTCCTTAGTTGCTTATGTACTCCTATAGGAAAATTTAAGGTGATGAACCGCTGGGCGCGTGTTCTGTTCAACTCCGGCGCTACCCACTCATTTGTGGCTAGAACTTTTGAAAAGCGTTATCAGTTGATTCTATATCAAGTTCGTGATACCTTCAGCATCAAGTTCCCTTCTGGTGAATCTGTGTTATCAGATTTGGGCATTTCGGATTGCCCTGTTTTGTTTTGGGACTTCCTTGCGAAGACAGACTTGAAGATGATTGATCTAGAGGACTTCATTGTTATTCTGGGCATGAACTGATTGTCTAAGTATGATGTGGTTATTCAGTGCAAAGGGAAACACTTGGACTTCATCAAGGACAATGGTCAGCCTGGAAGTGTGTATGCTGATCCGCGCCAGGATTCCCCTGTCATTTCTGCGGTATGTGCTCAGAAGCTATTTCGTTCTGATTATTTTGCTTGTTTAGGCTCGGTGGTTGGGATTGTTGTTAGTGTACCGCGCTTGGAGGAGATTCCTGTTGTACGTGGTTTCTCTGATGTTTTTCATGATGACCTTCCTGGTCTTCCCCCCGAGCGGGATGTTGAGTTTGTGATTGATTTGGAACCGGGTACGCATCTTATTGCTAAGGCGCCGTATCGGATGGCCCCTCGTGAGTTGGAGGAGTTACGAGTCCAGTTGGACGTGTTGTTGGCAAAAGGCTTTATCAGGCATAGTTCATCGCCTTGGGGTGCTCCTGTTCTATTTGTGAAGAAGAAGGATGAGTCAATGAGGCTGTGCATCGATTATAGGGAGCTAAACAAAGTCAGCATTAAGAACGGGTACCCTCTACCGAGGATCGATGACTTATTTGATTAGTTGCGTGGTAGCACGGTGTTTTCCAAGATCGATCTTCATTCTAGCTATCATCAGCTCAGGATCCGTGAGGCAGATATTCCACGGACTGCGTTTAGATCGAGGCATGGACACTTCGAGTTTTTATTGATGTCGTTTGGTTTGACCAACGCACCATCAGCTTTCATGGATATGATGAACCGAGTGTTCAAGGACTTTCTAGACAAGTTCGTGGTGGTATTCATCAATGATGTGTTGATCTACTCTCGCAGTGCTGAGGAGCATGAGCAGCATCTGCGCTTGGTTCTATCGGAGTTGAGGAACCACAAGTTATTCGCCAAGCTAAGTAAGTGCGAATTTTTGTTGCCTTAGGTCTCGTTTCTAGGCCACGTGGTGAATAATGATGGGATCTCGGTCGACCCGGAAAAGATCGCAGCAGTGATGGATTGGAGCAGGCCAGGCACGCCCAAGGAGATTAGAAGCTTCCTAGGGTTGGCCGACTACTACAGGAGGTTCGTGGAGGGTTTCTCTACCCTGGCTGCACCTTTGACCAGGTTGACTCAAAAGAACACGGCCTTTGTTTGGAGCGAGAAGTGTGAAGAAGCATTCTTGGAACTAAAGAACAGATTGTTCACTGCTCCCGTTCTGACCCTACCCACTGAGGGCATGGAGTATGATGTGTACGTGGATGCTTCGCATGTTGGTCTGGGTTGTGTTTTGATGCAGGCTGGGAAAGTGATTGCGTATGGGTCAAGGCAACTAAAGACTCATGAGAGAAATAACCCAACGCATGACATTGAGTTTGCAGCGATGATTTATGCGCTAAAGTTGTGGAGGCATCTACTTTATGGTGCTCAGTGCAAGATCTTCACAGATCATAAAAGTATAAAGTACGTGTTTAATCAGAAGGAGTTGAATCTGCGCCAACGGCTGTGGCTAGAGTATGTGGTCGGTTATGATGTGGAGATACAGTATCATCCGGGCAAGGCCAATGTGGGGGCCAACGCCCTGAGCCGGAAGACGGGGAAGATCTTTAATCTCACCGCCGATCGTTTAGTGGAAGAGTTCATCCTGATGGATATTTTCGTGGGACGTTGTGACATGCAGAGCTGTTTGGCAGTGGCAGAGCCATCTTGGATTTCACTCACCAGGTTGCACTAGAAGGATGATACAGATCTTCTGCACTTATACCTCAGGACTGAGAGAGGGGAGTTGCCGGATTTTTCTATCGATGATGCGGGTACCTTGAAGTACAACGACATGTTTTGCATCCCTGCTGTTGGAGACATCAGGGGTATGATTTGCAGAGAGGCTCATGGATCCAGTGTTGCCTACAATCCAGGATCTACAAAGATGTATCATGAATTGAAGCAGATTGTATGGTGGTATGAGATGAAGGGTGATATAGCCCAATTTGTTGCTGAGTGCCACACTTTCAAGTATGTGAAGGCCGATCATGGAAGGCCTGGTGGCAAGTTGACTCCGTTGGAGGTCCCGACTTGGAAGTGGGAGAGTATTTCTATGGACTTCATTACGGGCTTACCGAGATCTCCAAGGGGATTTGATTCAGTTTGGGTGATCGTGGACCGATTGACGAACTGTGCGCACTTCGTACCCTATAAGATAGATTAACCGATGAAGAAGATAACAGAGCTGTACTTGAACGAGGTCATCAGATAAAAAGGTGTACCATTTAGCATCATTTCGGATCGAGACTCCCGTTTTGCATCTCGCTTCTGGAGGAGTCTGCAAGAAGGTTTGGGTAAAGATTTGAGGTATTCTACAGCTTACCACCCTCAGACCAATGGTCAGACTGAGCGAGTGAACCAGATAGTTGAGGATATGATCAGGTGCTACATCTTGGACTACGGTGGAGCGTGGGATGAGCATTTGCGGCTTATGAAAGTTGCATAAAACAATAGTTACCAGGAGAGCTTGCAAATGGCTCCGTTTGAAGCCTTGTATGGGATGCGTTGCAGAACTCCCTTGTTTTGGACCGAGGTCGGTGAGAGGCCTGTGCTGGGACCGGATGTGCTCGAGGAAATGAAAGTTGCGGTGAAGCTTATTCGAGAAAAGCTTCGGATAGCTCAGGAGCGGTATGAGAAGAATGCCAACCGGCGTAGATCTGACTTGGAATTTGTTGTAGGGGACCTGGTGTTTCTTAAGGTTTCCCCGATGGTTGGTGTTAAGAGGTTTGGTAAGAACCGGAAATTGGATCCGAGGTATGTGGGCCCGTTTAAGATTATTGAGCGGATTGGCATGTCAGCATATAGGTTGGATTTGCCAGCAAACTTCCCAGATGTTCATAATGTATTTCATGTAAGCCAATTACGTAAGTGTGTGCAAAGCAGTGGGAAAGTATTGGATGTTGTGCCCCAGTTGGAGCCTAATCTTTCATATATTGAGGTGTCGGTCCGCATATTGGATACTCAAGATCGGGTGCTGCGGACAAAGTCTATCCCGATGGTGAAAGTTCTATGGAAGAATCAGGATTTGGAAAGCGCGACTTGGGACCTAGAGTCGGCTATGAGGGAGGCTCACCCTCATCTGTTCCCTTGATTTGATTGGTACATTTTCTTTTTAGTAGCTCTTGTTTTGTTACTTTCCTTCTATAGTAGAAGTTGTGTATGTAAAGTTTCGGGACGAAACTTTCTTTTAGGGGGAGTGACTATAACGCCCCCGATTTTTCTGCGATTATTTAAATCTCGTTTGGCGTTACGTTGATGCATTTCTGGCATGTGTCGTTTCTTAGAGCGTGGTCTTAGCTCTTTGGGTTCCTTGTATGGTTGTTTGTAGACTTTTTGGCATAATTCCCTAGCAAGCCGGGTGTGTTTTGGTGACCGGTGAGGCCTCTCGGGGGATGCTTGTATTTTGACTTCGGGTAGTGATAACCCGAGTTTTGTTCGTCAAAAGTTGATTTCGACTCCGCCTTTGCGTTCGTAGCGTGGGTATTTAGCTACGATGCAAATTTCGTCGAATTTCGAGGATGTTCGGGTTTCGCGTCGTTTTGTATTTTATTTCTATTAATGCGATATTATATATTATGTATAGATATTTCGTTTGGATAGTAGCAGTTATGGTGAATAGGTGGCTGACAGCGTTTGGATTGGCTAAGAATAGAAAATATTTGGGATTTAGCCGCTATCTATATATAGCATTATTTAGAAAAACCACTATTGATGTTCTCCGTCTTTTCGGAATCCAACCGCCGTACCTGTGCAAGAGAGGAAAACCAGCGGGCTGCCCTTGCATTCCACCGCCGATTCCCGGAGTTCTAGCGGGCGGAATTCGATTTCGAAGGCGGATTTGGATTGCTCTCGCCTAGACCTACACTCCGACGAAATTTTTGTCTAGTACTGTATTGTTAGTGCCGAGTGAGAGGAAGGGGCCGTCCAAGCTTCGCTGGAATTTGAGGCAAGTGGTGCTCCTACCATTGCCAAGCTTTTCTCCTTTTTAAGTTCACATTTGCTGTTAACATTCATTTTGCCCGAGATCGTTTATTTTGCTCTGTTTTCCCTTCAAAAATCATGTGGATCTTGAACCCTTAGGCCTATTCCAAACTTACTGAACCTCGGATCTAGAACCATGAATGTCCCTCTATGTTTTTTTTTCTTTCTTACTTTCTCAAGTTCTGGAACTCCAGGTTTTTGGTCGGGCCGCTGTAGTCTTGATTTTTATAAAATTGTCACTTATTAATCTCGGATTGGGTAGTATTTAGCCTTCTTCTTATTCCTTCCTTGCTGTTAAGTTTGCCCAGTTTGGGTGCTGGGGTAGTGAAGATGAGTGTTGAAATTGACCGTCATGTTGGTAGTCATGCCCAGTAAGTTAGGTAGCAATAGATTTTAATGTTTGCAGAAGTTCTGTGGGTAGTGTTGACAGCGTTGAGTGCACTCAACGCTGCTATATCGACGAAGATCCTCGATCCGAGTTTGACGGAAATCGTCGAACTGAGATCGACCATCTCCGGCTGCCTTAGATCGACAAAGATCATCGATCTGAGTTCGACGACAATCTTTGAACTGGGATCGAGAATCCCCGACTGTCTGAGTTCGACGAAGATCATCGATCTGAGTTCGACGACAATCGTCGAACTGGGATCGACGATCCCCGGCTGTCTGTGTTCGACGAAGATCGTCGATTTGAGTTCGACAAAGATCGTCGAACGAAGATCGACGATCTCCGGTTGCCTGAGATCGACGAAGGTCGTCGATCTGAGTTCGATGAAAATCGTCGAACTAAGATCAGTGTTTTTCCTATGATCTGAGTTCGACGAAGATCGTCGAATTGAGCTCGACGTTCCTGTGTTCTGAGTTCGATGATAATCATCGAACTAAGATCGGTGTTTCCCTGTATCCTGAGTTCGATGAGCAATCATCGAACTGAGCTCGACGACTCCTATAAGCTGTGTTTGATGATTTTCCCTATGTCTTCTCTTGTTTTCCCGAGTGAATCCCGTTGGGTTTAGGGTTGTTTGTCGGCTATTTTTCTGAACGCCGAATCGTGGGTTATGGCAGGTAGTGGTGTTTTGACACTCTAAAGGAGTGAGATGGTTTTGTGTGCGAGCCGTGGCCGCCACCTTTTAATCCCAGGTACGGGCTGGGTATTTCTGTGGCCGCCACCTTTTAATCCCAGGTACGGGCTGGGTATGTGGTGGCCTTGTGCTGATACAGTGAATTTTTAGTTGGAACTGTTTTGTTTGGGAGATTGTTTTTGGTCACCAACTCAGGTCCATGTTGTTTACTACTGCCATTAACTCACAAATTAGGATTGTTAGGTGTTTCTTCCTTGTAGAATGCAGAATATTGTGGCAAGTTCTTTTTCTTTTGCCTTGTAGCCTCTGCAGGATTTGAGCATGGCTTGTAGTTATTTTCTTGTGTTTGGTGTACTTTGGCTTACTTTGGACAACACTTACTTTTACTGTCATGTTTTCTTAATCTCCCTGGTTCCATTTTGATATAATGCTCTTATTCAGATTTTCTTGTTTTACTTGTTGAGGTATTCTTTTCTTCTCTGAATTCCTCAGGTTCTGATTAGTAGCCAAGTAGGCGGCTAGTTTTGCTGTGTTGTTGCTGGTGATCTCTTGTACTGTAGAGATCAGTTTCTTGGTCTTGTGAGGCAGTTTTCTATTTTTCTTACAGACATACATTCTCGCCTGTGGGTTCGTGTTAGGTTGTTGACGCGTGCTGGTGGTTTTTGCTTATGGTACTAGATATGTTTCTTTTACTGCTACCTTTCTGGAGATAGTCTATTTGCTCTTGGGAAGATTTATGCTAGGTTGCTAGTTACTTTTAAACCTAAAAACACTATTATAAGTATATCTCATGATCAGCATGTCTATAAAACTCATACACTACTTTCCAAGCAACGTAAAAAAGATCATTTTCTTACTTATAATATAAATTAAATATAGAGCCTTGCATTATATAAGTTGACCTCGGGTGTCACTTATGCACTCTCATATGATGTCAAATATAAATAAAGTATTTTCCGCTGCCTATAAGTATGTTTTAAAACTGTGGACTAGATGATCCACTGATCCGAGGGATACGACCTTTAAAATGTAACTGATTTCCTAATCATTAAACTTATGAATTTTCATAGTCTAGTTAGATGGTGTTGGCTTGAGCGTCGACAGTTATCCCCTGCTCGACGTGGCATCACGACGCCTGTTTTCTCATACTCTGATACTTCTTAAATTCAGAGAAAATGCAGGTTGTGACAGCATGTGTGTGGAATCCTCCACCAAGAGGTGGATTTCGGAAGTGATTCCTTGGTTGTGTCTGCATCTGGAGCCGGAAGTGTGGAGTACGGCATAGGCATGTTGTGTGAAACACATCTGGATGGGTTGTCTGGATTGGTGATGATCATGGGTAAACCGGAGAAGACTCTGTGGATTTGATGCTGTGAAAGGTTTGTGCATTGATTGTCTGGTTGTGTATGGATGAATGAATATTGGTTATGGATGGATGGAGGCTTTGAAGAAGCTCCTGGTTGTAATGAGATATCATTGGTAGCGTGCTCAGGAAGCGAGCACCTGGCCTGCTACACCACTAATGTGTGTGATATTAGAGCAGAGATCGATGGGCGGCAATGTCCGGGAAGCGAGAACCCAGCCTGTTGCACTACAAAGTGTGGGTCGATCCAGATTAGGTTGAGCGATCGCTGGGTGGCAGTGTCCGGGGAACGAGCACGGCCTGCCACACTACATGGTGTGGGTCGATCTGCTGTTTATGTTGCGAGGTAGTACCTCTGAGTGGTATGGACAGGATGTCGCCAATAGTGAGATTGGTGGACTAGGCTTGAACCGCCCAACCAACAAGTGAAGAGCCTTGATCGGCGGTGTACGACTGGTATATTCGGTACACCCAGAAGGTGCCCTGAGTGCACGTAGCGTTCGGTGGAGATCGGCATTTGTGATATGGACTGTGATTCATAGATTGAAAGAAATGATGATGGCTATGCATACAGGGAAGGAACCACTACCCCGGGTAAGGGGTGGGGTCGTTATAAGTGGTCAACTAATGCTGACCGTTACTTTGTTTTCTGTTTGGATTGGATGGTGAATTGCAGGTGTTGCTGCTGGAATGGCAATACGCGGAATCATAGGATTTGTGCTAAAGGCCCTTGAAGGCCGTGCGAAGAAACGTGGTTGGATTTCATGTGTGGCCGACCTGCGTGCCGATGTACAAAAATGTATTTATGCAAAGAGAAATCTGTAAGGCCTTAAGGCCAGTGTGTGTGAGTTATATACATTCCTAGTTTTGATATATAAATGTGGAATTTATATAGTAGTGCACATTCTCTGAGTGAGTTCTTTTTAACGTAAAATGCTGCGCTAGAATGTTTTGAGATAGGATGCGAGTAGATTTTGATTTCCACAAGTAATTCCGCCGCTTGTCTGTGACATATAGCATGGGGCCCCGGCCGTACCCACCGTTATATGCCATGTGACGAGTGGGGTCGTTACATATAGTCATCATTAAGACACATCAGGAACGATTAAACATAACCAGACAAGATTGAGCTTACCATGACAGAACCTTACAACATCATGTGATCGTTGAAACGGTTAATTATAATAATAACTTGGAAGAATAACTGCAGAAAATTTTAAAGACATGAAAATATAGCCGTTACCATCAAATCGGACAAGGAGAAACGAGGGGAAACCACCACTTGCCTTAGTTTAACCGGAAAAGTCCACTGAATCACTCCACGTCGTAGATCGGGGAAAAAGGATGCGGGAGCAGTTGAAATCTGAACAAGAACGGTCGAAAAGGAGGTTAGGGCCAAAACACCCTAATGAGAAATCTCTAGAAACTGGGAAGATATTACCACGATGGCGTAGCGCTCGGCGAGAGCTTTCCAGATCTATACTCGGTTGAAGATTTCGAGCACCGGAGCACCGTCGACGGCCACTGGAAGAAGTACGGACAAACGACCTATTTCTCACATGCCGCTCTGGTTCGGGAAGAAGAAGAAATTCTCGGTCGGTTTAATGATGAAGAAGAAGAAGAAGAAAGTATTTATACTCAAACAGCAGAAATAAACTGGGTTCAGCTAAAACTGGTTTTCCGAGACAGAAGGAACGGTCCACTCGAGTACTATAGGGGTACTACTCGGGTACAATAAGGGATACTCGAGTACAAGAAAAGGACTACTCGAGTAGTAAGGTGACTAACCGAGTAGTAAGATCACTACTCGAGTACATGAAAAGACCTACTCGAGTGTCAGGAAACTACTCGACTACTCGAAATGAACTACTCGAGTAGTAAGGTAACTACTCGAGTACAAGAAGAGACCTACTCGAGTACTTATAAGGCAGCTACTCGAGTACTCGAAAAGAAGTACTCGAGTAGTAAGGAAACTACTCGAGTACTCGAAAAGAACTACTCGAGTAGTAAGGTAACTACTCGAGTACAAGAAAAGACCTACTCGAGTACTTATAAGGCAGCTACTCGAGTACTCGAAAAGAACTACTCGAGTAGTAAGGTAACTACTCGAGTACAAGAAGAGACCTACTCAAGTACTTATAAGGCAGCTACTCGAGTACTCAAAAAGAACTACTCGAGTAGTAAGGCAACTACTCGAGTACAAGAAGGGACCTACTCGAGACGCAGGAATTTCACTCGAGTCAAGCCTTGCAGGAAAAACAATTTCTTTGCAAATGTAACCTTTGGATCAACCTATATGAATGAATAGTAAACGACATTTTTGAATAATACTATAATATTAAAATAATCATACCTATATATTTTTGAATAAGGAAACTACAAGATAAAAACGGAGGCCCAAACGATCGCCGAATTAAGCGAAACTCACGTCGTAGGCGAATTCTGACGCTACGAACACAACGACGAAGTCAAAACCAAAATCCGACGAGCCATTCCCGAGATATTAATCTTCAAAGTATACGGCGAACATAAACAATCCAAAACTTCAATCGCGCGCGGAGACTGCAAAAATGCTCGGATTGCGACGAAACTTGACGAGCAAGACCAAAATTACATAACTTAAATAACAAATGCAAAATTTTCCCATTACAACAAGAATTCGGCCGACCCGACCGCACGGATGAGAAAATGCCTTAACGACGTTGTGTCGTCAACTCGACGCTAAAAGTAACGCCACGACATCATAAATATGACGTTGCCCATTCGAATAAAATCATCGAAAAATCGGCGGCGTTACAACCATTGCGGTGGAATGTCCCCATGCAAGTGCTGGAGTGCCGAGTGGAAAATAGTGGGTTGAAGCCCTTGTTGCTGCTGCTACTGGCCCTCGAAGGCCGAATGAAGAATTTTATTATTTTCATGTATGGCCGGCCTGCATGCCGATGTTTGTAATCCACACATGTACAACTTAACTGTAAGGCCTTAAGGCCAGACTTGTTGTGTATTCTGTATATAATAGTTTGTGGTGTTATATATATAAATGCTGGTTTATATATTGTCGACATTCAAATGTGTTGAGTTCAAATAACATAAAAGCTTATATTACTATGCTCTGTATTAGGATGCAAATAGTTTTTGATATTAATCTGTAAACTCCGCACTTGTTTGTGATATATGGTGTGGGTCCCCGGCCGGAACTTTGATTATATGTCATGTAACAGATGGAGGCATTACAATTTGGTATCAGAGGGAGATTTCGATCCTCCGACCTGTGCATTATAATTTGGTATCAGCTTGTCTCGGTCTTCTTCTTTCGAATTCATGGCCGAATTCTTTTGTGTGGTGGCGAGCACATGTAAGTGCGACCCGCTTTAACCGTAAATGAACTCAAGAATTTCAACTAAGGAATGCAAATATACCTGTTTGAGGAACCTGCGCGTTCCTATTTTTAGGTTCTTACTTATGCAAAGTCGCTAAAGTGTGTCTTGTCCACATATAGGTGACTCGAGGTGGTGCTGGCCAGTCTGAGCCCAAGCATTCTGATGAGAGTGCGACACTAGTTGAGGTGCCTACACCTCCTCCTTCTACGAAAACAGTACGCTTAGTTGCTGAGGTGATGTTTGTCATGATTCATGCACAACCTACTAGGTAGGCGTAACGTGCAATGGTGCTAGAACTGGTTGGTTTGAGGCCAGAACCTGTTGAGGATGTTGTTGATCCTCGAGCAGCTGAACGATAGTTGAAGCAATTTATGAGCTTCAATCCTCCTTGGTTTACGGGTGTGGGATCCCCGACGCAAGCGGAGGATTGGTTGTCCCGCATCAAGATAATATTGATGGCGATACAGACAGAGGAAGAAAATAAACTCACCTTGGCCACCTTCTTGCTGGAAGGCGAGGCCCAGCTATGGTGGGATGAGATAAAGTTGCACCACTTAGCGGGAGGACATTTAATAGAAGTCTCAATAGAGGATTTTTTGATATTGTTCTTGGTAAAGCGTTTGCCAGCAGCACAGCACATCGCCATTGAAAATGAGTTCCAGCATCTAAATCATGGTGAAAGTAGTGTTGACACCTACCTACATGAGTTTACACGGTTGGGACGCTATGCGGGATCTATCTTTGCTGATGAACAATATAAAACCAATCGGTTCCACGAAGGACTGCGGGATGAGTTGCAATTCCTTCTCTCGAGTTCGGTGAACCCGGGGTTTCAAGCGTTGGTGGATACGATGTGTTCGTTGGAAAAAGATATGAAGCGTATGTAAGGAAAAAGGAACTTGGATGTGACAAAGTCCGAGTTCAAAGTTCCTCACCAGGGGAAATCAAACTACCGAAGGAAATGGGGTAAGAGGTCTAAGTCTTCTACATAGGCTCCCTCGAGTGTTGCATCTGGAGCAACTTCAAGGCAAGTGTCTTGTACCTATTATAAATGTGGGAGAGTGGGACATATAGCCCTTGATTGTCGGTTTGGTCCACCAAAGGTTGAAAAGAAGATAGGAGCATCATATGTTGATAAGGGAAAGATAGTGGTGTAGTCCTCTGCATCCCAGGTGCAGCCTCGAGTGTATGACCTTGGCCAGCAGGAGGCCATAAAGCAAAGTGACGTCGTCACGGGTACGATCTAAGTTATTGATTGTTTTCTTTTCATATTCCATACCTTGTATGTAGTTTGTGTATGATTTGTTTGTATTAGGCTTTGTCCTGATTCGAGACTATCCGGCGAGAGCACAGTTTGATACGGGTGCTTCACATTTGTTTCTATCTGTGGACTTTGTGTCACAAATCGTGGTGCCAATTTGTGTGGTGGCATATAGTGTGAAGGTGTTATTACCGAGCGAATGTATGATGTATGCGGATAGAACTTGCTTTATGGAGGTACGAATAGGAAGTCAGGATTTCGGCTTGGAAGCATGTGTGCTACCGATATCGGAACTTGATGTGATCTTTGGTATGGAATGGCTCTTGGAGCAACATGCCTATATATATTGCAATTCAAAAAAAAGTCACACTGGGGCAGAATACCGAACGAGAGACGAAACTCGCTGGTATGCGAAGATCGAGCATGACATTAATGTCTGCTCTCCAAGTGGTCAAGTCAGTTCGGAAAGGCGTGTAGTTGTTCTTCACGCTTATTGAGGCTGTTGAGACAAAGGCCAGTGTAAGTGATGTTCCGATTGTTTCGGAGTTTGCTAATGTGTTTTCGAAGAAGCTTCTGGGGATACCACCACAACGGGAGATTGACTTCTCGATTGAGTTGATGCCAGGTGCAAAAACTGTGGCCCGCTCGCCATATCGAGTAGCGCCAAAGGAAATGGCGGAACTAAAGTTCAACTACAAGAGCTGTTGGAATAGGGTTATATATGCCCAAGTATGTCACCTTGGAAGGTTGTGCTGAAAGTCAGGCGGATGCCCAAATATGCCTGAACTGACCGCCACTCCCTGGACGTAAACCGCCCATCACGATCTGATACTATTGACCTGGTCACGCCATGGTAGAAATGAACTGCTCTACAAACTTCCGTACCAGCACTCCGACTGAGTCGTCCTTCCTGATCGGTATGAATTGAGACACCTTTATCAACCGATCGACGATCACCCAGATCGAGTCATTCCCCGTCCGAGACCGGGGAGGCCCATGTATGAAATCAATGGCTATGTCGTCGAATTTCCACTCTGGCATCGGGAGTGGCTGCAACAATCCTGCGGGGTTCCTGCACTCCACGTTCACTAGCTAACATGTCTCACAATGAGTCACGAAGTAGGTGATATCCTTTTTCATGCCCGACCAATACATCATCTTCTTCAAATCCACAGCCATCTTCATGATTTCCGGGTGCACCGAATACATGCTGTAGTGCCCCTCCGTCATAATCTCCTCCCGGATCTGACCTCCCTCCGGTATATAGACCCATCCTCTGAAACACACCAGGCCATCCCTCAGTGTGTAGTATCTTGCAGTGCCTGCCTCTAAGGTCTGGAAAATGGGCTCTAGTTTGGCATCCTGCCTCTGTCCTTTTCTAACTCGGTCTCTGATGTCATTGGTGATGCCCATCGCGGTCAAGTACTCCTCATAGAGCTCGAGGTCGTCGGATGACACCAGAGTAATATGCATGTCCTCCAGACTCTGCAGCAGCTCCATAGACATCAACTGAGACTCTGCTCCCGTTATGGCGGCTCTCCTGCTCAGTGCATCCGCTAGCACCTTCGCCTTCCCCAGGTGGTAGTTCTTCTCGTACTGATAGTCCGATAAAAACTCCACCCACCTCCTCTGCCTGATATTCAGTTCCATTTGCTTGTCCACGTACTTAAGGTTCTTATGATCTGAGTATATATCACAGTGGACTCCGTAGAGATAGTGTCGTCATATCTTTAGTGCGAACACGACTGCTCCCATCTTTAGGTCATGTACTGGATAGTTCTTCTCATGGGTCTTCAGTTGGCGGGAGGCATACGCTATGACATGCCCATTCTACATCAGCACCGCACCCATCCCCTGATATGATGCGTCGGTGTACACCTGGAATCCTTCCTTCCCAGATGGAAGGGCTAGGATAGGGGCTGAGATAAGTCGGTTCTTCAGCTCCTGGAAGGCTGCCTCACACTGTGGCGTCCATACAAAGTGCAAGTCCTTCTTCGTCAACGAAGTGAGTGGAAGGGCGATCCGTGAAGAACCCTCCACAAATTTCCGGTAATAACCGGCAAGCCCCAAGAAACTCCGCACGTCCGTGGTTGTCTTCAGTGGTGGCTAATCCCTGACTTCCTGAACCTTTGCAGGGTCCACAGCTAACCCAGCTCCGCTGATAATGTGGCCCAGGAAAGCCACCTACTTCAACCAGAACTGACACTTGCTGAACATCGCATAGAGGCAATGCTCCCGCATTCTCTCCAAAGTCAGTGCCAGATGTCGTGTGTGGTCCTCCTCCATCCTAGAGTAGATAAGGATGTCTCTATGAATACTATGACAAACACATCCAAATAAGTCTCGAAGACCCGGTTCATGCGACTCATAAACGCCAATGGAGCATTCGTGAGCCCGAAGGGCATCACGGTGAACTCATACAGGACATATCTGCTACTGAAGGCCGTCTTTGGGATATCTTCCTCCAGGATCCGCAACTGGTAGTAGCCTGACCTCAACTCCAGCTTCGAGAAAAAATGGGCTCCCTCCAGCTGATCGAACAACACATCTATCCTTGGGAGCGGGTAGGTATTCCGGACGGTCAGCCTGTTCACTGCTCGATAGTCAATGCACATCCGAAGGGTCCGATCCTTCTTCTTCACGAATAGGACCAGAGCTCCCCATGGAGAGGAACTCAGTCTGATGAATCCTGCTTCCACCAGCTCCAGCAACTGTGTCTGAAATTCTGCCAGCTCCCTTGGGGCCATCCGATAAGGGGCCTTGTATACTGGCTTAGCCCCTGGCACCAACTGAATCTGAAAGTCCTTCTCCGTATGCGGAGGCAGTCCTGGCAGCTTCTCTGGAAATACATCGGCGTTGTCACAGACCACCAGAATGCTAACAATCAGGTCCTTCTCCTCAGTCATCTTGAACAACACCTGATATACCTCGTCTCCCTGTAGGTGGGCCTTGACGACCTGAATAGATGAAAGGAGGCGGCGGGAAACTGGAGTAGTACCTTCGAATGTCGTATAAGTATCGTCGTATCTCAGCACGACCCTCCTCACCGAGAAGTCAATCTGGGCATGGTTCCAGACCAGCCATGTCATGCCCAAGACAAGGTCAAAGTCCGGCATTCTCAGGATCGTCGTCGGGGCCTCCAGTGTCAACCCGTCTATGGTAACCTTCAGGAGGTACTTCTCTGTGGAATGGATCTCCATCCCATTAGGGAGACGCATCCTCCTGGCATCTCCCATATAATATCGAATCTGGGCCAGATCCTTGATGAAATCCTCTAACACAAAGTTGTGTGATGCCCCCGTGTCGAATAGGGTATGGGCAGGTTTGTCGCACACCATCACGATTCCTAAATTAGTTAAAGGAAAAACAGCTTAGGTCTATAGTTTTCTAACCTAGGTTGTGTAGTTGTTCTACCAATACTTAAAATAACTCTCATACCTGCAATAACCCTGTTCGGGTTCCGGGGCTGCGCTAAGTCCAGAGCGTAGATCTGCTCCCCATCCTGCCTGTGTTCACCGCCCTGAAATCTACGTCCACGACCACATCCATGACCTCCCATCTGGTGAGCCGGTGGGCCACCTCGTGTAGCAGGAGTGGCCCCATTTCTCATAGGGCAATTAATCTGAATATGCCCTGGCTGATGGCAGTGATAGCACAGCTATTGTGTAGGTGGTCCCTGCCTATCCTGGGCACCTCCCTCATCTGTAGCGGCTGCGGATCCAGTACTGCCTGCTCCCTTGGCTCCTGTCTTTCCTCCTGATGGGGTTGATCCCCGTTCCTTCTCTCTCCCATGACCCGGCCTCTTTGTGGGTCCCATATCCCTCCTAGCACTGCATCATCCCCATGTCTCTTCCTGCCCTGGACTACAAGCTGGTCCGCCTCCAGCTTCTTGGCCATCTCCAAGATCCTGGCCATGGTACCATCAGACACGAACAAGAGGGCCTGCATCAGGTCATCACGGAGGCCGTTGTAGAACCTCTTGGCATAACCAACATCATCCATCTTGTAAGAATCAACAGACCGGGCCAAATGAGTAAACTCCTGATGATATTCCAGAACTGTCCTGTTCCCTTGCTTCAACTGCAAGAATCTATCCTCCAATTCATCCCTTGCGTACTGCGGCACAAAATGCTCCAGTAGTGTCGCCCTAAACTCCTCCCAAGTAATGTTTGCGATCTCCACTCCCACATAAGTGGTGTCCATCACCGACTTCCACCACCTCTTCGCTTGCGACTCCAGACAAGAAACAACCAATGATACTTCCAGGTCCACCGGGCACTGTATTCCCACCAACATCTCGTACATAATGTCTAGCCACTCCTCCGTGCGCACTGCCGTCTCCGTCCCCAATTATGATGGTGGGGTAAGGCCCCGAAATGCACTCAACTAGTTCGCTATGGGGTTCGGCTGAGGAGCCGGAGCCTGCTGTGCCCTTAATGCCTCCAAGATAGCCGTCAATGTTTGTCCCAGCTCCGTCTGCTGCAACGGGTCGGAGCCAGTGGGGGTGGAACCACATTCAGGGCCAGAGATGTCCCCTGCGGCAGGGGAGGATTCGTCGCACCCTACAAAAAGACGGTCTTAAGTTTATTAAATTGACCTAAAACTTTTTGTTAATAGAAGCATTACACATGATTCCTCCCATGGGCACACCATTGCTTCCGCTGCTAGTTTGTCCTCAAACTAAGCCAGCGCGGGGTGTCCCATGTTTTGTGGACAACATTCTCTCGGATCGAGGTTACCCTCTGATACCACTTGTAAGACCCCCTTTTTTGCAACAACCATCGGGGTCTTATGCCCAGAACCGCCGTTTTGCGGTGGCCCCGACTCTCGGGAAGGCCGCCACTACAAAACGCCGATTCTGCCGGCCTTTTCGATCAACAAGAGAGAATGTTTAATGATTGGAAAAGCTAAAACACTCAAGTCCACAACATAGAAAGAGGAAATCGCATGTCAAATAAAGAGTCCACACCATGATATACGGACTTATGCCTGGTACATAAAGACCTCACTACAAGCTACTCATAAAAGTAAAACTACTACTACTCAGCTCCACTCATGGATATGGATGCCTGTCCACCCGAACTACACTGGCCTGTCTCCATCTGCACCGTATTCCGCTGGTGCTGGGTCTCCTGTGGCTGATCCCTGTCTGCCATCCGGAATGCCTAAAATGTGGTGGTCAAACGACCGTCAGTCAAACTAGACTCAGTCAACAGTCCCCCACCCCTCTACCCGTGGCTCCTAGGCACCGTGCGAAAGTGATGAATTGTAAATATACCTATTTTTATGTACATTACTTAAGTCATTTTCATTTATTTTTGTCATTTTTACTTGTTTTTATTCAATAAAATGCTCTTATTTTTGTAAATATTTTACTAACTTGATTTATTTTATTTTTCAGGAAAAAAAATAAAAATCTACAAAACATTACCAAGGCACGCCCATGACTTATTGGTCATGCCCGTGACCAGGCCGTGATTTGTCAAACCCGCGGAATCAGCGATTTTTAAAGCGAAATTTCCGATCGACGATTTCCGATCGACGATTGCATCTCGACTTTCCGTTCGACGATTCTCCAGTAGCTCGACGATTTTTGCTCGACAAACCCCCGCTCGACGATCTTCCCGCTCGACGATCGTCAAACCCATCTTGCCGCTAGACGATCGTCGAACTCGATCTTCCCGCTCGACGATTGTTCAACTCGACAAGACCCGATGACAGCTCAAAGACCCGCGCCCAAATCCACCTTCTTGACACGCCCATCGTCACGCCCGTGACCTGGGGCGTGACCACTGTGTGACCGAAACGTGTCCAGCCCAAAGTTCACTTTCCCGTCAAATCGACGGTCGCAATTTGTACAATGCTGACACGCCCCCCCTACACGCCCGTGTCAGGGGGCGTGTTCTTCAAATTTTTTCTCTATAAATAGCTGTCTTCTGCTTGTAATCCAGTTCCTCTTTTGGATCCATTTTGTATAGGGATATGCTGCTGAAATGAAATCCAAATGCTATGTAAGGGAATTTTTCCCCCTCTCCTTTATTTTCTTAGTTTTGTAATCCCCTACTTTGCTTAATAGAATTTATAGTTTTTCTCTCTTTCTATGGATTTGGACTTCATCTATTTGGCTATTCATATGCAATCTTATTTTCCTTTTGTTTTAACTTAGTTTTTTTTCGTTCTTCTTTATTCGTGTGTGTGTATGAGTATAGCTTTTTAGTTCTATGTTTTAGTTAATTTTCTTACTTAGTTTTGTTAACTTAGGAATTTTTATAGCTTTTGTGCATTCCTATAAACCCGTAAAAACTATTTTCAAAGTGTTTTTCATTTTTCTTTAAACTAGATTTTCATTTTTATGTTGTAGAACTTTTCTTTCTTTTTACTTTATTTTCACTTTTTAACAACTTTTACATAGTTATAGGAATGGAAATATAGTCGTTTTAATTTTTCATGCACTTGCATTTTTATTTAAAACTTTTGTCCGGTTAATTTTTTTGTCTTCTTTTTACGCATTTCTATCGTATTCTAGCGGTAGAAATGTATTCGTTTTAATTTTTCAAGCATTTTGTTTTTCGTATTTCTGTACGTGTGCGTGTGTGTAGGAGTTAGTTTTTATAGCTTGTTTTACTTTCTGTAGAGTGCGTGAGTTTGTAATTTTCTTTATTTCCGCCTACTCGTTAAGAGTTAAATGGCGCAATGCTTTTATTTCATTTCAGTAGTGTGTGTGGAGTTTGTTTACTTTCCTGCAGTGTGCGTGCGTTTTCATTTATGTCGAGTGTGTGTGTGTGTTTACTTTATGACGAGCGTGTGCGTGAGTTTTACTTTCTGTCGAGAGAGTGTCTGCGTGTGTTGCATTTATTTAGCCCTACTTGTTTGAGTAGGACCCGCTTATTTTCTCCCGCCCACGCATTTGCGATGGGACTCACACTTTTACAGCTTTCATTTCAGTCCTACTCGTTTGAGTAGGACTTGCAATTTTCTGCTTTCCTTTTCTGCTTTCCTTTTACGGCTTTCTTTACTGCTTTCTATATTGCTTTCCTCGCAAGCCGTCCCCATTCCGATGAGTGGCTAACCGTTCTTAGCCCTAGGTATCGAAGAGCATTGGGACAGATAAAATAGCTTGAAATAATAAAAGTTCTCATTTTTCTAATTAATTAAAGTACTTATGGTTTTCCTGGGGTTAACGACGCGTAGGACCACATATCGATGTGTGGCCCCTATTTCTGTTTTCCATACGCTCGCCGAGAGGCCGTGCGTATGGACAGATCGCCTCGTAGCAAAGAGAGTTCCGCACTAACCCTCGAGAGTGGAGGCGCGCCAAATCTACCGGATTGGGTTCCCCACCCAATAGCGGGATTCTTAGCGTAATGCGGGCGTTAAGAGGAATCCTTCATCGGACTAACGTTCGGTCGAATAGTCTTATCATTCAGGTAAGTGATAGCCCTATAGCTAGGTGAGCTCATTCTAGTGGAACCTCCACGACCAAGTCTCCGCCTTAATTAATTAGAAATTTAGGATCTCTTTTTATATAAAGTTTATTTTGGTTCAAATTTTATTCAATGCTGTCGCGCTAAGCTTTTCATTGGCTCCACCTTATTGCTTTCCACACGGAATATCCTGTACTACTCACGATAGGTGCACTTGCCTCCTTTCGTTAAAACTCAATCACATCTTTTTATATCCAAATAAATAAATACGTGTGCCCCGTTTTCTAAATAAAAAACCAATCCGCTTTTCTAATTAAATAAAACTGCCCGAGTCGCCGTGTGAATACTCGCCTATTTTTGGAGTTTTAACAAATCAAGTTTTTGGCGCCGTTGTCGGGGACTTGATGCGAAAATATCAATCAAGTTTTTTGCGCCGTTGCGGGGGATCGACGAGTAGTTATTTTGAACCCTGGAAATCTATTAATTTTACCTATATCTATATATATAACAAAAATTTAAAATGGCCAACAAAAAAATAATACTAATAATAATAATAATACAAATGATAATACTAATAATAATAATACTAATGATAATACTAATAATAATAATAATAATAAAACTACATCAAAAACAAAAACAAAACAAAAACTTAACAAATTTATTATTTTCATATTATTATCTAAATAAAAAATAAAAAAAATGAAACACTAAAAATCCTAAAAACTAAAACAGAAACTATAAAACTCTAAATTTTTTTTTAAAAAAAAAATCTATAAAACTTAAAAAATCCTTCAAAAAAAAACTTAAAAAACAAAACAAAAATCTAAAAACTACAAAACTCTATAAAAAAACTCTATAAAAAACTAATAGCCAAAATAAAAAAAATCTTAACAAACCTAAAAAACTAAAAAACCACAAACAAATCACAAAACCAAAAAAAACTGAAAAACAAAACCTACCTAAAAAACAACTAGAAAATAAAAAAAATCTACTTAAAAACACCAAAAAAAACAATATATAATAATTTGATTTTAACAATATTTATATTTTGTTTAACTTATCTTATTTTTTTAACTTATTTTGTTTTAATTCGGCACTTTTTCACTCTTGTCCGCACTAGGGGTCGCATTTTGTAAGCACTCATAAGCTAAGACGTCAGCTTCGAGTCACACGCACTTGCCACACCCTACCGCCCACGACCCCTTTTTAGCCGAGTGTATATTTTTCGTTTTTATGTTATCTTTTTGCTTTTTTTTTTCCTCTAACTAATGCAGGGTTTCGACCCGGGCCTCCCGGACTCGTCTGAAGGGAAGCTCCTACCTTCTCTTTTTCTTTTTGTACTTATTATATTTTGTATATTATCTGTTCCGCATACTTAGATTGCAACATTGGGGACAATGTTGGGTTTAAGTGTGTGGGTGTTTTCATATTTTTTAATTTCTGCACTTTTATATTCTGACATAACAAAAACTCATAAAAATACAAAAAAATTACAAAAATTAAAACATAAAAAATTTTCCTTGTTTTTTTTATTATCATAAAACTCAAAAAAATCATAAAACACAAAAAAATCACAAAAACAAAAAACAAAAAAAACTTATAAAATAACAAAAAAGTCAAAATTTTTGTCTTTTTCATTGTAAATAGTTTTTGTAAAAATCTCCCCCGCTTCATCTTATTTATAAAAACTCGCAGTTTGTCTTCCCGCGGCGTTCGACTCATCGAACCAACCCCCCAAATAAGAGTATGTTCGTGGGCCGCCCTCGAGTTTTTACTTTGTATATTATTTAAAAACAAAACATTTTCTCCCTTCCACCCATCTTCTTTGTAAATAACACTTCTTTCTGTCCTCTTTCTTGTAAATAACTTATCAAAAAAATACTAAAAAAACAAAAAAAATTAGCAAAACCAAAAATTCAAAAAAAAGACAATAACTATATAAATTCACAATAAAAGACGATAATCATAAAAAAAATATACAAAACAAATATGATAAAAACTCAAAAAAACCAAAAAAAAAATATTTTGTTAATTATGTAACAAATCGAATATCTTAATTCTTAATTTTCTAGCTATCCAAAAATTTTGTTTTGTGTTTATTTATATGTGAATTTGATTAATTCTTTGTTCACTACCCGTTTGTTAATTATTGATTGAAAAATTTAAATAGTCGGGGTTAAGTTTTAAAGAATTCATTTTGCTTTGTTAAAGATAGCGAACTCGTTTTAGGCACTACTTCTAATTTTTCATTAATATGAGCACGTGTATTATGTTACGAAATAACGACTATAGAATTCAATTATACTTACTTTTAGCTTTCTGAAAAATTGGAACGTACAATTTATTAAGGTTGCTCTCAAACATTTTTAGGATTAAAAATCTAGTTTTCTTTTCTCCCCTTACTTATCATGACCTACTTGGCATGATAAAATGTTTATCCTTAAAAGATCCTATGTCAATGGGAATAAGATTTCGTTCCGTAAACATAGGCACCCAATAATTTAAAAAGATTATATGTTATCGAGTAAGAGGATAAAATTCATTACTAATACACATATACATTGGGTTAATTTTATTCTTATGAAGTTGAAAAACAAAAATCATATTAGGAAAATAAGATTTCATTTTCCTAATAATCCAAAGAAAAAAAATGGAGGTTCGAGAAAAAATTACATCACCTCAAAATCAAAACCCACTTCATAAACCCACTACCCCCTTAGCCAATTTCACGATTCTAGAATTAATTCAAAAATCTAGTTGAGAGCATAATTAGTAAATTATATTATTTCCAGTAACACTCCTATAAGCTAGAGTTCATATAATTCTAAACTATTTTCGTTAATCTAACCATTACAATTATTGCTTTCTATTTGATTACATCAAGAAATCTTTTGGCCAAAACTTTTGCGCTATTTAAATCATCTACATAATTTTAGGAATTAACTCTTACACCCCGTATATTTATTTAGATCTCTCTTATAATTGATTAAGCGGTAGCTAAACTTAGAGTTTTTCCTATTCCTAATAAGTCCACCTCAAACTTTTGCTCTGAAATAGCAAAAGCTTAAGTATGGGAGTATTTGATGAATTGTAAATATACCTATTTTTATGTACATTACTTAAGTCGTTTTCATTTATTTTGTCATTTTTACTTGTTTTTTTTCAATAAAATGCTCCTATTTTTGTAAATATTTTACTAACTTGTGTTATTTTATTTTTCAGGAAAAAAATAAAAATCTGCAAAAAATTGCCAAGAAACACCCGTGACTTATTGGTCAAGCCCGTGACCAGGCCGTGATTCGTCAAACCCGTGGAATCAGCGATTTTTAAAGCGAAATTTCCGATCGATGATTTTTGATCGACGATTTCAGCTCGACTTTCCATTCGACGATTCTCAAGCAGCTCGACGATTTCCGCTCGACAAACCCGCGCTCGACGATCTTCCCGCTCGACGATCATCGAACCCATCTTGCCGCTCGACGATTGTCGAACTCGATCTTCCCGCTCGACGATTGTTCAACTCGACAAGACCCGGTGACAGCTCAAAGACACGCGCCCAGATCCACCTTCTTGACACGCCCATCGTCACGCCCGTGACCTGGGGCGTGACCACTGCGTGACCGACACATGTCCAGCCCGAAGTCCAATTTCCCGTCAAATTGACGGCCATAATTTGTACAATGCTAACACGCCCCCCACCCCCCTACACGCCCGTGTCAGGGGGCGTGTTCTTCAAATTTATTTCTCTATAAATAGTTGTCTTCTGCTTGTAATCCTGTTCCCCTTTTGGATCCTTTTTGTATAGGGATATGCTGCTGAAATGAAATCCAAATGCTATGTAAGGGAATTTTTCCCCCTCTCCTTTCTTTTCTTAGTTTTGTAATCTCCTATTTTGCTTAATAGAATTTATAGTTTTTCTCTCTTTCTATGGATTTGGACTTCATCTATTTGGCTATTAATATGCAATCTTATTTTCCTTTTATTTTTACTTAGTTTTTTTTCGTTCTTCTTTATACGTGTGTGTGTGTATGAGTATAGCTTTTTAGTTTTATGTTTTAGTTAATTTTCTTACTTAGTTTTGTTAACTTAGGAATTTTTATAGCTTTTATGCAGTCCTATAAACCCGTAAAAACTGTTTTCAAAGTGTTTTTCATTTTTCTTTAAACTAGATTTTCATTTTTATGTTGTAAAACTTTTCTTCCTTTTTACTTTATTTTCACTTTTTAACAACTTTTACGGAGTTATAGGAATGGAAATATAGTCGTTTTAATTTTTCATGCACTTGCATTTTTATTTAAAACTTTTGTCCGATTAATTTTTCTGTCTTCTTTTTACGCATTTCTATCGCATTCTAGCGGTATAAATGTATTCGTTTTAATTTTTCAAGCATTTTGTTTTTCGAATTTCTGTACGTGTGCGTGTGAGTACGAGTTAGTTTTTATAGCTTATTTTACTTTCTGTAGAGTGCGTGAGTTTGTAATTTTCTTTATTTCTGCCTACTCATTAAGAGTTAAATGGCGCAATGCTTTTATTTCATTTCAGTAGTGTGTGTGGAGTGGGTTTACTTTCCTACAGTGTGCGTGCGTTTTCATTTATGTCGAGTGTGTGTGTGTGTGTTTACTTTATGTCGAGCGTGTGCGTGAATTTTACTTTCTGTTGAGAGAGTGTGTGCGTGTGCTGCATTTATTTAGCCCTACTCGTTTGAGTAGGACATGCTTATTTTCTCCCACCCATGTATTTGCGCCGGGACTCGCACTTTTACATCTTTCATTTCAGTCCTACTCGTTTGAGTAGGACTTGCAATTTTCTGCTTTCCTTTACTACTTTCCTTTTACTGCTTTCTTTACTGATTTCTTTATTGGTTTCCTCGCAAGCCGTCCCCATTCCGATGAGTGGCTAACCGTTCTTAGCCCTCGGTATCGAAGAGCATTGGGACAGATAAAATAGCTTAAAATAATAAAAGGTCTCATTTTTCTAATTAATTAAAGTACTTAAGGTTTGCCCGGGGTTAACGACGCGTAGGACCACATATAGATGTGTGGGTCCTATTTCCATTTTCCATACGCTCGCCGAGAGGCCGTGCGTATGGACAGTTCGCCCCTTGGCAAAGAGAGTCCCGCACTAACCCTCGAGAGAGGAGGCGCGCCAACTCTACCGGATTGGGTTCCCCACCCAATAGCGGGGTTCTTAGCGTAATGCGGGCGTTAAGAGGAATCCACTCTTATGTAATTTTATTTCCATTACATGACTTTGGACTTCATCTATGTGCCCACTCTTATGCAATATTATTTCTTTTATTTTGTTTTAACTTTGTTTTTGTTCTTTTAAAATGTGTGTGTGTGTGTATGAGATTAATTTTCATGGTATAATACTTAGTTATTTCTTACTTAGATTTGTTAGACTTAGGATTTTTCTAGCTTTTATGCATTCCTATAAGCCCGTAAAAAACATTTTCAAAGTGGTTTTGATTTTTCACTAAATTAGATTTTCCTTTTAGCTCGTAAAACTTTTATTCCTTTTTACTTTATTTTCACTTTTTAACCACTTTTGCGGAGTTATAGGAACGTTTATATAGTCGTTTTAATTTTTCGAACACTTTGTTTTTGCTTTTATTTTCAAAAACTTTTTGCCTGTTTAAATTTTATTTCTTCTTTTTATGCATTTCTACTGCATTCTATCAGTAGAAATGTATTCATTTCAATTTTTTGAGCACTTGCACTTTTCGTTTATTTGCAAAAACTTTTGCTCCTTTAAATTTTATTTTCACTTTTTATTCAATTCTACTGCAATTTAGCAGTAGAAATGTAGTCGTTTTAATTTTTCAGCAACTTCGTTTTTCCTATTTTTTGTACGTGTGTGTGCATGTTGGAGTTAGTTTTTATTACTTTCGTTCAATTCTGAAGAGTGCGTGCATGTGTTGAATTTATTTTCACCTACTCGTTAAGAGTTAAATGGCGTGCTTTTATTTCCCGCCTACTCGTTTGAGTAGGACTTGTACGTATACAATTTCATTTCTGTCGTGTGTGTGCGTATTTCAATTCCAGTATAGTGTGTTTACTTTTTGTAGAGTGGGTGTGTTTTAAGTTTATGTCGAGTGCATGAGTGTTAGCTTTTATTTTCCGCCTACTCGCTAGGAGTTAAATGGCTGGATTTTATTTATCTCCTACTCACTTGAGTTAAATGGCCGGTCTTTATTGTAATAATTGGAATGGACTTGTAAATGCATTTATTTTCTCCTACTCATTTGAGTAGGACTTGCTTTCTTTTTCCCGCCCACTCATTTGAGCCGGGACTTGCACTTTTACAGCATTCATTTCAGTCCTACTCGTTTGAGTAAAACTTGCAATTTACTGCTTTCCATTTACTGTTTTCATTTTCCTACTTTATTTTACTGCTTTAATTTTCTGCTTTTTCACCGCTGCCGTCCCCATTCTGATGAGTGGCTAACTGTTCCTAGCCCTTAGTATCGAATAGCATTGGGACAAATAAAATAACTTAAAATAATTAAAGGTCTCATTTTTCTAATTAATTAAAAACACTAGGTTTGCCCGGGGTTTACGACGTGTAGGACCACATAATCAAATTGTGGGCCCTATTTCCGTAGTCCATACGCTAGCTAGCTGAGAGGCCGTGTGTATGGACCGATCACCACTTGGTAAATGGAGTTCCGCACTAACCCTCGAGAGAGGAGGCACACCAACTCTACCGGATAGGGTTCCCCACCCAATAGCGGGGTTCTTAGCATAATGCGGGCATTAAGAGGAATCCTTCGTCGGACGAGAGCCCGGTCGAATAGTATTAATGTTCAGGTGAGCGATAGTCCTAGAGATAGGTGAGCTCATTTTAGTGGAACCTCCACGGCCAAGTCCCCGCCTTAATTATTTAGAAACTTATGATCTATTTTTATTAAAAGTCTATTTTAGTTCGAATTTAATTTGGTGCCATCGAGCTAAGCTCTTCATCTGCTCCCCCCTTTATTATGCTTTTATTTTCGGCCTTTTGTTTAGATATATTACCCGACAAGTAATTATTGGTAAAATAATAGTCCCCTCCAGGGAAGTGTAGAAATAATCGAACCGACCCCGAGAACAATACGACCTCGATATTCCACCCGGAATATCCTGTACTACTCACGATAGTTGCACTTGCCTCCTTTCGCTAAAACTCGATCACACCTTTTTATATCCAAATAAATAAATACGCGCGCCCCGTTTTCTAAATAAAAACCAAATCCGCTTTTCTACTTAAATAAAATAGCCCGGGGCGCCGCGCATCCTCACCTATTTTTGGTATTTTAACCGCATTAAGTTTTCAGACTTGATGTGAAAAATATCAATCAAGTTTTTGGCGTCGTTGCTGGGGATATCAATCAAGTTTTTGGTGCCGTTGCCGGGGATTTTTCGAGTCGTTATTTTGAACCCTAAAAATCTATTAATTTTACCTATATATATTTATATAACAAAAAAATAGTTTGGCCAACTAACAAAAAATATACTAATAATAATAATCATCATAAGAATCATAATAATAAAACTAAAAAACATACAAAATTTTAAAACTAAAAAAAAATTGAAAAACACATAAAACTGAAAAAATCGAAAAACCTCTAAAAAACCAAAAACAAATCTACAAAATGAAAAAAAAAACTTAAAACGTTTTTTCATTATTTTTATGAAAAAACTATAAACAAAATAAAAATTAAATAAAACTTTAAAAACTTAAAAAACTAAAAAACCCTCAAAACCTAAAACAAAACTAAAAAACCTACCTCAAAAATCAACTAAAAAATAAAAAATCTACTTTAAAAAAACAAAAAAATAATAATTTGATTATAAAAAAAATGTATATATTTTGCTTATTTTATTTTCACTTATTTTGCTTCGGCGCGCTTCCCATTTTTGTGCGCGCTACGGGAGCGCATTTCTATCGCACTCTTATAGCTAAGACGTTAGCTTGCGAGTTACCACACACATGCCCCCCACCCACCCACAATCTTTTCGCCGGGTTTATATTTTCGTTTTATTTTTTTCTGTTATATTTTTGCTTCTTTCTTCGTCTTCTAACAATAATCCAGGGTTTCAACCCGGCCCTCCCGGACTCGTCTTAGGGAAGCTTCTACCCTCATTTTTTTCCATTTTTTAAATATTATGATCTGTATATTATCGTTCCGCATACTTAGACTGCAACATTGGGGACAATGTTGGGTTTAAGTATGAGGGTGTTTTCCTATTCTGCATTTTTTATAATTCCGTACTCATAAAAAATACAAAAAAATTAAAAACTTAAAACCTAAAAAAATTTCCTTGTTTTTTATATTCAAAAAACTCAAAACAAAATCATAAAACAAAAACAAAAATCACAAAAACAAAACTAATAAAACATCAAAAAATTAAAAAAAACATTTTTCTTTTTCCTTTGTAAATATTTCTTTGTAAAAATAATTCTCTTTCTGCCCCCCTCTTCTTATTTGTAAAGCTCGCTTTTTAGCATGACCGCGGCGTTCGATTCATCGAACCAACCACCCAAATAAGAGTCTGTTCACGGGCCTTCGAGTTTTTACTTTGTACATTATTTGAAAACAAAAAAAAATATCTCTCCGAAAAAAAAAAAAATTTTCTCTTTCCCCCCTATCTTTTTTATAAATAATACTTTTTTTCTCTCCCCTTTCTTATAAATAATTTGATAAAAAACTAAAAAATCAAAAAAAATAAAAAAAAATTTTGAAAATCCAAAAACCCTAAAAATATAAAAAACAAAAAATCATAAAAAAGGAATAACTCTAAAAATAAAAAAAAGATAATAATCAAAACACAAAAAATGAAATGATATAAACTCTAAAAAATCCAAAAACATATGTTATGATAATTATGTAATAAAATAAATCGAATATACCATATCTTAACGCTTTTGCTTTCCAAAAATCTAGTTTTGAGTTAATTTATAAGCGAATTTTTAAATTTTTTGCTTACTATTCGTTTATTAATTAAAGTTCGATAGATTTCAGTGTCTGGGGTTAAGATTTAAAGAATTTTTCATGTCTTTTCCTTATCATTGAGAACATATTTTTCACTACCACTTCTAATTTATAAATAGAAGCTTGTTTTTTTATGTTAGAAAATAACAATCATGGATTTCAATTATTTCTACTTTTTGCTTTTATAAACATCGGAACGTTCATTTTAAAAAGGTTGCTCTCAAAACTTTTTTATTAAAAGCTAGTTTTCTTTTTGAAAAAATAAACCAACCTCCATTTTTTCATGTCTTACCTGGCTTGCATACCCCTATTTTATCCCTTAAAAGATCCTATGTCAATGGGAATAAGATTTCATTCTGTAAACATAGGCACCCAATATTTAAAAAGATTATATGTTATGGAGTAAGAGGATAAAATTCATTACTCCTACACATATACATTGTGTTATTTATTATTTATGAAGAAAGAAAAAAAATTATTGTATGTTAGGAAAATATGATTTCATTTTCCTTAACATTCATCCAAAAAGAGAAAAAATATATGTAGAGGTTCGAGAAAAAATTGCCTCGCCTCTAATTCCAAGACTTCTTCATAAACCACCAAACCACTTATCCTATTTCAATAATTCTAGAATTAATTTAAAATTTTTTGAGAGCACAACTTTTAAATTGCATTATTTCCTTTAACTTCTTTTAAGCTAAAGTTTTTTGTATAATTGCAATGCATCTTTGTTAAACTAACAAAAATAAAAATTTGCTTTCTATTTTATTTTTTTCTAGAAGTATTTTTGAAACTCTTCCTCTATTTATAATATTTTTTATAATTTAGGATTTAATTCTTAGATCTCGGATATTTATTTTGATCTTACTTTTAATTAAGTCAAGCAGTAGCTAAACTTAGGATTTCTTTTATTCCTTATAAGTTCATCTCCAACTTTTTCTCTAGAATAACAAAAGCCTAAGTATGAGGGTATTCGATGAATTGTAAATATACCTATATTTATGTACATTAAATTAGTCGTTTTAGTTTAGGTTTTGTAATTTTTCTTTATTTTTCTTTAATAAAATGTTTCTTTTTTAAAAAATAGTTCTAACTTGTTTTATTTTTGTTTTCTGAAATTTGAAGGAAAAATCCAAAAAAACTGCCCAAAACAGTAAGTACACGCCCGTGTACTTACTGGTCACGCCAGTGTCCAGGGCGTGATAATCCAATTTCCCGTGAAATCAGCTCGACGAATTCAAGCTCGACGATCGTCGACACGCCCGGCCCCACGCCCGTGTCAATCCGACAAGGGGCGTGACCCAAGCCCGTGACCACTTCAGCAAGCTCGATGAAAATTCTGCTCGACATTTTCAACTCGACGATCGTCGACCAACCCGACATGCCCAACGTCACGCCCGTGACTAAGGGTGTGACTCCTCCACCTGGCTGACAAAGACCCACGCTCGACCATCTTCCCACTCGACGATCTTCCCGCTCGACGATCGTCGAACTCGATCATCCCACTCGATGATTTTTCTGCTTGACGATTTGTCCTGCTTGATGATTTTTCCTGCTTGACGATCTTCCCGCTCGACTACCGTCGAACTCCTCGACAATCACGCTCGACGATTTTTCAACTCGACAAGACCCGGTGACAACTTAAAGACCCGCGCCCAGATCTACCTCTCTGACACGCCGAGAGTCACGCCTACGACCTGGGGTGTGACCAACGCGATACCGACACGTGTCCAGCCCGAAGTCCAATTTCCCGTCAAATCGACGGCTGCATTTTGTACAGTGCTGACACGCCCCCCTACACGCCCGTGTCAGGGGGCGTGTCACCTGAAAATTTTTGTCTAAAAATTCAGAGCTTCTGCTTGTAATCTTGTTCCACTTTTTGGATCCATTTTGCTTAAGGGGTCGGCTGATAGATGATTTCCAAAGCCTTGTAATAGGATTTTCTCCCCCCCCTCTCTTACTTTTATTTTTATTTTATAATCTCCTTTTATTATTAATGCAAATGTAATTTTATTTCCATTACATGACTTTGGACTTCATCTATGTGCCCACTCTTATGCAATCTTATTTCTTTTATTTTGTTTTAACTTTATTTTTGTTCTTTTAAAATATGTGTGTGTGTATGAGATTAATTTTCATGCTATTATACTTAGTTATTTCTTACTTAGACTTGTTAGACTTAGGATTTTTCTAGCTTTTATGCATTCCTATAAGCCCGTAAAAAGCGTTTTCAAAGTGGTTTTGATTTTTCACTAACTTAGATTTTCCTTTTAGGTCGTAAAACTTTTATTCCTTTTTACTTTATTTTCACTTTTTAACCACTTTTGCGGAGTTATAGGAACGTTTATATAGTCGTTTTAATTTTTCAAACACTTCATTTTTGCTTTTAATTTCAAAAACGTTTTGCCCGTTTAAAATTTTTTTTCTTCATTTTATGCATTTCTATCGCATTCTATCGGTAGAAATGTATTCATTTCAATTTTTCGAGCACTTGCACTTTTCGTTTATTTGCAAAAACTTTTGCTCCTTTAAATTATATTTTCACTTTTTATTCAATTCTACTGCATTTTAGTGGTAGAAATGTAGCCGTTTTAATTTTTTAGCAACTTAATTTTTCCTATTTTTTGTACATGTGCGTGCGTGTTGGAGTTAGTTTTTATTGCTTTCGTTCAATTCTGAAGAGTGCGTGCGTGTGTTGCATTTATTTTCGCCTACTCGTTAAGAGTTAAATGACGTGTTTTTATTTCCCGCCTACTCGTTTGAGTAGGACTCGTACGTGTGCATTTTCATTTCTGTCGTGTGTGTGCATATTTCAATTCCAGTAGAGTGTGTTTACTTTCTATAGAGTGGGTGTGTTTTAATTTTATGTCGAGTGCGTGAGTGTTAGATTTTATTTTCCGCCTACTTGCTAGGAGTTAAATGGGTGGATTTTATTTACCGCCTAATCACTTGAGTTAAATGACAGGTCTTTATTATAATAATTGGAATGGACTTGTAAATGCATTTATTTTCTCCTACTCGTTTGAGTAGGACATGCTTTCTTTTTCCCGTCCACTCATTTGAGACAGGACTTGCACTTTTACAGCTTTCATTTCAGTCCTACTCGTTTGAGTAGGACTTGCAATTTACTGCTTTCCATTTACTGTTTTCATTTTCCTGCTTTATTTTACTGCTTTAATTTTCTATTTTTCACCGCTGTCGTCCCCATTCTGATGAGTGGCTAACCATTCTTAGCCCTCAGTATCGAAGAGCATTGGGACAAATAAAATAACTTAAAATAATTAAAGGTCTCATTTTTCTAATTAATTAAAAACACTTAAGGTTTGCCCGGGGTTTCCGACGCGTAGGACCACATAATCGATGTGCGAGCCCTATTTCCATAGTCCATACGCTAGCTAGCCGAGAGGTCGTGCGTATGGACCGATCACCCCTTTGTAAATGGAGTTCCGCACTAACCCTCGAGAGACGAGGCGCGCTAACTCTACCGGATTGGTTTCCCCCCCCCCCAATAGCGGGGTTCTTAGCATAATGCGGGCATTAAGAGGAATCCTTCGTCGGATGAGAGCCCGGTCAAATAGACTTAATGTTCAGGTGAGCGATAGTCCTAGAGATATGTGAGCTCATTTTAGTGGAACCTCCACGGCCAAGTCTCTACCCTAATTATTTAGAAACTTTGGATCTCTTTTTATTAAAAGTCTATTTTAGTTCGAATTTAATTCGGTGCCATCGAGCTAAGCTCTTCATCAGCTCCACCCTTTATTATGCTTTTATTTTCTGCCTTTTGTTTATATATATTACCCGAGAAGTAATTATCGATAAAATAATAGTCCCATCCAGGTAAGTGTAGAAATAATCAAACCGACCATGAGAATAATACGACCTCGATATTCCACCCAGAATATCCTGTACTACTTACGATAGGTGCACTTGCCTCCTTTCGTTAAAACTCGATCACACCTTTTTATATCCAAATAAATAAATACACGCGCCCCGTTTTCTAAATAAAAACCAAATCCGCTTTTCTACTTAAATAAAATCGCCCGGGGTGCCGCGCATCCTCACCTATTTTTGGAGTTTTAAACGCATTAAGTTTTCGGACTTGATGCGAAAAATATCAATCAGTAGTCATGATGAGGAGAGGGTTCAGTTGACTAGTGTTAAGAGGTGCTCGGGATCGACGAAAGATCATCTTTCCTATGGAGAGAGAGAGAGAGAGACAAAATACACCAGAGTTAGATCCAGAATAATCTTAAAAGGGATCGTGAATTGGGTAATAACAAATAATAGTAAGTGCCTTGTGAAAGGGAGCTTTGGGCTTCAGCCCATCGTAGTTCCTAGTGCCCCCGAGAGCCCTTCACATAGAATGCCCTGGGAAGTCCAATGTTAACGTAAACAGTAAGACTAAATGGATTAAAGAGTAATTAGAAATAATCTAGGGTTATGCTTACACACACACTCCACGGGGTGGTGGAAGTTAGGTTGGATCACACGGGCGATAGGCTCGATGGTTTTGGTGATGGGCAGGTTAGCCTGGCGATCCGATGGCTCGGTAGATAATTGTGACGGACGAGTTAGTCCGGCGAGCCAATGGCTCGGTAGATAACTGTGACAGACGGGTTAGTCTGGGGAGCTCTTGGCTCGATAGATAGTTGTGACGGATGGAATAGTTCGGAGAGCTTTGGCTCGGTGGAAAATACAATAATGTTACATGTACATAAGATATAGGGTGGTGGGTCTTTGGTATTGGAAAGTCGTCATACAGATCACAATACGTTGACACGACAAGTGTGGTTTTGCACTTGGCCAAATAAAGCCCGGTGCGTAAATACAAGAGTACGCAGGAGCTCTGCTTAGTGCACCTACGTTGAGGCATACGATACGTCTGACTTGTAGTGTTGATACTGGTTTAGAGGTGTGCGAGGCCCAACCCACCGCTTCGGTTTGCCACGATGGAGGTATCCTGGAAGGTTAGGCTCCAGAAAGGAGGAACTAAAGGTCTGTGTGCACAGAGACGAGTGTGTGTGTTGCACTTGAATGTTCACATCATGTTATACTTGCATGACATAACATCATCATTGCATATAACCCTTGACACCTATTATATAAATTGGTATGGGACACTTTATACAATAGGCCTTTAAAAATGACCCTATGGTCTATAGGTTTGGATGGGCATTCCTATAGGTCATGGTTACCTACTTTGTTTACCATCTCATACTATACTTACTTACTTGTTCTTGTGTATACTTATGCTGCTTACTTACTACTGCTCACATATACTTGCTCTGTTTATGAACTCATGATAGACTAGTTCCGTCGTCACATGCTTTCTTTGTTACTCTTCACCTTCAATACCTTCCCTTTCCTCCTCCCCACTCAGTGGATGATAGAACCTAGTCTTTTAGACTAACAGTCGTTGATCAAACCATTTTAGGGGATCGTGGAGCCGAATCAGGAGACGAAGCCCCAGAGGTCAATGTGCATAGAGACAGAGCAGTCTACCACGGGAGTCCAGCCAACAGGGATAGTGAGTCCCGACCATTAGTAGATATTATAGATTTGCTTCCGCGATTGAGTGAATTGTAGTGAGGATTTTGATGTATCGGGCAGGAGCCCTCTTTAGTACTTTGCCTTATCATTACTATGGACTCTCCCTTCGTGGATAATTATACTATATTTAAAGTGATATTTGTGGACTTGTATTTGAGTTTTCATGTACTCTTATATTTATTCTACTCTTCTACGATCGGTATGGCTGGAAGGATTGACCTTTTGTAGTGATGACCTTCCCGGGTGTGTTGGTGTCACCGCAAAGCGGTGGTTCTGGGCATAAGAGCCCGGTAGTTTTGCAAAAAAAAGGTGTCTTACAAACTAGTATCAGAGGTAAACCTCGATCGGAAGAGTAGAAATCCACTGACCCTGGGTCACCCCCGCTCGAGTTTAATTTGGGGACAAACTAAGCAGCGAAAGCTGTGGTATTCCCATATCAGGGATCACATGTAATTGTCACTTTTAATTTGGTTTGGGTCAAAATTCTTACAATTTCCTTTGTTATGCAGCCCCCGGCATATCCTACACCGCAGGGCGGAGCCCAGCAAACTCCAAATGTTGCACCACCTCCATTGGCTCCCACTCCGTTTCTACAGTCAGATATGGGGCAGACTCTGATGACCATTTTGGAGGCCTTCAGGGCCCAGCAGGCTCCGACTCCGCAGCCGAACCTGGGGGCCAATTAGTTGAGCATCTTCTGAGGATTCTCTCCCCCATCTTACATGGGGATGGAGTTGGCAGTGCGGACGGAGGAGTTTCTTGATATCATATTCAAGATGCTGGCCGGGATACGGTTCCCGTGGGAGGAGATTGTACCTATAGTGGTCTCCTACTTGGAGTCTCATGGCAAGAGATGGTGGAAGACACTTCTGGATACGACATTTACAGATCAGGAGGTTACTGACGTCACTTGGGAGGAGATCAGGCCGCACTTTTGGAGAACTTCGTCCCACAGTCGGGAAGAGATGTGCTGGAAGACAGGTTCCTGCAGCTGAGGCAGGGCAATAAGACGGTGGTGGAGTACCATCGGGAGTTCAATCACTTAGCCAGGTTTGCGGACTCCTATACGCTCGACGAAGCGGGTTATACCAAGAGGTTCTATAAGGTCCTTCGAGAGGATATGAGACAGGCTCTTTTGTTTGTATCTGACGGGCCTATACCTCGGATTCTGGAGATGGCAAAGAGGTTGGAGGCTGATTGGCACACGACTTGAGGCCGAAAGAGGCCAACTGAGGATTATGGTCAGGGATGCAGGAATGATCAACGGAGGGGCCGCTTTGCAGATGAGAGAAGGGCAGATGACCAACCCTGCCAGGAGTTAAGACAGGAGCTGAGGGAGACAGTGGTATTGGCCTATCAACCTCTTCAGATTCGGGGGATATAGAGGCCCGGGGGTGTGGCACTTCCCCCGATCGAGTGCCAAAACTGTCATCAGGTAGGGCATATCTAGAGAAACTGTCTTATGAAAGGGGCACCTCTACCGGCACCACTGGCTGCCCCGACCGCTCAGCAGGTTGCAGGCCGAGGCCGTGGAAGACGACTTGGTTTCCATGCCAGAGATTGGAGGCAAGAGAGGGAGGAGCTGTATTCTCTAGACTTGGCTCCACCCCGGGACCCGGCTAGGGTGATTGCAGGTATGCTAGTAATTTTATGTTGTTATTTATTTTTGGAACTTTTGAAATCACAAACAACAGTAGCATACTAGGAAAGAAAACCATGGGCTCAGTTACCTAAACATACTTTAATAAACAGGAATAGTTGTGGTGTGCGGCAAACCTACCCACACCTGGGTGGATACTGGGGCGTCGCACAATTTTGTCTCCGAGGAGTTCGTACAAGTACTGGAGGGAGATAAAGATTATTCAGGAGTCGCCAGGAGGGTGTGTCTCCCCAACGGGACGGAGGTCTTAGCTAATGCTAAGTGCCTCCTGAAGGTGACTATTGATGGACTGACACTGGAGGCCTTAGAAACGGTCTTGAGGATGCCGGACTTCGACCTAGTTCTGGGCATGACATGGCTTACTTGGAACCACGCACAGATAGATTGTCCAGCAAAGAAGGTTTTACTGAGTTATGAAGACACCTTCGCGACCTTCTAAGGTACTACTCCAGTATCTCGTGGTATGCTATCTTCTATTCATGCCGTCAAGGCCCATATGTAGGGATATGAGGTTTATCAGGTATTCTTTGATATGGTTGAGGCCAAGACGGAGGTTACCGATATATTGATGGTGCGGGACTTTGCGTATGTGTTCCTAGAGAAGCTACCAGAATTGCCGCCGCACCACGAGAAGGATTTCCATATTCAGTTGGTACCTTGAGCTAAGACGGTGTCTAGGTCTCCTTACCGTATGGCTCCAAAGGAGCTGGTGGAGTTCAGGAGTCAGCTAAAGGAGCTAGTGGAGGCTGCATTCGTTAGGCCAAGCTCCACTTCTTGGAGAGTCCGGTCTTGTTTGTGAAGAAGAAGGACGGGACCCTCTGGTTGTGTATCGACTATCATGCACTAAACCGATTGACAGTCCGAAACACCTACCCACCACCAAGGATAGACGAATTATTTGATCAGCTAGTGGGAGCACATTGGTTCTCGAAGCTGGATTTGAGGTCGGGGTACTATCAGTTACGGATTCAGGAAGAAGACATCCCAAAGACGGCGTTTAGCAGCAGATATAGCCTGTATGAGTTTATCGCGATGCCCTTTGGGTTCACGAATCCGCCATCGACTTTTATGAGCATGATAAACCGATTGTTCGAGCCGTACTTCGATAGATTTATCATTGTGTTCATAGATGACATCCTCATTTATTCGAAGACAAACGAAGAGCATGAACAACATCTGGTCTTGACTCTAGAGAAGCTCATGGAGCATCAGTTGTATGCCAAGTTTAGTAAATTCCAGCTTTGGCTGACGGAGGTGGCGTTTTTAGGCCAAGGTTTGGAGGTTGATCCAGGTCGGTGAAATCACGACGGTCGACTGGAGGTTGAAGACGATCCGATCACCTTCGGATTAGATCAGTAGGTTTTAAAGATTATTAAGGTTTTATATTTTTAACCCTTTACTGTGCCCCCTTTAAATTAGATAAAGGAGACCCTTAGTTGCTAGATCGTAAAGCATGGCCAACATGAAAATTATATCCCTTGAAGTTTATTTTAATTTAAAATTGATTTCAACTCATTTTAAGTCGTTTGACCACAACACTCAAAATGGTGCAGCCTATACATATGCTTGACCAGAGACTAAATTGAGTGCCCCCATCAATCCATTCATCCAAATGACTTGAAATATTGGTTGGGGCTCACTCTTACCTATACCTATAATATATCCAAAAATGGGAATTTTTGGGAAAAAATTTCCTAAAGTTTATAGAAATATAATAAAACTTGCTTGAATTATTTAAGGGGTCTAATAACCTCTAAATCCACCAAAATTGTGGTGTATATCTCCTATGTTCATGATATGACTATGGTAAAAATGTTAACCCAATTTAGTGTGATTCGGACAGGTTTTGGTGAGACCAAAGTATTGCCCTTAAGGGGTTAATTTAGGGCAAATAGTGTTTGGGGCATAGAAGGGCCAATTCTCGCCCAAACGGGTTGGGACTTTGGCCAGAGATCCATGCTTAGCTTAAACACCCTCACATGGAGTTTAGGGTAGATTATGGTCGATTTGTCGTAGGACCCTAGTTCAAACCCTAAGGTCGAACTTTGGGGGTTTGTGAAAGACATGGTGTGATATGTCCATGTGTGAACTTGGGGTTTAGTCCATGTAATCATAGGATGATAAATAGCCCTAGGAAGGAATTTAGTGACAATTAGACTTAGACACACAACTTAAACCAATTAGGGATAGTTGAGGCCTACAGCTTTTACGAAAATATTGAAGGGTCATATTGCCTTGGATCCTTATGAAATTTTGCTAGAAGAGTTTTTATAACAATATGAGTCTCTGCAAATTATTGTAGGATGTTTGGAAGACATTAACTCATACTTATAGTTATAACTTTTATGTTGTCCCTAAGGATTATTTTGATAACATCATGGTTAAACTAACTTATAATGTTATGTAACTTAGTCAGAGATGATTTATGATCATATTAATGCCCTGGTAAAGTTTGTATAATTTTTCGATAATATTTTGAGGTACTTCTCTCTTCAATTCTATTTATTATATTTATCTTAAATTAATTATTTAGGAGCTGAAACTTTTTTGAATGTTTATGAAACTTAGTATTCTCTTTTATTTTGGCTTCATATAGTGATAATAATTTTTGGGTGGGCATAACTTAAGGAAATCTAGTACTTCATGTTCAAAATTACCACTGACCTAAATTTTGGGAAATTTATAAATGCCAAATTAATTAGGAAAATTATAAGTTTCTGTATTTGGGCTAAATGTGTCATGATGGACCCACAATAATTATCTTAGGCCCTTTGGATGAATTTTTGGAGTACCTCCTGTCATGTACATCATATACAGCTTAGATTGGTCTGCATTTAGTAAAACTACGAAATTGTGATAATATGTGGAATGGACATAGGGAGTTGGGTTGATTGTATACTGATTTGGTAAGGTGAAAAAGAGAGCTTCATTAGGAGTCATGTTGAGGAGAGTGTTGGTTTGACTAGTGTTAAGAAGTGCTCGGGATCAACGAAAGATCGTCTTTCCTATGGAGAGAAAGAGTCAAACACACTAGGGTTAGATTAAAATAAGGTTTGTTATGGGTAGATACCAATAATAATAAGTACCTTATGAAAGGAAGCTTTGGGCTTTAGCCCATCATAGTTCCTAGTGCCCTCGAAAGCCCTTCACAAGGAATGCCTTGTGCAGTCTAAGGTTAACGTAAGCCGTAAGACTAAATGGAATACAAGAGTAATTAAAAATACTCTAGGATTACACTTACACTCACACTCCCCGGTTGGTGGGGATATTGGAAAATGTGTACCAGATTTGGAGACGCCTCACCTAACTCAATGATGTACAACAAGTTGTATTTGATGTTATTTTGAGTTATCATGTGTAGGTTAAGAAAATGGAAAGGAAAAGTTTTTAAGTACAAGTGTTGACACCTAGGAATGGTTGTGTCGACACCAAGGGACAGATTGTGTCGACATCCAGAATTTGTGTCGACACACAAAAAATCTGTCGACAATGCTTTGTCGACACTAAGGGCCTAACTTGTGTCGACATTATCAGGAGCTGTGTCGGCACACAGAGAAGCTGTCGACACATTCCAGAATTCTGTCGACAATGACTGTATCGACACACAGAACTTGTGTCGACACACACCAGAATTCTGTCGACACCAACTTTGTCAAGACAAGGAGTGGTTGTGTCGACATACAGAACTTGTGTCGACACATTCCACAGAAGCTATGTCGACAACAACAAGACTTGTGCCGACACATGGACTATGTGTGTCGACACATATGAAGAATTCAGTTGACATTTTTTGCTATTGAGTCAAAGTTAATTGAAGGCTGAAGTAATACAAGTGAAGACTTGACAGCTGTCATTACTGACATTGCTGTCATACCTGTAAGAGGTGTTAGAAGACTGTTTGAAACCGGAACAACCAGTTACTATGGATGAAGCATATAAATAGATGTGCTCTCTCAACAATTAGACAACACAGATAACAACAAGAAGAACAACAACAGATAACAGATAGTTGAGCTATTATTATCTCTGAAGGATTGAGAATCTAGAAGAAGAGAAAGAAACAGTCAATATATTGTAGTGAGAGAAAAATAAGAAGGTGAGAAGATCTCATCCAGTGAAGGCAGATCCTAAACAGTTTGCCTGAAGAATTCAGATTAATATCTGAAGGAGGAAGATTGAAGATCAACTCCAACATCAAGAAGATCAACCCTACTATGTTCAGATTCAAGAAGCTTTGAAGAAAGCTAAGTCAGGTTGATCCTTAAGAAGCCAGTTCTATCAAGAACTGATCAAGAAGTCTTCAACCAATTCTCACTCCATCTGGTTGAAGATATCAACAACTTTTCATCAATAATTTTGTAGGATATGTACTAGATCTAAGTGTAGGAGATTTACATCTCTGAGTTGTAAGCCTAAATTATTAAGGCTGAGGTAGGAATGTGTGCCTGAGGTAGGGGAATCTGTTCCCTGAGTTGTAGGCCTGTGATAGAGGCTGTGGTAGGGCTATTGCCTGAGTTGTAGGAGTGGGTGTCACTCTGAGTTGTAGGCCTGTGGAAGAGACTGAGGTAGGGCTTGTTCCTGAGTTGTAGGAGTGTGGATTCACTCTGAGTTGTAGGAACCATTCTTGGTTCTGAGCTGTAAGATCTGCGGATCTGAGAAGAAGGAAGGAAGTTAGGCCGAATCTAATACAATGCTAGATAGGCGAAGGGGGAAAGTGGATGTACCCATCATTTGGGGAACCACTATAACATTTGTGTGTAATCTGTGAATGTTGTGTATGTGAATGTTGTGTTGGAAGTACTGCTGAATACATTTTTAAACTAGATAGAATTATCTGCCTAAGTAAGAAAAAAAATTGAACCTATTCACCCCCCCCCCCTCTAGGTGTTTAGAACATCTTGAAACTAATTCTATCAAGTGGTATCAGAGGGAGGTTACTCAAAGAATAAACCTAACATTCTGAGTAGATCTCCAAGGCCGAAATCTATTAGGCAAAATGGGTTCCATAGAGAATCATAAGGAGTTTGATTCCATGAAGTTACCCATATGCAGGAATGAAATTTTTGGCATATGGAAAGAAAGAGTTAGATTGTTTACGGAAGCTTCATATCCAAGAATCTACATGACAGTCAAAGAAGGGTCATTCATTACAATGAAAGTCTCAGTTCTTGATGCAAATCTCAGAACACCAAAGGAATATTCTGAAATGACAAAGGATGAAATCATCTTGGCTACTATGGATTAGAGAGCTCAGAATATAATAGTTAGTGTCATAGATGATTCCACATTCCAAAATTTGATTCACTGCAAGAACTCCAAAGAAATGTGGGACACCCTTATTGTCTACATGGAGGGTTCAGAAGTGGTGAGAGAAGATAGAAAGTCTACGATGAATCAGGAATATGAAAGTTTTAGATAATCTAAAACAGACAGTATAACTGAATGTTACAAGAAATTCTTCAGAATAGTTAATGAATTGATGTCATATGGATGAGTATTCAGTATATATGAGTTAAATGATAAATTTCTGAGATCATTGACTAAAGACTGGGACACTAAGATATGTGCCATTAGGGAAGTGGCTAGACTAGCAGAAATTTCACCTCCAACATTATTTGGCAAACTGCTTTCATATGAAATGCAGCTGATGGTCAGAAAATAGGAGGGGAAACGTAATAAAATTGATTCCAGAGATAAGTCAGTGGCTTTCAAGACTGAAGCCATAAGAAAGGATAGGAGGATGTCTCCATCACCTCCTAGGAAAGCTGCAGAAGTTGTTTCAGATAGTTCAGACAGCCACACATCAGATAGTCCAAATTCTGATGAAGAATTAGGAGCTTTCTCAAGTCAATTTCAAAGGTTTTTGAAGAAGAAATAGTGGAGATCCAAGCCATCATCCTCAAAATTCAAGGATGATTACTATCAGAAAAAAAAATCCTCTAGAAGGACATGTATAGCTCTAAACCTAGTAAATTATCTTCAACTAAGATTGTTTGCTGTTGCTACAACAGGCCAGGACATATGGTAGCTGATTGTCCTAACAAAAGAAAAGAATGAAATGATAAGAAGAAACTAAATAACATGGTCAAGAAGGAGAAATCCCTTGTTGCAAAGAAGCAAAAAAGTTGGTCAGATTCTTCTTCATCAGATTCTGATGCTGAAGCTGAAGCTGAAGCATATATAGGACTATTGGCAACTGAAGAGGATGTAGAAGAGGATGAATTCTTGAAGTGGCTGGATTCAGTAAATGAAATTGAAGAACCTTGTTGTAAAGGGCTGATGGCCTTGACAGAAGAAGATCAATGCCAGGATCAGCTTGGACCTAGTAAGGTAAACAATTCTTCAATAGATTCTGATTACTATACTGGTTTAGAATTAGAAGCATCTGCATCAACAGATGTAGATGAATCTGAATCTGAAGGAGATGTTCATCAACTTATTAATGAATATGGTGACCTTTTGCAAGTACTTAAGAAAAGCAGAATCCTTAATAAGGCACATGCTAAGGAAATTGCTGATCTTAAGCAGGCTGCATTAGATTCAGAAAAATTGCTGGATCTAAAGATGAATGAAGTAGCCAAACTGAAAAACATAACTGTTATTCAGATGGGTACTATTACATTCAAGAATGGTCAAATCAAAAGTTTGGAAGTCAAACTTCAGAAGAAAAAGGTTCTGGTGGCTAAGTTCTCTAAGCCAAAATCAGTTTTACCTTTATTTGATGACTTTATTCCTAAAAAAGGTAAGACTGGATTGGGCTTTGATGGAAATGCAAGGGCTGCCAATTCCAAAAGAAAAGGCAAAGCCCCAGTACAACCTCTAGCCTTTATACCCTCCATTTCCTTCAAAAAGGTATGACAGCGAACTAATAGATATGATCATGATATTATACATGGTAATGGTAAGCCTGAAATTCTGAATAACAATGGTGTAGCTCAAGTACTCAAGCAAAGAACTACTGTACCAACAATGTTAAGATCAGCTGACAGCAATGCTATTAGAATTGTACCTAAAAAGAGGTACAATAGATAAAATTGTTGGTGCTGTGGTAAGATAGGGCAATATGCCTTAGAATGCTGGCACAACACCAGTGTCAGGAAGATTGCCAGCTTGCCTGTGAGGAAGGATGTTGGTAAGAATATTAAGTTTCAATCTAACATGAACCTAGAACCCAATAAAAGTTGGGGTTCTAAGGTAACTTAATTTTATTTGATGTAGGTGGGTCCAAGTTGTCATACCCCTATATGGTACTTGGACAGTGGATGTTGCAGGCACATGACTGGAATAAGAAGAATGTTAAAGGACTATACTACCATAGAGAATGGACCTAAAGTGATCTTTGGTGGATCAGAAAAAGGGGTCATTAAAGGGTTTGGTAATATTTCCTTTAGTTCTATAACAATCACTCAAGTGGCTTATGTAAAAGGTTTGAAACATAACTTAATAAGCATAAGTTAGTTGAGTGATCTTGGGTATGACATATCATTTATTAAGAATGGCTGTCAGATCAAAAGGACAAGTGATCAGAAAGTGATCTTGTCTGGTTATAGAAAAGGGAATGTTTATTGTTTAAATTTTGATTATGAAAACATGAACTCTCATATATGTTTAGTTGCAGATGAGAAAGCATCTCAGTGTGTCCAATGGCATAAGAGGCTAGCTCATCTGAACTATAAGACTATAGGCCAGCTCTATAGTTTAGAGTTAGTGAGAAATGGTCCTCAATTTAAGTGCATAAAAGAGGGTATATGCTCAGCTTGTCAAAAAGGCAAGCAGACAAAATCCTCTTTTCATTGTCTTGATACCAAAGACTCTGTGAGGTGTTTGTACATCTTGCATATGGATCTATTTGGTCCTATGCCAGTTCATAGTCTAGGTAGGAAAGTCTATACTTTTGTGGTGGTATATGACTATTCTAGATATACATGGGTTTTCTTTTTGAGGCAGAAATCTGAAATCCCTAATGTCTTTCATAACTTTGTTAAACAAATTCAGAATGAATATAACAATTTAGTGGTCAAAATCAGAAGTGTCCATGGAACTAAATTTCAGTCTGAGTGTATGACAAGGTTTTGTGAAGAACTAGGGATTCATCAGGAATTCTCCTGACCTAGAACACCTCAGCAAAATGCTATTGCTGAAAGAAAGAATAGAACTCTCATTGAGGCTGGTAGAACTCTACTCAGTGACACTTCACTCCCAGAATATTTTTGGGCTGAGGCAGTAAATACTGCTTGCCATGTTCTCAATAGAGCATCTATAACTAAGAACCACAAAAAGACTCGCTATGAGATTATGAAGGGAAGAAAACCAAATATATCCTACTTTAGGATCTTTGGTAGTGGGTGTTATGTGCTTAACACTGACGTGTCTCACCAAACTAAGTTTGCTACCAAATCTCAAGATGGGAGAATTGTTGGGTGCATCAATAATAGTAAGGCATATAGGGTCTACAACTTGACTACACAAGTTGTAGAAGAATCAGTTCATGTAGTGTTTGATGAATCTGAGCTTATTAACTGTGAGTTGTCTAGGAATCCTTGTAGCTCAACAGGTTTAGAAGAAATGTTGGAGATGCTGACCATTAATGAAGGCCAAACTGCACGGTAGGATGTGGAAAATGATGGTTGCTGTCCAGCGGGAGTACAAGGTCCACAAGCTGACATTGAAGACAATGAGGTTCAGCCTGGTGGAGAAAGTGAAGAAGTTCAGATTGATGATAGAATGCCTCCAGCAATAAGGAATCTAAAGGATCATCCAGCACACCAAATCATTGGTGATCCCAGACATGGTGTGCAAACCAGAAGCAAACACATGAACACAGTGCTTTGCTAAAGTTTCCTGTCATAGTTGGAACCAAAAAGATATGAAGAAGCCAAACAAGACTCCAACTGGATTGATGCCATGCAAGAGGAGCTGAATCAATTCAGAAGGTGTAAAGTATGGAAGCTGGTTCCAAAACCAAAGGATCATAATATTATTGAAACAAAGTGGATCTATAGGAACAAACTGGATGAAAATGGCATAATAGTGAAAAACAAAGCAAGACTGGTTGCCAAAGGTTATAGACAGGAAGATGGCATTGATGTTGATCAGACTTTTGCTCCAGTGGCATGATTGGAAGCAATAAGGCTATTTCATGCCTTTGCTGCTTTCCAAGGTTTCAAAGTATACTAAATGGATGTTAAGTCAGCTTTCCTAAATGGTAATTTGAAAGAAGAAGTCTATGTTCATCAACCCTCAGGTTTTGTTGATCCACTTTATCCTGATTTTGTTTATAGACTTAAGAAAGCCTTATATGGTTTGAAGCAAGCCCCTAGGGCTTGGTATGAAACATTGTCTACTTTCCTCATTGAAAATAAATTTTCAAGGAGGAAAATAGACAAGACTCTATTTCTTAGGGAGTCAAAGGGCAAGATGATCCTATTACATATTTATGTTGATGACATAATCTTTAGATCTACTGAAAACAACCTTTGTAGGAAGTTTGCAAAACTTATGCAAGGGAAGTTTGAGATGAGCACTATGGGTGAGCTCAAATTCTTCTTGGGACTCCAAGTAAGACAGACTGATGAGGGCTTGTCCATCTCACAGTCTAAGTTCACCAAGGAGTTAATTAAGAAATAACGTATGGAGTCATCCACTACCATGAGAACTCCAATGTGGACAAGTATGCCTTTAGGCGAAGATGATGAAGGAAAACATGTAGATGAGTCTTTGTATAGAGGGATAATTGGCTCCCTCCTATACTTAACTGCTAGTAGACCAAACATTATGTATGCAACATGTGTATGTGCTAGGTACCAAGCAAGACTTAAAAAATCTCATTATACTGCTGTTAAAAGAATATTGAGATATCTTAAGGGCACACATAATCTTTGTCTTTGGTACCCTAAGAATAGAGACTTTGTAATAACTGGTTTTTCAGATGCAGACTTTGTAGGTTGCAAAGAAGATAGGAAGAGTACCAGTGGCACATGTCAGTTTCTAGGTGGTAGACTAGTATCATGGAGCAGTAAGAAGCAAACTAGTGTGGCAATTTCCACTACAGAATCTGAGTATATTGTTGCAGGCAGCTGCTGTGCTCATCTTCTATGGATTCAACATCAACTTGAAGACTGTGGTCTCAAGGTAAGTAAAACTCCACTATTTTGTGATTCCACAAGTGCAATTTCTATTGCTAAAAACCCTGTATCACATAGCAGAATAAAGCATATAGAAATTAGATTTCACTTTATTAGAGAACATGTTGAAAAAGAAGATATTTGTTTGGAATTTGTCACCACACATAATCAAATTGCTGACATGTTTACTAAACCACTAGATGAAACTAAGTTCAATTATTTCAAAATTGAATTAGGCATGTTAAATCTGGAGTAACTTAGTAATTTTAACTAACTAAATTAATGCTGACTTATAGGAATTTATGTCGACACAAAAGAAAATTTGTGTCGACATATAGTAGTTTGTGTCGACACTTAAGATAAGTTGTGTCGACACAACAAAATAGTGCTGAGATAGTGGTGTCGACACTCAGAGTTTGGTGTCGACACATAGAAGATCTATCATTTAGATAGCTGTGTCGACATATACAGAAGTCTGTGTCGACACACAAATATTAGCGTCGACTATTAAGAAGGCTGTGTCGACACATCACAAACTGTATCGACACATAGTGTTGTCTGACTCTGTCGAAACATTAGAAGTCTGTGTCGACACATATGAAGAATTCAGTCGACATTTTTTTGCTGCTGAGTCAAAGTTAATTGAAGGCTGAAGTAATACAAGTGAAGATTTGACAGCTATCATTACTGACATTGCTGTCACACCTGTCAGAGGTGTCAGAAGACTGTTTGAAACTGGAACAGCCGGTTACCATGGATGAAGCCTATAAATAGATGTGCTCTCTCAACAATCAGACAACACAGATAACAATAAGAAGATCAATAATAGATAACAAATAGCTGAGCTATTATTATCTCTGAAGGATTGAGAATCCAGAAGAAGAGAAAGAAACATTCAACAGATTATAGTGAGAGAAAAACTAGAAGGTGAGAAGATCTCATCCAGTGAAGGCAGATCCTAAACAGTTTGCATGAAGAATTCAGATTAATTTCTGAAGGAGGAAGATTGAAGATCAATTCCAGCATCAAGAAGATCAACCCTACTGTGTTTAGATTCAAGAAGCTTTAAAGAAAGCTAAGTCAGGTTGATCCTTAAGAATCCAGTTCTTTCAAGAACTAATCAAGAAGCCTTCAACCAATTCTCTCTCCATCTGGTTGAAGATATCAACAACTTTTCATCAATAATTTTGTAGGATCTGTACTAGATCTGAGTGTAGGAGATTTACATCTCTGAGTTGTAAGCCTAAATTATAAAGGCTGAGGTAGGGCTGTGTGCCTGAGGTAGGGGAAGCTATTCCCTGAGCTGTAGGCCTGTGATAGAGGCTGAGGTAGGGTTGTTGCCTGAGTTATAGGAGTGGGTGTCACTCTGAGTTGTAGGCCTGTGGAAGAGGCTGAGGTAGGGCTTGTGCCTGAGTTGTAGGAGTGTGGATTCACTCTGAGTTGTAGGAACCTTTCTTGGTTCTGAGCTGTAAGATCTACAGATCAGAGAAGAAGGAAGGAAGTTCGGCCGAATCTAGTACACTGCTAGATAGGCGAAGGGGGAAAGTGGATGTACCCATCATTTGGGGAACCACTATAAAATTTGTGTGTAATCTGTGAATGATGTGTATGTGAATGTTGTATTGGATGTACTACTGAATACTATGCTAAACTAGATAGAATTATCTGCCTAAGTAAGAAAAAGAATTGAACCTATTCACCCCCCGCCATCTAGGTGTTTAGAACATCTGTTAGGTTGGGTTTCACGAGCGGTTGGCTCGGCGGTTTGGTGATGGGCAGGTTAGCCCGGCGAGTCGATGGCTCGGTAGATATTTGTGTCGGACGGGTTGGTCCGGGGAGCTTTATCTCTGTAGATATTTGTGACGGACGGGATAGTCCGGGGAGCTTTCGCTCGGTGGGAAATATATTAATTTTGCATGTGGATAAGTATAAGTTGGTTGGTCATCGGTATTGGAGGGTCGTCGCACCGACACCAATACATTGACTCGGTAAGTGTGGTTTAGCGCTTGGCCAAATAAAGTCTGGTGCGCCAGCTGGCAAGAGTACGCAGGAGCTCTGCTTAGTACACCAGCATTGAGGCGTTCGATAGGTCTGACTGGTAGTGCTGATACCGGTTTAGTGGTGGGCGAGCGCCAACCCACCACTTTTGTTTGCCACTACGGTGGTATCCAGGGAGGTTAGGCTCTAGAAAGGTGGAACTAAAGGTCTTTGTGCACTGAGTCGAGTGTGTGAGTTGCACTTGCATGTTCATACCATAGAATACTTGCATGACATAGCATAATATTGCATATAACCCTTGACACTTATTATAAAAATTGGTATGAGACTCTTTATACAATAGGCCTTGCAAAACAACCCCTTGGTTTATGTGTTTGTATGGGCATTCCTATAGGTCATGGTTACATACTTAGTTTACCTTCTTGTACTTTACTTGCTTACCTACTATTTGCTTACTTATACTTGTTGTGATTATATGGTCATGTTAGACTAGCTCCTCTGTCACCTGCTTACGTTTGTTACTCTCCACCTTAAATACCTTCCCTTTCCTTCTCCCCACTCGGTGCCTAGGAGCAATGGGGGAGGGGTGGGGGATGAAAGGACTTAGTCTTTTGGACTAACGGTCATTGAACAAATCATTTTAGGGGATCATGGAGCTGAACAAGGAGATGCAGCCCCAGAGGTCGGTGCGCTTGGAGACGGGACAGTCTAGCACTGGAGTTCAGGCAACATTGACAGTGAGTCCCGATCATTAGTACTTACAATAGATTTGCTTCCGCGTTGAGTGACTTGTAGTGAGGATTATGATGTATCGGGCATGAGCCCTTTTTATTAGTACATGGATTTATCTTTACTGTGGACTCTCCATCCCGGAGATTTATGTATATGTGATTCTGGTCGACAAAAAATGAGTTTCATTTTACTCATGTATTTATACTTTTACTCTTCTCTTCTGCGATCGGTATGGCCGACAGGATCGACATTTTGTAGTGACGACTTTCCCGGGTGTGTTGGTGTTACCGCAAAGCGGCGGTTCTGGATATAAGACCCCGGTGGTTTAAAAACATATAGTGTCTTATAGCCTGCTCCTTCACATCTTCGCTCTATTGTAAGTTTTGATGCCATATACATCAAGCAAAGGGAAGCTTGCAACCTTCTTTTGGATCGTGACACGAATAATATGGGTCCATTGGAGGGTAGTGACAGCCTTCTCTACCCCGGACGTAGTTGAGGACCAAGCTTGGACGCGGATCGACAACCCGACGATTCCTTCCGCGACTCCTTGATGAGCCTTCATATTCGGTCGATTTCGTGACTTGTTCTTACTTCATTGGTATATATGTGCGGTTAAATCTTTATATGTTGTTGATGTTGCACTTTAGTTGTAAGCATTATTAGTTTCATGTCTATGTGAATCTTTATCATTTTAATGCTTTAGTTGCTTGTGCAGTGCCCATATTTCCACCCGCCACCATAGTTAGTATTGTCGTTCTAGAGATCGCTAGAGGCGCGTGTTGTGATGAGGTGTTTGTCACCCTCAATGCGCTGTTCTACTCATTCCCTTCGCCTGCCTACTCCTCCACACTGCTGATCGAAGCAGCGCATAGTGGCTTGCATAGGAGTAGATTTAATTAGCTTTTATTTTCTTATTTCTAAAACAAAACCCCTTCATGACCTCGACCTAAGGACTTCAATCTCAAGTACTCCTTGAAAGACAACTCCACATTGCGGTGTTCCATGAGAGATTTGATACTTGGGAAAGCCTCCCCATTTTATATTACTTATGCGAGCGGTACACTTGCCGTAAGCGTATCAATATTCCATTGTCAGTCTGTCTTACTTGGAGACCCAAGAATACCTTAAGTTCACCAATGCTACTTATCTCAAACTTCCCTTGCATAAGTTTGGCAGACTTCCTGCAAAGGTTTTCATCAGTAGACCCAAAGATAATGTCATTAACATATATCTGGACTTGGATAATCTTGCCCTTAGATTCCCTAAGGAATAGTGTCTTGACTATATTCCCCCTTGAGAATTTATTTTCAATGAGGAAGCTAGACAATGTTTCATACCAAGCTTTAGGAGCTTGCTTTCGCCCATATAGAGCTTTCTTTAGTCTATAAACAAAATTAGTATGATAAGGAACAACAAAACATGGAAGTTGTTCCACATAGACTTCTTCTTTCAAATCTCCATTCAGAAATTCTGATTTCACATCCATCTGATAGACTCTGAACCCTTGGAATGCAGCATATGCAAGGAATAACCTGATAGCTTATAGTCTTGCTACAAGGGCAAATGCTTCATCAAAGTCAATATCTTCCTCTTGTCTAAACCCCTGAGCCACCAGTCTTGCTTTATTCTTAACTATAATGTCATTTTCATCAAGTTTATTACTATAGATCCACTTTGTTCCGATGATATTATGTCCTTGAGGTCTAGGAATAAGCTTCGAGACCTTACATCTTTTAAACTGGTTCAATTTCCCTTGCATAGCTCCAATCCAAAACTGGTCTTAGTTAGCCTCTTAAAATTTCTTAGGTTCTACCTGTGATAGGAAGCAAGAGTACATTGCTGTGTTGAGACATTTGCTCCTTGTCACTACTCTCTGTCTTGCATCACCAATAATCTGATGGTTTGGATGATCCCTTAGATATCTTACTGCTGTAGGTAGAATTGCTTCAACATCATGTTCTTAATTATATTGATCTTCATCCACTTCCTGTAAGCCTTGTGATTCATCTAGAATGTACACACCCTCTACTTTATCTTGCATTGTTGGAGTAGCTTCCTTGAAAGTGAGCTTCTTCAACATTAGTTCAGTACCTGTAGAACTAGAAGAAGAGCTTGATAGCTCATAGTTAATCATATTTGTTTCATCAAAAACTACATTAACTTACTCCTCTACAACTTGACTTATCAAGTTGTAGATCTTATAAGCCTTACTATGATTGATGTACCCAACAAATATCCCTTCATATTATTTGGCAGCAAACTTAGTTATATAGGATTTCCCATTATTCAGTACATAGCACTTACCACCAAAAATCTTAAAGTAGGATAAGTTTGGTTTTTTGCCTTTCAGAATCTCATTGGTTGTCTTATTGTGCCTCTTGGTGATAGAAGCCCTATTAAGGATATGACAAGCTGTATTTACAGCATCAGCCCAGAAATATTCTGGGAGAGAAGTGTCATTTAGTAGAGTTCTACCAGCCTCTATGAGAGTTCTATTCTTCCTCTCAGCTATCCCATTTTTCTGAGGTGTTCTTGGAGAGGAAACCTCTTGCTGAATCTCGTGATGTTCATAGATTTTTGTCATGCATTCAGACTGAAACTCAGTCCCATGGTCACTTCTGATTTTGACCATAGTACTGTTCAGCTCATTCTGTATTTTCATAATAAATGTCTTGAAGACATCGAGGATTTCAGACTTTTTCTTCAAAAAGAATACCCATGCAAATCTGGAAAAGTCATCAACCACCACAAATGTGTAGACCTTCCTACCTAGACTATGAACTAGCATTGGACCAAACAAGTCCATATGCAAGAGGTATAGACACCTCACAGAATATTTAGTCTCAATGCTTTTGAATGAAGCTTTTGTTTGCTTATCCTTTTGGCATGCAGAGCAAATACCTTCCTTAGAGCATTTTATGTTAGGACCATTCCTAACTATCTCTTTACTATAGAGCTTTCTTATAGTCTTATAATTCAAATAAACTAGCCTCTTGTGCCATTTGACACAATGTGAAACTTTCCCATTTGCAACTAGACAAATGGGAGAGTCATATGATAAATAAAGAAAATTAAGACAATAGACATTCTCACTCCTAGTACCAGTCAAAGTGACCTCTTAGTCACTTGATCTTCTTATATGGCATTTATCCTTGTAGAAAGAAATGACATAGCCAAGATCATTTAATTGAGTTCTGCTTATAAGGTGCTGTGCAACCCTTCCAAATAAGCCACTTTTGTGAAAGTGACTAATCCATTAGTGATCTTACCAAAACCTTTATTGATCCCTCTATCTAATCCACCAAATATCACCTTAGGTCCAACCTTTATTGGAATGAAATCCTTCAAGATGCACTTTGTTTTAGTCATGTGCCTGGAACAACTACTGTCCAAGTACCATATATTGGTATGGCAACATGGACTCACCTTCAACAAATAAAACATTTACCCTTAGGACCCCAATTCTTTTTGGGTCCTAGGTGCTTGTTAGGAACAAAATGAATATGACTGCCTACAACTCTTCTGACAGGTTAGCCAACATTAGTTCTCTGGACACTATTATTGTGCCAGCAATCAATGGCATAGTGGCCCACTATGCCACATCACCATCACTCATAGATCTTGTACCTTCTTTTAAGGATTTGTTTAATAGCATTGCTGTCAGCAGCTCTCAGTCCAGCAGGTGCAACAATTGCCCTTTTCTTATGTCTTCCAGCAACATCCTTATTTGCTATCTGTCTGGCAGCAGAGGTACTTGGGGTATTTTAAACCCTACCATTAGCTTTCTTCTTTTCCGAGAGCATGCTCCCAATGGATTCAGATTTTCCCCAGTCTGGTTTCCTGACAGGCTTTCCTTTTGTCGGATTATGGACTGACATATTTCGAAAAGGGGCTACATCCTTATTCTTGAATGTTGGGGCTTGAGCACCAAACACAAATGGTCCATGGTAGGCAATTTTGATCTCCTCATGGGCTGCCTTGTGTTCAATAACACCCTTTCCATTCCTACCACCATAGTGGTGTAGAGCTTTGTTCTCGTTTGTGGATCCACCATTCTCCTAGTGACCAAAGATGCTCTCTTGGTCATACTTATTAGATGATAGCTGCACACTCCTGAAAGGAATAAGAGGCTTGGAAGCTAGTGGCTGTATTGGAGCCTTACCCTTCCTTTTGGGATTGGCAGCTTTAGTGTTCCCTTTGAAGCCTAACCCCTTCTTATCCTTTTGGGAGGAGAAGGAATCTATCAAAGGCAACATAGTACATGGCTTTGAAAACTTAGTAACTAGCTCCTTCTCCTTTGGGAGTTTACCTTCAAGATTCCTGATTTGATCATTCTTAAAGGTTATGGTGCTCATCTGAATAACAGTAATGTTCTTCAACAAGATAACTTCCCTAGTTTTCTGCTCTAGCAAAGTTGTTGTTTCAGAATGCTGAGAAGTAGTAAGCTTTAGAGATGCAATCTCCTGTGCTTGTTGTTTTGTCAGCAGCTTACTCCTTCTGAATGCTTCTAGAAGTTCACCATATCTTTCAATCATTTGATTTTAATCTTCCTCAGATTCAAAGTCATTTTCATCTCTTGATGAAGAAGCACTTGAATCTAGACCAGTCACATATTTAGACTTAGATGAAGAGCTGAAAGAAGAGTGTGCCTTAGATGGTCTAGGATGATCCTGGCAGGATTCCTTATGTGATCTTGCCATCAACCCAATTTAGGCTTCATCATCCTCTTCTGATTCTGTTGAGGAAGACTCAGTCCAGCTTTTCTCCCTCTAAGCAATAAAGGTTTTCTCCTTCTTGCTTCTCTTGTGGTGATTATTCTTTTCACCAGCCTCTTTCTTCTCAGGACAATCAGCCACAATATGACCTGGCTTGCTGCAACTGAAATAAATAACCTTTTTAGAAAAATGTTTACCAGGTTTTGGATCATACCTTCCCTATTTGGAGGGTTTCTTCTTATTTTTGTAGTAGTCATCTTTGTGATGGAAGGAAGAGGTAGGTTTGCTCCTCCACCCGTTCTTTTTAATCATCTTCATAAACTTCCTTGAGAAAGGAGCAAAATCCTCATCAGACATATTACAGCCTGATTCCTCTTGATCTGAATCTTCCGACTCAGCCGACCTTCTTAGGGGAGAAGGAATCTTCTCCTTGCTCCTCTTGGAGCTATCTGCCTTGAAGGCCACAATAGTTTCTTTGGTCAGGCCGCCTTTGCTAGTCTTCTCCTCCTCTTTCCTTGATGTTAGCTACATCTCACATGAAATCAGCTTAACTAATAGTGTGGATGGTGGAGAATTTGCCAGCTTTTTCGCTTCTCTAATGGAACATATCTTAGTGTCCCAATCTCTAGTAAGAGACCTAAGAAACTTATCATTTAGCTCATAATTACTAAATGCCCTGTCATAGGTCTTTATCCCATTAACTGTCCTGAAGAACCTTTCATAATAGCTAGTTATGGTCTCCTCCATGATCTGTCTGAAAGCTTCATACTCTTAATTTAGCATTGACTTTCTATCATCTCTCACTTCCTCAGTACCTTCCATGTAAACTATCAAGGTGTCCCACATTTTCTTTGAGGTTTTGCAGTGTACCAGGTTTTGAAAGATGGAGTCATCTATGACACTAACTAAAATATTTTGTGCCCTCTTATCCATTGTTGCAAAGATGACTTAATCCTTAGTCATTTCAGTGTAGTTGTTTGGAGTCTTAAGATTTGCATCAAGGATAAATGTCTTGATTGGTATGAAGAGTCCTTCTTGAACTGTGATATAGATCCTAGGATCAGATGCTTCCATGAACAATCTGACCCTTTCCTTCCATATGCCAAAAGTCTCTTTCCTGTAGAGAGAAAGTTTCATGGATCCAAGCTCTTTTTGATTCTCTCCTGAACCCATCTTAACCTTTTGAAAGCTACCCTGGAGATCTTCTCAGACTGTTAAGTCTTTTCTTAAGTAAACTCCTTCTAATACCACTTGAAAGTCTTTGATTACAAGGGTAGCTAATCACCAAGAGGGGGTGAATAGGTTATTGCAGTCTTTGGAATGTTCTTTAAAATCTTCTATGACTTATGTCCTACTGTGTATACCTAATTCAGCTTTCAAGAACACAAAAATCAGCACAGCAAAACACAAGACACAACACACCAAATTTTATAGTGGTTCCCCAGTGTATGGGTACATCCACTATCCCTCTCCGCCTTTCTAACAGTATGTTAGACAAGGCTCTTCACCAAAAACTAGGGCTCCTTAGAGATTACACACGATCCCAATGGATCATTCAGCCTCCACTGAGACTTACAACACAGGCTCACAACCCTCCATATAGTAATCTCCTAACTACCAAATACAGGCACAACTGCCCTTAACACAGATCTCATAGATCCTTCTCACAGTCTTTATAATTTAGGCTTTACAATAAGATCACATAGATCTCTCAGACAGCCTAATCAATCTAGGCCTCAATACAGATCTATCACAGATTAACTGATTTTGAAAGAGAAATGATAATTTGACTTAAGAGAAATTGCTCCCTGAGTCAATTTCTTCCTGGGCTATGAAAATCTCAGCCTTATCTGCTTCACAATAACAAGAATGACAATCTTCGACTATCTATTGCTTGTGCTAGAAGTTACCTCAGGACCTTGATCCTGTACTTGCCGATGAAAGTGGAAGATCGAGAATGAATGTATTCAACCAGCTACCATTTATTGGCAGAAAATGAGTTGCTCTGCCTCCCCTTCTATCCATAGAAAACTCTGTACAGATATCTTCTTCTTCTTCAATGATCCAGAGAATTCTCTTCAGATTTGGCTCGGCTTGGATCGTGAATCAACTTCAGTTAGGGCTTGCCTAGACCGATTTGTCTTCCTCAGAGAAATACTCTATACTTGCTGTAGCAGATGTTGATTGCACCAGTAAACTCAGAAACCTTTCAAATTTATCAATTTGAAGTTATTGGCTCTGTAACAATGGCGGATGAAGGCGAAGAACACCCGCTACTCATATTCAGAATTAATTCATTGATTGATTTTTAATCTCGATCTCAGCTGCTATTTATAATTCAGTCGATTTGATGTATGATTGACATGTGTCCCAGTTTTAACGATGGTTAAAACCTCAGCTTAATCAAATTGAGATTCACTGTAGACTGACGGCGACATTAATGTTGAAATGCAGCATTTAAATAACGAATCTGAAATTCATTGACTTGTTGACTTTGCTGACGTCAGTATCATTCTGTACTTGGAAAAATCAAACAGCATTCCAGAAATCCTCACTTCGATGAACTCAAAACTCAGTTCGACGAACCCAGAGCTTAGCTCGACGAAAAGGTGAAAGCTGAGTTTGATGAATTCTGAACTCAGTTTGATGAACCTAGAGCTTAGCTTGACGAAAAAGTGAAAGCTGAGTTCGACGAATTCTGAACTTCGTTTGAAGAACCAGAGCTTAGTTTGATGAAAAAAATGAATGCTTAGATCGACGAATTCTGAACTCCGTTCGACGAACTCAGAGCTCAACTCGACAAAAAATGGATAAAAATACTCAATGCGTTTTTCCTTAGCCATATTTTCCTACCCTATCTGCTTAAAAGCGTTGAGAGCGTTGAGTGTATAAGCTTCACTCAAAGCATTTATACTTAGCCGGATTTTTTGCAATCTTGCCTACTTGCTGAAGTTTGGCGTTAAGTGTGATGAGTAAACTAGCTTCACTTAACGATTCCGGACTTAGCTGAATTCTTGTTTCTTCACATAATGACTAGACTCAAAGCCTTTTGACTTGGTGTTGAGTGAATGAGCTTTAATCAACACTTCTGTACTTTGGCGTTGACAGAATGTCCTTGATTCAATGATTCTGGCCATATGGTGTTGCATGAGTTGAGCTCACTCGACGCTTGTGAACATAGCCACATTTTTACCTTTTCAATAATGTAAGCTTTGACTGCCAGCCTTCTCTCAGCATTATTAGCTGTATGACATTGAGTGAGCTTGTCGCACTCAACGCTTCTGGACTTGGGTTTTTTTTTGAATTTCCAGCTTATCACTTTGAGTCCACCTGTAATTGTCTCTTGAACTATATGTCCAATCATTGTGACAAATACCAACGTATATGCATGAACTTAAACATACATCAAATACAACTATGTGTATAGCATTGACCTATTTGACTTCTTACAAATCTAGGATATTAGGATCAATGGACCCAACACTCCCATACATGTGACCCTTCCTAACCCGTGACTCATAATCATGAACAATCTATTCTCCCCCTTTGATAATATCAAACAGTGGCGGGCAAGGCTAACGAGACATGCGAGATGAAAAAGTAGATATGATGAGTGTTAGACAAACAACAGAGAGTGCACACATAAAATACAGTTAGACATGATAAACATAGGGGTGACCCAAAATGAAATGCAAATCAGAGAATATAAACACATGGGTTATAAAATGGATCATAGTACTTGGACATAGATAAAACATTTATCAGAGTTAATGTGAATTGGATATCACAGACCAAACTAAGGACACAACGAGTAGGAATACAATGCTATGAGAGTTATAAATCTATCAAATTGACAACATTCTAAACGTCATGAGTGTAAATTGTGTGCTAGTATGTATTGAGCTAAAAACAGAGAGTGTAGTTTCAGTCCAATGCTTATGCATGAAAGCGTTAAATAAGGCAATGATGTGTAAGTGTAGCATCAATAGAGAGAAAATATCAAGTAGAAATAGCATGGTTTACATGTGTTATCTCGATCATTCAAAATGCTAACACAAGAGAAATAGAGAGAACAATCACGTCACATACTAATTGATGTCATACCAAGACTAAAACTAAGGGCACTAAACTCAAGTTAGAGTCTATGCGCAAGATCAAAATGACTCTTTGAACCAAGGTGCTCATCCTCACAATGCTCATAACATATCGGGAGGAATGTGTAGTGCTTGGCGGGTCCTTGACATGACTATTGAGAGCTTGCATAGTTTTCCTTTTTTTGGTTTTCTTTGAGCTATCATTTTCTTCTATATTTTGTAAGTTCAAGAAATCCCGAGTCAATCGAAATCTATCCACCTAGATAGATACACTTTAACTTGTATACATAAGACCTTAGTACTCGAGCTTTTGCCCAATGTTTTGTTCTTCATATAATCACATATAGGTATCGTGACATTTATAATTCAAAGTATTTCTAACGTGTTAAGATGCAATGTCACGAGTTATATCATGAAAACTTAGTATTTTTCTTGAGTGCTTTGTCTAGGGATGTGTGAATTATGTGAAGTCATTCCCCTATCTAAATCCTCACATATACCTATAGGCATAGTCAATATAGACTAACATGTAATGTCGCACTCAATAGCTAAGCACCTATAGATTCGACACACTATGACTAGAGGACAATGTTTACATACATTAAAAGTCCGAACTCAAACATTGTACGTCCGCGTTATGGTATAAGTCAAAGTCATGTGAGCCCAATAGCATTATAAATCAACTGCAGTTTTTTTTCGGGTTTTCTATATTTTGTTTTTATTATTTTTTTCAAAGCATCACAAAAATATAAAAATGTTACACAAAAAAGAAATGCATGTTTTTGTTTTTGTTTTCAAAGAATAAGCAGACACAAAGGAAATGAAGTAACAGTACATAAGCAAAACAAAACAAAATAATAACAACGACAAAAGATCCAAGACACCCAGCTCGAGTCGTAATAACGAGAAACGCTCATCTGGGAGTGGTTTTGTGAAAATGTTAGCTAATTGTTCGTCTGTTCCAATGAATCTCACTCGCACGTTTTCCTTTTTAATATGATCTCGAATGAAATGGTGACGTACGTCTATATGTTTTGACCTTGAATGATGCACTGGATTGTTTGTCAAGTCTGTAGCACTCTTGTTGTTGCACCGAAGATTCACATTCCTAAAGATTGTGCCAAAGTCCTCCAACGTTTGCGACATCCACGGTGCTTGTGTGCAACAACTTCGTAAGGCAATATATTCGTCTTCAGCAGTAGAAAGTACAGCAGAGTTCTGTTTCAACTTGACCAGGAAACTAATGCATGTCCTAGGAAGTGACACGTACCACTTGTGCTCTTGTGATCAAGTGAACATCCAGCATAGTCTCAGTCTGAGTACCCGTGAAGTGTGATATCAGTGGTGTGTTTGGGTACCAGAGTCCAAGGTTTTGCATGCCAATTAGATATCTAAAAATTTGCTTTACGGCTTTCAGATGTGACTCCTTAGGGTCGGCTTGATATCTAGCGCAAAGACACACCGCGAATGTGATATCGGTCCTAGAGGCACTCAAATATAGCAATGACCCTATCATACCTCTAAACATAGTTTGATCAACTGAAACTCCACTCTCATCCTTACCTAATTTGAGAGACGCACTCATAGGAGTTTTAACCTATTTCAGATTCTCAAAACCAAAGTGCACAAGCATATCTTTGACATATTTTGATTGGCCTATAAATATTCCATCATTGCGTTGAGAGGTTTGAAATCCTAAGAAATAAGTAACCTCTCCTACTAGGCTCATTTTAAACTCGGATTGCATTAGGGTCACAATTTCCTTACATAATTTCTCATTTATTTCCCCAAAGATGATGTCATCCACATAGATTTGTTGAATAATTAGATCTACATTTACGTTCTTTACAAATAAAGTTGTGTCCGCACTACACATCATAAATCCATGATCTAGGAGAAAAGTACTGAGCCTATGGTACCAAACACGGTCTACCTGCTTCAGTCCGTATAAGGCCTTCACCAAAGTGTATATGTGGTTTAGGTACGTGACATTCATGAAACAAGGTGGTTGCTCGACATATACCTCTTCCTTAATATATCTGTTTAAGAAGGCACTCCTAACGTCCATTTAGTACAATCTAATTTGCTGATAGATGGAAAATGCTAAAAACATATTGATGCACTCAAGACGTGCAACCGGTGCAAATGGCTCCTCAAAATCCACACCCTCTATCTGAGAATACCCATGAGCCACCAACCTAGCTTTATTTCTTGTTATCCTAAACTGACCATCAAATTTATTTTTGAAAACCCATTTTAGGCCTATGATTGGATGGTTATCTGGACGCTCCACTAAAACACATACCTTACTTTGCTCGAATTGGTTTTGCTCTTCATTCATAGCCAAGAACCATGATTCATCTTTTAAGGCTTTTGAGAAGTTCTTGGGTTCAATATCAGATAGGAAACACAAGTTTGAAAAAGATTCATGAAGTTCAGACGGAGTTCTAACTCCATGAGTTGTCTCTCCTATGACTAATTCACGTGGATGTTGCTTTGAAAAATATAAGTTACTAGGAGGCCTATATCCTTGTACAAGAGTTGGACTTTCACTCGCCATAACTTTCTCCTCACCCTTATCCTCTATCGGTACACTCTCATCAACCTCCTCTTCATTTGGCTTGTGTTGGGGAATTTTCATCGAAATGCACATGAGCCGATTCTTCAACCACTAAGGTCCTCTTATTGTAGATCCTATAGGCCCGACTCTTGCTCGAGTATCCTAAGAAGGTACCTAGATCAGCTTTTTCGTCAAATTTTCCTAGATGATCCTTAGTGTTTAGAATGTAGGACAGGCAACCAAAGACCCTAAAGTACGATACAAAGGGTTTCTTTTCGAAATACAACTCGTATGGAGTTCACTTTAAAAGTGGGCGAAGCATGACACGGTTCATCACATAGCTTGCTGTTATAACTGCTTCAGCCCATAAAGATCGTGGTAAGCCGAACTCGGCGAGCATTGTGCTGGCTAATTCTTGAAGAGTATGGTTCTTTCTTTCTAAAACCTCGTTCTGTTATGGAGTGTGAGGGGCATAGAATTTGTGCTTAATTCCTAAGGTGTCACATAGGTTTGAGAAGTCCTCATTCTCAAACTCTCACCCATGATCTGATATAATACATTTTATTTTTAGCTCCTTCTCATTTTGAAGTCACGTGCAAAGATTTGGGAAATCGCTAAAGGTGTTAGATTTATTTGCAAGAAAGATCGTCCAGCAATTGTGTGAATAATCATCAATGATAACGAAAGTGTATTGTTTTCCACCTAGACTACACTTACTAAGGGGTCCAAACAAATCCATGTGAATGAGTTCGAGTGGTCTAGACATGGAAACTTTAGATTTTCTCTTGAAAGAGGTTTTAACAAAGTTGCCTTTATGACAAGGAGCGCATAAGACATTTAAACTGCCGCTTAAGTTGGGAAGTCCCCGAACAAGTTTATTTTTTGATAGTTTTACAATAAGCTTACTTTCAGAGTGTCCTAGTCTCCTATGTCAAAGTTCTAATTCCTCATTCTTAGTAACTTGGCATTTCAAATTAGATGCAGATATATCATCAATATTAATATTGTACACATTATGAGTTCTATGAGCAACAAATAAAACACTAAAAGTTTTGGTATCTATAATTTGCATGTGTTTGTGGAAGATTCAAATATCACATTTAGACCTTTATCACACAGTTGGCTAATTGAATTAAAATTGTGCTTAAGTTCATCTACAAACAGTACATTTGAAATAGAACATGCTTTGTTACCTATGGTGCTAATTCCCGGTATCTGTCCTTTGTTGTTTCCCCAAAGGTCACCATGCCACCCTTCATCTTCTCCAGGCTAAGGAACTTGTCTTTGTCTCCCGTGATGTCCTTGGAGCAACCAGGGTCGGGGTACCATACGGTGTTCGTGTCCTTAGCCTACCAAAAGAGCTAAAAATGATGAGGGTAAAGATCTGGTTACCCAAGTTGTCCCACCCATACGATAGGTAGAAGACTTTGGTAGTCATGCTTGAAAATTTTTCTTGGCACCTTTACTCAAACACGAGCCAGGTGTGTGACCAAACTTATAACAGTTTGCATACATAGTGTAAGCAGTGGATGTTGCCTTTATCGAGTTGCTCGAGCTCTTGATTGAGGATGGGGATAGCCCTCGAGAAACATTAACCTTACCTTTAGATTTATTAAAGTTGGCTTTAGGGTCATCATGATAGTGATTTACGCTCGTTGGTGATGTTGGACTCACGTATCCAGTCCATTTTTCCAGATCCATGACAGTGTGCTTCCAACAGCATATCCAATGATTTTTAGCCTATTCCAAAATTTTGGACAACACAGTTGAGATCATGGATCCATGCCTTTAAGCAGGTGTTCTCAGTAACTAGCATCACGCACCGATTGGCAAATTGCTTTTTGCCGTCCTCTATCTAGGCAAGAGACATTTGAAGTCTTTTCTCCAAGGTATTCTTTCATTGATGAGACTAGTGGTTCTCAATGTTGCCTTGGAGAGACTTGCTTTTATTTCTTCAATCATTGTCATCGATTGAGGAAACTTTAGACATTCGATCTTCTCTTTACCACTCTTTATTAGTTCATTCTTTAAGTTTTCAAAGTACTTTTTAATTTTCTTAATCTCATTTCGCAAGGACTTTTTCTCAGAAATAACACTTTCTAATTTATCAACCAAGTGTTCATAAATTTTAAGAAGTTCAGTATAAGTGGGTGGGGTTACCTCAGTGTCGCTCTGGACACTGGACTCATCATCAGATTCTCCTTGATTCTGTACCATGAGGCATAGATTTACCTCATCTTCACTACCAGAGTCTGTGGTGCTTCATTCGTCAGATCCATCCTCATCGCAAGTAAGCTCCTTCACCACCTTCTTCTTCCCTTTGTGCCGGTTTTGCTTTTCTTTTTCCTCCTTCTGGAGTCTTGGGCATTCTCTGTTTAGGTTCCTAGGTTTGTGGCAGCGATAGCACTCCGACTGGGACTTCTCATCATCTCTTTCCATCTTTGTTGATGGCTTAATTCCACCTTCTGCCTTCTCCAGGTCCTCTCTTCAGGAATTTCTTGAACTGTCCCTGCTTCTTTATATTCTTCATGAATTTTTTGAACTCCCGAATGTATAGGCTCTCCTCCTCATCTTCCTCAGAATCTTCAGCAATTTTTCTTTCCCTTGTGGCCTTCAGCTCCAGTCCCTTCTTCATCATTTCCCTGGGATATTTCTCTACTTGAATCTTCAATTCAAGTTCGTGTGTCTTTAGATTGCCGATGAGGCTCTATATCTCTAGGGTACTGATTTCATGAGACTCAGCAATAGCTGTCACCTTTGGGTTGAAGCGAGGAGGCAAAGATCGAGGGATCTTCATCACTAGGTCACCATTTGAAAAGCGCTTTCCGAGAGATCTTGAGGCATTGATGATCTTGGTAAAATGCATGTTCATGGTATCCACATCCTCGCCGATCTCCATCTGGAACTGTTCATATTCAGATTAGAGTCAGAACAGCTTTGGCTCCTTCACTTACGAGGTACCTTCATGAGTGAGCTCAAGAAGATGCCATATATCATAAGTAGTCTCGAAGTTACATATTCTATTGAATTCAGTTTTCTCCAAGATGCAGAATAATGTGTTCATAGCCTTGGCATTATTCGTACATCTAAGCTTGTCTACGTCATCCCACTTATCACGTGGTTTTTTTGCGATAGTATCCCCAACCGTGACAGTGGGTGCAATGTACTTTGTCTATATCATGGCCCATGCGTCCATGCTGTGAGTCATCAGAAAAATTTTCATCCGAGTCCTCCATTGACTATAGTTACTCCCCATAAACAGTAGAGGTCTACTCACACCTTATCCCTTACTGAATGCATGAATGGAGTTGGCCATCTTACTTCAGGTTTTTAAGCCATTTTGATGTAACTTCCCTCGGATACCACATGTTGGATCTCGTGGCCAACCTTAGAGGGGGGAGGGTGAGTAAGATTTTTCGCCTTGAACTAAAATTAAAATTATTTTGCTTAGAAAATCGAGTTCTGGAAGCTACTGCGGCGCATTAGGTATCTAACGCGTGGTTGTAAGTCTATGAACTCATTTTCCTGTGCAGGTTCATTTGTAAGCCCCGCAACACAAACACTCACTTAACAAAACCAGAACAATCACAGAATTTATCAAAGCAGAAATTGGAATTCCACTGCATGAATTAGAATAGTAATTGTTCTAGATGATTGCATAACTGTTATCTCCATTATGCCGGGGATCGAAGGCGATGAGAAATAAAAACTCTTTTGGTTTCTATAACGATCCGGTCCACGGACCGGTTGGCTCTCTCCCATTCACTCTGAGAAAGGTCTTCGAACCGGATCTTCATCTCCATACATGGAAGGGTCTTACAGCCCTACTAGATCCACCCAATCTAGACATCCCTTCCCCAGGACGATTTATCTTAGAATCCTCCTCGGAATCTGACGACTATCTAAGTCGATTTCTCACAAAACACTTCCCGGATTTTGATGACCTTCCAATCGATTTCCCTCACCACAAGATTCAGAAAAGAAAAGATTACAAAAATAAGGATGTAGAGAATTTAAAAGATGAAGTTCGTCCTCTTGATGACTTCTTTGTTAAGCAATTCGCGACCGGCGCGTGAGATCTTTGTTTACTTTCAACTGGTCGACTCTTTGTATTCGATGTAGATCTTGGATCACCGGAGTCCTTCATTCACGAACGGGAGGGATACGACTTTCTTCTTCTTTGATAGAGACTTTTGGAACGGAGCGCAAGAAAGAGCGGCCAAACCCTAGAATACACAAACTCCCGTCACTTTTTGTTTTTGGATCCTAAGGCACAGAAACCGAGGCGGTCTTTTATACATCTTCATGAAAATAGGCTACCGCCGGCGGTAAGACTAGAGGCTGGTTGTATGCTCACGCACTTATTGTGCCACCTGTCATCCAAATCTTGAATAATATTTCAAAATGAATCTTTCTTTTTCAAAGAGATAGCGCCCCACGGTAGAAGGTAGAGCCACATGGTAGGTCAGTAAGTCGACGAACCATCACGAGACTCGTGAAATAGCTAGCGCGGCAATGTAACCATTGTCGCCTAGTGGTAGGTCAGTTACTCGAGAAATCCTTCTCAACACTCGTCGAGAGGATAGTGTGGCGCGGTAACCACTGTCGCCTGGCGGTAAATCGGTTACTCGAGAAATCATCCTCGACATTCGTCGAGAGGCCAGCATGGTGCGATAACAACAATCGCCTGACGGTAGATCTGTTACTTGAGGAATCCTTCATGCCATTTGTCGAGATACAGGCACGAGCGTTAGGAGTAGCGCGCCGCGATAAGTTCCCGAGAGCTCTATCCAATTAATTCATGGCTATCGCCCGACGATATCTCTTATTGCTCGGCGTTAGCATCACTAGGAGACTTCTTCTCATTTGCTTTCACCTGTCAACCTGCACACTCTATCAACACAAGACGTGATCAAATACAACCTGGGAGTTGATATTCTAAAACACATGGCAAATTTCACTTGGAGAAACAAAACCCTCATGTTGTTTCATATACAATTCCTCGAGGAGGTTTCCATTTAGGAAAGTCATTTTCACTTCCATCTGTCAGATCTCGTAGTCATAAAACGCAACAATAGCAATCAGAATTCTGATGTACTTTAGCATAACAATAAATGAAAATGTCTCATCATTTATAACTCCATAAATTTGCTTGAATTCTTTAGCAACTAATCACCCTTTTAATATTTGTATATTCCCATCCTTGTTGGCCTTCTTCTTGAAGATCCACTTGCACCCTATGGGTCGTATACCTTCAGGTGGTTACACCAAGGTCCAAACTTGGTTTACGTACATGGAGTCCAATTCAGATTTCATGGCCTCAAGACACTTCTCCGAGTCCGGTCCACTCATAGCCTCTTGGTAGGTTGCAGGCTCATCATCATGATCCATAAGCAACTCATTACCTATTTGAGACACGAGAAATACATATCTCTTAGGCTCAAATCTAGGTCTACCAGATCTTTGTAGGACTTGTGTTTCTTGAGCAGGATCTCCAGCTACAACCACTTGTAGTCCTTGCTCAGGTTCCAATTCTGGTTCATTCACTGTTTTTGGTTCCTGAACTTCTTTAAGTTCTTCCTTTGTAGTTTTTCTAGATAAGAACTCTTTCTCCAAAAAGACATCAGTCCTTGTGACAAACACTTTACCCTCAGACATCAAGTAGAAGTAGTACCCTTTAGTTTCCCTGGGATGCCCCCACAAGATAGCACTTATCTGACTTAGGTTCGAGCTTGTCAGGCATTTGACGTCGCATGTATCCCTCACAACCCCAAATCTTCATGAAGGAAAAACTAGGATGCTTCCAAGTCCACATCTCATATGGTGTCTTTTGAACCGTTTTTGTTGGAGCACGATTTAATGTGAAAACAGCATTCTATAAAGCAAAACCCCAAAATTAAACAGGTAAATTTGCATGACTCATCATCGACCACAAAATATCTAACAGTGTATGATTCCTCCTCTTAGACACACGATTATGTTGTGGCGTTTGAGGTGGAGTGAGTTGTGATACAATATCACACTCTTTTAGATGATCACAAAACTCATGACTTAGGTATTCGCCATATCGATCAGATCGGAGTGCTTTAACCCTTTTTCCCAACGGGATCTCTACTTCACTCTTAAACTTTTTGAACTTTTTAAAGCTTTCTAATTTGAACTTCATAAGATACACATATCTGTATCTACTGAAATCATCAAAAAATATGACAAAGTAGTACCCACCTCTTGCCATAGAACTAATGGGTCCACATACATCACTATGTATTACACTCACGAGATCATCAGCCCTCTCAATATGACCAGTGAAAGGGACTTTAGTCATCTTGCCTAATAAACATGATTCGCATCTCTCAAATGATTCATAATCAAATTAGTCTAGTATACCCTATTTATGGAGTTTGGATATACATTTCTCATTTATATGGCCCAAGAGACAATGCTAAAGGTGTTGGGAATATTGCCCTTCAATGTTCCCTAGATTTGAAGAGGCATCACCATCAATACTAAGAGCAGAGATGTATTTGATGCATGCTCTAAGTTCAATGTGTGCAGGATGTTCTTTGTCATAATGATTAGACAAGTTGTTTAAGTGATAGTGACAAGTGGACACAAGGATTACAATTGGAAAGGCAGAAATTTGTCTAAGTTTATATGCATTGATTGAAGGCAGTTCATGCAATGCCAGATATCAGTAAGCGCTGAGTAAAGCATGTAAGCCCCCCCCCTTACCAAGGAGGGCAACCGAGTCTTATGCCCAGAACCTCCGTCTTACGGTGGCACTAACGCACGGGTTAGTCGACACCGCAACACGCCGATTCTGCCGGCTATTACGATCATACACATAACCTATAGGCAAATATGAGAAAAGAAGTATAGCAGTGTAACAATTCTACTAGTCCACACGTCACAGAGTACATATCATATATATGGAATGAAAAGTACAGAAACATAGTCCACAATGAGTACAAAATGAAAGAGTAATAAGGGCTTATGCCCAGTACATCATATCAAATCTCTCTCTCAAATAAAAGCCGAAGCTATACTAATACATCAGAACTCGTCCCACCTGAGGACGCACAGTTGTGGTAGTAGCCTGCTGTAGCGGTATCTGCTCCTCAAGTCCTATCTCCTTGACATGCTGGTGCTCCATCTCCACGGGCTCCTAAAAATAGTATGTTCACCGACCATTAGTCAAAAAGACTAAGTCGTTTCCTCCGCACCTCGCCCCGCAACTCCTAGGCACCGAGCGGGAGGACGAAGCGGAGGACAACAAGGGGTAGCAAAGGTGGAAACAGGTGATAAGTTCTAACTAGCAGTTATAATGGATATTATCATTCTACTCTAGCAGTTCTAAGTATAGCGTACAAGTAAGTAAAGTGCAGTACTAGTAAAGGAAGTAGAGAACAGAAAGTAAGAGCATGGAAATAAAACTATTCTACCACTATACTACAATCACAAAAGTACCCTAACTTATATAAATGCCCATACAAATATATAAGTTAGGATTTTCAGGAAATTTAACTTATCATATAAAAGAGCCCATACTAATTTATATGATAAGGATCTATGAAGCATATGACCTAATATGAATGAATGTTATGATGCAATTTATGAACAGGAAAGTGCAACTCAAACACAACGACTCTGTGATCACAGACCTTTAGTTCACACTTTTTGAGAGCTAGCATCACTCTCGGGTACCACCGCTGTGGCTACGGCAGCAGCGGAGCTGGCGTCTCCACTTCTAGGTCGGTATGCACACTACCAAACCTTAGAACCCTCTCATACGCCTCTGTACACGTCCAAGGTGCACTCTAGAGTCTCGCGTACGTACTTTGCTGACAACCCGTTAGTCTTGTTGGGTCGATGTGCGTTATCGGGGATCGTCGTCCAGACCACAGTGTAAAATAACCCACTGGCCCCTCTAACCCTCACAACCGCCTGGTGCACCGTACTGCCATCGGTGTGACGAACGGCCAGTACCGCATGCCCCGCCACTATATTTATGCACATGCAAATATTTCATCCCGAGCCTTCAGCTCGTAGGATCAACCCGTCCTGAATCTTTCAAACCCTACACGGGTGAGCATTTAGCACAATCCCTCCAACCCATCACGTGTGAGCATATTACACAAGTCTCCCTCCAACCCATCATGGGTGAGAATAAACCATAATGTCATAGCCTATTAGACTACTCTTGTCTACGGATTATTATAATTAGTGATTTAAGGTTAATCTCAGGACTGCCCAGGGTATACCCGGTGAAGGGCTCTCGGGGGCACTAGGAACTACGATGGGATTACGCCCAAAGTTCCCTTTCGCAAGGATATTTACTTTAGTTTATGACTACCCATAATTCACCCCAGCTCTCATTGTTGCTTTGAAACAATCCTAATGAGTTAAGATATTACCGGGAAACCGACGGTCATCCGTCGGCCTCCACTCCAGTTACTACCTAAGGACTTGCACTTTTACACTCGTCACTAACAATACTACCCACCAGGGTTATTCACCAACTTCAATCTCTAGCTCGACGTCGATCTATCCCCTGGCGGTCCTTATACACTAACTTATTTATGCTATACGCAGCCCATGACCTAATACCACCCCGAAATGGAACTTCCAATTCCTATATCCATATGCCTCAAATCATGTATCCTAGGATGGTATGGACCTACATGATGACTAGGATAAATTTCCATAATTTTGCTAAGTCGTTAAGGGCTTTAATTAAATTATTAATTTAATCCCCTAGGTCATTTAATACATGAAGTATCACAAATTTACATCCAATGACCTAAGGAATTTTTCCTGAGATGTATCTTCGTGCCATATTGCTGTCTACCAAAATTTATAATTTTTCTTTGAATATTTCTATTTATTCCTTAATTAATACAAAATTCATACAATTGTCATTTTCCAAATGAAGTAAGAAGAATACATTACTGAAAATTATAGGAACATTACAGAGCTTATATAGCATTATTTTAAGGCTAATGGCAGAGTTTCATCAACTTCTATAATGTAATGACCTACCAAATTCAATTCTTTACAATTTACCAAAATGCCACTAGAAGCTTTAAAACTTTACTTATTCATCCAGAAATGCTGAGATAAATATCCAAGATTATTTATTCACAAACACAACCCTAGAAAAGTTTTCATAATTTTCTACTGAATATTCCATCAATTCTCTAAATAAATGTGATAATGGCAAAATTGTAATTTCTACATAACTCCACTTAAAATTCATCAAACACAGAAATAAAAATTTTCAGGAGTTAAGTCTAACATGATATTGGCCTTGACAAAATGTGGGTATTTTATCTCATGGATAAGCCTATTCTAAAATTTATTTATCAAAAAGTCCAATTCTTCAAAAATTCCAAATAATGGGATTTTTGATTCCAAAAATCCCATTATTACTATGAGGGGTGTATTACACCCTAATATGTCTCTATAAATAAAATCAGGATTTTTGAGTGTCCCAAGTTGGTTGAATACACAATATTTCATTTTAGGCTAAATGCACACCAAGTCTATATCAAGGCAACACATGCAAGTGGATTTTCCTAACTTGATCTGGTCCAAATTGGCTGAAATTTTAAACTTACATTTATAATGTCCCTAAGGGTATGCCACCAAAATTTGGGTCCATTTAGAGCCATACAACTCAATTTATATCAATTATTTACTTTTTGATGATTAAGCAAAAACTATAGGAAATTTATCCCCACAAATTCTCAATTTTTGGTAGGGGCTAAATATGCCCTAATCATACATGTATCCAAAATTTGGGGCCATGTTGATTACTGGTTTGACTTGGGCATCAAAATTAAATTCTGCCATTGTCTAGGACCAGTCCTAGGAAAACTGCCCTACAGGACTGTATACTATACCAAATCACAAGTTTAAGACCTTAAGCTACAACCTTTATGTAGCGTCCAGTTTCTGAACATGGATCTAAGAGGCCTAAATCTTGCATGAAAGACAACTGAATGTATGTGACACATAATCATTTATGCTATAATTTTAATTTGATTTAAATACGATCGGCCGCACGAATCTTAAAGCGACTTTGATGGCATCCATTCATCTTCCCCAATCGTTCAACGGCTGAGATCGAGCCGACCTGGGGGATATTGAGGGGCCATTTCCGACCACCTGAGGCGGCGCCACCCCCGGCCAACGGTGCCATCACCTTCACGGTGGTGGTGGCTATCATTTTCCGGTGATGAGGCGGCGGGTGACGGCTGCGACGATGATCCCGAGCGGTAAGAAAAGCTTGGAAAAATCTCTCGTTCCTCTCATGGCATCGGGCTCAATTGAGCCCGATATCTCCCCTAATTGATCTAGGAATCTAGTACGGGTAGAGGTGAGGTGAAACGGACCTGTATGGCGGCGCAGCGGCAAGTTTGGCGGCAGGTGGCCATGGTTCTATAGCTCCGGCGATCTCCTGCTCAAAATCACGATTCTCCACCATTTGCTTCGATCCAGTAGTCAATTTCCACTCCTCTCCTATCTCTGAAGCTGATGGTGGGGGTGATTTGGGCTAAGAGGGGGTGTATGGAGAGATAAGTCCAATGTGAGCTCGGTTTGAGCTTTGGTTGTGTCACCAAGGGTGCCATGTGGCCAGCATGCTACCAAAATCCTCTGGAATAATTAGAGGAGGCCGGCCAGCATGTTTTGGGCAGAGAATTGCAGCTGAAGGAGTGGCCATGTGGCCACCCTTCCTCTTCATCCCCCATTTCTCTCTCCTCTTCCTCTCCAAATTCCTTTTCTACACCATTGCATGTCTTCTCTTTCCTGATTTTGGGGGTTAGGAGTTGTATTTGACCATTTGGGTTGTCCTTGGGCTGATTTGGATGGGCTTAGCCCAATGGGAATGGGCTTGGCCTACATTTTCTCTTTTAGGCTAAATGGGTTGACTTGGTTGACTCGAGTTGACTTGGTCAACCAAGGTGAGTGGGTTGACCCCACTTGGTGGTCATGGGTCTAGTAGAATCACCCAACTTGGGTTGGGCCAAGGTGATGCCCCACTTGGGCTAATTGGGCCTATAGGTATAGGTTTGACCAAATTAAGGTCATGGTTGACTTTGGTCAACTAGGGTCAAAGTGTTGACCTAATGCATGCCCTAGGGTAAATTTAGATTGTTTTAGGGTTAGGGCAATGTGGTGGGGTCATGGTGTGGTTAGGGTTCCTATTTAGGCAAGTTTGACCTAGTTTGACTTTGGCCCCTAAGTGGGCCCACATGGCTACAATCAACTACCCAGGGTCAACCTAGCTAAATCCCCTATCACCCACCCCATGCCTAACCCAATCTAAGTGAAAGGGGCCTAGAAGTAACATGAGATGTTACAAATCCCAATAAATAAGAAAATAATTTTGTCCCCGAAATTTAAGTTCGGGTCTACGGGGTTCTACTTGCAAGAATTATAAGAAATTTTAAACGTATAAACTAAAGTATACCTGAAGTGAACAACTCTGGGTGTCGTTACAGCATTAGATCCCTCGGCTCCCAGGTGTGTTATGTTGAAATTTGTGAAGTGAAAGTGGTTGACGGGACAGGCCGGGCGGCCTAGGCGTACAGCATTGGCGGACTAGGCGGACTGGGCGGACTGTTGTATGCGGCCTGGTGGAAGGTCTAGTGGAAGCCGGCTGTCTTCTGAGCCGGTTGCACGTTGATATCCGCGGACTGTGCGGCATGGTATCTGCGGATAGGGCATTGGCTGGTTGATTTAGCCAAGGAGCGGCCTGAGCGGATAGAGGCTTGCGGACTGTTGCTTTGCTCAGTGGTCGTGGTGCAAGCTTGTGCTGATTGGCGGTTTGGCTCATGTCCGCGGGAAGCTTGCGGACTAGTGTGTCCGCGGTATGGGATGTTGCGGACTGGGCTTAGAGCTTGGCTGAGGCCTTGTCGAGATCTGGTGTTACAGCAGGTGCTTTGCTGTGAAGGTCGTTGGCGGACTGGTTTGTGGAGTCCGGGAGTTGGCTGCTGCGTTGGGCAGGTGTGCGAGGAGCTTGCGGACTGCTGGCGGTCTGTGCTAGGGTGTTTGGCGGACGGGAATTTGTGTCCGCCATGCTCGCATTGGCCTTTGATGGTTTTGGACTTGGTCACACTCTGTGCCAAGATCATGGTGTCCGCAGTATCCGCCATGTCCGCTGTTGACCGGGTGGACTGTTGCTATCTGGCTTTGGTCGTGGACTTATGGCGGATTGAGACTTGAGTCTTGCGGACTGCCTCAGGTTTGTGCAGACAGCCATTGAAGGGGGTTGCTGTCCTGCAGTGGTTGGGGGCTTTGCGGGCTGATGCCTTGTCCGCATAGCTTAGGCGGACTGAAGAGTGTTCGCCAATGTTGTCTTGCTCCTGGCGGTTTTCCTTGGTATCCGGCTAAGTCCTTGAGGACTCAGCAGATGGTGTTTTGCTATCGCGCGGGCTAGGGCGGCGTCTCTATCTCTAGGGCGGTGACCACACTCCTCACCTCGCCTATAAATAGGACCCCCCTGGCAGGTCTATAGTAACTGAGTGAACAGTAAGTTGGGTTCGGCAAGGTGTTGCGGTCTCAATTTGTCTGTCCGCGCGGATTGATTCAGGGTTGACGGTTTGCTGTATGCAAGTCACGCTGGTAGCTTCAAGGAGCCAGTAGTTTGGCTGTGACTTCGGTCAAGTACTTGGAAGTTGTGCGGTCTCTGCGGATTCAGCAGGAGGTCGCTCTGCGGCTTGTCAGTACTCTGTTTCATCTTTGCCAGCTTCAATTACCTGTCTGCCAGCTTCTGGCGGGTAGGCGGTTTGTTCCTCAGTTCCTCAGCAGGAGGCGAATAACTGTGTGTCTGCGCGGCCTCGCGGCTTCTGCGGACTCCATGGCTATTCGACGGATTGCAGCTTAAGTTCGGGCGATCTCAGCAGACTCGACGACCTCGGCGACCTCGGCAGTCTCGGCGGACTCCGGTGCTGTCCGCCCGGCTTGTTTTTTTGGTGCTTTCTGTTGTCAGCTTTTTGTACTAGCGAAATCATGTCTCGCTATATATACCTCGCGTTGTAAAGAAGTGAATGTATAAAAGATATACTTGTGCTTCCATTGTTTGTTGGGATTATCCTTGTTCATTGGTTTTCCGCTGGTTCAACGTGAGAATTGGGTAGTGCCGAAGATATTAATTTGGCGTTTGGGCTACCTTGCTGACCACGCTGAGAAAATTTAACATGGTATCAGAGGGAGGTTCAGTTGCGTGAGTGGTAGTCAACTAGTGTTGTTACTCAGTGCTTGAGTGGTGAACAACCTGTGTTGTTGCTCGGAGCTTCTGAAAGGCTGCCAATAGGTATTGTAATGGAAGGGAGCTTTGCAAGGGATATTGGCATTGAACTCTTAACGCCGATGAACTTTAAGTAGTGGAAGTCGTGCATGAAGAGTTATCTTCTTGGCGAGGAGCTGTGGGAAGTCGTCGGTGGTGACGACAGACAGGAAGTGACTGCTGCGTTCGGTACTGCTGAGCAGGATAGGCTCTGGAGGAAAACCAATGCTAAGGCGGAGTTTATCCTCAAGAGGGCCGTGTCTCCAGAACTGTTTGATCACATCATTGGATGTGAGTCGGCTGCTGATATTTGGACAACCATTGATGAGTTGTTCAATAGGAAGAATGTGGCGCGGCTTCAGTTTCTGGAGAATGAGTTGGCCAGGGCAACTCAGGGAGACCTTTCCATCTCGAAGTACTTCTTAAAGATTAAGAGCTTGTGTGTTGAGCTGTCGGCACTGGATCCTGATGAGCCTATCTCTGAGGCTAAGATGAAAAGGCAAATTATCCGCGGCTTGCGGAAGGAGTATGTGGCCTTTGTGACATCTGTTCAAGGGTGGGCTACTCACACGTCTTTGCTGGAGCTGGAGAATCTGCTTGCATCGCAGGAGAGCTTGGCAAGGCAGATGGCTGGAGTTAATCTTAATCAGGAAGGCAGCGAAGCTCTCTTCTCAGGCAAGAAGAAAGGATGGGAAGGGAAGAAGAAGAAGAAGAAGGTGCAGGTCGCTGGTGAGAAGGAGACTTCACCTTCATATCAGCCGGAGAGGAGCAATGCTCCTAAGGACTGGAAGAAGAATTTGAAGTGCTACTGGTGTCATCAGCGAGGGAACTTCAAGCGGGACTGCAAGGTCAAACTACAGCCTGGGCATGCTGCGGGAAAGGAGGAAGCTTGCTCGAGAAGTGAAGCAGCAGAATGGGGCGGAGCTTTCATGACGGGCACTTGTGTCCGTGCCTTGTCTGCTGAGGACTTCAACAGTGAGTGGATCATGGACTCCGGGTGGGGTCATCACCTCACCGGAGATAAGTCGAAGTTCACCTCCATGCAGGCATACTCAGGTAATGAAGCTATTATCACTGCTGATAATACTGTTTATGCAGTAGAGAAATAGGGGGTCGTGTCCTTAGGTAGTGATCAGGGGCCACTCACGTTAAGGAGTGTGTATCACGTGCCGGGCATGAAGAAGAACCTCTTCTCGGTGACCAATGCAGTGGACGCTGGTTATCACGTTCTGTTAGGGCCAACAGACGTGAGGTTCCTTCGCAACGTATCAACGGTGAAGGCAAATGTTGCTCATGTAGGAAGGAGGGTGAAGAACTTGTTTGTTCTTTCCACCAATTCTTATGTTGATCGTATGAGGGCCAATGATAGCGCTGCTATCTGGCATGAGAGGCTGGGGCATGTAGGCATGGACAAACTGAAGGCGATGGCTAGTAGAAGTTTGGTGAAAGGGTTGTCGAAGTTGTCCTCCTTTGGTGACGGGCATGTTTGCGCGGGCTGTCAATATGGTAAGGCACATCGCCTTCCGTTTGATAAATCACAAACAAGGAGCAAGCTACCATTGGAGTGCATTCATGGCGACTTGATGGGACCGACGGTTACTGCCAGCCTTGGTGGAAGCAGATACATGCTTGTCTTGATTGATGACTACTCAAGGAATACTTGGGTGTACTTCTTAAAGGAGAAGTCAGAAGCCTTCCGTTTGTTTGTGGAGTTTAAGGAGTTGGTAGAAGGCCGGCTTGGCTTGCGGATTAAGAAGCCTAGAACGGATAGCGGGGGTGAGTTTGTTTCCTCTGAGTTTTCTAACTTCTGCAGGAAGCACGGGATCCAACGAGAGCTTACTTGAAAGAAAACGGTTGTCAACCTAAATCACCTAGAGGGGGGTGAATAGGTGAGTTGTGCGTCTTTTTGCGGAATAAAAAATAGTTAGAGCACAGCACAGAACAATCTACCAATATCACAGACGACACAAGATTTATAGTGGTTCCCCAACCTTGGGTACATCCACTTTCCCTCACCGATCTAGCAATCCACTAGACTCGGCTACTCCACTATCTCGGATCAAAAATCGATCCTACCCTCGGAACAAAGTTCCTACAACCTCGATCCAAACAAAGGGATCTACACCTCGGGAGATAACACTTCCTACAAACTCGGAGTGAAAAACTCCTACACTCGGAGAAGATTTCTCCTACAAGATTAATAAAGTGTTTACAAGAATACAAACAGTAAATCACTCAGATCTGAATGAAACGGCCAGGATCTTCTTCTTTTCAACTTTGTAGCACTTTCAGAAATCGGTGAAGAGGTTCTCGGCTTCGATCTGGATTTACTCACTTTTACAGAAATCAAGAGAGAATATGATCAGCGAAGTCGATCTCGATCTGTAACTTTCTTCAGAATAGTCCTCTGAAAGTAGGAGCTTTGGCCGGAGAAGAAGGCGACGGCGGCGGCTTCCATTTTGCAAAAATCAGAGAGGAGTCGGCTGAAGAATATTTCTCGAAATAGAATGACAAGAAAGCTTGGAGAATACTTAGGGTTCGTCATTTTCTGATAAGACCTTATATAGAAGAGACTAACGGTCATAATCGGTCATAATGACGTACACGTGGACCAATCATGTCGACTGATTTCAAAATCCCGTCAGAAAAAGGACTTAGCAAAATTTCAAAAAAGTTCAGCCATATACACGAGTAGGTGAATAGCTACTTGAGTAGTTGAATAACTACTCGAGTACATGAAGGAGAATATACTCGGGTATATAAGGATGGGTTACTCGAGTAGGTAGAAATCAACTACTCGAGTAAGCAGAAAGAACTACTCGAGTATGTAGAGAGACTTACTCGAGTACATAAAGGATCTACTCGAGTACTGGAAAAACTACTCGAGTATATTTCATAAACTACTCGAGTACATGAAGGATTACTCGAGTGGGATAATTAGAATAAATTCTGAAGATGTCAGCAAGCAGCTACTCGAGTAGTTGAACTAAACTACTCGAGAGGAAGTAATCTACTCGAGTAGGTAAAAGATCTACTCGAGTAAAAGACTTAGAAAATTCTGGAGTAGGAAAAATTCAAGATACACGAGTGAAACAAGATCTACTCGAGTAGGTATAATGAACTACTCGAGTATGATTCTATCTACTCGAGTAAGTGAGTATACTTACTCGAATCCATGACTTAGAAACAATTTTGATGTGAGAACTCTTTGATACTTGTGTATAAGGAGTAATCTACTCGAGTATATAAGTATGCTACTCGAGTATATGACTATGTCTACTCGAGTAGGTGACTTAGCTACACGAGAGATATAGTTAAGTACTCGAGTACAGGGTTCCTTTACTCGAGTAAATTATACCCAAGCTACTCGAGTAGTTATAGACCAACTCGAGTAAAAGACTTAGAAAATTTTTGTTGCTGGAAAACTCTCTTCTAATGTACTCAACTTCCAAATCTTTTCTCATAGTCCAATAGCTTGAATATGAAGTGTATCCCAATAGAGAGACCACACATGAGTCAACACCTTGGAATATGCAATGAGGGATTACATTGAACAGTTCCTGTGTTTGGTGACCCACTGTGAGCTGACATTGGTCTAGACTTCCCAGTGAAATTCCTGCAAACATAAAGCTCAAACCAAGCATCAAATACAACTTAATTCATCTTAGTTTCAGGGTGACTTCATCAAATCTGGGTTAATGTGGATGTAATACCCAACAATCTCCCCCTATTTGTTGAAGTCAGAACCCTTTACACTAAGGTGAATTATGGACATAAAAGAAACTAAGTAGAAAAACATGAGCAGGTAAGCAATAGACAATGAAAAGGATAATTAAACAGGAATGAAGAATTGTATATATTTAAATCTTCAAAAACATCAAGTCTACAGCTTGTCATTTCAATCTCTCAACATCTTTTAGGTTTAGGCTTGGGATTGCTGCTTATCCATCTTATCTTGCTGTCTTCTTAGATAACTGAAGGGCTTAGGGAAGTATTTAGGAGGCCTAGGAGGAGCAGCAAGGTTATTTCTTCCAAACTCTCTGTCATGGATCCTCCTTTTCAGCATAGATTTCTCATGTAACTCCCATTCCTGGGAACTGTAATGAATGTTCCTGTTCTCATTTAGATCCAAAACTAGCCTGAGTGTGTCCAAAATCAGAGACTTGGAGGTTGGAGACCAGGCTTCAGCATGTTCAGTGGCTTTGGAAGGAGCAGTCCTGCTGGCAGAGGGGCCTTCACCATACTTCCTTTTCTTCTTGGAGGTTCTGATCTCTGGAGGAGCTTGAAGGAATATATCAGCAGGGTCTTCTTCCCAGCCTGGGACATAAGTATCTGGAGGAGCAACTGAGTCCCCAGGCTTGGGAGAGAAGGTATGTTATTGAGGAACAGCTGGGGCAGTGACATCTGTAGCTAGAGGGTTGAGATGATGGGGAATGATGTTTGGATCAACTGCAAGATCTGGCAGGATCTGATTGTGCATCCAGACAGCAGTGTCATATGTGCGAAATTTGACACTCTGTATTTGGGCTAGCACATCAGCATGAATGGTCTTCACATGAGCTTGCCATTCATCTGTCTTCTGAGCAGTAGATTTTTCTACATGTTCTTTGAGTTCTTTTATCAAACCCTCCCCCTTTCTGATTTCAACAGATAGCTGGGATATGGCATCATCTTTGAAAAGGCCCACTTCTTCACAGATCTTCATCTTGTTGGCCTCATTCCTCTTGTCTAGTTCCATCTGATTGTTTGCCAGGGTGACACCTTGTTCCATAACATTGCCCACACTAGTGATAGTATGGTCAAGGGCTTTGCCACCAAGTTGGAATAGGTACTTGAGCTTGTCAGTGTTATGTTGAATTTCAGCAAAACCTCTGCTCATCTCAGTCTCAAGAGCAGTTACCTTATCAGTGACCACCTATAGAGAGGTGTCAAAATGATGTCTTTGTTCTTGAAGAAGAATGGTGATGTGTTGCAACAAATCTGAGGAGGAGGAGACTGAAACAGCAGCAGTAGTAGGGAGAGAAGGAGGTACCCAAGGAGCTAGTTCTTCAATTATCACAGAGCTGTGAGCTCTGATGGTAGGAGAGAGAGCAATTCCTTCTTCTGTATTTTGAGGAAGAGAGAAGTCTAGAGTTCTGAGAGGGGCCTCAGCTGGCTCAGGAGAAGGCTCATCAGAAATAAATATGGTGTCTGGCTTATCTGCTGGAGGATTTGGAGAAGGTGTTGGAGTTCTGGCTGGAGAATGGGCAGGAGACTGTGCTGGATACAAGTCCTTGTGATGTTCAGTGGTGGAGCTGGAGGAGAGAGAGGAGGAGGGGGAAGCACATCTTCAGAAAGCTCTTCAATCATGGCATCTATAGAAGCAGCTGTGGACAGAAGAGTGTCTAGAGGTACTTAATCTGAAGGAGTAGCTGGACTCTGGGGAGTATAAGGTAGGGATGGAATTTCTGGCTGAGGAGAGTGCTGCCTGACTGGGCTAGAAGGAGCAGGCTCCCCCTCACTTGGTGCACTAGAGGAGCTGGACACATGATGAGGAGAGGGAGATGGAGTCCTGTCCACTACAGCTGGAGCTTCTGGAATTTCTGAAACCTTAGCAGCTTGGGCAGAATTCTTTAGCCTGAGATCCCATCTCTGAATTGAAGAGATGGAGACCTTCTTCATGTGGTGAAGTGGAGTCCCTTTGGAGAGGTTGAATACTTCAGGATTTGTGGCATGGAGGAGCGGGGAGATAATTCTGGTGTAGTTGGGGGATTTCATGCTGTCCTTGATTTTGTCCAAAATCAGCATACCAAATTGGTATTGCTTGCGGCAGATAATTGCTTGCATAATATCAAAGAAGTATAAGGGAATGTCTCTGATGGAGTGAGTCTTGCACAGCAGAATTTTGCCAATGATATCAACTAGAAATTTTCCTTCAGCGTTCATGTCTTACCTCTTAATATATTGAGCGTCAGGAGAAATGCCACAGAAAAGAGCTGTTCGGTCAGAGTCTTCATCATATAACTCATCTTCCTCATCGACAAGCGGCAGACGGAGAAGTTGAGAGACAGAGTTCTTGGTGAACTTGAGTTTCAAACCCTTTACTTTGGATTTTAGGACTTTCCCATTCCTTTTGACTTTTAGATTCGAGAAGAATTCAGCAACTTCGGGGAATAGAACGCGATAGGGTTCCTGGAGGATGAAGGAGAGGCCGGCGGTGTCAAGAAGGATGAGGAGGTTTTGGAAATCATCGGAGAGCTCTATAATACCTTCGGTGATTAGTTCGGAGGCAACGCCAATCTTGTGAGAAGTTGTCATGGATGCGAATGACTGGAGGAATTGAGAGAGGAGGCTCTGCAACAGCGGCGGAGGCGAGTCGGCAGGGTAGGTGAAGAGACAGAGGGTACTCGAGAGACAGAAATGATGTCGAGTAGGTTTGATGTTTCGGAATTTCTTATATATATAACTCTTAAATTACCGCTAATTAATCTAAAGAAAGAGGCGGCATATAGCCTTGGGTGGCGAATAGAACAATTTTTAAAATCTGGGAAACAGGACACGAGAAAGAGATAGACTACTCGAGTAGGTAAATGAGTTACCCGAGTAGGTCGACATGATGTACTCGAGTAGGTCTGTAGAGAGTACTCGAGTAGGTAGATGACTTACTCGAGTAGGTAAGTGACTTACTCGAGTAGGTCAGTAGATACTCGAGTAGGCACAGTCTAATACTCGAGTAATTAGAGAAGACTACTCGAGTATGTCTGATGTTACTCGAGTAGGTCTGTCGTGACTCGAGTAGGTGAAGTCACATACTCGAGTATGTCTCATGCTTCTCGAGTGGAATTTTGAAAAAGTTGAGAAAAAGTAGATTTTGACTAACCCTTTACAATTACTTGCTTCTTAGTCATCCAACCTTCTTTAGTATTCTTTGTTGAGCATCCCAAGCTCAGTCTTGAAGAACGAGAACTTGGCCTCGTCCAGCGGCTTTGTGAAGATATCTGCAACTTGCCTATCTGTAGGCATATATTGGAGATCTATGTCTCCATGCTCCACATGTTCCCGGATGAAGTGGTACCTTAGCTCGATGTGCTTTGTCCGGATGTGGGAAACTAGATTGTTGGTTATTGCAATTGCGCTGGAGGAGTCATAGTACATGGCTATATCCTTGAACTGCAGGTTGTAGTCCTCGAACTGATTCTTTATCCATAGCAACTGTGGGCAACAACTGCCTGCAGAGATATACTCTGACTCGGCCGTTGAGATTGCGACACAGTTCTGCTTCTTGCTACTCGAGGAAATTAGCCTTCTTCCGAAGAATTTGCAAGTCCCTGAGGTGCTTTTCCGTTCGTCTTTGCTACCTGCAAAATCTGCATCTGAAAATCAAATTAGTTCGTTGTCATTACTTCTTGGGTACCATAAGCCAAGATTTGGTGTGCCTTTAAGGTATCTCAGGATCCGCTTTGCAGCAGCGTAATGAGATTCCTTAGAGTTCACCTAAAATATAGCACAGACACATGTTGAGAACATTATGTCAGGCCTACTGGCAGTAAGGTAGAGCAGGGATCCAATTATGCTTCTGTACTTGGTTTCATCAAAAGGTTTCCCCTTTTCATCCTTATCCAGAGACATAGTTAAGCTCATTGGAGTCCTCATAGAGGTTGCGTTCTCCATTCCGAATTTCTTAATTAGCTCTTTGGTGAATTTAGTCTGTGAGATGAAAATTCCATCTTCAGATTGTTTCACCTGAAGCCCTAAGAAATACTTCAGCTCGCTCATACTGCTCATTTCAAACTTCCCTTGCATAAGTTTTGAGAACTTTTTGCAGAGGTTGTCATCGGTAGAGCCAAAAATAATTTCGTCGACATAGATTTGCACTAGCAAAATCTTGCCTTTTATTTCCCTAAGAAATAATGTCTTGTATATCTTTCCCCTTGTGAACGTATTCTCAAGCAGAAAGGTAGACAACATTTCATACCAAGCTCTAGGAGCTTGTTTCAGACCATATAGGGCCTTGTGCAGAAAATAGACATGATCAGGAAAGTTAGGATCAACGAAACCTGGAGGTTGTTCCACATACACTTCCTATTTTATGTTACCATTCAGTAAGGCCGACTTCACGTCCATCTGATAGACGGTGAAGCCTTTGAAAGCAGCATATGCTAGGAACAACCTTATTGCCTCCAGTCTTGCCAGTGGAGCATATGTCTGGTCGAATTCGATTCCTTCTTCTTGACGATAGCCTTTAGCGACGAGTCTGGACTTATTCTTTATGATCGTTCCATCTTCGTCCATCTTGTTCCTGTAGACCCATTTTATTCCAATGATGTTCTTTCCTTTGGGTCTTGGAACCAGCATCCACATATTGCAGCGCTTGAACTGATTTAGCTCTTCTTCCATTGCCATTATCCATGATGCGCCTGAGTTTACTTCCTCAAATTTCTTTGGTTCAACCTGTGAGAGAAAACTCAAATGAAGATTCTCATTAGTTGTACCCCTCCGAGTTCTGACACCATCCCGGGGATCTCGTATGATCTGGTCCATGGGGTGATCCTTCAGATGTCTGAGCTATAGAGTTCTTGCATCTGGATTATCTTCAAGCACCGGAGTGATTTCTTCATCCTGGATGACTTCTTCATTTTGATCATCAGCCCCTCCAATGGGAGTTTGATTGGTGATCTTAATGAACTTCTCGCCTTTGTCTTCGGACAGATCATACAAGCTAGTTTCTTTTAGCTTTTCACCTGCATCTTCAATGAGCACACTAGACGGATTGTTTTGCAGCAAGCTCGTCTCATCAAATACAACATGTATCGATTCTTCCACCACCAGGGTTTTTCTATTAAAGATCATATATGCCTTACTATGGCTACTATATCCTACAAAAATACCTTCAAAGCTCTTTTCGCTGAACTTGGTGGTATGATACTTACCATTGTTAAGTACGAAGCATATACAGCCAAAGAATCTAAAGTAAGAGACTGTTGGTTTCCTGCCTTTCAGAAGTTCGTAAGGTGTCTTATTGTGGTCTTTGTTTATGAGTGCTCGATTTTGCACGTGGCATGCAGTATTGACGGCCTCAGCCCAGAAGTACTCCGATAGTGAAGCATCACTCAACATGGTCCTGCAGGCCTCTATGAGTGTTCTGTTCCTTCTCTCAGCCGCTCCATTTTGCTGTGGAGTGCGAGGAGAGGAAAACCCATGAAGGATACCTAAGCTTTCACAGAATTCTGTCATGGCCCCAGATTTGAACTCTGTTCCGTTATCACTTCTGATTTTGACTATGGAGCAGTTGTATTCATTCTGGACTTGCTTGACAAAATTAGTAAAAATGTCGAAGGTATCTGACTTGTGTTTCAGAAAGAACACCCACACAAAGCGCGAGTAGTCATCAACAATTACCAATGTATAGTCCTTACCTCCCAAACTTCTAATCTGCAGTGGACCAAACAAGTCCATGTGCAATAGATGAAGACATCTGTTAGAGTCTTTGCCAATAATGCTTTTAAAGGTAGCCCTTGTTTGTTTGCCTTTTACGCATGCATGACAAGGTATGTCTTTGACGTACTTGACATTTGGAGCATCACGTACTAAGTTCATTGAAAATAATTTATTAATAGTTTTGAAATTAATATGTGCTAGTCTCTTGTGCCATTGGTCACCAAGAGACGTACTATCTTTTGCCAAAAGACACACTGGTGTAGAGGAATCTATACAGATGAAATTTAAACAGAAAATATTCCTGCTTCGAGTGCCGGATAGAATCGTTTCCATATTTTCAACGGATTTAATCAAGCACTTGTCAGCATGGAACTCAACTATGTATCCTTTATCGCAGAGTTGACTTATGCTAATGAGATTGTGTTCCAATCCTTCGACATAGGCCACATCCGAGAAGGATACATTGTCGTTAGTAATCATACCATAGCCTCTAGTAATTCCACGGTCTGAACCTCCAAAGATGACCTTTGGTCCGTTCACGACTGGAGTAAAGTTCTGAATGAGGCTTCTAGTCCCGGTCATATGCCGAGAGCATCCGCTATCCAAGTACTAGATAGGCGTTTTGTTGGCCTTTGGACATCCCTGCAATCACAATAAATTTGCCTTAGGAACCCAAACATGTTTGGGTCCTTGGTCTCGGGTTAGAGTGCTCCCCCTACGAGTGTTAGCCTTATGAGTGGTCTTTCTCATATTGCTGACATGAGGGGTTGCAGCGTTTCTGGAATTGAACCAGTAATCTATGGCGAAGTGACCAACCTTGCCACAGCACCAACAGTCAAATCTGTTGTACCTTTGCCTCAAGATCTCCTGCTTGACCTTTTGGAACTTTGGTCTAGCAGGGGTAGCATTCTTGGAGAAAGATGCCTCATGATGATGGCTATCACATGCCTTCTTCTCCTTTATGGGCTTGTCTACAACAGGCTTTGTCTTTGGTGCCTTCTTGAAGTTATGGCCATGATTGAAAGGGCCATAGCTCTGAAGAACAACTTCTTCATAAGGTGCCTTAAAGACACTTTCGCCAAAGTTTCGGGGTCTATCCCATCCTTGATAGCGGGACTTTGGCTCTACATAAGTAGGCCTACCAAAGTGCCCGTATGATGAGTCAAAATCAAACTCATTTGATGGAAAGATGACCTTTTTGAATGTGGTTTGATTTTGAGGGGCTTTTCCCTTTTATTCGGCTGAGGCCTTTTTGGCGGCCTTATTTTTCCGTTGATTCTTGTTTCTCCTAGAGGATTTACTAGGAGCTTCTTCATGGCCTAGTCCAGCTCCCTTGGCCTTTGCTGAGAATTCAGCAATGAATGGAAGAACTGTTTTGGGCTTCGAGAAACTATCAACAAGTTTCATTTCAGCCGCAAGTTCGGCTTCCAATCCTTTGATGATCTTCTCCTTCAGGTCAAGGTGCTCAAGAGCCTTGTTATATGCTTCAATAGTATTATTGAAGTTTTCCTCGAGGTAGTCGGTCTTTGCGACTTTCTCTCTCAAGTTGCTCTCTTCGACATTTATCGTAAGCCATGATTAACTCCCTGTACTGGGCCATCAATTCTGACTCATTGTCAGAGGAGCTACCCTCGCAATCATGTTCAGAGACTTCAGACTCTGAAAGAGGGGTATGAGAGTTTACCTTCCCAGTGAACTGGGGCTCTTGTTCATCATCTGTTTGAGCCATTAGCCCAAAGTAAGCTTCTTCTTCTTCGCTTGACTCTGAAGAGTCGGAGTCGCTAAGTGTCTTGCTCCTTTTGGCTATGAGGCTCTTCTCTTTCCTTTTCCTGTTGTGTGAGGATTTCTTGTCTTCTCTTCTGCCACCCTCCTTCTTCTTGTGAGGGCAGTCAGCAATGACGTGACCTGGCTTATTACAATAGTAGCAAATGATGTCAGTTGAAACGTATTTGTTCTTCTTAGTATTATACCTTTCGTGGCTGCTTGATCCTTTTTTTGTCGATCGTCATCGCGCCGTGATCTTCTGTATGAGGCATCCTTGCCTTTCCATTGTTTATTTTTATTAAGAAACTTCTTGAATTGCCTTGAGAGTAAGGAGAACTCTCCTTTAGATAGTTCAGACCCTGAGGTGCTAGGTTCTGATGTTTCTTCTTCTTCATCAACTTCTGGAGTGGGAGCGGGGGATGCATCCTTGCTCTTTTTGGATGTGTCTGCCTTTAGAGCAACAGATTTCTCCTTTAGTACAGACCTGCCCTTCTCTTCTTCAGCTTTTCTTGTATTGATTTGGAGTTCATAAGACATAAGCTTTCCAAAGAGATTTTGCGGGTCCGTCTAAGCTAGCTTCCCGAACTCCCTGATGGCGCATACCTTGTTATCCCATTCCTTGGTTAGGGATCTCAAGAATTTGTCGTTCAGTTCTCCGTTGGTGAAGACACGACCATACACCCTTAGTCCATTTACAATTTTGAAGAAGTTCTCAAAGGTGTCGGCAATTGTTTCCTTGTTTCCTTGTCAAAACGCTTCATATTTTTGATTGAGAAGGGATCTCCGATCATCCCTTACTTCTTCAGTTCCTTCCATCAAAGTGACTAAGGAATGCCACATCTCCTTAGCTGATTAACAGTGAATCAAACTCTGCAGCATTGAGTCATCGACTGCACTTGCTATAATGTTCTTAGCTTTCTTGTCGAGAGAGACAAGTGCAATCTTGTCTTCGTCGAGATCCATTAGCTTTTTGGGAACTTTCTTGGTAGGGTCGATAGTGGACACAGTCATGGGAACGTAAGGACCTTCTTCAACGATCATGAAGATCCTTGGATCCATAGCTTCCATGAAAAATGTTATCCTTTCTTTCCACATGGGAAAGTTATTTTTGTTGCACAGTGGAAGCTTGGCGAAAACTTTGCCCTTGTCCATTTTATGGTAGAATCTTTTAGACAACAGATTTGGATCTGATCAATGTGTTAACCTATTGACGATCAACCTGCATCTGATACCAATTGAAAGAAAACGGTTGTCAACCTAAATCACCTAGAGGGGGGTGAATAGGTGAGTTGTGCGTCTTTTTGCGGAATAAAAAATAGTTAGAGAACAGCACAGAACGATCTACCAATATCACAGACGACACAAGATTTATAGTGGTTCCCCAACCTTGGGTACATCCACTTTCCCTCACCGATCTAGCAATCCACTAGACTCGGCTACTCCACTATCTCTGATCAAAAATCGATCCTACCCTCGGAACAAAGTTCCTACAACCTCGATCCAAACAAAGGGATCTACACCTCGGAAGATAACACTTCCTACAAACTCGGAGTGAAAAACTCATACACTCGGTGAAGATTTCTCCTACAAGATTAATAAAGTGTTTACAAGAATACAAACAGTAAATCACTCAGATCTGAATGAAATGGCCAGGATCTTCTTCTTTTCAACTTTGTAGCACTTTCAGAAATCGGTGAAGAGGTTCTCGGCTTCGATCTGGATTTACTCACTTTTACAGAAATCGAGAGAGAATATGATCAGCGAAGTCGATCTCGATCTGTAACTTTCTTCAGAATAGTCCTCTGAAAGTAGAAGCTTTGGCCGGGGAAGAAGGCGGCGGCGGCGGCTTCCGTTTTGCGAAAATCAGAGAGGAGTCGGCTGAAGAATATTTCTCGAAATAGAATGACAAGAAAGCTTGGAGAATACTTAGGGTTTGTCATTTTCTGATAAGACCTTATATAGAAGAGACTAACGGTCATAATCGGTCATAATGACGTACACGTGGACCAATCATATCGCGTGATTTCAAAATCCCGTCAGAAAAAGGACTTAGCAAAATTTCAGAAAATTTCAGCCATATACACGAGTAGGTGAATAGCTACTCGAGTAGTTGAATAACTACTCGAGTACATGAAGGAGAATATACTCGGGTATATAAGGATGGGTTACTCGAGTAGGTAGAAATCAACTACTCGAGTAAGCAGAAAGAACTACTCGAGTATGTAGAGAGACTTACTCGAGTACATAAAGGATCTACTCGAGTACTGGAAAAACTACTCGAGTATATTTCATAAACTACTCGAGTACATGAAGGATTACTCGAGTGGGATACTTAGAATAAATTCTGAAGATGTCAGCAAGCAGCTACTCGAGTAGTTGAACTAAACTACTCGATAGGAAGTAATCTACTCGAGTAGGTAAAAGATCTACTCGAGTAAAAGACTTAGAAAATTCTGGAGTGGGAAAAATTCAAGATACACGAGTGAAACATGATCTACTCGAGTAGGTATAATGAACTACTCGAGTATGATTCAATCTACTCGAGTAAGTGAGTATACTTACTCGAGTCCATGACTTAGAAAAAATTTTGATGAGAGAACTCTTTGATACTCGGGTATGAGGAGTAATCTACTCGAGTATATAAGTATGCTACTCGAGTATATGACTATGTCTACTCGAGTAGGTGACTTAGCTACACGAGAGATACAGTTAAGTACTCGAGTACAGGGTTCCTTTACTCGAGTAAATTATACTCAAGCTACTCGAGTAGTTATAGACCTACTCGAGTAAAAGACTTAGAAAATTTTTGTCGCTGGAAAACTTTCTCTTCTAATATACTCAACTTCCAAATCTTTTCCCATAGTCCAATATCTTGAGTATGAAGTGTGTCCCAATAGAGAGACCACACATGAGTCAACACCTTGGAATATGCAATAAGGGATTACATTGCACAGTTCCTGTGTTTGGTGACCCACTGTGAGCTGACATTGGTCTACACTTCCCAGTGAAATTCCTGCAAACATATAGCTCAAACCAAGCATCAAATACAACTTAATTCATCTTAGTTCCAGGGTGACTTCATCAAATCTGGGTTAATGTGGATGTAATACCCAACATTACTTGTGCTCACACTCCACAACAAAATGGAGTAGCGGAGCGGAAGATCCGTCATCTGACGGAGACCTACAAATGCTGGCTTCATGCGAAAGATATCCCAAGGTCTTTTTGGGCGGAGGGGATGTCTTGTGCTGCTTATGTCATCCACAGGATGCCACTTAGCCCAATCAACATGAAGACTCCTATTGAGCTATTGCTGAAGGAGAAGCCAAGTGTTGGACACTTTAGGGTGTTCGGTTTAACTTGCTACGTGCATGTCCCGGATGCTTCACGGACAAAGCTGGATGCAAAGGCAAGGAAACTTGTCTTTGTTGGCTACGATAAGCGGAAGAAGGGATGGAAATGCATGGACCCTGTGACGAAGAAGTTCGTGGTGTCAAGAGACGTTGTCTTTGACGAGCTGACGTCATATGGAGGTGGCTCGGTTGAGCTAACTGGAAGTAGCAAGGTTGATGAAGCACCAGTGGTGGCTGCTGAAGGCTTGGAAGAGGAGTTTGTTGTTTCACCAGCAGCTCATGTTGCTTCTAACTCCGAGGCTGAGCCTTCTGGCTCAGGAAGCAGGGGGAGCACTGCTCAATGCTTGCCCCAAGTAGGAGTTGAGCCCGAAGAAGCAACAGAAGCAGTGAGCAAGGAGCCGACCCTTCAGATATCGAAGAGGGTTGTTAATCCACCGGCTCGGTACTGTGATGAGAATGCAGTGAGCTTTGTCTCCTGCTTCTTTGCAGGTCCTCTGGATGAGCGAGAGCCTGCAAACTTCAACGAGGCCACTAGAGTTAAGGATTGGGAAGATGCCATGAAGGAAGAGATTGATGCTCTGAAGAAGAATGAAACCTGTGACCGTGTGCCCAAGGTTGATGGCATTACTCCGGTTACTTGCAAGTGGGTATATAAGTTGAAGAAGAAGGCTGATGGGAGCATTGATCGGTTCAAAGCTCGCCTGGTCGCTAGAGGATTCTCACAACAGTATGAAGAAGACTATGAGGAGACATTTAGTCCAGTTGCGAAGATGACTTCAGTTAGAGTGGTGATCGCCTTGGCTGCTAGCAAGGGATGGAGGTTGTGGCAACTCGATATGAAGAATGCCTTTCTTTATGGAGAGATTGACAAGGACATCTTCATGGATCAGCCGCTTGGTTTTGTCTCTGAAAAGCATCCAGACTATGTCTGCAAACTCAGGAAGGCTCTCTATGGGTTGAAGCAAGCTCCTAGAGCTTGGTATGGGAAGATTGTAGAGTACTTGCAATTCTGTGGATACCTTGCTTCCACCTCGGATTCAAGCTTGTTCGTCAAGAAGAAGGGGGAGCTACAAGTCTTGGTCCTGCTGTATGTGGATGACATGATCATCACAAGGAATTCGGAGGGGGAAGTAGCAAGGCTTAGGGCTGAGCTTGCTATACGCTTCGAGATGAAAGACTTGGGAGAGCTTCATCACTTTCTCGGTCTTGAAGTGGAGAGGAAGGAGTGCGGGAGTCTCATTTGCCAGAAAGGGTATGCAGATCGCATTGTGAAGCGGTTTGGCATGGGCGAAGGGAAGAAGTGCTCTACTCCACTGGAACCTAGGCTGAAGCTTCGACGAGATGAGGGAAGGGTTCTTCATGATCCCTTGGTGTTCAGGGCTCTTGTTGGGAGCTTGATTTACCTGACGATTACAAGGCCGGACATTGCTTATGTTGTTGGCCGAGTAAGTCGGTTTATGGCTGAACCAAGGAAATCTCATCTAGTGGCAGCGAAGGGTATTCTGAAGTATGTCAAGGTGACTTCTGACATGGGACTCCTCTATGGAAGGGACTCGGAGTTTGCTTTGCTTGGGTACACGGATGTTGACTATGGCGGTGATTCAGATGATCGGAGGTCTTATTCAGGTTATGTGTTCACTTGCGGTTCAACTAGCATCTCGTGGTGTAGCAAGAAGCAGGACTCGGTGTCCGTCTCAACTACAGAGGCAGAGTATAAGGCTTCGGCCTTGGCTGCTCGGGAAGCCATCTGGTTGAGGAGGCTTATAGAGGATGTTCATGAAGAAGTGCAAGGGCCAACTTTACTCCGGTGTGACAATGAGAGTGCTCTCAAACTGGTTAACAATCTAGTGTGTCACGCCAGGACCAAGCATATAGAGATTGATCACCATTTCATCAGGGAGAAGGTGTTGGAAGGATCTCTACTGGTCAGGCATGTTCATAGTGAAGATAATCTTGCTGACATCTTCACGAAGCCACTGTCGAAGGGGCCGTTTGAGCTCTTGCACAGCTTGCTGGGCTTAGTCACCACTTCCCACTTCAAGGGGGAGTGTTGAAATTTGTGAAGTGGAAGTGGTTGACGGGACAGGCCGAGCGGCCTGGGCAGACAGCATCGGCGGACTAGACGGACTGGGCGGACTGCTGTATGAGGCCTGGTGGAAGGTCTAGTGGAAGCCGACTGTCTTCTAAGCGGGTTGTACGTTGATGTCCGCGGACTGTGCGGCCTGGTATCTGCGGATAGGGCGTTGGCTGGTTGATTTAGCCAAGGAGTGGCCTGAGTGGATAGAGGCTTGCGGACTGGTGCTTTGCACAGTGGCCATGGTGCAAGCTTGTGCTGATTGGCGGTTTGGCTCATGTCCACGGGAAGCTTAGGGACTAGTGTGTCCGTGGTATGGGCTGTTGCGGACTGGGCTTAGATCTTGGCTGAGGCCTTGTCGAGCTCTAGTTTTACAGCAGGTGCTTTGCTGTGAAGGTCGTTGGCGGACTGGTTTGTGGAGTCCGGGAGTTGGCTGCTCATTGGGCAGGTGTGCGAGGAGCTTGCGGACTGCTGGCGGTCTATGCTAGGGTGTTTGGCGGACGGGAATTTGTGTCCGCCATGCTCGCATTGGCCTTTGATGGTTTTGGACTTGGTCACACTCTGTGCCAAGACCATGGTGTCAGCAGTATCCGCCAAGTCCGCTGTTGACCGGGCGGACTGTTGCTATCTGCCTTTGGTCGTGGACTTGTGGCGGATTGAGGCTTGAGTCTTGCGGAATGCCTCGAGTTTGTGCGGACTGCCATTGAAGGGGGTTGCTGTCCTGCAGTGGTTGGGGGCTTTGCGGGCTGATGCCTTGTCCGCATAGCTTAGGCGGACTAAAGAGGGTTCGCCAATGTTGCCTTTCTCCTGGCGGTTTTCCTTGGTATCCGGCTAAGTCCTTGCGGACTCGGCGGATGGTGTTTTGCTATCGCGCGGGCTAGGGCGGTGTCTCTATCTCTAGGGCGGTGACCACACTCCTCACCTCGCCTATAAATAGGACCCCCCTGGCAGGTCTACAGTAATTGAGTGAACAGTATGTTGGGTTCGGCGAGGTGTTGTGGTCTCAGTTTGTCTGTCCGCGCGGATTGATTCAGGGCTGACGGTTTGCTGTGTGCAGGTCGCGCGGGTAGCTTCAAGGAGCTAGGAGTTTGGCTGTGACTTCGGTCAAGTACTTGGAAGTTGTGCGGTCTCTGTAGATTCAGCAGGAGGTCGCTCTGCGGCTTGTCAGTTCTCTATTTCATCTTTGCCTGCTTCAATTACCTGTCCGCCGGCTTCAGGCGGGTAGGCGGTTTGTTCCTCAGTTCCTCAGCAGGAGACGAATAACGGTGTGTCCGCACGGCCTCGCAGATTCAGCGGACTCCGTGGCTATTCGGCGGATTGCAGCTTAAGTTCGGGCGATCTCAGCGGACTCGGCGACCTCGACGACCTTGGCGGTCTCGGCGGACTCCGGTGCTGTCCGCCCGGCTTGTTTTTTGGTGATTTCTGTTGTCAGTTGTTTGTACTAGCGAAATCATGTCTCGCTATGTATACCTAGCGTTGTAAAGAAGTGAATGTATAAAAGATCTGCTTGTGCTTCCATTATTTGTTGAGATTAGCCTGGTTCATTGGTTTTCCGCTAGTTCAACGTGAGAACTGGGTAGTGCCGAAGATATTAATTTGGCGTTTGGGCTACCTTGCTGACCACGCTGAGAAAATTTAACATGTTCCTCCCGTCCATGGTAGGACCACAGCACCTTCACAAGAGTGACCTTCTTCTTCCGCAACACTCGGACATCTGTATCATCAATTCGGATCGGCACCAATCTGACGGATCTATCTGGCACTATCGGACCGGCTGTAGTGGTAACATGCTGCTCCGGCCGTAGGAGAGCTCTTCGCAAGGAAGAGACATGGAAAACGTCATGTAGTGCACCCAACTCCGGTGGCAGCTGCAGTCGGTAAGCTAAGGGGCCGATCCGCTCCAGGATCAAGTACGACTCCATGTATCGAGGACTGAGCTTGTTTTGCCTCCGCACCCGAGAGACAACGTGTACTGGACGTATCTTCAATAAAACCCTGTATCCAACCTGGAAATCCACTTTTCGGTGTCGAGCATCATAATACTCTGCCTGTCTGCTCTGGGCCTCTAGCAACCGCTCCCTGATCAAGTGTACCTGGGCCTCAGTATCCCTCATATAATCTGACCCAAGAGCCTTGGTATCCACGTCCTGAACCCATGATAGCAGTGTCCGACATTTCCTCCTATAAAGTGCCTCATAAGGAGCCATCCTATTGCTAGCCTGGTGGCTGTTATTGTAGGAGAATTCGATCAGTGGTAGTAGTCATTCCCAAGGCTTCCCTGTATCCAATATACACAGTCGGAGTAGATCCTCCTTGGTCCGGATGGTCCGCTCGGTCTGTCCGTCGGTCTGCGGGTGAAAGGCGGTACTAAAAGTAAGCCGAGAGCCCAAGTAAGCATGCACGGCCCTCCACTCGCTCGAAGTGAACCGACCATCACGGTCCGAAACAATCGTCCTGGGAATGTCATGGTATCTGACAAACTTCTCCACAAATAGTATCACCAGAACCGCAACTGGGGCATCCTTCCGGACTGGAATAAAGCGCGCAACCTTGTTCTGTCTGTCTACTATGACCCATATAGAATCATGCCCAGAGTGGGAGCGAGGTAGTCCGTGCACAAAATCCATAGTAATGTCCTCGAACTTCCACTCTGGGACTAGCAGTGGCTGTAGCAGACCTCCCGGACTCTTACATTCAGCCTTCACGCGCTGTCAAGTCTCGCAGAATGTCACAAAATGGGTGATCTCCCTCTTCATCCCAGTCCAATACATAGACCTCCACAAATCTGCCCACATCATGGTGATGTCGGGATGCACTGAATATCTGGATCAATGAGCCTCTCTGAGTATGTCATCCCGAATAATGCCCCCTACTGGTATGTAAATGCGTCCACGGAATCGAAGAAGATCATCCTGTAGCGTGTAGTTCTCAACCTTGCCCCTTTCCAGGGCACTGAAAATCGGCTGTAATGCAGCATCCAGCCTCTGATGTGTTCGGATGCGCTCTCGTATATCATCACCACTGATCACTAAGCTCAAATACTCTCGATATACCACTGGTTCGGCCTCAGATACCATGGTAATGTGCATGTCTTCCATCATCCGTAACAGCTCTATAGACATCAACCGAGGCTCCGGTCCAGAAGTGTCGTCCCTCCTACTCAAAGCATCTACTACTGTGTTTACTTTCCCCAGATGATAGTGGATCTTATAATTATAGTCATAGAGGAATTCCAGCCATCTCCTCTATCGCAGATTCAAGTCCTTCTGCGTATCGATATATTTAAGATTCTTGTGATCTGAATAAATATCACAATGAATCCCGTATAAGTAATGTCTCCACATCTTTAGGGCGAATACCACAGCCCCAAGCTCTAAGTCATGTACTGGATATTTATGCTCATGCTTCTTCAACTGACTTGAAGAATAAGCAATAACGTGTCCATGCTGCATCAGGACAACACCCATCCCCTTGTAAGAGGCATCTGTGTAGATCTGAAATCCTTCACTCCCGGATGGAAGCGCAAGAATAGGGGATGAGATAAGTCGGTCCTTCAGCTCCAAAAAAGTTGTATCGCACTGCTCTGACCATACAAAATCTGCATCCTTCTTCGTCAAGGACGTGAGGGGGAGTGCTATCCTCGAGAACCCCTCCACGAACTTACGATAATACCCTGCTAGCCCCAAGAAACTACGAATGTCGGATGCGGTCTTCGGTCATGGCCAATCCCTCACTATCTCTATATTGGTTTGGTCCACTGCTAATCCAGCCCCACTTATAGTATGCCCCAGGAAAGCCACCTCCTGTAGCCAGAACTGGCACTTTAAAAACTTTGCATACATCTGGGACTCCCTCAGTCTCTGCAAGACCTGCGTCAAATGCTCTGTATGCTCCTCCTGAGTCCGGGAATAGATCAAAATGTCGTTGATGAATACAATCACGAAGTGGTCTAAGAAGGGCTCGAATACATGGTTCATTAGACTCATGAATGTGGCAGGGGCATTCGTGAGTCCAAAAGGCATCACCGTGAACTCGTATAATCCATAGCGTAAACTGAATGCCGTCTTCGGCATGTCCTCTTCCCGGATGCGGAGCTGGTAGTAACCGGATCGCAAATCTAGCTTAGAGAACCAGAAGGCTCCCTGCAGCTGTTCAAATAGCTCATCTATCCGAGGCAGTGGGTAGGTATTGCGGACCGTTAACCGGTTCAGCTCTCGGTAATCTATGCATAGTCGTAACGACCCGTCCTTCTTCTTCACAAAGAGAACTGGCGCTCCCCACGACGATGAACTGGGCCGCACAAATCCCGACTCAACTAGCTCCTAAAGTTGAGTACTGAACTCCGCCAACTCTCTAGGAGCCATCCTATAAGGTGCCCGGGACACTGGCCTCGCTCCCGGTACTAGCTGAATCCTGAAATCCAAGTCTCTGGCTGGTGGTAGCCCGGGCAATTTCTCCGGGAACACGTCGGAGAAATCCCAGACCACCGGAATATCTGAAATAGAAGTCTCTGCTCCCACCATTTCAAAGCAGATACAGTAAACGTCTTCTCCCTGCTCGTGGGCCTTCACAGCCTGTACAAAAGATAGCAATAGGTGGGAGATAGGCTTAATACCTTCGATGATGACATGGGAGTCGCCATGCCTTAGTGTGATTCTCCTTGATGGGCAATCTATCTGAGCATGGATCCGATGTAACCATGTCATCCCCAAAATCAAATCGAAGTCCTGCAGCTTCAGAATAGTTGTTGGCGCCTCAAATGCCTTGCCGCCAATCTCGGCCTCCATATCGCAATGGGCAGTGGTCCGTAGTTCTGACCCATCGGGTAGATGCACCCTCATCTCTAGTCCCGGAAATCTTTCCACGCCTTCGAGTCCGTCTATGAAGGCCTCAGATACGAACGAGTGCGAAGCACCCGTGTCGAAGAGAGCATGTGCAGGCTTTCCACTGTTCATAACTATGCCTGAGGTTTGTTTAAGTTAAAATTAATTGTTACCCTATAGTTCCAGGTACTATATAATTGAAAACTCAAGGAATTTAATAATTAACCTTAAGTACCTGTGATAACCTCCTCAGGGTTCCTCTGCTCCGTGAGGTCCAAAGCATATATCTGCTCCTGATTGTGTCCCCTGTCGTGATATCCCCTGCCTCGGGCTCGTCCTCGGCCTCGGCCCTGCTGTACTGGGGCCACTAGAGGTGGAGGAGGAGGAGGATGGAATCGATGCAGGCACTCCGACCTAATGTTCCCGGGCTGGCGGCATCCGTAACAAACTACCTGCCGGTGGCCATGGTCACCCTGTCTCCTCGGATCATGCACCTGTAGAGGTGGGGGAGCTAATGCTGGAGGAGGCCCCTGCTCCTGCCTGAAGTTGGGACGACGAAGTCCCCCACCCTTCTTGTATCCGATAGTCCTGCCTCTCTGAGAGCCCCCGCTGCTCTCTCCTGATGTCGACCCATCATACGGTCTCTTTCCTCTGCCTTGCACCATCAGCTGGTCAGCCTCCAGCTTCTTTGCCATCTCGATTATCTGCCTTGAGGTGCCATGAGAAATGAATAGCAAGGCCTACCTCAAATCATCCCTGAGGCCCAGGTAAAACCTCTTGGCATACCTCCTATCATCGGTATCCTGAATCCCTGCGAACCTGGCCAGATGAGAGAACTCTCTCTGATACTCGATCACCGATCTAGTCCCTTGACTGAGGTTCAGAAACCTCTCCTCCAAGGCATCTCTGTCCGTAGCAGAGACGAAGTGATCCAGAAATACATCGCCAAACTCCTCCCATGATATGTCTGAATGCTCCTAGTCCGCATATGTAGACTCCCGCACTGATTTCCACCATCTCTTCGCATGAGCCTCTAGTGTAGTGGTGGCTAGAGGTACTGCCTCGCCGACCGGGCAGCTGATGCTTGCTAAAATCTCGTGTATGGCCTCCAGCAATTCCTCAGTCTTTACCGCATCCTCTGTCCCACGGTACATCGGTGCGGACAGGCTCTTGAAGGCACTCAGCCAGCTTGACCCCAGATTTGGCTGCGGAGCCGGGACTTGCTGGGATTTGAAGGCATCCAGAATCGCTGTCAAAGTCTGCCACATCTCCGTATGTAGGAATGAAGTGGCAGCTGGAGAGGGAGGAGCCACATTTTGCGGTACGGCGACCTGTGGAGGTTGCATAAAGGTAATGTTAAAACAGAACTGGCCTAACTCATTGTACTTAGTGGACCATTTTATGTGACTTTTACACATGGGCACACCACTGCTTCCGCTGCATAGTTTGTCCGCAAACTAATGCTCAGGCGGGGGTGGTCCCGTGTTGTGGACTTCTTTCTCATATGATCGTTTGTTCAAGTGATACCAGTTTGTAAGACCCCCCCCCTTACCAAGGAGGGCAACTAGGTATTATGCCCAGAACCGCCGTCTTACGGTGGCACTAACGCACGGGTTAGTCGACACCGCAACACGCCGATTCCGCCGGCTATTACGATCATACACATAACCTGTAGGCTAATATGAGAAAAGAAGTATAGCAGTGTAACAATTCTACTAGTCCACACGTCACAGAGTACATATCATATATATGGAATGAAAAGTACAGAAACATAGTCCACAATGAGTACAAAATGAAAGAGTAATAAGGGATTATGGCCAGTACATGATATCAAATCTCTCTCTCAAATAAAAGCAGAAGCTATACTAATACATCAGAACTCATCCCACCTGAGGACGCACAGTAGTGGTAGTAGCCTGCTGTAGCGGTATCTGCTCCTCAAGTCCTGTCTCCTCGACGTGCTGGTGCTCCATCTCCACGGGCTCCTAAAAATAGTATGGTCACCGACCATTAGTCAAAAAGACTAAGTCGTTTCCTCCGCACCTCGCCCCGCAACTCCTAGGCACTGAGCGGGAGGACGAAGCGGAGGACAACAAGGGGTAGCAAAGGTGGAGACAGGTGACAAGATCTAACTAGTAGTTATAATGGATATTATCATTCTACTCTAGCAGTTCTAAGTATGGTACAAGTAAGTAAAGTGCAGTACTAGTAAAGGAAGTAAAGAATAGAAAGTAAGAGCATGGAAATAAAACTATTCTACCACTATACTACCATCATAAAAGTACCCTAACTTATATAAATGCTCATACAAATATATAAGTTTGGATTTCCAGGAAATTTAAGTTATCATATAAAAGAGCCCATACTAATTTATATGATAAGAATCTGTGAAGCGTATGACCTAATATGAATGAATGTTATGATGCAATTTATGCACAGGCAAGTGCAACTCACACACAACGACTCTGTGATCACAGACCTTTAGTTCCCACTTTTTGAGAGCTAGCATCACTCTCGGGTACCACCGCTGTAGCTACGGTAGCAGCGGAGCGGGCGTCTCCACTTCTAGGCCGGTATGCACACTACCAAACCTTAGACCCCTCTCATACGCCTCTGTACACGTCCAAGGTGCACTCTAGAGTCTCGCGTACTGTTGAGATTATATTAGCCAGCAGGACACGTGTGTGTGGGACCGCATGTTTGGGCTTTCGCATCGCGTTATAGGTCTGGGTGTTGACCCCGGTGGGCCCCCTTGTGTGGCGGAATATCCCCGTGGTCCTGTGGTTGGGGTTAATCCCACATCGCCCACAGACTTCTCCACTTTGTGTTCATGTACCCCGCCACCCTTCATCTCAACACATGGGTTTTGAGATGAACTAATGGGTTGGCGGGTTCTAACTTGGTATCAGAGGGAGGTTGTCCTACTGCGGGGGTGTGTTGAGATTATATTAGCCAGCAGGACACGTGTGTGTGGGACCGCATGTTTGGGCTTTCCCCATCGCGTTCCAAGTCTGGGTGTTGACCCCGGTGGGCCCCCTTGTGTGGCGGAATATCCCCGCGGTCCTGTGGTTGGGGTTAATCCCACATCGCCCGCAGACTTCTCCAACTTTGTGTTCATGTACCCCGCCACCCTTCATCTCAACACCTGGGTTTTGAGATGAACTAATGGGTTGGCGGGTTCTAACTTGGTTTAGCCAACCTCTCATACCCAACTGCACTGCAAGAAACCAGGCTGGGGGGTCCCACATATTTTGGGTAAAGGCCCCGGTCCTGGCCGACTGCAGTCGAACGACACAGCATCTCCAACCAAATCTCCCGGGGGTCCCACACATTTTGGGTAAATGCCCGGGTAGGTTGTTGAGGACTGGTCTCGAACCCAGGACCTCCTTTATAAGAGGCGCCTTAGCCAAGCTCTCATATCCAACTACACTGCAGTGCAGTTGGGTATGAGAGGTTGGCTAAGGAGCCTCTTATAAAGGAGGTCCTGGGGTCAAGACCAGGCCTCAACAACCTACCCGGGCATTTACCAAAAATGTGTGGGACCCCCGGGAGATTTGGTTGGGGATGCTGTGTCGTTCGACTGCAGTCGGCCAGGACCGGGGCCTTTAACCAAAATATGTGGGACCCCCCGGCCTGGTTTCTAACAAAAGATGGCCATCTTTTGTTAGAAACCAGGTCGGGGGGTCCCAAATATTTTGGGTAAAGGCCCCGGACCTGGCCGACTGCAGTCGAACGACACAGCATCTCCAACCAAATCTTCCGGGGGTCCCACACATTTTGGGTAAATGCCCGGGTACGTTGTTGAGGCCTGGTCTCGACCCCAGGACCTCCTTTATAAGAGGCGCCTTAGCCAAACTCTCATACCCAACTGCACTGCAGTGCAGTTGGGTATGAGAGGTTGGCTAAGGCGCCTCGTATAAAGGAGGTCCTGGGGTCGAGACCAGGCCTCAACAACCTACCCAGGCATTGACCCAAAATGTGTGGGACCCCCGGGAGATTTGGTTGGAGATGCTGTGCCGTTCGACTGCAGTCGGCCAGGACCGGGGCCTTTACCCAAAATATGTGGGACCCCCCGGCCTGGTTTCTAACACGTACGTACTTTGCTGACAACCCGTCAGTCTTGTTGGGTCGGATGTGCGTTATTGGGGATCATCCTCCAGACCGCAGTGTAAAATAACCCACTGGCCCCTCTAACCCTCACAACCGCCTGGTGCACCGTACTGCCATCGGTGTGACGAATGGCCAGTACCGCATGCCCCGCCACTATATTTATGCACATGCAAATATTTCAACCCGAGCCTTCAGCTCGCAGGACCAACCCCTCCTGAATCTCTCAAACCCTACACGGGTGAGCATTTAACACAATCCCTCCAACCCATCATGGGTGAGCATATTACATAAGTCTCCCTCCAACCCATCATGGGTGAGAATAAACCATAATGTCATAACCTATTAGACTACTCTTATCTACGGATTATTATACTTAGTGATTTAAGGTTAATCCCAGGACTGCCCAGGGTATACCCGGTGAAGGTCTCTCGGGGGCACTAGGAACTACGATGAGATTACGCCTAAAGTTCCCTTTCGCAAGGATATTTACTTTAGTTGATGACTCCCCATAATTCACCCCAGCTCTCATTGTTGCTCTGGAACAATCCTATTGACTTAAGATATTACTGGGAAACCGACGGTCTTTCGTCGGCCTCCACTCCAGTTACTACCTAAGGGCTTGCACTTTTATTCTCATCACTAACAATACTACCCACCAGGGTTATTCACCAACTTCAATCTCTAGCTCGACGTCGATCTATCTCCTGGCGGTACTTATACTCTAACTCATTTATGCTATACGCAGCCCATGACCTAATACCACCCCGAAATGGAACTTCCAATTCCTCTATCCATATGCCTCAAATCATTTATCCTAGGATGGTATGCACCTACATGATGACTGGGATAAATTTCCATAATTTTCCTAAGTCATGAAGGGCTTTAATTAAATTATTAATTTAATCCCCTAGGTCATTTAATACATGAAGTATCACAAATTTATATCCACTGACCTAAGTAATTTTTCTTGAGATGTATCTTGGTGCCATATTGGTGTCTACCAAAATTTATAATTTTCCTTTGATTATTTCTATTTATTCCTTAATTAATACAAAATTCATACAATTGTCATTTTCCAAATGAAGTAAGAGGAATACATTACTGAAACTTCTAGGAAAATTGCAGAGCTTATATATCATTATTTTAAGGCTAATGGCAGAGTTTCATCAACTTCTATAGTGTAATGACCTACCAAATTCAATTCTTTACAATTTACCAAAATGCCACTATAAGCTTTAAAAATTTACTGATTCATCCAGAAATGCTGAGATAAATATCCACGGTTATTTATTCACAAACACAACCCTAAAAAAGTTTTCATAATTTTCTACTGAATATTCCATCAATTCTCTAAATAAATGTGATAATGGCAAAATTGTAATTTCTACATAACTCCACTTAAAATTCATCAAACACAGAAATAAAAATTTTAAGTAGTTAAGTCTAACATGATATTGACCTTGACAAAATTTAGGTATTTTATCTCATGGATAAGCCTATTCTAAAATTTATTTATCAAAAATTCCAATTCTTCAAAAATTCCAAATAATGGGATTTTTGCTTCCAAAAATCCCATTATTACTATGAGGGGTGTATTACACCCTAATATGTCTATATAAATAAAATTAGGATTTTTGAGTGTTCCAAGTTGGCTGAATACACAATATTTCATTTTAGGCTAAATGCACACCAAGCCTATATCAAGCCAACACATGCAAGTGGATTTACCTAACTTGTTGTGGTCCAAATTGGCTGAACTTTTAAACATACATTGATAATGCCCCTAAGGGCATGCCACCGAAATTTGGGGCCATTTGGAGCCATACAACTCAATTTTTTTCATTTATTTACTTTTTGATGATTAAACAAAAACTATAGGAAATTTATACCCAAATTTCTCAATTTTTGGTAGGTGCTAAATATGACCTAATCATGCATGTACCCAAAATATGGGGCCATGTTGATTACTGGTTTGACTTGGGCATCAAAATGACGTTCTGCGCTTGTCTAGGACCAGTCCTAGGAAAACTGCCCTACATGACTGTATACTAACCAAATCACAAGTTTAAGATGGCAATTTAACGTTAAGACCTTAAGCTACAACTTGTATGTAGAGTCCAGTTTCTAGAAATGCCTCTAAGAGGCCTAAATCTTGCATGAAATACAACTGAATTTATGTGACACATAATCATTTATGTTATAGTTTTAATTTGATTTAAATACGATCGGCCGCACGAATCTTAAAGCAACTTTGACGGCATCCGTTCATCTTCCCCAATCGTTCAATGGCTGAGATCGAGCCAACCTGGGGCATATTGCGTGGCCATTTCTGACCACCTGAGGCGGCGCCACCCCCGGCCAACGGTGCCATCACCTTCACTAAGGTGGTGGCTATCATTTTCCGGTGATGAGGCGGCGGGAGACGGCAGCAACGGCGATCCCGAGCGGTAAGAAAAGCTTGGAAAAATCTCTCATTTCTCTCATGGCATCGGGGTCAATTGAGCCCAATATCTCCCCCAATTGATCTAGGATTCTAGTACGGGTAGAGGTGAGGTGAAACGGACCTGTATGGTGGCGCGGCGGCGAGTTTGGCGGCAGGAGGCCATGGTTCTATAGCTCCGGTGATATCCTGCTCAAAATCATGATTCTCCACCGTTTGCTTCGATCCAGTAGTCGATTTCCACTCCTCTCCTCTCTCTGAAGCTGATGGTGGGGGTGATTTGGGTTGAGAGGGGGTGTATGGAGAGATAAGTCCAATGTGAGCTCGGTTTGAGCTTTGGTTTTGTCACCAATGGTGCCATATGTCCACCATGCTACCAAAATCCACTGGAATAATCAGAGGAGGCCGGCCAGCATGTTTTGGGCAGAGAATTGCAGCTGAAGGAGTGGCCATGTGGTCACCCTTCCTCTTCATCCCCATTTCTCTCTCCTCTTCCTCTCCAAATTCCTTTTCTACTCCTTTGCATGTATTCTCTTTCCTGATTTTGGGGGTTAGGAGTTGTCTTTGACCATTTGGGTTGGCCTTGGGCTGATTTGGATGGGCTTAGCCCAATGGGAATGGGCTTGGCCTACATTTTCTCTTTTAGGCTAAATGGGTTGACTTGGTTGACTCGAGTTGACTTGGTCAACCAAGGTGAGTGGGCTGACCCCACTTGGTGGTAATGAGTCTAGTGGCACCACCCAACTTGGGTTGGGCCAAGGTGATGCCCCACTTGGTCTAATTGGGCCTATAGGTATAGGTTTGACCAAATTAAGGCCATGGTTGACTTTGGTCAACTAGGGTCAAAGGGTTGACCTAATGGCATGCCCTAGGGTCCATTTAGATTGTTTTAGGGTTAGGGCAATGTGGTGGGGTCATGGTGTGGTTAGGGTTCCTATTAGGCTAGTTTGACCTAGTTTGACTTTGGCCCCTTAGTGGGCCCACATGGCTACAACCCACTACCCAGGGTCAAACCTAGCTAAATCCACTATCACCCACCCCATGCCTAACCCAATCTAAGTGAAAGGGGCCTAGAAGTAACATGGGATGTTACAAAGCATGGGCAGTCAAAGCCTGACTGTTGACAAAGTAGAATTTTTGTTAAGTCCAGAAGTGTTGAGTGAAGACAGTTCACTCAACACCAATCTCAAAAAGCGTCAATAGAACAAGCTTCATTCAAATCCTCAGAAGAAGTGGACAAATATTATACTAAGTACAATAGCATTGATTGAAGGCAGTTCACTCAACTCCAGCTCAACAAGAAATTCATCTAAGTCTAGAAGCATTGAGTGAAGGCAGTTCACTCAACGCCAACTCAATAGAGAAATCATCTAAGTACATAAGCTTTGAGTGAAGACTGTTCACTCAACGCCAACTCAACAGAGAAATCTGTCTAAGTCCAGAAGCATTGAGTGAATGTTGTTCACTCAATGCCAACGCAACAGAGAAATCAGCTAAGTATAGAAGCATTGAGTGAAGGCTGTTCAATTAATGCCTCATCAAGATGATAGGAAAGTCAAGTCTTCATCACTCAATGCACTCAATGCCTATCAACAGAAACTTTGTACAAGGACAAAAGAATTGAGTGATGCCAACTCACTCAACGCTTATCAGTAGAAAGTTTGTCTAAGGACAAAAGTATTGAGTGAAGGTCGTTCACTCAGCGCTTCCTCAATAGAAATATTAGCTAAGTCCAAATTCATCAAGTGATGACTAATCACTAGATGCCTAGTGAGACAGAAATTTATCAAAGTGTTTTTGCGTTGAGTGAAGGTTTTTCACTCAATGTCTATACTAATTTGCTTGAATTTGGCTAAGTCCACAGATACTGACGTCAGCAAAATTCCAAATCATTGCGGGAAGTCTACAATATGCGACAAATGGCGGCACATGCCTACTGAATGACATTTACTGATAAAACAAAGTTGCAGCTAACAACTACAGCGGGTCCCATAGCCCAAAGAGCCATTGGACGGCAGAAGATAAAAAGCCACAGATCTGATAATAGAAACTTAACGTTTTGAAAAGCGAAACTTCATCTTATTCCCCTCGACATTATTGCAGAGACTGAAGAAGAAGTTCAAACTTCTGATCTAAGAGTTCAAGAAGGTAGTTGTTATGATTCTCACCTTCAACAGGAAGTTCAGAGATATTTCTCCGAGAAAGAAGAAGAAGCAAGGCAAGCCCTAGCTGTAGCAACTTCACAGTCCTAACAGATCAATCCTGAAGAACACTTTCAGGAGCTGTTAAGAAGAACATACGACTGAGTTTCTTTCTCAGTTCAGGAAGAAGCAGTGCTCTGCAAGATACTTCTCATCACAATCCAAGTGAACTTGAAGATCAACCATCTTATTTCAATGAAGGAGATAGAACAGTGCTTTCTTAGTTCAGCAAGAATTATGCTCAGAGAATCATCTCTCTGGAGTCAATGTTAGTGCTGAGTTATTCTCACTCCAGGAAGGCAGGCTCAGAGATCATTTCTCTGGAGTCAAATCAACATCAACCATCAACCATTCATATGTAGGATCTTAACAGATCTTAGTGTAAGCCTATTTTATAAAGGTTGAGGTAGGATCCTTGTTGTGGATCTGAGGTAGGGAAGTGTGCCGGAGATAGGAGAGTCATTCTCTCTGAGTTGTAGGGCCTTTGTGCCTGAGTTGTTTTAAGACCCCCTCCTCCTTACTAAGGAGGTAACCAGGTCTTATGCCCAGAACTGCCACCTTACGGTGACACAAGCATATGGGCTAGTTGACACTGCACGATGCTGATCCTGTTGGCTAGTGTGATCATTCCACATTTACGCCAAGTGAGAATGAAAGTACAATAAGAAGTAAATGAAAACTAGCAAGTCCACAAGTCACAACAATAACATCATAATTTATAGAGATGAAAGTACATTAGTCCACAATGAGTACAGAAGAGTTATGGCTAATGCCCGGTACATGCCAAAATCGAATCAAATCTCTCTCTCATAACAACACTATGCGGAAGCGGTAACAAAAACACTCATCATCAGCTGACGCTGAGCTATGGTAGTAGTATGTGGTATCTACTCCTCAGGTCCTGCCACCTTGTCCTGCTGGTCGTACTGGTGCTCTAGCTCCTACACAGCGACCGTTAGTCATAAAGACTAAGTCATTTTGTCCTCATCTCACCCCTGCGACTCCTAGGCACCGAGCGGGAGGACGAAAGTGGAGGACAACAAAGCAGTACAAAATGGAAGCTGGTGATGGTGGATCTATGTTATCATGGTTATGTTTCTAACTGTTATATCATTATACTATTAATTTTTATAGCACAAGTAAAATAAGTGAGTAGTAATGAAAAGAAGTGCAGTAAGGTAGAACAGAAAGAAAGTGTTGTAAGTAAAGTAAAAAAACTGAGCAGAAAGTAAACTATTTATCGCTACACTAACATCATGGGAGTACCTTAACTTATTTGAATGCTTATACAAACTTATAAGTTAAGGTTTCATAAGTATAAATTATCATATAAAATAGCTCATACATATTTATATGATAAGGATCCACAGTGCGCATGACCTAAGTATGTAAGTATGTTATGATGAGTTATACATGTTATGATTCATATAAGTGCAACTCACAAACACGATTTTGTGATCCCAGACTAGTAGTTCACACTTTTCAGGGTTTGCTGAACTCTCGAGTACCACCATTGTGGCTACGGCAGTAGTGGAGCGGGGTCTCCACCTCTAGGGAGGGTATACACACTACCATGCCTAAACCCTTCGTACGCCTCTGTACATATCATAGGTTCACTCTAGAGTCCCTGTATACTAATTGGCTGGCCATCTAAACCAGTCTTTTTGGTTGGGTGTGCATTTTTTGGGATAGTCCTCCAAACCACGGTATAAAATAACTCACTATCCACTCAAACGCTCATACCTCATCATAGTCATCGTACTGTCGTCGGTGTGACGACTGGCCAGTACCATATGACCCGCCACTAATATGTTCTATGCACATGCAAGTCATTTCAAACTCGAGCCTCCAAGTGGTAGGACTAAACTGTCCTGAATCCAAACATCCGAGCCTCCAGCTCGCAGAACTAAACCCATCCTGAATCCAATCATCTGAGCCTCTAACTCGCAGGAGTAAACCCATCCTGAAACCCTCCAACCCTATAAGGGTGAGTTTGTCACATCATTTGTCTTAACTTATTAGACTACCCTTGTCTAATTCTTATTATACATAGTAGTTAGGGATAATCCTTGGAGTGCCCTGGGCATGCCCGGTGAAGGGCTCTCGAGGGCACTAGGAACTACGATGGGCTGATTCACAAACCTCCCTTTCTCAAGGACACTTACTTTTTTTAGTGTCTACCTATCACTAATACCCCAATCTCGTTATTATTCTTGAGTAAACCTAAATACTTAAGGTACTTATTGGGAGACAATGATCTTTCACCGAACCCCGTTATAGTTGCTCTCCTTGTGAATTGCACTCTAACACTCATTGCTATGTAGTGACATACTTGTGATACAAACCATGGTTTCAAATTTCACAATATATCGCTCAATTCAACCACATCTCATTACCTTGGGTGCCCTAATGTTACACGTCACTTTTACTAGACACATCCCATGACCTAATTCTAACCCATATGAGATGACTTCCAATTCCTTGGGCCAAAAGCCTCTAAATTTTTATCATGGGTTTTTCATGTGTATAATATCGATCATTCAGAATTTTATTAATTTTTTAATTATTTTGTACCATAATTTAAATAAATTAATTAAGTGACCTAGGTCAATTTGAACATGAACTACTCTAACCAGTGGTCCATTAGGTCTAAAAAAATTATTTGAAGTTCGTCATGGTTAAAATTGTTTGTTCACCAAAAATCCTAATTTTCTTGATGTGACCATTATTTACCATTTATGATTAAAATCTCGTTATCTTCCTTTTTCAAATGAAGTACTAAAATTAATCATGTAAAAAGTTCAGGAAAAATCTCTACTCAATAATATTAACAAGATAATGGTCAAAACAGATTTTCATACTCTAGTCAGTGATTTGACGTAAGATATCCTCATGTTAACATAATTACAAAAATGCCATTATTATAGTATTCACAATAAATAATCATCCAAAAATCTTAATAAAATTTACAGGGGTTCATATTGCAGAAATAAGGGCCTAGATATTTTCTCATAATTTTCCATGAAACACTAATGTTTTTGATTAAAGTCTCATGAGTGTAAAAATGTAATTACACTATTTATACATGCAATGATTCTCAAAAATGCTCATAAATGTTTTCAAAGAAGTGAAATGACTTAATAAATTTTTCTATGTGCTAATTTTGAAATAGTTTCAACTTATGGGATTTTTGATTCCAAAAATCCCAATTTTCTCGTGAAAGTAGTATTTTACCTCCATAACTCTCTGTCCAAAATTTCATGAACATTCATTGGGCCAAATGGGTTAAATTCCCATTTTACCTCACTTTACTATTTACACACTATTTACAAATCCACCTTCAACATACATCTTGGATCCTTTAACATGCAGAGATCCAAATGGCTCAAATTTTTTTATCAAGGCCATATGATGACCTTAGAGCCATGCCACACAAATTTGGGGGTATTTGATGTTGTAAAACTCCCTAAATTACATTTAATTAATAAATCAAATTTTTACTAAAACTATAGAAAAATATCCTCCAAAAATTCTGTTTTTTTGTACATAGTCTAAGTATGGTTTTCACACATGCATGACCTAAATTTCACTAAATGTGGACTTATAGTTTAGCCTAGGCATCCATTTGAAATTATGCCTTGGTATAGGAGCAGTCCCAGGAGAATGACCCTACAAGGAGCTATTTTGCTCGAAATTACATGTATATGATGTCAAATTAAAGGGAAGACCTAGATCTAAATTTTTCATGTTGAAGATTATTTCTGAAATTGCATCTAAGTGGCCTAAAATCAAGATGCAACATTTTTGTATAAATGTGACCGAATGTGCACATTAAATAAATGATTTTATAGTTTAATTAATATTAAAATCAACGGCATCAATTTATCTTCCCCGGTAGCCAACGGCTAGGATCTATCCCACTTGTAGCAACTTCAAACCTTGTTTCCATCCACCTGGGCTGCCGCCACCGCTGGCGATTATCGCTACCACCTCCATTGAGGTGGTGGCTAGCGTTTCCTGGTGACATGGCCGCCGGAGGCGGCTCCTCTGACGAAATAGAGCAAGAAGAAAAGCTCGGAATTTTTCACTCTATCTCTCAGGGCATCAGGCTCATTTGAGCCCAATATATGTCCTAGTGGATCTAAAGGGCTAGCACCGAGGGAGGGGAGGAGAAACATACCTGGATGCCAGCTTGGCGATGGGTGTGGTGGTGTTGAGACATGGCCGACGACTGCTCCGGTGAACTAGCTCAATCCATTGTTTCTCTAGTGGGCTCAATGAAGGTGATGGCGTCCTTGGTAAGAAGTGGGAGTGACGGCTAGGGTTTCTTGTTTCTTCCTTTTTATAAGAAGAATTAGTGTTTAAGTTGCTTTCCTTGTGTCACTATAATGTTGGACCGCCAATTATCGCAGTTCAAGTTGCTTTGTCGCGTGTCACCTTAGTATTATACCTCCAATCATTTCTTTAAATAGTTCTTCTTGAAAAGAACAATGTATTAAATTGGTCTTGTTAAAGAAATCAGGTCTAAATGATCCATCGATGCTTATCCGAAAAAACCCGGTTCAGGCCGTACATATAAACTAGAAAACACAGCTTAGACTGAAAAATACTCTAAGTCCAAAAGCGTTGAATATTACTCGATTCTTCGACAAGTGGCGTCGAGTTCACTCAACGCACTCGATGCTTCGTCGAATAGTGTCGAGTTCACTGAATGCACTCGATGCCTTGGGATTCCAGAACAATTTTATAAGATAAAGAGCATGGCGTTGAGTCCACTCAACGCACTCGACGCTTCGTCGAATGGCATCGAGTTCACTCAATGCACTCGACGCCTATTGATGCAGAACAATTTTTCTAAGTTAAAGATCATGGCATTGAGTCCACTAAACACACTTGACGCTTCGTTGAATGGAATCGAGTTCACTCAACGAACTCGACACCTATTGATCCAGAATAATTTTTCTAAGTTAAAGAGCATGGATTTGAGTCCACTCAACGCAATAGACGCTTCGTTAAATGGCGTCGAGTTCACTCAATGCACTCAATGCATATTTATTCAGAATAATTTTACTAAGTTAAAGAGCATGGCGTTAAGCCCACTCAATGCACTCGACGCTTCGTCGAATGGCATCGAGTTCAGTCAACGCACTCGATGTCTATTGATCCAGAATAATTTTTCTAAGTTAAAGAGCATGGCGTTGAGTCCACTCGACACACTCGATGCTTCATCGAATTGCGTCGAGTTTACTCAACGCACTCGACGCCTATTGATCAAGAATAAGTTTTCTAAGTTAAAGTTGAGTTGAACCCTATAGTGGGCCCTATATGAATCCACTCTAACTCCTTGGGTCAAACATATCCTAAACCCATTCACCCACCACATATCCTACACTAATCTAAGTTAAGGCGTCTGGAAGAAAATGGGATGTTATAGTTATTGGATCCTTCTATGGATCTGATGTAGGGCCTTTGTGCCTGAGTTGTCGGAGAGACATCTTCTTTGAGTTGTAGGGCTATCTTCCTAGCCTAAGTGTAGTACTTTTGCTCAAGTCTGAGGTAGGTGATCTTTAGATCACTGATTTGTAGGAGAAAATCTTGCTTTGAGTTGTAGGGCCTTGTTCCTGATGTAGATCTTGGAGGAGACTGAGAGATCCCGAGGGATCTGTGTTGTAAGCTCTTTGGAGCCGAGATTGGAGAAGTACCTTATCTAACACACTGTTAGAAAGATGGGAGGGATAGTAGACATACCCATAATCTGGGGAACCACAATAAAATTCCTGTGTGCTTTGTGATTATCTTGAAAACTAACTTAATATAACTCACAACACACTAAAGCAGGCAAAATGTCTCAAAAGATCCAAAAACTTATTCACCCCCCCTCTAGGTGTTTAGATAGTCATGAAAATAAATACTTTCTAGTAGTATCAGAGGGAGGTTACTCAAAAAAGGACTTAACAGTCTGAGTTGATCTCCAAGAGTAGAACAAGTATATCCTTATAGGTTCAGGAGAGATCCACACTGAGACGCATGACCCTCCCTTTAAAAAGAAGTCAATTTCTTTTCATGACAGTCCGCTACAAGGTAAATGTGTTTGTCGGCTTCTGGTATAGTTAGTAATTTTTCTAACTTACTGTAATGAATCAGGCAACTGAAGTACCTACACTGATTTGTTGGACAAAGTTAGGGCCAAGTAATAAGGAGTTGTGTTCCATGAAGCTTCCAATCTACAGGAAGGAGAGCTTTGGGATCTGGAAGGAGAGGGCCAGGCTGTTTATGGAGGCATCTAACCCTAGGATCTTCATTATTGTCCAAGAAGGACCTTTCATCACCATGAAGGTCTCAGTTCTTGATGCAACTGTCCAGACACCTAAGAAGTATTTAGAGATGACCAAGTATGAGGTCATATTGGCTACCATGGACAAGAGGGCTCAGAACATTATAGTCAGTGATATTGATGATTCTACTTTCTAGAATCTTGTTCACTACAAGACTTCCAAGGAGATGTGGGACACTTTGATTGTCTATATGGAAGGCACTGAGGAGGTCAGGGATGATATAAAATCCCAACTCAACCAAGAGTGTGAGGCCTTCAGATAGAACAAGAAGGATAGCATTCTAGATTGCTATGAAAAAATTTTCAGAATTGTGAATGTGTTGAGGACCTACAAGAGGGTCTTCAGCCATTATGAGCTGAATGACACGTTCCTCAGGTCTCTAACTAGAGACTGGTACACAAAGATTTGTGTCATCTAAGAGGTGGCAAAGCTGGCTGATACTCCCCCTCACATATTATTTGGAAAGCTGCTCTCTTATGAGATGTAGCTATTTGCAAGGAAGGAGGAGGAGACCATTAGCAAATCTCATGCCAAGGAAAAGATTGTGGCCTTCAAAGTAGAGAGCACCAAGAAGAGTAAGTAGAGGATTTCCACTCCTCCAAGGAGGCCTACTAAATCAGATAGCATAGAGCCAAGCTCATCAGACAGCAGCATGTTCAATGGAGATTTTGCTGCCTTCTCTAGGTAGTTTCATAAGATGATGAAGAGGAAGCAGTAGAGGAGCAGACCTTCCTCTTCCTCTCATCGCAAGAAGGACCTATACAAGGCTAAGAAGAAATACTCCAAGGGAGTCAGGTATGAATCCAAGCCTAGTAAACAAGTTTCTTCTAAAGTTATTTGCTTTTTTTGCATAAAACCTGGGCATATAATTGCTGACTTCTCAGTCAAGAGAAAAGAATCTGGTGAGAAAACGTTCCACCATCACAAGGGCAAGAAGGAAAATATATTCATTGCAAAGAATGAGAAGAGTTGGAGCCAGTCTGACTCAACATATTCTGAGTCTGAGAAGAAGAGGACTATATTGGGTTGTTTGCTGCTGTTGCAAAAGAAACTAAAGACTATCCTCCTACAAAGATAGGCATCAAAGCCCCGCTGTCACATTTAGATAGTGATTCAGAGGAGGATGATGAGGATAAAGATGCCAATAACTTCTATGGGTTGATGTTCATATCAGATGAAGAATCCTACCAAGATAAGTCTGGTCCAGATAAGGTATACTCTCTATCTAGCTCCTCTTCTGACTCAGATTATAAGACTAGTCCAAATATTGATGCATCATCGTCCTGTGATGAAGATAGGTCAGAATATGAGGAATATGTAAATCAATTAATTGATAAGTATGATGCTCTTCTGGATGCTTTGAAAAGAAGCAAGAAGTTGTCCAAGAAGCAAGCTGAGGATATTATCTCCCTATAACTAGCTGCTTCCCAGTAATCTGAGTCAACATCATTGCTAAATTAGAAAATAAGAGAAGTCAGCCAATTAAAGGCCATCTCTATCATCCAGATTGGGACCATCAACAACAAGAACAGGATTATTTTGGATCTTGAAGAGAAACTCCAGAGGGAGAAAAGAACAGTAGCTAGTTTCTCTAAGCCTGAGTCATTGTTACCCTTAATAGACTCCTTATCCTCTCAAAATGGTAAGAAGAGGTTGGGATTCAAAGGGAACACTAGAGTTGCCCATTCTAAAGGGAAAGACAAAGTTCCAATTTATCCCCCGGCATCAAAGCCCCCCATTCCTTTCAAGAAAGTGATGTTACATTCAAACATGTATGACCAAGAAAGCATCTATGGTCACTGAATGATTGGTAGATCCACAATTGTGAACAAAAATATTCACAGCTATGGTGGAAGAAATAACAAGGGGTTGAGTGCCTTCAAGTCTCCTTATGAGGAAATTCAAATGGTCCATCATCGACCATTTGTATTTGGTGAACCATCCCCCATACTCATGAGGAAATGGATGGTGTGAATGATGGTTGAGCAATGATGTCCTGAAGGAGTTGTTGATAAGAAGTGGATGATGATGGTGGCTCAGGAGGGGATGAAGGAGAATCATCCATATAGGAATCATCTAGAAGAGTGAAAGATGGAATTTGAGATGATGAGTCAATGTCCAGGTGTGGGTAGTGATGTAGTGGATGGAAGATTTCTTCAGTTAATGTTGGAGTTGGAGAAGGGATTGAAGTTGGAGATGGGATGGAAATGGGGGATGAAATTATGATGGTGACTGTTGTAGATGAAACAATAGGTGGAGAAGGAGGAGATGAAGCAGGCAAGTCTTCTACAGGGGCAGAAACCTGAGGGGAAGAGACTGAAGCAGTCCTTGTGACTGAAGAAGAGATTGTAGAGGGCCTGCTGGGCTTTACAATCTGCCTGTCCCATTTCCCAAATAGGGCACAGGTAAGCCTCTTGGAGGCATTGATGTGCATCCCACTGGAAAAAAGCAGTGCAGGGCATCTATTATGAAGAAACAACCCTAAAATCCTCCCAAAATTAACAAAGTTCTTGTTAATTTTCTTCTTGATTAAATCAAAAAAGACTTCTCCCCAGTTCATTTGCTTCTTGTCCACCAGGGCACCCATCAAACATAGCTGATACCTAGATATGGTATCATGAGCTGAGTGTTTTGCCAACAGAACTTTTCCAACAAGATCATCAATAAATCTGTACTCAACAGACAGATTCTTCTTAAGCAATTTACTAGGGTTAGCTTCTGAATGTCCCATCCTTTCAAGCATATTTGAAAATTCCTCTCCAGAAAGCTCAATAGAATCTTCTCCAGAATTCAATTGAAAAACCTCTGTCAAAGCAGCAGGTGTTAGAGATACCTGAGTTTCTGAGATGGTTTCAACCACTGTATTCTGATACAGATTGTGGGCAGTATACACCCATTCCTTTATCTCATCTGCAACCAATTTGATCCTTGTAGTCATTATATTAATTAGTTGTTGGTCTTTGAAAAGTTCCAGAATATCCTTGAAGATTTGATCGCTGTTATTGAAAGAATCCATGTCGATATCAAAGTCTGCGTCAAATTTCATTGTGGCCAAGATTGCGACTGAAACTGCCATTGATTCCTGCAAAAATGAACAAACAAACGACCTAGTGTAGAAAAGTTTGGAGGGAAAGGGAAAATTGCAGAGAGTATGAAAGCGCAAAGGGAGAATGAAGGCCGAAAAATGAGTTTTATATTAGGGTTCGACGCAGAAAAGGAAAGATCGTTGAACTCTGTTCGACAATCTGGGCTTCTAAAGGAAACTAAAAGATCAGCAACATCGTCGATCTCCATTCGACGATATTGGAGAGCGTCGAGCTCCGTTCGACAATCGCTGACCGGAAGAAAGATAGTTCAGCACTATCTGAGAAGCACTGAACTCAGGTCGATGATTTCGGAAATCATCGATCTCCGTTCGACGATCTTGGGGAAAATCGTCGAGCGCAGTTCAGAGACCAGAAACACTCTATACACTAGAAAAAGCATTTTTATTTGCCTAGTCTTGGTCAGTTTTAGATTTTCAAAAGTCTTGGATATTATTTTAGACTTCCTCCATCTAACATTCCTAACTGATTCAAGAAGAATGTATGTTTCTTTTCATCCAAGGGTTGGGTGAAAATATCTTCCCTTTGCAAATCAGTTGGGATATATTGAAGTTCAATTTTATTTTTCTCAACATTATCCCTTAGAAAGTGATGCCTAATTTCTATGTGTTTTGTCCTACTATGGAGTACTTGATTTTGTGCTATGGAAATAACACTAGTATTATCACAAAAAATTTTTGACTTCTCTAAGTTGTAGTCATAGTCTAGGAGCTAATTTTGAATCCACAAGATTTGTGAGCAACAACTACCTACCGCCATATATTCAGCTTCAATAGTTGAAGTTGACACAGATGCTTGTTTCTTGCAAAACCAGGAGACAAGTCTGTCACCAAGAAACTGACAAGTTCCACTGGTACTTTTCCTGTCTATTCTGCATCCAGCATAATCAACATCTAAAAATCCAGTTAAGTCAAATGCTAAATCTTTTGGATACCAGAGACCTAGATTTGGACAACTTTTTACATATCTAAGAATCCTTTTTACTAAGTTTAAGTGTGACTCTCTAGGGCTCACTTGGAATCTAGCACATATGCATGTAGCAAACATTATGTCAGGTCTACTAGCTGTAAGGTACAATAAAGAGCCATTCATTGCTCTATATGTTGTCTGATCAACAGGTTTCCCATGTTCATCAGCATATAATACAACATTAGTAGGCATAGGTGTTCTCATACATGATGCTTCAGACATACCAAATTCCTTAACCAATTCTTTTGCATACTTGGTTTGAGAAATAAATATGTCTTCAGCATGTTGTTTGATTTGCAATCCTATAAAGAAGGATAGCTCACCCATGCTACTCATTTCAAATTTGGAATGCATTAGGTTGGAAAACCTTCTACACAAATTTGAATCAGTAGAACCAAATATAGTATCATCTACATAGATTTGTACTAGTAGGGTATGGGACTTATGGGTTCTAATAAAAAGAGTTTGGTCTACTCTACCCCTTATAAACTCATTTTTTAGACGAAAGCATGCTAGGGTCTCAAACCATGCTCTAGGAGCTTGCTTTAGACCATATAATGCTTTATGTAATTTGAAAACATAATCAGGATGGGTTGAAGGGATAAAACCTGGGGGTTGTCTGACATAGACTTCTTCTTTGATATCTCCATTGAGAAAAGCACTCTTTACATCCATCTGTTATACTTTGAATCCTTTGTGTGCTGCATATGATAAGAAGATTCTTATGGCCTCTAACCTTGCAACTGGTGCAAAGGTCTTGTCATAATCTATCTCTTCTTCTTGAGAGTACCCTTGAGAACCTAGCCTTGACTTGTTCCTTACAATGACTCCTTGATCATCCAATTTATTTCTGAACACCCACTTTCTTCCAACAATGGAGTGATCCTTTGGCCTTGGTAATAGTTCCCAAACTTTGTTCCTTTCAAATTGATGCAACTCTTCTTGCATTGCAATGATACAGTGTGGATCTTGCTCTGCATCTTGAATGGATTGAGGTTTAATTTGAGAAAGAAAGCAAGTGTGCATCAGGTTTTGGTTGACCTGATTTCTGGTTTGCACACCAGCTGAGATGTCTCCAATCACTTAGGAGATTGGATGGTCTCTTGATGTTACTAAATCAACAAGAGATGTTGATTGTTCACCAACCTGTGTTATTGTTTCCTATGGTGGTACAATAACTGACTCTTCAAAAAGATTCTCTTCAAGATGTTGAATGTCTTATTCATCTTCACTGCTTTCATTTTTTTGAATAATTTGTAACCTGTCCAAGTCTTCTGCAAGAGAGTGTACCTGTAAGGGTTCTATGGTAGAAGTATTCTTCTCCTTGAAAGACATGTTAGATTCATCAAAAGATATATGAACAGATTCTTCAATTTTGAGAGTAGATTTATTATATACCCTATAAGCTTTACTGATCATGGAGTATCCCAGAAACACTCCTTCATCAGCTTCAGCTTGAAATTTTGCTAAGTATTTCTTGTCATTATTATGAATGTAGCAAATACAACCAAAGATTTTGAAGTAGTCTACTTTAGGTTTCTTCCCTTTAAGTAATTCATAGGGAGTCTTGCCCTTTCAGTTTTTGTATTAAACTTCTATTTAACACACAGTTGGAGGTGTTCACTGCCTCTGCACAAAAGGATAGAGGAAGGTGAGCATCTGACAACAATGTATTAGCAGATTCAATAAGGGTTCTATTTTTTCCTTTCAGCTACCCCATTTTGTTGAGGAGTTCTAGGAGCTGAGAAAATGTGTCTGATCCCTTCATTTTAACAGAACTCTTGCATAAGAAGAGAATCAAACTCTGTCCCATGATCACTTCTGATCAGGGCAATGTGAGTATTGAACTCACTCTATATGCATTTGAGAAACTCTGTCAAACACTTAAAGTTATCAGACTTCTTCCTCAGAAAGAACACCCATGTGAATCTAGAGAAGTCATCTACAACTACTAAAGTGTAAGATTTCGCTCCTAAGCTTTGTACTGTAATTGGTCCAAAGAGATCCATGTGTAACAGATACAAAATCCTAGGTGAATCACTCTTATTAAGTGACTTGAAACTATTATTGGTTTGCTTGCCTAATTGACAAGCGCTGCAAAGTCCTTCCTTCTTGTAGCGGTCAGAAGGTAGTCCTCTAATAAGGTTGTCCTTGGATAGCTTAACAATGGTTCTAAGGTTTATATGGCATAGTCTCTTATGTCATAATTCATTAGGTCTACAAATAGAATTGAACAAACATATATCTACCTGGGTTGAAAGAAAATCTACAAGGTAGATGTTACCTTTCATTTTACCGGTCAACACAGTTGTGTTGTCCTCTGATTTGATCTTGCATGAGGATTTGTTGAAAGTCACTTGATAGCCTTCAACACACAGTTGACTGATACTGATCAAGTTGTGCTTCAGTCCTTCCACATAGGCTACTTTCTTGAATGTGATTGTGCCAATCTGGACTGCACCATATCTTTTTGTTAGTCCAAAGTTTGAATCACCAAATATTACTTTGGGTCCAAGCTTGGATTTAAAGTATATGAAGTTGTCATTGTTTCCTGTCATGTGCTTTGAGCATCCACTATCCAGATACCATTGTTGGTTTGATGTTGGATAGGTCTTCACCTTCACATAAAGCAATTTACTTATTTTTGACACAGTTTACCTTGGGCCTAGGTTGATAACCTTTGAATTCAGAAATAAAAGACATCTCTGGTTGACTCTTATAGCCTTCAGGATGATATCTCATAGGAGGTATTATCCATTCAGTATAGGGGTTAAACCATTGAGATGTAGAACCTCTAGGATTGAACATTGATTTGCCTTTGAAAGAGTTATCAAAACTCTGATCTCTGCTCGACGATCGCTGAGCTGAGTTCGACGATCTTGGGTCAGATCGTCGAGCTCCGTTTAAAGATCGACTATGGCAGAGTTTAGGGTTTAGAGATCGTCGACCTGAGTTCGGTGATTTAGCCTGAGATCGTTGATCTGCATTTGATGATCGTCTAGCACCGTTCGACGATTTCTGTTGAACTCTTGTTTTCTTGGGTAAGTCAGAATTCTTCCTAGCTACCTCTACAACTCCCTTACCTTTATAAGAGATAAACTTGATTGGGGTTATTAATACTATAGGTTGGTTAGATGAGGCACCCAAGCCTAGTGTACTATTGAATCTTGAATTCACTGTGCTTGTGATGTCCATTAGCTTGATACTTCTCCCATTGAGGGATTCTTCAAACGTTTTGGCCTCTGATAGCTCACCTTTCAGTGAGGATATCTGCTCCCTACAGCATTCCAACTCCTCAGAGAGTTTGAGGTTTTCTGATTTTAAAGTACTGTGTTCAGATAACTGATTTCTGAGAGAAATGATTTCCTTCTCAGATTTTAATAAATCCAAACATAGTGCTTTAAACTCACACTTGAAGTCTTCAGAATTAAAATCAAAATAACTTATTACCTCATCCTCTTCAGATTGAGTCTCTGATTCTCACTCTGACTCTTCTGCATCAGAACTTTGTTGTGAGGCATTGATAGCCATCATGCAGAATTCTTTTTCTTCAGCATCATCCTCATCATCACTTGAGCTGGATGAATCTTCAAATTCTTCTTCTGTCTCACTCCAAGTTTCAGCAACAAACCCCTTCCTTGTATTTTTGTTCTTGCTGGAGGAGGGTTTGCCATTGCTGCTCTTCTTGAAGTCCTTTTCTTTTCTCCTTTCTTTCCTATCCTTCTTGTCCTTGTTTTTATTTTCTGGACAGTCAGTCACAATGTGGCCTGGTTTCCTGCATCCAAAACAAATAATCTCTTTGTTATTTGATTTGTCATACCTTGGCTTGTCATGCTCTCCGTGTGATCTTTTCCTGAACTCCTTCCTGGCCATTTTGTAAAACCTTTTGGCCAGTAGACTTAGCAACTCTTCGTTTCCTGTGACCTTGTCTTCAGGTTGATCTTCAATGGCTTTGAAAGCTATTGATTTTTCTTTTCTTGTAGTTGGTGAGGCAGCCTTCTGCTCTTCTTCTCTATTCTTGATGAGCAGCTCATAAGACTTGAGCTTGCCCAAGAGGGCTTCAGTTGTGATCTCATTTAGGCCTCTAGCGTCCTTGATTGGCCAGATCCTTGAGTCCCAAGTGCTTGGGAAGCACATTAGGATTTTATCATTGAGCTCAGTCAATGAGATCTCTTTGTCCAATGTTTTTAGCTCATTGACTATGAGACTGAGTCTATTATACATATCTGCTACTGACTCAGCTTCTCCTTTCTTGAAGTTCTCATATTGGGTTATGAGGTGAGATCTTCTATCTTTTCTCTCATCAGCAGATCCTGAGAATATCTCAGATAACTTGTCCCAGATGTCCTTTGCTGAGTTGCATTCAGCTATCTTTTGGAATATTTCATCAGACATAGTCTGGGCTAGAATGTTCATAGCCTTTGCATCAGCCAATTTCCATTTCTGGATTTCTGCATCTGTTCCTAAAGGAGGTGGAACAGCACTTGTACTTGTATTTTCTGGAGGTCTTGGACACACTGTCCAAACAGAATTGAAAATATCTTCATCAATAGAGTTCATGTACAATCTAATCATTGCCTTCCAAAGTGCAAACTTAGATAGATTGCACACTGGAGGTCTCGTGCTGGCATAATCTTTGTTTTGGGCCATATTCTGTGAAGAAATAAATCTAACAACAAACTTAAAGCAGATCTAACTAGAGGGATCTTTGGGTTCAGGTGTTAGCCTGTGCAACCACTAAGGTGTGGTATTTTAACCAACCTCGCTCTGATACCAATTGAAAGTGCAGATTAGATCTGATATACTCTAGAGGGTGTTGAATAGAGTATGGTGCTTGCTAAAAACTTTTTACAACTCTTGGTGTATTCCTAAGTGAACAGGGAAGCAAATGAAATACAGTAACCACAACAACTACCTAATCAGAAAAGCAATCACAGAACAATCACAAACCACAACAAGAAAATAAGCAACCAGATGACACAAGGAGCTATAGTGGTTCCCCAACCAATCTGGGTACATCCACTCTTCTACAACCCTAGGTAAGAATCCACTGTAGGATGAGTTGATCAGGTGTCCTGGGCACCAATGAGCTTTTAATAAGGTACTCAAAAACCAAACCAGATTTTTTGATCAGGTGTCTTGCCACCACTGACTTTTGACAAGGTCGCAGAAACCAACACAAACTTTTGAAGGGAGTTTGATAAACCCTTTACAGCAGAGAGAGAGAGAGAGATGATCTTCTCTGTCAACAATCAGAGAGAAGATAGTGGATGTTGTCAAAGCTCCCCCTGAGATCTATAGTTGTTCAGGAAGTGAAGCTTTGCAGTGGGGTGATAGGCCTTCAGAAGATTTGATCTCCAGCAAAAGATGATTCCAGCAGCAGCTGAAATGTGTGTTGTCTGGAGTCTTGAATGATAATGGTCTTTGAACACTGGAATCAAGAAGGGATCTAGAAATTTCAGAATATTGATCTCCTTCAGTGATGTGTGTTCCTGTATGAATTCTGTCTGTGAATATCTGCAACTCTTTCTTTTTTTTGTTGTTTTTTTTGTTATCCAGCAGAACATGAATAAATCTTTTATTCCTTAGATCTGAATAGAATATTTCTCTATCCAAGATAGTCGTTGGCTTGACATAAATGACTTCCTTAACTGCATTTTGTCTTCTGGAGGAAAGTCCAATAAAACATTCCTTTGAAAATTCTTTGAAACTTGCTCTAGATTAATTGAAACGGCTATAAGATCCTTGACATAGATGCTAAGAATAATTCCATAACTGTCTGAATTTGAATCTTGAAAAACGTCGATCGCTCCAGAAAAACGTCGACCTGAGCTCAACTATCATTGAACTGAGCTCAGAGACTGGACTTAGACTGAAGCAGAAAGCGTCGATCTGAGCTCCACTATCGTCGAACTGAGCTTAGAGATAGGGAAACAAACTAGAGACAGGAACGTCGATCTGAGCTCGAAAATCGTCGAATGGAGTTCGACGACTCATTGAAGTTGAGCTCAAAGATCGTCGAATGGAGTTCGATGATTCGTCGAGGTGAGCTCAGAGATCGTCGAATGGAGTTCTACGATTCGTCGTCCTGAGCTCGACGAAATGACTTAGTCTCCTGAACTGAAATTTCTGGTCTTGAGGATCTTGAGGGCAGCTTTCAAACCTAAATACTAACCCTTAGACTCAATCTAATTGACCTTTAGATCTATACAAGGAGGTCAAAACAAATTTCCTAAGGGACATAGTGATCCTTGCCCAAATCAGTAATAGGGTGTTCCAACAAAGCTTATGACTGAGGCGCCTGTCTTACGTCTACCTGACTTCACCAAAGTCTTTGAGTTAACTTGTGACGCTTCTGGGGTAGTAATAGGAGGTATTTTGAGTCAAGAAGGTCACCCGGTCAGATATTTCAGTGAGAAACTAGTGGGCGCTAAGTTGAATTATTCGAACTACGATAGAGAGTTTTATGTTGTTGTTAGGTGTTTACATCATTGGCGTCATTATCTCCTCTCCAAGGAGTTTGTGATCCTCTCTGATCATGATACTTTACGTTTCATAAATGGTCAGCATAAAATCAACCCGCGCCACGCTATGTGGGTAGCTTTCTTACATGGGTACACTTTTAGCCTTAAGCACCTTAAGGGATCTGACAATCGAGTTGTCGATGCACTTAGCCTCCTTACCCTTCTACTGTCTACCATGCAATTCAATGTCATAGGATTCGAACAAGTTAAGGACAAAAATGCCACTTGCCCAGATTTCCACGAGATGTATTTCTCCGCCCAGGATAGCTCTCCAATGACCATATCTGCATTTGTTCATAAGGATGGTTATTTTTTTAGGCATGAAAAGTTGTGTAATCCTCGATCCTCCATACGACACCACATTATTTGGGAATTACACAGCGGAGGTCTGAGTGGACACTTTGGAAGGGATAAGGCCATTGCACTTGTTGAGGAGAATTTTTACTGGCCTAAGCTTAAGGCGATGGTTGGGGGAATAGTGAGTAGTTGCAAACATGTAGAGTATCTAAGGGCGCTAAAACCACTGTTAGGTTATACACCCCTTTACCAATTCCTTACATACCGTGGGAAGATGTGAGCATGGATTTCATATTAGGCCTCCCCACCACTCTTCGTTGACATGACGCCATTTTTGTAGTTGTGGACAGGTTTTCAAAAATGGCATACTTTATCCCATGTAGTAGGACCAACGACGCATCTCACGTAGCTAAGTTATATTTTCGGGAGGTCGTTAGTCATCACGGAGTGCCGAAGACAATTGACTCGGATAGGGACGTGAAATTCACTAGCTATTTTTGGAAAACTTTATGGATTTTAATGGGTGCCAAATTATTATTTTTTGCTGCCTATCATCCGCAAACCGATGGTCAGACGGAAATAGTCAATCAGAGTTTGGGGAATCTTCTAAGGTGTCTTGTGAGTGATCACAAGGGAACTTGGTAACTACTTCTTCCCCATGCACAATTGGCTTACAATAACTCTAAGAATCGGTCCACGTGTATGTCCCCTAACGAGATTGTTCATGGGTATAAGGCTCCTGTGCCACTTGACTTGGTTCTGTTACCACCTACATATAAAGCAAGTTAATTCACACAATCCTTTGCCCAACACATTCATGACTTGCACTCACATATCCGGGCAACCCTAGCCTCCTAATATTAATCCTATCAAACACAAGCTAATCAATATAGGAGATTGTCACACTTTAAAGTCGATGATCAAGTTTTAGTCCGCTTAGTTCCCGAGCGACTGCCAACTAGCACCGTTAGAAAGTTAGCTCCAAAGTGCACTAGCCCCTTTCGGATTATAAAGAAACTCGGTGATAATGCTTTTGTCTTAGATTTGCATGTTGATTGGGGTGTCTCACCCATTTTTAATGTCTCAGATATGACAATGTTTGTTTCGCCTCCACAAGAGTTGACTTCTTTGTCATCTTCTCCTTCCACTCAAAATTCTTTGGGTTTGGGGAGTGGTAGTACGGATGATATCTCTCCCCTGGTATCCACATGTTTATCATCGGATGGTAAGTTGCCTTCTTTTATTCCCACTGCTGACATGTTTCAAAGGTTTCCCAAAACCTTTCTTATACTAGACAGGATACTTGATGTTGAGCTGCTTACTACCACCGATGGTGCTACCCGCCACTTTCTCATCCGTTTGCGTGACCTCCCTCCTTTCGACGACTCTTGGGTACTCGAGCCAGAGCTTCAACAATTGGATGCCACACTTCTACACCACTATCTCTTGGACCACGCATCAGAGATACATGATTTTGAGCAGGGGAGGATTGATGTCGCGGCATCGCCGCCACTACTTGATGATGATCCAGTTGTTGAGGCGCTACAGCATAAAGATGTTAGGATCCATGATGACGCTAATGAAAGGCAATGTTACAACCTCCATCTGCGGCGAGCTAAGCCCACTTGAAGATTCATTTTAAAATCATGCTCTTAGTTATGTTATTTTTATTTAGATTTTATATTTGAGAATATAAATTATTCCATGCTTGAGTAATAATTTTATATTCATGTGTGGACTTATTTGTTTATTTCCTGCATTTAAAACATTTGGTGTGTAATTAACCACCCAGATGGATGAGATGTCATCTCCATTTTGGACGGTTAAATGTGTGTTTGTAACTCCTATGTGTTTGTAACTCCTATATAAGGAGACCTCTTTATGAGAATTAATAGAAAAAGAAGAATTTGAATCCTAAAAAAAACTCCCGAACGAGATTTCGGCCATGGCATTCCTCCTAGCCACTGACCGCCTTGTAGTGTGAAACCATCCCTTGCTTCGTCCACCCCTCTTCAGTGCGACTCCGGCATGGATTCCTTTGGTGCGACTCCAAGGAAGAAGGTTTCAACCCCATTCGGTGTGACGCCGGTGGATCTGTGGAGAGAGTGATTCTCGCACCGTATCTTGTGTGCACGGTGAATTCGGGTTGGGTAAACTCTTCCACTCTCTTTGTGCTTCCTCTCTTAGATTTGTGGAAGATGAACCATTGTGTTCTCCGCGGCTTTAAATTTTAATCGCTTACAAATCTTTGATTATAAAATGTTATTGTTATTGTTTCCATTTTCCGGACCGGGTAGGTCCATTTTGCTTGAGCGGATCTTGGCATATAGCCTTGATCATTCTCTCAAAAGGATTGACAACCTTTGCCTTAACTTTGGGAACGACCCGACTCATTTTTAATCATTGTTTTAGAGTCGATCATTCTCCGAATGTTTTTTTGTTTTGTGCGTGAAACGATCACGTATTAAGGGCGATAGATGCTTGTGTAGGTGCAGCGGATCTAGAGTGCGTTGTTGGAGAACTAGAGCCTTCTCTCGTGCAGATTTTCATATGCGACATATGCTACACCACTTCCAATACAATCACACAGATAACACAGTAAATTTATTGTGTTTCCCCAAATTATGAGTACATTCACTTTCCTTCCCACCTTTCTAACTTTTAGTTAGAGAAGGCACTTCTCCAATCTGAGCTCCTAAGAGATTACAACTCAGATCCCTCAGGATCTCTCAGTCACCTCCAAGACTTACAACTTAGGTACTAAGACCTACAACTCAGTGACCAACTGAACACCTACTTCAGGCTAAAGGCCCTACCACTAAGGCTGGGAGGACGACCCTACCTCAAATCCGCAAAGGATCCTACTTTAGAGAGAAGGACTCTCCTACTTCTCGGGCACAAAGGCCCAACCTCAGATCCAAAGGATCCTACAACTCAAGCACAAGTGTCATACAACTCAGAGAGAATGACTCTCCTACCTCAGGTTCAAAAGCCCTATAGTTAAGTGATCAACTGATCTCCTACCTCAGATCCCAACTGGATCCTACCTCAAATTCAAACTTGAATCCTACACTCAAAACCACACTTGGATCCTAGACTTAGATCCACACTTGAATCCCACCCTCTGCCTTTATAACACAGGCTTATAACTCAGATCGGTTAAGATCCTATAGTGTATGAGTTTGGGTGTAGTTAATTTGGCTCTAGAGAAATTTCTCTGAGCCTACCTAATTCTGTCCTGAGTTATCTCCATCCAGACTTCTTCTACACAGTCTATAAAGTGTCTTTAGGAAAGCTTGGCCTGCGTTATGTAGTAACTGCAATTAGGGTTGGCCCTTTGCTGCTTCTTCTTCCTCAAAGGTTTCCTCTGAACTTACTGGTGCAGGAATGGATGTCACCAACTATCTTTCTTCAGCTTTCAGATGTAGCAGCGATAGACCTTGCTGCTTCCTTGCAGATCTGCTGTTCTGGTCCTTCTAGAACTGACTCACAAGTTCAGTCCTATCTTCTTCTCAGCTCCAAAAAATTATATTCAAGATTAGGTTTGTTGGAACTGTGAAGTAACTACTGCTGGGCCTTTTTCCCTCAATCGCTTGTTGAGCCAATTCAAACTCAGCTCTTTCTTTCTGACTGCTGCATCTAAAAATTCTGCTACTTCTTTTTCCTCAGAAAGTGGACTTTTTGATCTTGCTATTGAATATGTTTTATTATTCAGTGAATAGCTTCTTCAAAAGCTAACTGTTTGTGAGCCACAGACTAACTTGGTTTTGCTCTTAGATCAACACTTGAACTGGATATCCAAGCTCTGTAACAATGGCTGGCAAGAAGATGAAGTCTAGAAGAGTATTTCCAAAAGCTACTTCTTCTTCCTCTATCTCCGTCTTTTATTATTAACCCATTAACGGCTCTTTGAGCAGTGGACCTCACCTTTAATTAGTTGGCAGCTACCAGCTTTTGCATTAATGGTTGTATTATAGGTAAGCGGCGACATTTGTCATGTATTGTAGCTTTCCGGCAACAAATTCAAATTCTATTGACTTGTTGACTTTGCTGACGTCACTATCTGTGGACTTAGCCAAAATAAAGCATCATTAGTATAGGCATTGAGTGAGTAGGCATGACTCAACGCCAAAATATATAGACAGATTTTCTTCCACTAGGCGTTGAGTGAGTAACCTTCACTCAATGCCAAAACACTTAGAAAAGTTTTTGTCTCTAGGAATTGAGTGATTGAGCTTCACTCAATGCCAAACAGCTTAACTGGAGTTCTGTCACTTGGCGTTAAGTGAGTAAACTTCACTCAACGCCATAACACTTAGATTTTATTCCAATCACTTGGCATTCAGTGAGTAAGCTTCACTCAATGCCAAAACACTTAACCAATTTTGTTGTATCTGAAAACACTGGCTCTGACTATCTAAGGTTTAGTCAATGCTTTTTTATCACATGGCGTTGAGTGAGTAAGCTTCACTCAATGCATGTGGACTTAGTCTAATACATCAACAGATTTTCTATGGCTTTGACTGACAGAGCAATACTCAACGATTACGGAGTATGACATTGAGTGAGTAGACTTCACTCAGTGCCTATGGACTTAACCACTTTCTTTCTGTTTCTTCTTAGGCTTTGATTGGCTTAGCTTGTCTCACAACTTTTTGTTGTATGGCATTGAGTGAGTATATTTCACTCAACGCCTGTGGACTTAGCCACATCTTTAGCCTGCCAATTGTTTAGCTTTGACTTAAGCTGAACTCAGAGCTATTAGCCACCTGGCGTTGAGTGAATAGACTTCACTCAACGCCTATGGACTTAGATAGTTTTCTGTCTTTCCACTAGCTTGTCTTGTCGTCACCTATCTTATCCACTTGAATCAACCTGTCCAATCAGTGAATTGAAGGTACCCTGCATATATAGAACTTATAGGACATGTTAGATTACAACATGTGTATACCATTGTCTACAAGGCCTTCTTCAAATCCAGGACATTGGGATCAATGGACCTAACAATCTACCCCTATTTGAAGAAGTCAAAACCTAAGACAATTTATACACTAACACACATATGCAACATATATAGTAAAAGACACATATCATAACTCAGATAAAATAATGAACCTAATCAAAAATGATTTTTCATTTATCATAGAAGAATCAATAGTGTTTGTGCATATGACAAAATATAACACATTTCTTAAGCCCTATAAGTAAAACAAGAAACATTTCATGTTTCCGGTTCCCTTATAACTAAGCTACTGCACCTAGACTTCTTAATAACTTGTTCTTCAGCTACATCCTCTTTCTTTCCTATCCTATCTTCCTTATTTGCTTTGGCTGCTTTAGTTTCAGCTTCAACTTTCTTGTCTCTCTACCTCTGGAAGTAACTGTAAGGCTTTGGTATGTACTTAGTTGGCTCAATGGATTCTGGAGGAAGAGTACCTGCATTCTTATTTCTCTTGAATATCCTACTTTCAATATTTCTCTTCTCCATTATGCTCCATGAAAGTGAGCTATAGAGTTTCCCCCTTTCAGACTTCTTGATTTGAACTGCTCCCAAGCTATCAAGATAATAGTCCTTGATTCAGGACTACATTTTTCCAAATCAAGTCACTTTTCCATTTTTTCTCGATATCTTTTCTTACTCAACCTCATTTCTTCTTATTCCCCAGCACCAGTCTTTTCCTTTCTTATCTGATCTGTATATGGGCTGAACTAGGGAGCTTCAATAGCAACATATAACTCTCTCCACTGATCACCTACATCTTGTGGTTGGCCTTCATGTTGATTGATCATTCCAGGGTTAAAGAATACTTGTACTTGAGTGGGAAGCATGGGGATGTTGTCGTACTGGACAAGTTCAATCCCATAAGATCCCCTCATCATATTTATGGCCCAGACCATATTTTCAGTATTATTTCTTATGGCATTACTCTCCCCCTTTTTGACTTCTTCAATAAGTTCTTTAGTATGGGAGAGGCATGCCTTGTTCCTGGCTGATTCAAGATAATTGACTCCAGTAGCCACTTGATTCTTGACCTCTAGCATCTGGTCATCCAGCAGTTTTGTACAGCCATCCATCTTTTTGAATATGTCAACAGTCTGTTTATCCAACAATACTTTGTCGGCATTGTATATAGCCATCATATTTTGAGCTTGAATGTTTTGATTATATACGACTGTTACAACATTCTGGCCCACTTCATCCAATTTATTTCATAGTATAATCCACTGCAGGAGCTGCCCTTGTGAAGAATTTTATAGTCTCACCCTTCAGAAGATTCACCTCAAATCTGATTGACTTGATTTCTCTTGATAGCTCCTTCCTAATTTTCTTGTGAGCATCATCCACAAAATTTTCCAATGATCTCCTCTTCTCATCCAGCTAGCCCTTCAGCTGGGCTAGAAATATAGGTGGCATTTGATCTGTTATTGTAGAATTGCCTTCATCACCTATTTCTAGAGCTGGCCTGACCTCTGCCCTCTTGTCATAGTCAGCCACAGTGAATTCAAAAGAATGAGTTTTCTTTGGAACACTCTCTTCCTTCTCTAAAAAGGATGAGTCTATATCATGCACTTCAACATGAGGAGGGAGTTCAGATTGAATCTCCCTCTCAACATCTTTCTCACCGCCATCGATCTCCGACGTCACGGGGATCACAATTTTGTAATTGTCAAAAACAGTTGTTGTTCTAAGTCTTGCAATGAAATTCATTTTCTGCTTTATTACTTATGTGACCTATTGTGATTGATAAGTAGTAATCTTCTAAGGGGTGTACAAGAGAATTTACACAGGAAACGAGTTCATAGATATACTGTCGCGCATTAGATACCTAACGGCCCGCAGTATCTTCCAGAACTCGATTTTCTGGGGCAAAATATTTCAAATTTTTAATTAAGACGTAAAATCTTATTCACCCCCCCCCCCAAGATTTGCCACTAGATCCAACAAGTGGTATCAGAGAAAGGCTATTCCAAAACGGTTTCACCACCGGGAATAATGGCCAACATCGATCTCGAATTGACTAGGAGGGATGAAAAAGTGTACCAAGAAAATTCATTAGCACCACCTTTATTCACAGGATTAAACTATAACAAATGGAGAACACTAATGAGGAAATTTATTATATTATTAGATATAGAAGTGGAACATGACTTGTGTCCAGCCCCCAAACAATTTAAATAAGCACAAATGTTATTTAAATGTCAAAGCTATGAATAGTCTATTTTGTGGGTTTGGTCAAGATATTTTCAAACTAATCTACAAGCTTCCTACTGTATATGATATCTGGAAATTTCTTGAGCTAACGTATAGTTCTCCTTCTATAGGCAAATGAAACAAAGCAATTTCTTATGGTTCCGAGTGAAGGATCAAACGAAGATTTACTTTTAGAGAAGGGCACCTCAAACACATCAAACAAAAAGGAAGATGGCAAAGGAACCTCATGTTCAAATCATGTCGTGACCAAAAGCACTATAAGGAAGTCGAACTCCACTACTGCGTATAACTCTATCTCTACAATATGTATGCTAGAAAATGCTAAACACAGAATTAAGAAACTGAAAAGTATTAACTCAAAACTACGTTTAGAAAATAACTATTTAAGATAAAATGTTAATGTAAATTGTACCGTCGTCATACCTAATTATCCTGCGTGCTCATTAGATAACCTGAATACGTCATGTATAGATCATAATGGACTGGAAGAAAATATAAGCTGCTTGAAAAAGAGTTCCATTTTGCACAAGAGCAAAATGAAAAATTATGTCTAGAAAATTCATCATTGAAGAGTGAGTGTGCTGAGTGAAAAATATATAAAGTTGAAATCAAAGAGATGAATGAGACATTAAATGAATTTAGGAGTAAGAATAAAGCTCATATCAAATCTATTGTCTCCACTCTCAAACATAGCACAGTCGCATACAATAGGGCTAGACAAAACCTCAAACTGAAGAATGAAGAACCAACTATAAAAATCAACATGCTTAAGGAAATATTGCTCAAAAACTGGCAAAGCCCAATTTCTAAGTTGCACGTAAAACCAAACAGTGTGTTGAATATGAACCACCGTCCAAAGGCAGAGTTAATCTAAGGGAGTAGAAAAAGTCAAGTAGGTATAAATGAAATTCCAAGACAGAAAAATCATCCTCACTTGCAAAAATAAACTACTCCATTTATAAAATCAAATGAACGCAAATACCCTTTAAATAATGGTTATGTGATGAGTTAGTACGCTAAGCACAGCTATCTTAACTCAGAGAACAATTTCAACACAGTTAAACCACCAACACAATTGTGTTCTACTGTAGTTCATCATGAAAAGACTTCTAGAAATCTAAATGGAAATTTGGAACATAAGAATAACATTAAACCAAAATATGAATGGAGGCCCATCATTCAAAGTAGTTCACCCATTGCACTCAAAAGGGCTCACTCATTGTCATCTCTGCAAGGTATATCGCGCTACATTTGGATACACCATGGAACCATCACCACGGCTCCGTTTGGATACCTAAATCTCTTATTTATTAACATCCACTATATCCGTGAGGTAAGTTCTAAATGAACTACATTATATCTTACTTCACAATATGCCTACTGTTTTTTGTGTCATTTCTTTTTGTGTTTGTTGTTGTTGATAAGAATGTATATTTCAATATGTTTTGTTTTCGTTGTTTTTTTCTTTCTTTGGCACGATGAGTAGATTTTGTTTTTTTAACAAAAGGGGGCGAATAGTAAATGATCCTGATAAACAAGGTGTCAAGACTAAATTAAGTAAGCAAAGTTAAATTGATCACGTATAAGAGAATTAACCATTGATACATGTGTTCAACCTGTTTATTTTACATCATAAAATATATGAATAAATAGCACAGTAGGCTACTCCTCATATGAAGTGGGTGAAATGTTCAACTTGCCCATGATCTTCTTGATCATCTTCTTCAAACCTTTCACCTCCCTCGCTGCCTGCCTGATCCCCTATCCCTGTTCCTCCACCATACTGTAGATGTCTCGGCTGGTTTCCCGGAGAGACCCTGTGTGGTGTAACGGAGGCTGTGTTATAGGCTGTCGTGCTCGTATGGTAGTAGGAATCTCACCTACTTTGTAAATCTAAGGGCAGCTGTCCATCAGGTAAGCTGACCAGTCGATGGCTAGTTACTTCTCCATCAAGATGCTCTGGATCACCGCGCCTAAAGGCAAGGTGTTTATTCGTTGGCGGTCGAGAGATTTGAGGAGAAAGGTATAGCGCATCATTGAAAGGATGAGATCGAAAACGCTGAAGTCCTCCCAACCATGATAAAAAATGTTACCATGGAAAGCTGGGCGGTGATCTTCTTAGTATCTCCAGCCTTAAACATAAGGGAGTGACGGAGAAAATCCTAAATTATGCGAGCATCTAGAGTGAGTGTGTCCACTATAGTGATGAGGTCTCGGTGGTTCCCTTCACCATGGAGAACCTCGTTGATCTCTCTCTAGTCTCGACTAGTCTGAAAGGACTCCACGATGTCGAGATACAAAGAGTTGGACAACAAGTCATACTTCTGGTCGAGGTCCTCGTGGAGTATCATCACGAGATCTGTCCCTATACAGGACTGGACTCCTCCACCCAGTTGAGCATGGGCCAGATCTCGGAGATTATTGTATAACTCATGAGTAAGGGCCGAGGAGAATAGAGCACCGGTAGAGATCATAGAAAGCACGCCCGATTTCTCCAAGTAGTCATAAATATGATCATATCGATCATTGATATCGACGATCATCAGGACGCCCACTGATGCATCATCTATAGCAGGGAAGGTTGAGGTCGGCACTCAAGACTGTTTGGAGAAGCTGTGGTGAGGAGGCTGGGAGCTCGATGAAGTCATAGCCTGAAAAATAAAACATGAAATTCTACAGGCAAAATTTTCAAAAACGGGGGGATGAAGAAACCGAGTTCTGTATCCTTCTGCCGAACGATAATCTAATATCGTCGGGCAGTAGCGTCATGGACTTAACCCGTCTTCCTCCATCGGACGGTTTCTAAAAACTCCAATTTCGCAAAAATTGTTTCTCAAAAATGGATGGATGACTCAGATCAATGCTCATGCAAAGTAGATCGGTGAGAATAATCAAGATCTGTGACGGAAAAACAAAAATCAAACTTGAAAAATCGATGAAATCTACTCAGCTTATACTCCACCTCCGGATCTCACAAAAAATTGATTTTTAAATAGATCTATTGATAATACGGTTTGCAGTCAATTTTATTAGGGTATTTTCAGGGTTTTAAAGCAAATCATGTCTTGTAAAGTGCTTATTTTGATTCCCCTTTGTATATATTTTTGTCGCTAATGCGTTTTTCTGCTTTTTGCAGGTTTTCACGGCTTTCAGTTGAATTTTGCAGTGACACGCCCCAAGGTCACGCCCGACCCGGGCGTGTACCTAGGGCGTATAACCCAGAGGAATGAAGCAATTGGTCCGAAATTGCATTCTGTGTAAACTTAGTGTACACGCCCTCTGTCACGCCCGTGTCCCATCCGACATGGGCGTGTTCTAGAGGCGTGTCCCCAGGTTCCGAGGAATCGCCGCAATGCGCTCGTTTTTCCCGCTCCACCGTCGCACCGATTGTGTCACGTCCCCGGGTCACGCCCGACCCGGGCATGAGATATGGACGTGTACTTCAACAACCACGCCCGTTAACTCCAGCAATTAATTTCAGCACGAAAAAGTCGCACCGACCGTGTCACGCCCCAGGTACACGCCCGACCAGGGCATGTCAGGGGGCGTGACCCATCCCGAAAAAAGATATGAATTAAGCCCTTCCCTAAGGGTTCAGGACCACTTTTGGATGAGAGGGGGGGGGGGGGGGGTTCTGCCCCTTTGTTTAATGTTCCTTTTATGCTCTTTCTCTCTCGCTTTGTATTTTCCTTAATCCTAGTTTAGTTAAGCTTTTGTAATAGCTTTTGTTAATGCTTTAGTTGCTAATGATAGGGCCAAAATAGGATTTCAATTCCATGCACTTGTAATCTCGTTCAATTTCATGTTGTAAGCTCGCCTTAATTTTAATAAAAGTGCTCTTGTTTTCTTCTCTTTACTACTTTGCGTCTTTATGCTTTACTACTCATCCCCCCTCTTCCACCTCACCATGATTAACTAATCCTCCATGTACTCGATCTTGATGATCCGAGGTTCGAGTGATTAAGTTATGATGCTTTGAATCTTACCTTTCCTTTTTATGGTTTAGCTTTGAATTACTCTTGATTTATCACGGGTTGGAGGTATATCATCGATATATACTCTCCAGCTTTGCTTTCATTCTGGGCTAGCCGAGAGGCCAAAAGTTTGAAATGAGCACTCAAGAGTAAAGGGAGTTGTTCGCACCCCTCGAGAGAGGCAGACGTTCAATTCTCCCGGATTGGAGTAAAATCCAATAGAGGGGTTCGCAGCATAAAATTGGTTTTAGGCCTCCGATTCGGACGAAAGTTCGGTCAGACCTTCCTAAACTCAGATGGACATGACTTCGAGAGAAGCATGTTCTTGCTTTTAGAACCTCCGCGTTCAAGGTCTCTTGCCTTATTAATTGAAAAAGTTTATTATTGCATCTTTTGATCAACTTAAGCCGAGGTGATTCTCGATCGAGTACTATCGCTTAATCATCATTTAGCTTTTCTCAAAATTGCAAGTAAAACATTCTCACTTCTCTAATTTAGTAAGCAACCCCAAAATAACTTTTAATTGATAAGATAATAGTAACTCCTTGAAGTAGAAGTACTCAATTCACCCCGGGTAATACGACCTTGATATTGAACTTAATATCCTATACTATTTGCGACAAGGTATACTTGCCTTCATCGAATATAGAATCGGAGAACATCTCACAACTACACTTCCACCTTCTCGTCCCTTAACTTTGTCTTCTCCACGCATAACCCCTTCTCCTCTAAATAAGTTTATATCAAGTTTTTGGCGCTGTTGCCGGGGATTCATGTTTTGATATTTTGAAAAAAGGATAGCTATTAATTTTATCGTTTTTCCTTTTCTCTCGCTCTCATAACGGTTTTATCTCTTCCCCCCCCCCCCCCCCCGCTTTCTCTATTTTTAAGTGTATGACCCGAGAAAGCTCATCGATTATTCCTTTTGATCCTGAGATAGAGCACACCGCTTTGCGTCGCCTCCGTTCTCGTGACCAGGAATCGCATTTAGGTATCGAAGAGTCAATCAGGGACACTGCCACAGAAACGATGGATCCTAATCCGCCCAACCCAAATGAGGCCCTACAAAGGACTATGTCCTATTATGCGAGGCCGAACCTGGAGGGTACACAATCAATTATTGTTCGCCCCACAGTGGCGAAAAATAACTTTGAGATCAAGTCCAGCATCATCCAAATGGTGCAGCAGTCGGTAACCTTCGATGGTCTCCCGGACGAGGATCCAAATTGTCACATTGTAAATCTTCTCGAAATCTGTTATACTTTTAAAATCAATGGAGTCTCAGATGACGCCATTCGATTACGTCTCTTCCCTTTCTCTTTGCAGTCAAAGGCCAAGTAGTGGCTGAGCTCTCTTCCTAGAGGGTCCATCACCACGTGGGCCGAGATGGCAGAGAAATTTCTTACCAAGTATTTCCCGCCTGTGAAGACCGCCAAATTGCACAGGGATATTGCATCCTTCATGCAAATAGACTCGGAGACTCTCTACGATACATGGGAGTGCTTCAAGGAGCTATTGCAAATGTGCCCACACCACGCGCTTCCAATTTGGCAACAAGTGCAAATATTTTATAACGGCCTAAATTCCTTAACAAGGCAAATGATCGACGTGGCCGCTGGGGGAACACTAAATAACAAAACCCCAGAGGCCGCTCAGGAACTTTTTGAGGAAATGGCTATGAATTCATATCAATGGAATGCGCCCCGTGTGCGGGCTAACAAACCAGTGGGAGTCTTTGAAATTGACGCTACTTCGAATCTTGCCCTCCAAGTTGAGCGGTTAACAAAGCAAGTGGCGGAGATTAATGCTTCCTCCGCCACTCCTCCTTGGTTTAATAATTATAATAACTCTGCTTTTTCAGAAGAGCATGTTGACTTCATGGGAAATGCTCCTCGGCCCTCCTATAACCCGAACAACGCACCGTACAATAACACTTACAATGCGTGTTATAGGAGCCATCAAAATTTCTCATGGATCAACCAAGGAAATGCTCAATGCCCCCATAACCCCCCTCATAATCATAGCCAAACATTTAATCTAGATCCCCACTTAAATTTAAATCCACCTGGTTTCCAACCGCAATAGGCAAAGCCCTCTTCACTTGAAGAGGTCTTTGCCAAATACGTTGCTACAAATGAAACGAATATCAGGAATATTGCCGGGTCCATTAAAAACTTGGAAAACCAAGCGGGACAGCTAGCCAAGATAATCTCCGATCGGCACCAAGGAGCTTTGCCAGGCAATACCGAGCAAAATCTAAGAGAAAGTGCAAACTCCATTACCCTCCGCAGTGGAAAATAAGTTGCTATACCAAGCGAACCTATGGTACCTCTCCCTTCTCCTCTCTCTCCTCTTGTTATTTTAGCTTCAAATTTACCTACTACGCCTATGCCACATATGTCTAATTCAAAATTACCATATCCCTCTAAACTTAAAAATGAACGCGTTGAAGAAAGTTACAAAAATTTTTTAGAAATTCTAAGAAAAATTCATATAAATGTGCCGTTCTGCGAGGCTATCTCTCAAATGCCGAAATACGTGAAATATCTCAAGGAGCACCTATCAAATAAGAAAAAGCTCGAGGATATTTCGCATATTTCCTTAAATGCAGAATGCTCCGCGGTTGTGCTCAATAAATTACCCCGCAAAGCGAATGACCCGGGAAGGTTCTCCATCCCGTGCCTATTCGGTAATTCGTTGGTCAAACATGCGTTGGCGGACTTGGGAGAAAGCATAAATCTCATGCCCTTCTCGCTTTTTAAAAAAGTAGGTCTAGGATCTCCGAACCCCACTCGTATGAGCATACAGCTAGCCGATCGTTCTGTGAAATATCCGATAGGGATTGTGGAGGATGTCTTGGTCAAGGTGGACAAATTCATCTTTCCGGTGGATTTTGTCATCCTAGACATCGAAGAGGATGTCGATGTACCCCTGATACTTGGCCGCCCCTTCCTTGCCACCTCCCGCGCTATTATTGATGTTAGTGATGGAAAGCTCCTCCTTCGGGTTGGAGATGATGAAATCACTTTCAGCATTAATCCCTCCATGCGCAACACCCTAGATCAAGATGACTCCTGCTATTATCTAGAGGAATTCTTCGAAAATGAATTTTTTGTGCCTTTTGAATTAGTTTCTTCATCATTTGATGAATCTCTTATCACTGAGCTCTTCTGCTTAGAGGAAGTCTCTCGCACTACCCTCCCCGAATCACTTCCCATGGACACCACAAAATTGAAAACCTCTTACGAGGAACCACCCATATTGGAGCTTAAGAAACTTCCCCCTCATCTGCAGTATCTTTTCCTCAAAAATGACTCTAAGCTACCGGTTATTATCTCCTCGGATCTGAGCAACTCAGAAATTTCAGAGTTGAATCTAGTTTTGCAAAATCACCGCCTTGCAATTGCGTGGCAGTTATCTGATATTAAGGGGATTAGCCCATCATTCTGTACACACAAGATTTTCTTAGATAATAACTTTCGTAGTACTATCCAGCCCCAACGACGTTTAAATTGAAACATGAAGGACGTCATGAAGGCTGAGGTTATTAAACTTCTAGATGCGGGAATTATCTATCCCATCTCCGATAGTACTTGGGTAAGCCCAATACAGGTCGTGCCAAAGAAAGGCGGGGTCACGGTAGTGGCCAATGAAAATAATGAATTAATTCCGACCCGTACTATTACGGGTTGGCGGATGTGCATTGATTACCGCAAACTCAATGATGCCACCTGAAAAGACCACTTCCCGCTTCCCTTTATCGACCAAATTTTAGAACGACTTTCTGGTCACTCCTTCTACTGCTTTCTCGACGGTCTCTCGAGGTACCTCCAAATCCCTATTTCACCTGAAGACCAAGAGAAGACTACCTTTACCTGTCCATTTGGCACCTTCGCTTATAGACGGATGCCATTTGGTTTATGTAATGCACCGGCTACATTTCAGCGATGTATGCTGAAGATATTCGATGAATTGGTAGAAGAAGTGATGGAGGTTTTTATGGACGACTTCTCGGTGTTTGGTAGTTCTTTTGCGAATTGCTTAAAAAATCTCGACCGCGTGTTGATTCGTTGTGAGGAAACTAACTTAGCCCTAAACTGGGAGAAATTCCATTTTATGGTCCGAGAGGGATTAGTCCTCGGCCATAAGATTTCAGGCAAAGGTTTTCGTAACATTTCTAATAACTCAGTTACAATCACTCAAGTGGCCTATGTAAAGGGTTTGAAACATAATCTTGTTAGCATAAGTCAGCTGAGTGATTTAGGTTATGACATTTCATTTGTCAAAAATGGGTGTCATATCAAGAGGTCAAGTGATCAAGAGGTCATATTGACTGGATATAGAAAAAAATGTATATTGCCTAGACTTTGTGTGTGAGAATAAGAATTCTCCTATCTGTCTTGTGGCTCATGATAAAGTCTCTCATTGTGTCAAATGGCACAATAGGCTAGCCCATCTTAACTACAAGACCATTGGCCAACTCTTTAGCAAAGAGTTAGTGAGGAATGGTCCTCAAGTTAAGTGTTATAACGATTGAATATGTTCTGCTTGTCAAAAAGGCAAGCAAACTAGATCCTCCTTTCATAGCCTTGAAACTAAGGATTCAGTGAGGTGCTTGTACCTCTTGCATATGGATTTATTTGGTCCTATGCAAGTTCAGAGCCTAGGTAGGAAGGTCTACACTTTTGTGGTTGTAGATGACTATTCTAGATTCTCATGGGTATTCTTTCTGAGACAGAAATCTGAAACCCCAAAGGTCTTCTATAATTTTTTCAAACAAATTCAAAATGAATTAGATAGTTCAGTGGTCAAAATTAGAAGTGACCATGGAACTGAATTCTAATCTGAAAGTATGACAAGGCTGTGTGAAGAATTTGAGATTCTTCAGGAATTCTCCTCACCTAGAACACCTCAGCAAAATGACATTGCTGAGAGAAAGAATAGGACATTGATTGAGGTTGTAAGAACACTATTGAGTGATACTTATCTACCAGAATATTTTCTGGCTGAGGCAGTGAACACTGCATGTCATGTGCTCAATAGGGCTTCCATCACCAAAAGCCACAAAAAGACACCCTATAAGGTTGTGAAGGGCAGAAAACCAAACTTATCCTATTTTAGGATCTTTGGTTGCAAATGTTATGTGCTTAATAATGGAAAATCTCACCTTTCTAAGTTTGCTGTCAAATCCCAAGATGGGATATTTGTTGGGTACAGTAACAATAATAAGTCCTATAGGGTGTACAACTTGTCTACTCAAGTTTAGAAGAGTCAGTTCATGTCATTTTTGATGAAACTAAACTTATTATCAGTGAGTTGCCAAGTGGTTCTTGTAGCTCCACAGGTATTCAACAGAAGATGGACCAGCTTACTATTAGAGAAGATCCAACTGCAATGCTGGATGAGGAAAATGGTAGTTGTTGTCTAGGGGGAGTACAAGAAACTCAGGATGCTGATGAAGAACATGAGGTGCAGCATAATGAAGAGATTGGAGAATGCCAAACTGTTGATAGATTACCTCCAGCAGTTAGGCAGTTGAAGGATCATCCTGAATACCAGATCTTTGGTGATCCTAGACAAGGAGTACAAACAAGGAGCAGGAACTTGAATACAGTTCTTTGCTCCAGCTTCTTATCTCAAGTGGAACCCAAGAGATTTGAAGAAGCAATTGAGGACCCAAACTGGATTGATGCCATTCAGGAGGAGTTAAATCAATTCAGAAGATGCAAGGTCTGAGATTTAGTTCCAAAACCAAAGGTCCACAATGTCGTAGGGACAAAGTGGATATATAGGAACAAGCTTGATGAGAGTGGGATCATAGTGAAGAACAAGACAAGATTACTTGCCAAAGGATACAGACAGGAGGAGGGCATAAACTTTGATCAGACCTTTGCTCCAGTGGCTAGGTTGGAAGAAATCAGGCTATTCCCTAGCCTATGCAGCATTTCAAGGTTTCAAAGTGTTCCATATGGATTGAAAGTCCACCTAGTGTCAACTATCTTCACCTATGGGGGGGGGGAATAGGTGACGTGCAGCGTTTTTGCGGAATTTAAAATTGAACCTGCATAAGAAAATAAAACACCACAGCAAACAAAGTACACAAGCTATTTATAGTGGTTCCCCGATTTGGGTACATCCACTTTCCCCCTTCGACCTATCTCCCAACAAGGGACGACTCGGTCTCTTCACCAACAGGATTGAAATCCAATCCTTGCACTATCAGAAGGAACCCTTCCACACGTAGGAGTCAACACTCCCACAACACGGGTTGCACCCAACCCTTACAACTAGGAACCAACGTTCCTTTACAACAAAAGTAAAACTAGAATGTACAAAAGATACAAACTACGTTTGGAGACTACGGTGTCCCTCTTCGTTGACGACGTGTTCTTGAAGTCCGCAAAGAGTCCACAACCCTAGATCTCTCTTGGAGAGGATCTCCCCGGAACCGGCGGCGGCAAGATGGGCGGCGACAAGGTTCACGGGATCGGTGGCGACAACGATGTGCGGCTGCAGTACTTTGGAGATCCAAACTTCGTAGCGAAGCTAGTTAGGTCTACCAACGGTCACACTAGGATCAGTCGTCTCGATCGATTCGGACGGGGAAGGTTTTCCCGATCAACAAATCAAGAGACAAGAGATCTCCGGTTAGACACGTGAGACTCTAAGCTTGGCTAAGCTTCTGTCGCAGGAGGATCTGGGCGAAACCACGATCAAACGGCGAACAACTCTCTCGAGCGGCAACAGCGGCGACGGCGGAGCGGAACTCGCGATCTAGGTCACGTCGCGACTCGTGTATTTCTTCTCTTCTTAGCTGCCTTACTGTTCAAAAATACGCCTGTATTTATATAGTGAAATAATCCTTTATGACCGTTATGGGTCCCAACAGAAGAAACCCTAGATCCGGTTCAAAACAGTGTCAGCGGCAGAATCCGGTCCAGCTTTTTCCAGAAAAATGCCCAAGTCAAAATCGGCGAGAATCGAAGGAGATTCTCGACGAATCGGCGAGAATTAGTTAATGATTCTCGACGATTCGTTGAGAATCACTAGTGATTCTCGCCGAATCACTTGATGATTCTCGCCGAACCACTTGTTGATTCTCGACGAATATTACTTGGCCATGATATGCTCAACGATGGGTTCGGCGAGAATCACTAGTGATTCTCGCTGAATCTTACTTGGCACCGCTTTGAGGTAGCCGGAAAGAGTCGGCGAGAATCACTTGGTGATTCTCATCGATTTATACTTAGACGATTTTTCGTCTTTCCACCCAAGAGCTGCTCCTTGACCCATCCTTGCTCCTTGTCTGCTCTTGTATAGTTACAACCCTGTACTTGAAAGTAAGTGTACTCCAATAGAGAGAGTACACGTAGGCCAACACATTGATCTGCTCAACGAGGGATTACGTTGTGCAGAGCCGTGTATATTGACCTACTGCACCCTGACATTGGTGTGCACTTAGCGTGGAATAACTGCAAGCACAACTTGAAATATTTTATCAAATACATTGTGAATTCATCTTAGCTTGACAGGTGGCTTCCTCAAATCCAGGTAATTGTGGATACAATACCCAACAATCTCCCCCTATTTGACGAAGCCAAAATCCTACTAGCTAAGATGAATAACACCAACCAGATAATATAAACAACATTCAGAATTTAATTATGCAGCACAAGAGAATATAGGCAAACAGATCAAGACTTGAGTCATTCATAAATTCAAATACATATATATATATATATATATATATATATATATATATATATATATATATATATATATATATATATATAATCTCAAGATTGTTCATATACTAACAATAAACGTTAATTGTTCTTAAGAGAGAATGACAGGCTATAAAGTTTTGACTATTTTTCTTTGGCTAAGTCATCCTTGGGTTTTTGAGCCAAATACTTCTTTCTTTGCCTCTCCATATACTCTTTGGGCTTCGGATAATATCTGGGAGGAGGAGCTTTATCTACCGCAGTATTGGTCCTGAAAAAGATGTTCTGTTTGGCTTCGTAGGTCTTGTGCAGCTCCCACTCATGCTGGCTATATACATCATTTCGATTGATTTCCCCTTGTTCTTGTAGCCAGAATGTGTCCAGTATGATACTCTTGGATACTGGACTCCACTTTTCGTTTCTTACTTCCTCCTCCTTCAGTCTGATTCTCTTTTCAGCTTGTGTTTCCTTTGATGTCCCTTCGTGAGATTTTCTCTTGTCCCTTGCTTTTGGTAGGGCTCCTTCATCAAACATTGCCATCAGTTTTGCCTTGGAGGAGGCCCTAACAGCCCTATGAACATCAGCTTCACTTACAGGAACTTCTTCAACACTGGCACCCTCATCAGCCACAGTATTATCTTCAGGAGCAGGATCACCCTAGGCATTTTCAGGGATATTAACACCTAATGCTTGTTGGAGCATCCACCAGCAACTGTCATAAACATATTTGTTTGACTGTTCAAAGTTGTTGATCATGACTTCCCGAAGCTCAGCCATCTTAGCTATATATTCTTTATCCCCCTTTTTGGCTTCGACTGCAATGGAGTTTGCATAAGAATGCAGTGACTCATCAATATGCTTTGTAGTCCTGGAGAATTCAGTGACCAAGGCTTATTGATTTGTGTTGAGAGTTACCATGTTGCCATCAAACTTTTGAATGTTATTTGCTACGACATGAGCATTCTGATTTACGATTGTGAGAGTATCAGTGTTCCTTTTTAATCCCTCCATAAGAAGAGTGACAGCTTGGCCGGCCGCTGTATATTTATCTTCAAACTACTTTTCCATCACGTCCAGTTTGTGATTGATCTCCACTACGTTCTTGAGCATGAGATTCTCCGATTTCTTAATTCTTTTCAACAGTTTATTTTGAGCTTTCTCAAAAGATGCTTTAAGCTCATCCACAATACCCTGAATGACATTCACGGTGTGATTGGCTAGATCATCTCGTAGTGGAAAGGCATGAGGCACTCCTTGGCCTTGCGCTTCAGCTGATGCACCTGTAGAGCTGGACACGAGCACAGTCTCTAAGGGGGGAATGCTTGCGGCCTCTGTAGATTTCTCGGACTCCCCCTCCACTTCTGCACCAATGTTCTCAGGGACGAACTCAGGAGCGTGCTTGTCAGATGGAACTTCAGTGATATCCTGAGTCTCCAATGCTTCCTGTCCCCCATTGCCTTCTTCCTCACCTTCATCATCCATTTGATCATTCTCATTAGCATAACCTTCCAACCCTTCGTCAGCAGTCTCCTCTACAGCATCACTTTCTTCTTGTATATCCGCCACTTCATCTCTGGCTATCTGGGAGATGTCAGATACGATATTAGCATCAGTGGGTAGAGGGTCCCCCTCAATTCCTGCAGTCAAAGCATCAGGAATTTCACTGGGGATAACTAAGGAATCAGCCACAGTTCCGTCCTCGGCTGGAGATACTTCCTATTGTTCTACCACGGCAGCCTGCCCAATGCGCCTCTCCCATCTGTCAAAAACACTCGAGTCCATTTTCTTCAAGTAATGTAGTGGAACCCCTTTACTCATGTCATACTTATCTCCGTTTACCTGATTGAGATACAGACTGATGATTCAGCCAAAGCTCGGAGATCTAAGGGTGTCCTTTATCTTCTCAAAAAGCAATACCTCACAGTTGAAGCTTTTTCTGTAGACAATGGCCACCAGGATCTTGAACATGTCCGCAGAGATGTGGTCATGAGAGCCCGACTTGCATATGAGTACTTTTCCAATGATGTCTGACAGAAGTTTCCCTTCTTCATTCATATCCTTTCGCTTTATCGACCGAGTTCCTCGAGCGAGACCACAGAATAATAGAGTCCTGGTTTTGTCTTCTTCCTCAAGATAATCCTCGTGCTCCGAGCTAGTGAGCTGCAAGTATTGGGTTAGCTTGTTTGCAGACATCTTGATCGTTTCCCCTGCAACCTTGCTCTTGATGAGAGAGTCTTCATTTCGGAGTCTGGCGGTAGCAAAGAACTCCAGCACTTCCTTGTCCAAGATTTTACACGGGTGCTCCAGTACGAATGAGAGTCCAGCCTCTTCCAGCATAATAATGATGTTTCTGAATTCGTCAGAGGCATGTGAGAACCCTGTTCGAACCAGCTCACATCCAGTGATCAGTCCAGCGGTTGTCCTTGGAGCCATCGCCAACCTAGGGAGAGAAACCCTACATTACGCTTAATCAAAAGTCAAAAGGGAAGCGACACTAGTAATAAAGTCCAAGCAAGGGTGAGGATGTGGTTACCCAAAAGCGTAGACGGGAGTTAGTTGGTTGAAGATAATGGACACCCGATGAGTGCACGCGGAGAGATTCCTGGAAGGAAGAATCGAAACCGGGAGAGATCGGAACTGCGGAGAAATTCCTGGAAGGAAAAATCGGCGAGATCGACGAGATTCTTCACGAGGTGTGGGATTCTTGCGGGATGCCGACAGAAGAGGAAGAGTCGGCGAGTTCCCCTGCGGAGAGAGTCGATTCGGCGAGTTTCCTGCGGAGAGCGTCCTTCGGCTGGATTCCTACGGAATATGAAGGGTCGTAGTCGGCTAACTGGTTTCTGATCCATAGGATTTGTGCGCAACAACTACCTGCCGAGATGTACTCAGACTCTGCTGTGGAGGTTGCAACACAATTCTGTTTCTTGCTATTCCATGAGATAAGCCTCCTGCCGAGGAATTGACACGTCCCGGAGGTGCTTTTCCTGTCATCCCTACTCCCTGAAAATCAGCATCTGAAAAACCTATTAGCTCGACATCATTGTTTCTCGGGTACCACAAGCCAGGATTGGGAGTACCTTTAAGGTATCTTATAATTCGCTTCGCAGCGACATAGTGAGATTCCTTAGTGTTCACCTGATATCTGGCACAGACACATGTGGAGAACAGGATATCCGGTCTACTGGCAGTAAGGTAGAGCGGGGATCCAATGATGCTTCTGTATTTGGTTTCATCGAAAGGTTTACCTTTCTCATCCTTATCCAGAGACATAGTGGATCCCATTGGAGTCCTCATAGAGGTTGCATTCTTCATACCGAATTTCTTAAGGAGTTCATTTGTGAACTTCATCTGAGAGATGAAGATTCCATCCTCAGACTGTTTCACTTGAAGTCCCAAGAAATACTTGAGCTCTCCCATACTGCACATTTCAAACTTTCCTTGCATAAGTTTAGAAAACTTTTTGCAAAGATTGTTGTCCGTTGAGACGAATATAATGTCATCGACATAGATTTGCACCAACAAAATCTTGCCTTTGACTTCCCTGAGAAACAATGTTTTATCTATTTTACCTCTAGAGAACTTTTTCTCAAGAAGAAAACTAGATAAAGTCTCATACCAAGCTCGTGGAGCTTGTTTTAAACCATATAGAGCTTTATTGAGAAAATACACATGATTGGGATAAGTAGGATTGACAAAACCTGGGGGTTGAGCGACGTATACTTCCTCTTTTAGGTCTCCGTTCAGGAATGCGGATTTCACATCCATTTGATAGACTGTGAATCCTTTGTGCGAAGCATACGCCAGGAACAATCTGATTACCTCGAGCCTTGTTACTGGTGCGAAGGTCTGGTCGAAGTCAATCCCCTCCTCCTGTCTGTAACCTTGAGCCACCAGCCTTGCCTTGTTCTTTATGATGACACCATGTTCATCCAGCTTGTTTCTGAAGATCCACTTGGTGCCAATCACATTCTGCTTGTATGGTCTGGGAACTAGCGTCCAAATGTTGCAACGTTCGAATTGATGTAGTTCATTTTGCATGGCCAGAATCCATGCCACATCTTTGTTCGCCTCGTCGAACTTCTTTGGCTCAACCTATGACAGGAAGCTAAGATGCAATACTTCGTTAATAGTACCTCTTCGAGTTCTGACACCGACACGAGGATCTCCGATGATCTGATCTCTAGGATGATCCCTCACGTGCCGGAGCTCTAGAAGTCTGGCGTCTGGAGCTTCGACTACTTCTTGGGCTTCTCCTCCTTCTAGGAGATTTGTTCCATTTTGATCTTCAACGTTCCCAGATGACGTGGAGGTGGAAACTTTGACGTACTTAGGAGTTTCATCTTTAGCGGTCTCATCGAGATCCAGCTGTTCAAGTCGTGCACCTGCATCTTCAAGAATACCACTGGAAGAATTGCTGTTAAGCAAACTTCCTTCATCAAATACAACATTAATTGATTCTTCTACCACTAGGGTTTTCTTATTGAAGACCCTATATGTCCGACTGTGGGAACTATAGCACATGAATATGCCTTCGAAGCATTTTTCACCAAATTTAGTACGCGGGTACTTCCCATTATTCAGTACATAGCATCGACAACCAAAGATTCTCAAGTAGGACATGGTTGGTTTCCTGCCTCTCAGTAGCTCATAAGGCGTCTTACGATGATGCTTATTGATCAATGCTCGGTTTTGTACATGACAAGCTGTATTGACAGCCTCTGCCCAGAAGTATTCTGGGAGAGAAGCGTCTTTCAACATTATCGTGCAGTCTTCAATGAGAGTTCTATTTCTCCTCTCCGCAACTCCATTTTGCTGAGGAGTGCGCGGGGAGGAAAACTCATGAAAGATACCTTGTTCTTCACAAAACTCTGTCATAGCACCAGATTCGGATTCTGTTCCATGGTCACTTCTGATTTTGACCACTGAGCAGTTAAATTCGTTCTGAACCTGCTTGACAAAACTAGTGAAGATGTCAAACGTATCTGACTTTTGTTTTAAGAAGAACACCCATGTAAACCGAGAATGATCATCAACTATCACTAGCGTATAGGACTTGCCTTCCAAGCTATGAACTTGCATTGGACCAAACAAGTCCATATGTAGAAGGTAAAGACATCGGGAAGAGTCTTTGTCTGCAATGCTCTTAAAGGTAGCCCGAGTCTGTTTGCCCATCTGGCATGCAGGAAATGGGCTATCTTTGATGCACTTGATAACGGGAGCATCCCTTACTAAGTTTTTAGAAAACAGCATACTAATTGTTTTGAAATTAATATGTGCCAATCTCTTGTGCCATTGTTCACAAAGAGATGCACTGCCTGTTGCCACAAGGCATACGGGGGTAGATGAATCTAAACTGAGAAAATCTAAGCAGAAGATATTTCTGCTCCTAATGCCTGATAATACAGTCTCAGAAGAGATACGTGAAATTATCAGACATTTATCCTTGCAGAACTTAACGTCATAACCTTTGTCACATAACTGACTTACACTGATCAGGTTATGGTTTAACCCTTCAACATAAGCCACGTCGGTGATAGAGATTATACCGTTGGAAATCATACTGTAACCTCTAGTGACTCCTCGATCTGACCCTCCAAAGATGACTTTGGGTCCATTCTCGACTGGAGTGTAATCACGCAGTAGGCTTCTTGTCCCAGTCATATGCCGGGAGCATCCACTGTCCAAGTACCAGATCGGTGTTTTGGTGGCCTTTGGACATTCCTGCAAAACAAAATTAATTTACCTTAGGAACCCAATTGAACTTGGGTCCTAGATTCCTGGTTAGCATACTCCCCCTCGGTTGGTTAACCCTACGAGTGGTCGGCCTCGCATTGCTAACATAGGGAGTCTCGTGATACCTTAGATTAAACCAACAATCCACGGCAAAGTGACCGACTTTGCCACAACACCAACAGTCGAATCTGTTGTACCTCTTCCTAGGCTCCTGCCTTAACCTGGGAATGGTGGGTACAGCCGGGGCCTTGGATCTGGAGGTGGAGGCCTCATAGTGATTGCAGTCACATGACTTCTTCACCTTCTATTTCGTCAGTATAACATGCTTGACTCTTGGTGCCTGCTTTCCATTATGGCCGCTAGAGAATTGACCATAATTTCCCATGTGGATTTCCTCATAAGGTGCCTTGAAGGCACTCTCATCGAAGTTCTGGGGAAAGGTCCAACCATCATATCGGCTCTTTGGCTTTGCAACCGAGGGCCGGAAATGATGACCAAAGGTTGATTCAAAGTCATGTTGGTTGCAAGGAAAGCTAGGCTTTCTGAACGCAACAGGACTAAGAGGAGCCTTTCCCTTTTCATCAGTAGAGGCCTTCTTGGCGGCCTTATTCTTCCTCTGGTTCCTGTTTCTCCTGGATGAGGAACCAGATACCCCTACATGCCCCAAGCCAGCTCCTTTGGCCTGAGCAGAGAAGGTATCAACTACTGGAAGAACTGTTTTTGACATGGAGAAGCTCTTGACGATCGTCCTTTCTGCCGCAAGTTGTTCTTCCAACTTGTCGACTTCCTCCTGCTTAAGATCAAGGAGCTTAAGAGACTCTGAATGCTTTGAAGTCAGGTCAAGATGCTCCTGTCGGAGAGAAATCAAACTAGTGACCTCTTCCCTTAGGGATACATACTCACCCTTAAGGAATTTCACTTCCTTTTTCTCAGCCTTCAGTCTCTTACGGCACTCCTCGAAAGTGTTGAGCAGAAGCTCATACTTCTCGAGGAGCTCCGCTTCACGGGCCGAAGGGCTATCCTCAGGTTCATCATCTTGAGACTCAGGATCAGAGTCGGAGTCGGAGAGAGGGGTGTGAGCTTTTACCCTCCCAGTAAATGGGGGGCATTCTCCTTCGGAGTCGGAGCGACCCACCAGCCCGAAGTAGGCTTCCTCATCATCACTGGAGTCTGAGGAATCAGACTCACTCAGTGTCTTTAGCCTTTTGGCGATGTAGCTCCGCTCTTTCTTCTTATCTCTCAAAGATTTGTGCTCCTCTTCTTTCCCTTTTTCTCTCTTGCCTTGATAGCAGTCGGCCACGACGTGTCCTGGCTTATTGCATCCAAAGCAAATAATGTCAGAGGAGCGATGTTTGTTCGGTTTAGAAGCATACCTGTCAGAAGAATAATTTTTCTTCTGATGCCTGGAGGAGGAGCCTCCTCTCTTTCTTTGATTCCTCATGTTGAGGAACTTCTTGAACTCTCGGGTGATTAGGGAGAAATCTTCCTCCAACAGCTCTGAGCTGGAGGAGCATGGCTCGGAGTCCTCCTCCTCATCCTTTTTCCTGGCACGGTATGAAACCGCACCCTTGCCTTTTCTGGAGTGACTGGCTTTTAGAGCCACAGTCTTTTCTTTGGCTGCAGCCTTCTCCGCTTCTTCTTCTGCTTTCCTGGTGTTCAGTTGAAGCTCGTAGGACATCAGCTTCCCAAACAGAATTTGCGGGTCTGTTTCAGCTAGTCTGCCAAACTCTCGGATGGCGCAGAACTTTGTGTCTCATTCCTTAGTAAGGGACCTAAGGAATTTATCATTGAGTTCACCATTAGTGAACACTCTTTCGTATCCTTTGAGGGCGTTGACAATCTTGAGGAAGTTCTCGTAGGTGACTCTGATCTCTTCCTTAGGCCCTTGTCTGAAGGCCTCATATTTCTGGTTCATGAGGGATCTCCGATCATCCCTCACTTCATCAGTGCCCTCCATTAGGATGATCAGGCAATGCCAGATCTCCTGTGCTGTCCTGCAGTTGTAGAAGTTCTGCATCATTGAGTCATCAACCGCGCTAACCAGAATGTTCTGCGCCTTCTTGTCAAGTCCTACTAGCACCATCTCGTCCTTGTCCATTTCAGAAAGTTTCTTCGGCACTTTCATGGTAGGATCAATGGTGGAGGCCTTAGTGGGGACATAAGGTCCCTCCTCCACGATCATGAAGAGTCGAGGATCAACTGCTTCCATGTAGAACCTGATCCTTTCCTTCCAGATAGGAAAGTTGAGCCTGGTGCACACTGGGATCTTGCCTGTGAACTTGAGACCGTCCATGGTAGATGTTTTCCTTCTTCTTGACACTAGTGGTAGGATTCAACTCAAGGTGTTAACCTTTTTGATGAGTATCCTCGCTTTGATACCACTTGAAAGTCCACCTAGTGTCAACTATCTTCACCTATGGGGGGGGGGGGGGAATAGGTGACGTGCAGCGTTTTTGCGGAATTTAAAATTGAACCTGCACAAGAAAATAAAACAGCACAGCAAACAAAGTACACAAGCTATTTATAGTGGTTCCCCGATTTGGGTATATCCACTTTCACCCTTCGACCTATCTCCCAACAAGGGACGACTCGGTCTCTTCACCAACAGGATTGAAATCCAATCCTTGCACTATCGGAAGGAACCCTTCCACACGTATGAGTCAACACTCCCATAACACGGGTTGCACCCAACCCTTACAACTAGGAACCTACGTTCCTTTACAACAAAAGTAAAACTAGAATGTACAAAAGATACAAACTACGTTTGGAGACTACGGTGTCCCTCTTCGTTGACGACGTGTTCTTGAAGTCCACAAAGAGTCCACAACCCTAGATCTCTCTTGGAGAGGATCTCCCCGGAACCGGCGGCGGCAAGATGGGCGGCGACAAGGTTCACGGGATCGGCGGCGACAACGATATGCGGCTGCAGTACTTTGGAGATCCAAACTTCGTAGCGAAGCTAGCTAGGTCTACCAACGGTCACACTAGGATCAGTCGTCTCGATCGATTCGGACGGGGAAGGTTTTCCAGATCAACAAATCAAGAGACAAGAGATCTACGGTTAGACACGTGAGACTCTAAGCTTGGCTAAGCTTCTGTCACAGGAGGATCTGGGCGAAACCACGATCAAACGACGAACAACTCTCTCGAGCGGCGATGGCGGCGGCGGCAGAGCGGAACTCGCGATCTAGGTCACGTCGCGGCTCGTGTATAAATAATCCTTTATGACCGTTATGGGTCCCACAAGAAGAAACCCTAGATCCGGTTCAAAACAGTGTCAATGGCAGAATCCGATCCAGCTTTTTCCAGAAAAATGCCCAAGTCAAAATCGGCGAGAATCGAAGGTGATTCTCGACGAATCGGCGAGAATCAGTTAGTGATTCTCGACGATTCGTCGAGAATCACTAGTGATTCTCGCCGAATCACTTGATGATTCTCGCAGAACCACTTGTTGATTCTCGACGAATATTACTTGGCCATGATCTGCTCAACGATGGGTTCGGCGAGAATCACTAGTGATTCTCGCCGAATCTTACTTGGCATCGCTTTGAGGTAGCCGGAAAGAGTCGGCGAGAATCACTAATGATTCTCGACGATTCGGTGAGAATCACCAGTGATTCTCGCCGAATCGGCGAGAATCACTTGGTGATTCTCGTCGATTTATACTTAGACGATTTTTCGTCTTTCCACCCAAGAGCTGCTCCTTGACCCATCCTTGCTCCTTGTCTGCTCTTGCATAGTTACAGCCCTGTACTTGAAAGTAAGTGCACTCCAATAGAGAGAGTACACGTAGGCCAACACATTGATCTGCTCAACGAGGGATTACATTGTGCAGAACCGTGTATATTGACCTTCTGCACCCTGACATTGGTGTGCACTTAGCGTGGAATAACTGCAAGCACAACTTGAAATATTTTATCAAATACATTGTGAATTCATCTTAGCTTGACAGGTGGCTTCCTCAAATCCAGGTAATTGTGGATACAATACCCAACATGGATGTTAAGTCTGCCTTCTTAAATGGAGACTTAAAAGAGGAGGTCTATGTTGAGCAGCCCTTAGGTTTTGTTGATCCACTCAATCCTACTTATGTCTATAGATTTAGGAAAGCTTTGTATGGGTTAAAACAAGCTCCAAGGGCTTGGTATGAAACCCTGTCTAATTTCCTCATTGAGAACAAATTCTCAAGGGGGAAAATAGATAAGACTTTATTCCTTAGGGAATCCAAAGGAAAGATTATCCTAGTCCAAATATATGTTGATGACATAATATTTGGGTCCACTAAAAGTAACCTTTGTAGAAAGTTTGCAAAACTTATGCAAGGGAAATTTGAAATGAGCAGTATGGGAGAACTTAAGTTCTTCTTGGGTCTCCAAGGAAGACAGACTGATGATGGCTTGTCCATATCCCAGTCTAAATTCACCATGGAGTTAATTAAAAAGTATGGTATGGAGTCATCCACTACCATGAGAACTCCAATGGGGACAGGTGTATCTCTTAGCAAAGATGATGCAGGGAAACCTGTAGATGAAACTTTGTATAGAGGAATAGTTTGCTCCCTCCTATATTTGACTACTAGTAGACCAAATATCATGTATGCTACATGTGTCTGTGCTAGGTACCAATCCTACCCTAAATAATCTCATCTTACTACAGTCAAAAGGATTTTGAGATATCTTAAGGGAACACCTAATCTAGGCCTTTGGTATCCAAGGGATATAGATTTTTTTACTAATGGGCTGTTCAGATGCAGACTTTGCAGGTTACAAAGTAGATAGGAAAAGTACTATAGGCACCTGTCAATTTCTAGGTGGAAGATTGGTGTCTTGGAGTTGTAATAAGAACACCAGTGTGGCAATATCCATAGCTGAGTCTGAGTATGTTGCTGCTGGAAGCTGCTGTGCACAGCTATTGTGGATTCAACATCAGTTAGAATACTATGGTATTCAGGTAAGTAGAACTCCATTGTTATGTGATTCTACTAGTGTTATTTCTATTGCTCACAATCCTGTTTCTCATAGTAGAACAAAACATATAGAAATAAGATACCATTTTCTTAGAGACCATGTAGAGAAAGAGGATATCTCTTTAGAATTTGTTAGTACTGATTTACAACTAGCTGACATGTTTACTAAGTCGTTAGATGAAACTAAATTCAACAATTTCAAAATTGAAATAGGTATGTTGAACATAAATTAGTTTAACAAAATTTGGCTAAGTAAAATTATGTCGACATAAGAAGTTGTTTGTGTCGACTCATAGTAGTTGGTGTCGACATTCCAGAAAAGTGGTGTCGACACATCTAGAGAATCGGTGTCGACACTTCAGAGAAGTGGTGTCGACACATCCAGAAGTAGTGTCGACACTTAGAGTATAGTCACAGATTCGTCGACCTCAGATCATCGAACTCGACAAAAACAAATAGAATTGATGTCGAGTCATTAGAAGTCTGTGTCGACACTTTTCAATAGTGTCGACACATTAAGAGATTGTTGACGCGACTTTTGACCTTCATTACTTAGAAAGGTATAAATAGGTCAACAGTATATTCCGTCGACACATTCTCCATATTTTCGAGATCAAAACCCTGTGTCGATAACTTCTCTCTTCTTAATCCAAGATTTCACTCAACCCTAATGGCACCGAAGCTAGAAGACAATGTCAATGAAGGCTATGAGCTGGTACGCAAGGCCTTTGATCATGCGGAACCTGAAATTAAAGCCGTAGTAACCCTAATTGCTGAGAATGGGTTAGAAGTTTTTGTATCTGAACCAACAAAGATTTGGAAGAAAGAAATTCTGGATTTCTATGGCGCTACATCTATATATTCAACTGGACTAAAGATCAAATCTATAGTTCATGGTGCTAAAGTTAAACTAACTTTGAAGATCTTGAGGAAAACTCTTCAACTACCAAGAATTCAAGAAGAAGTAGAAGTTACCTCATCCAAGACAAGGGAAGCACTTCAATGGTGTGGATTGGATCCCACCATGAAGATTGGATCCTCAATGAACAGAAAAGGAATGAATCAGCAAGGAAAGTTCCTTTCAGAAGTAGTTGGCAAAGTTATTCTCTGCAAGCCAGGGGGCATGATAGGATTTCTGCCTATATGTTCAGTCTGATGACCAGGATTATATTCAGATTAAACACTGATTGCTCAGCAGTAGTTTTTGAAAAGATTAAGGAAAGTATTAAGAAGCCAAATCTGGGAAGGATAATGAGTTTATACTTGGCTAGAACAATTCCAGAAATAATGGATCAGGCTGCTGGATCCAAAACTAATCATATGAGAAGAATGGACATCAGGATTATCTTCTGATGGGATAGAGTCCTAACTAAGGACATGTCTGATGAGGAGAGGCAAGAGATTCCTGAACAATCTACAACACAAGATATTCCTGCACAAGAACCTACAGATGGTGCACAAGTGTAGGGGGAGCCTCAAATTGATGAAGTGATAACCCACTTGGAATGTGAATTGGCTATACAGACTATTCTTGAGGTAATTCAAGAGGTTAATCAATCAATTCTTATTGATATGTATGAAACTTTAACTGAATCTTTGATTGATGTTGACCATCCAACTCAACTACACATTCAAGCACATGATGTTATCATGGAGGATACATCTGCTGCTGCTGATGTTCCAGAGATAAGAGAATCTCCAATACCTACTCAACAAGAATTCACCCTTGAAGAGTTGTTTCCAGATTTAGTACAAGTAATAACTGAGGGGGAGCAACCTGAATTTGAGGGGGAGAAAGCAGACTTTGAGGGGGAGAAAGGTAACCTTGAGAAGGAGCAAGTAAGTACTGTTGGGGAGAAGCAAGGTACTCAGGGGGAGCAACCTAGGACTGAACAAGAATTGCCTCCTAGCCCTAAGGATAGAGTTGAAATAGCCAGTACCTCAGCTTCTGAAGATGAAGCAGCAATACAAGCCAAAAAGAGGAAGATAATGGTATTCAAAAGAAGAAGCTAGAGCTATAATAGGGCATTACAAACTACTCCACAATTTGCCCCAGCTATAGATTATAGTTCCTTATTAGTCTCATTACAAGTCAAGTTGGATGAACAAAGGATTGCCATGGATAAATATCTGGATGAGACTCACAAAGATCTACAACTGTCCTTGGCTACAGATATTAAATCAATAAGATTTGAAGTTAATCAGCATAAGAAGGAAATGACTGATTGTTTTCACAAAGGTGGCAATGCTGTGGTTTTCCTAGCCACACATCAAGAAAAGATCAAGACTCAAGTTGATGATATAGCTGTCAAGCAAGGTTATGTCCTAGAGAATCAACTTAGAATGAATGATAATCTGACAGAATCACATAATGTGATTGTTACAGAACTGAAGAATGTTGCAATTGCCCAGACTGAAGCAAGGACTAATGCTAAGGCAGATTTTGACAAGCAATTACAGGAAGGACTAGCTGCTGTCCAAACATCTATCAAGGATTCTCAAAAGACTATTTATGCACAACTACTGAAGTTAAAGTCTTTTTTATAAAGATGGTGTAAAGTTTCTCGATGAACAAATAAGATTTCAAAAAGATGACCTTCGGAATCATGTTGCCAGAGAAGTCATAAAGGGGGAGAGAGTGTTAGTCAAAGCTGGCTATGATCATGCTAAATGGATCTCTAATAGCATCAGAGCCACACTTGGATATCCACCCCTCTGTGATGATGATAATGTGGCTGAGTCAGGTATACACCCTGCTTATTTTGGAGGTGATCAGGCTGAAGTTGTTCAGGTTATTTATCCTCCAGCAGATTTTGACATGATTCACCAAGAAGTAAAGTCTATGTACAGCCCTCCAGAAGGTGCTCAAAATATTATTCTTGAGAAAGTAGACATGCCAGTGTCAGAGGCAGTTTTGAACAAAGAGCAAGAAGCACTATTGTCTAAGAAAAGATTCAGAGAACAGACTGAGTTGAAGCCTGATTTTGAGCAGTGGAGTCCAACATCCAGGAACATTATACTGACTGCTTGGAAAGCTGTAAAGGATCAGACCCATGATAGGGGAAAATGGTACACAGAACAAGAATGGCAAAATCATGAAGCTAGACAAGAAGCTATTCTACAGTATAGAAAAAAGGCTAAAGCTAGGAAGCTACCTCCTAATGCTCAGGAGCCTAGCAAATATTTCCCAAAGCCCTTTCACTACTTTGAAAGGCAAAGAATAAGGGCTGAAGAGCAAAAGAAGAAAGATCTAAAGGGCAAGAAGCCAGCTGATGATACTGATGCTCCAGTTCAAGCCAAAATCCAATCAGGCAAAGGAATTGTCATCAAGGAGCCAGAGCAGCCTTAGATTAGATTCACTAGATTTTATAACATTATAAACTTTAGTGTTTAAAATATATGTAAACTATTATTAAAGAAACTTTTGAAAGTTGAAACAAAACATGATTAATGCTCATTCTGGTTGCATTATTATTCTATGATGATTTGTTATATATATTTTATTTTAGAAGTTACCATGTCATATAATGTTGTTATACATCATAATGTGTATTTGTTATGAATGGTGTATATCATTGAGTAAGGGTTATGACTTCTCCAAATAGGGGGAGATTATTGGGTACATTGGAAAATATGTACCAGGTTTGAAGAAGCCTCACCTTACTCAATGATATACATCAAGGTGTATTTGATGTTGTTTTGAGTTTATATGTGCAGGTTAAGAAAATGCAAGAATGCAAGAAAAAATTTCTAAGTCCATATGTCGACACCAGGATAAGCTGTGTCGACACTTATGAAGGCTTGTGTCGACACTAGAGAAAAGCTTTGTCGACACTTGGAGTTAATTGTTTCAACACTTGGAAAGACTGTGTCGACACCAGAAGAAACTGTATCGACATACAGAGGCAGTGTCGACACACCGAGAAGCATAGTTGACATCAACTGTGTCGACACATAGAGGCAGTGTCGACACACAGAGAAGTTTAGTCGACATCAACTATGCCGACATACAGAGGCAGTGTCGACACACAGAAGCTTAGTCAACATCAACTGTGTCGACACCAAGAGGCAGTGTCGACACACAGAAGACTTTGTCGACATCAACTGTGTCGACACACAGGACTTGTGTCGATACACAGCAAATTTTCAACTAAGTTAAAGAAAATAAGTGATTGTGTCGACACACAGAATCAGTGTCGATACATTTTAAATAAACTGTGTCGAGAAGCAATATCAACAATAAAGGAGATGTGTCGACACCTCCAAGGCTTATGTCGACACTTAGTCAACACTTGTGTCGACACATGAAGAAGTTCAGTCTCGACACTTTGCTGATAGACAGAATGTCAAGAAGTGACTGGATGACTTGACAGCTGCCGTTACTAACCGGTCTACTGCAACTGTCAAAGCTGTCAGAAATTTGTTAGAAACCGGATCAGCCGGTTACCATGGAGAAAGTCTATATAAAGGCATTCTCCTTCAACTGAAAAGATGATATAGATTGATGATAGAAGTAAAAATACTGATACAGAATAAAAAGAAGAAGTTGGAGAGAGAGAGCTTCATCTATTAAAGTGCAATTGCTGAACCAGGCTGCTAGGAAGGATTAAGATTGTGATCTGAATATCAAGAAAGAAGCTGATTGAAGATCAACTTCACAGGAGATTCAACCCTACTGAGTTCAGATTCAAGAAGCTTTGAAGAAAGCTAAGAGTGGTTGTTCTCTACCATCAGATTCTTCGAAGAACTGATCAAGAAGCCATCCATCCATTCTCTCTCTACCAGGGTGGTGGTTAAATACATTGTTAAATCTATTTTCTGTAGGATCTTTATAAGATCTGAGTTGTAAGCCTGTGTTTATAAAGGATGAGTGTAGGAGAGTATTTTCTCTGAGTGGTAGGACTTGTTGAAGGCTGAGGTAGGGTTGTGAGCCTGAGTTGTAGGAGATTGTGAACTCTGAGTGTAGGCCTTGTTGAAGGCTGAGGTAGGGCAGTTTGCCTGAGCTGTAGGAGTGTGGACTCACTCTGAGTTGTAGGAGCCTTGTGGGGTTCTGAGCTGTAAGATCTGAGGATCTGAGGTGAAGAGAAGAAGTTAGGCCGAATCTAGCACACTACTAGATAGGCAAAGGGGGAAAGTGGATGTACCCAGACCTTAGGGAAAAACTATAAAAACTGTGTGCACTCTATGATTGTATAATTCTGTGAATTCTGTGAATTCTGTGAATTTTGTGCTGTGATAGCTGTAGAATTATCTGTTTATGAGTAATTAACTGATTAGATATTCTGCCTTAGAAGAAAAAGGAATTACACCTATTCACCCCCCCCCCCTCTAGGTGGTTAGACACTAATTCTTTCAAAGATGTTGAAAGAAAATTAGCTAAAAAAGAAATTTTTTCATAATAAACTAATGAAAGGACGGACTAAGGATGATTACATTCCGGAACCTTTAATTCAACTACCTAATGAAGTCTTTGACTATAAAAGTTTTCCAAGAAGCGTCCTTAAGCTCAGATTGTTGATGTTATAGGAGATTACTATAGGAGAGTGGAAGGTCTTGGTTTCAAAAAGGATGAACATATCCCTAATATATTTGATAAAGATAGACTGATCAATTTTATAAAGGTAGTAGCCTTTAGTGCCCAAAAAGTTACATCTGGATATCAACAAAGGGATGAATTTCCGAAAAAATTTAGTCAATCAACGAGAATTCAACGAAGATTACGAGTCATGACTTTAAAATTAATGTAACATCTTATAAAGAAAAAGTAGAAGTTCAAAAGCTATTCAAATTTTATTATGTTATTGACAAGCACCAAGATTAAGAAAGACCTTCCCGTTTTCAGTATGTTGAAAAGATCACTAGAAAGATGTATATTGTCTTCTCTCAATTTCATACTGATAAAAAGTTGGGTAACCTATTTGAAATATAAGTTTTTCAATTGAAGAAAGTTTTCAGTTACCTGCTCTCATTTGTGTCTGTCATTATTTATTTCTGAATGTTGTAAATCATTCTTTAATTTTCATGCATTATTTTATAAAATCATATTAGAAACTCTATAAAACTTGTTAAGCTAAATAGGGGGAGATTGTTGGAAAAAACTCTTCTGATTTAACTTAACAAATTATATTATAAGTGGTTTTACAACATAGGATTATTACCCATGTTGTATAGAGAGGGTAATGTTGTCGTAGATCTCATAGGAAGTATTTGAGTCAAGATCATAATGTAGACACACTGAAATATGGAAAATTGTTGGGTCCATTGTTCCCATTTTCCCACTGCTACAACCCCATATCCAGCGAGTAGTGGATGACAGGAGTCAGCAGTCCAAGTTCTAGGCAAACAGGGAGGAGGTGAGAGATAATTGGCCTCCTATGCTCACCCTGGTGGTGTGGAACAAATGAGGGGCGAGTGGAGCAGGTCGGCTCACACTCGCCCTAGGGGTTCGGCAAGTACTCCCCAGTAGAGGCAAGCCTACTTCAGTACTCGCCCAGGCACATCGGGGGGGGGGGGGGGGGGGGGCAGTGAATGCCAGCCCCATCGGGCACTCGATGCCCGGACAGTCAACGCCTCTCCTTGGCATTGAGTGAGTCCCTGTCACTCAACGCATCTCCTTGGCATTGAGTGAGGCCTTATCGCTCAATGCCTCCTCTCCTTGGCATTGTGTGTGCCCCTTTCACTCGACGCCTCTCCTTGCTGTTGAGTGAGGCCCTTCCAAGCGGCGCATTCTGTTGTCATGTGGCGAGTAAAGTTGGACCCGTAGTGGGGTGCTAAGGAGGCGAGTGCCTGCCTTACGCAACACTTGCACCTTTTGGCGAGTGGGGTTTTTTTGGCCTGCACTCGCCCAATTCCGTAGGGAGGCGGCGAGTGCCAGCTCCATCGAGCACTCGCCTCCCCAAGCAAGTGGAGGCAGCCAGTGCTAGCTTTATCAAGCACTCGCCACCCCAGGCGAGTGGATGTGTTATACGACCACTCACCCAATTTTTCAGTGATGAATCTTACTATTTTACCCATGTTGGCCTGCCTATAGCCTGTTAGAATATCGGGGTAATGCTGTTGACAGTCCCAGTTGGATTACACTTAGCTGTTCGGAACAGTGGAGGTTGGCTACTTACAGGCTGTTTTCAGAAATCTAAAAATAGACTGCAAGCGGGTACCTCAAAAGGCATGCTTACTTGTGCCCTAGTCTTCCTGCGCTTTCTGAGGTATCCTGAATTTGGATATTTTCTAAGGAGGGGAAGCGCTCTAACATATTTCGGGTATGTGGTGGGACCTCCGTGCCGGAGACCTGGGTCTATCCCCTGTTCTAATCCCTTAGTTGTTTGGCCTCCGAGGGAGAAGTAACTGTGTGATCACCCATTTCTCAGTGGTGAACTCCATACAGACTGAGTTTTTGGTTTCAGCATTTTTTGTGCGGAGAGCATGGAGTGTGGTCTGCACAGAAAATCATCAATAGCCTCGATGACTAGAAGATAATGGAAAGGTTTAGATATTGCTGACTCGCTAACACTGGCATGTTTGAGGATCTAACAAGAGGTGCTTGTCCTCTTCAAGTTCGCACTCGGCGCGCGTGCCGAGTTCTCGATGCCAGATTTCCCAGTCGATGCCGCCCCCACCCTAGGTGAGGTTGCACCGGCTCGACAAGCTGGGAAGGAGATTGCATAAGAGGGAAAGGAGTGAGATCTCCACGAGCGAGTGTTGTTCCCCAGCTCAGTGAGTGGAGGCCGGTTCGACAAGATGGGGGTGCGAGGTCCTCCGGCTCGCCTAGGAGGGGGAGGACGCCCCTTTAGTGAGTTGGTTTCTTCTGGCCTACTCCAGAGGTGTTCATAGAGTTGGTGATGTCATACTACACCTGGATGGAAGACTCGATCCAGCAAATCCAGTGGTTCGAGGTTGTGGTTTCAATAAGACAAATGTCGGATGCTTTTAAGTGCTGGCTCTTTGTCATTGCGCTCAAGGAGAAGGCGAGACAGTGGTTCCACTAGCTATTGCCCAGCTCCATCTACTGTATTGAGGATCTGCGCTGGGGGTTCGTGTTGAGCTTCACCACTTCCAAGAAGAGGAAGGAGTCGGAGTCCCTGTTCCACATCGAGTAGGGGATGAACGAGATGTTGGGGAGTTATGTGGACTGGTTACAGGAGGAGGTTAACTAGGTCCAGGATATACCAGGGCACAGCCTGATGATGGCCTTCACCTTAGTGCTGCAATAGGGTTTCTTCAGGATGGAGCTGAAGAGGGTACCACCTCTCTCCTATGAGAAGCTGATGGAGAGGGCGGTGAGGGAAGTTGACGGGGAGGCGTCAAACCCCGAGTTCGCGAAGAAGTTGGCCTGATAGGCCACAAAAGAGGAGAAGTGGCCAGGAGGAGGTCGAGGTCAGGAGGTGAGGAGGGCCGAATTCTGGCAGAGGGAGCAGCAACAACAACGACAGCAACCCATGTGGGGGCGTCAGGATCCAAACAACCGGCTCGACTTGAGGTAGCTGGAGTGGCCAGACCAAGGCCAGCGGAGATGTTTCCACGGAGGAGACAATCGTCAAGGGGGCCAGGGTCATTTCCACCCTCCAGGATGGAGGTAGGGCCAAAGGCCTCCTCTCCCCAATCAACATCAGGCTATTGCAATAACCATGCAGAGGAGGAGGGGTTAGCATAGGAGAAGGAGGGAAGTCAGGGTGCAGTTACCCTATTGTTACTTCCACCAGGAGGAGGGGCATGCTACAACCACGTGCGCATAGTTTCTCGTGGTGAGAGGAAATAGGGAGCCATAATAGTAGCGGGATCATCGGGAGGTGTGGATCGAGGAAGTCCTGCCTCGGGCAGAGGAGGATAGTTGTGAGGACCATGCTGTTATTAGGGCTCAAGGCAGGATTAGAGTGGTCCACGAGGGGGAGGGGGGAGTTGAGGCTTCTTGGAAGGCAAGCCTCCACACCATGTACCGAAGGAGCGTTGCCTCCATATACCAGACACCACCCTCGGAGGAGAAGATCACCTTTTGTAGGAGTGACATGCTGGATCATGAGGATCATTTCTACGACGAACTGGTCATTTAGACTATGGTCAAAGGGTTTACTATCTCCAGGATCCTCATTGATAAGCGGAGTTCGGTCAATACCGTTGTTAGGAATTGTGCCCTAGAATGTTCCTCAGGATTTGAAGAGGAATCACCAATCATCAGTTTTCTTTTGAGTTGGGAAAAAAACAAATGGAGCCTGAGCTTACTGCGCTCTCTGCAATCAGTCAGCCCAGGGGATGAAATAAGAGTAGATGCCTTGCAAACATATCTGGGTGGGATCAAATATATGACGGGATTGTCCGACATTGTATAATGTATTTGAAATAAGAGCATAATGTATTTGATGTGTGCTTTAGTTCATGCATGAAGATAGTCTATGATTGGACATGTGAAGAAAAATGAGTTTGGTAGTAAACTCAAAATTCGTCATGCTTAGCTCACAGTTCATCGAGCTCAGTTTGCAGTTCATCGAGCTCAGCTTACAGATCGTCAAGCTCAGCTCAACACTTGTCGTACTAAAGCCAGAAAAATTGACTAAAGTAAAAAAGCGCTGAGACCGCTGAGAAGATCAGAGTTCGTCGAGTTCAGCCCACAGATCGTCGTACACAGCTAAAGCCAGAAAAACTGACTAAGGCAAAATGCCTTGAGACATCTGAGATAGCTGAGAAGAAATCACTAAGATAGCTTAGAAGAAAGTATTGAGACCGCTGACAAGAAAGCGTTGAGATAGAAGGTTGTCTCAGCAGTTAAGAATAAAGCACTGAGACCTCTGAGAAGAAAGCGCCGAGTCAAAAGCTTGTCTCAGCTATTAATAAGAAACTGCTGAGACCGCTGAGACAGAAAGCGCTGAGACAGAAGCTTGTCTCAGCTGTTAATAAGAAATCACTGAGACCGCTAAGATAAATCTAGAGAAAATTCACAAGTCTAGAAGCGTTGAGATCCAAGACAGATGGCATTGAGTGACTTAACATCACTAAACACTTTATGGATTTATAAAATATTTTCTAAGTCCAGATGGTGATGACCATTGCTAACTTCATCAAAGTCAACTTACATGTAGCCGTTGCGGGAAAGATGCAATGGCGCCGAAAGCTGCGTTGTCCTTTTCTAAAGGAGGTGGGGATCTCCAAGCCTTGGATGTGCCCACATACAATTGTGTCGTTGATTCAAATCAATGAATATAAAAAGAAAAAGAAAAGTGGATTCGGGCAACGAAAAATGAACGGAGAACAAACGCAGAAAATACATAAATTAAACTAGAGGTGCCTAGACATCTTCTTCTCCATTAAGCTTGAAAGCACAAGTCCAACAGAGAATGCCTGAAAGGCAAAGGAAGATAGCTGAAGCTCTTCAAGTTCAACAAGATAGTTCTCTCTAGAACAGAGAAGCTGATTCATCCATTCAGCAAGCTGGTAGCTGCTCATCTGTGTAGTAGAAACGTTTTAGTTGTAGAAAGGGACTAATTCCTTCTACAACAAGAGTGCTGGATTGATATCTGCTCAGTCCTGCAAGGTAGAGTCAGAGACTTAACTCTGAATTAGTTATTTTATTTTTCTTAAACACTCTGTATTCACTTCCTATAGGATTCAGTTTATCTGAATCTGAGTGTAGGGCACATTGTGCCTGAGGTAATTGACCAATTAGTCACTGAGGTAGGTACCTTGTTGGGGTACTGAGGTAGGATTCAAGAGTGGATCTGAGCTATAGGGCTTAATTACCTGAGGTAGGAGAGTGTTGCTATCTGAGGTAGGATCCAAGTGTGGATCTGAGGTAGGGCTATCCTCCCAGCCTGAGTGTATGGCCTTGTGCCTGAGGTAGGTGACTGGAGAGTCACTAAGATGTAGGTGATAAGTGTGTCACTGATTTGTAGGCCTTGGAGGAGGATAAGCTATAGGTATCTGTGAGGGTAATGAGTTATAGGAGTGCTGTAGCACTCTAAGAGTAGGGTTGTATGTCATAAGCTGTAAGGCTGAAAAGCCCTAGTTGTAGGCCTTAGAAATAATACTGAGGTAGGTGATCAGTGGATCACTGTGATGTTGGAGCTCTGCAGGGCTCTAAGGTAGGAACCCTTATGGTTCTGAGTTTGGATTATGTGAAGAATCTGTGTATAAGACTGAAGGCCTGAGGTGTAAGCTTTAAGGAGCATATTGGTAGAGTTTGTGCCTAGTCCAACAAATCAGTTGGATAGGTGGGAGGGAAAGTAGATGTACCCAATTGGGGAACCACTATAAATCCTTGTTTGTTTGATGTGGTTCTTGTTTTCTTTATTATTGCTGGATCTAAGGACGGGCTCTAAATAGATTAATTTTAAAATCAACAAAAGAACTAATAAAACTTAAAAGACCTATTCAGAGCCCCCTCTAGGTGATTAGCTAACCTTCAGTTAAACAACTTTCAGGTGGTATCAGCGGGAGGTTCCACAAAAATGATTTAACAATCTTAGTATACCTCCAAGGATAGCTATAAGATAAAATAATGGGGTTAGGAATGAACTATAAGGAGCTAGGGGCCATGAAGCTACCCATCTGCAGGAAGGAAGGATTTGGCTTCTGGAAGCAAAGGGTCAGACTGTTCATGGAATCATCTAGAATCTATGTAACAGTAGTGGAAGGTCCCTATGTCCCCATGAAGGCATCCACCATAGATCCAACTGTGATATTGCCTAAGGTATATTCAGAAATGGATAGAGATGATGTGATTCTGTCCACCATGGATGAAAGAGCAAAAAATATAATAGCCAGTGCCATTGATGACTCAACCTTCCAAAATCTTGTACACTGCAAGACCTCCAAGGAAATGTGGGACACCCTTGTGGTCTACATGGAAGGATCTGAGGAAGTTATATATGATAGAAAGTCCATGCTCAATCAAGATTATGAGGATTTCAGGCAAAGAAAAACTGAAAAAGTGGCTGACTGTTTTGAAAGGTTCTTCGAGAGAGTAAATGAACTAAGAAACTATGGTAGGTTCTTCAACACCTATGAGCTGAATAATAAATTTTGCAGTTCCCACATAAAGGATTGGGCCATAAAGATTTGTGCCATCAGAGAAATGTGCAAACTAGCTGACACTCCACCTCCAACACTATTTGGAAAACTACTGTCTTATGAGATGTAGCATGCTACAAGGAAGATAGAAGAGAAGAATAGCCAATTCAAGTCCAAGGACAAGTCTGTGGCATTCAAGGAAGAAGCCCCAAGGAGAAGCAGAAGAAAGACTCCCTCACCACCAAGGAGGGAAGCTGAATCTAGCTTTGAAAATTTTGTGCCAAGCTCATTAGACAACCACATGTCTGATAAAGATCTAGCTACCTTCTCCAGGATATTTTAGATGTTCATAAAGAAGAAGGACTGGAGGAGCAGGCCTTCTTCATCCTCTTATCACAGGAAATCATCCAAGGATGACAGGTATGTCCCTAAAACTAGTAAACAGATTTCTTCTAATGTTATCTGTTATTATTGCAGCAAGTTAGGGCATGTCATTGGTGACTGCCCAGTAAAAAGAAAGGAAGAAGATGAGAAGAAGAAGAAAAAACATCACCATCACAACAAGGACAAGAAGAAGGAGAAGTCCTTTGTGGCTAAGAAGGAGAGAAGCTGGACAGATTCTTCCTCCTCAGAATCTGAAGATGAAGAGGAAGAAGCCTATATTGGGCAGATATCTGTTGCTACTGATCCAGAAGAAGAACAGGAATATCATGCTACCAGGATAGGAATCAGGGCCCTCTTCACACTCAGATAGTGACAATGAGGAGAATGAAGAAGACTGTGAATGCCAGGTATGATGGCAATGACTGAAGAAGAAGGAAGTCAGCCAGATTCAGAATCAATCAAGGTAAAACCTATTTTCAATTCTGCATCTCCCTCTGACTATGAGACCAGTACAGATACTGGTGCATCTTCATCCTATGATAAAGATTACTCAAAATTTAAGACTGATGTCAATCAATTGATTGACAAGTATGGACTACTCCTAGATGCTCTAACAAGGAGCAGAATTCTTGTCAAAAATCAAGCCAAGGAGATAGAAGTCCTAAAGCCTTATAAAACTCTTTATAACAATAAATCTATTGAGTTCTATAAGAAAATTCATGAGGTGTCTGAACTCAAGAAAAGTCTTGAGTGTCAGACTTTGCTTCTAAAAGAGAAGAAAAGGCATTTTAGATATCTGGAATAAAAGTTCATAGCGAAATTGGGGATTGTGATTATCCCTTCTCAGTCACAGGGTCAGTTTCCAAAAGCTGCAACTTGCGAAGTCCCTAAGAAGCTGGGTATTAATCACATCAATCATCATTTCAAATCAGAATTCCCTGATAAGAGGACAGTGTTTCAAAAGGCTAATTCACCTTCTAGAACTGTCAAGGTTGGATCTCCTCTTAAGGATCAATCTAATGTGTGCTTTACTAGTGGTGTAAAGACACATGATCTTAGAAGGAGTGATGTTGTCCACACTAGCCAGAATCCTCAGGATAAGTTCTTTAGATTTGGATCAAAGTATCCTTTATCTAATGAGATGAAAGAGTCCACTAGATGGAAGGCTCCAAAAATACAATTGGCCTATTCTGAACCAGGAGTAATTAGATCTTCAACACCATCACTAAGGAAGGAGGAAGCAGCATCATGTTATGCTCATGCTGCAAAATATGGAACTGCTCATTTCTCTCATGGACAATAATTCTGTGCTATCCTGAAGAGAAGGTACAACATTCATAGATGTTGGTGCTGTGGGAAGGTGTGTCATTTTGCCATTGATTGTTGGCATAACTTGAATATGGCTAGTGGACAAAACGTTGCTCAGTCTAGGCAGAGAGTTGGGTAGATGTTTTATAATGCTAACAAGAACCTAGGACCCAATTATCATTGGGTACCTAAGGGTAAATGAATTCTATTTTGCAGGATTGTCAAAGTACCTAACCAATTAAGACTTGGTATTTGGACAATGGGTGTTCCAGGCAAATGTCTGGGACAGGATTGTTGCTCTAGGAATATGCTCCAGGAAAAGCAACAAATTAAGGTTGAGGGTGTCAACTATGTATTCCTCAAAAGCTAGAGGAAGCAAGACTCATGGTAAGTCTCTCTCTCCAGTATAGAGACTAAGTTTGAAAATTCATGTATTAAGTTAGATGTGCTTAGGATGAACCTAATAAAGCACACCTATCAGATAACAATGATTCAATTACCCTTCATAATTATCTGCATTGTTAACTTATGTAGCATTTTCTCTTAAGCCCAAATATATTATAAATCATTGCATAATAAGGTTGCCAATATAACTGACTGATTAGCATGATTAAGTACCCTTCTATTTAAAATTAATAAAAATTTTACTAAGTCACATAGAATGTACATCCAATCAGTAAGGGAAGACACAAATTAAACATGCATTGAACAAGTCGAAGAAAAGTTGAGAGGTAGAGAAATCAAAGCACTAAATCTCCTGTTTCATAACAGGAAGCATAACCGAACCCGTTAAAACGAAATGTATAAGTTTAAGCTAAGATGCTTAATTGATAATTGAACCTTTTTGGTATGAATATAAAGGCGACAAGAAACAAAAAGCCACTCCACTATTTAAAAGCCTTAACCCTAGCCGTCGATACCAAAACCCTCTCAGTGTCTTGTCGCACTATTTCAATGGCGCCAAATGTCATCAAGGAGCTCCAGGAAGGATACGAAATTGTGAGGGATGGATTAAGTCATGCCTCCCTTGAGATAAAGGGTGTGTTAAGGATGATTGAGGTCGCATGATTGAATACACCCTTTCTGAACCCTCCACCATTCTTAAAAAGGAGTTAGTGGAATTCTTCTCGAACATTAAAGTGTCCTCTCACAAAACTCTCTTAAGTCTAGGATTGAAGATATCAAAATAAAGGTAAACCCTAAGAGACTAGGAAAGGCCCTTCGTGTACCCTCCGTCAACCCTAGCGAGGAAGAGGATCCTGCCATCACGGACAGAGACAGTGCTCTCAGATGGTGTGGATACAATGAAGCCAAATCTAGGTCTCTTAAAAGGAAATTCTTTAATCAGAGGGGCAAACTTCTAGCAGATATTGTAGGGAAAGCCCTTATCTGCAAATCTGGATCACATGACACTATCTCCAGGTTCATTTTAGATGTTATGACCAGAATTATCCTGAATAGAGAGACCTCTTGGTATTCTCTTATATATCAGAGATTAGTAGACTATATACCCTCTCCAAACATGGGCAGAATTCTTTCCTTATACCTGGTGAACACATATCCTGATACTTTCAAACAAGAACATAGGGTGAAGATTCACTACCTAAAAATAATGGACATAAAGACTTTGGACAGATTCACTACGGTCCTACCAATGAGCCAACCTTCAGGAATAAAGGAATCCTCTATGGGACAACGAAGAAACCTATTGAGGAACAAAGAACTTCTAGCTCTAAACCAGAGCTTGGATCATCCTCTCCAGCTGATGTTGGTCTGCAGGTTGACTTATCACTAAGTCAATCTTCTACAAACATTAAATAGGTCAGGAAAAGTGTCAAAGATTGGCCATGAAAAAGAGGTTGTTGCAGAAGATGAGGCAGATATGACAGATACTGATGATATAACTGCAATTGATGATATGCCTACTACAGAAGATAACAATGAGCCTCCTGAAGCTTTAGATACTTATCTTGATAGGTCAAGCCCAGAGAAGGATGCTCAGTCTGAGGGGGAGCATGATCAGATGGATTTGACAAACTTGGATCATGTCATCAACAAAATAGTTGAGTCTGCACCCACTATAGGTAATACCCATACCCTCTTAATTAGTGGTGTTAATAGAACTTTAGCTAAGGAAATGTTTCCTACTATTGGTGTTGTAGTTGAGGGGGAGCCTTCACAGATCCCTGCTCAGAATGTTGTACCTCCTCCTATGAGCCATACTTCATTTACCCCCATCTCCAATAAGGAATTTCTAAACCAAATCAAAGCACTCTTGGATTCTCAGACCATAACCCTCAAGGAGTATGTTGATCAATCAGTTGCCAAATTGAGGGATGACTTGTCAACCAAACTCAATGAAAATAAATAAGAAATCTATCACTTAAACAAATAGGTCACAACCTGGTTTGATAGGGCTGGAACTTCTGGCATCAAACTGACAACCCTCATGAAATCTTTGGACATAAGCCAAAAATGATCTGCAGCTGACATATGATATGTCAAGAAATATGTGAGTGCACTGATGAGGTGATCAAGGGTGCAACAGATCATGTAAATCAGCATGTAACTGTTGCAGCATGGAGACCGGGCGGTCTGGCGGTATGTCTAGCGGTCTGGCGACTTTTCCCAGCGGCTTGGTAGTCGGGTTGTTGTTGGTTGGTGTCTGGCGGTCTGTCAGGTTATCACAGCAGCTTGATAGCCGGGCTGTTACTGGTTGGGGTCTTGCAATTTGGCGGCTTATCCCAGAAGCTTGGTAGCCGGGCTATTGCTAATTGGTGTCTGGCGGTCTGCGGCTTATCTATGGCGACTTGTAGATATTATCGGGTTGTCTTCTGCACATTGTAGTTGCCAAGCGGGTAGTCTAACCGCGCGGCTTATGTGACTTGTATAGTTGCTTGTTTCTATATTTATTAGTGTTGGGTATTGTATCCACAATGTACCTGATTTGAAGAAGCCCCTGGACAAGCTAAGGTCAATAGACTATGTATTTGATAAAATCTTTCTAGTTGTGCTTGCAGTTTTTCCACGCTAAGTGCACACCAATGTCAGGGTGCAGTAGGTCAATATACACGGGTCTGCACGACGTAATCTCTCGTTGAGCAGATCAGTGTGTTGGCCTACGTGTATTCTCTCTATTGGAGTGCACTTATTTTCAAGCACACGGCTGTAAATATGCAAGAGAAGACAAGGAGCAAGGATGGGTCAAGGAGCAGCTCTTGAGTGGAATGACGAAAATTCGTCTAAGTGAAAGTCGACGAGAATCACCAAGTGATTCTCGCCGATTCGGCGAGAATCACTAGTGATTATCGCCGAATCGTCGAGAATCATTAGTGATTCTCGCCGACTCCTTCCGGCTACCTTAAAATGGTGCCAAGTGAGATTCGGCGAGAATCACTAATGATTCTCGTCGAACCCGTCGCTGAGCAGGTCTTGAATACCAAGTGAAAATCACTGAGAATCAACAAGGAAATCATCGAGAATCACTCGGTGACTCTCGACGAATCGTCGAGAATCGTTAACTGATTCTCGCCGATTCGTCGAGAATCACCAATGATTCTCGACGAATTTTACTTGGCGTTTTCTCTGGATGTTCCTGAACCGGATTCTGCAGCTGTCAATTTTCTGGACCGGGATTTAGGGATTTCTATTATGGGTCCCACAAACGGTCATATTGGAGTTATCTACAGTATATATATTCGGGTATTTTGAACAGTAAGGGTTAGACAAAAAAGAAGCCGAGCTAAAGAAAACCCTAAGATCGCGAGATCACTCCGCCGTCGCCGCCGCTCGCGTCAAGTGGTTGCCGCTGTTGATCGTGTTTCTTCCCGATCTCCGGCAATAGAAGCTTAGCAAAGCTTGAGTCTCACGCGTCTATCCAGAGATCCCTTGTCTCTCGATTTGTTGATCGGGAAAAACTTCCCATCCGAATCAATCGAGACGACCGATCCTCGTGTGACCGTTGGTAGACCTAGCTTGCTTTGCTACGAAGATTGGATCACTATTTTCAGCAGCCGCTCATCATCATAGCCGCCGATCCAGAAGCTAGCCGCCGCTCGTGTTGCCGCCGCCGGTTCCGGGGAGATCCTCTCCAAGAGAGACCAAGGTTGTAGGCTCTTCGTTGACTTCACGAACACGTCGTCGAACGAAGAGGAACACCGTAGTCTCCAAACGAAGTTTGTATCTCGTGTACATTCTATATTTACTTTTGTTGTAAAGGAACTTTTGTTCCGTGTTGTAAGGGTTGGGTGCAACCCGTTTTGTGGGAGTGTTGACTCTCACGTGTGGAAGGGTTCCTTCCGATAGTGCAGGGATTGGATTTCAATCCTGTTGGAGAAGAGACCGATTCGTCCCTTGTTGGGAGATAGGTCGAAGGGGGAAAGTGGATGTACCCAGGTCAGGGAACCACTATAAATTGCCTGTGTATTCTGTGTGCTGTGCTTTTTATTTTTATTGTGCAGGTACATTCGTAAATTCTGCAAAAGCGCTACACGTCACCTATTCCCCCCCATAGGTGCACATATTCGACACTAGGTGGACTTTCAAGTGGTATCAGAGGGAGGTTACTCATCAAAAAGGTTAACACCTTGAGTAGAATCCTGCCACCAGTGTCAGAGGCATGGAGCTGGATTATGAGATACCGCCACTCAAACTCCCCGCATGCACAAAGGATTATAATCCCATCTGGAGGATGAGAGTGTCATTTCACCTTGATGCAATCGATCCTCGAGCATCCTTCATCCTGGAAGAGGGTCCGTTCATTCCCATGAAGACCTCCGACTCTGGGATCCAAGTGCCCATGTGCATTGCTGAGATGTCAGAGACAGAACTATCCCTATTTAACTTGGACGAGAGGATTCGTCAAATTATCTTGGATATCTGGTCTGGAGCTTCTCGCTCTAGATTAGCAAAATATAGGACGGATAAATCCATGTGGGTGATGATATCAGAGTGGATGGGGGAGTCAGAGAAAGCTGCAATATGCTGTCAAACTGAGGAGGAAGCCTATGTGGGGGTCCTCACCTCTGAAGATGAAGGCAAGCATCACTCGGACAGCATCAGAGCTCCAGTGTCCGTGTCAGAGACTGACGAGGCCAGTGAGGAAAGCAGCTCTGATGAGGATGACGCAATGGTCACTGGCTCGAATGACAATAACACTGAAGAGCCGGTAACTTCCTCATCCTGCCCCATCTCTTCTGAACTTTCTGAAGACAGGAACTGCTTTCCTCCAGAAGATTCTGATTCTCTGAAGAGAGCCCTTCAGTCAAGCAACCTACTTGCTGAGGAGCAAGCTCAAGAGATTGCTCGACTGAAAATCTTGTTGGTTCTCCAATTGGCGTCCAACAAGGTCAAGGACTCTAAGATCTCAGCTCTAGAGAGTAGTCTAGAGAATGAGAGAAGAATAGTATCAAACTTTTCCAAGGTTGATGCTATAAAGAGAAAGCAAGAAAACGGGTGGATCTCCCGGATTATCAATTCGTGGAGAAATGGGGAAACGGTATTCCGACCCCCCACTCCAAGCAGGAAGGCAACTCATCATGACTTCAGGTATGACCACAGGAACAGTCGTGGTCACTGCAAGGGTGATCTGTCCCCATGTGGAGACACCCGTAGTGCAAGGGCCGTCCTGGCCACCCATGAGAGAATACCTAAGGCTCATTCTGAGCCCTTTGTATTCACTGCCACTGCCCCAACTCGGTGCGAATCTGCATGTCCCAGCTCACAGAAGACTTCTCACCACCTGAGGACACAGGATAGGGAGGTTAGAAGTCATGGTGTAAGTCTTCATGCGGCCTCAGGAAGGGGGTTGCCTGAAAGGAAGGCACCACCTCTACGGCCACATGCCGCTTGCAACGTGCATTCCTTCCACCCTTCCTCATGTCACGGTGAAAGAGGAAACTTTGTGAGGAGTTTATGCCCTATCCCGTTTAGACCTAGGACCGTGACTACCTCAGTCACTAGATCAGGTCGGAAACGGCGATACAACATTCACCCATGTTGGTGCTGCAGCAAAGTGGGACACTTTGCCATCGACTGTTGGCACAACCCCTCTGTGCCAACGGCAAGGGCTTATCCACACTCACGGAACAGAGGTAGTCTTCCTGACAGGTTTTCTGAAGGAAGGCAGTTGCGTGCTTATGCTAACAGGAACCCAGGACCCAATATGATTTGGGTTCCTAAGGTAAGGTAATTCTTTCTTGCAGGGTAGTCTAGGTTCCCATGAATATGATGGGAACTAGACAGTAGGTGGCTCAAGACTAAATTGGAACAAGCGTCTGCAATAACAGATGTGATATCTATTTGAGGATACTCACATTGAGCCCCTGATATGTTCTACCTGTGGGACTAAAACGATGACTCTCAAAATCCCAGCAATTCTTCCAGTAGTATTCTTGAAGATGCAGGTGCTCGACTTGATCAGCTAAGTCTGGATGAGACCGCTAAAGATGACGCTCCTAAGTACGTCAAAGATTCCACCTCCACGTCATCTGAAAATGTTGAAGATCAAAATGGAACAAATATCTTAGAAGAAGGAGAAGCCCAAGAAGTAGTCAAAGCTCCAGACGCCAGACTTCTTGAGCTCCGGCACGTGAGGGATCATCCTAGAGATCAGATCATCGGAGATCCTCGTGTCGGTGTCAGAACTCGAAGAGGTACTATTAACGAAGTATTTCATCTTAGCTTCCTGTCACAGGTTGAGCCAAAGAAGTTCGACGAGGCGAACAAGGATGCGGCATGGATTCTGGCCATGCAAGAGGAACTACATCAATTCGAACGTTGCAATGTTTGGACGCTGTTTCCCAGACCATACAAGCAGAATGTGATTGGCACGAAGTGCATCTTCAGAAACAAGCTGGATGAACATGGTGTCATTGTAAAGAACAAGGCCAGGCTGGTGGCTCAAGGTTACAGATAGGAGGAAGGGATTGACTTCGACCAGACCTTCGCACCAGTAGCACGACTCGAGGCAATCAGGTTGTTCCTGGCGTATGCTTCACACAAAGGATTCACAGTCTATCAAATGGATGTGAAATCGGCATTCCTGAACGGAGACCTGAAAGAGGAAGTATATGTCGCTCAACCCCCAGGTTTTGTCGATCCTACTTATCCCAATCATGTTTATTTTCTTAATAAGGCCTTATATGGGTTGAAACAAGCTCCACGAGCTTGGTATGAGACTTTATCTAGTTTTCTTCTTGAGAACAAGTTCTCTAGAGGTAAAATAGATAAAACATTGTTTCTCAGGGAAGTCAAAGGCAAGATTTTGCTGGTGCAAATCTATGTCGATGACATAATATTCGGCTCAACGGACAACAATCTTTGCAAAAAGTTTTCTAAACTTATGCAAGGAAAGTTTGAAATGAGTAGTATGGGAGAGCTCAAGTATTTCTTAGGACTTCGAGTGAAACAGTCTGAGGATGGAATCTTCATCTCTCAGACGAAGTTCACAAATGAACTCCTTAAGAAATTCGGTATGGAGAGTGCAACCTCTATGAGGACTCCAATGGGATCCACCATGTCTCTGGATAAGGATGAGAAAGGTAAACCTTTCGATGAAACCAAATACAGAAGCATCATTGGATCCCTGCTCTACCTTACTGCCAGTAGACCGGATATCATGTTCTCCACATGTGTCTGTGCCAGATATCAGGTGAACACTAAGTAATCTCACTATGTCGCTGCAAAGCGAATTCTAAGATACCTTAAAGGTACTCCTAATCTTGGCTTGTGGTACCCGAGAAATAATGATGTCGAGCTAATGGGCTTTTCAGATGCTGATTTTGCAGGGAGTAGGGATGACAGGAAAAGCACTTCCGGGACGTGTCAATTCCTCGGAAGAAGTCTTATCTCATGGAACAGCAAGAAGCAGAACTGTGTGGCTACCTCCACAGCAGAATCTGAGTACACCTCAGCAGGCAGCTGTTGCGCACAACTCCTATGGATCAGAAACCAGTTAGCCGACTATGACCTTCAGTTCAAGGAAGTTCCAATGAAGTACGCTCCTCCGGTGCAATTGCCATTGCCAACAATCCGGTATCGCACAGCAGAACGAAGCATATTGAAGTGCGCTACCACTTCATTCGGGAGCACATGGAGAACAAGGACATCTCTCTCTGTTATGTCCCCACGGACAAGCAGATTGCTGATATATTCACAAAGCCCTTAGACGAGGCCAAGTTCAATCTTTTCAAGACTGAATTGGGAATGCTCAACTATGAGGACTGAAGACTATAGAAGCTCCAGGCTCGTGCACGATCTGAGGGGGAGCAAGGAAATCAAGTGTGAGCACAGACCGAAGAACTGAGGGGGAGCAAGGGGTCAAATGCTACCGACCCCGATTTGCAGAAGCCGAAAAGGGGGAGATTACCCCAAGGCTAAGGTGGCTCCAAGCTTAAGTATTGGCAAGGGATAACTCACTCAACTCAATTTTAAGTTTCTGGTTTTCATTCTCATTTGCTCTATTCACCTTAGCTTGTAGGGTTTAGGCTTCTTCAAATAGGGGGAGATTGTTGGGTATTGTATCCACAATGTACCTGATTTGAAGAAGCCCCTGGACAAGCTAAGGTCAATAGACTATGTATTTGATAAAATCTTTCTAGTTGTGCTTGCAGTTTTTCCAAGCTAAGTGCACACCAATGTCAGGGTGCAGTAGGTCAATATACACGGGTCTGCACGACGTAATCCCTCGTTGAGCAGATCAGTGTGTTGGCCTACGTGTATTCTCTCTATTAGAGTGCACTTATTTTCAAGCGCATGGCTGTAAATATGCAAGAGAAGACAAGGAGCAAGGATGGGTCAAGGAGCAGCTCTTGAGTGGAATGACGAAAATTCGTCTAAGTGAAAGTCGACGAGAATCACCAAGTGATTCTCGCCGATTCGGCGAGAATCACTAGTGATTATCGCCGAATCGTCGAGAATCATTAGTGATTCTCGCCGACTCCTTCCGGCTACCTTAAAATGGTGCCAAGTGAGATTCGGCGAGAATCACTAATGATTCTCGTCGAACCCGTCGCTGAGCAGGTCTTGAATACCAAGTGAAAATCACTGAGAATCAACAAGGAAATCATCGAGAATCACTCGGTGACTCTCGACGAATCGTCGAGAATCGTTAACTGATTCTCGCCGATTCGTCGAGAATCACCAATGATTCTCGACGAATTTTACTTGGCGTTTTCTCTGGATGTTCCTGAACCGGATTCTGCAGCTGTCAATTTTCTGGACCGGGATTTAGGGATTTATATTATGGGTCCCACAAACGGTCATATTGGAGTTATCTACAGTATATATATTCGGGTATTTTGAACAGTAAGGGTTAGACAAAAAAGAAGCCGAGCTAAAGAAAACCCTAAGATCGCGAGATCACTCCGCCGTCGCCGCCGCTCGCGTCAAGTGGTTGCCGCTGTTGATCGTGTTTCTTCCCGATCTCCGGCAACAGAAGCTTAGCAAAGCTTGAGTCTCACGCGTCTATCCAGAGATCCCTTGTCTCTCGATTTGTTGATCGGGAAAAACTTCCCATCCGAATCGATCGAGACGACCGATCCTCGTGTGACCGTTGGTAGACCTAGCTTGCTTTGCTACGAAGATTGGATCTCTATTTTCAGCAGCCGCTCATCATCATAGCCGCCGATCCCGAAGCTAGCCGCCGCTCGTGTTGCCGCCGCCGGTTCCGGGGAGATCCTCTCCAAGAGAGAACAAGGTTGTAGACTCTTCGTTGACTTCACGAACACGTCGTCGAACGAAGAGGAACACCGTAGTCTCCAAATGAAGTTTGTATCTCGTGTACATTCTATATTTACTTTTGTTGTAAAGGAACTTTTGTTCCGTGTTGTAAGGGTTGAGTGCAACCCGTTTTGTGGGAGTGTTGACTCTCACGTGTGGAAGGGTTCCTTTTGATAGTGCAGGGATTGGATTTCAATCCTGTTGGAGAAGAGACCGAGTCGTCCCTTGTTGGGAGATAGGTCGAAGGGGGAAAGTGGATGTACCCAGGTCGGGGAACCACTGTAAATTGCCTGTGTATTCTGTGTGCTGTGCTTTTTATTTTTATTGTGCAGGTACATTCGTAAATTCCGCAAAAGCGCTACACGTCACCTATTCCCCCCCCCCCCCCCATAGGTGCACATATTCGACACTAGGTGGACTTTCAATTAGTCTCACATTACTTATTTGTAATCTCTTTTCTCTCCTCTATTCTATAAAATGGAGGTCATACCTTTGTAATAGATACCTTTTTTTGGATAATAAAATTTTGTTACTCCAATTTTTCAGTCTACTTGTTTTCTGTTCGCACATTATATCAGAGGACTCGATCTTTTCCTCCTAATTCTATGAGCCCTCTTTGTCCGCGCTGCTTGAATATTCTTCTCGCGACCTATATTCGCGACTTGTTCTTCCGCCAGCTTTCACCCTATTCGTGCGGTTTCTTTCGCTCCTTGTTGTTTCCCTATGTATACTCGACCTCTTTGATTCCTCTTTCTTCTCACCGTGACCAGTTATTAAGTCACCGTGACCTATATGTTCGCCTGTTTGAGCACTATTCTCGTGGCTTCTTTCTCTCCTTATAATTGCCCTTGGGGTTCGCGCCCTCTCTGATTCCCCTTTCTTCTCACCGCAACCTGTTCTTATTACTGCGAATTGTGCTTAGTCGCTGAGCCCTGCTCTTCTTGCCGCGCCTTGTGCTTAATCGCCGTGTCCTCCTTTACAACACGCAGCTTTTTCTTCTCTTTGCTCTCTTTTATGGCAACTTCTTCCTCAAAGCCGTCCGCCTCCATGGTCATGTTTTTAGGTAGTGCCCACGTCTCTACTCAAGTTAAATGTCTGATTGACTATGGTGCTACTAATCATATAACCGACAATCCGCAATGTTTTTCTCTCCTAGAACAACATGATCGGTTTTCCCCGGTGCTTATTGTGGACGGCTCTCCCGCATTGGTCAATGGAACAGGAGTGGTTCAGGTCACTTCGTCTCTTACCGTCCCCACCACCACGTCTACTCCCATCGAGCTTTCTCCACCGTCGACTCCACCGTATCCTCCTTCTCTCTTTCCCTCTCTACCGTTGCTCTCTCCCTCCTCTCCGCGGCCATCTCTCTCCTTCCCGGGCCAGCTCTCTCCGCCACGGATGCTCCGATTACAGAGGAACATGGCAACATGGATCTTCTCATTCCTCTTCGCAAAGGGGTGCAGTCATGTACCCAATACCCTCTGGCTATTGTTGTTTCCTATGATCATCTCAGTACTTCTCATAGGGCTTTTGCATTGGCTATCTCTATAACTGCCACTCCCCGCACCAACTAGGAAGCTCTTGTTGTTCCTCATTGGAAGGTTGCTATGGATGAGGAAATTGCTACCCTCACTGAAACTAGTACCTGGACCCTTGTTCCTCTCCCTTTGGGCACTGATGTAGTTGGTTGTCACTGGGTATTTATTGTAAAGTTCCATTCAGACGGCAGCGTAGATCGATACAAGGCCTGCCTAGTCGCCAAAGGCTTCACTCAGACTTATGGTGTTGATTACTTTGACACCTTCTCTCCAATTGCCCATCTTAGTACCATTCGAATCCTTCTCTCTATGGATGTCAACAAGGATTAGCCCATTTCCCAGCTGGATGTCAAGAATGCCTTTCTCTATGGTGATCTTTTGGAAGATGTATACATGAAGCAACCTTCTGTGTATGTTACTTAGGGGAGACACGAGTATGGCCTAAAGCAAAGCCCTCGGGCTTGGTTTGATAAGTTTAGCTGCATTATTGCGGCCATTGGTTTTTCAAGAAGTTCTGCCGATCACTCCTTATTCATTCAGAAAACCTCCTCGGGTCTAGTGGTTTTGTTGTATATATGGATGACATTCTTCTTACTAGCGATGACCAGACTGGGGTAGCATTGACAAAGAAACACCTCTGTCAACAACTGGTCAGGAAAGATATGGGATCCCCCAAATACTTTATGGGGATTAAAATCTCTCGGAAGCCCAACTCTTTGATCCTCTCCCGACGGAAGTATGCTCTTGATTTACTAAAAGAGGCAGGGTTGACTGGTGCTAAACCTGCCTGATGTCCCATGGCTACTAGAGAAGACAAAACTTGGACAGATGACTCACCTCCTCTATCTGATACTACGAGGTACCGACGTCTGGTGGGCAAACTCATTTATCTCACGGTGTCCAGACCCTACATCTCCTATGTTGTCGGCAAGGTTAGCCAATTCAAGTAATCTCCTAGGGAGTGCCATCTAAAGTTTGCCCTAAGGATATTGGAGTATGTCAAAGCAGCACTAGGGAGAGGATTGCTTTTTTCAGAAGAATGGTCACTTGAGGGTTGAAGCATACTCAGATTCAAGCTATGCTGATGATAAAGAAGACCACAAGTCAACATCAGGCTCTTGCACATTTGTTGGAGGAAATCTTGTGAGCAAGAAGAGTAAGAAACAGTCTGTTGTCTCCCGGTCTAGTGCAGAAGCAGAATATCATAGTTTGGCATCAACCACATGTGAGTTAAAGTGGTTACGAGCTCTCATGCTTGACTTAGGAGAGGTTTATTGTAACACCCCATATCCGTCGCATAGCATATAGTAGTAGGTCCGGCCGGGGCCCGACGCCGTATGTCACATACAGACCGGGTGGTTACTCATGGAAACCATCCAACCAATCATAACATCCTACACAGAGCATTCTAGCGGAAGCAGTTTATAGAAGTTGCAACAAATAACCCAGCACTAAAGTATGAATGTCCACCAGCACTAAATAGGAATGTTACAAAATACACCAGTACAAGCCTTAAGGCCTTACAAAAAGGGTTCACTTGATATTACATGACTTACAAACCTCGGCACGCAGGCCGGTCATACATGAATAAAGCAGTAAACACAACCAATTAGGCCTTCGAGGGCCGGCTTAGAAAAAAGGGCTTTAGCACGTTATTGACCGCTTGGTCCAGCAGCACCTACAAACAACAAACCACCGCACAGTGGCAAAACAAGACAACGGTCAGCAATGCTGACCAAATTATAACGATCCTGCCCCCAGCTCGGGGCGGCGATGCTCCTTCCCTGCATTTCATTAGCATAAGCAAGCAATATAACAACTCATTGCATCACAGGCGTTGGCACGCATGGCCACATGCCCCGTGCTCTCAGGGCACATTCTCGATGATCACAGTCTAAGCCGCTAACTCACCACCATCTCCAGGACGACAATAATTCGTGAGCAAAAATGGCCTTTTAGGAAGACGTTACGACACTTTAATATCATCAACAGCCTATGTCACGACACTTTAATGTCATCGACAGAAAGACCCGACCTCTATGCCCTCGGCATAACGCAAGAACGGTTCCCTCTTAACCCGTTGCTCACTTGCCACGACACTTAAATATCATCGTCAAGAGTTAAGTTTCCCCGAAGCCCGCGAATCGAACGTACGATGTTACATAACCCAGTTATGTACTAGTTGGCACCTAGGCCCACAAGTTGGCAAGATCACGCATCCGCCCAGTTTTCCGGGTGCACCTTTGGGTTAATCCCCAAGGCTCCCTGTTGCAATCTAGCACATAGATAACCCGAAAAACAACCAATCGCGCGGAGTCTTCTCCGGCATTTATGCAATGCAACATCACCGATCCAGACCAACATGTCTGGGTAGGCTTCACACATTATGCATATGTCCGTTCTCGCTTACGGACTCTAAACAACGGGGACTTCACATATCTACCCGAAGGAACGCCTCCAACTAACTGCAAACTCGCGAGAGCGGGCTTCCTATGCAAAGAAGGAGAGCTACTCATACTCAAGAAGAGAATCGTTACCCTAGCATTCCTCTTTGGCGCCATGTAAAAGTAAGCGGATGAAAAGCACCGCACTAGCTTTGCCTACGTGGATCCGGAGTCGGCTCGCGATTTGGAGCTTCGAAGCTCCTCCAATGGCCGGATCTAGCTCCTTCTTCCTTCCTTGGCTCTCCTCTCTCTCTCTAAGCTTTTAGAAAGATAATAACTTATGAAAAGTGAGGGTTTCTAAGTCCAATCCCGGGTATTTCCCTTCAGGAACAACCCCCAGCCGTTGGATCATCAATTAAAGAAATGGACGGCTTTGATTCGGGACTGAAATGCCCAATCTGGACCGCACACGGCCTGGCACATGCCCGTGTCCAGGGCCGTGTTCCTCATTCGCCGTCAAAATCGGCTCGCCTGGAACCTCACACGGGTATCGAACACGCCCGTGTTCGACCTGACACGCCCGTGTTCGACCTGACACGGCCGTGTGGCCGGCCGTGTACCCCCATCATTTTCCGCCGAAAACAACCCGAGCACTGCACGGGTTCTAGGACACGCCCGTGTCCTTGCCCGTATCACCTCAACATGCCTGAGTTCCAGGCCGTGTACACGGTCTCGACACTCGACACTTCGTCAAGCGAAGATCGTCGACCTAATGACACGGCCTTGGACACGCCCGTGTCCTAGGCCGTGTGCCTTGTCTCGACACAGCGTCGAGCAGGGTGTCGACTTCTCGGGACGAGTGTCGACACGGGTCGACACGCCCTGCGACACGCCCGTGTCGCAGGCCGTGTGCCATGTCTCGACACTTCGTCGAGCGCAGAGTGTCGACTTCGCAGGCTAAGTGTCGACACGGGTCGACACGCCCTGCGACACGCCCGTGTCGCAGGCCGTGTGCCGAGTCTCGACACAATGTCGAGATCAAAATGTCGACTTCCCAGCTGAGTGTCGACACAAGCTTGACACGCCCTGGGACACGCCCGTGTCCCAGGCCGTGTGCCTGCAGCCAGAACCCAAAACTGGCCCAAAACGTCCCTCGTCGCTCTTTTGAGTTTCGGGGCGTTACAACTCTCCCCCTCTTAAAAGAATTTCGTCCTCGAAATTATATAAAGGAAAGACATGTACCAAAACCAAAATTTGTACCTGAGCGGAACAACTTCGGATACTCGTCAAGCATAGTCTACTCTCGCTCCCAAGAGAGCTCCTCACGACCGCAATTGTCCCACCGGACCTTGACCATCCTGATCTCTTTATTGCGTAGCCGCTTGACCTCCGAGTCCTCAATCCGCACAGGCTTGACCTTTGTCGTCAGCCCACTATCCACCGGCACTTGATCAACCGCGATCACTTGCGTAGGCTCTTGCACCGCCTTTCGGAGCACCGAAATATGGAATACATCATGTAATCCACCAAGCTCCTCTGAAAGCTTCAACCGATAGGCCGCTTCACTAACTCGCTCCAGAACCTCAAACGGCCCAAGGTACCTCGGGCTTAGCTTTTTCAATCGCCGCACTCGCGAGACACCCTTGAACGGCTTGATCTTTAAGTATACATAATCGCCCACAGCAAACTCCACGTTCCTGTGCTTGGCGTTATAGTACTTTGCTTGCCGGTCCTGAGCGATAAGCAACCTTTCCCGAATGGTTCTCACCAAAGAAGTAGCATCCTCCACTTCCGATCGCTTATACAACTTTGACTCACCCGTTTCTAACCAAGACAACGGCGTGCGACATTTTCTACCATATAGGGCCTCGAAGGGCGCCATCTGAATATTCGCTTGGTAGCTATTGTTGTATGCGAACTCTACTAAATAAAGGTGGTCTTCCCATTGCTTTCCGAAATCCAAGACACACATGCGGAGCATGTCTTCCATGGTTCTATTGACCCTCTCGGTCTGCCCATCCGTTTGCGGATGGAAGGCTGTGCTGAATTTTAGCTTTCTTCCCAACATTTGCTGCACAAGCCTCCAATCATTGGACGTGAACCGCCCATCTCGGTCACTCACGATGCTGCGGGGCATACCATGAAGCCGTACTATGTTATCCACATAAAGCTTTGCCAACTTATCCACCGGATCATCCTTCCTATGCGGAATGAAATGCGACACCTTTGTTAACCGATCCATGACCACCCAAATAGCGTCGTTCCCCTTTTGCGACCTTGGAAAACCGTGCACAAAGTCCATAGAGATGTCGTCGAATTTCCACTCCGGAATAGGCAAGGACTTAAGAAATCCTCCCGGCTTTTGGCACTCCGCCTTCACCAAGGCGCAAGTTTGGCACTTTGCTACGTAGAGCGCCACATCTTTCTTCAAACCCGGCCACCAAAACAATTTCTTCACATCACGGTACATCTTCGTGCTCCCTGGGTGAATCTAGTGCTTGGTATGGTGTGCCTCGTACAACAACTCCACCCGCAAATTACCCATACTTGGGATGCACAAACGACCGTCTTTCCAAAGTAGCCCGTCCTCCACGACGAATTAGGAATTTGACCCGTTGAGATCCTCTACCATGAACTACTTTATATGAGCATCCATATCCAAAGCCTGCCGAATACGATCAGCCAGGTCATATTGGACTTCAGTCCAATTCAGAATTGCTTCAGCACTTCATTGCCTGTCCACACAAACAATCTCCAACGCCTCCAACTCCCGCACCAACCGCTCATCATGCACCGATAGCCAATTGGATTGAGCTGGGGCTCGGCGACTCAACACGTCCGCAACCGCATTCCCTTTACCAGGCACATAGTGGATCTTGAATGTATAGTCCCCCAGGAACTCCATCCATCTACACTGCCGCATATTCAGATCCTTCTGATCAATAAGATACTTTAGGCTCTTGTGATCGGTGTAGATATCAATCTTCACACCGTACAAATAGTGTCTACACAGCTTCAAGGCAAAAATCACGGCCGCTAACTCCAAGTCATGGACCGGATAGTTCCTTTCATGCACTTTTAGCTGTCTCGAGCCATAAGCTATTACACTTCCGTGTTGCAGTAGCACACAACCCAAACCGCTGCCCGAAGCATCACTATAAATCTCATAGCCTTCGGTCCCACATGGCGAACTCAGCACAGGCGCCGTGGTCAACCGACACTTCAACTCCTCAAAAACTCGCGCGCACTCCGGCGTCCAAACGAACTTATGCTCCTTCCTCGTCAAAGTTGTGAGAGGTAATGCTATCCGCGAGAAGTTCTCTACGAAGCGCCTATAATAGCCGGCAAGCCCCAGAATACTCCGGACTTCCACTACCGTAGCAAGCTCAGGCCACTCCCGTATCGCAACAATCTTCGCCGAATCCACAGCAATACCCTCTACACTCACTATATGACCGAGGAACGCCACTGAGGATAGCCAAAACTCGCACTTCGAGAACTTGGCATACAACTGATTTCTCCTTAGCGTCTCCAGAACCAAGTGAAGATGCTTGAAGTGATCTTCCTCACTTTGCGAGTACACCAAAATATCGTCGATGAAGACGATCACAAAATGGTCCAAGTAGTCCCTGAAAGTCCTGTTCATCAAATCCATGAACACTGACGTCGCATTAGTAAGCCCAAACGGCATGACCGTAAACTCATAATGCCCGTATCTCGTACTAAACGTTGTCTTCGGGATATCACTCTCCCTTATTCGCAGCTGATAGTACCCAGCCTTGAGATCTAACTTCGAGTACATCGTCGACCCGACTAACTGATCAAAAAGATCATCAATCCGGGGATCGGGTACTTGTTCTTCTCCGTCAACTTGTTGAGCTCCCGATAGTCAATACATAGCCTCAAGCTTCCGTCCTTCTTCTTAACAAAGAGGACCGGTGCGCTCCAAGGCGAAGAACTCGGGCGCACATACCCTTGCTCCAACAACTCTTGCAGTTGAACTTTCAGCTCCTCCATTTCCTTAGTCGCTAGCCGATAAGGAGATCGTGACATAGTCTTTGCACCTGGCACTAGCTCAATCGTGAAATCTATCTCCCGCTGAGGCGGGGCTCCAGGAAGATCTGCGGGGAACACATCAGGGTATTCCGATACCACTGAAATACAATCCAACATGGGCTTCGGCTTTGTAACCTCCACTAGTGTAAAGAATAGTTCTGCACCGGCACGAACCGCCTTCTCCACCTGAAGAGCAGACATCAATGTCTTGCTCGACCCCTTTAAGCCCGTAAAAGTCGTCTCACGACTTGCTCCCAGCTTGACTTCCTTGCGACAGCAGTCAATGTAGGCTTGCTGCTCCGAGAGCCAGTCCATGCCAAATATAACGTCGAACTCCACCAACGGAAGTAAAGACGCCTGCAGGTCGAACTCCTGATCCCCAATACGAATCTTAGCATCGCAGATCCTATCCGCTTGCATCGAACACCCATTGGGCAACAACACATCCAACCTATCCTTTGCCATCGAAGAAGGGACTCCGATGCGTGATATAAATCCTTCGGACAAGAAGGAGTGCGAAGCTCCCGTGTCGAAGAGTGCTCGTGCCGGATTTTCACAAATCAATACAAATCCTAAACAAGTAGTGGTAAGGTAACATGTGCATAACAAGTATTTAAAGAAATTGACTTGCTATAAATTAAATCGTACCTGTCACCACATCAGCCTATTTGATGGCCTCCTGTTGGCCAAGATTATACACCCTTGGTTGGGCCGGAGCATAGTAGTACGCGATCGACTCCACCGCCTTGCCCTTCTCTTCATAAGTCGCTCCAGGCCTCCTTTCGGACTTGGCACGTCCGCTCCGGCACTCACGGGCATAATGCCCCAACTTCCCACAGTTGTAACATGCACCCGGGGTCCGACCCGTAATCGCCCCAGAAGCACCAGCAGAGAGGGCTAGACCCGAAGTCTTAGCTTTCTTGTTCCACTTTCGGAACACAGATTTTGAGGTGTTCGGCCCTCTGAACTCCGACCTCTTCTCGCCCAAGACTTTCTTTGCCTGCACATTCTTCATGTCCTTCTCCAAGGACCGGACAGTGTTGACCAAGGTTAAGAAACCCTGCGTCATCGGCCCCGAGAGTAGTAATCTCAACTCATCTCTCAAGCCTTCGTAGAATCGATTCGTTTTGCGCTCCTCATCCGCGATAGTGGAGCTAGAATAACGACTCAGACGAGTAAACTCGTGGAGATATTCATCCACGCTCCTCTCACCCTGAACCAACTTCAGAAACTCATTCTCCAACGCTATCTTCTGCGTCGAAGGGAGGTATCTAGCCAAGAATAATCTCGAGAACTCTTCCATCGAGACATCAACAAGTTGCCTACCTCTCAGTAAGTGAAGCTCCAATCCTTCCCACCACATTCTCGCTTCACCGTCCAGAAGGAACGTAGCGATGGTGGTCGTTTGCCACTCCTCTATCTCCGTTGCTGTCATGACTCTCTTCACCCTGGAGAGCTAGTCTTCAGCCTGAGATGGGGTTCCCAACCCCGAAAATACCGGAGGGTTAAAGCTCATAACATGCTTAAGCTGCCTCTCGGTTGCCCTCCTTGGCACCAACGGTTCCACAACCACTTGCTCCACTCTCCTCGGCTCAGCCTCTTGAAGAGGTTCCTGCTCCATCACAGGAGCGGGCTGCTGCGTTTGCCTTGCAGGCTGCGCATTTATCACGGCCAACACCGCTTCAGCCACCAATCATATATTCTCAGCCGATAGAGGTGTTGCAGGAGCAACATCTGGTGCACTGCTGGCCTCAGAAACGCGGCGTTCTGACGGCCCAACACCACTTCTGGTCACCTATAGTGGTACAAAACACCGTTAAGCGACCAAATAAAATTGCAAAAAGCAATTATAGGAACACGCAGGTTCCTCAAACACGTGTATTTTCATTCCTAAGTGGACATTCATGGGTTCTTTTACTGTTATAACGATGACGCACACAATGTGCTCACCACCCCTTAAAAAGAATTCGCCCACGAATTCATTTTAAGACCGACCAAAACCAGTAGTCTGATACCAAATTGTAACACCCCCTATCCGTCGCATAGCATATAGCAGTAGGTCCGGCCGGGGCCCGACGCCGTATGCCACAGACAGACCGGGTGGTTACTCATGGAAACCATCCAACTAATCATAACGTCCTACACAGAGCATTCTAGCCGAAGCAGTTTATAGAAGTTGCAACAAAGAACCCAGCACTAAAGCATGAATGTCCACCAGCACTAAATAGAAATGTTACAAAATACACAAGTACAAGCCTTAAGGCCTTACAAAAAGGGTTCACTTGATATTACATGATTTACAAACCTTGGCACACAGGCCGGTCATACATGAATAAAGCAGTAAACAGAACCAATTAGGCCTTCGAGGGCCGGCTTCGCAAAAAGGGCTTTAGCCCGCTATTGACCGCTTGGTCCAGCAGCACCTGCAAACAACAAACCACCGCACGGTGGCAAAACAAGGCAACGGTCAGCAATGCTGACCAAATTATAACGATCCCGCCCCCAGCTCGGGGCGGCGATGCTCCTTCCCTGCATTTCATTAGCATAAGCAAGCAATATAACAACTCATTGCATCACAGGCGTTGGCACGCATGGCCACACGCCCCGTGCTCTCAGGGCACATTCTCGGTGATCGCGGTCTAAGCTGCTAACTCACCACCATCTCCAGGACGGCAATAACTCGTGAGCAAAAATGGTCTTTTAGGCAGACGTTACGACACTTTAATGTCATCAACAGCCTATGTCACGAAACTTTAATGTCATCGACAGAAAGAACTGACCTCTATGCCCTCTGCATAACGCAGGAACGGTTCCCTCTTAACCCATTGCTCACTTGCCACGACACTTAAATATCATCGGCACGAGTTAAGTTTCCCCGAAGCCCTCGAATCGAACGTAAAATGTTACATAACCCAGTTATGTACTAGTTGGCACCTAGGCCCACAAGTTGGCAAGATTACACATCCGCCCAGTTTTCGGGTGCACCTTTGGGTTAATCCCCAAGGCTCCCTGTCGCAATCTAGCACGTAGAAAACCCGAAAAACAACCAATCGCGCAGAGTCTTCTCCGTAATTAATGCAATGCAACATCACCGATCCAGACCAACATGTCCGGGTAGGCTTCACACATCATGGCTATGTACGTTTTCGCTTACGGACTCTAAACAATGGGGACTTTACATATCTACCCGAAGGAACGCCTCCAACTCACCGCAAACTCGCGAGAGCGGGCTTCCTATGCAAAGAAGGAGAGCTACTCATGCTCAAGAAGAGAATCGTTACCCTAGCGTTCCTCTTTGGCGACAAGGAAAAGTAAGTGGATGAAAAACACCGCACTAGCTTTGCCTCCGTGGATCCGGAGTCGGCTCGCAATTTGGAGCTTCGAAGCTCCTCCAATGGCCGGATCTAGCTCCTTCTTCCTTCCTTGGCTCTCCTCTCTCTCTCTAAGCTTTTAGAAAGATAATAACTTATGAAAAGTGAGGGTTTCTAAGTCCAATCCCGGGTATATCCCTTCAGGAACAACCCCCAGCCGTTGGATCATCAATTAAAGAAATGGACGGCTTTGATTCGGGACTGAAATGCCCAATCTGGACCGCACACGGCTTGGCACACGCCCGTGTCCAGGGCCATGTGCCTCATTTGCCGTCAAAATCGGCTCACCTGGAACCTCACACGGGTATCGAACACGCTTATGTTCGACCTGACATGCCCGTGTTCGACCTGACACGGCCGTGTGGCCGGCCGTGTACCCCCATCATTTTTCCCCGAAAACAACCCGAGCACTGCACGGGTTCTAGGACACGCCTGTGTCCTTGCCCGTGTCACCTCAACACGCCTGGGCTCCAGGACGTGTACACGGTCTCGACACTCGACACTTCGTCGAGCGAAGATCGTTGACCTAATGACACGGCCTTGGACACGCCCGTGTCCTAGGCCGTGTGCCTTGTCTCGACACAGCGTCGAGCAGGGTGTCGACTTCCCGGGACGAGTGTCGACACGGGTCGACACGCCCTGCGACACGCCCGTGTCGCAGGCCGTGTGCCATATCTCGACACTTCATCGAGCGCAGAGTGTCGACTTCGCGGGCTAAGTGTTGACACGGGTCGACACGCCCTGCGACACGCCCGTGTCGCAGGCCGTGTGCCCAGTCTCGACACAATGTCGAGATCAAAATGTCGACTTCCCGGCTGAGTGTTGACACAAGCTTGACACGCCCTGGGACACTCCCGTGTCGCAGGCCGTGTGCCTGCATCCAGAACCCAAAACTGGCCCAAAACGTCCCCTGTCGCTCCTTTGAGTTTCGGGGCATTACATTTATAACTATCCTCTTCTGATGTTCTGCATAACAAGGACACGATATACATCTCCAAAAATCTGATCTTTCATGAGTGAACATAACACATAGAAGTCGACTGTCATTTTATTAGAGGAGATTTTGAAGAAACAGTTTTGTACTCCGTTTGTCACTTTTGACAATGAATTGGCAAATATCTTCACCAAGTCGGTGAACGCTTCCTTGTTTAACATTTGCGACAAGCTGGGCATGATTGATATCTTTGGTCCAGCTTGAGGGGGAGTGTTGCAGCATGGAAACCGGGCGGTTTGGTAGTTTGTATTGCTATCTGGCGGCTTCTCCCAGCAGCTTGGTAGTCGGGCTGTTGTTGGTTGGTGTCTAGCAGTCTGGCCGCTTATCACAGCAGCTTGAAAGTCGGGCTGTTACTGGTTGGTGTTTGGTGGTATGACGGCTTATCCCAGCGGATTGGTAGCTGGGCTGTTGCTGATTTGTGTCTGGCGATCTTGCGGCTTATCTATGGTGTCTTATAGATATTATCGGGTTGTCTTCTGTACGTTGTAGTTGTCGTGTGGGTAGTCTAACCGAACGAATTATGTGGCTTGTATAGGTGCTTGTTCCTATAATTAGTAGTCTCACGTTGCTTATTTGTAATCTCTCTTCTCTCCTTCATTCTATAAAAGGGAGGTCATACCTTTGTAATAGATACCTTTTTTGGATAATAAAATTTTGTTACTCTAATTTTTTGGTCTACTTGTTTTTTGTTCGCACAATCACCAATGTTGCCTTCCAATCTATAAAGGAGGCAATGCTTATGAAAGATGAGCTGCTTGCTGACAATGAGAGAATATTCAATTCTATATCAAGCAAGAATGAAGCCAACACCACCTTACTACAAAAGACCATCTCTGAAGAAGGAAGAAAGGGGGGGAGCAACCATGATAAGGTAGCATCACTCATTGAAGATCAAGCCTTCAATGTAATTCAAGGCACCAAGGTGGCAGAACACCTGACACTCCTAGATAGAAAGTGGCCAGAGGACCTAGACATTCTAGCACAAGCTAGAATTGCACATGATGCACAGCTTGCTGCAAGAAGAAAGAGGGAAGGAACTCAATTGGCTGAAGAGTTCATGACAAAGAGGAGAGCAGAAAACAGAGATGATCCATATCATGAACAGCTAAGTGATGCCTCTGAATCCAACATTATTCATACTTGGGTAAGCCATGGACAAATCTTAAAGAATATTGATATTGTATATCCTTTTGAGGAATGGATAAAGCATCTGGAAAGAAACTCCCTATGGTAAAGAGTATTCAAAGAGAATCTGGTAAGGAAGATCAACCCTAAGAAAATGCCTCCCAGATATATTCCAAAGCCATTCCTTTACTTCAAGTGTAACATACCATTTCCAACTAGACCCCCAAGAGTGGTTTTGACCATGACTAGGTTATGACAAAACCCTATAAAGCTAAAAAGGGTCAAGGGATAGAAGGCCAATGTGAGAATCACCTTGGTATGCCTATGGCACAACCACATCACCAAATCTAGGGTTTTACCTTAGGGCCTCACCATAACTTCATCACCCCACCACAACATCTCTAACCTATCATAGGGTGCACTAGAGCCTTAAGGGTCCATTGGAGTCAATCCAAAGTGGCCAATCTAACCTAGGACCTCCATAGTCCTAAATTGAGCAAGGTGCTCTAACAAAGGGAAATTGACATCTAATGTGCCCAACCAACCTTGCCCATGTCTTCCTAGACCTAATGTGATGTCAATGGGTCACTAAGGACACATTGGGGTCAGCCCTTGAGGCCAAGTTGACCCAAGTCAACTCAAGCCCCTAATCTGGTCAAAGTGACCCTTTTGGGTATTGTATCCACAATTACCTGGATTTGATGAAGCCACCTATCAAGATAAGATGAATTCACAATGTATTTGATGAAACCTCTCAAGTTGTGCTTGCAGTTATTCCACGCTAAGTGCACACCAATGTCAGGGTGCAGTAGGTCAATATACACGGGTCTGCACGACGTAATCTCTCGTTGGGCAGATCAGTGTGTTGGCCTACGTGTACTCTCTCTATTGGAGTGCACTTACTTCAAGTACAGGGCCGTGTTTATGCAAGAGCAGACAAGGAGCAAGGATGGCTCAAGGAGCAGCTCTTGGGTGGAAAGACGAAAATTCGTCTAAGTATAATTCGACGAGAATCACCAAGTGATTCTCGCCGATTCGGCGAGAATCACTAGTGATTCTCGCCGAATCGTCGAGAATCATTAGTGATTCTCGCCGACTCTATCCGGCTACCTCAAAACGGTGCCAAGTAAGATTCGGCGAGAATCACTAGTGATTCTCGCCGAACCCATCGTCGAAGTAGATCATGGCCAAGTAACATTCGTTGAGAATCAACAAGTGATTCGGCGAGAATCACTAGTGATTCTCGACGAATCGTCGAGAATCACTAACTGATTCTCGCCGATTCGTCGAGAATCACTTTTGATTCTCGCCGATTTTGACTTGGCAATTTCTCTGGAAGCTGCTGGACCGGATTCTGCCGCTGGGACTGTGCTGAACCGGAACTAGGGTTCCTTCAGGTGGGACCCAAACGGTCATTTAGGAGTATACGTGTGTATAAATACACGGGTATTTTTGAACAGTAAAGTAGGGAAGAAGAAAAGAAATACACGAGCCGCGACGTGACCTAGATCGCTGGTTCCGCTCCGCCGACGTCACCGTCGCCGTTCGCGCCGAGTAGTTCGCCGTTTGATCGTGGTTTCTCCCAGATCCTCCTGCGACAGAAGCCTAGCCAAGCTTAGAGTCTCACGTGTCTAACCGGAGATCTCTTGTCTCTCGATTTGTAGATCGGGAAAATCTTCCCCATCCGAATCGATCGAGACGAATTGATCCTAGTGTGACCGTTGGTAGACCTAGCTAGCTTCGCTACGAAGTTTGGATCTCTAAAGAACAGCAGCTGCACATCGTTGTTGCCGCCGATCCCGTGAACCTACCCGCCGCCCATCTTGCCGCCGCCGGTTCCGGGAGATTCTCTCCAAGTGAGATCTTGGGTAGTGGACTCTTCGTGGACTTCAAAAACACGTCGTCAACGAAGAGGGACACCTTAGTCTCCAAACGTAGTTTGTATCTCTTGTACATTCTAGTTTTACTTTTATTGTAAAGGAACGTTTGTTCCGTGTTGTAAGGGTTGGGTGCAACCTGTGTTGTGGGAGTGTTGACTTCTACGTGTGGAAGGGTTCCTTCCGATAGTGCAAGGATTGGATTTCAATCCTGTTGGTGAAGAGACCGAGTGGTCCCTTGTTGGGAGATAGGTCGAAGGGGGAAAATGGATGTACCAAATCGGGGAACCACTATAAATAGCTTGTGTATTCTGTGTGCTGTGCTGTTTATTTTTATTGTGCAGGTACAATCTTAAATTCCGCAAAAACGCTGTACGTCACCTATTCCCCCCCCCCCCCCATAGGTGAAGATAGTTGACACTAGGTGGACTTTCAAGTGGTATCAAAGCCAGGTTACTCATCAAAAAGTTTACACCTTGAGTAGAATCCTGCCACCAGTATCATAAGCATGGAGCTGGATCATGAGATACCGCCACTAAGACTCCCCACATGCACAAAGAAGTTTATCCAGTCTGGAGGATGAGAGTGTCGTATAACTTGGATGCAATCGATCCTCGAGCATCTTTCATCCTGGAAGAGGGTCCTTTTATTCCTATGAAGACCTCCGACTCTGGAAAGAATATCCAAGTGCCCAAGTGCATTGCTGAGATGTCGGAAATGGAACTTTCATTATTTAATTTGGACAAGAGGATTCGTCAAATTATCATGGATATCTGGTCTGGAGCTTCTCGCTCTAGATTGGAAAAATGTGGGTCAGCTAAATCTATGTGGGTGATGATCTCAGAGCTGATGGGGGGGTCAGAGAAAGCTGGAATCTGCTGTCCACCAGAGGATGAAGCCTATGTGGGGGTCCTCGCCTCTGAAGATGAAGGCAAGGATCTATCGGACAGCATCAGAGCTCCAGTGTCCTTGTCAGAGACTGAAGAGGCCAGTGAGGAAAGCACCTCTGATGAGGATGACACAACGGACACGGGCTCTAATGACAATAACACTGAAGAGCAGGTAACTTCTTCATCCTGCCCCGTCTCTCTTGAAGTTTCTGAAGACTGGAACTGCTTTCCTTCAGAAAATCCTGATTCCCTGTAGAGAGCCCTTCAGACAAGCAACCTACTTGCTGAGGAGCAAGCTCAAGAGATTGCTCGACTGAAGATCTTGTTGGTTCTCCAATTGGCATCCAACAAGGTCAAGGACTCTAAAATCTCAGCTCTAGAGAGTAGTCTAGAGAATAAGAAAAGAATAGTATCAAACTTTTCCAAGGTTGATTCTATAAAGAGAAAGCAAGAAAATGGGTGGATCTCCCGGATTATCAATTCGTGGAGAAATGTGGAAATGGTATTTCGACCCCCCACTCCAAGCAGGAAGGAAACTCATCATGCCTTCAGGTATGCCACAGGAACAATCGTGGTCACTGCAAGGTGATCTGTCCTCATGTGGAGACACCCGTAGTGCAAGGGCCGTCGTGGCCACCCATGAGAGAATACCTAAGGCTCCTTCTGAGCCCTTTGTATTCACTGCCACTGCCTCAACTCGGTGTGAATCTGTATGTCCCAGCTCACAGAACACTTCACACCACCCGAGGACACAGGACAGGGAGGTTAGAAGTCATGGTGTAAGTTTTCATGGGACCTCAGGAAGGGGGATGCCTGAAAGGAAGGCACCACCTCCCCGGCCTCATGACGCTCGCAACATGCATTCCTTCCACCCTTCCACGTGTCATGGTGGAAGAGGAAATTTTGTGAGGAGATCATGCCCTATCCCATTTAGACTTAGGACCATGACTACCTCGGTCACTAGATCAGGTCAGAAACGGCGATACAACATTCACCCGTGTTGGTGCTGTGGCAAAGTGGGACACTTTGCCATCAACTGTTGGCACAACCCCTCTGTGTCAAGGGCAAGGGCCTATCCACATTTTCGGGGCAGAGGTAGTCTTCCCGACAGGTTTTCTGAAGGAAGGCAGTCGAGTGCTTATGCTAACAGGAACCTAGGACCCAATATGATTTGGGTTCCTAAGGTAAAGTAATTCTTTCTTGCAGGGTAGTTTAGGTTCCGTAAAATGATGGGAACTAGACAGTAGGTGGCTCAAGACTAAATTGGAACAAGCGTCTGGAATAACAGATGTGATATCTACTTGAGCATACTCACGTTGAGCTCCTAATATGTTTTACCTGAGGGACTAAATGATAACTCTCATAATCCCAGGTACGTTTGATCATCAGGACTTGAGTCATATTGTATCCACATTTACATATATAAATATATATATATATATATATATATATATATATATATATATTATACTTATACTTACACTTGTATGTGCGTACATCTAAGGATATGTTAACACGGTAAACATAAACCATAGATACAACCATGACGACTTATCGGAAATTCCACTGGTAGACTTGAGATCTAACATCTATAGGCTTAAATTAATTCACTAAAAACTAGCGAAGATTGCCATCAAGAAATGTATGGAAAAGCCGGTTCAAACCTCAAATAGTGGCTTTAAGTGGTATTCACATATTTAGAAGATTTTTTAAATTAACTTATATGGAAAAGCCGGAAACTCGTTAAAATTGTATTAGAGGGGAAAGTTTGATACATTTTAAATCCACTGGTAGACCCGTTAAAATCCCATTTAACTCGTCGATCTTGGCTTTAAGGAGAATCACATTTAAGGAGAATCCCATTCCCGCGACTCTTCACATTCCATAGGAATCCCGCCGAAGGACGCTCTCCGCAGGAAAACTTGCCGACTCTCTCCGCAGGGGAAACTCGCCGCAAGGGAAGCTCGCCGAATCGACTCCTCCGCAGGAAACTCGCCGACTCCAGCAAGACTCTCGCCGAATCGGTCTCCATCGAAGGTCTCCCGCCGAATCCCGCCGGAAACTCGCCGAATCCCGCAAGATTACCGAAGGTTTCCCGCAAGTTTCTCTCCGACGATCTCTCCGATTTCGATTCTTCCTTCCAGGAATTTCTCCGCGTACACTCATCGGGTGTCCCTCGTCTTCATCGAACTAACTCACCATCTACACCTTTAGGTAACCACCCCCTCACCCTTAATTGGACTTGATCACTAGTGTCGCTTCCTTTTTGATTTTTGATTAAGCGTAGAGTAGGGATTCTCTCCCTAGATCTACAATGGCTCCAAGGACAACCGCTGGGCTGGTCACTGGATGTGAGCTGGTTCGCACAGGGTTCTCTCATGCCTCTGACGAATTCAGAAACATCATTCTCATGCTGGAAGAGGCTGGGATTTCATTCGCACTGAAGCACCCGTGTAAAATCTTGGACAAAGAGGTGCTGGAGTTCTTTGCTACCACCAGACTCCGAAATGAAGACTCTCTTATCAAGAGCAAGGTGGTTGGGGCAAAGATCAAGATGTCTGCCAGCAAGCTGACCCGCTTCCTACAGCTCTCTAGCTCGGAGCACGAGACTATCTTGAGGAAGAAGATAAAACCAGGACTCTCTTATTCTGTGGTCTCCCACGAGGAACTCGGTCGATAAAGCGCAAGGATATGAATGAAGAAGGGAATCTTCTATCAGACATAATCGGAAAAGTACTCATATGCAAGCCAGGCTCTCATGACCATATCTCTGCAGACATGTTCAAGATCCTGGTGGCAATTGTCTGCCGAAAAAGGTTCAACTGGGGGGCTTTGCTGTTTGAGAAGATAAAGGACACCCTGAGATCTCCGAGCTTTGGCCGAATCATAAGTTTGTATCTCAATCAACTGAATGGAGACAAGTATGACATGAGTAAAGGTGTTCCTCTACACTACTTGAAGAAAATGGACTCAAGTGTTTTTGACTGATGGGAGAGGCGAATTGGGCAGGCTGCCGTGGAAGAACAACAGGACGTATCTCCAGCAGTAATCCCCAGTGAAATTCCTGATGCTTTGACTGCAGGAATTGAGGGGGAGCCTCTACCCACTCATGCTGATATCGTATCTGACATCTCCCAAATGGCCAGAGATGCTCTGGCAGATATACAAGAAGACAGTGAAGCTGTGCCGGAGAATGAGGAGGTCCTGAACCTGAACAATCTAGGAGCCGGAGGTGCGGTAGAGGAGAATGCTGACAAAGAGTTGGAAGAGGATGCTGATGAAGATGATCTCATGGATGATGAAGGAGAGGAAGACGGCAATGAGGGACAAGAAGCATTGGAGACTTAGGATCTCATTGAACCTCCATCTGACAAGCACGCACCTGAAATCGTTCCTGAGAACATTGGTGCACGAGTGGAGGGGGAGTACGAGAAAACTACAAATGCTGCCAGTATTCCATCCTTAGAGGCTGTGCTCCTGTCCAGCTCTACAGGTGCATCTGATGAAGTGCAAGGCCAAGAAGTGCCTCCGGATCTTCCACTACGAGATAATCTAGCCACTCATACCGTGAATATCATTCAGGGCATAGTGAATGAGCTTAAAGCCTCTTTTGATAAATCTCAAAATAAAATGCTGAAAAGAATTAAGAAATCTGAAAATCTCATGCTCAAGAACATGTTGGAGATCAATCATAAACTTGACATGATGGAAAGAAATTTGAAGATAAGTATTCAGCGGCCGGCTAAGCTGTCACTCTTCTCATGGCCGGATTGAAAAAGAACACCGATACTCTTGCCGTAGTAAATCAGAATGCTCATGTTGTAGCAAACAACATTCAAAAGTTTGACGGTAATATGGTAACTCTCAACGCCAATCAACAAGCATTGGTCACTGAATTCTACAGGACGACAAAGCATATTGATGACTCCCTGCACTCCTATGCAAACTCCATCGCAGTGAAGCCAAAAAGGGGGAGAAAGAATATATAGCTAAGATGGCTGAGCTTCGGGAAGACATGATCAAAAACTTTGAACAGTCAAACAAATATGTCTATGACAGTTGCTGGTGGATGCTCCAACAGGCGTTAGGCGTCGTTTTGCCTGAAAATCCTGCGGGTATTCATGCTCCTGAGACTTATACGGCTGCTGAGGGAGTACGTGCTGCAGAAGTTCCCATGAGTGAAGATGATGCTAGGGCTATTTTCAAAGCAAAACTGATGAGCATGTTTGACCAAGAGGCTCTAGCAAAAGCCAGAGGGAAGAGAAAAGCTCAAGAAGGGACCTCCAAGGAGACACAAGCTGAAAAGAGAATTCGACTGAGTGAGGAGGAAGTAAGAAACGAAAAGTGGAGTACAGTTTCAAAGAATATCATCTTGGACACCATCTGTCTACAAGAAAAAGGAGAAATCAATCGAAACGAAGTATACAACCAGTATGAGTGGGAAATGCACAAGATGTATGAAGCGAAACGAAACATCTTCTTCAGGACCAACACGGCGGCAGATAAAGCTCCTCCTCCCAGATATTATCCGAAGCCCAAAGAGTATATGGAGAGGCAAAGAAAGAAGTATTTGGATCAAAAACTCAAGGATGACTTAGCCAAAGAAAAGTAGTCAAAAACTTATAGCCTGTCATTCTCTCTTAAGAACAATTAACGTTTATTGTTATTATATGAACAATTCTGAGATTATATATATATATATATTAGTATATGTATTTAAATTTGTGAATGACTCAAGTCTTGATCTGTTTGCTTATATTCTCTTGTGCTGCATATTTAAATTCTGAATGTTGTTTATATTATCTGGTTGGTGTTATTCATCTTAGCTAGTAGGGTTTCGGCTTCGTCAAATAGGGGGAGATTATTGGGTATTGTATCCACAATTACCTGGATTTGAGGAAGCCACCTGTCAAGCTAAGATGAATTCACAATGTATTTGATGAAACCTCTCAAGTTGTGCTTGTAGTTATTCCACGCTAAGTGCACGCCAATGTCAGGGTGCAGTAGGTCAATATACACGGGTCTGCACGACGTAATCACTCGTTGGGCAGATCAGTGTGTTGGCCTACGTGTACTCTCTCTATTGGAGTGAACTTACTTCAAGTACAGGGCCGTGTTTATGCAAGAGCAGACAAGGAGCAAGGATGGGTCAAGGAGCAGCTCTTGGGTGGAAAGACGAAAATTCATCTAAGTATAATTCGACGAGAATCACCAAGTGATTCTCGCCGACTCTATCCGGCTACCTCAAAACGGTGCCAAGTAAGATTCGGCGAGAATCACTAGTGATTCTCGCCGAACCCATCGTCGAAGCAGATCATGGCCAAGTAACATTCGTTGAGAATCAACAAGTGATTCGGCGAGAATCACTAGTGATTCTCGACGAATCATCGAGAATCACTAACTGATTCTCGCCGATTCGTCGAGAATCACTTTCGATTCTCGCCGATTTTGACTTGACAATTTCTCTGGAAGCTGCTGGACCGGATTCTGCCGCTGGGACTGTGCTGAACCGGAACTAGGGTTTCCTTCAGGTGGGACCCACAACGGTCATTTAGGAGTATACGTGTGTATAAATACACGGGTATTTTTGAACAGTAAAAGTAGCGAAGAAGAAAAGAAATACACGAGCCGCGACGTGACCTAGATCGCTGGTTCCGCTCCGCCACCGCCGCCGTCACCGCTCGCGCCGAGTAGTTCGCCGTTTGATCATGTTTTCGCCCAGATCCTCCTGCGACAGAAGCCTAGCCAAGCTTAGAGTCTCACGTGTCTAACCGGAGATCTCTTGTCTCTCGATTTGTAGATCAGGAAAATCTTCCCCATCTGAATCGATCGAGACGATTGATCCTAGTGTGACCGTTGGTAGACCTAGCTAGCTTCGCTACGAAGTTTGGATCTCTAAAGAACAGCAGCCGCATATCGTTGTTGCCGCCGATCCCGTGAACCTAGCCGCCACCCATCTTGCCGCCGCCGGTTCCGGGGAGATTCTCTCCAAGTGAGATCTTGGGTAGTGGACTCTTCGTGGACTTCAAAAACACGTCGTCAACGAAGAGGGACACCTTATTCTCCAAATGTAGTTTGTATCACTTGTACATTATAGTTTTACTTTTATTGTAAAGGAACGTTTGTTCCGTGTTGTAAGGGTTGGGTGCAACCTGTGTTGTGGGAGTGTTGACTCCTACGTGTGGAAGGGTTCCTTCCGATAGTGCAAGGATTGGATTTCAATCCTGTTGGTGAAGAGACCGAGTCGTCCCTTGTTGGGAGATAGGTCGAAGGGGGAAAGTGGATGTACCCAAATCGGGGAACCACTATAAATAGCTTGTGTATTCTGTGTGCTGTGCTGATTATTTATATTATGCAGGTACCATCTTAAATTCCACAAAAACGCTGCACGTCACCTATTCCCCCCCCCCCCCATAGGTGAAGATAGTTGACACTAGGTGGACTTTCAGCCCTAACTATTGGGAGGTGACCTCCAAAGTGCAAGGTAACCCTACATAACCCTTCCTAGACCTCAGTGGAAGCCATGGGGTCACCAAGGACCCCTTGGGGTCAACCTAAATGGTCATGATGACCCAAGTCAACTCTAGCCCTAAAGTGGTCAAAGTGCCCTTACCAATGGTCAAGTGACCTCCAAGGTGCCAAGTCAGCCCTATCCAACCCTACCTAGACCTTAGGGGAGATCAATGGGTCACCAGGGACTCTTTAGGGGCAACCAAAAAGGTCAAAAAGACCAAGGTCAACCCAAGCCTACCTTGGGTCAACCGAGCCCAAATAGGCTAGCCCAAGTTCAAGCCTCCTCATGAGGCTTCTCTAGGAGATAATGTGTATGGATGGGCTGACAATAGACCTCCAGATTGACCAGGTCAACTTGGTGACTAGGAGAGAGGGTGAGCTTCACTTCCATGGTTATGGAGGAGAGAGAAAATGGATGAATGGGGAAGGAAGGGGCTCGCCAAGGGGAGGCCAAATGCCCCCTTTAATGGCTGAATTCAACTCCCCTAGGGAAGGGGAGGAGTTTCCAGCCACATCCCTGGCCACCAAGGGCCTGATTCAGCCCACTCCACCATGGCCGAATGTAGCCATTAATGGCCTTAATGGCCATTGATAATCCAGCCTCGCCCCTCCCCAACTGAGTCTTTAAACACCTTAAGTGGGCCGAGAGGAGGATTTCCCAACCCTTACCTGAAGAAACCGAGCCACCCCACTGTGTTGTTGTAGAAACCGAGCGGCGCCGCCTTCAAAGATGGCTTTCCGACGATCGTCTCGACTTCAGGCCGCCGACAAGGTCCTCCTCCACTCCTTCTTTCATGTGTAGATCTTAGAAATCTTTAGGGCCAAGGTTCGGGCTCAATTGTGCCCGATCCATAGAGGAAATTTCCTGGTTTTTCGCAAAAATGCAACCCTCGGGATCACCAGAATAGGGCTCTCCGGCGACTGTGACGCCGCCTGGCGACAGCCACCACCTCAACAGAGGTGATGGTGGTGGTAGCCGGCCGGGGAGGCGGCTGGATGGCAGGCGGCAGCCATTTGAAACTGGCCCAGGATGAATAAATCCTGGCCATCGGCTCAAGGTAGAAGATGAACGGATCCCATTCATTTGCGCCAAGATTCGTGTTATATTTGAATTTAATTTATAGTATATAAATTTTATGATTATTTAATTATGTCACAGATTTTACATTTATTGGTTTTAATTTTTACAAATACTTAGATATTATAACAGAAAAAGTGGTCAACATAGACAATGAAGCCCTTGATGTCTAGTTTAATTTAAAATTGATTTCACCCAATTTAGAGTCCTGGTTAGACCACAACACCCATTTTGGTGGGCCCTATACCTAGGGCTATCCTGAGATTCAAATGGATGCCCACACTTCATCCCTTTTCCAAATGACCTGAGATTTGGGTAGGGAGTCTACCGTAGCTATATCTAGGGCCTTTCCAAAATTCGGAATTTTTGGAGAACATTTTTCTATAGTGTTTCGGAAAATTTAATAATCCATGAATAAATTAATTAGGTGTCCTTAACACCTCCAAATCCCCCCATATTTGGGTGGGAGGTCTTAGAGGGCATGTTAGGGCTCTGGTAAAAATTTTCATCTCATTTGGAGATGTTTTGGCTAGGTATTGATCCAACCCTAGGTTGACCCCTTTTAGGGTTAAAACGGTCAAGCATCCCCTTTGGGTTTTGAGTGGTCAAATCACCTCAACAGAGGTTGATATTTTTGCCACTAGCTTTTTATAGTATTACTCACCCTCCAATGGAATTTTGGGTGGTTAAGAGTAGGGTAGCCCTAGAACCCTAGGGTAGGTTCCTTAATGGGAATTTTTAGGGTTTGAAGATCATAGGGTGAAATGACCTTGGATTGACTTGCAACTTTGAGGGAAGGAAAATAGGATTAGTATAGTTCACTAGTTAAAATTTTAGGGAATTTGGAAGACTTAAACACCCTCAAAACCTTAACCCTAGCTTAGGGCACAAACCTTATAGGGATAGAAAATGTCACAAAAACTCTTTGAAAAGTGATGAGATTTGGGTTGGGTAATTTTTGGTATCAGTACAAGCTCTGGAGATTTTATTATGAATTTAGGATTATTATTTTGGATACTTCATTAACAAATTGAAAATTTGTATTATTTACCTATAAATTTATTAGGAAGAAACTTCTTGCTAGAAATTGATCAAATTAAGCCAAAGGACTTTTTATTATGTTTTAAAGCTTTGTGAAGTTTTATAGAATTTTTGGATGAATATTTTTAAGGGTTGCTTCATTAAGTTGATTTCCCATGAAAGATTAATTTACTTTATTTTGGAGTCTAGATAGCCTCAAAAATTATGATTTTTGTACAATGATCTTTTATGAACCATATTGAAAGAAATAGTGTCTAATCACCTAGAGGGGGGGGGGGAATAGGTCAACTTTAACTTTTTAAATTTAAGGCAGAAACACTTGAACAAATAACCCTGTATATGCAATTGTCTATAGCAATTCAGCACAGCTAGCTCAGCAATCACAGAAATAAACCAACACAGAGTGCACACAGATTTTTATAGTGGTTCCCCAAGGTCTGGGTACATCCACTTTCCCCCTTCGCCTATCTAGTAGTGTACTAGATTCGGCCTAACTTCAGCACTTCTCCTCAGATCCTTAGATCTTACAACTCACCCCAAACAGGTTCCTACACCTCAGAGTGTTCCCACTCCTACAACTCAGGCACAAAGCCCTACCACTCAGTCTTTAACAAGACCTACACTCAGAGAATAATGTCTCCTACAACTTAGGCACAAGTCCCTACCTCAGTCTTGCAACGAGACCTACACTCAGAGCACACAGTCTCCAACACTCAGCCTTTATAAAATAGGCTTACAGCTCAGATCTATACAAGATCCTACAGGAATTTGATAATTCAAAGTATTTAACTACAACTCTGAAAAAGATAGATGAGTTGACTGGTTTCTTGATGAGTTTTTGGAATAACTTGACAGAGATCAACCTCCCTTGGATTTCTTCAAAGCTTCTTGAATTAGAACACAGTAGGGTTGAATCTCCTATGAAGATGATCTTCAATCAACTTTTGTCTTGAGAATCAGATCTCAATCTGAATCTTACTTTCCAGCCTGGTTCAGTAGCTGTTCTTCTTAGAATGAGCTCTCTCTCTCCAACTTCTTAGATCTTCTGTTGAAGATCTTTCTAGTTTTAATCTTCTGATTGATTAGTTCACTTCTTATTGTTGTGGTTGTTCTGTTGAAAGAATAAGCCTTTATATAAGCTTTCTCCATGGTGACCGGCTGATTCGGTTATTAACAACCTTCTGACAGCTCTGACAGTAGCAGTTGACCCGTTGAAATGACAGCTGCCAAATCATCCAGTCACTTCTTGAAATCTCTGTCACTGTCTGAAAGTGTCGAGACAGTTAGTCATTATGTGTCGACACAAATAGACTAAGCATCGACACAAGTAGACTAAGTGTCGACACTAGCCTTGATGTTGTCGACACAACTCCTTGTGTTGTTGTAACAGCTTCTCGACACTGCTTCTTCAGAATGTGTCGACACTGATTCTTTATGTCGACACAAGCCTACTGTTGAATGTGTCGACACTGGTTGAGTGTGTCGACACAAATACTTCTTCTTTTATATATTGTTGAATTCTGCTGTGTGTCGACACATCTCCTTTGTGTCGACACATCTTCTTTTGTTGTTGATGCTTGCTGAGTGTCGACACATCTCCTTTGTGTCGACACATCTCCTTTTGTTGTTGAAACTTGTTGAGTGTCGACACATCTCCTTAGTGTCGACACATGTTCTTTAACTTTGTTGAAGCTTACTGAGTGTCGATACAGCCTCCTGGTGTCGACACTTTTGATGTCAACCAAGTTTCTCTGGGTGTCGACACTGCCTCTAAGTGTCGACACAGATTATGTTGACAATTCTTCACAGTGTGTCGACACTGCCTGTATGTGTCGACACTTTTCTTCTGGTGTCGACTCTGCCTTCTTGGTGTCGACACAATTACTCCAAGTGTCGACACAGCTTCTCTAGGTGTCGACACATGCCTTCATAAGTGTCGACACTTCACCTCTAGGTGTCGACACATGGAATTAGAAACTTTTATGCTTTTCCTGCAATTACTTAACCTGCACATATAAACTCAAAGCACATCAAAATACACCTTGATGTATATCATTGAGTAGGGTGAGGCTTCTTCAAATCTGGTACATATATTCCAATGTACCCAACAATCTCCCCCTATTTGGAGAAGTCCTAACCCTTAGTCAATGATATACACCATACATAACAAATACTTAATATGATGTATAGCAGTATTATTTGACAGGGTAAATACTAAACATGTATAAACAAAACATGTATAAACAATTATCTCATAATAACAATATAATAGATTGAACATTAAACATTGTTTTTACAACTTCCAAAAGTTTTATTAATCAAAAGTTTTACATGGAGTTCAATGCAAATGATTACACATTGTAAACTTAAGAAAATTCTATCCTATGGCAGCACTGGCTCCTTGATAACAATGCCCTTTCCAGATTGAATATTTGCTTGAACTGGAGCATCATTGTCATCAGCAGGCTTCTTTCCGTTAAGATCTTTCTTTTTCTGTTCTTCAGCCCTTATCTTCTATCTCTCAAAATAATGATAAGGCTTAGGGAAGCACTTGCTAGGCTCCTGCGCATTAGGAGGAAGCTTCCCTAATTTAGCCTTTCTTCTATATTGAACTATGGCCTCTTGCCTACCCTCATGTTGTTTTCCATTCCTGGTCAGAATACTATTTGCACCTCTCTAGGAAATTATCTTTTGCAGCCTTCCAAGCAGTCAATATGATATTCCTAGAGGTTGGGCTCCATTGCTCAAAGTCTGGCCTTAATTCAGCCTGCTCTCTGAACCTCTTGTTAGATAATTGGGCTTCCTGCTCTTTTAATACCGCCTCTTGCTCTTTTAGTATTGCCTATGGCACAGGCTGTATTACTTTCTCAAAGATAATATTCTGATTACCCTCAGGAGGACTATACGTAGATTGTACCTCCTAATGTATCATATCAAAATCTGCTGGAGGGAAGATCACCTGAGCTACTTCAGCTTGTTCTCCTCTAAAATATGCAGGATTTACCCCAGATTCTGCAACATTATCATCATCATATAAAGGTGGATATCCAAGGGTAGCTCTGATGCTGTTTGAAATCCATTTTGCATGGTCAGAGCCTGCTTTGACTGATACCATCTCCCCCTTTATGACTTCTCTTTCAATGTGATCCCTAAAATCATCCTTCTGAAACCTTATTTGAGCATTCAAATAGTTTACTCCATCTCTATAAAAAGGTTTTAACCTTTGGAGCTTTTCTGTGATAGCCTTTTGAGAATCTTCAATGACAGTTTTAATAGCAGTGAGGCTCTCTTGTAATTGCTTATCAAAGGCTTCTTTAGCAGTAGCACTTACAGCAGTCTGGGCAGTAGCTATATTTTTCATTTCACTTACAATAGCATTATGAGAAGCATTCAGATTATCATTCATTCTAATCTGATTTTCCAGAACATATCCTTGCTTCACTGTCAGGTCATCAATCTGTGTCTTGATCTGCTCTTGGTGTGTAGCCAGATATACCACTTCATTGCCTCCCTTGTGGAAGCAATCAGTCATTTCCTTCTTGTTTTGATTCACTTCAAATCTTATAGATTTTATGTCTTGAGCCAAATCAAATTGAAGTGATTTATTTCCTTCATCCATATATTTTTCTAAAGCTCTTCTTTGCTCATCCATCTTGATTTGCAAAGCCACCAACAAAGAACTATAGTCAGCAGTTGGGGCTTGTTGTGGAACTATGGTTTGCAGTGCTTTCTTGTAGGTCTGGCTTCTTCTCTTGAAGACCTGGAACTTTCTTTTCTTGGCTCTAGCAGCCTCTTCATCTTCTGAAGCAGAAGTACTAGCAATATCTACTCTATCCTTAGGACTAGGATGCAAGTCCTTCTCAGTCCTGTGCAGTTCCTCATCATTTCTTTGCTCCTCATTTTCATTTCTTGCTTTCTCCTCCTGAGACCTAACATGCTCCCCCTGAAGATCTACCTGCTCCCCCTCAAAGGCTATTTTATCTCCCTCAAAATCAGTCTGTAAGAGATCAGGGAACAGCTCTTCTAGTGTAAACTCATGTTGAGGTTGTACAGGAGAATCTCTGATCTCTATAGCAACTAATTCCACTTTATCAACGACTGATGTGTCCTCCATGACAACATCTTGAGGTTGACTATCTAAATGTAACGCCCCGAAACTCAAAGGAGCGACAGGGGACGTTTTGGGCCAGTTTTGGGTTCTGGCTGCAGGCACACGGCCTGGGACACGGGCGTGTTCCAGAGCGTGTCAAGCTAGTGTCAACACTCAGTCGAGAAGTCGACACTTTGGTCTCGACAATGTGTCGATACTGGGCACATGGCCTGCGACACGGGCGTGTCGCAGGGCGTGTCGACCCGTGTCGACACTTAGCCGCGAAGTCGACACTCTGCATTCGACGAAGTGTCGAGACATGGCACACGGCCTGCGACACGGGCGTGTCGCAGGGCGTGTCAACCCGTGTCGACACTCGTCCCGGGAAGTAGACACTTTGGTCTCGACATTGTGTCGAGACAAGGCACACGGCCTAGGACACGGGCGTGTCCAAGGCCCTGTCATCAGGTCGACGATCTTCGCTCGACGAAGTGTCGAGTGTCGAGACTGTTTACACGGCCTGGGGTCCAGGTATGTTGAGGTGACACGGGTAAGGACACGGGCGTGTCCTAGAACCCATGCAGTGCTCGGGTTATTTTCGGGGAAAAATGATGGGGGAACACGGCCGGCCACACGACCGTGTCAGGTGGAACACAGGCGTGTCAGCTCGAACACGGGCATGTTCGATACCCGTGTGAGGTTCCAGGCGATTCGATTTTGATGGAGAATGAGGCACACGGCCCTGGATACGGGCGTGTGCCTGGCCGTGTTCGGTCCAGATTAGGCATTTCAGTCCCGAATCAAAGCCGTTCGTTTCCTTATTTTGAGATCCAACGGCTGGGGGTTGTTCCTGAAGGGATATACCCGGGATTGGACTTAGAAACCCTCACTTTTCTTAAGTTGTTATCTTTCTAAAACCTTAGAGAGATAGGAGAGCCAAGGAAGGAAGAAGGAGCTAGATCCGGCCATTGGAGGAGCTTCGAAGCTCCGAATCGCGAGCTGACTCCGGATCCACAGAGGCAAAGCTAGTGGGTGCTTTTCATCCGTTTACTTTTCAATGGCGCCAAAGAGGAACGCTAGGGTAATTATCCTCATCTTGAGCATGAGTAGCTCTCTTTCTTTGCATAGGAAGCCCGCTCTCGCGAGTTTGCAGAGAGTTGGAGGCGTTCCTTCGGGTAGATATGTGAGGTCCCCGTTGTTTAGAGTCCGTAAGCGAGAACGGACATAGGCATGATGTGTGAAGCCTACCCGGATATGTTGGTATGGATCGGTGATGTTGCATTGCATAATGCCGGAGAAGACTCCGGGCTATTGGTTGTTTTTCGGGTTTTCTACGCGGTAGATTGCAGCAGGGAGCCTTGGGGACTAACCCAAAGGTACACTCGGAAAACTGGGCGGATACGAGATCTTGCCAACTTGGTGGCCTGACAGCCAACATGAACATAACCGGGTTATGTGACTTGTGATGGAAATGGGACTCGGTGGATGTTTGACCCGCGTATATAGCTTAAATTGTCGTTGTGATGTGAGCATGGGTTAGATGGAACCGTACCAGTTCTATGTCGTTCGGTTAAGGAGACCTAAAGGCACGTGGCACTTGCCGTTGGCATAGATTGGGGTCTTCGGCGGTCAATGGCTTAAATTGTCGTGACCCAGGCCAGGAAGACAAATTGCTCATAGGTTTGGCCGTCAAAGTGGCGGTGGTGAGTCCGGAATGTCTATGGCTTTAATTGACGTGACATCGACCTGTTCACCGAGAATGTGCCCTGAGAGCACGGGGCGTGTGGCCGTGCGAGCCAACGTCTGTGATGAAATCGCTATATATATATTGCTCGATTATGCTAATGAAATGCAGGGAAGGAGCATCGCCGCCCCGAGTTGGGGGCGGGATCGTTATAATTTGGTCAGCATTGCTGACCGTTGCCTTGTTTTGCCACCGTGCGGTGGTTTGTTGTTTGCAGGTGCTGCTAGACCAAGCGGTCAATAGCGGGCTAAAGCCCTTTTTGCGAAGCCGGCCCTCGAAGACCCATTGGAAGTGTTTACTGTTTTATTCATGTATGACCGGCCTGCGTGCCGTGGTTTGTAAATCATGTAATATCAAGTGAAACATTTTGTAAGGCCTTAAGGCTTATGTTGGTTTTTTGTATACATTCCTATTTTGGTTAGTGGACATTCATGCTTTAATGCTGGGTTCTTTATTGCAACTTTTATAAACTGCTTCCGCTAGAATGCTCTGTGTAGGACGTAGATTTGTTGGATGGTTTCCATGAGTAACCACCCGGTCTGTCGGTGGCATACGACATCGGGCCCCGACCGGACCTACTGTTATATGCTATGTGACGGATAGGGGGTGTTACACTAACTGTGTATGCTGATCAACATTAAGTAATGATTCAGTCAAAACCTCATCCTCAATAGTGAAATTTAATTGATTAACTTCAGTGAATACCTCTAGAATTGTTTGGGTAGCCCTTTCACTCTCTAATTGAGTTGACTCATCCACATGTAGAGGCTCCCCCTAGAGTGGAGCCAGGTGAATAGGGCTATCTGATGGGAGCTCCCCCAACCTCTGACCATCTTCTTGTCTTACCCGAGACTGTCCAGCATTGTCATCCTCTCCATCATCTGAACTAAACACTACTTGTTCTTCTGAGCTACTAGAGGATTCTTGAGCCACAATGGCTTTCTTCTTCTTCTTCTGAGGTGTTTCCTTTTCTGGAGTTGGCATTTCCTTTGTCAACACTCTATCCCATCTTGAGATTATCATAAGATCCATTCTCCTCATATGATTTATCTTAGAACCAGCAGCTTGGTTCATCACATTAGGGATACTTCCAGCTAAGTATAAACTCAGAATCCTACCCAGATTGGGCTTCTTCAGACTTTCCTTTATCTTATCAAACAGTACTACTGACCAATCAGTTTTAAGTTGGAAAATTATCCTGGTCATCAAATTGAACATGTGAGCTGATATCCTATCATGCCCACCAGGCTTGCTCAGTATCACCTTGCCGACTATTTCAGATAAAAACTTTCTTTGGACATTCATGCCTTTCCTATTAAAGACTGATCCAATCTTCAAGCTTGAATCAAGTCCACACCATGTCAGTGCCTCCCTTGTCTTTGAAGCAGATACATCTTCCTCTTCTTTAGTTCTAGGTAGATGTAGTATTTTCTTAGACTTTTCTGGGTGATCTTAACTCTTGCCCCATGAACTTTGGACTTAATCTTGAGTCCAGATTCATCAAGTGTAGCTGCACTAATGAATTCAAGGACCTCCTTCTTCCAGATCTTGATTGGTTCTGAAACAAGATACTCCAACCCAGTCTCTGCAACTAGGGTTACCACACCTTGGATTTCTGGTTCCGCATCATCAAAGGCGTGTCGCACGAGCTCATATCCTTCATTGATGTTCTCTTCTAGCTTGGGCGCCATTAGGGTTTGGAGAAATTTTGAATTTAGAGAAGAGAAATGTCGACACATAAGTTTGGTCTCGAAACTTTGGTGAGCGTGTCGACAAATAATGATGAAAACCTATTTATACCTTTCTATAATCGAATGTGAAAAGGCGCGTCAAAATACTTGAAATGTGTCGACACTGTGGAAAAGTGTCGAGACTTACTTCTAATGTCTCGACAACCATGTGTCGACACAAATATAGTCGACAGAATATATGTGTCGACACTTATATATCTCAGCTCGACGATTAGTCGAGACTCTACTCGAGGAATTCTTTATAAATCCTAAGTGTCGACAACACCCTGGATGTGTCGACACCTACTCTGGATGTGTCGACACTAATTCTCTGAAGTGTCGACACTTATTGTCTAGATGTGTGGACACCATTTCTCTTAAATGTCGACACCACTTCTATGTGTCGACACAGACAACTCTGTGTGTCGACACTATTTTACTTAGCCAATTTTTTAAACTATTCTAAGTTTATCATTCCTAATTCAATTTTAAAATTATTGAATTTGGTTTCATCTAGGGGCTTAGTAAACATATCAGCTAACTGATTATCTGTCTTAACATACTCTAGGGAAAGGTCTCCTTTTTGTACATGTTCTCTAAGAAAATGGTACTTAATTTCTATGTGCTTAGTCCTACTATGGGAGACAGGATTATTTGCAATAGAAATGGCACTTGTAGAATCACAAAATAAATGTGTTCTACTTACTTGAATACCATAATCTTCTAGCTGGTGTTGAATTCATAGAAGTTGTGCACAACATCTTCCTGCAGCCACATACTCTGACTCAGCTGTGGAGATGGCCACATTGGTCTGCTTCTTACTGCTCCATGACACCAGCCTTCCACCTAGAAATTGACAGGTTCCTGTGGTACTCTTCCTATCTTCCTTGTAGCCTGCAAAATCTGCATCTGAATAACTTATCAGTACAAAATCTCCATTCCTAGGGTACCAAAGGCCTAGATAAGGTGTGCCCTTAAGATATCTCAATATCCTTTTGACTGCTGTCAGATGAGATTCTTTAGGGCAAGCTTTGTACCTAGCACAGACACATGTAGCATACATGATATCTGGTCTACTAGCAGTCAAATATAGTAGGGAACCAACTATCCCTCTATACAAAGTCTCATCTACAGGTTTCCCTGCATCATCTTTGCTTAGAGACATGCTTGACCCCATAGGAGTTTTCATGGTAGTGGATGATTCCATACCATACTTTTTTATCAACTCTAGGGTGAACTTAGACTGGCATATGGATAAACCATCTTCAGTCTGTCTAACTTGGAGACCCAAGAAGAACTTAAGTTCCCCCGTACTGCTTATTTCAAATTGTCCTTGCATAAGTTTTGCAAACTTTCTGCAAAGACTATTTTCTGTAGACCCAAATATTATGTCATCTACATATATTTGGACTAAGATAATCTTGCCTCTGGATTCCCTAAGGAATAGAGTCTTGTCTATTTTCCCCCTTGAGAATTTGTTCTCAATGAGGAAACTAGACAGGGTTTCCTACCAAGCCCTAGGGGCTTGTTTTAACCCATACAAAGCCTTCCTAAGTCTATATACATAATCAGGTTTAAGAGAATCAACAAAACCTCACGGCTGCTCTACATATACTTCTTCCTTCAGATTTCCATACAGAAAAGCTGACTTAACATCCATTTGATATACCTTGAACCCTTGGTATGTTGCATAGGCAAGGAACATCCTTATTGCCTCCAGTCTTGCTACTGGAGCAAAGGTTTGATCAAAATCAATACCTTCTTCCTGTCTATATCCCTTTGCAACAAGTCTAGCTTTATTCTTTATGATGATTCCATTCTCATCCAACTAGTTCCTAAAGATCCACTTAGTTCCAATAATGTTGTGGTCCTTGGGTTTAGGAACTAACTCCCAGACCTTGCATCTTTTGAACTGGTTCAGCTCCTCTTGCATGGCCTCAATCCAATGAGGGTCTAAGATTGCTTCTTCAAATTTCTTTGGCTCCACTTGGGATAGGAAACTAGAGTAAAGGACTGTACTCAGATTCCTGCTCCTTGTTTGCACTCCTTGTCTGGGATCTCCAATTATTTGATTGGGTGGGTGATCCTTTAAATGTCTATTTGCTGGAGGCAGCCTGTCTTCAGGTTGTACACCTTCATTCTCTTCATTTAGCTGCACCTCTTGGTCTTCTTCAGCATTAGGAGTATCTTGTACTCCCCCTGGACAGCAACCACCATCTTCCACTTGCTGACTTACAGTAGAACCTTCTGCAATGGTAAGCTTGTCCATCTTTTCAGTTATACCGGTAGAGCTACAAACACTACTTGGCAATTCATTGTTAATGAGCCTTGCTTCATCAAAAATTACATGTACAGGGAAACAGGGAAAATTATAGAAAATATGACCATGAATAGGAGAAGAAAACTTGGCAAGGGTAGGAGCACCACTTGCCTCAAATACCAGCGATTTATCTTGCACAACCCTTCCTCTCTCTCTCGGCTCCAGCCGTAACAGCACCTAACAGGATTCTAAAGTTTTAATGGCGGAGAAAGATCAAACCAGAAATTACGAGACCCCTAGAAAACCACGAAATTGAATTTCTTACCGTAAGAATGAAGGTCTAGGCGAGAGCACTCCAAATCCGCTTTCAGAATTGAATTACGTCCATTAACTCTCCCAGAATCGGCGTCTGAAGGGTAGCAGGGTTGGCGGTTTTACTTCCTCTCGAACAGGCAGCGGTTATACTCTTACGGGAAGGAGACGATGAAAAGACTCGTTTTTTGTCTAAGGCTTTATATATATATATACATGGACACGTCCTTTCAGACTTACTGCCACCTAAAAGCCATTCATTTCAAACTTTATGATGAATTATATGCATCCATTATTATTAACACCTCAAAACGACACGAAAACCGAACCATCTCCGATTCCGATGAAATTCACACCGTAGCTAAACACCCACGCTACGAACGCAACGACGAAGTCGAAATCAACTTTTGACGAACAAAACTCGGGCTATCTCTACCCGAAGCCAAAACACAAGCATCCCCCGAGAGGCCTCACCGGTCACCAGAACAGACCCGGCTTGCTAGGGGATCTTGCCAAAAAGTCTACCAATAACCACACGAGGAACCTAAATAGCTAAAACCACACTCTAACAAATGGCACATACCGAAAATGCGTCAATATAACGCCAAAAGAGAATTAAATAATCGCAGAAAATCGGGGGCGTTACACAAGTCTTCTTCAACTTCAACTCCAGGAGCTTACAAGGACAACAATCTCTGAATCAGTCAGAAGTTCCTAGATCATCTCAAGTCAAGGAAGAAGACCTACACCCTTAGAAAGGCTTCAAGTGATTTTTGAAGAAGCCTTGTGAACAACAATCAACTAAGTCTTCTCAGTTGTTTGAGAAAGAGAAGACATCATCAAATCTCTCTCCCCCTCTTGTATAAAGGATTTATTAACTCCCTTCAAAAGTTTTTTTTGGTTTTTGGCCACCTGATCAAAGCTCAATGGTGGCAGTCACATGATCAAAAACCTGCTAGTGGATTTCTACCAGGGTGGTAGAAGAGTGGATGTACCCAAGTTGGGGAACCACTATAAATTCTTGTGTTGTTTGGTTGCCCTTTTCTTGTTGTTCTTGTTGTGCCTGTGAAAGGTGATGAGTAGTTATTTATAAACATTTTACTACACATTTTAGTTTAATTTCTAAATATAATTTCTAATATTTTATGTAACTTATTGAATAAATGGTCTGTTTTTTTTTTTCTAAATAAATTTAAGTATATATTAAATACTATATTAGAATAAATATAAGTTGTTTAGATATAAGTTAAATAAAATATATAATTGTTATATTTATATAATATATATATATATATATCTTATAATAATAAAAATAAAAGTAGATTATAACTATTATAATAAATATTAAATATAATTGTATAGTTATAATGATAATTTAAATACTATATATATATAGATAATAAAATAACACTAGTATTTACTAGATAATCATAATTGTATTAATTAATAATAATGATAATCATAACTTATAATAATAATACTATATATATTTAATATATCATTATATATATAAAGTTAAACTTAAATATATATATTAATTATATTAATTAACTAAATTTAGGCATATATAAAAATATATACTATATAAAACTATACATATATATATATATGTAGATAAAAAATAATAATAATAATAAATAAAAAATATGACAAAATAATTTTATCATATCAATATATATATTATATGAAGTAAATTTATAACAAAATAAATAGATAATTAAGATAATTATTCTATATGTATAAATCTGGGAATACATAATATAAGTAATATGTTTCTGTGTTTGACAGAGATGATCAATTGGCTTGGAGGAATGGTATCTAGTTATTCTCTCTGGTTGCTTCGGGTCGAGACTAGGTCAACACATTTTTTTTGGATTTATTCCAGCTCGTCAGGACCCGTAACCCGCCAGCCCGTAACCTGCTACCAGGACCCGCAACCTGCTACCCGGACCCGCAACCCGCCAACCCGCCAGGACCATGCTTATCCAGCCAGCCAACTCAGCTACCAAGTCTGCTCCATCCTTATCCAAGCCGCCACATGTCAAGCAGTCCAATAGTCAGCTGCCGCCACATGTCAAGCTGTCCAATAGTCAGCTGCCCCACAAGCTGATTTTCAGCTTTTGCAAAAGCTGTTTGGCAGCTTTTGCATAAGCTGTTTGGCAACTTTTCCAAAATGTGCTTTTCCAAAAGCAATTTTTTTTCTATAAATAGAGAGTCGGAGCTTTGTAAAATTATTCGAACACCAGCAGATTCCTTAAGAACTATTAAGAACACATTTTTTTTGGATTTATTCCAGCCCGCCAACTCGCCAGGACCTGCAACCCGCCAACCCGTAACCTGCTACCAGGACCCGCAACCTGCTACACGGACCCGCAACCCGCCAACCCACCAGGACCATGCTTATCCAGCCAGCCAACTCAGCTACCAAGTCAGCTCCATCCTTATCCGAGCCGCCACATGTCAAGCTGTCCAATAGTCAGCTGCCCCATAAGCTGATTTTCAGCCTTTGCAAAAGCTGTTTGGCAGCTTTTCCATAAGCTGTTTGGCAACTTTTCCAAAATGTGCTTTTCCAAAAGCAATTTTTTCTATAAATAGAGAGTCAGAGCTTTGTAAAATTATTCGAACACCAGCAGATTCCTTAAGAACTGTTAGGATTCCCCAGCTCTCTGACAAAGAACTGGTAGTAGCTTTCAAGTATTCCAAGTTTTGGAAGTTGTAATAACTTTTGAATTTATAAAATAGAATGTTTCAATTTCAATTCTGAGTACTTTACAGTTTTATTTTCTGTTTTACTTTACTTTATTTTCTCATACTATCCTGAATGAAAGGCGAAGCTCTGCTTATGTCCTGGATTCAGATAGCGTGAAACTGCTTTCAAAATTATTTTTCGAAACCTTATTATTTCATACTATCTCGAATGAAAGGCTAGGCGAAAGCCTATGACCTGGATTAAGATAGTGTGAAAGCTTTTCAATAGTCTAAAGTTTACTACCCTATCCCGAATGAAAGGCGAAGCGAAAGCTTAAGTCCTGGATTAAGATAGATAGGTAGATATTATTTTTTGCACTTTATACCGCCCCCATCCTGATGAGAGGCTAAGAACCCTTAGCACTTGGTCAAGATGAGCTCTGGGCTGAATATTATTTTCAACTATTTCAACTCTACGTTCTAGTTATTCTAACTAGGGTTTACTGTTAATTTATCATATACCAGGTGAAGAGACACTACGTTTAACGTTAACCCGTTCTAAATGTAAGCCTCCCCGGTCGTACTTTCGAGTCAGTGATGCTACCAAAGGGACCCTCTCGTTAAGTTAGGTAATCAAGAAATAGAGTTGTTCTTTAATGGGTGAATTAATATTCTACCATAGTAATTCTGAAATCAAGGACTACCTTCTGAGTCCTTATCTTGATAAAACAACGTATTTATATTTTTTTTCTTTTATATTGTTTTCTATAAACTCCACTCCGTTCTTTCGATAAGATAATAGTCTGTTCTAAAAAGTAGAATAATTAACACTGATCCTAGGAAAAATACGACCTTGATATTTTCTATAAAATACTATACTCCTATGTGATAGGTACTCTTGCCTTAATCCACAGGATATAAGTAAGTAAAAAAAAGAGATAGACTTATATACGTAAAAGATTATATAACACCAAATCTATCCTCTTTAAATCAAAATTTACTTATCAAGCTTTTTGGCGACGTTGCCGGGGATCGTTTAGATGTGTTAATATTTGAAAATAAAAGAACGCTATTAATTTTATCTTTTCTTTTCTTGTTATTTAAAAACCTTAGTTTTTATAAAAATAAAACAAACATAAAATTCACTGAATTTAAAACTTTGTTTTTATAAAACCTAACTTTTTATTAACAATTTTATTAACCACTAACAAATTCTAACAAAAACCTAACATACTATTGTAACGTATTTTATATAAAACTCTTTTTATTATAAAACTAGTTTATAATAAAACTGCTTTTTATTATAAAATTTGTTTTATATAAAACCTTATTTTGAGTTATTTTCGTGTTTTAAGTCTTTTTTTGTGTGTTTGTATTTGTGTATATTTTTTAAAAATACGTAAGTTAAGTTTTATTTATATATAAAAACCTAACATCAAATTTAAGTGATAGGGTTTTATTTTATTTTTTAGTCTTTTTTAGTATATGACCCGCATAAGTCCATCTGATTTAAATCTTGAATTTGATCCTGAAATTGATTGCACCTTTCGCAGGCACCTCCGATCTCTGAATCAAGAGCTGGTATTAAATCTGGAAGGGATCGTAGGCACCGCACACGTACAAGAAATGGCAGCAGAACCACAACAAATGCCAGAGGTGGTCCCCCGCAGGACCATGTCTTATTATGCACGACCCAATTTAGATGACACCGGGTCTAGTATCATTCGTTCCAACAATTGTTAATAATAACTTCGAGATTAAAACGAGTATAATCCAAATGATCCAACATTCCGTTCAATTCGATGGATTGCCCGACCAAGATCTAAACACGCACTTGTCCAATTTTTTTTAGAAATATACGACACATTTAAGATAAATAACGTCACTGATGATGCCATCCGTCTTCACTTATTTCCTTTTTCGCTGCGAATGAAAGCCAAACAGTGGCTAGCTTCTCTTCCTAGAGGATCTATCACCACTTCGGCTGACATGACCGAGAAATTCCTCACAAAGTACTTTCCACCTGCAAAAATCACACGTCTGCGTGCAGATATTTCTTCCTTTGTGCAAGGCGAGTCCGAGTCTCTCTATGAGACTTGGGAACGTTTTAAGGAATACCTACGTCGGTGTCCACATCATACGCTACCAGCTTGGCTCTAGGTACAGACATTCTATAATGGCCTGAACACTCAGACCCGACAAGCCATTGATGCTGCCGCTGGGGGCAAGCTGAATAACAAAACCCCCGATGCCGCTCAAACCGTGTTTGAGGAGATGGCCATGAATGCGTACCAGTGGAACGTGCTGATGTCACGCCCTAAACAAGCTGGGCTCTATGAGCTCGACTCCTCTTCAAATTTAGCTCTCCAAGTAGAGTATCTGACTAGGCAACTGGCGGGGATGAGTGCTTCCTCCGCCTCTACATCTTGGAATCTGCCTAATTCAACAAATAGTAATAATGAAGAAGTCGACTATATGGGTAACTCATATAGAACTTCCTATAATCTGAATAATAAAAATAATAATAATTCTTATAATCCAGGATATAGGAATCATTCTAATTTTTTGTGGAGCAACCCCAATAATGCTCAACGCCCTCCGATTGCAAATCAAATTGGATTTGCACCGCAACCCCCACAACCACATACACCACCACCACAACCACACCAATTTAGGCCAACCCCGATAGAAGATATATTCACGAAATATGCCAGTATCAATGAGTCTAATATCCAGAACCTGACCGGATCAATTAAAAACTTAGAAACACAAATTGGACAATTATCAAAAATGCTATCGGAATGCTAACCTGGTAATTCGCCATGAAATATGGAACCAAATCCACAGGAAACTGTCCATTCCAGTAACCCACCAAGTTGATAAGCCGTCAAACTACGAAGTGGCAGGGAGCTACCACCACCCGTTAGGGTAGAAAAAGAAACAACGGTTAGCCCTCCTACACCACCTCCTGTTACGTCTCTGCCTCCTAAACCCCCGTGAATTGTTCCACCTCATGTTGTTTTACCTTATCCTTCGAAATTAAAAGATGAGTGAGAAGATGAACAGTATAAAATTTTTCTAAAAATGCTAAAACAAATTAAAATTAATATACCTTTCTGCGAGGCAATTACACAGATGCCTAAATACGCAAAATATTTAAAAGAGTTACTTTCAAATAAAAAGAAACTCGAAGATATTTCGAGTGTTTTCCTTAACGTCGAATGTTCAACCATTTTATTACATAAATTACCCCCAAAATGAAACGATCCGGGACGATTTTCCATCCCATGTCTCTTCGGTAATCTATTAATAAAAGATGTGTTAGCAGACTTAGGTGCTAGCAAAAATTTAATGCCCTACTCGCTCTTTCAGAAACTAGGATCAGGTAACCCCAACCCAACTAAAATTAGCATCCAGTTAGCAGGTCGTTCTATTAAATATCCAATAGGGATAGTAGAGGATGTTCTGGTCAAAATAGATAAGTTTATCTTCCCAGTAGACTTTGTTATACTTGACATAGAGGAAGACGCTGATGTTTCCATAAATCTCGGTCGTCCTTTTCTCGCAACCTCTCACACGATAATAGACATAAGTAACGGTAGACTTCTCTTACGAGTAGGAGATGACGAGATTACTATCGATATAGATCCCTCTATGAAAAATTCTTTAATAAACGACGATTCCTGCTATCTTGCGGAAGCATCTTTTGAGGAAAATGGTTTTCCCTATTATGATTTACTTTCAATAACTGTAGAAGAATCGAACAGGGCAGACTTACCCATTTCACAAGAAATGCCTACCGATGACCCTTTAAAACCTTTTATGTCCTTAACTTCTATAACTCTAAAAACCCCAACTTCGTATGAAAAACCACCAACCCTTGAGCTGAAAACACTTCCCGCACATTTAAAATAAGTTTTCCTTCAAGCCAAATCTAAACTCCATGTTATCATTTCTGCCGAATTAAATGATAAGAAAATGTCTGAATTAATAGAAGTGTTAAAAAAAATCTCCATGCATTAGCATGGAAAATTTCTGATATACAAGGACTCAACCCGTCTTTTTGTACGCATAAAATATTTCTTGAAGATAACCCTCGTAGATCTATCTAGCCCCAACGACGTTTAAATCCTAATATGAAGGATGTCATAAAAGCTGAAGTAATGAAATTATTAGATGAAGGAATTATCTATCCAATCTCAGATAGCACATGGGTTAGTCACGTACAAGTCGTCCCTAAGAAGTGCGGTATTACGGTAGTGCCAAATGCTAATAATGAACTAATTTCAACACGTACTGTTACGGGTTGGAGGATGTGCATCGACTATCGAAAATTAAATGATACCACCCGTAAAGATCACTTTCCATTACCGTTTATAGATCAAATATTAGAACGACTCTCGGGCCACTCATATTATTTTTTTCTCGATGGTTATTTAGGGTATTTACAAATCCCTATATCCCCTGAAGACCAAGAGAAAACTACGTTAACTTGCCCCTTTGGTACTTTCGCCTATAGGCGAATGCCGTTTGGACTTTGTAATGCGCTAGCTACATTTCAAAGATGTATGCTAGCTATTTTCGGCAAGTTAGTAGAGGACGTTATGGAAGTATTTATGGATGATTTCTCCATATTTGGAGACTCATTCCATACGTGTTTAGATAACCTCGCTCGTGTTCTTCAATGCTGTGAAGACACAAATTTAGTGTTGAACTGGGAGAAATGACACTTTATGGTTCGTGAAGGTTTAGTTCTCGGTCATAAAATTTCTTTCCAGGGAATCGAGGTCGATAAAGCCAAAATAGAAATAATTGAAAAACTTCCTCCTCAAACAAATGTAAAATCTATTCGAAGTTTCTTAGGCCATGCAGGTTGCTATAGACGGTTCATTCAAAATTTCTCTAAAATAACAAAACCGTTGACTCATTTATTAGAAAAAGAAGACCCATTTATATTCAATAGCGAATGCTTAATAGCATTCAATATTATTAAGGACAAACTTATCAACTCTCCTATTTTAGTAGCCCCAGACTAGTCCTTTGCTTTTGAGATCATGTGTGACGCGAGTGATTATGCGTTAGGAGCTATCTTAGGACAGCGAGTAGACAAATATTTCATCCTATCTATTATGCAAGTAAAACTCTCACATCCACACAAACCAATTACACGACCACGGAAATAGGAACTACTGGCGATTGTATTCGCATTTGACAAGTTTAGATCTTATATAACGCTACGAAAGTTATAGTTTTTACGGATCTTTCGGCTTTAAAATATTTACTAATTAAGGCAGACGCAAACCCCCTTTATTACGTTGGATACTCTTATTACAAGAATTTGATTTAGAGATCCGAGATAAAAAAGGTGCAGAGAATTTAACAGCCGATCAACTTTCTTGACTAGAGAATGTTGCAACAGATACACTCATGGAAGCTGACATCGAAGATAAATTCCCTGAATAAAGTCTCCTCGCCCTCAAAAAGGTAACAAACTCTTCTACTCCTTGGTTCGCAGACTTGGCTAACTATTTAGTTGCCCGAGTACTTCCAAAAGTTTTTACAATTCAAGAAAAGAGGAAATTATTTTCGGACTTAAAAATTTACTTTTGGGAAGACCCGTATTTATTCCGAGTCTGTGCCGACCAAGTAATTCGAAGATGTATTTCGAACGAGGAAGGAATAAAAATACTACGGCACTGCCACGAAGGACCAACTGGCGGACATTATCAAGACAACCGAACTGCACGTAAAGCCCTTGAAGCAGGCTTCTTTTGGCCTACTTTATTCAAGGACGCACAACAATTGGTAAGCATTTGCAACCACTGCCAACGGTCAGGTATCATTTCCCATCGGGACAAAATGCCCCAAAAGTTTTACTTAGAATGTGAAATTTTTGATCTGTTGGGCATAGATTTTGTAGGCCCTTTACCTCCTTCTTTTAAAAATCGTTATATCTTAGAAGCGTTCGATTACGTTTCACGATGGGCTGAAGCGCAAGCTTTTCCCACAGCTGACACGAGAGTCGTCGTTAAATTTCTGAAATCCTTATTTTCACGTTTTGGCACGCCTAGGGCTATAGTTAGCGATCGAGGTACTCATTTTTGTAACAACCAGATGGCTAAAGTGTTAGCCAAATATGGAGTTACTCATAAACTCGCTACCGCTTATCACCCCCAAACAAGCGGCCAAGTGGAGGTAGTCAATAGAGAACTAAAGCGCATATTAGAAAAGACTGTAGATACCAATCGAGAAGATTGGTCCCTCAAATTAGATGATGCACTTTGGGCCTACCGTACAACATTCAAAACTGCGATCGGTTGTACACCTTATCGTTTAGTATATGGAAAGGCATGTCACCTACCTGTAGAATTAGAACATCGCGCATACTGGGCGCTAAAATTTCATAACGTAGATACAAACTTAGCCGCCGAACAACGTAAATTTCAAATCAATGAACTTGTGGAATGGCGTGCAAATGCCTATGAAAATAATAAATTTTATAAAGAGCGATCTAAGTTTTATCATAATAGGAAAATTAAATTTCCAAAATCTTTTTCACCAGGTGATCTTGTCCTACTATATAACTAATGCTTTAAATTATTTCCAGGAAAATGAAAATCCCGATGGACCGGACCCTTTAGTGTTAAACAAATCTGGCCATATGGGACCGTTCTTATTTCTAACCCTGAACTAGGAACTTTCAAAGTAAACAGACAACGTTTAAAACTATATTTTACTTGGGACCCTTTTCAAAAAGAACCTGAAACCCTAATATTACTCCATAACATCAAGATATAAATTCACTTGTATATTTCCATCTTTTATGCTTTTGTATATTCTATACATATGCTTTTTCTGTCTTTATTTGTCACTTCATACCTATGCCAAACATAAGTATGGGGGTGCTTTTAGCCGCAATTTTTATCACTTTTATGTTATATTTTTCCTTTTAAATAAAAACACTGTTTATTTTATTACTCATCCAAAACAAGTCAAAATTTTCAAAACCATACTATTTATATACATTCCAAAAATCTGAGTTGATAAAAATGCAAATTATTCAATTTTCAAATTTACTATTCCTTCTCATAACTAGATAGATATAAATATCCGGAATAAACTTGTAAACCCTATCTTGTAAATTTCATTACAATCGGAGATATTATTTTAGCAAGCGTGCTTTAAAAATACATACATATACAATAGAAGCAAAACATATTATATTCACCAAACAATTTTAGACTGTAATTATCCTTACTCCATTCTTATCGAAATATAGGAAATACAAACTATTATAGTTGCTCTCAAAAGTTTTTATCCAACTCTTGAATATTTATTTATTTCTACTAGGCATGTTTTCTTACCCAAGCAAGTATCTAGGAGTATGTGCTCCTAGTAAAAGAAAAGATTTTATGTCAATGGAAATAAGATTTCATTCCGTACACATAGGCATCCAATAAATATGAAAAGATTATATGGAAAGGAGTATGTGATCCTCTAAATATACATTGGATTCAAATAAAAACTCAAGTATGCATTGTTTTTTTGCCACTTTGGAATTACATTCCTTAGTAGTTATAACAACGCATAACTTAGATAAAAAGATGATAGAATTCAAAAAATTTATCACTTCTACAAAAGCCTATTGTATAGGTAAATTCCACCATTCCAGAGTTGATATTCTATTTTTGTTTAAAATTTTGAGAGAGCATAAATAATAGGATGTATATTTTCCAACATATCTCGTATAAGATATAGTAATCATAAAGACAATCTACCCTTGTTATATCTGATTTTAATATGTGTTTACTATTTGTTTTCCAAAACTTTTTATGGCCATAAATTTTAACTCTGGTATCAATGATATATATACGATAGCATTTAACTCTTTATTCACCGGATTTTTATACTTGTTTTATCTTGAAGAATTAAATTGATAGCAAAAAGAAAATTTCCTAACTTGTAAATATACTCAACTCTACATTTGCTCTGGAATAGCAAAAATCAAGTATGGGGGTATTTGATGAGTAGTTATTTATAAACATTTTACTACACGTTTTAGTTTAATTTCTAAATATAATTTCTAATATTTTATGTAAATTATTGAATAAATGGTCTGTTTTTTTTCTAAATAAATTTAACTATATATTAAATACTATATTAGAACAAATATAAGTTGTTTAGATATAAGTTAAATAAAATATATAATTGTTATATTTATATAATATATATATATATATCTTATAATAATAAAAATAAAAGTAGATTATAACTATCATAATAAATATTAAATATAATTGTATAGTTATAATGATAATTTAAATACTATATATTTAGATAATAAAATAACTATAGTATTTATTAGATAATCATAATTGTATTAATTAATAATAATGATAATCATAACTTATAATAATAATACCATATATATTTAATATATCATTATATATATAAAGTTAAAATTAAACATATATATTAATTATATTAAATAATTAAATTTAGGCATATATAAAAATATATACTATATAAAACTATACATATATATATATATGTAGATAAAAAATAATAATAATAATAAATAAAAACTATGACAAAATAATTTTATCATATCAATATATATATTATATGAAGTAAATTTATAACAAAATAAATAGATAATTAAGATAATTTTTATATATGTATAAATCTGGAAATACATAATATAAGTAATATGTTTCTGGGTTTGACAGAAATGATCAATTGGCTTTGTGGAACGGTATCTAGTTATTCTCTCTGGTTGCTTGGCATCGAGATTAGGTCAACGCATTTTTTTTGGATTTATTCCAGCCCGCCAACTCGTCAGGACCCGCAACCCGCCAGCCAGCAACCTGCTACCAGGACCCGCAACCTGCTACCTGGACCCGCCAACCCGCCAGGACTATGCTTATCCAGCCAGCCAACTCAGCTACCAAGTGGCCTCCATCCTTATCCAAGCCGCCACATGTCAAGCTGTCCAATAGTCACCTGCCCCACAAGCTGATTTTCAGCTTTTGGAAAAGCTGTTTGGCCGCTTTTCCATAAGATGTTTGGCAACTTTTCCAAAACATGCTTTTCCAAAAGCAATTTTTTTTCTATAAATAGAGGGTCAAAACTTTGTAAAATTATTCGAACACCAGTAGATTCTTTAAGAACTGTTAGGATTTCCCAACTCTCTGACAAAGAACTGGTAGTAGCTTTCAAGTATTCCAAGTTCTGGAAGTTGTAATAACTTTTGAATTTATAAAATAGAATGTTTCAATTTCAATTCTGAGTACTTTACAGTTTTATTTTCTGTTTTACTTTACTTTATTTTCTCATACTATCCCGAATGAAAGGCGAAGCTGTGCTTATGTCCTGGATTAAGATAGCGTGAAACTGCTTTCAAAACTATTTTTCAAAACCTTATTATTCCATACTATCCCGAATGAAAGGCGAGGCAAAAGCCTATGACCTGGATTAAGATAGTGTGAAAGCTTTTCAATAGTTTAAATTTTACTACACTATCCCGAATGAAAGGCGAAGCGAAAGCTTAAGTCATGCATTAAGATAGATAGGTAGATATTATTTTTTGCACTTTATACCGCCCCCATCCTGATGAGAGGCTAAGAACCCTTAGCACTTGGTCAAGATGAGCTCTAGGCTGGATATTATTTTCAACTATTTCAACTCTACGTTCTAGTTATTCTAAATAGGATTTACTGTTAATTTATCATATACCAGGTGAAGAGACGCCACGTTTAACGTTAACCCGTTCTAAACGCAAGCCTCCCCGGTCGTACTTTCGAGTCAGTGATGCTGCCAAAGGGACCCTCTCATTAAGTTAGGTAATCAAGAAATAGAGTTGTTCTTTAATAGGTGAATTAATATTCTACCATAGTAATTTTGAAATCAAGGACAACCTTCTGAGTCCTTATCTTGATAAAACCACGTATTTATATTTTTCTTTCTTTTATATTGTTTTCTATAAACTCCACTCCGTTCTTTTGATAAGATAATAGTCCATTCTAAAAAGTAGAATAATTAACACCGATCCTAGAAAAAATACGACCTTGATATTTTCTATAAAATACTATACTCCTATTCGATAGGTATTCTTGCCTTAATGCACAGGATATAAGTAAGTAAAAAAAGAGATAAACTTATATATGTAAAAGATTATATAACACTAAATCTATCCTCTTTAAATCAAAGTTTACTTATCAATAGGTTAGTTTGCTGTGCTGTGGTAGATTAGATTATCTTTTCTTTCTTTTACTACTACTGGTATCACCGCCCCCCCCCCCTGATAATATTTAAAAAAAAAGCCAAAAGTTTTAACATACTCTATTCACCCCCCCCCCCCCCCTCTAGAGTAATCAGATCTAACCCCTTTCTTTTAATTGGTATCAGAGTAAGTTCCTTTGGTTGTACAAGCTAACGCTTGAATCAAAAGATCCTTTGTTAGATATGATCTTAGTTTGTTTATTGAGCAGTATGGAATAAAACAAAGACTATGCAAGCACCAGACCTTCAGTCTGCAACTTGAATAAATTTGTAATATGGAGGCAAGAATTAGGCTGTATATGAATTCCATTGATGAGGGCATATATAATTCTTTTTTGACAGGTGCTCCACAACCAACAACTGCTACTACATCTACTTCAACTTCAAGCACACATATTGTTCCACCACCTGAGTGGATAGATGCTTAGAAAAAGGTAAAGATTGCAGATGCAATGGCATTAATATATTGGCTCAGACTATGTCAGATGACATATTCCAAAAAGTTGTTGAGTGCACATTTACAAAAGCCATATGGGCTTCACTCAACTAGATGGTTGCTGGTTCAATTGATGAGAGAAAGGACAGGAGATAAACCCTTATCTCTCGGTATGAAAATTTCAAGGAAGATGAAGCTGAATCTGTTAGTGACATGTACAACAGATTAAGTTCAATTATCAGTGAGCTGAAGACCTTGGACAAAGACATCTCTCTAAGTAAGGTGAATGATAAGATCCTCATGTGCTTCCCGAGCTCATGGGATTCTAGGATATGGCCAATAAAGGAGTTTAGAAGTGTGAAGGAGATTTCCACAGAATCTCTTCTAGGAAAGCTCAAATCTTATGAGCAGTTGATCAAGTCTAGGGAAGCTGCAGAACAGAAGACTCCTACAATAACAAGGAAGTAGCAGAACATAGCTTTTAAAGATGCAGAAGAAACTGAAGATCCAACATCAAATGAAGAACTCCTGATTCTCTTAGCCAAGAGATTCTACAAAATGACAAAGAAGGACTTCAGGAGAAAGTCATCCAGGCATGATGACAAGCCCAGGTATGACAAAACACCCACTAAAGAAATTGTTTGCTTTGGGTGCACGAAACCAGGACACTTCATTTTAGAATGTCCTGAAAATCAAAAGAAGGAGAAAAAAAGAAAAAAGACTCCAAGAAGCATCACTACAACAAGCCTTCCTCCTGCAAGCACAAGAGAAAAGAGAAGTGTTTTGTTGCTGAAACCTGGAGTGACACTGAAGAAGAATCTTCATCTTCCAGCTCCAGTGAAGATGAAGAAGCAAAGGCAAGGGAAGATTTCCTTATGGCTATCAATGCCTCTTGCACTCCATCAGATGCTGAGGGACAAACAGAAGAGTCAAACAATGAAGAATCTGATTCAGAAATAGATCAGGTACTATCTTCCTTTGACTAGAATTCTGATAACTTTAAAACTGAATTTAAATACATGTGTATAGATTTAATAAACTCAGAAAAAGAAATTAAAACACTTAGTGATAAATTAACTGATCATGAAAATCTTGTCTCTGAAAATATTAAATTAAAAGATGAACTAACTTTAGCTCAAAAACAAATAATATCATTAAAATATGAATTAACTGAGGCTAGGAAACTTGAAGAATCCCTAAATGGGATAAGCATCAAGTTGATGGACATCATGAGCATAGTTAATGCCAGGTTAAATGGCAAGCTAGGCTTAGGTGCATCATCAAGCCAACCCCCACTAATTCAAAGAAATATTCTGACAACTCTAATTAAATTTGTTTTTGAAAAAGGAAAAGAGAAAATAGATAATGATAAAAATGTTAAACCAACTGAATTAAAGCCAAAGAATAAGAAAAGGAAACAGAATAAGAAAAATCCTAACTACAACAATGTTCAATAGATTTCGCCGAACTCCGATCGACGAAATGTGTACAGTTCTTCAAACTCAAGTCGACGAACTCCGAACATTGATTTCTATTATAATAATTCGTTGAACTACGATCAAAGAAACCAGTATGGTTCGTCGAACAGAAATCAACGATTTTGGTGCCTAGTGAATGGATATTCTCATTCTCTAAGTGGAGTTCGACAAACTCATCCCCATTTGTCGAACTCAGATCGATGAACTCACTTGAATTCGTCGAACCCAGTTCAAGTTAACAGAAATGTTAATTTCTCTAAAACTCATAACCAACCAAAATCTTCTTTTAATCAATTTAACCAATGGATTATACCACCTAGAAGATATTACCCTTTAAGTTACAAATGTCAACCAGAATACTCTTATATCTCTAGTTTTAGTTATATGAAGAAAGAAGGACCCTAGGTAAACTGGGTCAAGAACAACTAATCTATTTCTTTGCAGGTGAAAGATTGTAACGCCCTTAAACTCAAAAGAGGGACGGGTGGCATTTTGAGCATGTTTCGGACTTGGTAAAGGCCACACGGCCTGGGATACGGGCATGTCCCAGGGGCGTGTCATGCTCGGGTTCGATGATGGTCGTGTGGTCGTCGATTTTGCATTCGACAATCATCTAACAGCGAACACGGCCTGAGACACGGGCATGACCCAGGTCGTGTCCTACTCGGGTAATTTGCCGAGTTATGTCGGGGGAGAAATACGGCCTGGAGCGCAGGCTTGTTCGGGTATGACACGGGTGTGTCAAATGGGACAAGGGCATGTCGAATACCCGTACTCTTCTTGGGTTGGTGTTTGTCCTATGTCGATGGAGGAACACGCCCCGCTATACGGGCGTGTACTGGATGACACGGGCGTGTCAAGCCTGACACAGGCATATCGAGAGCCCGTGTTCTTTTTAGGATGCGATGGTTTCAGTATCGACTGAGTCACATGTCCTTGGACACGGGCGTGTCATAAGCCGTGTTCGGCCCAGGTTTTGGATTTTAAGTGCGAATCGTGGCCGTCCGTTTCCTTCCTTTGGGATATAAGGGTCCTGGCTTATCCTGGCAGGGTATAACCCGGGAATAGGGTTTAGAAACCCTCACTCTATTTGGTTTTTCTCTTTCTAAGATTTCTAGAGAGAGTGGAGAGCAAGGAAGAAGAAGGAGGAGAGATCTGGTCGCCGGTGGATCTTCGAAGCCCCAAATCGCAAGTCGAGTTCGGATCCATAGAGGCGAGGATGTTGAGGTGTTTTTCATCCACATAGATCTTCATGGTGCCAAAGAGGAATGCAAGGGTAACGATTCTCATCTTGGACCTGTGAAGTCCTATTTTACCTTGCATAGGAAGCCCGCTCTCGCGAGTTTGCGGTGAGTGTGAGGTGTTCCTTCGGGTAGACATGAATAGTCCCCGTTGTTTTGCATGTAGAGTCCGTAATCGAGAAACGGACATAGGCATGATGTGTAAAGCCTACCCAGACAAGTTGGTCTGGATCAGTGATCTTGCATTGTATGAATAGCCAGAGAAGACTCCGCGCAGATGATTGTTTTTCGGGTTTTCTACGCGGTAGATTGCAATAGGTAGCCTTGGGGACTAACTCCAAGGTGCACCCAGAAAACTGGGCAGATGCGTGATTCTGCCAACTTGGTGGCCTGGGAGCCAACTTGCACATAACTATGTTATGTGAAGTGTGTGATCGGATTGGGAGTCGGGGAAGCTTAACCCGCACATATGACTTAAATTAACGTTGCGGTGTGAGCAACAGGTTTGGCGGAACCGTACCCGCTCTATATCATTCTGTTAGAGAGACCTAAATTATGTGGTACTCACAGTTGGCATAGATGGAGGGTCTTGGGCAAAGGCCGGAAAGACCATAATGCTCACGAGAATTGTTGTTCAAGGGGCGGTGGTGAGACCGCGGACTTTGACCGGGTTCACCGAGAATGTTCCCTGAGAGCATGGGGTGTGTGGCCGTGCGAGCATACGCTTGTGATGATGTAAAATTTCTCTATTATATGGCTATGCTAATAAAGTGCAGGGAAGGAGCATCGCCGCCCCGAGTTTAGGGGCGGGATCGTTATAATTTGGTCAGATTAGCTGAATGTTGCTTTTGTTTGTCACCACTTTGATGGATTGTTGCTTGCAGATGCTACGGAGCTGAGTGGAAAATAGCAAGCAAAAGCCCTTGTTGCTGAGATGGCCCTCTAAGGCCTAATTATGATATTTTTCCTTTTATTCTCATGTATGATCGGCCTGCGTTCCGAGGTTTGGAAGACACTTATATTTGAGTAAACTATTGTAAGGCCATAAGGCCAAGTACTTGTCTATTTGTACGTTCATTCCTGTTGGGTTTATGTAGTGGACATTCATGCTGTTGGCTGGGACCTTATTATGCAACTTTTAAATTGCTTCTGCTAGAATGTACTCTATGTGGAACGTTGGTTATTGACAGGATGGTTTCCATTGCGTAACCTTTAGGTCTGTCTGTGGTATATGGCGTCGGGCCTCGACGGGACCTACTGCTATATGTTATGCGACGGATAGGGGGTGTTACAGTTTGGACTATCCCACCACAGAGCAACAGTGGTACCTGGATAGAGGCTATTCTAAACACATGACTGGAAACTAGGATAACCTAATCAACTTCAAGTCCAAGTTAGGACCAAAAGTAATATTTGGTGACTCCAATTATGGCCAGATTGAAGGCTATGGAAAGGTCAAGATTGGAGCTGTCACCTTCAGGAAGGTTGCATATGTAAATTGACTGAAGCATAACCTCATTTCCATAAGTCAATTATGTGATGAAAGGTTTCAGGTATCCTTTAATAAAACCTCCTGTATTATTACTTCTTTAGATAACCATGTAATTTTGATTGGCACGAGAGTAGAAAACATTTACATAGTAAATTTCAAGTCAGCTAAATCTGAAAAATGTTTATTTAATCAAACTAGCAATAATAATAATGACCTTTGGCATAGGAGATTAGGTCATGTAAATCTAAAAAATATTGCCAAACTATCTAGGGACAATCTTGTTTGAGGATTGCCTTCTTGCCCTTACAAGAATTAAAGACTTTGCAAGGCCTGTCAATTAGGCAAGCAAAGTAAAAGTAGTTTTAAATCAGTAAATATGAGTGACTCACCTAGAATATTATACTTACTACATATGGACCTTTTTGGCCCTATTGCAGTACAATTTCTAGGAGGGAAATCTTATACTTTAGTGATTGTAGATAACTTCTCTAGATTCACTTGTGTATTCTTTCTGAGATCTAAGTCCGATAACTTCAAGGTTTTTACAGATTTTCTCAAGAACATACAAATTGAGTACTCTACTCCAGTTGTATTGATCAGAAGTGATCATGGTACTGAGTTTGAGTCTCTTCTTATACAGGAGTTCTTTGAGAAGGAAGGTATCAGGCACTGCTTCTCAGCTCCTAGAAAACCTTAACGAAATGGGGTTGCTGAAAGGAAGAATAGAACTCTAATTAAATCTACATGCACATTAGCTGAAGATGCTCATTTGCCCCTATCCTTTTGGGCAGAGACTGTGAGCACATCAAATTATGTACTGAATCGAAGTCTTATACACAAGTTTAAGAATAAGACTCCTTATAAGCTACTTAAAGGAAATAAACCTAAAGTAGACTATTTTAAAAATTTTGGTTGCTTATGTTACATTCACTACAACAATAAGAAACACATTATAAAATTTGAAGCCATGGTTAAAATGGGAATTTTTCTTGGATATTCCCAAGTAAGAAAGGCTTATAGGGTCTTAAATAAATCTAACATGAAAATTGAAGAATTTGTACATCTTTCATTTGATGAAACAAACATGTTTAACAAGGAGAAAGAAATTTCTACCAGTAACTCTTTACAGGAACCAAATTTGCGTGAGAAGTTAAATAAACCGACACTCACCAATGAGGCTGTTAGCCAACCTTCTCCACATATTGCTGAAGGCAGTGAAGAAGAAGACAGTGAAATCAGTGAAGAACCTCCAACAGCAACTATAATTCGATAAGAGGAATTTATTCCGTAAGCTGTTGCTCAACCAACTCCACCTATTGAATTTGTCACACTTAGAGATCACCCTGTATCTCAAGTGATTTGAGACATTCCAGTTGGTGTGCAGACTAAGCATTAACTCAACCAAGACTTGATGCATGACTGCTTCATTTCTCAAATTGAGCCCCAATCCATTAAAGATGCAGAGCAAGATCGCCACTGGATCATTGCAATGCATGAGGAGCTCAACCAATTTGAGAGATGCAGAGTTTGGGATTTAGTTCCAAGACCAAAAGACTACCCAGTCATTGGAACTAAATGGATATTTAGGAACAAACTAGATGCCCAAGGTATTATAATAAGGAACAAGGCAAGGCTGGTTGCTCAAGGCTATAGGTAAGAGGAAGGGATTGATTATAACCAGACTTTTGCACCTGTTGCACGGTTGGAAGCAATCAGAATCTTCCTTGCATATGCCGCCTACAAAAAGTTCAAAGTGTATTAAATGGATGTCAAGAGTGCATTCTTGAATGGTGAACTTAAAGAAAAGTTTATGTGGAGCAACCACCAGGTTTTATCTCTCCAACTCATCCCTCTTATGTCTTTAAATTGCATAAAGCTCTCTATGGTTTAAAGCTTGGTATGAAACATAGCTAGCTTTCTTCTAGAGCATAAGTTTTCTAGGGGCATTGTAGATAGGACATTATTCACTAGACACCATAAGGATCAAATTTTATTAGTACAAATCTATGTAGATGACATTATTTTTGGTTCTACAGATTCCAAACTATGCAAGAGTTCTCTGACCTCATGCATTCAAAGTTTGAAATTAGTAGCATGGGTGAGCTCTCCTACTTCCTTGGTCTCCAAGTGAAGCAGCTACCTGATGGCATCTTTATATCCCAATCTAAGTATGATAAGGAGCTAATCACAATGTTTGGGATGTCAGATGCCTCAGCCAAGAAAACACATATGGCTACAAATGCTGTAATTGACTCTGAGGAACATAGGAAACCTATTGATCAGAAATTATATAGGGCCATTGTTGGGTACCTGTTATACCTTACAGTAAGTAGACCAGACATCATGTTTGCTACATATCTTTGAACTAGGTTCCAGGTGAACCCTAAAGAATCTCACCTTATTTTCTTAAAAAGGATTTTAAGATATATAAAGAGTTGTCCTAGTCTAGGACTCTGGTATCCAACTGAGTGAGAGTTTGAGTTGACTGGATACTCAGATGTTGACTTTGCTAGATGTAGAGTGGATAGAAAAAGTACCTCAGGGACATGGCAGTTCCTTGGTATGAGATTAGTATCTTGGTTTTACAAAAAGCAGTCATCTTTGTCTACTTCAACTGCTAAAGCAGAATACAAAGCAACTGGAAGTTGTTGTTCCCAGATCATGTGGATTCAAAACCATCTCCTAGATTATGGGTTCAACTTAAATAATTCAACTTTACTATATGACAACACAAGTGCAATTTCCATTGCTCAAAATCCAATGCATCACAGTAGAACTAAGCATATAGACATTAGATAACATTTCATTAGAGTGTATGGACAAAAATAAAATTAAGCTTGTCTACATCTACACTGATTTGTAAAGAGCAAATATCTTTACCAAACCCTTGGATGAGAGGAACCATCTGTTCTTTATAAATCAGCTTCGTATGATCAATGGAGAGGCCTTAATTTAAATTTCTGTCTGCAATCGAAGAATTTGCCTCAATTCGTCGAATGGAGATCGATGAACTGAGAAGAGTTTTAGAGAAATTCGTCGAACGGAGATCGACGAACTCTCTATGTGTGAAGATATTTTCATCGACCAGAGATCGACGATATTGCTTCAGAAATTTTTCATCGAACTGAGATCGACGAAATGTTTTCACTTCTTCTGACTGAGATCGACGAATTCTTTTATCAATAAAATATTTCGTCGAACTTAGATCGAAGAATTTTTATTTTTCGTCGGACAGAGTCTGCCGCATTATATTCTGAAAACCATATATCTAGGTTTTCTTCAAGCTCCGTCCCGTGCTTTCTGTTCCTTTGCACTTGATCTCTGTTTTTCTTATGCAGGCGAACTAATGGCGATTCTGGCAAACATACTTGCTGCGATCAAATTCGACATGGTTTTTACATCGACTTCGAATCATTCCAGCACTCTGACCAGATTTTTTTGGAAATTCTGAAATTGTTAGAGGAACAAAATCTGAAAAACTTCATGACCAACCGCATCAAGATAGCAATGACTGAGATTAAGGAATGTGTGTTCACATCTACAAGATCAGAGGTAAATACAATGACAGGGACAATATCCGATAACGCAGTTTCTCTTTACCCCACTATTCTATCTGAGATTTTTGGTTTGCTGAATGGTAATGAAGAAATAGAGATGGATAGCAATGAGTATGAAAATATGTTGACAAAGATGGGTCACTCTGGAGAAAACCCAAATAAACTACTGAAGAAAAATTTATCCGCTGAGTATAAATTTTTGGCGGATGTTGTCGGCAGGGTTCTATTGGGCAAACACACCGCACACGATTACATCACAAGGAACCAGTTCCTTATGATGTGTGCTCTGGTTAACAAGAAATAGACAAAATGGGGTCAGATATTGTTTGATATAATAAAAAAGAAAAATAATAAGAAGGAAGTTCGCTTTGGAAGGATTCTAGGAATAGTCCTTCAAGAAAAGGCTACTGAACTACTGGTCTCCATGATAGTGTTCATAAATGCCTCAAAAAGGGTCACATCTGCACTTTTTGGCAGATGGGAGAGGAAAATCACACAGCCATCTAAGGCTTCATCCTCCTCCAGGACTTCTGAGAGCACCAGGGGAATAACAGCCGCTCCTCCACCTCCAGAAGAAATTCCTCCTTCCACCCACATTCATTCCCATCATTGTCAGCAACAACCATCATCTTCTCCAATTCATACTCCACCAACTCAACAACAGCATCAACCCTCAGCAGTTCCATCTTCAGAGCATACCACACCACCTCTATCTCCACGTCCACATTATTCACCTCAAATTAATATCTCTGAAATACCATCTACCTCAATTCAGGAACCATCTTTCAATCTTCTATCTCCTCAACCATCTCCACATAAATCTCCAATTCAAGAACCTATTTCCTCCCTCACAACCATAGTAAAACCTTCTACCACTGCAACTCTTTCAACTGATATCCCTTCAGTCATCCACACTGACATACCATCTACACTCCAGACTACACACATATAGATCTTTCCAGTCTATTCTCTATGTGTTCAAACTTTGGACATCACACTCCTTACTCCTCCTCTCCTCCAAAATTCCTCTATCTCAATTTTTCTGACATAGCTAAAGCCTTCTAGCATTTATTTATCCCACTCTTGAAAATGCATAGCCACTATTACTGCTCCCCTTTCTGCTTCCATCACTTCTCTTTCTTCTAGAATTGCTGCTCTGTCCTCTATCCTCTCTTTTGGAGGACAGGCTTCAGGACCCCATTAAAATAGTCAGGAGTAGATGCTCTATGAAGAAGCTCCAGTTCCCCCCTGTACAACAGCAGAAGCAGCAGCAGTAGATTTTGAAATGACTGATGACTCAGCAGAAACAGCTCCTCCTACAGATATAATTGATTTACTTGATTCTGATACATTGATGGATGACACAGCTACAACATAAATAAATACTGTTGGTGATTATATTATAAATCCCACAGTTAATTTGAATTCTTTGCTAGATTCTTTCAGTATTGCTTACAAGGATTGTATCCCTAGTTCTTCTCATCAGCCTTCTATGGCTATTGTACCATACACTTCACCAATAAGCGTCACGGTTGCTAAGCAACTTAAGGAAAGTTTTGCAAGAACATAGCATACAAAAGTATCAACCCCTCCAAAGGCTATCTCACCTCCTACATACAAGATGGATGATGGTCCTGTACCAGAGTTAGATGATATCATTCTTGCTGATATTGAAGAAGAAAATAAATTAGTTGCTGAAAGCACTATAGTGATAGATATTCCAGCTCTTCCAGAAACTTCAGTGTCTCCTCAGGCTGAAAAACAAATTTCTCAAGACATTCTGAAGGCTCTTGATGACCTATATGATAATCCTCAGTGATCTTTTGATGATGAAGATGAAGATGATTTTGATGATTCTGGCAATACTAAAGCTAAGAAGAAGACTGCTAAGAAGAGACAGGCTACTCCAAAAGCTGCTCATATGCTTAATCCCTCTCATGATACTCCTTACTATATTATGCAGTATATCACCCCATATCCAGGGAAGCCAACATGGATGTGGTTATCCAAGAATGAGCAAAAGGACAGGAAGAAAAGTAGGAGGTACTCTCCTCCTTCTCATTCTCAAAGGAACTGGAGAGGTCCTCCTCCTCCTCCTTCTGGTGCTTCAGGTAACATCTCTCAAAGGTCTACTCCATATGCTAGAACATATCAAAGACAACCTGATAGATCCTCAATATCACATGGAAGCAGCTAATAAAGGTATTTTAGCAGCAGCAGATAACATCCGCAACAATAAGCATCTGAAATTGAAAAAGCTAATAGTCCAAAAAGGCCAGATTCTCCTCCAATCCCATTTATGGATCCTGAAACAGAAAATACTACAAGAATGGCCAGATTCCAAGAGCTTGTTGGATTATTAATGATTAATAAAGCTAAAGTTGAAGGCAGAGATCCTACTTAATACTCAACAATGTCATCTTACAGAAAGGAAGAATTGAAAAGGTATGATAAGGCTAACAAATTTTTCAATGTTGATGCTTACATGAATCTGCATCCAGAGGCTGTTGTACCCAGAGCTACTTCTCTCAACATAGTTGGTGCTACTGACATGACCATGTCCAAAAGAGATACAGCCAATCCTAATAGAGAAATCAAATTCGCACAGCCCTCTGAGAAAGACAAAGCTGACAAGAAAAAGCAGTAGAAGAAGAAATGAATTTCTTGTTTTGTTTTGATTTTCTGAAGTTTATTTATTTTCTGTCACAAAGCTACTATCTATGCTGAATGTTTCAATTTTCTGCCAGATATATTTATTCTGCTTTGTGAATTTTTGTCTTTCAATTATAATAGTGACTTCCCTCAAATTGGTGGAGATTGTTGGATCCCTAGTTGGATTTGGGTTAGGTTCCCTAATTAGGATGTCTGACCCATAAATGTATAGCCAGGGTCAAGTGTTTTGAGTCTTAGATTTTAGGCTAAGTCTTTAGGTTCAACCTTACATGGACCAGCTAGCAGAAGACCTCAGATTGACTCAAGTCTTAGAAGAAATCAAGTTCAGTATATAAGTTCGACGTTCTTCAAACTCAGCTCAATGATCATCGAATGCTGATCGCCGAACTCAGAGTTAATTCTCTGAGTTGATCTCGATGATATTCGAGCTCAGGTCGACGAAGTCTGGATTTCAACTTCAACACATTCTTTCCAGATTACTTTAGCTGAACTCAACTCGACGAAGCTAGATTATCAGCTCGACGAACTTGGAGCGGAGAATTGGCAAGTTATTCACAGAATGCAGTTCCCTGTGCTCAGCTCGACAAATAAGTTTTATCAGGTCTATGAAGAGGATTTCTCAGCTCGACGAACTTGAATCTCAGGTCGACGAAATTTGTTCTTTGGTCAATGATTTCTGTTGCAGTTCCATACTTAGAGTTTCCTCATTTTCTGTCCTTATTCCATATTATTTAGCATTAATTTCCTGAGTAATTAATGCATATATTCTCTGAATATAGCCATTATTGCCAGCATTAATTATGGTCTTCATTAGGTTAATTACTTGCTTAATTAATTGGGACAGTTGGGGAAACTCATTAAAGAAAATATTCTCCAGCCGATTTTCATTCTCCAAGCAGTTAGCATTCAATGCAGAGAATTCAAAATTCAAAGGAGAAATTCGACAGAGAATATAAAAGGGATTTTCTTTTTCAGAAGATGACCCAAGACAAGAAGTAGAAACAGATACACAGAACCAGGGAATACAGAAACAACACTCAGACATTCTCAATGCTGAAAACACATTGTTTTATTCTTGATCTTTCTAAAGAAGAAGAAGAACAACAATCACTATCAAGAGTATTCTTCAACTTCAACTCCAGGGGCTTTCAAGGACAACAATCTCTGAATCAGTCAGAAGTTCCTGGATCATCTCAAGTAAAGGAAGAAGACCTACACCCTGAGCAAGGCTTCAAGTGATTTCTGAAGAAGCCTTGACAACAGCAATCCACTAAGTCTTCTCAGTTGTTTGAGAAAGAGAATACATCATCAAATCTCTCCCCCTCATGTATAAAGGGTTTATTAACTCCCTTCAAAAGTTTATTTTGGTTTTTGGGCACCTAATCAAAAGCTCAAAGGTGACAGTCACCTGATCAAAGTCCTGCTAGTGGATTCCTACCAGGGTGGTAGAAGAGTGGATATACCCAGGTTAGGGAACCACTATAAATTCTTGTGTTGTTTGGTTACCCTTTTTCTTATTGTTCTTGCTGTGGCTGTGATAGGCTAGTTTGTTGTGCTGTGGTAGTTTAGATTTTCTTTTCTTTCTTTTACTACTACTGGTATCACCTATTTTATTTACTATGATAATATTTAAAAAAATAGCCAAAAGTTTCCACATACTCTATTCACACCCCTCCCCCTCTAGAGTAATCAGATCTAACTCCTTTCTTTCACAATTCATCTTAGTATATAGGGCTTTGACTTTTTCAAATAGGAGGAGATTGTTGGGTATTGTATCCACAATAAACCTGATTTGAAGAAGTCCCCCTTGAACTATGATGAATTGAGTTTTTATATGATGCTGCATTTTAGTTATGAACTTTCAAGACTTTAATTGCTAAGTTCAAACAAATGTCAGATTACAATGGGTCATACAAAAAGGACTATGCAATATAATTCCTCATTATGTAGGATATAGTGTTAACTCATGTGTAATCTCCATATTGTGGTCTGCTTCATCTCCAAGTGCAATTGAAGAATCAAGGAAGGGATACCGGCTTAGTTCAATTCCGTCAGAATTTTTCCTTAGTACAATTCATTGAGAACACACCTACATACTCGTGTCATTTGTCGACACCTTATGTGAGCACTCATTTAATTGATCGAGTTTACTCGATAAGTTTCTGAAGGTCTCAAAGATCGTTCTGATTTGGCTAAGTAAAATTCCTTGAGAGATCATTTGATCTCTGTTGAATACTCGACAAATTTGTCTAGTACCCTCGAGATGCCACATAAACACTGAACACAAGTTTTATTCTGATTCATTTTTAGCCAAGCCTTTCTCTTCAAATGGACTCGAGTAAATCATCGAGTGATTGAGGAATTCATCAAGTGTTCTTGAGAGGTCACATGAAGACTCGACGAATGGACTTAACAAATATTCTTTTTGAATTTTGTGATGGCTTTCCTTTAGGGCATCCGCCATGCACAGCATATGTGGAGCTCCGCCCTGAAGTCTAGTTGTAGCCGTTATAAGAGGATCACTATATATATTCAAGGGCTAATTTCAGTCAACCCTAATCGTGATCAAACAAGAAAAAATGCAAGTTCTATTTTGTCGGCTGATTCGTTCGCACACAAAAGATCTCGTCCCTGACTTCCCAAAATCACGATTCCACTTGAAGAAAGTTTCAACCAGATCTCTACTCTTAATTTCTCTAATAATTTCTCCAAGATCTATTCAATACTCAGATCAGATCTAGTTTTCAAGTCCTCAATCAAGTCTTCTGCTTCTACGTTTACTTCAAGATTTTCATTTCAACAAGGAAGAAGATTGATTCACTTAGATCGAGCATAGGAGAGGTTGTTCTCCGAGTTTTTGAAGAAGACGTTGAATCCGAGCTTGTAGGAGTTGAAGACTTCGAGGTGTAAGATTTTTTGAAATCTGAGATTGGTAAAGTATCTGAGTGTTGCCCAAAGTGTTAGATAGGCAAGGCAGGATAATGGACGTACCCATTTTATGGAACCAATGTAAATCCATGTGTTTGTGTTGTGTGTTCTTTGATTCTGTATGCATACTTTTAAAGTATTTTTATTCTAATTAAAGACATAGAATTCACCTATTCACCCCCCCCTCTAGGTGATTTGGGTAGACAACTAGATACTTTCAATCTTCATAAGGCTAATATCGGCTGCATTGAGTGTATCTGCCAGAAGCTTCAAAAGGCCAATATCCACCGCATCGACTGCATGCTTCTAGTCGATATAAAAACCTTCCAGTCGACATAATATTTAGTTAATTTCAATAACTTGTAATCGATATGCCTACCATCCAGTCGACAAAGTACTTTGTTTCTTTTTTATTACTTCTAGTTGATATATGGACCTTCCAGTTGACAAAAGACTTGGCTAATTTCTTTTTGCTTTTAGTCTCTCTGTTGACCTTCCATTCAATAAAAGACTTACATAATTTCTTAAATTCGATATGAATCTAGCTCAACAATGATAATCACAAAATCCTAGGGCTTCTACAGAGCCCGAGTCAACTCCCGGTGACACAAAACACTTATGAGGGGCCACGCTCAAATTGGGATGTCACAATTTAGAGCTTAATGGATGAGGCATGTTTAATATAGCTTGGCTTTGCCTCAATGAGCATTTATGAGTATGTTTTCTCCATTAGGGATTGTTGGGAGTCCAATTGGGGTTGGAGGTCTATTTTATGTCAGGAGGTGTTTTAACAGGGTTTTTTGTGCATTCACTAACTTAGTGATATAGGCTGAATTACTCTAGGTGTGATTTGATCTAATTAGGGCTCCAAAAACTGAGACATATGTTGTATTTGGTCAATCCTAAGATTATATTAGTGCTCTTATTATTTTAGGGTTTAGGGCCCACCATCTCTCCAAGCTAGAGCCTCAAACTTCTTGGGTCCCTAAACAATATGTGATGTTATAGATCCATTAAATCTAAAACAAATTTCTTTCCAAAAAATTTGGTTAGCTCTAGCAGAAAACGTTGGAAAATAATTTATGACCCCACTCTTAGTGTTTTTGGATTTTACTATGGAACTATGGTCGAAGTGCACCTCTTCTATTTATAATTATCCCATGGAAAAAGAACTTTCTCTTACTATAGAGATTCTAGCAGGCCTAGTCATTAATTGGTTTTGCTCAAGTTATATTATTTCATTTGTCAATAATGTTGTTCTATGGAGTGGGAATGGGAGCATAAATTATGCAACAACTACTCATATTTGTTAACAATTGTAACTTTGGAATTACACAAGGTGTAACCCATTTATTTTTGATAAAACCCTTTCGTTATTAAGTTGGATATTTCCTTCACCCTTAACTGTGAGAAGCTAATTAAGTGGTCACACTCCAACATTTTTGATCTTTAGCAACACATACTTGGCAACATTTAAAAAAATATTGTTTAAATCTATATAGAAAATAGTTTATAAGTACAACAATACATTGTCATCTTTAAGGAACAATTTTACTGCAGCATTGAATAAATATTTTTAAAGCCTTATAGGGAACATTTCTGAAATGGTGTAGTGGAGGGTTTACTTTAGACAATAGTTATTACAGGTTGCCTTTAAAAAAATAATTTTTAACTGGTTTAGATATATTGCCTAATCATTATCAACTCATTTAAATGCGTTTGTGTGGATGTGTGCAAGTGCATATAAATTTATTTGAGAGTGTATTTTTGTAAGTGTGTATGTATGTCGAATTTGATGGTGTGTTTGTGTGTATGTGTATATTACTGTTAGTATGTTTATGTGTGTATGTGTATCTGTGTGTGTGGGTTTGAATGTGTGTGTGTGTGTGTGTGTTTATATTGAAGTGTGTATGCGTGTGTATTTATTGTAGTGTGAATTTATGTATTTGTTATAATGTAATTTGTGTGTTTCTTTGTGTTTGTATATGTGTGGATAATGTCAATATTCAAGATTTGAAAGCAAAATATGATGAGAAAGGAGTGGATTAATTTGCCTCATTGCGGTGAAGATTATATTAACGGTGTTAATTATTTCTTGGATGTTGCATTCACTAAAGGGTTATACGAAGGAGAAGATATTTTATATCCATGAGCTATCTATTGCAAAGCTATATGGGGTATAAGAGACATGGTGTTTGACAAATTGATAAGTAAAGGTTTTGTAAAAGGCTACAAAGTTTGGATTTATCATGGGGAAGAGATTAAATAGGTTGGTGATCAAGACACAAATGCAAATATCACTTCTGATGTTATTGATGACTTACTGTCTGAGACATTTGAAGATGTTGTTCAAGAAGATGGAGTACATGATGGCCTAAATGAAGATGACAATAATTTTTATAAATTTTTTGAGAAAGCAAATCAGGAATTATATTCAGGTTGTCAAAAATTCTCAACACTATCTTTTACTATTCAGCTGTATTTACTAAAATGTATTCATTGATGGAACAATGCATTATTTATGTTGGGTACATTGGAATTTGTGTACCTAATTTGGCGAAGCCTCACCTAACTCAATGATACATATCAGGTTGTAGTTGATGGTGCATTGAGTTAATTTGTGCTGGAAGAAGAATGCAGAAAATATTCTAAGTACAAAAGTGTCGAGACAATTATTTTGTGTCGACACCTTTGAAGGAATTGTGTCGAGACAAGAAGCAAGTATGTGTCGACACACAGGATCAGTGTCGACAGTTAGAAGCTAAGTCGACATTAACTGTGTCGACAATTATAACTTGTGTCGACATACTTAGACTGTTAAGCTGGTAAGTGTAAAGAGGGAACTATGTCGACATCCAGGACTTGGGTCGATACTTAAAGAGGCTATGTCGACACACAGGACTTGTGTTGACACATTCTAGAAAATCTATGTCGTGAACGTAATACATAGGCTGTGTCGACACACAGGACTTCTGTCGACACATTCTACAAAAATTGTGTCGAGAACTTGATAAAGAGTTGTGTCGATATTTCCTGAAGTATGTTGACACATTCAACAAAGGGTGTGTGACAATAACTTGATGAAGAGCTGTGTCGACTATTTTCTGAAGTATGTCGACACAGTCTACAAAGATAGTGTTGAGACTAAGTGAAGAGATGTGTTGACAGTTGTTGATGTTTGTCAACAACACCAAAGGAAGTGTGTCAACACATGGGTAATTGTATCGACACATACTCCAATTGTGTCGACACATATTGTCCTTGTGTCTTGACATATTTAGCAGAGTTAAATATCTCTAAGTACCAAATCTCAAGACTGAAGATTTGACAGCTGTCAGAATTGTCACGACCTATTAGACATGATAGAACTGTCAGATGTCAGTCAACTACCGAATCAGCCGGTTGCCACTAATGTAAACTATAAGTATTGCCGGGATATCAGAGATTTTCAACAACGAAAGACGGAGGGAACTTAAAAAGAGGAATTCTCCAAGAAGAATTCACGAATTCCAGTACAACAGAAGATTCTGATTCAAAATCAGAGAAGGAGATTGTTTTACAGCAGATATTTTGAAGATTGCAGAATTAATTCAGAAGGGTGGAAGAAGCTGGATCTACACCAAGAAGATTCAACTAAGGTTCTCTATTTCAAGAAGCTTTGAATAAGCTAAGTCAGGTTGAATCAAATCCTTTACTGCAAAGAAAAGTTGAAAGCAGATCCATCAAGATCTGATCAAGATTCCTTCATCTCTTTTTGAGTGAAGGTAGAAACATCTTCTTTATCAAATTCCTGTAGGATCTATTCTAGATCTGAGTGTAAGAGATTAAATTCTCTGAGTTGTAAGCATGTAACTATAAAGGCTGAGGTAGGGCTATTAGCCTGAGGTAGGAGATTGCTTTCTCTGAGCTGTAGGCCTGGTGGAAGAGGTTAAGGTAGGGCTTGATTGCCTGAGTGGTAGCAGTGGGGATTAACTCTGAGGTAGGGTTCTTGGAAAGAGCCTAAGCTGTAGCACTTGTTGAAGTGTGAGCTGTAAGAACCATTCTGGGTTCTGAGTTGTAAGATCTGAGGATCTGAGAAGGTGGAAGGAAGTTAGGCAAAATCTAATATACTGCTAGATAAGTGAAGGGGGGAAAGTGGATGTACACATCAATTGGGAAACCACTATAAAACCTGTGTGTATGCTCTGATTGTTTGTTTTTATATTGTGGTAACTGTAGATTTTATCTGTGTTATGAAAAAATTAATTACAGTCTAAGTAGAAAAATAATTGAACCTATTCACCCCCCCCCCCACCGCTAGGTGTTTAGACAATCTTGAAACCAATTCTTTCAAGTGGTATCAAAGCCAGGTTTCTCAAAATAAGACTTAACAGTCTGAGTGTATCTTTAAGACAGTAATAAGATAGTCAAGATGGGTTTAGGATAAAATCACAAAGAACTTGGATCCATGAAACTACCCATTTGTAGAAAAGAAACATTTGACATATGGAAAGAAAGGGTCAGATTATTCATGGAAGCTTTTGATCGAAGAATCTACATCACAGTTCAGGAAGGGTCTTTCATCCCCATGAATACATCTGTTTTAGATGCAAATCTGAGGACTCCAAGGAATTATTCTGAGATGACCAAATATGAGATCATCTTAGCCACTTTGGATAAGAGGGCACAAAACATAATAGTGAGTGACATAGATGATTCTACATTTCAAAATTTAGTCCACTGCAAAAATTCAAAGGAAATGTGGGACAGCTTAATTGTCTACATGGAGGGGACTAAAGAATTAAGAGATGATAGAAAATCCATGTTGAATCAAGAGTATGAGATCTTCAGACAGGATAAGTCAGATAGCATAGTTATAATCTATGAAAAGTTGTTTAGAATTGTCAATGAACTAATGACTTATGGAAGAGCTTTCAGCACTAATGAACTTAATGACAAGTTTCTCAGATCATTAACTAAGGATTGGGATATCAAAGTTTGTGCCATCAGAGAAGTGGCCAAACTTGCAGATACACCTCCATCAACCTTGTTTGGTAAATTGTTATCCTATGAGATGCAGTTGATAGCCAGAAAAGAAGAGGAAAAATGCAGCAGGTCTTATGGAAAAGATAAGTCTGTGGCCTTCAAAGTTGAAGCCACAAAGTAGGGCAGGAGAAAGACTCCTTCTCCTCCCAGAAAAGTTACCGATACTGAGTCAGAAAGTTCAGACACCAGCACAATAGATGGCCATAATTCTGATGAGGAGCTTGTTGCCTTCTCTAGGCAGTTCCAGAAGTTTCCAAAGAAAAAGAACTGGAGGAGAAGGCCTTCGTCTTCCTCTTACTCTAAGGATGATAGTTATAAGGGAAAGAAGAAAACCTCTAAGGATGAAAGGTATGGCACTAAACCTAGTAAACAAACATCTACTAAAATTATTTGTTATTATTGTAGAAAGCAAGGACATGTTATAGCAGACTGTTCTGCCAAAAGAAAGGAGACTGGTGAGATAAAGAAACTCCAGCATAAAGGCAAAAAGCAAAAATCCTTTATGTCCAAGAAGGAGAAAAGCTAGACTGACTCTTCTTCAACAAAGTCAGAAAATGAAGAGGATGCTGAGGCCTACATTGGGATGTTCTCTACCGAGTAATATTCTGTAGAAACATAATTCCTGCAGATGCTGGATGATATCAATAAAATAGAAAACATCAAATGTATAGGGCTGATGGCTATAACTGAGGATGGACACAGCCAGGAGCTGACTGGTCCTAGTATGGTACAGTCCCCATGTCCAGTATCAGATTATGTTACTAGCCCAGACTCAGAAGCATCTTCTTCAAGAGATAAAGATGGCTCTGAATCTTAAGGAGTCATCACTCAACTGATTGATGACTATGGTGACCTCCAGCAAGCCTTTAAGGAAAGCAAGTATTTAGCCAAATAGCTGGCAAAGGAAAATGCCAGTCTGAAGTTGGCTGCCTCAAACTCAACAAAAGTGCTGGATCTGAAGCTAAAAGAAATTAGCAAACTAAAAAACATAACTGTTATTTGGATGGATACCGTTACTTTCAAGAACAATCATATTAATAATCTTGAAAGTAAACTACAAAAGGAGAGGGAGAGGGAGCTAGTGGCCAAGTTTTCTAAACCTAGTTCTGTATTACCTTTGATAGATTCCTTTTCTTCCCAAAAGGGTAATGATGAACTGTAAATATACGTATTTTTGTGCACATTAATTTAGTCATTTTCATTTATTTTCGTCGTTTTTACTTATTTTTGTTCAATAAAATGTTCCTATTCTTGTAAATTTGCTTCTAACTTGTTTTATTTTATTTTTCAGAAAAAGTTCAAAATCTGCCGAAATTTGGGAAGTACACGCCCGTGACACATTGGTCACGCCCGTGACCGGGCCGTGACTGTGCATTTCCCGTGAAATCGGAAAATTTCTGAAGTAAAGGCTTGACACGCCTGGCGACACGCCCGTGTCACCCGACACGGGGCGTGACCCAAGCCCGTGTCCTCTCCTCTCGACGAATTCCTCTCGACGATCGTCGAGTGTCGACACCAACAGTCACGCCCAGTGTCACGCCCGTGACCTGGGGCGTGACTCAATTTCCGCTCGACGATTTCGACTCAACACTTTCCACTCGACATTCATCGAGTGTCGACCCCAACTGTCACGCCCATAGTCACGCTCGTGACCTGGGGCGTGACCTTTCCAGCTTGCCCGACAAGATGCTGCCGAGGACTTTTGACGCAACCCGCGCACGGTTCTACCTCCCCGACACGCCCAGAGTCACGCCCGTGACCTGGGGCGTGACTGCTGTGAACTCAGCCCGAAGTCAACTTTGCTGTCCAATCGCCGGCCGCCTTCATGAATAGTACTGTCACGCCCCCCCCCCCCTACACGCCCGTGACCGAGGGCGTGTACTTAGAATTTTTTTCCTATAAATAGTCCAGTTCTGTAAGGTCCAAGGGTTCAGATTTTTGGGCCAAGTTAGTGTCTTTTTGTGGGCTTAATCCGTGGATACTAGTGCTATGTAAGGAGATTTCTCCCTTCTTATTTCATGTTTTGTTTTGCTTTATCTTTTAGCTTTGTAATAGCTTGAAAATTTTAATAAAAATGTTAGATTTTCTCTCTCTATTTAGCATGAAAAATTCATTTGGATGGCTCACCTTTTCCCCTTTTTATCCTTGGTTTTATCTTTGTTCTTCATTTAGTTCTTCTTTTATGAAAAGTGTGTGTGTGTGTATGAGTGTAACATGCTTACTTTACATGTTTTTTTTACTTGTTTTCATGCTTAGGGATGATAGGTTTTCCTCTTTACATGCCTTTAATTTTTCTCAAGTTAGGTTTTGTTAGAAATTCATGAAATGATGAATTAGGTTTGTTTTTTTTTCATTTCTTCTTTTAATTTCTTCAACATCTTCACTCTTATGAGTGTGTAAAAGAGTTACTAAAGTTTCTTTTATTTTTTTTTACTTAGCTTTATTTTAGGATGAAAACGTTTTTTCTTCTTTCTCTTTTATTTCAACTTTTTTAGCTCTTTTATGAAATCCTAGGAATGGAAATGTTGAAATTTTTATTTTTTCCAAAAACTTTGGTTTTCAATTTGTTTTGAAAAACTTTTGTCTTCTAAAATTGTAATTTCTTCTTTTTATTTGTTTTTGGCAAAACCTATGCTTGAAAAAGTAAAAGTTTTAATTTTTAGGTAACTTTGATTTATCATGTTGTGTGTGTGAGTGTAGGTGTATAATTTTTAATGCTTTGTTCAAATCATGTAGAGTGTGTGAGTGTAGGTGTTAAATTTTAATGCTTTCTTTTAATTGCTTTCCTTTAATGCTTTGTTCAAATTATGTAGAGTGTGTGAGTGTAGGTGTTAGCTTTATTGCTTTCTTGAATTCTCTTATGGAGTGTGTGTGTCTGTGTTTCTTTATTTTTCCGCCTACTCATTAAGAGTTAAATGGCGCATCGCTTTCATTTCAGTCCTACTCATTTGAGTAGGACTCGTTGTTTTCTTTCTTTATTTTTCCGCCTACTCACTTGAGTTAAATGGCCGGACTTTTTTTAGTCCTACTCGTTTGAGTAGGACTTGCAATTTTTATTTCTTTATTTTTCCGCCTACTCACTTGAGTTAAATGGCCGGACTTTTTTTTAGTCCTACTCGTTTGAGTAGGACTTGCAATTTTTCTTTCTTTATTTTTCCGCCTACTCACTTGAGTTAAATGGCCGGACTTTTTAGCCCTGTAATCGCATTTATTTTCTCCTCCTCATTTGAGTAGGACTCGCTTTCATTTCAGTCCTACTCGTTTGAGTAGGACTTGCAATTTCCAGCTTTTATTTACCGCCCCCACTCGTTTGAGTGGGACTCGCAAAATTTGAAATATGCAATTTTCTTTTATGTGTAACTTAGTTTCTGTTTAATTTATAATTTGGAGTGTGCGTGAGTTCTTATTTTAGCTAGTTTTTTTTCAGTTTTCTAAATGTTGTTATTTTTCTTGTGTCCCCTTCTTATAATCGTTTAGTGTTTAATTTCGAACTCGCGCCTCACTAAATTATAAGCCCTCCCCATACCGATGTGTGGCTAATCGCTATTAGCCTCGACATCGAAGAGCATTGGGACATTTAAAATGATTTATAATAATTGAAGCTCTTTATTTTCATTTTAATTTAAGCACTTAGGGTTTACCCCGGGTTTACGACGCGTAGGACCACATAATCGATGTGTGGGCCCTATTTCCGTAGTCCATATGCTAGCTAGCCGAGAGGCCGTGCATATGGACCGATCACCCCTGGGTAAATAGAGTTGCGTGCATACCCTCGAGAGAGGACTAGCGTAATTCTACCGGATTGGGTTCCCCACCCAATAGCGGGGTTCTTAGCATAAAGCGGGCGTTAAGAGGAATCCTTCGTCGGACTAACGTTCGGTCGAATATTCTTAACGTTTAGGTGAGCGATATCCCTATAGCTAGGTGAGCTCACATTTGTGGAACCTCCACGGCCAAGTTGCCTTTTTATTAATTTGAAAACTAAGTCTTTTTATTATTAAAAATTGTTTTAGTCTTAATCCGATTCGATGCCGAGCGTTAACCCTTCATCGAATATTTTCTAAATCGTTTTTTTCGCTCCTTTGCTTTTCCTCCTTTTATTAAGTAAAAAATTCCACCTTACTTTCAGTAAAATAATAGTCCTCCCGGAGGAGTAAGAATAGTCAACGCGACCCCGAGAACAATACGACCTCGGTATTCCCCCGAATATCGAGTACTACTTGCGATAGGTGCACTTGCCTACCCGAGCGAGCCCGCGGCGATCGACTCACCGAACCAACCACAGTAAGAGTCTGTTCGCGGGCACATCAAGTTTTTGGCGCCGTTGCCGGGGAGTCTCTTTTCGAGTTGCTATTTCGAATTCCGGAGTCTATTAATTTTACTTATTTTCTATAAAACAAAAAAAACTAAAAAACTTTATTTTAAAAAAACAAAAAAAAAGTTTATTTTTGTTTTATTTTTGTTTGGGTGTATGATTCGAGGACAACCCTCAGAGTCTGAAGATTTAGACTTCGACCCTGAGATCGAACGCTCTCTTGCGCGTATCCGATCTCATCGCCGAAATCCTTCTTTAGATCCCGAGGAATCTATCGGAGAACCCACTGTTGTAGTTATGGCCGCCCCTAACCTTCCCCCGGCGGCCGAGCGTACTATGTCTTATTACGCCCGGCCTAACCTGGATGATTCTGGGTCGAGTATTGTTCGACCTGCGGTGGCCAATAATAATTTTGAAATTAAGTCAAGTGTCATTCAAATGGTCCAAAACGCCGTGCAGTTCGATGGACTGCCGGATGAGGACCCGAATGTCCACTTGTCCAATTTCTTGGAGATATGCGACACCTTCAAGATCAATGGCGTCACTGATGACGCCATTCGTTTATGCTTATTTCTTTTTTCCCTTAAGTCCAAAGCCAAGGCGTGGTTGAATGCCCTCCCGCGAGGATGTATCACCACGTGGGATGAGTTGACGGAACGGTTCCTAACGAAGTACTTTCCGCCCGCAAAAACTGCAAAGTTGCGGGCGGACATTTCTTCGTTTGTGCAGAACGATCCTGAGTCTCTATACGAGACTTGGGAACGATTTAAGGAATTCCTCCGCCGTTGCCCGCACCACGCGCTGCCAACGTGGTTGCAAGTTCAAATTTTTTATAATGGGCTGAATTTTCAGACGCGTCAAATGATTGACGCGGCTGTCGGGGGTACGCTTAACAACAAAACCCCCGAGGCCGCCCAGGCTTTATTCGAAGAGATGGCTATGAACGCCTATCAATGGAACGTCCCGCGGGGACGGCCAAAGCCGGCGGCTGGTCTTTTTGAAGTGGATGCCACTTCTCTCTTGACCCTTCAAGTTGAAAGGTTAACAAAGCAGGTGGCGGAGATGTCTGCTGCCTCCTCCACTCCGCCTTGTTTTATTCCCCCTAATGTCTGCGTAGCTGAAGAGTTCGTGGACTTCATGGGAAATTCGGGTCGTCCTCCCTTCAACCCCAACAACAACCCTTATAGTAATAACTATAATCCGGGTTGGAGGAATCACCCCAACTTCTCGTGGAGCAACCCGAATAATGCTCAGCGTCCCCCTATTTCTTTTGCGCCCGGATTTCTTCCTCCCCCTCCTCTTCCGAAACTGTCCCCGATGGAGGAAAATTTTTCGAAGTATATTGCGTCCAACGAGTCAAATATCCGGAACATCACCGGATCGCTAAAAACACTCGAACAACAGGTTGGACAGCTGGCGAGGATGATGTCCGAGCGCGCGCTCGGGGCACTGCCGGGAAACACGGAGCCCAATCCGCGGGAAAACGCCAACGCTATAACCCTCCGTAGCGGAAAGGAGGTGGTCGATCCAAAACGGACCGACCCTCAGGTACATATTTCACCTCCGACCCCTCTTCCCCTTTCTTCGCTTACGCCACCTTTACCTATTATAAAAGAAAAAATTATTTTAAACAAGGTTCTCCCGTATCCGCATAAGTTAGAAAACGAGCGTAAGGACGCGAAATATGAAAAATTTATTTTATTATTAAAACAAATTCACATTAATGTTCCTTTTTGCGAGGCTATCTCGCAAATGCCCAAATATGCGAAATTTTTAAAAGAACTACTTTCTAATAAACGCAAATTAGATGATATTTCGCATGTATCTCTCAACGTTGTCTGCTCGGCGGCCCTTACTAATAAATTGCCCACAAAACAAAACGACCCGGGACGGTTTTCCATCCCGTGCCTTTTTGGCGATATATTAGTAAAGTACGCCTTAGCTGATTTAGGGGCTAGCATTAATCTGATGCCGTTCTCGCTCTTTTCGCGTTTAGGTTTGGGTACTCCTAGTCCTACGAATATGCGCATCCAATTAGCAGATCGCTCGGTTAAGTTCCCTATCGGGGTAGTGGAGGACGTCCTTGTCCGAGTCGACAAGTTTACCTTCCCGGTAGACTTCGTCATCTTAGCTATCGAGGAGGACGCCGAGGTACCAATAATACCCGGTCGCCCTTTTCTCGCCACCTCCCGCGCACTAATAGATGTTAGTAATGGTAGCCTTCTCCTCCGAGTAGGCGATGACCAAGTTACTTTCTCTATTAATCCCTCGATGGACAATTTGTCATCGAGCGACGATTTCTGCTATTCTTTAGATACCTTTTTCGGAGATCGTTCTTCTCCCATTTTCGAGTCCGTATTTTTAAATGACGATATTTATGCGCTCGAAAATTTTAACTGCGATGAGGATACGTCTATAGACTTTCCTTTCGAACCAATTGGTAAGAAAGACATAGGAATTAAAACCTCCCTAGAAGAACCGCCCATCCTAGACCTCAAACCCTTACCCGTCTCGCTCAAGTACGCTTTTTTGGGAAAAGGTGATACGCTCCCCGTTATCATTTCTTCGGACTCGAGTGATTCGGAGACTTCAGATTTATTGGAAGTTTTATTTAAACATCGCCACGCAATTGCGTGGCAAATCTCTGACCTAAAGGGCATTAGCACCTCCTTTTGCACCCATAAGATTTTCCTAAATGATAATTGCCGCAAAACGATACAGCCGCAGCGTCGTCTTAACCCAAACATGAAAGACGTCGTTAAAGCCGAAATCATTAAGTTATTAGATGCGGGGATTATCTACCCTATTTCGGACAGTGCATGGGTTAGTCTCGTGCATGTCGTGCCCAAGAAGGGCGGTCTTACCGTAGTGGCGAATAAGCATAACGAGCTTGTCCCAACTCGTACTGTTACGGGTTGGCGAGTGTGCATCGACTATAGGAAACTTAATGACGCCACCCGCAAGGACCATTTCCCTCTGCCATTTCTAGACCAGATTTTAGAGCGTTTATCCGGTCATCCGTATTATTGTTTTCTTGATGGTTTATCGGGGTTTTTCCAAATCCCCATTTCCCACGATGATCAAGAGAAAACAACTTTTACTTGCCCGTTTGGCACCTTCACATATCGAAGAATGCCATTTGGACTCTGCAACGTGCCAGCTACATTCCAAAGATGTATGCTAGCGATCTTTGGCGAGCTAGTAGAAGACATTATGGAAGTCTTTATGGATGACTTTTCTGTTTTCGGACGCTCTTTTCCCAATTGCCTTAACAATTTAGATCGTGTCCTTTAACGGTGCGAGGACACAAGCCTTGTTTTAAATTGGGAAAATGCAACTTTATGGTTCGAGGAGGTTTGGTCCTCGGCCATATGATTTCGTCTAAGGGGATAGAGGTGGATAAGGCCAAGATAGAAATTATAGAAAAACTTCCGCATCCAACCAACGTAAAATCTATTAGGAGTTTCTTAGGCCATGCGGGCTTTTATCGACGCTTTATTCAAGATTTTTCAAAAATAACAAGGCCGCTAACTCACCTCTTGGAAAAGGAATCACGCTTCATCTTTAGTAGCGAATGCAAGTCCGCCTTTAATTTAATAAAACAAAAACTTATCTCTTCACCAATTTTAGTGGCCCCTAATTGGTCCCTTCCGTTCGAAATAATGTGCGACGCTAGTGATATTGCCTTAGGTGCCGTTCTTGGCCAACGCGTAGAAAAACATTTTCATCCTATTTATTACGCTAGCAAGACGCTCACTTCCGCACAAGTAAATTACACGACAACGGAAAAGGAACTCTTAGCCGTCGTTTTCGCTTTCGATAAGTTTCGCTCGTATATAACGCTATCTAAAGTTATCGTTTTTACCGATCACTCCGCGCTTAAATATTTATTAGCTAAAAATGATGCGAAGCCCCGCCTTCTTCGATGGATTCTCCTCCAACAAGAGTTTGATTTGGAGATCCGAGATAAGCGGGGAGCGGAAAATCTAGCGGCAGACCACCTCTCCCGTTTAGAAAATCCGGGTGCGGAAGCGCTCGTCGAATCTGAAATAAATGACAGATTCCCCGAGGAACGCCTTCTTGCCATTAATAAATCTTCGACATCTTCGCCTTGGTTCGCAGATTTTGCAAATTTTTTAGTAGCGCGGGTCCTTCCAAAAGAATTTTCCAGTCATCAAAAGAAGAAATTCTTTTCTGACTTGAAAAATTTCTTTTGGGAGGACCCATTTCTTTTTCGTATCTGCGCGGACCAAGCGGTTCGACGATGCGTTGCGGGTGTCGAGTGCTTACAAATTCTTAAGCACTGCCACGAGGGTCCAGCTGGTGGGCATTATCAAGCCAACCGGACCGCTCGGAAGGCGCTAGAGTCGGGCTACTTTTGGCCCACTCTCTTCAAAGACGCGCATAATTTTGTGCGCGCATGCGATAGCTGTCAGCGGTCGGGTAACATCTCTCGTCGCGACGAGATGCCCCAAAACATGTTTTTAGAGTGCGAAGTCTTCGATTTGTGGGGCATAGATTTTGTTGGCCCCCTACCTCCATCTTTCAAAAATATGTATATTTTAGTGGCGGTCGACTACGTATCGAGGTGGGCGGAAGCGCAAGCTCTCCCCACCAACGACGCGCGAGTCGTCGTTACATTTCTTAAAAAATTATTTTCTCGCTTCGGCACGCCTCGCGCAATTGTTAGTGATAGGGGAACGCATTTCTGTAACGCTCTTATGGCTAAGACGTTAGCTAAATACGGAGTCACGCACAAGCTTGCCACCCCCTACCACCCGCAAACAAGTGGCCAAGTCGAGGTAGTAAATCGAGAGATTAAGCGAATTTTAGAAAAAACCGTTTCGCTAAATATGAAAGATTGGTCCGTTAAACTCGACGATGCGTTGTGGGCGTATCGGACGGCTTACAAAACCGCTATTGGATGTACGCCGTTCCGGTTAGTCTACGGCAAAGCATGCCATTTACCCGTAGAATTAGAACATCGCGCACTTTGGGCTTTAAAACTCTTAAACCTCGACTCCAACTTAGCCGCTCAGAATAGAAAACTGCAACTAAACGAGCTCGATGAATGGCGTGCGAACGCTTACGAGAGCAATAAATTCTATAAGGAGCGCTCTAAGTTATATCACGATCGAAAAATCAAGTCCCAAAAATTATTTTCTCCGGGCTATCTTGTCCTTCTTTATAATTCACGTCTTAGGCTTTTTCCAGGTAAATTAAAATCTAGATGGTCCGGTCCCTTCCTAGTTGAAGAAGTTTTTCCTTATGGAATCGTACTCGTCTCCCACCCGGACAAAGGCTCTTTTAAAGTAAACGGTCATCGGTTAAAGTCTTACATCGCGGGCGACCCAGTGATCGGTTTTAGCGAAACCATAACTTTCCTCCACATTATAAACCCGCCAAAATAGTCAAGCTACACGACTATAAACAAAGCGCTCCTGGGAGGCACCCCTCGCTTATCTTTTTCGCCCTTTCCTCATTACCTTTGCTGCTTTTTCTAATAAACGCAGGGTTTCTGATCGGCCTCCCCCTACGCGTTTCAGGGAAGCTTCTACCCCCTTCCCTTTCTTTTCTTTGTATATATTGTCTTTCCTTTCTGTTCCGCATACTTACGATACAACATTGGGCACAATGTTGGACTTAAGTATGGGGGTATTTTCGTGCTTTACTTTCTGCACTTCAATTTTTCTGCATCTCAAAAAAGAAAAATACAAAAAAAATACATATAACAACAAAACAAAAACAAAAAAATTTAAAAAACATCTTAAAATGAAACAAAAAAATTTTAAATGAAAAAAACAAACAAATTTTAAATGAAAAAAACAAAAACAAATTTTAATGAAAAAACAAAAACCCAAAAAAATTTTGTTTTTTTTGTTTTGTTCTCTTTCTCTTTTCCAAAAACTCAAAAAATAAAACAAAAAATTATTTTGTTTAGTTTCACTTTGTATATATTTTTTGTTTTTTCTCTCTCCCCCTTCCTCATTCTTGTACAAACCTTTTTCTTTTTCTCCCTTATTTTTGTACATATTATGAAAATTCTCTTAAAAAATAATAAAAAAAAAGATAATAGTTCAAAAAACAAAATTTTCAAAAAAACATTGCGAAAAACAAAAATACAAAAAAAAAGATAATAAATGAAAAACACAAAAAACAAATGATAATAAAAACTATAAAAATCAAACAAAAAAATGTTTTGCAACAAATAAATTAAATATTCCATACTTAACTTTCCTGCTATCCAAAAATTCTGTTCTGAGTTTATTTATATGTGAATACTATTAATTCTCTGTTTGCTACCCGTTTGTTAATTATTGATTGAAACATTTAAATAGCCGTGGTTAAGTTTTAAAGAATTCATTATACTTTGTTAAAAATAGCGAACTCGTTTTAGGCACTACTTCTAATTTTTCATTGATAGGAGCACGTATATTATGTTAGGAAATAACGACTATAGAATTCAATTATACTTACTTTTAGCTTTCTGAAAAAAATTGGGACGTACAAATTATTAAGGTTGCTCTCAAAAATTTTTAGGATTACAATCTAGTTTTCCTTTCTCCCCTTACTTTTCATGACCTACTTAGCACGAAAAATTTTATCCTTAAAAGATCTTATGTCAATGGGAATAAAATTTCGTTCCGTAAACATAGGCACCCAATAATTTTAAAAAATTATATAGGGAGTAAGAGGATAAAATTCATTACTCCTACAAATATACATTGGGTTAATTTTTCTTATGATGTTGAAAAACAAAATTCATATTAGGAAAATAAGATTTCGTTTTCCTAATAATCCAAAAGAAAAAAAAATGGAGGTTCGAGAAAAAATTACCTCACCTCAAATATCAAAACCCTCTTCATAAACCACACTACCCCCCTTAGCCAATTACACGATTCTAGAATTAATTCAAAAATCTTTTTGAGAGCATAATTAGTAAATTGTATTATTTCCGGTAGCACTCGTATAAGCTAGAGTTCTTATAATTTCAAACTATTTTCGTTAATCTAACCATTACAAATGTTGCCTTCTATTTGATTACATCAAGAAGTCTTTTGGCCAAAACTTTTGCGCTATTTAAATCATCTACATAATTTTAGGACTTAACTCTTACACCCCGTATATTTATTTTGATCTCTCTTATAATTGATTAAGCGATAGCCAAAACTTAGAGTTTTTTTTATTCCTTATAGATTCACCTCAAACTTTTGCTCTGGAATAGCAAAAGCCTAAGTATGGGGGTATTTGATGAACTGTAAATATACGTATTTTTGTGCACATTAATTTAGTCATTTTCATTTATTTTCGTCGTTTTTACTTATTTTTGTTCAATAAAATGTTCCTATTCTTGTAAATTTGCTTCTAACTTGTTTTATTTTATTTTTCAGAAAAAGTTCAAAATCTGCCGAAATTTGGGAAGTACACGCCCGTGACACATTGGTCACGCCCGTGACCGGGCCGTGACTGTGCATTTCCCGTGAAATCGGAAAATTTCTGAAGTAAAGGCTTGACACGCCTGGCGACACGCCCGTGTCACCCGACACGGGGCGTGACCCAAGCCCGTGTCTTCTCCTCTCGACGAATTCCTCTCGACGATCGTCGAGTGTCGACACCAACAGTCACGCCCAGTGTCACGCCCGTGACCTGGGGCGTGACTCAATTTCCGCTCGACGATTTTGACTCAACACTTTCCACTCGACATTCGTCGAGTGTCGACCCCAACTGTCACGCCCATAGTCACGCCCGTGACCTGGGGCGTGACCTTTCCAGCTGGCCCGACAAGATGCTGCCGAGGACTTTTGACGCAACCTGCGCCCGGTTCTACCTCCCCGACACGCCCAGAGTCACGCCCGTGACCTGGGGCGTGACTACTGCGAACTCAGCCCGAAGTCAACTTTGTTGTCCAATCGCCGGCCGCCTTCATGAATAGTACTGTCACGCCCCCCCCCCCCCCCCCCTACACGCCCGTGACCGAGGGCGTGTACTTAGAAATTTTTTCCTATAAATAGCCCAGTTTTGTAAGGTCCAAGGGTTCAGATTTTTGGGCCAAGTTAGTGTCTTTTTGTGGGCTTAATCCGTGGATACTAGTGCTATGTAAGGAGATTTCTCCCTTCTTATTTCATGTTTTGTTTTGCTTTATCTTTTAGCTTTGTAATAGCTTGAAAATTTTAATAAAAATGTTAGATTTTCTCTCTCTATTTAGCATGAAAAATTCATTTGGATGGCTCACCTTTTCCCCTTTTTATCCTTGGTTTTATCTTTGTTCTTCATTTAGTTCTTCTTTTATGAAAAGTGTGTGTGTGTGTATGAGTGTAACATGCTTACTTTACATGTTTTTTTTACTTGTTTTCATGCTTAGGGATGATAGGTTTTCCTCTTTACATGCCTTTAATTTTTCTCAAGTTAGGTTTTGTTAGAAATTCATGAAATGATGAATTAAGTTTGTTTTTTTTTTCATGTCTTCTTTTAATTTCTTCAACATCTTCACTCTTATGAGTGTGTAAAAGAGTTACTAAAGTTTCTTTTGTTTTTTTTTACTTAGCTTTATTTTAGGATGAAAACTTTTTTTCTTCTTTCTCTTTTATTTCAACTTTTTTAGCTCTTTTATGAAATCCTAGGAATGGAAATGTTGAAATTTTTATTTTTTCCAAAAACTTTGGTTTTCAATTTGTTTTGAAAAACTTTTGTCTTCTAAAATTGTAATTTCTTCTTTTTATTTGTTTTTGGCAAAACCTATGCTTGAAAAAGTAAAAGTTTTAATTTTTAGGTAACTTTGATTTATCATGTTGTGTGTGTGAGTGTAGGTGTATAGTTTTTAATGCTTTGTTCAAATCATGTAGAGTGTGTGAGTGTAGGTGTTAAATTTTAATGCTTTCTTTTAATTGCTTTCCTTTAATGCTTTGTTCAAATTATGTAGAGTGTGTGAGTGTAGGTGTTAGCTTTATTGCTTTCTTGAATTCTCTTATGGAGTGTGTGTGTCTGTGGTTCTTTATTTTTCCGCCTACTCATTAAGAGTTAAATGGCGCATCGCTTTCATTTCAGTTCTACTCATTTAAGTAGGACTCGTTGTTTTCTTTCTTTATTTTTCCGCCTACTCACTTGAGTTAAATGGCCGGACTTTTTTTCAGTCCTACTCGTTTGAGTAGGACTTGCAATTTTTCTTTCTTTATTTTTCCGCCTACTCACTTGAGTTAAATGGCCGGACTTTTTTTCAGTCCTACTCGTTTGAGTAGGACTTGCAATTTTTCTTTCTTTATTTTTCCGCCTACTCACTTGAGTTAAATGGCCGGACTTTTTAGCACTGTAATCGCATTTATTTTCTCCTACTCATTTGAGTAGGACTCGCTTTCATTTCAGTCCTACTCGTTTGAGTAGCACTTGCAATTTCCAGCTTTTATTTACCGCCCCCACTCGTTTGAGTGGGACTCGCAAAATTTGAAATATGCAATTTTCTTTTATGTGTAACTTAGTTTCTGTTTAATTTATAATTTGGAGTGTGTGTGAGTTCTTATTTTAGCTAGTTTTGTTTTCAGTTTTCTAAATGTTGTTATTTTTCTTGTGTCCCCTTCTTATAATCGTTTAGTGTTTAATTTCGAACTCGCGCCTCACTAAATTATAAGCCGTCCCCATACCGATGTGTGGCTAATCGCTATTAGCCTCGGCATCGAAGAGCATTGGGACATTTAAAATGATTTATAATAATTGAAGCTCTTTATTTTCATTTTAATTTAAGCACTTAGGGTTTACCCCGGGTTTACGACGCGTAGGACCACATAATCGATGTGTGGGCCCTATTTCCGTAGTCCATATGCTAGCTAGCCGAGAGGCCGTGCATATGGACCGATCACCCCTGGGTAAATAGAGTTGTGTGCATACCCTTGAGAGAGGACTAGCGTAATTCTACCGGATTGGGTTACCCACCCAATAGCAGGGTTCTTAGCGTAAAGCGGGCGTTAAGAGGAATCCTTTGTCGGACTAACGTTCGGTCGTATAGTCTTAACGTTTAGGTGAGCGATATCCCTATAGCTAGGTGAGCTCACATTTGTGGAACCTCCACGGCCAAGTTGCCTTTTTATTAATTTGAAAACTAAGTCTTTTTATTATTAAAAATTGTTTTAGTCTTAATCCGATTCGATGCCGAGCGTTAACCCTTCATCGGATATTTTCTAAATCGTTTTTTTCGCTCCTTTGCTTTTCCTCCTTTTATTAAGTAAAAAATTCCACCTTACTTTCAGTAAAATAATAGTCCTCCCGGAGGAGTAAGAATAGTCAACGCGACCCCGAGAACAATACGACCTCGGTATTCCCCCGAATATCGAGTACTACTTGCGATAGGTGCACTTGCCTACCCGAGTGAGCCCGCGGCGATCGACTCACCAAACCAACAACAGTAAGAGTCTGTTCGCGGGCACATCAGGTAAGAAGGGTTTAGGTTTCAAAGGAATAACAAGAGCTGCCAATTCTAAAAGGAAAGGCAATCCTCCAACTCAGCCACTTTCTTCAAAGCCTCAAATTTCTTTTAAAAAGGAGGTGCAACATTCTAACAGGTATGACCATGATAGTATCTATGGTCACAGTGAGCAAGGCAGAAGAAATGGCAAGGGTGTAAGTGCCTATTGGGCAGCCCATGAGAAAACCCAAATGGCTCGACATGAACAATTTGTGTTTGGTGTACCAGCTCCAACACTCAAGAACAAAGTATCAGCTGATTTACAAGGTCTGCCAGCTAAATGGCAAGCTAAGCAAAAGTCTGTTAGCAAAACAGACTTGGGTATATCTGAAGCTATCAAGAGTATTCTTTCTCAAAAGAAGGCAGCTGCAGATAGGCTTCAAGATATCCCAAGTACTATTGCTGCCAGATATGTTCCTAAGCAAGCTATGGCTGAAAGACCTAAGATAAGAGTTGATGTACAGCAGGGTTGAGAGCTGCAAACAACATTGTAGTAAAGCCAGTTCTTAAAAGAAGGTACAATGAGCATGAGTGATGGTGCTGTGGCAAGGTGGGCCACTATGCCATTGATTGCTGGCACAATAAGAGTGTCCAGAGAAGTATTCGTGGCTTACCTATCAGAAGAACTGCAGGTAGGCATGTTCAGTTTAATTCTAACTTACACCTAGGACCCAATCAGATTTGGGGTCCTATGGTTAGATGATATATTTGTTGTAGGTAAGTACAAGTGGCCATACCCCTATATGGTACTTGGACAGTGGATGTTTCAGGCACATGACTGGAACAAGAAGCATGCTAAAGGATTACACTCCCATTCAGCATGGACCTAGAGTTACCTTTGGGGGCTCAGAAAAAGCGGTAACAAAAGGTTTGGGTAAGATAATAAATGGCATAGTAACAATCACACAAGTAGCTTATGGGAAAGGTTTGAAACATAACCTTATAAGCATAAGTCAACTATGTGATTTGGGCTATGACATCTCTTTCCTCAAGGATAAGTGTCAAATTAGAAGGTCAAGTGATCACACAGTTATCTTGACTGGCACTAGGAGAGGAAATGTTTACTCTCTAGACTTAGAGTGTGAGAGAAAAGACTCTCCTATATGCCTAGTTGCAGATGAGAAAGTTTCTCACTGTGTCAAATGGCATAAGAGACTAGCTCACCTCAACTACAAGACCATAGGTAGACTCTTTACTGAAGAGTTGGTAAGGAATGGTCCAGAAGTTAAGTACATTAGGGAGGGAATTTGCTCAGCTTGTCAAAAGGGCAAGCAGACCAGGTCTTCCTTCCATAGTCTTGATACCAAGAACTCAGTGAGGTGTTTATACCTCCTGCATATGGCTCTATTTGGTCCTATGCTAATTCATAGTCTAGGTAGGAAAGTCTATACTCTTGTGGTGGTTGATGATGTTTCCAGGTTTGCTTGGGTTTTCTTCTTAAGGAAAAAATCTGAAACCCCAGATATCTTCCAAACTTTTGTCAAGCAAATTTAGAATCAATTTAATAGTTCTGTGGTCAAGATCAGAAGTGATCATGGGAAAGAGTTTCAGTCTGAATGCATGACAAAGTTCTGTGAAGGGCTTGTGATTCATCAAGAAATTTCATCACCTAAAACTCCCCAGCAAAATGGAATTGCTGAAAGGAAGAACAGAACTTTCATTGAGGCAGGTAGAACTTTGTTAAATGACACTTCTCTCCCAGAATATTTCCAGGCTGAGGCAGTAAATATTGCTTGTCATGTTCTCAATAGAGCTTTAATCACTAAAAGCCACAAAAAGACTACCTATGAGATTCTGAAAGGGAGAAAACCAAACTTATCATATTTTAAGATCTTTGGTAGCAAGTGTTATGTACTAAACAATGGTAAGTCTCATTTGACTAAGTTTGCTGCCAAATCCCAAGAAGGGATATTTATTGGGTACAGCAACAATAGTAGAGCATATAGAATCTATAACTTGACTACATAAGTTGTAGAGGAGTCTGTCCATGTAGTTTTTGATGAGTCTAAGTTAATTAACTATGAGATGCAAAGCAATTCTTTTAGTCCTGCAAGTTTAAAAGATAAGATGAACAATCTGACCATCAGGGAAAATAAACCAGCAAGCCAAAAGACTGAAGATGATGGATACTGTCCAGGGGGAGCTCAAGTCTTACCAGCTGAAAATGAAGAACAGCTAGCTGAAGATATAGAAGATCAACCAGCAGAAGGAAGATTACCTCTCGCCTTAAGACATTTAAGAGATCATCCTGTTCATCAAATTATTGGTGATGCTAGTCAAGGTGTAATGACCAGAAGCAAGAGCTTGAAATCAGCACTATGTTCAAGCTTTCTGTCTCAAATGGAACCAAAGAAGTTTGAAGAGGTCATTCTACATTCATTCTTGATTGATGCAATGTAGGAAGAACTGAATCAATTTAAGAGATGCCAAGTTTGGAAACTGGTTCCCAGACCTAAAGAATACAATGTGATAGGGACTAAATGGATCTACAGAAATAAGTTAGAAGAAAATGGAATTATTGTTAAGAACAAGGCTAGACTGGTTGCAAAACGCTACAAGAAGGAAGAAGGAATAGACTTTGACCAGACCTTTGCCTCTGTAGTAAGGTTGGAAGCAATAAGACTATTCCTTACCTATGCAGCCTATAAAGAATTCAAGGTCTTTCAAATGGATGTCAAGTCAGTATTCCTAAAAGGAGACCTAAAAGAGGAAGTATATGTGCACCAGCCATCAGGTTTTATAGATCCTCACTTTCCCGATCATGTCTTTAGACTTAAGAAAACTCTATATAGGTTAAAACAAGCACCTAGAGCTTGGTATGAGATATTGTCTACTTTCCTCATTGAGAACAAATTCTCAAGGGGGAAAATAGATAAGACCATATTCCTGTGGGAATCCAATGGCAAGATCATCCTAGTCCATATATATGTTGATGAAATAATCTTTGGATCTACAGAGAACAACCTTTGCAGGAATTTGCCAAACTTATGGAAGGGAAGTTTGAGATGAGCAGCATGGGTGAGCTAAAGTTCTTTTAGGGACTTCAAGTAAAACAGACTGATCATGGATTGTCCATATCCCAGTCTAAGTTCACCAGGGAGTTGATTAAAAAATATGCTATGGAGACAGCTTCAACCATGAAAACTCCAATGGGGAAAAATATGTCTTTAGGCAAAGATGAGGCAGGGAAACCTGTTGATGAGTCTTTGTATAGAGGGATAATTTGCTCCTTACTATACCTAACTGCAAGTAGGCCTGACATCATGTATGCTACAAGTGTCTGTGCTAGATACCAGGCATGCACTAAAGAGTCACATTATTCTACTGCCAAGAGAATTTTAAGATATCTTAAGGGCACACCAAATCTTGGTCTATGGTACCCTAGGAACAGAAATTTTCTGCTAACAGGCTTTTCAGATGCAGACTTTGTAGGCTGCAAAGAAGACAGGAAAAGTACCACAGCTATATGCCAATTCCTAGGAGGAAGACTGGTGTCATGGAACAGGAAAAAAGGAGACAAGTGTTGTTATATCCATAACAGAGTCAGAATATACAGCAGCTGGAAGTTGCTGTGCTCAGTTGCTATGGATACAACATCAACTGGAGGACTATGACATCAAGATAAGTAAAACACCTCTATATTATGATTCTACTAGTGCTATATAAATTGTTAGAATCCCTGTTTCACATAGTAGAACTAAACACATTGAAATTAGGTACCATTTTATAAGAGCACATGTTGAGAAAGAGGACATAACTTTAGAGTTTATTTCTACTGATACTCAATTGGCTGATATATTCACTAAACCTCTAATGAAACTAAATTCAATTATTTTAAAATTGAATTAGGCATGTTGAACTTGGAATAGAATGGTAAAATAAGAAAAATTCTACTTAAAATATGACGAAGTAAATTTGTGTTGACACACAAAGTATTCTGTGTCGACACTTATTAGTTGGTGTCGTCACATACAGAAGATTTTGTTGACACTCAAGATTTGGTGTCGGCACATAGAATTATTATCCCTGAGATGTTAGTGTCGTCACATAAAGCAGATTGTGTCGACACTCAGAATTAGGTGTCGACACATAGATTTATTGACACTTAACTATTGGTGTCGACACATACGGTCATCTGTGTCGACACACAGAAATTAGTGTCGACACACAGAAATTGGTGTCTTCACATAGTGTTATCCCGACTCTATATTATCTGTCAAGACTTTAGTAGTCTGTGTCGACACAATCCAAACAGTGTCGACAAATGAAACTAATTTCCTCCCGCCTTTTGACCTTCCCTGTTAGAAATGTATAAATAGGTGGAAATGAGACCTTGTCTACTATGCTCTCAGAAATCTCGAGACCAAACCATCTGTGTCGACAAGAACTTCATCTTCCTTCTCTTCAATTTTTCTCTTCATTCTCTCTCTCATCTCTAATGGCACCAAAGATGGACAACAATGTTAACGCAGGCTATGAGCTCGTCCGGGGGCATTCACTTCTGCTGCACATGAAATCAAAATAGTTGTCGATCTCATCCAGGATGCCGGACTGGAATATAGGGTTTCTGAATCAACCAGAATCTAGAAGAAAGAAGTTCTTGAGTTCTACTCCAATGCCACATTGAACTCGAAGGGAAATAAGATCAAATCCACTGTTCATGGGGAGAAGGTCAAACTAACACCCAAAAGTGTGACTAAAACCCTTCATATTCTAAGGGTAAAATAAGAAATAGAGGTTGATTCCGATTTCACTTCTGAAGCCCTAAGATGGTGTGGGCTGGCCGCCACAACAAACATTGGATCGTCCATGACAAGAAAAGGAATGAAATCCCAAGGGAAATTTCTCTCTGAAATCATTGGTAATGTTGTACTATGTAAGACCAGGGGACATGATAGGGTCTCTTACTACATGTTCAGCCTTATGGCCAGAGTCATCTTCCAGGTGAAGATTGACTACAGTTCAGTAATTTTCAATAAGATCAAGGAAAGCATCAAAAAACCAAATCTGGGGAGGATACTAAGTCTGTATCTCGCTAAAAAAAACCAGAGGTGATAAATCAAACTGCTGGCACCAAGATTAATCACATGAGGCGCATGGACATAAGGATCCTATTAAGGTGGGACAAAGTTTTGTCCAAAGAAGACCCAGTACCAAAACAGACATCCCAAAAGGTCCCATCTTCCAAGAAAGGCCAAATGCAAGCTGAGGAATCCTTTAGTGACTCTGAAGAGAGAGTTGAATTCAATTTTAATGAAGATCCCTAACCAACCCAGGATATCTCCTACCCATACACCTGGAACTGAAGCTCAGATCCAGGGGAGGTTATGTAAGACCCCCCTCCCCCTTACCAAGGAGGGCTACCGGGTCTTATGCCCAGAACCGCCGTCTTACGGTGACACTAACTCACGGGTTAGTCGACACCGCAATACGCCGATTCTGCCGGCTAGAACGATCATTAACCTGTAGGCCAATATGAGAAGAAGAAGTAAACTGTATATGCAAAACTATCAGTACACAAGCCACAGTACAATCATGTAAAAGAAATGAATAGTACATCAAATAGTCCACAACAGAGTACAAATGAAAGAGTAAAAAGGGCTTATGCCCAGTACATCAAATCTCTCTCTCACAAAATCATAAATGCAGAAGCTATGCTAGAACATCAGATCTCGTCCCACCTGAGGACGCACAGTAGTGGTAGTAGCCTGCTGAAGCGGTATCTGCTCCTCATGTCCTGCCTCCTCGACGTGCTGGTGCTCCATCTCCATGGGCTCCTAAAAATAGTTGGTCACCGACCATTAGTCAAAAAGACTAAGTCGTTTCCTCCGCACCTCGCCCCGCAGCTCCTAGGCACCGAGCGGGAGGACGAAGCGGAGGACAACAAGGGGTAGCAAAGTGGAAGCAGGTGACAATATCTAACTAGAGTTGTAATAAGTAATGTAATCCTACTCTAGCAATTCTAAGTAGGTACAAGTAATAAGTAAGAGCAGTGCAGTAAAGGAAAGTAAAGAAACAATAGTATGAACAAGTAAATAAGCTAAGCTACCACTATGCTATCATCACAAACGTACCCTAACTTATATAAATGCCCATACAAATATATAAGTTAGGATTTCTAGGAAATTTAACTTATCATATAAAAGAGCCCATACTAATTTATATGATAAGGATCTATGAAGCGTATGACCTAATATGAATGAATGATATGATGCAATTTTATGCGCAGGCAAGTGCAACTCACACACAACGACTCTGTGATCACAGACCTTTAGTTCCCACTTTTTGAGAGCTAGCATCACTCTCGGGTACCACCGCTGTGGCTACGGCAGCAGCGGAGCGGGCGTCTCCGCTTCTAGACCGGTATGCACACTACCAAGACTTAGACCCCTCTCATACGCCTCTGTACACGTCCAAGGTGCACGCTAGAGTCTCACGTACGTACTTTGCTGAAAAACCCGTCAGTCTTGTTGGGTCGGATGTGCGTTATCGGGGATCGTCCTCCAGACCGCAGTGTAAAACAACCCACTGGCCCCTCTAACTCTCACAACCGCCTGGTGCACCGTACTGCCATCGGTGTGACGAACGGCCAGTACCGCATGCCCCGCCACGATATTTATGCACATGCAAGTAATTCATACCGAGCCTCCCGCTCGCAGGACCAAAACCCGTCCTGAATCCCTCAAACCCAAACCCGGGTGAGAACGCACATTAGTGCCTTTATGCCAACTCCCTCAAACCCCAAAACGGGTGAGCATATATCATGAGTCTCTCCAACCCCCACACGGGCGAGAAGGTACAACAATGTCCTAACCTATTAAACTACTCTTGTCTACGGTTTATTATACTTAGAGATTTAAGGTTAATCCCAGGACTGCCCCCGGTATTACCTGTGAAGGGCTCTCAAGGGGCACTAGGAACTGTGTTGGGATTACGCCCACCGTTCCCTTTCGCAAGGATACTTATTTTAGTTGATGACTACCCATGTATCTCCCCAGCTCTCCTTATTGCTCTAGTACAACCCTAGTGACTTAAGGCGTTGCTGGGGTGCCGACGGTCTTCCGTCGACTCCCACTCCAGTTGCTAACTACGACTTGCACTTTTGATCCCTCACTAAGACAACTCTACCCACCAGGGTTACTCATGTTGAACTCTTTTATTTCATCCGATAATCAATCCCCTGGTAACCCCTAAGGCAAGACCTATTTGTGTTATATGCAGACCATGACCTGTGATTACCCTAAAATGTGATCTTCCAAACCCTAAGGCATCTTGCCACTAAATATTTACCCTAGGGTGGTATGGACTAAGGGAACTACCCTATGAATTCTCATAATTTTTCTCGGCCAATTGGTCCTTTAATTAAATCTTTTAATTTAAACACTAGGTCATTTTACACATGAAGTAGTATGATTAAGTATCCACTGACCTAAGAAATTTTTCCTGAGATGTATATTGACAAAATATTGCTGCCTACAAAGTTTCATAATTTTCCTTAAATTATTTATTCTCATTTCCTATTTAATATCAATTCCACACAAATTCCATTTTCCAAATGAAGTATAGGCATTATGTACTCAAACATTCCAGGAAAATTACAGAACTTTTAGGACACTAATTTATGACTATTGGCAGAGTATCATCAACATTTATTGTGAAATGGCCTATAAAATTCCATTAGAAGATAATTACCAAAATGCCATTGTATTAATTTAACAACAAACAATGCATCCTTTAATTCTGAGAAATTTATGCAAAACTAACAATAACATTTTATAGCAGTAGAATAAATTCCAAATTTTTCAGAGGTATATATTCATCATTTCAAGAATTAACAAGATAAGGGTAAAATGGGGAATTTAGGGTATCTACTCCAAAGGTTCTTCAAAACAGAGAAATCATATTTTTCCTAAGTCAAATGTGACATTATCTATGCCTTGGCAAAATTGTTTGGATTTGTACTTGAAGAAATCATATTTTCCAATTTTATTTCCAAAATAGCTATATTTTAAATAAATTCCAATAAATGGAATTTTGATTCCAAAAATTCCATTATTAATTTGAGGGATGACATTTACCCTAATGAACCACTGTAAATAATTCCATGACCTTTGCATGTCACCATTGGGCTAAATACACCAATTTGCATTTTTGCTATTTGCACACCAAGGCTTAACATAGGCTAGCACATGCAAGTGGATTCTCCAACATGCATTGCACCCAAGGTGCTGAAAATTTTTTCATGCACCAAGGATGACCCCACTGACCCACCACCAAAATTTGAGGCCATGGGGAGGAGTAGAACTCCTTATATTTAATTTATTTATATTTTGCTATTTTAGCAAAAACTATAGGAAAATATTCTCTAAAACTTCCTATATTTTGGCAGGAGCTAAGTATGCCATAATCATGCATGTGCCCAAAATATGGGGCCATGGTGACTAATATTTTGACCTGGGCATCCAATTTAATTTCTGCCCTACTCTAGGACCAGTCCTAGGAGCAATGTCCTACAGGACTGTACACTATACCAAAATATATGTTTAGCATGGCATGTTAAAGGTAAGACCCTTGGCTACATTTTTCATTAAGGGACTAAGTTCTGGAAATACCTCTAAGAGGCCTATATTTAACATGCAAAGTGACTGAAAAAGTGTGACAGAAATCATACTGTTCAACACATTAAATTAATTCATATTAATAATCACGCACGAATCTTAAAGCATAACCGACGGAATCCGGTCATCGTCTACCTCCAGCCAACGGCTGAGATCGAGCCGACCTGGAGCAACTTTGCTGGCGGTTTCCGGCCAGCTGAGACGGCGCCACCTCCGGCCAACGGTGCCATCACCTTCACGGTGGTGGTGGCTATCATTTCCCGGCGATGGGGCGGCGAGAGACGGCGGAGACGGAGATCCCGAGCGGTTTCAAAAGCTTGGAAATTTCTCGTTTTTCTCACATGGCATCGGGCTCAGTTGAGCCCGATATCTCTCCTAATCGATCTAAGATGCTAGTACGGGTAGAGGTGAAGTGAAACGGACCTGAATCGAAGCTTGGCTGCGGGTCAGGCGGCGGTTTGCCGTGGTGGTGGTGCGCCGGAGAGCTCCACCCCGAAAGCTCAAATCTCCACCATTCTCCATGATTAAGCAGTCGAATTCCACTCCCTTCTGTCTCCTGAAACTGTTGGTGAGGTCTATTTGGACTGAGGTGGGCTATATGTGGAGTTAACTCCAATGTTAGCTCGGTTTTGAGCTTTGGAGGTTTCACCCAGCTGCCAAGTGGCTCACAGCCCTGGTTTTCTGCTGGAAATGAAGAGGGGAGGTCGGCCACATGGTTTTGGGCAGCCAAAACCAACTGATGGGGTGGCCATGTGGCCACCATTTTCTTCATTCCCCTTTCTCTCTCCTCTTCTCCTAAAAATCCCAAATTTACCCCTTGCATGTATTCTCTCTCCTGATTTAGAGGGGTAGGACTGGTCTTGTTCACTTGGGCTGACTATGGGCCAATTTTGGTGGGCTTGGTCCAAGGGGAAATGGCTTGGCCTTCATTTCACTCCTTTAGGTCAATTTGTTGACTTGTTGACTTGGGGAGTTGACTTGGTCAACCATGGTGGGTGGACTGACCCTACTTGGTGGAAATGGGTCTAGTGGCACCACCCAACTTGGTTTGGGTCAAGTGGGTGCCCCACTTAGGTTAATTAGGCCTATGAGTGTGGGTTTGACCAAATTAAGCCCAAGGTTGACTTTGGTCAATTGGGGTCAAAGTGTTGACCTAGTGACATGCCCTAGGGTCCACTTAGATTGTTTATAAGGTTAGGGCAATGTGGTGGGGTCATGGTGTGGCTAGGGTCCCAAATTAGGCTAGTTTGACCTAGTTTGACTTGGTCCTATAGTGGGCTCCACATGGCTACCACCCACTACCTAGGGTCCAACCTAGTTTATCTCCTTAAGTCTCACCCCATGCCTAACCCAATCTAAGTTGAGGGGTCCAGAAGTAACATGGGATGTTACAAATTCCAATAAACAAGAAAATAATTTCGTCCCCGAAATTTAAGTTCGGGTCTACGGGGTTCTATTTGCAAGAATCATCAAGAAATTTAAAGGCATAACTTAAATGTACCTGATGTGAATAGCTCCGGGTGTTGCTCCAGCATCAGATCCCTCGGCTCCCAAGTGTGCTCTTCCCGTCCATGGTTGGACCACATCACCTTCACAAGAGGGACCTTCTTCTTCCGCAACACTCGGATGGCTGTATCGTCAATCCGGATCGGCTCCAATCTCACTGATCTGTCAGGCTCTACCGGTCCGGCTATAGTAGTAATGTGCTGCTCCGGCCGAAGGAGAGCTCTTCGCAAGGAAGATACATGGAAGACGTCATGTAATGCACCCAACTCCGGTGGCAGCTGCAGTCGGTAAGCCAAGGGGCCGATCCGGTCGAGGATCAGGTATGGCCCCATGTATCGTGGACTGAGCTTCTTGTGCCTCCGCACCCGAGAAACACCGTGTACTGGACGTATCTTCAAGAATACCCTGTCTCCAACCTGGAACTCCACCTTCCGGTGTCGAGCATCATAATACTTTGCCTGCCTACTCTGGGCCTCCAGTAGCCGATCCCTGATCAATCGAATCTGAGCCTCAGTATCCTGTATATAATCAGATCCCAGAGCCCTGGTATCCACATCCTGAACCCATGATAGCGGTGTCCGGCATCTCCTCCCATAAAGCGCCTCGTATGGAGCCATCCTGATGCTAGCCTGGTGGTTGTTATTATACGAGAACTCAATCAATGGTAGCAGCCTCTCCCAAGGCCTCCCCGTATCCAATATGCATAATCTGAGTAGGTCCTCCATGGTCCGGATGGTCCGCTCGGTCTGTCCGTCGGTCTACGGATGGAAGGCGGTACTAAAAGTAAGTCGAGATCCCAAATAAGCATGCACGGCCCTCCACTCGCTCGAAGTGAACCGACCATCACGGTCCGAAATAATAGTCCTGGGGATACCATGATATCTGACGTACTGCTCCACAAATAGTCTCACCAGAACTGCAACTGGGGCATCCTTTCGAACTGGTATAAACTGTGCTACCTTGGTCAATCTATCCACTATAACCCATATAGAATCATGGCCAGAGTGGGAGCCGAGGCAATCCGTGTACAAAGTCCATAGCAATGTCCTCGAACTTCCTCTCTGGAACTGGCAGTGGCTGTAGTAAACCTCCCGGGCTCTTGTATTCTGCCTTCACACGCTGGCAGGTCTCGCAATGGGTCACAAAATCCGTGATCTCCTTCTTCATCCCGGTCCAATACATAGACCTCCGCAAATCTGCCCACATCTTGGTGATGCCGGGGTGCACTGAATATCTCGAGCAATGTGCCTCTCTGAGTATGTCCTCCCGGATACTGCCTCCTGCTGGTATGTAGATGCGCCCACGAAACCGAAGGAGATCATCCTGTAGCGTGTAGTCCTCAACCTTGCCCCTCTCTAGGGCACTGAAAATCGGCTGTAACGCAGCATCCAGCCTCTGATGTGCTCGGATGCGCTCCTGTATATCATCGCCACTGATCACTGAGCTCAAATACTCTCTATATACCACTGGCTTGGTCTCGGACACCATGGTAATGTGCATATCCTCCATTATCTGTAGCAGCTCTATAGACATCAATCGGGGCTCCGGTCCAGAAGTGCCGGCCCTCCTGCTCAAGGCATCCGCAACCGTGTTCGCTTTTCCCGGGTGATAGTGGATCTTGTAATCATAATCACAGAGGAACTCCAGCAACCTCCTCTGTCTTAGGTTTAGGTCCTTCTGCGTATCGATATACTTGAGATTCTTGTGATCTGAAAAGATGTCACAATGAATCCCATATAAGTAATGCCTCCATATCTTTAGGGCGAAAACCACAGCCCCGAGCTCTAAGTCATGTACTGGATAGTTATGCTCATGCTTCTTCAACTGTCTCGAAGCATAAGTAATACCGTGTCCATGCTGCATCAGGACTGCACCCATCCCCTGATAAGAGGCGTCCGTGTAGATCTGGAATCCTTCGCTCCCGGATGGAAGCGCAAGAATGGGGGATGAGATGAGTCGGTCCTTCAGCTCCTGAAAAGCCGCTTCACACCGCTCTGACCAAACAAAATCTGTGTCCTTCTTCGTCAAAGACGTGAGGGGGAGTGCTATCCTCGAGAACCCCTCCACGAACTTGCGGTAATACCCTGCTAGTCCCAAGAAACTGCGGATGTCAGATGCGGTCTTCGGTCGTGGCCAATCCCTCACTGTCTCTATCTTGGCTGGGTCTACTGCTAACCCAGCCCCACTGATCGTGTGCCCCAGAAAAGCCACCTCGTGCAACCAGAACAGGCACTTCGAAAATTTTGCGTACATTTATGTCTCCCTCAGCCTTTGCAGGACCTATGCCAGGTGCTCCGTATGCTCCTCCCGAGTCCGAGAATATATAAGGATGTCGTCGATGAACACAATCACGAAGCGGTCTAAGAAAGGCTCGAATACACGGTTCATTAGACTCATGAATGCAGCAGGAGCATTCGTGAGCCCAAAAGGCATCACCGTGAACTCGTATAATCCATAGCGCGAACTGAATGCCGTCTTTGGTATGTCCTCTTCCCTGATACGGAGCTGATAGTAGCCGGATCGCAGATCTAACTTGGAGAACCAGAAGTCTCCCTGTAGCTGGTCAAATAACTCATCTATCCGAGGCAGAGGATAGGTGTTACGGACCGTCAACAGGTTCAGCTCCCGGTAATCTATACATAATCGCAGTGATCCGTCCTTCTTCTTCACAAAGAGAACTGGCGCTCCCCATGGCGATGAACTAGGCCGCACAAATCCTGACTCGACTAGCTCCTGTAGTTGAGTCCTGAACTCTGCTAACTCCCTGGGAGCCATCCTGTAGGGTGCCCGGGACACCGGCTTCGCTCCCGGTACTAGCTGAATCCTGAAATCCAAGTCTCTAGCAGGTGGTAGCCCGGGCAATTTCACCGGGAATACGTCGGAGAAATCCCGGACCACCGGAATATCTGAGATAGTCGCTCCTGTTCCCACCATCTCGAAGCAGACAAGATAAACTTCTTCACCCAACTCATGGGCCTTCACAGCCTGTACAGATGATAATAGTTCGTGGCAGATAGGCTGGATACCTTCAACGATAACATGAGAGTCGCCATGCCTTAGCGTGATCCTCCTGGACGGTCAATCTATCTGGGCATGGTTCCGATGCAACTAGGCCATGCCCAAGATCAAGTCAAAGTCCTGCAGCTTCAGAATAGTTGCCGGCGCCTCAAATGCCTTGCCGCCAATCTCGGCCTCCATATCACATTGTGCAGTGGTCCGCAGCTCCGACCCATCGGGTAGACGTACCCTCATCTCTAGCCCAGGGAACCACTCCACGCCTTCGAGTCCGTCGATGAAGGCCTCGGATACAAACGAGTGTGAAGCACCCGTGTCGAAAAGAGTATGAGCGGGCTTGCCGCTGATCATAACTATACCTGAGGTTTGTTTATGTGAAAGTTAATTGTTATCCTATAGTTCCAGGTACTATATATATATCATTGAAATCCAAGAAAATTCATAATTAACTTCAAGTACCTGTGATAACCTCCTCGGGATTCCTCGGCTCTGTGAGGTCCAAGGCGTATATCTTCTCCTGCTCGCGTCTCCTGCCATGATATCCCCGACCTCGGCCTCGTCCTCGGCCTCGTCCTCGGCCCTCCTATACTGGGGCCACTGGAGGTGGAGGAGGAGGAGGGGGATGGAATCGGTGCGGGCACTCCGACCTGATGTGCCCGGGCTGGCGGCATCCGTAACAAACCACTTGTCGGTGGCCTCGGTCATCCTGTCTCCACGGATCATGCATCTGTAGAGGTGGGGGAGCCAATGCTGGAGGAGGCCCCTGCTCCTGCCTGAAGTTGGGACGACGACGTCCCCCACCCTTCCTGTATCCGATGGTCCTGCCTCTCTGAGAGCCCCTACTGCTCTCACCTGATGTCGACCCATCAAATGGTCTCTTCCCTCCGGCTCGCACCATCAGCTGGTCAGCCTACAGCTCCTTCGCCATCTCGATGATCTGCCTGGATGTGCCATGAGAAATGAATAGCAAGGCTGCCTCAAGTCGTCCCTGAGGCCCCGGTAGAACCTCTTCGCATACCTCCTATCGTCGGTGTCCTGAATCTCCGCGAACCTTGCCAAGTGGGAGAACTCTCTCTGGTACTCTATCACTGATCTAGTCCCCTGCTTGAGGTTCAAAAACCTCTCCTCCAAAGCATCTCTGTCCGTAGTAGAAACGAAGTGCTCCAGAAACACATCGCCAAACTCCTCCCAAGATATCTCTGACAGCTCAAAGTCCGCATAAGTAGACTCCCGGACTGATTTCCACCATCTCTTTGCATGAGCCTCCAGCACAGAGGTGGCTAGAGGTACTGCCTGGCCGACTGGGAAGCTGATGCCCGCTAAGATCTCGTGTATGGCCTCCAGCCATTCCTCCGTCTTCACCGCATCCTATGTCCCACGGTACGTCGGTGGGGATAAGCTCTTGAATGCACTCAGCCAGCTCGACCCCGGATTTGGCTGTGGAGCCGGGACTTGCTGGGCTCTAAAGGCATCCAAAATCGCCGTCAGGGTCTGCCCCATCTCCGTATGTAGGAATGGAGTGGCAGCTGGAGGGGGAGGAGCCACATTTTGCGGCGCTGCGACCTGTGGAGGTTGCATAAAGGTAAGGTTAAAGCAAAATTGGCCTAACACATTGTACTTTGTGGACCATTTATGTGACTTTACACATGGGCACACCACTGCTTCCGCTGCATAGTTTGTCCGCAAACTAATGCTCGGGCGGGGGTGGTCCCATGTTGTGGACTTCTTTCTCATATGATCGTTGTTCAAGTGATACCAGTTTGTAAGACCCCCCTCCCCCTTACCAAGGAGGGCTACCGGGTCTTATGCCCAGAACCGCCGTCTTACGGTGACACTAACTCACGGGTTAGTCGACACCGCAATACGCCGATTCTGCCGGCTAGTACGATCATTAACCTGTAGGCCAATATGAGAAGAAGAAGTAAACTGTATATGCAAAACTATCAGTCCACAAGCCACAGTACAATCTTGTAAAAGAAATGAATAGTACATCAAATAGTCCACAACAGAGTACAAACGAAAGAGTAAAAAGGGCTTATGCCCAGTACATCAAATCTCTCTCTCACAAAATCATAAATGCGGAAGCTATGCTAGAACATCAGATCTCGTCCCACCTGAGGACGCACAGTAGTGGTAGTAGCCTGCTGAAGCGGTATCTGCTCCTCATATCCTGCCTCCTCGACGTGCTGGTGCTCCATCTCCATGGGCTCCTAAAAATAGTTGGTCACTGACCATTAGTCAAAAAGACTAAGTCATTTCCTCCGCACCTCGCCCCGCAGCTCCTAGGCACCGAGCGGGAGGACGAAGCAGAGGACAACAAGGGGTAGCAAAGTGGAAGCAGGTGACAATATCTAACTAGAGTTGTAATAAGTAATGTAATCCTACTCTAGCAATTCTAAGTACGGTACAAGTAATAAGTAAGAGCAGTGCAGTAAAGGAAAGTAAAGAAACAGTAGTATGAACAAGTAAATAAGCTAAGCTACCACTATGTTATCATCACAAACGTACCCTAACTTATATAAATGCCCATACAAATATATAAGTTAGGATTTCCAGGAAATTTAACTTATCATATAAAAGAGCCCATACTAATTTATATGATAAGGATCTATGAAGCGTATGACCTAATATGAATGAATGATATGATACAATTTTATGCGCAGGCAAGTGCAACTCACACACAATGACTCTGTGATCACAGACCTTTAGTTCCCACTTTTTGAGAGCTTGCATCACTCTCGGGTACCACCGCTGTGGCTACGGCAGCAGCGGAGCGGGCGTCTCCGCTTCTAGACCGGTATGCACACTACCAAGCCTTAGACCCCTCTCATACGCCTCTGTACACGTCCAAGGTGCACTCTAGAGTCTCGTGTACGTACTTTGCTGACAAACCCGTCAGTCTTGTTGGGTCGGATGTGCGTTATCGGGGATCGTCCTCCAGACCGCAGTGTAAAACAACCCACTGGCCCCTCTAACTCTCACAACCGCCTGGTGCACCGTACTGCCATCGGTGTGACGAACGGCTAGTACCGCATGCCCCGCCACGATATTTATGCACATGCAAGTAATTCATACCGAGCCTCCCGCTCGCAGGACCAAAACCCGTCCTGAATCCCTCAAACCCAAACCCGGGTGAGAACGCACATTAGTGCCTTTATGCCAACTCCCTCAAACCCCAAAACGGGTGAGCATATATCATGAGTCTCTCCAACCCCCACACGGGCGAGAAGGTACAACAATGTCCTAACCTATTAAACTACTCTTGTCTACGGTTTATTATACTTAGAGATTTAAGGTTAATCCCAGGACTGCCCCTGGTATTCCCTGTGAAGGGCTCTCAAGGGGCACTAGGAACTGTGTTGGGATTACGCCCAGCATTCCCTTTCGCAAGGATACTTATTTTAGTTGATGACTACCCATGTATCTCCCCAGCTCTCCTTATTGCTCTAGTACAACCCTAGTGACTTAAGGCGTTGCTGGGGTGCCGACAGTCTTCCGCCGACTCCCACTCCAGTTGCTAACTAAGACTTGCACTTTTGATCCCTCACTAAGACAACTCTACCCACCAGGGTTAGTCATGTTGAACTCTTTTATTTCATCCGATAATCAATCCCCTGGTAACCCCTAAGGCAAGACCTATTTGTGTTATATGCAGACCATGACCTGTGATTACCCTAAAATGTGATCTTCCAAACCCTAAGGCATCTTGCCACTAAATATTTACCCTAGGGTGGTATGGACTAAGGGAACTACCCTATGAATTCTCATAATTTCTCTCGGCCAATTGGTCCTTTAATTAAATCTTTTAATTTAAACACTAGGTCATTTTACACATGAAGTAGTATGATTAAGTATCCACTGACCTAGGAAATTTTTCTTGAGATGTATATTGACAAAACATTGCTGCCTACAAAGTTTCATAATTTTCCTTAAATTATTTATTCTCATTTCCTATTTAATATCAATTCCACACAAATTCCATTTTCCAAATGAAGTATAGGCATTATGTACTCAAACATTCCAGGAAAATTACAGAACTTTTAGGACACTAATTTATGACTATTGGCAGAGTATCATCAACATTTATTGTGAAATGGCCTATAAATTTCCATTATAAGATAATTACCAAAATGCCATTGTATTAATTTAACAACAAACAATGCATCCATTAATTCTGAGAAATTTATGCAAAACTAATAATAACATTTTATAGCAGTAGAATAAATTCCAAATTTTGCAGAGGTATATATTCATCATTTCAAGAATTAACAAGATTAGGGTAAAATGGGGAATTTAGGGTATCTACTCCAAAAGTTTTTCAAAACAGAGAAATCATATTTTTCCTAAGTCAAATGTGACATTATCTATGCCTTGGCAAAATTGTTTTGATTTGTACTTGAAGAAATCATATTTTCCAATTTTATTTCCAAATAGCTATATTTTAAATAAATTCCAATAAATGGAATTTTGATTCCAAAAATTCCATTATTAATTTGAGGGATGAAATTTACCCTAATGAACCACTGTAAATAATTCCATGACCTTTGCATGTCACCATTGGGCTAAATACACCAATTTGCATTTTTGCTATTTGCACACCAAGGCTGAACATAGGCTAGCACATGCAAGTGGATTCTCCAACATGCAGTGAACCCAAGGTGATGAAAATTTTATCATGCACCAAGGATGACCCCACTGACCCACCACCAAAATTTGGGGCCATGGGGAGGAGTAGAACTCCTTATATTACATTTATTTATATTTTGCTATTTTAGCAAACACTATAGGAAACTATTCTCTAAAAATTCCTAAATTTTGGCAGGAGCTAAGTATGCCCTAATCATGCATGTGCCCAAAATGTGGGGCCATGGTGACTAATATTTTGACATGGGCATCCAATTTAATTTCTGCCCTACTCTAGGACCAGTCGTAGGAGAAATGTCCTACAGGACTGTACACTACACCAAAATATATGTTTAGGGTGGCATGTTAAAGGTAAGACCCTTGGCTACAGTTTTCATTAAGGGACTAAGTTCTGGAAATATCTCTAATAGGCCTATATTTAACATGCAAAGTGACTGAAAAAGTGTGACAGAAATCATACTGTTCAACACATTAAATTAATTCATATTAATAATCACGCACGAATCTTAAAGCATAACCGACGGAATCCGGTCATCGTCTACCTCCAGCCAATGGCTGAGATCGAGCCGACCTGGAGCAACTTTGCTGGCGGTTTCCGGCCAGCTGAGACGGCGCCACCTCCGGCCAACGGTGACATCACCTTCACGGTGGTGGTGGCTATCATTTCCCGGCGATGGGGCGGCGGGAGACAGCGGCGACGGCGATCCCGAGCGGTTTCAAAAGCTTGGAAATTTCTCATTTTTCTCACATGGCATCAGGCTCAGTTGAGCCCGATATCTCTCCTAATCGATCTAAGATGCTAGTACGGGTAGAGGTGAAGTGAAACGGACCTGAATCGAAGCTTGGCTGCGGGTCAGGCGGCGGTTTGTCGTGGTGGTGGTGCGCTGGCGAGCTCCACCCCGAAAGCTCAAACCTCCACCATTCTCCATGATTAAGCAGTCGAATTCCTCTCCCTTCTGTCTTCTGAAGCTGTTGGTGAGGTCTATTTGGACTGAGGTGGACTATATGTGGAGTTAACTCCAATGTTAGCTCGGTTTTGAGCTTTGGAGGTTTCACCCAGCTGCCAAGTGGCTCACAGCCCTGGTTTTCTGCTGGAAATGAAGAGGGGAGGTCGGCCACCTGGTTTTGGGCAGCCAAAACCAACTGATGGGGTGGCCATGTGGCCACCATTTTCTTTATTCCCCTTTCTCTCTCCTCTTCTCCTAAAAATCCCAATTTTACCCCCTTGCATGTATTCTCTCTCCTGATTTAGAGGGGTAGGACTGGTCTTGTTCACTTGGGCTGACTATGGGCCAATTTTGGTGGGCTTGGTCCAAGGGGAAATGGCTTGGCCTTCATTTCACTCCTTTAGGTCAATTTGTTGACTTGTTGACTTGGGGAGTTGACTTGGTCAACCATGGTGGGTGGACTGACCCTACTTGGTGGAAATGGGTCTAGTGGCACCACCCAACTTGATTTGGGTCAAGGGGGTGCCCCACTTAGGTTAATTAGGCCTATGAGTGTGGGTTTGACCAAATTAAGCCCAAGGTTGACTTTGGTCAATTGGGGTCAAAGTGTTGGCCTAGTGACATGCCCTAGGGTCCACTTAGATTATTTTTAAGGTTAGGGCAATGTGGTGGGGTCATGGTGTGGCTAGGGTCCCTAATTAGGCTAGTTTGACCTAGTTTGACTTGGTCATATAGTGGGCTCCATATGGCTACCACCCACTACCTAGGGTCCAACCTAGTTGATCTCCTTAAGTCTCACCCCATGCCTAACCAAATCTAAGTTGAGGGGTCCAGAAGTAACATGGGATGTTACAGGTTATCAATTAGATGAATATTCCTGAGACATCAGTGCTAGCTGAAACTGTCATTGAACCCTAGCTTGACAGTGAGATTGTGAATCTCACCATCATGGCAGTGGTTCAAGACATCGACCTGGAAACTGATCCTTCTGACAAAGAGGCACCAGATGTCCATCTTCCTGATTTGACAAAAACACTTCAGGCTTCTGCGATAGAAACAGTTCAAGACTTGGTAAGTGACCTCCTGAAGAGGCAAGAAGAAGTCCACCAAGAAAAGATGTCTATAGATCCACCAGCTACCACAAGGATTGAGGGGGAGGCAACAGACCTAGACCCTAGACTAGTTGAAAATGTTTCAGGAACAATAATGGAATTTGAAATTTCATCTGATTCTGAAGATAAGAAGGTAGCCACAGCCCTTAAGAAAAGAAAATTAATGGAAATCAAGAAAAAGAGTGCTGGCTATAAGAAAGCTTTCAAGGCAGGCTCCTCCTCTACTGCTTCTCCTATAGATTTCAGTTCTCTATTAGGATAACTCCAAGTAAAACTTGATGAGCAACGACAAGCTTTAGAAAAATATGTGAATGAAAGCCACAAAGAGCTGCAGTTCACTTTGGCCCAAGATATCAAATCTATTCGATTTGAGGTCAATCTGCTGAAGAAGGACATGACAGATTGCTTCCACAAGGGAGTAAATGTTGTGGTGAATCTTGCTAAACAACAACAAACCATTAAGACTGAAATAGATGATCTTGTGGTCTAGCAAGGAATTATTCTGGAATACCAGAAGAGACTGAATGAGAACTTGCTGGAACTATACACCATTTCTCTAACTAAGTTGGATGAACAAACTATTACCCTTCAAGACAATATGACAACACAAGCCTCTTCTATAGAAAAACAGATTCAACTAGACTTGGCAACAGTTTCTACAACCATAAAGACTTATGAATCTGCAATTTCTACTCTTCTCAAGAAATTCAAAGACTACTACACCACTGGAAATTAACATGTCACGGATCAAATCAGATTTCAAAAGAATGATCTCAGAGATCATATCTATAGAGAAGTCATAAAGGGGGAGAGGGTACTAGTTCAAGCTACCTCTAACCATGCAAAGTGGGTAACCAATAGTATCAGAGCTAGCTTGGGATATCCACCCCAGTGTGATGATAATAATACTGCAGAATCTGGAGTTCAACCTGAGTTTGTGGATGGGTGCAACAAGAGGTTGCTCCAGTTATATATCCATTTTCTAGGTTTGAGGAAATTCAACAAACTGTTCAGATTATGTACAACCCTCCACAGGACAAAATGCCAGTCATTTGTGAGGAGGTGAACATGGCTGAACAAGTACTACTGAAAGAGAGGCTCAAATGTCTAAGAAAAAATTTAAAGAACGGGCTGAGGCAAGGCCTGATTTTGAAAAATGGAGTCCAACCACTATAAGTATCATCTTGACAGCATGGAATGCAGTTGCTCACAATCAGTATGATAGAGGAAAGTGGTACTCTAAATAATAATGGGATAAATATCTTTCTTAACAAGAGAAGATTCATAAATTCAGGAAGTACTTCAAGGCTGGCAAAATCCCTACAAACTCCATAGAGCCTTGCAAGTACTTCCCCAAACCATTTCATTACTTTTAGAGGTAATAGCTGAAAGCTGCACAACTAAAGGCCAAAGATATTAAAGGAAAGATGCCTGCTACTGATACTGAAGCTGATGTCAAAGCAGCCATTTAGTCAGGGAAAGGAATATTGATTAAGGAACCAAGTCAACTTTAACCTTAGATTGACTAGAATTTGAAAAACTGTATATTTTTTATTGTCCTTAAGAAAACTTTAACCTTGTAATCTCATCTTGAGTATTTGAGAATGAAATTCTGGGTGAACAAGTGTTTACATATCTGTGTATCTGTGTTACATGTTTTTTCTTATGCTATTTTGTTTCTGAATATTTGTGTGTAACATGATGTTTTTGTTCTTGAATAAATTTGGTTGAAATATCCGGATATATCAAGTTAATAATTTTTATTATATGGTGTATATCATTGACTATGGGTTATGACTTCTTCAAATAAGGGGATATTGTTGGGTACATTGGAATTTGTGCACCTGATATGGAGAAGCATCACCTAACTCAATGATATACATCAGGTTGTATTTGATGGTGCATTGAGTTAATTTGTGCAGGCAGAAGAATGAAGAAAATATTCTAAGTACAAAAGTGTCGAGAAAATAATTTTGTGTCAACACATTTGAAGGAGCTGTGTCTAGACAAGAAGCAAGTATGGGTCGACACACAGGATCTGTGTCGACACTCAGAAGTTAAGTCGACATCAACTGTGTCGACACTTATAACTTGTGTCGACACACTTAGACTGTTGAGCTGACAAGTGTAAAGAGGCAACTATGTCGACATCCAGGACTTGGGTCGACACTTAGAGAGGCTGTGTCAACACACAGGACTTGTGTCGACACATTCTACAAATGTTGTGTCGTGAACTTAATAAAGAGGATGTGTCGACACACAGGACTTGTGTCGACACATTCTACAAAAACTATGTCGAGAACTTGATAAAGAGTTGTGTCGACATTTCCTGAAGTATGTCGACATATTCTACAAAGGGTGCATGATGATTACTTAATGAAGAGCTGTGTCGACTATTTTCCGAAGTATGTCTACATAGTCTATAAAGATAGTGTTGAGACTAAGTGAAGAGTTGTGTTGACAGTTACTGATGTTTGTCAACAACACCAAAGGAAGTGTGTCGACACCCGGGTAATTGTGTCGACACATACTCCATTTGTGTCGACACATATTGCCCTTGTGTCTCGACACATTTAGCTGAGTTAAATATCTCTAAGTACCAAATCTCAAGACTGAAGACTTGATAGCTGACAGAATTGTTACGACCTATTAGACATGACAGAACTGTCACATGTTAGTCAACTACTGGATCAGCCGGTTGCCACTGATGTAAACTATAAATAGGGCCGAGCTATAAGAGATTTACAACAACTGAAGATGGAGAGAAATTAAAAAGAGGAATTCTCCAAGAAGAATTCATGAATTCCAGTACAGTAGAAGATTCCGATTCAAAATCAGAGAAGGAGATTGCTTCACAGCAGATCTTTTGAAGATTGCAGAATTAATTCAGAAGGGTGGAAGAAGCTGGATCTACACTAAGAAGATTCAGCCTAGGTTCTCTATTTCAAGAAGAATTGAATAAGCTAAGTCAGGTTGAATCAAATCCTTTACTACAAAGAAAAGTTGAAAGCAGGTCCATCAAGATCTGATCAAGATTCCTTCATCTCTTTTTGAGTGAAGGTAGAAACATCTTCTTTATCAAATTCCTATAGGATCTATTCTAGATCTGAGTGTAAGAGATTAAATTCTCTGAGTTGTAAGCCTGTAACTATAAAGGCTGAGGTAGGGCTGTTAGCCTGAGGTAGGAGATTGGTTTCTCTGAGCTGTAGGCCTGGTGGAAGAGGCTGAGGTAGGGCTTGATTGCCTGACATGTAGGAGTGGGGATTCACTCTGAGGTAGGGTTCTTGGAAAGAGTCTGAGCTGTAGCACTTGTTGAAGTGTGAGCAATAAGAACCATTCTGGGTTCTGAGTTGTAAGATCTTAGGACCTGAGAAGGTGGAAGGAAGTTAGGTTAAATCTAGTATATTGCTAGATAGGCGAATGGGGAAAGTTGATGTACCCATCAATTGGGGAACCACTATAAAACCTGTGTGTATGTTGTGATTGGTTGTTTGTGTGCTGTGGTAACTGTAGATTTTATCCGTGCTGTGAACAAATTAATTACTATCAAAGTAGAAAAAGAATTGAACCTATTCACCCCCACCCCCTCAAGGTGTTTAGACAATCTTGAAACCAATTCTTTCAATTTACATCTCTCCTAGAGTTATTGTAAGAGGCTATACGCAACTTGAACATACCTGTCTCTTTCAATAAAACAAAATCTATGATATGTGACCTAGGCTTAGATTATAAATAGATTGATGCTTCTCCAAATAACTACATGTTATTTTGGAAAGAGCATGAGAAAGATGAAAAAAGCCATGTTTGTTGTGAATCTCAGGGGATTGTATATACAAAAGTGAATTTGAAGTTTGAGGTATTTAAGAAAACTCATAAAATTTCCGCAGAGGGGCTATGAAATTTTCCGTTAATTCTAATACTAAAAAACTTTATACATGTTCAAACACTGCAGATTAATGAGGTGGCATGCAGAAGAGCATTCCAAAGACGGTAAGTTAAGACATCTTGCTGAAGGACAAGCATGGAAAGACTTTGAGGTGAATCACCCAGATTTTTCTCTTGACACTTTGAAATGTAAGACTTGGATTTGCTTGTGATGGGTTTAATCCATATGCTAACATGAGTGTATCACATAGCAGATGGATCGTTGTATTAATAATATATAATTTTCCTCCATATTTGTTCTTGAAGCCGAAAAATTTTATGATATCATTGTTTATTCCTGGACTATGGTCACCTGAAAATGCTATTGTTGTGTACCTTCAACCAATAATTGAGGAGCTAAAAATATTGTGGGATTTTTGGGTGGAAACATACGATGTTTCCAAAAATCAAACATTTCTACTGCGTGCTTCTCTTTTGTGGATAGTTAGTGACTACCCTGCATATGCTATGTTATTTGGTTGAAGCACAAAAGGAAGGCTGGCATGTCCTACTTGTAATTATGAAACGTCTTCTACTTATTTGAAACATAGTCAGAAGATATGCTATATAGTCCATCGTGCCTTTTTCGACTTGAATCATGAGTGGCGGTTTCATAAAAGTTCTTTTAATTGAATTAAAAAATATAGACATGCACGTTCTTTGTTAAATACAAAAAATATTTTAGAAAATTTACAAGGCTTTCTTGACATATTCACAGAGAATGATAAGAAAAAAAAAAGATTGGCCCATGGAAAATAATCCATTTTTTGCAATTGCCATATTGGATGTATAATACTTTACGTCATAATTTTGATGTTATGCACATTGAGAAAAACATATGTGATAATATAATTGGTACCATTCTAGATATTGAAGGGAAAAAAGGATCATGCAAAGGCTCGTTTAGACATACAAGATATGGGGATAAGAAAGAAGCTTCATTTGAAGACAACAAGTGATGGCCAAAAAACTTAGCTCCCGAGGCTTGTTTTTCCCTAACAAAAATGAGAAATCTATTTTTTGTGGTGTTTTAAAGGATGCCAAATTTTCGGATGGTATGACCTCTAATATTTTGTGATGCATGCATGTTGAAGAAGGAAAAATTTTGGGGTACAAGACTCATGATGCTCATATTATACTACATGTTTTTTTTCTAAAAATAGCAATAAGAGGAGTAACCCATAGTCAAGTTGCAATTCCAAAGGTTAGGCCTTGTTCCCTCTTTTGTTGTTTATGTCAAAAGGTTATTGAGTTGAAAAGGTTAGATCATTTGGAAGTAGAGATCACCGAAATGCTTTTCCAGCTTGAGAGAATCTTTCCTCATAGTTTTTTTGACATAACGGTCCATTAACCGATTCACCTTGCAAATTTGGTTAGATTAGGTAGACCAGTTCAGTATCGATTGATGTATTTTATGGAAAGATATTTCGGTGAATTAAAATCATTTGTTCATAATAAGAGTCGCCCTAAAGGCTCTATCGCTGAAGTATATTTGGCCAAGGAGACTTTGACATTTTGTTCAAGGTATTTATCTAATGATGCAGATACACTGATGAATAGAATGACACGAAATAATTGTGAATTTCCAAAAACAGGCTTTTCTGTTGGGGCGAGGATTATCTTTTCTCTTAATCAAAAGTCTCAAAATTAAGCACATGGTTTCAGATGGTGTCGAAGATTACATAAGTTAATATAATTTAATTCCTTCAATATTTTTTATTTTCAATACATATATAGAAATTTGCGTCAAATTGATATATTTTTTGTGTAGAGAGCACGGGCTTTATCTTCAGAATAGTAAAAAAAGATGTACATGGAGCAAAGGTAAAAATCAAAGAGAGGATTTCATTCAGTGTCTTGAAATATGTTCCATGAATGATGATGTTTCTGATTGGATAAAGGAGTTGTATCAGGGACCAAATAATGTTGCAAAAATGTATTTTGCCTATATTATTAATGGATACAGATTTTATAGAAGAAAGCATGATGCAAGGAGAAAAACTAAAAATACTGTTGTCACTTTGGAAGCAGTAACTCCGAGCTTTAAAAGTATTAAGGATAAAAATCTTGAAAACATTTGTATGACATATTATGGGACAATAACCAATATCATAGTGTAGGATTATTATGGACATTTATATTATGTTTTATTCAAATGTGTGTGGATTGAGGTAGAAGAAGACAAGTACAAAATGACATGTGTTTATTTTAATAAAGAATGTTACAAGAATGATCCATTTATTCTAGTAACTCAAGTGCAACAATGCTTCTGTGTTGAAGATTCTTTTAATAAAAATAAACACTATGATTTGAATGTACTTCCAAGAGACTCATTTGAGATGATAGATAATGCAATTTTGAATACCCAAGAAGTACATGGATTTTCAATAAATATTGATATACTAGAGTATGACTTAGAAGTTGATTTGGCTAGGGAAGATGTACCATATGATATTATTGAATTGCCTTTATCTGAAATTCATGTTCAACACACGGGAGTTGTTGATTAGGCCATTTTTGAATGTGAAAATGAGATACTGCTTCAGGTTTTAGTGATAATAAAAAATAGGTAATATTCATTCATTTACTTATTTATAAAATTGATTTGTTCTATTTATTCTAAACTTAATATTGCTTAAACTAATTTTTATGATTTGATTTCTGGTCTACAAGAATGAAGAAAGCAACAAGTAAATTGGTCCTTAAAAGGAATGGAAAGAGATTTGAAAGAACAAGTGATTTTGATTTGTCTATCCAAGCAATGCCAAGTGCTGAGTTAGATAGAAAATTTCGTCAAATTGAGCAAGAGAAAGCTGAGATTTCACATTAAAGTCTTCGAGGAAATACAACACATAAAGAACAAGAAGTTGCTGACAAGTTTGATCAAAATCAAGTTCAACAGGTAGTTCCTACCATTATCACTATGCCCAAGAATGCAATAGCATAGAGGAATGTCTCAATGGCAAGGTAAAGAGGGACAAGAGATGTCCATCAATGTTGATTGATGAGTTCATTGAACTTCGTGGGGTTTCTAATGAAGGAGGAATTCTACATGTTCCAATAAAAGTTAATCAAATTCAGGGACAATCTAGTGGGAGAATTGAGTCGCTTCAAGTTGATAAAGATATAAGTCAAGAAGGGATAGTTTTACAACCAAACGTAGAAGCTGCTTTGTATAAAATTTTCTTTTTCTTTTTCAGGTTATTAGTCTCTTTGTACTTACTTCAAATTTAATTATGTGAATGTACATACTCTGTTAATAGGAATAATGACAGAAAAAGCTCGTGGAAAAATAATGTACAAAAACATTCATTCAAGGACTTTGGAGGAGCATGTAGAAGTGATAATAAATGAAGAAGGTCAGCCTATAGGGCATACTGATTGAGTTGTATCTGACCTAAGTCTATTCTTAGGCACATTGGCTAGATATTCAACTTTCTATCCTTTGATATACACAAGATGAAAAGCCATGCCAAATGAAAATATAGAACATGTATTGAATTATACCAAAGTATGGTACATGTATTTATTTTCATATTTTTACTTCTATGGAATTATATGATTTAAACACTCAACCTTATTTTGGACTTTGTAATTGAAGTTTATTTTGCCAGATAAAGCAAATAATTGGTTAAAGATTCATGTTAGAGATGCTTGGAGAAGATATAAGTACGTAATTATGAAAAATCATTTTTTGAAGTATTCCAATATGACAGATAGACTCAAAAATCATCCTGTAAAGGATCCCGAGTCTATATTTATAAAGGTTTGCCTTTTTGGAGTTTGAAAAATATAAAACTAAGATTAAAAGTTTTTTGCATGTTAATTTTCTTGTAAATATATATTTATTCTGATATTTTTAATTAAATGTGTAGTCAATCAGTGAAAGGAATACTCAAAGTAGAGAACATCAAAGTGGAGACATGGAATGGGACCCAAAACATTTGCCACAATCCGCAAAAGAATGGTATATAGCTCCTTATTTGAATTTAATTACCTCAAATCATATTTATTTATCTATTTGCATTTGTAGCATTTAAGGAAAAAGAGAGACCCCACTCAAACTGAAATTTTTATTCAAATGTGAAAGACAATAAGGGAAACGAGCTGGGCTTGGAGACTAATAATGCAACTGTAAGGTAAAAACTATTATTAAGAAAAATATAGTTTGCATTAACAACTTATTATTATTCAAGTTAATTATATATTAACTTTTTGTAATTTTTTATTAGTTTCAACTTCAGGATATTATTGTGAATAGCTAGGAAACTAATGCACAAGCATTTCAAGATATGTTTGGGAAAGAACATTCTTGATCAATACGTTATTTTGGGAAAGGTGTTACACAAACGCCTTTGAAGCAAAAAGAAGAGATTGCTGCTTTGAGGAAAATACATAATGAAGAGGTGCTTTTATTGAACGAAAAAATACATATCCAAGAAAATTCATTAAGCAAATTAAAAAATGTGCTCAAAATAATATTGCAACAAAGCAACCCAGCAGGAATTAATATCAAATCATTGGAAGATATATTGGGTTCATCTCACAGTGTTGCAAATAGTGCACAAAAGATAGTTGGTGTACCACGTGCACATTCTTCTACATCAACACATGTTCCAAATTTTGGGGATGCATAATGTTATAGATCTTCAAATATATTTAGTATAACAATATAATATTTATTTATTTATTTTGTATAGAAAGATCTAAATATTTTGGAGACAAATGAGGAGGTTGATGATGGACTATGAAGATTTTTTATGTTCAAGTTGATTCAGATGTTATTTCTTTGAAGGACTTGATGACTAGGTATTTTGGTCTACTTTTTTTGCAATCAAAACCTACTTCAATATTATTGTAACTGTTGGAATCTTTGCATGTTAAAAATTTTGGAGGTTATATATTTTGTGGATGATTTCTTTGGATGTTATTATGTTTTTGTTCTACTTGGATGTTAATATGTTATTGTTTTCTTTGAGTTCCTTTTGTTATTGTTCACTGTCTTAATCTGCAGGTTGATCTTATTTGAGTTAATTGGGGATGTTTCATGGTCCAAATCTGTCACCCTAGTATGATTTTTTCTATGTGTATTCTAATTGAATATATTTCCTTGTTAGGACTCCCAACTAGTAGCACAGATCATGTTATTTATGTATATTTTGTTCCCATTGTAGATCAAGGTCTGCTTGAATTCTTTTGACAGAGGATGCTAATTATTGCATATTTTGTTCCATATGTTACTAATGTTTTAACTTTTTTATAGGAAATTCCGAATATATAAGTGATTTTATAGTATCAAAGTTGCATTCAATAGTAAAAAAATCTGGTGTAAAATATGAACACGTTTTTGCACCCAAGCCTTTGGATTTTGTTGATTTGATTGGGACTGAAGCATCCGATGTTATTCTCAAAGTTTTGGATAGGCATGCTTCTTGTCTTTATTAATTATATAATACTTTAAGTTATCTACTTACATGCTTCCTCGGTGATGCAGTGTAGTTCCAGTCTTCTTATCGGAAGCATGAGAGGAACTCCTAAACTCATCAAGCTGATCAACTAGGGAATGGCTTGTTAAAGCACTTGCAAAGGCCACAGTTAGTAATATATTTTATCATGATAATAGTTTGTGTATGTATTTAGATGAACTTAGCTTATTTGCATTTTTACAGTAGTTTCTTTTGTTTATCCAAGTGAACATGAGTTTTGCTGCTTCTAAAACTCAATACATTTTGAATCTTTCAGTCTACTTTCTTATAGAGATTTGACTGATTTATATGTTACTATCTATCTGGATCAAATTGAAAGGTTGGTATCGTATTATATTCGACGGTCTACCCAACCCTCTAAATGAAGTGGTCAATGAGATTAGATACCAACATTCTTCTTTCGTCCGGTAATTCACAATCTCATTTCAAATTGTTTTTTTTCCAGTGTTCTTCTTTCCTCCTTTAATTCGCAATCTCATTTCAAATTGTTTTTTGTCAAATATATCTCCAAAAAAGTTTTCTTTGCATGGGAAGGGAGGATGAATTTTGTTGTTGCCATGCCATTTGGCAAAGTATTTTTGAAGATAGATTCACGTATGTCGATATTTGTATTTATCATAAATTTATGTCGGTGTTGATGAGGTTAAATTGGTGTTTCATCACGCGACTGTGCAGAAAAGGCGATCCATCAGGTACTCGCGCCATTTTGTGCTTGATCCCTTTAAATCTATGCGAACATCAGGGCGATATTGTTAAATTGCCAATTATATTATGTTATTATTTATAGGTATAATGTTCTTCTAGCACATGGTGGAAGACAAGGCCTGTTGGGTCCATTGATCATTATGTCCCAGATTTGAAGAAGGCATGCAAGTCAATGGTATACACATGAATGTATTTGATGCATGCCATTAGATCAATGTATGCAGGTTGTTCACTATTGAACTGATTTGACAGGTTCTCAAAGTCACAAAGACAGATGGACTCATGATAGGATGCTGGTAAAGCAGAAATCTGGTTAAGTCTAAAAGCATTGAATGAAGGTAGTTCACTCAACGCCAAGTGGCTAAAAGCATCGATTAATGCTCATGCAGTCAAAGACTCAACATTGATAAAGCAAAAATCTTGTTAAGTCTAGAAGCGTTGAGTGAAGGCAATTCTCTCAATGTCAGGAAGCAAAAGCATCGACAGGACAACATGCTGTCAAAGTCGTAGGGTTGCTATCAAAGAAATATGTCTAAGTCTAGAATCGTTGAGTGAAGGCAGTTCACTCAACACCTCCATGAAGATAATCATATTAAGTATAGAAGCATTGAGTGAAGATAGGCCACTCAACGCCTCATCAAGTAAACAAAAAAAGTTAGAAAGCGTTGAGTGAATAAGCCTCACTCAATGCCTTCTAGAAGAGTTATATCAACTAAGTACATAAACGTCGAGTGATGAAGGTTCACTCAATGTCTAAGCTGTTAGACCAGAATTATCTACATTTATTGAGTGATAAATGATCACTCAACGCACTCAACACCACCAGGCAGAATTAAGCTAAGTACTAGTTCGTTGAGTGACAAGGCTTCACTCAACACCCAAGCAGAATTACTGAATTTTGGCTAAGTGTACAGGAGCTGAGTCGTGCTGATGTCAACAGAAATTCAAACAATGCGGGATCATCTTGCTATAGGACAAAAGGCGTCGCTTGTCAATTATATAGTAATTACTGCAAAAGTGGTGATGTAGCTAACTACTCTAGTGGTTCATACTGCTCAAAGAGATGTTGGATGACGGGATACAAAGTCCAGAGTCCTGAGAAAGATGGGGCGAACTTTTTTAAGAGAGATTTTTAAATCAACTAATGTTATTCTTGAAAACGAAGAAGTGCTCTACAACAAGTTCATTGAGAAATAGTCCGATACCTTCAAACAAAGCGTGCTAATTGAAGACACACAAAGATCAGAAAACTCATTGTTCTTCTTCAACTAGTTCAGGAACTTTTGTTTTTGAGTTCTTCCCAACTAAAGTTATAAGATCCTGCAGATCTGCTACCTTAGAGCTGAGAAAAAGATAGGGCTGAGCAATCTTAATCTAGAGAGAAGACTTAGAGAACATTTTCTCTAGAGTTATTTCATCAACAAAAATATACACTTTTTATAGGATCTTAACAGATTTGAGTTGTAAGCCTGATCTATGAAGGCTGAGTGTAGGATCCTTCTGTGGATATGAGGTAGGGCCTGTGTGCCTGAGCTGTATGTGAGTTCATATACTGAGTGTAGGATTCTCCTATGGATCTGAGGGTAGGGCTATCCTCCTAGCTTGATTTGTAGGACTTTGACTAAAGTCTGAGGTAGGTGATCAGTAGGTCACTATGTTGTAGGAGCATCATCTGCTCTGAGTGGTAGTGCCTTGGGCATGAGATAGGACTTCGAGGAGTCTGAGAGATTCTGAGGGATCTGTATTGTAAGCTCTTGGACCCAAGTTTGGGGAAGTTGTCTTTGTATAACACACTATTAGAAAGGTGGAAGGGACAGTAGATATATTGATACCTTGGGGAACCATAATAAATAATTGTGTGTTGTTGTGTATTCTTGAAATCTAACCTAAAACTAAGTCAGCGTTCTTCTTTCCTCCTATAATTTGCAATCTCATTTCAAATTGTTTTTTTGACAAATATATCTCCAAAAAGGAGTCTGCTTTGAGCGAGAAGGAAGAATGAATTTTGATTTTGCCATATAATTTGGCAAAGTATTTCTAAAGATAGATTCACTTATGTCGATATTTGCATTTATCATAAATTTATGTCAGTGTTGACGAGGTTGAATTGGTGTTACATCAGTCGACTGTACAGAAAAGGCGAACCATCAGGTACGCACGCCACTTTGTGCTTGATCCCTGGAAACCTGTTTAAACATCATGGCAATTTTTAAAAATACTAATAGTGTTATGTTATTATTTGTAGGTATGATGTTCTTCTCGTACATGGTGGAAGAGAAGGCTTGTTGGGTCCATTGATCACAATGTCCCAGATTAGAGAAGGCGCACAATGTTGGATCCCTAGTTGGATTTGGGCTAGGTTCACTAAACTAAGATGTTTGACCCAACATGTATATACAGGGTCATGTATGAGTTCAAGAGTCTAGGCCATGTCCTTATAGTCAACACTACAAGGACCAGCCATCAACAGACTGCAAAAGACTCAAGACTTAGAGAATTTTCAGATACTCATAAAATGAGTTCGACGTTTGTCGAACTCAGTTCGACGAAAGCCGTGCTCAGCTCGACGAATTCAGAGAAAATTCTCTGAGCTGAGCTCGATGAACTTGAATCTCAGGTCGACGATTTCCAGAGTATACTTCAACATTCCAAGTCCAGAATTCTTCACTTAACTCCAGTCGACGAACGTACTTCTCAGGTCGACAAACTTAGTTCTCAAGTCGACGATCTCTGGGTATTCTACTTCAACATCTTATTCCAGAAACAACTAAGTATTCTAAGTCTAGAATCACACTCCAGTCGATGAACTCACCTTCTCAGCTCGACGAACTTAGACCACAGTCTTGGCAAGATTTATCAAGTAGCAGTTAAAAGTTCTCAGCTCAACGAAACTAGTTCTCAGGGCGATGAACCCAGTTCTGAGGTCGATGATTTCTGGACACATTACTTCTACATTCTTAAGTCCAAGAAACATGGAATTCTGTTATTCAGTCGACGAAGTTATATTCTCAGCTCGACGAACATGATGCACAGAATTGACGGGTTTAGAGAAAGTAGTTGTCCGTTCTTAGGTCGAAGATCTTGGATCTCAGCTCGACGAACAATGGTTATCTGGTCGACAAACTTGACTTCTCTGTTCGACGAACTCTGGACACATATCGACGAATTCTGTTCAACGAATTCTATAAAGTTCCAGACTTAGAAATTTTCCTCCCTCTGTCTCTTTTCTATTGCAATAATTCCTGAGTAATCAATGCATAAATATTCTCTGAATATTACTATTAGAAGCAAGCATTGATTACGGTCTTCATCAGGATTATTGCTTGTCGTTTTCCATGGGATAGTTGGGGAAACCAATCAATGCAAATATTCTCCAGGCCGTCAGAAATTAATGCAGAGAGGAATTCAAAATTCAAAATGAACCTCATATGGAAAATATAAAAGGGATTTTCTTTCTCTTCCTGAACAGCACTCTAGCAGTAGTAAAAAATATACAGTGAATAAGGATCTTCATCTCTCTCGACAAAACACTGAGAAATAATAGAGAGAGAGAGATACATACAGAGAAATTACAGAATACAGAGCTCACAGGGCAACAACTCTGTCAAGGGATAAGAAGCCCTAGCCCTAGACTAGAGAAAGAATATCAAGCTGAAGAAGAAGAAGAAGAAGAACCATTCAAATCAAGAGTCTTCTTCTGTCTTCATTCTGGATTCTTCAAAGGACAACAAACATTCAATCTGCAAGAAGTTCCTGGAGTTCTTCTGTTCAAAGAAAAAGCTTGAAGACCTATCACCCTGCAGCAAGGCTTTAACTTCCTGAGCATTCTATATCTCAGGGGGAGCCTTCGCTAACATCATTTTTCCACTGGAGTCTTCTCAGCTGTATCTGAGAAAGAGAAGACAAAATCACTCTCTCATCCCCCAATGTATAAAGGTTCTTAACTCCCTTCAAACGTTATTCCTATTTGCAAGTCACCTGATCAAAAGACTTGAGGATTGGTTTTTGAGCACCTGATCAAAATCTCATTGGTGGCAGTCACCTGATCAAAAACCTGAGTGGATTCGAACCACGGTGGTAGAAGAGTGGATGTACCCAAGTTTAGGGGAACCACTATAAAATTCTTGTGTTGTCTGGATGCCCTTTTCTTTTATTCTTATTGTGGCTATGCTTTCTAGGTTGCTATGTTTGTGTTTTAATTTAATTTCTGCAGCATTAGTAATAGATTGAATTAATTAGCAAAAAATTTATAAACCCTAAATACTCTATTCACCCCCCCCCCCTCTAGAGTATTTCTTATCTAACCCCTAGCTTTCAATTGGTATTAGAGAAAGTTTCCTTTGGTTGTACAAGTTAACCCCTTGAACTAAAAGATCCTTTGTTAGATCTGAGTTTTATTTCTATTATATTTATATTCACAGCATGGCATAGAACAAGCACTATGCAAGCACCAGACCTTTAGTATGCAATCTAAATAGGTTTGCCATCTGGAAGGCAAGATTTAAGTTATATATGAACGCTATTAATGAGGATATCTACAATTCCATCTTGACAGGTCATCCTCAAGCCGCTGCCTCTACATCTACAGCAGCTTCAAGAACAAATGCAGTTTCACCACCTGAGTGGACTGATTCCCAGAAGAAAGCAAAGGTTGCTGATGCCAAGGCCATGAACATTCTGGCCCAAACCATGTCAGATGACATCTTCCAGAAGGTGGCTGAATGTACATCAGCCAAGGCCATTTGCGATTCCCTTAATCAAATGGTGGATGGATCTGCTGCTGAAAGAAAGGATAGAAGATCCAATCTCATATCACAATATGAGAACTTCAAGAAGGAGGAAGCTAAATCAGTTGCAGATATGTACAGTAGGCTTAGCTCAATCATCAATGAGCTAAAGACATTAGACAAGGACATCACCCTCACTTAGGTGAATGACAAAATCCTCATGTGCTTCCCAAGCTCATGGGATTTAAGGATCTGGCAAATCAAGGAGGCCAGGAGCCTAAATGAGATTTCTACAGAATTGTTTTTAGGAAATCTCAAGTCTTATAAGTAGCTGATCAAATCCAGAGAAGCAGCTGAGCAGAGAACACCTCTACTAGCAAGGAAGCAGCACAACATAGCTTTTAAAGCTGTTGAAGAAACTGAAGCCTCAACTGTGAATGAAGAGCTGATGAGTCTCTTTGACAAGAGATTCTAAAAGATGGCAAGGAAGGATTTCAAAAGAAAGTCATCCAGGCAGGATAACAAGCCAAGGTATGACAAAACCCACTAAAGAAGTGGTTTGCTTTGGCTACATGAAACCTGGACACTTCATCGCAGAGTGTCCAGAAAATCAAAAGAAGGAAAAGAGAAGAGAGAAGGACTCTAGGAGATAGTAAAGCAGCAGGCCTTCTTCCAGCAAATACAAGAAGAAGGAGAAAGGATTTGTGGCTGAATCCTGGAGTGAAACTGAGGATGAATCCACATCCTCCAGCTCCAGTGAAGATGAAGAAGAGGCAAGGGACAAGGAAGTATGTCTTATGGCAATTGATGCCTCCAAAAGTCATTCAGATGAAGAAGATTCTGAAAGTGAAGGAGCTTCTGAATTAGAAGCTGATCAGGTATTGTCCTCTTTTGATTATAGTACTGATACTTTTAACATTGAATTTAAAACCATATGCATTGATTTAATAAATTCTGAAAAAGAAATCCAAGCACTTAGGGAAAAACTAACTAGTCAAGAGACACTGAAAGCTGAAAACATCAAGCTAAAAGATGTACTTACATTAGCTAATGAACAAATTATTCTGTTAAAAACTGAGTTATGTGAGACCAAACAACTTGAGGAATCTCTCAATGGGAAAAGCCTTAAGCTGATGGACATCACAAGCACAGTCAATGTCAGACTAAATGGCAAGCTGGGCTTGGGTGCTTCATCAAGTTTGCCCCCCATTCTTAAGAAAAATATTTTATCAACTCCCATTAAATTTGTTTCGGATAAGGGCAAAGAAATAACAACCATTAAACAAACCATAGAAGAAATGCCTAACTTAAAAGGTCAAAATAACAGAAACCAGAAAACAAGTAAAAACAAAGTTTAGTAGATTTCGTCGAACTCAGATCGATGAACTGTGGCAAGTTCGTCGAACTCAAGTCAACGAATGCTGAACGCAAATTTATATAATAATCATTCATCTTACTGTGATCGACGAACTGTGTACGGTTCGTCTTGCAGAGATCGACGAACTTGGGGCACAAAAAATGACTATGTTCATTCTCTGAGCAGAGATCGACGATCTCATCCCATTTCATCGAACTCTGGTCGACGAACTTACAATAATTTGTTGAACCCAGTCAGACTTAACAAAAACTATAATTATAACACCAACTCAAATCAAACAAATAAACCATTTAACCCACTTGCAGATTGGACAATACCTCCAAGAAGATATCATCCATTAGGATATAAATCACAACCTGAGTACTCTGTGATATCCGGTTTTTCTTATCAATAATATAAAGGACCCAAGGTAACCTGGGTCAAGAACAACTAACTGTTATCATTGCAGGAAAAGGGTTGTCTAGTGATTAATCAAACATGGTACTTGGACAGTGGATGCTCCAAACACATTACTGGCAGCAAGGACAACCTAATTAACTACAAGTCCAAGCTGGGACCAAAGGTAATCTTTGGTGATTCAAAGTGTGGTCAGTCTGAAGGATATGGAGAAGTAAGGATTGGAGCAGTCACATTGAAGAAGGTGACTTATGTAAAAGGACTCAAGCATAACCTCATCTCAATAAGCCAATTATGTGATGAAGGTTATCAGGTACATTTCAATTCAAAAACTTGTATTATTTCTAATAAAGAAAAACAAAATGTTTTAATTGGAAATAGATAAGGAAACATTTATTTAGTTGATTTCTATTCTGCCAATTCAGATATTTGTTTGCTTAATATAGTTTGTAATCAAAATGAATTATGGCATAAAAGACTAGGACATGTAAACATGAAAAATATTGTTATGCTATCTAAAGACAGTCTTTTAAGAGGCTTACCTTCGGGTCCCTACAAGAAGGAAGGCCTTTGCAGGGCTTGTCAACTAGGCAAGCAAACTAAATCTAGTTTTAAATCAATTAATAAAAGTGATTCACCTAGGATCTTGTACTGCTACACATGGATCTCTTTGGACCCATTGCTGTACAAAGCCTAGGAGGGAAATCCTATACCTTAGTTATTGTAGATGACTTTTCAAGATTCACTTAGGTGTTCTTTCTGAGATCTAAGTCAGATACCTTTAAGATTCTTATAGATTTTCTCAGGACCATACAGATTGAGTACTCTACTCATGTTGCATTGATCAGAAGTGATCATGGTACAGAGTTTGTGTCTCTTCTTATGCATGAGTTCTGTGAGAAGGAAGTTATCAGGCACTGCTTGTCAGCTCCTAGAACTCCCTAACAAAATGGGGTAGCTGAAAGGAAGAATAGAACCCTGATTGAAGCTGCAGGCACATTACTTGCAGGTGCTTATATGCCACTATCCTTTTGGGCAGATGCTGTAAGTACAGCAAATTATGTACTGAACAGAAGTTTGATACATAAACTAAAGAATAGGGCTCCCTATGAATTACTTAAAGGGAAGAAACCTAAAATCACCTATTTTAAAGTATTTGGATGCATATGCTATATACATAATAACAACAAGAAATACATTAGAAAGTTTTAAGCTAAGGCTGAAGATGGAATTTTTCTAGGATATTCCCAAGTAAGTAAAGCTTGTAGGGTATTTAACAAATCCTCCTTGAAAATTGAAGAATCTATTCATGTTACCTTTGATGAAACTAACATGTCTTATAAGGAGAAAGAGATTTCTACCAGTAATCCTTTGCAGGTACCTCACTTGTGTGAGAAATTGGATGGATTAAACCTCACCCAAGAGGCTCCAACACATCCTTCTCCACAAGTTGATGAAGACAGTGAAGAAAAAAGCACTGAAGTGACTGAACTTCATTCAACAGCTAACATAATTCCATAAGAGGAATTAAATCCAAATGCTATTGCTGAACCAACTCCACCCACTGATCTTGTGACACTATGGGATCACCGTAGATCCTAAGTGATTGAAGACATAACAGTAGTTGTACAGACAAGGCATCAACTCAACCAAGATGTGATGCATGCCTGTTTTCTCTCTCAAGTTAAACATCAATCCATAAAATATGTTGAGCAAGATCCGTACTTGATCATTGCAATGCGAGAGGAACTCAACCAGTTTGAGAGATGTAGAGTTTGGGATTCGGTTCCAAGACCCAAAGACTATCCAATCACTGGAACCAAATGGATATATAAAAACAAACTAGATACCCAAGGTGTAATTGTGAGGAACAAGGCTAGGCTTGTTGCTCAAGGAAATAGGCAAGAAGAAGGCATAGACTATGATCAAACCTTTGCACCAGTTGCAAGGTTAGAGGCAATCAGAATCTTTCTTGCCTATGCTGCCTACAAGAAGTTCAAGGTATAGCAGATGAACGTAAAGAGTGCTTTTCTAAATGGAATACTAAAAGAAGAGGTTTATGTTGAACAACCTCCAGGTTTTGTTTCTCCAACTCATCCCTCTTATGTATTTAGACTGCATAAATCACTCTATGGTCTAAAGCAAGCTCCAAAAGTTTGGTATGAGACCTTAGCTAGCTTCCTGATAGAGCATGAATTCACTAGAGGCATAGTCGATAAAATATTATTCACTAGGCACCATAAGGATAAAATCTTGTTAGTACAAATCTATGTGGATGACATCATATTTGGGTCTACTGACTCTAAACTATGCAAGAGGTTTTCTGATCTCATGCATTCTAAGTTTGAGATGAGTAGCATGGGTGAGCTCTCCTACTTCCTTGGTCTCCAAGTGAAGCAGCTACCTGATGGCATCTTCATCTCCCAAGCTAAGTATGCTAAAGAGCTTCTTAAGAAGTTTGGGATGGCTGATGCCTCAGCAAAGAAAACAACTATGGCTAGTAATGCTGTAATAGATTCCGATCCACATGGGAAACCTATTGACCAGAAGTTATATAGGGGCATTGTTGGGTCCCAATTATATCATACAACTAGCAGACTTGATATCATGTTTGCCATATGCCTTTGTGCTAGGTTCCAAATGAACCCTAAAGAATCTCACCTAATTTTTCTAAAAAGAATTTTTAGATATATAAAGAGTTGTCCCAGTCTAGGCCTATGGTATCCTACAGAGACAGAATTTGATTTAACTGGATATTCAGATGCTGACTTTGCTGGTTGCAGGGTTGACATAAAAAGTACATCAGGAACCTGCCAATTCCTTGTTATGAGATTAGTCTCTTGGTTTTGTAAGAAGCAGTCATTTGTGTCCACATCAACTGCTGAAGCAGAATATGTAGCAGCTGGCAGTTACTGTTCCCAGATGCTGTGGATCTAAAACTAACTCCTGTACTATGGCTTCAACTTAAATAATTCAACTCTCTTATGTGATAACATAAGTGCTAGAGTCATAGCACAGAATCCAGTCCATCAAAGTAGGACTAAGCATATAGACATTATATATAACTTCATTAGAGAGTGTGTAGACAAAAACAAAATTAAACTTGTCTATATCTACACTGATTTACAAAGAGCTGATATTTTTATCAAACCCTTGGATGAAAGAAATCACTTGTTCTATATAAATCAGCTTGGAATGATCAATGGAGAAGCCTTAGTTTAATTTCTGTCTGCACTCGACGAATTTACCAAAGCTCGTTGAACGAAGCTCGGCGAACTGGGGAAAGTTCTTGAGATATTCATCGAACGGAGATCGACGAACTCTCTGTGAGTGAAGTTGTATTCGTCGACCGGCGATCAACGAATCTACTTCAGAAAACTTTCGTCGAACAGAGCTCGACGAAATGTCTTCAAATCTTCAGACTGAGCTCGACGAATTATTTAACTGCAAATTATTTTGTCGCCCTCAGATCGAAGAATTATTTTATTTTTCATGAAACAGATTTTGTCGATTCATATTCTGGAAAACATTATATCAAGGTTTTCTTCGATCTCCATCCCGCGCTTTTAGTTCCTTTGCACTTGATCGTTGTTTTTCTCTTGTAGGTGCTGTAATGGCGATTCCAGCAGGAAATCTAGCGGCAATGAAATTTGACATCGGCTTTGATGTCGATTTTGATTCCTTCCAGCATTCTGACCCAATCTTCCTGGAAATCCTACAACTACTTGAAGAGCAGCAGTTAAAGACTCTGCTGTCCACCAGGATCAAAATATCTGGTACTGAGATCAAAGAATGGGTCTATACTTCCTCCAGCATAGATGACAACACTCTGATAGGGACAGTATCGGGTAATGCTATTTCTCTTACTCCCACCATCCTAACAAAATTTTTTGAGTTAAGTAATGTTGAAGAAGAGGTGGAAATTGATACTGAAGAATATGATGTGATGCTGGGTCTGATGGGTTACTCTGGAGAAACCCCAAATAAGTTGCTGAAGAAACACTTGTCTGCTGAGTTCAAATTTCTAGCAAACATTGTTGGCAAAGTGTTGCTGGCAAGCACACTGCACATGATTACATAAGCATGCATTAATTCCTGGTTATGTGTGTTGTGGTAAATAAGAAGCAGGTAAACTGGGCTCAGATTATGTTTGATCTGATTAAGAAAAAGAATACAAAGAAAGAAGTTTGTTTTGGAAGGATCTTAGGGATCTTCCTAAAAGAAAACGCTGCTGAATCCCTGGTCTCCCAGACCATATTCATCAATGCCTCCAAGAGGCTCACCTGTGCTCTCTTTGACAGGTGGGAGAGGACTATCACCAAGACCTCCAAGGCTTCTTCCTCCTCCACCAGGCTTTCTGAGAGTACTAGGGCTACTCCAACCACTTCCCTCCCTACTGAAGAGATCCCTCCTCCACCTCCCTCACCTACAGGCATCCCACCTCAAAATCAGATGCTGCAACAACCCTCTTCAACAATTCCTTCTCTTCAACAACCACAACAACAACCACAACAACCAATTCATATTCCTACTCCAGCTTCATCTCCTGTAACCTCTCCACAAATAAATATCACTGAAATTCCCTCCTCTCCCATTCAGGAATACCATCAACCCTCTCCTTCTCAATCACCACAACTAACTCCACCTCAATCCCCCCACGGTACACCCATTTCCTCACCACCTTCATCTCCCTTACCCCCCCCCCCCATTTGGACAACATCCCATTCTTCAATCTGCCTTCACTCACCCTCAATACATCTACTCCTCAGGATGAACTAATGCAAGATGCACCACCTCTACCTCCACCCCCACCATCCTCCTCCATTCCTACCTCTGTCTCTACTACTACACCTTCTACACCACCCTCTGCAGCTCCACTATTAAATCCCTCTATCATAGCACAACTCATTGCACTTCTCACTCCCCTTCTTAAAACAATTATAGCAGAGGCCATTTCACCTCTTGCTACTTCCATTTCCTCCCTTGCTGCACAAATATCTGCTCTCTCTGCTCCTTCCTCTTCAGTTAGGGGCCTGGCTCGAGTGTGCACTATAACCAGGCACGGGGAGATACTCCATGAAGAAGAAGCAGCAGCAGCAACTGCAACAACAACAATAGTAGTAGTAGCAGCAGCAATAGCAGTAGCAACAGTAGAAACAGAGCTGCAACAGACACATCAGAAAAAGCAGATGCTGATGATGAATTCATGGATTTCATTAATTCTAATGAAACAGATATGGAAATAGATACCGTGGATGATATAGTAACAAAGGAAATAATAACTGCTGGTGATTTTATTATAAATCCCACAGTAGATTTGTTAAATTTATTGAGAACTTTTGATACAGTTCATATGAACTTTCTGCCAGTAGACAACACTAAGCCATCCATGGTTATAATTCCTTACAACACACCAATAAGCCCCAAAGTTGTCAAGCAACTAAAGGCCAGTTTTGCAGTAATAGAGACTCCAGCCATTCCATCTACACCCAAAGCTGTTTCACCCATTATTTCATCCCCTCCAAAAGATATTTCTGCTCTAGTGTTTGTAATGGATGATTCACCTATGCCTGATCTTGATGCACTGATCATGACAGATATAGAAGAGGAAAATAAGTCAGTTGCTGAAAGAACTGAGGTGTACACTTCTCCATCTCCTGCACTAGCTGTAGTTCCAGCTCCTCCTCCAGCTCCCTCCCAGGCTGAGAAACCTCTGATATCTACTGAAGCCCTAAAAGAAATAAATGCAATGTATGATAATCCATAAGATTCTTCTTCTGATGATGATGAGGAGGAGGAGGACTCAGATGATGAGCCCAAGAAAAAGAAAGTGTCTAAGAAGAGGAAAGCTCCTCCACCTCCTACAACAAAATTAAATCCATCAAATGACACATCATACTATATACTTTGAAAGGGGAAACTAGATCTGATATACTCTAGAGGGGGGGTGAATAGAGTATATGGTGCTTTTTGAAAACACAAAGAAAACTTTTTGCAAAGCTTTACAACAATTGTTGTAATGAGTGTAAGCAGGGAAGCAGAAATAAAACTAAGCTATGCAGAAATTAAGCACAAGAAAATCTAGGCCAGAAACAAAAAGAAAACATGCAAAACCAGATGACACAAGGAAATTATAGTGGTTCCCCAACTTGGGTACATCCACTCTTCTACCACCCTAGGTAGGAATCCACTGCAGGATGAGTTGATCAGGTGTCCTGGGCACCAATGAGCTTTTGATAAGGTGCTCAAAAACCAAAACAGATTTTTTGATCAGGTGTCTTGCCACCAATGAGCTTTTGACAAGGTGCTCAAAAACCAGATTCAAACTTTTGAAGGGAGTTTGAAAAACCCTTTACAGAATGGGGGTGAGAGAGTGATGGCAGTCTTCTCTTTCTCAAGCAACTGAGAAGACTATGTGGATTCAATGATGTTGTCAAAGCTCCCCCTGAGTCCTTGAAGTCTTCAGGAAGATAAGCTTTGCTGAGGGTGATAGGCCTTCAAATGTAGATCTCCAGCAATTGATGATTTCAGCAGGCTGAAATGTTGAGTGTCTGGAGTCTTGAGATGATGTTGGCCTTGAACACTTGAGAGCTGAAGAGATCTGAAGAATGCTTGAAAGCTTGATCTCTTCTTGATGAGTGTTCTTCAGAATTCTTGTTGACAGAGGATTTTGAATATTGTTCTGTCTTCTGTATTGTGTGTGTATCCTCTCTTATTCTCGAATCACTTTATTGCTTCAGAAACATTCTTCTTTTATTCTCTGTATAGAATATTATTCTCTGTCTAAGATAGCCGTTGGTCTGCATTAATTTCAGCCTTAATTGCATAATTTCTCTAAAGGAAAGTCCACTGAATTGTTCCTTGAAAAATCCCTTGAAACTTGCTCCAGAAGTAAATGAAAATGGCTGGCAGATCTTCTGAATTAAATGCAGAATAACTTCTATCTAATTTGAATTTGAATTCTGAAAGATAACTGAAATCGTCGAACTGAGCTCTGCTATCGTCGAGCTGAGCTCAGCGAATTGGAAATTCCAATCAGCAAAGAAATCGTCGATCTGAGCTCAAAGATCGTCGAACTGAGCTCAGAGATAAGGATCCAGTGCAGAGCCAAAATCGTCGAACTGAGCTCAGCGATCGTCGAATGGAGTTCGACGATATTGAGAAGTTGAGCTCAGCGATCGTCGACCAGAGCTCGACGATATTGAGAGGATTGAGCTCAGCGATCGTCGAATGGAGCTCGACGATCTGTCAAAAGTTGAGCTAGACGATCGTCGACCGGAGTTCGACGAAACGTCGTGCTGAGCTCGATGATTTGGACTTAGTCTCCAGGAAAAACTTGGGTCTTCAGGGCAGCTTTCCAAACCTAGACTCCTGATCCCTTAGACTCAATTCTAATTGACCTATAATCTATACAGAAGGTCAAAACATAAATTCCTAGAGACATAGTGATCCTGACCCAAATTAGTAATAGGGTGTTCCAACAATCTCCCCCTATTTGGGTTAGGAAAACTATTTACAGACATAGGAAAAACAAACAACATATAAACAGAAAAATACAGAAACAACAGAAGCTAGACATTACAGAACCATCACAGAGATAAATATGATATCCAGAAGGCAGTTTAGAAGAACCAAAAGTTGTCACCTTACAGAGTTATTCCTTTTCTTTGCCTTTTACCATTTTAATTTCCCTGTTAGGATTTAATGCTTCCATGTTGGATCTTGTATCATCAGCTGCACCCAAATAGATTTGCTTTGAAGCCCTGGGAACCACTGCAGCTGGATGCAACTCCATGTACCTGTCTGCATCAAAAAACTTACTGGAGGCATATCTTTCTAACTCTTTTTGCCTTTGCTCTGACATGGTAGATATGTTGGAAGTGTCTAGCCCTTGTTCTTTTGCTTTCTTTATCTGATCCAAAGCAGCCAGTTCTTTCATCCTTGCAGTCCAAGCCATAGGATTTTTCTCAGGATCCTCAAATGGAACAGGTGGCTCATACCTGTTGGAAGTGGTTTCTTGAGGGGTCCTGGCAGTCACTGTATCTCTAAGCTTATAAGGGAATGGACCTGAAGATGTATCAGAAGAAACATGTCCACCCCTGGAATAAGGATGCTGCCTGGAGTGTCCTTTGGAGTAAACCTGAGTTTCTCTTTGGTTTCCCCTATATCCTCCCCTTCTAGAGTAGGACCCCCTAGATTGGCTTTCCCTTTGATATGTTCTTGCATGAGGCTGGTAGGGAGCCTGGCTTCTAGCAGGGTCTGATCTTGCAGAGCTGCCACCTGCACCTGCATCAGGTGGAGGTGGTGGAGGAGGATGAGGGTGCTTGGACTGAGAAGAATCTTTATCAAACTTCCTCTTCTTCTTCATTGCCTTTAACTGGTTCCTGGAGAATTGCATCCAATGCTCAGAGATTGGGCAATTGTGCAGAATATAATATGGAACATCATTATCATCTCTGACTTTGGCAGGAGGAACTCTCTTCAAGGCCTTACTTCTTGCCTTTCTTTTCCTTGCAATTGTGGCAGATGAGTCATCAGAAGCAGTATTATAATCCTCAGATTCAGAACTTTGTGCATCATATAAAGCATCAAGCTTTTTCATCAAATCCTCTTTCAGTTTCACAGCAGCTGATGGGGCAACAGAAACAGCAGATGTAACAGATACAGAAGCAGCAGATGTTACAACAGAGATTACTTCAGGAATTTTGGCAGCAGCAGGTTCAGAGACAACAATAACAACATCTACAGCAGGCTCAACATCAATAGCCTCTGTCATCAAAACATCCTGGGATGAGGGCTCAACAGCAGCAATTGAAACAATTTCTTCCTCAGTAGCAATAGCAATTCCAGAGGTAGACACAGCATTGTCTTCAGCAGCAGCAGCAGCATCATCATCATAAGCAGCAGTCACTGACTGAATAAAATCAGAGATGATTCTGGGGTCACAGCAGGAGAAGGGCACTAGAGCCCTGGACAAATCTTCTGATTGGGCAGCAGGAACCTCTGGGGGCTGGACAGCATAGACTTCTGGAAGGCAGCTGAAGTAAGCAGTATCAAAAGTAGACAGCAAAGACCTTAGGTCTATTGCAAGTACTGGAATGGCAGCAGTAGCAGAAGCAGAAGCAGCAGCATGAGAGACAACAGCAGGAGGAGCAGCAGCAGCAACAGCAGCATGGAAGCTGGCTTCATAGGGCATCTCCCCCTGCCTGGATGCAGATACCTGTGCATCAAGGCATCATCCATGTAGGAGTCATCCAGGAGAGTGAAAGTTGGAAGGGATGGGGATGAGGTGACATTTGGAGGGGGATAAGAGAATAAGGGAAGGAAGTGGTCTGCTGGTGGAGAGGAAATGGTGGCTGGAGATGGAATAGAAGTTGGAGATGGGCTGGAGATGGTAATTGTGGAGGTGGCTGGAGAGGTGGATGGAGCTGGAGGTAGGGTTGAGCTTGGAGGAGGAGAAGCAGTAGCACTAGCAGGCAGGTCCTCTGCAGGGGCAGAGGCCTGGGGTGGAGTGACTCTTAGAGTCCTGGTGCCTGAAGGGCCAGAAGAGGAGGGCCTGCTGGGCTTGGAGATTTGCCTGTCCCATTTCCCAAAAAGGGCACAGGTGAGTCTCTTAGAGGCATTGATGTGCACTCCAGAGGAGACTAGCAGGGCAGGGCACTTAGCCTGGAGGAAGATTCCCAGAATTCTTCCATAATTCACAAAAGTTTTGTTGATCTTTTTCTTCAACAAATCAAAGAATACTTCTCCCCAGTTCAGGCTTTTGCTATCTACCAGAGCTCCCATAAGGCAGAGCTGAAATCTGGAGATTGTATCATGAGCAGAATGCTTGGCCAAAAGAACCTTGCCTACTACATCAGCCATAAACCTGTATTCCACAGACAGGTTCCTCTTAAACAGCTTGCTAGGGTTCCCTTCAGGATGACCCATCCTGGCAAGTACATCAGCAAACTCTTCTCCAGAGAGGTCAGCAGAATCTTCACCATTCCTTAAACCAAAAACCTCTGTCAATACTGCAGGAGTCATAGGTACCTGGGTGCCACCAATGGAGCCAACTATGGTATTGTTGTCCAGGTTGTGGGCAGTGTATACCCATTCTTTAATCTCATCAGATGCTAGTTTGATTCTGGTTGTCATAAGGGCAGACAATTGCTGATCTTTGAACAATCTGAGAATATCCTGGAAGATTTGATCGGTTGTGTTGAAGGAATCGAAATCGATGTCAAAGCCGGCATCAAATTTCATGGCGGCGAGCACAGCAACAGAAACGGCCATGGTACCTGCAAAAATCAACAGACAAAACGACCAAGTGTAGAACTGTTTGGAGGGAAGAAAATTCTTGCAGAGAAATTGAAAGCGCAAGAGAGAACGACGGCGAAAAAATGTGTTTTATATTAGGGTTCAACGCAGAAAAGGAAAGATCGTTGAACTCAGTTCGACGATCGAGGCTTCTAAAGGAATCTGAAGAGACTCCAAAATCGTCGATCTCCGTTCGACGATCTGGAAAGGCGTCGAGCTCCGTTCGACGATCGTTCAGGGAACAAAATCGTCGAGCGCCGTTCGACGATCGTTGACCGAAGGAGACAGTTCATGCTGTCTGAGGGGCGCTGAACTCAGTTCGACGATTCTGGAAATCGTCGATCTCCGTTCGACGATCTTTGGGGAAATCGTCGAGCGTAGTTCAGAGATCAGAAAATTCTAGACACTAAGGAAAATCAGAATTTTTGCCTAGTCTTGGTCAATTTTTAGCTTTCAAAATCTTGGATATTATTTAAGACTTCCTCCATCTAACATTCCTAACTGATTTAGGAAGAAGGTGTGTTTCTTTTCATCCAAGGGTTTGGTGAAAATATCTCCCCTTTGTAAATCAGTTGGGATATATTGCAGTTCAATTTTGTTCTTTTCAACATTATCCCTTAAGAAATGATGCCTAATCTCTATATGTTTTGTCCTACTATGGAGGACTGGATTTTGAGCTATGGAGATAGCACGTGTATTGTCACAAAATATTTTTGACTTTTCTAAGTTGTAACCATAGTCTAGAAGTTGATTTTGAATCCACAATATTTGTGAACAACAACTGCCTGCAGCCATATATTCAGCTTCAGCAGTTGAAGTTGACACAGATGTTTGCTTCTTACAAAACCAAGAGACAAGTCTATCACCAAGGAACTGACAAGTTCCACTGGTGCTTTTCCTGTAAATTCTACATCCAGCATAATCAGCATCAGAGAATCCAGTTAACTCAAATGCTGAATCTTTTGGATACCAGAGACCTAGATTTGGACAACTTTTAACATACCTAAGAATCCTCTTTACTAATGTGAGGTGTGACTCTCTAGGGCTAACTTGGAATCTAGCACATATACATGTAGCAAACATTTTATCTGGTCTACTGGCTGTAAGATACAGTAAAGAGCCAATCATTGCTCTATATGTTGTCTGATCAACAGGTTTCCCATGTTCATCAGCATCCAATACAGCATTGGTAGGCATGGGTGTTTTCATACAAGATGCCTCAGACATGCCAAATTTCTTAACCAGCTCATTAGCATATTTGGTTTGAGAAATAAAGATGCCTTCAGCATGTTGTTTGACCTGCAATCCTAGGAAGAAGGATAGCTCACCCATGCTACTCATCTCAAATTTAGAATGCATCAGGTTAGAAAACCTTCTGCACAATTTTGAGTCAGTAGAACCAAAGATGATATCGTCGACATAAATTTGTACTAGTAGGGTATGGGACTTATGAGTTCTAATAAAAAGAGTTTGGTCTACTCTACCCCTTATAAAACCATTTTCCAAAAGAAAGCTTGCTAGGGTCTCATACCATGCTCTAGGAGCTTGCTTGAGACCATATAATGCTTTATTTAATCTAAAAACAAAATCAGGATGAGTTGGAGAGATAAAATCTGGAGGTTGTCTGACATAGACTTCCTCTTTGATGTCTCCATTTAAGAAGGCACTCTTGACATCCATCTGATAAACCTTGAAGCCTTTGTGAGCTGCATAAGCTAGAAAAATCCTGATGGCTTCCAATCTTGCAACAGGTGCAAAGGTCTGGTCGTAGTCAATTCCTTCTTCTTGAGAATATCCTTGGGCAACTAGCCTTGCCTTGTTCCTTATTATTACTCCTTGATCATCCAGTTTGTTTCTGAATACCCATTTTGTTCCAACAATGGAATGATCCTTAGGCTTTGGCACTAGTTCCCATACTTTGTTCCTCTCAAATTGATGCAACTCTTCTTGCATGGCAATGATCCAGTGTGGATCTTGCTCTGCATCTTGAATGGACTTAGGTTCAATTTGAGACAGGAAGCAGGTGTGCAACAGGTTTTGGTTGACCTGATTTCTGGTTTGCACACCAGCTGAGATTTCTCCAATTATTTGGGTAATTGGATGGTCTCTTGATGTTACTAAATGAACAGGGGGTGTTGATTGTTCACCAACCTGTGTTGTTGTTTCCTCTTGTGGTACAACAACTGGCTCTTCAGGTTGTGCCTCAATATGTTGAGCATTGCTTTCATCTTCACTGCTTTCATCTTCTTGAGCAACCTGTAGCTTGTTCATATCTTCAACTAGAGAGTGTTCCTGCAAAGGTTCTATGGTAGAAGAAATCTTCTCCTTGAAAGACATATTAGTTTCATCAAAAGAAACATGAACAGATTCCTCAATTTTCAATGATGATTTATTATAAACCCTATAGGCCTTGCTGATCATGGAGTATCCCAGAAACACTCCTTCATCAGCTTTAGCTTGAAATTTTGCTAGATGTTTCTTATCATTATTGTGAATATAGCAAATGCAACCAAAAATTTTGAAATAGTCAACTTTAGGTTTCTTCCCTTTGAGTAATTCATAGGGTGTCTTTCCCTTCAGTTTATGTATCAGGCTTCTGTTCAGCACATAGTTGGAGGTGTTCACTGCCTCTGCCCAGAAGGATAGAGGTAGATGAGCATCTGACAACAATGTAGTGGCAGATTCAATAAGGGTTCTATTTTTCCTTTCAGCTACCCCATTTTGTTGAGGAGTTCTAGGAGCTGAGAAAGTATGTCTGATCCCTTCACTCTGACAGAACTCTTGCATAAGAAGAGAATCAAACTCTGTCCCATGATCACTTCTAATCAGGGCAATGTGAGTATTGAACTCAATCTTTACACATTTGAGAAACTCTGTCAGACATTTAAAGTTATCAGACTTCTTCCTTAGAAAGAACACCCAAGTGAATCTAGAGAAGTCATCTACAATCACCAAAGTGTAGGATTTCCCTCCTAGGCTTTGTACTGTGATGGGTCCAAATAGATCCATGTGTAACAGATACAATATCCTAGGTGAATCACTCTTATTAAGTGACTTAAAACTGTTTTTAGTTTGCTTGCCTAATTGACAAGCCTTGCAGAGTCCTTCCTTCTTGTAGGGGCCAGAAGGTAGTCCTCTAACAAGGTTGTCCTTGGATAGCCTAGCAATAGTTCTAAGGTTTAGGTGTCCTAATCTCTTATGCCATAAAACATTTGGTCTATAAACTGAGTTGAATAAGCAGATATCTATAGAAGTTGAAAGAAAATCTACAAGGTAGATGTTACCTTTCCTTTTACCTGTCAACACAGTGGTGTTGTCCTCTGACTTGATCTTGCATAGAGTTTTGCTGAAGGTCACCTGGTAGCCTTCATCACATAGCTGACTGATGCTGATCAGGTTGTGCTTCAGTCCTTCCACATATGCTACCTTCTTGAAGGTTACAGAACCAATCTGGACTGCTCCATATCCTTTAGTTTGTCCAAAATTGGAGTCACCAAAGATGACTTTGGGTCCAAGCTTGGCTCTAAAGGAATTTAGGTTGTCCTTGTTCCCTGTCATGTGCTTAGAGCACCCACTATCCAAATACCATTGCTGGTTAGATGTTGGATAGGTCTTCACCTGCACATAAATCAATTCACTTGTTTTTGACCCAGTTTACCTTGGGCCTAGGTTGATAACCTTTAAATTCAGAAATGAAAGACATCCCTGGCTGACTCTTATATCCTTCAGGATGATATCTCCTTGGAGGTAAAATCCATTCAGTATAAGGGTTAAATGTTTGGGATGAAGAACCCTCAGGATTCAATTTTGACTTGCCATTGAAAATTTTTCCACTGCTCTGACCTCTGTTCGACGATCTTGGAGCTGAGTTCGACGATCTTGGGTCAGATCGTCGAGCTCCGTTCGACGGTCGACTATGGCTGAGGTCAGGTATATGGGATCGTCGAGCAGCGTTCGACGATCGTGGCTTAGATCGTCGATCAGCGTTCGACGATTTGTCCTGAGATCGTCGAGCTGCGTTCGGCGATCGTCGATCTTCATTCGGCGATCGTCGATCTCCGTTCGACGATTTGTACTGGACTTTAGTTTTCTGAGGCAGATCAGAATTTTTCCTGGCAACCTCTACAACTCGCTTTCCCTTGTCAGAAATGAACTTGATAGGGGTTGTTAGAATAATAGGTTGGCTGGATGAGGCACCCAAGCCCAGTGTACTGTTGAATCTTGAGTTCACTGTGCTTGTGATGTCCATCAGCTTGATGCTTCTCCCATTGAGAGATTCTTCAAGCTTCTTGGCCTCAGAGAGTTCACTCTTCAGTGAAGCTATCTGTTCCCTATGGTTCTCTAACTCCTGAGAGAGCTTGAGGTTTTCTGATTTTAAAGCATTGTGTTCAGACAATTGATTTCTGAGAGAGATGATCTCTTTCTCAGACTTTAGCAGGTCTAAACATAGTGCTTTAAATTCAAGTTTAAAATCTTCTGAAGTGAAATCAAAAGAGTTGATTACCTGATCTTCTTCAGGTTGAGTTTCTGAGTCTGACTCTGACTCCTCTTCCTCTGAGTTGTGTTAAGAGGCATTGATTGCCATCATGCAGAATTCTTTTTCCTCTGCATCATCCTCATCATCACTTGAGCTGGAAGAGGCCTGTGACTCCTCTTCAGTCTCACTCCAGGATTCAGCAACAAATCCTTTCCTTGTGTGCTTATTTTTGCTGGTGGAAGGTTTGTTATTTCCATGCCTTTTGGAGTCCTTCTCCTTTCTTCTTTCTTTTTTGTCCCTCCTGTCCTTGTTCTTGTTTTCTGGACAGTCAGGAACCATATGCCCTGGTTTCCTGCAACCAAAGCAAATAATGTCTTTGCTATTGCCAGTGGACTTGTCATACCTTGGCTTGTCTTGCTCCTTGTATGATCTTCTTCTGAAGTCCTTCCTGGCCATCTTGTAGAATCTTTTGGCCAATAGACTGAGAAGTTCATCATTGCTTGTGGCCTTTTCTTCAGGCAGATCCTCAGCTGCCTTGAATGCAATAGTCTTCTCCTTTCTTGTGGCTGGAGAAGCAGCCTTCTGTTCTTCTTCTCTGTTCTTGATGAGTAGCTCATAAGATTTGAGCTTACCCAACAAGGCTTCAGTGGTAATCTCATTTAGGCTTCTGACATCTTTAATTGGCCAGATTCTTGAATCCCAAGTGCTGGGGAAGCACATTAGGATCTTGTCATTGAGTTCTGTCAGTGAGATTTCTTTATCTAATGTCCTCAGTTCACTGAAAATTAGACTCAATCTATTGTACATGTCTCCCACTGACTCAGTTTCTCCCTTCTTGAAGTTCTCATATTGGGAGATGAGATGAGATCTTCTGTCCTTTCTCTCATCAGCTGAGCCAGAGACAATTTCTGAAAGCTTGTCCCAGATCTCCTTGGCTGAATTACATTCAGCTACCTTCTGAAAAATGTCATCTGACATTGTATGAGCTAGAATGTTCATTGCCTTGGCATCAGCTACTTTCCACTTTTTAATGTCAGCATCTGTTCCTGATGGAGGTGGAACAGCATTTGTGCTTGTGCTTTCTGGAGGTCTTGGACACACTGTCAAAACAGAGTTAAAAATATCTTCGTTAATTGAATTCATGTAGAGTTTAATCCTTGCCTTCCAAAGTGCAAACTTTGATAGATTGCACACTGGAGGTCTGGTGCTAGCATAATCCTTGTTCTGGGCCATGATTTGTGCAAGCTAAATCTAATATAAAAAGAAAACAAAAGAAGGATCTAGTTTGGGATCTTTGGGGTTCAGGTGTTAGCCTGTACAACCAAACAGATATGGTATGTTTAACCAACCTCCCTCTGATACCAATTGAAAGGGGAAACTAGATCTGATATACTCTAGAGGGGGGGTGAATAGAGTATATGGTGCTTTTTGAAAACACAAAGAAAACTTTTTGCAAAGCTTTACAACAATTGTTGTAATGAGTGTAAGCAGGGAAGCAGAAATAAAACTAAGCTATGCAGAAATTAAGCACAAGAAAATCTAGGCCAGAAACAAAAAGAAAACATGCAAAACCAGATGACACAAGGAAATTATAGTGGTTCCCCAACTTGGGTACATCCACTCTTCTACCACCCTAGGTAGGAATCCACTGCAGGATGAGTTGATCAGGTGTCCTGGGCACCAATGAGCTTTTGATAAGGTGCTCAAAAACCAAAACAGATTTTTTGATCAGGTGTCTTGCCACCAATGAGCTTTTGACAAGGTGCTCAAAAACCAGATTCAAACTTTTGAAGGGAGTTTGAAAAACCCTTTACAGAATGGGGGTGAGAGAGTGATGGCAGTCTTCTCTTTCTCAAGCAACTGAGAAGACTATGTGGATTCAATGATGTTGTCAAAGCTCCCCCTGAGTCCTTGAAGTCTTCAGGAAGATAAGCTTTGCTGAGGGTGATAGGCCTTCAAATGTAGATCTCCAGCAATTGATGATTTCAGCAGGCTGAAATGTTGAGTGTCTGGAGTCTTGAGATGATGTTGGCCTTGAACACTTGAGAGCTGAAGAGATCTGAAGAATGCTTGAAAGCTTGATCTCTTCTTGATGAGTGTTCTTCAGAATTCTTGTTGACAGAGGATTTTGAATATTGTTCTGTCTTCTGTATTGTGTGTGTATCCTCTCTTATTCTCGAATCACTTTATTGCTTCAGAAACATTCTTCTTTTATTCTCTGTATAGAATATTATTCTCTGTCTAAGATAGCCGTTGGTCTGCATTAATTTCAGCCTTAATTGCATAATTTCTCTAAAGGAAAGTCCACTGAATTGTTCCTTGAAAAATCCCTTGAAACTTGCTCCAGAAGTAAATGAAAATGGCTGGCAGATCTTCTGAATTAAATGCAGAATAACTTCTATCTAATTTGAATTTGAATTCTGAAAGATAACTGAAATCGTCGAACTGAGCTCTGCTATCGTCGAGCTGAGCTCAGCGAATTGGAAATTCCAATCAGCAAAGAAATCGTCGATCTGAGCTCAAAGATCGTCGAACTGAGCTCAGAGATAAGGATCCAGTGCAGAGCCAAAATCGTCGAACTGAGCTCAGCGATCGTCGAATGGAGTTCGACGATATTGAGAAGTTGAGCTCAGCGATCGTCGACCAGAGCTCGACGATATTGAGAGGATTGAGCTCAGCGATCGTCGAATGGAGCTCGACGATCTGTCAAAAGTTGAGCTAGACGATCGTCGACCGGAGTTCGACGAAACGTCGTGCTGAGCTCGACGATTTCGACTTAGTCTCCAGGAAAAACTTGGGTCTTCAGGGCAGCTTTCCAAACCTAGACTCCTGATCCCTTAGACTCAATTCTAATTGACCTATAATCTATACAGAAGGTCAAAACATAAATTCCTAGAGACATAGTGATCCTGACCCAAATTAGTAATAGGGTGTTCCAACATACTTCAAAAGACCACACCTTATAAGGGGATGCCAGCATGGATGTGGTTGTCCAAGAATCAACAGAAGGAATGGAAGAAAAGCAGAAGATATTCTCCTCCTCCACAGAGATTCAGAAAGGATCCTCCTCCTCCTCCACCACCAGCTGCTGGTGCTTCAATTTCATCAACTCAAAGGACTACCCAGTTTCAAACTTATCAAAGACAGCAGGGTAGGCATTCATCTTCAGGAAGCAGCCAGCAAAGACAGTATTCATCTATCAAGCAGCACCAACAACAACAGCAGCAGCATCAACAACATCAATAGCAAAAATTCACTGGACATCAAAAGGATGAAAGCCCCAAGAGACCTGCTTCCCCACCTATACCATTTGAGGATCCAGAGACACCTACAATAGCTAGGATGGCCATTTTTTAGGAACTGGTTGGCCTTTCCATGATTAACAAAGCTAAAGCTGAAGGGAAGGATACCTCTCAATACTCTACAATGTCCAAGTATAGAAAGGAAGAACTGAATAGGTTTGCTAAGGTTAACAAGTTCTTTAATGCTGATGATTATATGAAACTACATCTAGAAGCAGTAATGTTAAGGGCTACATCTCTTAATATCATTGGGGCTGCTGACATGACAATGACCAAGGCTCAAGCTACAGATCCTAACATGGAGATTAATTTTACTCAGCCAGGTGAGAAGGCCAAAGAGGAAAAGCACAAGGAACAAAGGAAGAAGAAGTAAATTATAAAAAATTTTCAGTCTTTCTGTTATTCTAAAAACTGCTTGTTTATATTTTGATACAAACCTCTGTGTATATATATATCTGCTGCATATTTTAAATTTTTGATGATAGATATATGTTTTATTCCTTTATTGTTAATGTGAGTCTGTAATTAGTGGCATTACCCAAATAGGGGGAGATTGTTGGATCCCTAGTTGGATTTGGGCTAGGTTCACTAAACTAGGATGTTTGACCCAACATGTATAGCCAGGGTCATGTATGAGTTCTAGAGTCTAGGCCATGTCCTTAGAGTCAACACTACATGGACCAGCCATCAACAGACTTCAGAAGACTCAAGTCTTAAAGAATTTTCAAAGACTCAGAAAATGAGTTCGACGTTCGTCAAACTCAGGTCGATGAAAGCCGTGCTCAGCTTGACGAAATCAGAGAAATTTCTCTGAGCTGAGCTCGACGAACTTGAATCTTAGGTCGACGATTTCCAGAGTATACTTCAACATTCCAAGTCCAGAATTCTTCACTTAACTCCAGTCGACGAACTTAATTCTTAGGTCGACGATCTCTGGGTATTCTACTTCAACATCTTATTTCAGAAACAACTAAGTATTCTAAGTCTAGAATCACACTCCAGTCGACGAACTCGCCTTCTCAGCTCGACGAACTTAGACCACAGTCTTGGCAAGATTTATCAAGTAGCAGTTAGAAGTTCTCAGCTCGACGAAACTAGTTCTCAGGGCAACGAACCCAGTTTTGAGGTCGACAGTTTCTGGACACATTACTTCTGCATTCTTAAGTCCAAGAAACATGGAATTCTGTTATTCAGTCAACGAAGTTATATTCTCAGCTCGACGAACTTGATACACACAATTGACGGGTCTAGAGAAAGCAGTTGTCAGTTCTTAGGTCGACGATCTTGGATCTCAGCTCGACGAACAGAGGTTATCTGCTTGATGAACTTGACTTCTCTGTTTGACGAACTCTGGAAACAGATTGACGAATTCTATTCAACGAATTCTGTAAAGTTCTAGACTTAGAAATTTCCCTCCCTCTATCTCTTTTCTATTGCAATAATTCCTGAGTAATCAATGCATAAATATTCTCTGAATATTACCGTTAGAAGCAAGCATTGATTACGGTCTTCATCAGGATTATTGCTTTCCGTTTTTCCATGGGACAGTTGGGGAAACCAATCAATGCAAATATTCTCAAGGCCGTCAGAAATCAATGGAGAGAGGAATTCAAATTTCAAATGGAAATTCATACGGAAAATATAAAAGGGATTTTCCTTCTCTTCCTGAATAGCTCTCTAGCGGTAGTCAGAAATATACAGTGAATAAGGATCTTCATCTCTCTCGACAGCACACTGAGAAATAATAGAGAGAGATACATAAAGAGAAATTACCGAATACAAAGCTCACAGGGTAACAACACTGTCAAGAGACAAGAAGCCATAGCCATAGACCAGAGAAAGAACATCAAGCTGAAGAAGAAGAAGAACCATTCAAATCAAGAGTCTTCTTCTGTCTTCATTCTGGATTCTTCAAAGGACAACAAACATTTAATCTATCAAGAAGTTCCGGGAGTTCTTCTGGTCAAAGCAATATCTTGAAGACCTATCACCCTACAGCAAGGCTTCAACTTCCTGAACCATTCTATATCTCAGGGGGAGCCTTTGCTAACATAATTTTTCCACTAGAGTCTTCTCAGCTGTATCTGAGAAAGAGAAGACAAAATCACTCTCTTATCCCCCATTGTATAAAGGGTTCTTAACTCCCTTCAAAAGTTATTCCTGGTTGCAAGTCACCTAATCAGAAGACTTGATGATTGATTTTTGAGCACCTGAGCAAAAGCTCATTGGTGGTAGTCACCTGATCAAAAACCTGAGTGGATTCCTACCAGTGTGGTAGAAGAGTGGATGTACCCTTGTTTATGGGAACCACTATAAAATTCTTGTGTTGTATGGGTTGCCCTTTTATTTTGTCCTTGCTGTGGCTGTGCTTTCTAGGTTGTTGTGTTTGTGTTTAAATTTAATTTCTGCAGCACTAGTAATAGATTGAATTAATTAGGAAAAATTTTATAAACCCTAAATACTCTATTCACCACCCCCCCCCCCTCTAGAGTATTTCTGATCTAACCCCTAGCTTTCACACAAGTCAATGGTATACACATGAATGTATTTGATGCATGTCATTAGTTCAATGTATGTATGTTGTTCTCTATTGAACTGATTTGATAGGTTATCAAAGTCACAAAGACAGATGGACTCATGAGAGGATGCTGGCAAAGCAGAAATCTGGTTAAGTCTAGAAGTGTTGAGTGAAGGTAGTTCACTCAACGCCAGGTGTCTAAAAGCATTGACTATTGCTCAGGCAGTCAAAGCCTAGGCATTGCTAAAGCAGAAATCTAGTTAAGTCTAGAAGGGTTGAGTGAAGGCAGTTCACTTAACACAAAGAAGCAAAAGTGTCGACAGGACAACATGCAGTCAAAGATGCAGGGTTGATGTTAAAGAAATTTGTCTAAGTCCAAAAGCATTGATTGAATGCAGTTCACTCAATGCCTCCTTGACAAAAAATCCTACTAAGTATAGTGGTGTTGAGTGCAAACAGGCCACTCAATGCCTCGTCAAGAAAACAAGCGAAGTCAAAAAGAATTAAGTGAAGAAGCCTCACTCAACGCCTTCTAGTAGAGTTAAATGAACTAAGTCCATAAGCGTCGAGTGATGAAGGTTCTCTCGATGCCTAAGCTATTACACTAGAATTATCTACATTCATTGAGTGATAAAGGATCACTCAATGCACTCAACGCAACCAGTCAGAATTCGGCTAAGTACTAGTGTGTTTAGTGATAAGACTTCACTTAACGCCCAAGTAGAATTACTTGAATTTTGGCTATGTCCACATGATCTGAGTCATGCTGACATCAGCAAAAATTTAAACAATGTTGGATTGTCTTGCTATAGGGCAAAAGGCATCGCTAGCCTGTTGTACAGTAATTAATGCAAAAGTGGTGGTGTTGGTAACTACTGTAGTGGTCCATACTACTTAAAGAATCGTTAGACGAAGGGATACAAAGTGCAGAGTTTTGAGAAAGACTGAGCAAAATTTTTGAAGAGAGATTTTTGAATCAACTCATCTTCTTCTTGAAAATGAAGAAGTGCTCTGCAATTAGTTCATCGAGAGATAGTGTGATACATTAAAATAATGGTTTCTTATTGAAGACACACAAAGATCAAAAAACTCATTGTTCTTCTTCATCAAGTTCAGGATCTTTTGTTTTTGAGTTCTTCCCAGCTCAAGCTAAAACATCTTGAAGATAGGTTACCTTAGAGCTGAGAAGAAGTTAGGGATAATCAATCTCAGTCCAGACAGAAGACATAGAGAACATTTTCTCTTGAGTTATTTCATCATCAATAACATACTCTTTCTGTATGATCTTAACAGATCTAAGTTGTAAGTATGATCTATAAAGGCTGAAGGTTGGATCCTTCTGTGGATCTGAGGTAGGGCCTGTGTGCCTGAGCTATAGGTGATTTCATTCACTAAGTGTAGGATCCTCCTTAGGATCTAAGTGTAGGGTTATCCTACTAGACTGAGTTGTAGGACTTGACTAAAGTCTGAGGTAGGTGATCAGTGGATCACTGAGTTGTAGGAGCATCATCTGCTATGAGTGGTAGGGCGTTGGGCCCGATGTAGGACTTTGAAGAGTCTGATAGATCCTGATGGATCTGTGTTGTAAGCTCGGTGCCGAGTTTGGAGAAGTTGTCCTTGTCTAACACACTATTAGAACGGTGGGAGGGATAGTGGATGTACTCATACCTTGGGGAACCACTATAAATAATTGTGTGTTGTTGTGCATTCTTGAAATCTAACCTAAAACTAAGTCACAACGCACCAAACAAAAAAGATAGTTACTGTTGGGTCCATTGATTTAAATGGCCCAGATTTGTAAAAAAGTCAAACAAGTCAATTACACACACTAGTTGTATTTGATGTGTGTTTGAGTTTATGCATGCTGGTCAGTCCCTATTACACTAATTGGACAGGTGGACACCAAGCAAGCTGGTAGTAAAGCAAAAATTACACTAAGTCTATAGGCATTGAGTGGAGCAAGCTCACTTAATGTCAGTTGTCTTAAGAAATAAAGCTGGGCAGGAAAGTACTACTAAGTCCACAGGCGTTGAGTGAAGTCTATTCACTCATTACCAGGTAGGTAAAAATGTTGAGAATAGTCAGCCTAACAATTGGCAAGCTGCAAATGTGGCTAATTCTACAGGCATTGAGTGAAGTCTACTCACTCAACACCATACAACAAAATGCTGTGAGACAAGCTAAGACAGTCAAAGCCTAAAAAGAAACAGCAAGAAAGTGGCTAAGTCCACAGGAATTGAGTGAAGTCTACTCACTAAATTCCATACTCCATAATCTTTGAGTATTGCTCAGACAGTCAATGCCATAGAAAATCTGTGTTGATATTTGACTAGTCAGTCAGAGACTGTAATTTCATAGAAATTTGGCTAAGTCCAAATGCGTTGAGTGAAGCTTTCTCACTCAACTCCAAGTGACTAAAATCAATTGCCAAGTGTTACAGCGTTGAGTGTAGCATACTCACTCAACGCCAAGTTACAGAACTTCAGTTAACTAGTATGGCGTTGAGTGAAGCTTAATCACTCAACTCCTAGAGACAGGAAAATTTTATGTGTTTTAGCGTTGTGTCAAGGTTGCTCACTCAACTCCTATTGGCACAACAAATTTCTAAGTGTTTTAGCGCTGAGTGAAGGTTGCTCACTTAACGCCTAATGGCAGAGAAATTTTTCTAAGTATTTTGGTGTTGAGTGATGGTTGCTCACTCAATGCCTAGTGATATAAAATCTATCTAAGTGTTTTAGCATTGAGTGCAGCTTACTCACTCAATGCCTATACTAATGTTGCTTGATTTTGGCTAAGTCCACAGAAGGCTGACATCAGCATGCGTCTGCAAAAATCACTCAGTCAACGCAGTTCAAATTTGTTCCGGGAAAGATCCAGTATGCATTTCATGGCGTCGGCGGCCAGCTGGTGTCATATTCTTCAATTGGAAGGTGGTAAATCTGCAATTAAATCAGGGCCCATAATGCAAAGAGCCGTTGATCGACAATCAACAAAAAGGAAAGATTGACTGTCTCGAAGGAAGCAATTAGGGTTTTCTTAATACGCATAGTAGCGAAACTTCGTCTTCTTCCTCTCTATTAACATCGAGCCTGAAGCACATGTTCTGCTTCAGTGGACCTAAAAGCGGAAACAGATAGCTGTTGTGAGCCATATCTGCCACAGCAAGTTCAAAATTGATTTTTGTTTGAGAAGAGAAGCAGAGCCTTCAGAGTCTACTAGTCCAGATAGCTGTTTGAATAAGATACAAAACCTTCAGATCCATTGTCTTTGACAGCAGATCAGAATCTTATTCTGAGTTACTTCAAGCATAAGCAGCCCAATACTGAAGATCTTTTCAACTTATGGTTGTGAAGAATACAGGTTTAAAATCTGCTCAACCCAGGAAGACAGACACAGAGAAAACCATATGGTGTCTAACTATTGTAACACCATTTATATTTTGTGTAGGATCCAGCATTGAATCTGAGTGTAGGATTCTGAGTAGAATCTGAGTTGTAAGCTAGTGTTATAATGGCTGAGTGTAGGATTAATTTTGGATCTGAGTGTAGGGCTGTCCTCCCAGCCCGAGTAGTAGGGATTTTGAACCTGAGGTAGGTGGTTGTTTAATCATTGAGTTGTAGGGCCTTGTGTCTGACCAGTAGGTCTTGGAGGAGACTGATAGGTCCTATAGGATCGAGTTGTAAGATCCTAAGGAGCCAATTTTGGGGGGAAGATCCATGTCTAACACCCTCTTAGAAAGGCGGAGAGGGATAGTGGACGTACCCATAAACTGGGGAACCCCTATAAAATTATTGTGTCTTCTGGTTGATGTTCTTGAAAGCTAAAATAACTAATCCCTAAGCAAGCAAAATCAGGAATACGTCAAGATAATTTCAAAAGTGACCTAAAACCTATTCACCCCCACCCCCATCATCTAGTTGTTTGCTGACCTTGAAAACAAAGTCTTTCAAGTGGTATTAGAGGGATGTTACTCAAAAAGGACTCAACAGTCTGAGTAGTTCCACAAGGTCGGCAAAAAGATTGTCCTTATGGGTTTAGGAGTGAACTATAAGGAGATGGGTGTCATAAAGAATCAAATCTTTAGGAAGGAAGGGTTTGGCATTTGGAAGGAGAGGGTTAGGCTGTTCATCGAAGCAGCTGACCCTAGGTTTTTTATCAATATCAAGGAGGTACCTTTCATCCCTATGAAAGTGTCTGTTCTAGATGCAAATTACCAAACTCCCAAGACCTATGCTAAGATGACAAAGGATGAAGTCAACCTTACCATTATGGAAAAAAGAGCTAAGAATATCATTATTAGTGTTATTGATGATTCTATCCTTCAAAATCTAATCCACTGCACAACTACAAAGGAAATGTGGGACACACTAGTAGTCTATATGGAGGGCATAATGGAAGTTAGAGATGATAGAAAGTCTATGCACAACCAGTAGTATAAAGCTTTTAGATAGAGCAAGACTGACAACATAACTGAATTCTATGAGAGACTCTTCAGGATAGTTAATGAGCTAGGGACATATGGCACGGTCTTCAGTACTTATGAGCTAAATGACAAGTTTCTTTGGTCTCTAACTAGAGACTGGGATAGTAAGATATGTGTTATCAGAGAGGTGGTAAAGTTTGCAGACACGTCACGAGCAACACTGTTTGGGAAGCTACTGTCTTATGAAATGTAGCTGGCTTCCAGGAAGGAGGAGCAGAAAAACAACATGTCTCAGGCCAAAGAGAAGTCTGTGGCCTTCAAAGCTGAAGCCTGAAGGAGCGGAAGGAAGACTCCAACTCCACCAAGGAGGGATGCTGAGTCAGAATCAGATGACTTAGATTCAAGCACATCAGACTGCCACATGTCTAATGATGACTTTGTTGTCTTCTCCAGACAATTCAAGAAGTTCATGAAGAACAAGCATTGGAAGAGCAGGCCCACCTTCTCCTCTCACCACAGGAATAAATCCTCCAAGTAGGACAGTTATGACTCTAGACCTTGTAAACAGATTTCCAGAAATGTTATTTATTATTACTGCAGCAAGCTAGGGCTTGTTATATCCTACTGCCAGTAAAGAGAATCCAGGATGGAGTGAAGAAGCAACATCTCCAGCACAAGGGCAAGAAGGAGAAATCCTTCATTGCTAAGAAAAAGAAGAGCTGGTCTGGCTCTTCATCATCAGAATCAGAAGAAGATGAAGAAGAGAAAACCTACTTTGGGCTAGCTACTATTGTAGAAGATGAAGATTATTCCGCTGGAAGGATAGAAATCAGGTCCCCTCTATCACAGTCAGATAGTGATTCAGAGGTGAATGAAGAAGAGGATGAAGATAGCAACTGCTATAGACTGATGGATATGACTGATGAAGAATCCATCCAGGAACAACGTGGTCAACACAAGGTACATTTTCAGTCCAAGTCTTCTTCTTAGTCAGGCTATCAGACCAGCCCAGATTCTAAAGCTCATTCAACAAGAGATGAAGGATATTCTGAATCTAAGGAAGTTATCAATTCTATGATTGACAAGTATGGTGTCTTGGTGAATGCCTTTAAGAAAAGCAAGTTGCTGGCTAAGAAGCAGGCTAAGGAGATTTCTTCCCTTCAGCTTGCTGCTTCCCAGCATGCTGATTCAGCTTCACTGCTTGATAAGAAAATGAAGAAAATTAGTGAGCTGGAAAAAATTTCCATCATCTAGTTAGGCACCATATAGTACCAGAAAAATAGAATAAGGGACCTGGAAGTGCAGATGGAGAGAGAGAAGCGGATTGTGGCTAGTTATTCAAAGCTAAATTCAGTGCTTCCCTTGATAGACACCTTCACTTCCCAGAAGGGTAAGAAGGGGTTTGGATTCAAGGGATCAACAAGAGTTGTCAATACCAAAGGAAAGGGTAAAGATCCAGCACAACTATTGGCCTCCAAGACTCCTATTCGATTTAAGAGAGTTCATCTACCTTCAAATAGGTTTAACCAAGAAAGTATTTTTGGTCACTAGATAAATGGTAGATCCACTAGTGTGATCAAAGATGCTCCACACTATGGTGGTAGATATAGCAAGGGTGCAAGTGAAATTAAGGCAGACCATGAGGAGATTCAAATGGCCCATCATGGACCATTTGTGTTTGGTGCACCCGTCCCAACACTCAAGAGCAATGCAGCATCCATTTCTTAGAATATCCCTACCCACTCTCTGACCAAAGGCAAGTATGTCAGCAGGCCAGATTTGGGCATATCTGAAGCCATCGGGAGTATGTATTCTAAAAAGAATACTACTGCTTGTAGGGTTCAAGATACTCAAAGTAATTCTACAGCCAGACCCACGTCAAGTCAGACTATGGCTAGGAAACTTAATAAAATGACTTCTATTGTACCTTCTGGACCATGAACTGTTGTCAAAACTGCCAACAGGCCTTCTGGGAAAAGAAGGTACAATATATTTAAGTGTTGGTGCTTTGTCAAGTTGGGCCACTATGTTATTGATTGCTGGAACAACACAAGTGTGCAAAGAGCAAGAGAGAGCTTACCTATCAGAAGAGTTGCAGGTATGCATGGTTATTATCAGACTAACATGCACCTAGGACCCAATAAGAATTAGGGTTATAAGGTTAACTAATTTATGTCTTGCAAGTTAGTCTAAGTGGCCATACACCTATATGGTATTTGGATAGTGGATGTTCCAGGCACATGACTGGAACAAGGAGCATGCTGAAGGACTACACTCCAGTGGAGAATAGACCCAAGGTCTTCTTTGGTGGTTCAGATTGGGGAGTGACTAATGGGTATGGTAAGATAACAAATGGAATAATCAATATCACACAAGTAGCTTATGTGAAAGGTTTACAACATAACCTCATAGGCATTAGCTAACAATGTGATCTTGGCTATGACATTTCATTCCTCAAGGATGAATGCCAAATTAGGAGATCAAGTGACCAAGGGGTCATATTGACAGTTACTAGGAGAGAACATATCTATTATATTAATTTTGTATGTGAAAGTAAAGTCTATCTTATATGCCTAGTTACAAATGAGAAAGTCTCATATTGTGTCCAATGGCACAAGAGGCTAGCTCATCTGTACAACAAGACCATAGGCAAACTCTTTAGTGAAGAGTTTGTTAGAAATGGACCCAAGTTGAAATGCACTAAAGTGGGTATCTCCTCTGTATGACAAAAGGTAAAACAAACCAAGACCTCCTTCAAGAGCATTGGGGACAAAGACTCTGTGAGGTGTTTGTATCTCCTACATATGGACTTGTTTGGTCCTATGCCAGTTCAAAGTCTAGGTAGGAACGTCTACAACCTTGTGGTGGTTGATGACTACTCTAGGTTTGCTTGGGTGTTCTTTCTTAAGAGAAAGGATGAAACCCTTGAAGTATTCAAGACCTTTGTCAAGCAGATACAGAATGAACTAAACAGTACTATGGTCAAAATCAGAAGTGACCATGGGACTAAATTTCAGTCTACAAGCATGATAAGGTTCTATGAAGAGCAATGGATTCACCAAGAATTCTCCTCGCGTAGAACAACTCAGCAAAATGGAATAGCTGAGAGGAAAAATAGAACTCTCATAGAGGCTGGTAGGACCTTGTTAAGTGACACATCTCTCCCTGAATATTTTTGGGTTGAGGCAGTAAACACTACATGTCATATCCTTAACGTGGCCTCTATCACCAAAAGCCATAAGAAGACTCCCTATAAGATCTTGGAGGCAGAAAACCAAACTTATCTTACTTTAGGATTTTTGGTAGCAAGTGTTATTTGCTGAACAATAGAAAGACCTATGTGACTAATTTTGCTGCCAAGTCTTATAAGGGAATCTTTGTTGGGTAGAGCAACCACAGTAGAGCATATAGGATCTACAACTTGACAAGTCAAGTTGTAGAAGAGTTATTTCATGTTGTCTTTGATGAATCAAACATGATTAACAGTGAGCTGTCTAGCTCCTCTTCTAGTTCTGCAAGCATAAAGAAGGTGATGGACAAACTTACCATCAAGAAAGACGATCCAGTAGTCCAAGATAAGAGAAAAGTTGCCTGTTATCCAGAAGGATCTCAATTCTCACAAGTTGAGGATGAATAATAGCTAGATGAATACAATGAGGAACAACAAGATGAAGTTAGATTACCTCCAGCTGTCGGGCATCTAATGGATCATCCAACACACCAGATCATTGGTGAGGCAAGTCAAGGAGTCCAGACCAGAAGTAAGAATATAAACACAATACTCTACTCAAGCTTCCTGTCATAAGTAGAGCCAAAGATGTTTGAAGAGGCCAACAAATACCCATTCTGGATTCGAGCAATGCAGGAAGAACCGAATCAGTTCAAAAGATGTAAGGTCTAGAAGATAGTTCCCAGACCTCAAGGACCTAATGCCATTATAGTCAAGTGGATCTATAGGAACAAATTAGATGAGAATGGCATTATTGTTAAGAATAAGGCTTGACTGGTGGCTAAAGGACAAAGGCAAGAACAAGGGATAGATTTTCATCAGACATTTTCCCCAGTAACCAGATTGGAAGCTATAAGACTCTTCCATGCATTTGCTGCCTATCAAAGTTCAAAGTCTACCAGATGGATGTAAAGTCCGTCTTCCTAAATGGGTACTTAAAGTAAGAGGTCTATGTTAAACATCCTCTAGGTTTTGTTGACTCTAAATCTCCTAATTTTGTTTATAGACTTAGGAAAGCTCCAAATGGGTTGAAGCAAGCCCCTATACCATGGTATGAGATTTTGTCTAGTGTCTGAAAGTCTTAATTTCAAGGTCAGCTAAAGACCTAGAGGGAGTGAACTGGTTTTAGCTCTCATTTTGCTTTATTTAAACATTAACTAATTTTGTTGTGCTTAGTGATTTGGTTAGTTTGGCTTTCAAGATCAATCATAGATGATATAGTTGATTTATAGTGGTTCCCGATTTTGGGTATGTCCACTGTCCCTCCCACCTCTCTAACAGTGTGTTAGATGAGGCTTAACACCAACACTCGGGTCCTCAGAGCTTACAGCACAGATCCAGCAGGACTAAGAGATTACAGTACAGATCTAGCAAGACCTCGCAGTGTTCTCCAAGACCTACCACTCGAGCACTAAGCACTACCTCAGATCCAAAGGATCCTACAACTCAGGCCTAAGCCCTACACTCAGATCCAATATGGATCCTGCACTCAGATCAGTAGATTATCCTACCTCTGCCTTTAGAATACAGGCATATAACTCTGATTCACACAAGAATCTTACCTCTCAGCCTTTATAAATCAGGCCTACACTTAAATCCTAAAGGATCCTATAGAAAATAGAAAAGATGATTTGGAATTTGACACTAGAGAGATTTCTGTGTCTGTCATACTGGGCTGACCAGATTTCAGCCCAATCTTCTTCACAGCAACAAGTTGACAAGATCTTCAGTACTGGGCTGCTTGTGCTGGAAGTAACTCATAATCAAGATTCTAATCTACTATTGAAGATAATGAATCTGAAGGATTGTATCTTATTCAACTATCTGGACTAGCAGACTCTAAATGCTCTGCTTCTCTTCACAATCAGAAATTGATTATAAACTTATTGTTGCTGATGATGATCGAAATAGCTATCTCTTTGTGCTTTCAGGTTGACTGAATAGGACTTGTGCTTTAGGCTCGATGTCAATGGCGAGGAAGAAGATGAAGTACTGCCGCTTTGAGTATTGAGAAAACCATAATTGTTGTCGTCGACTCAGCCAAACTTCCCTTTTCATAGTACACTGATCAACTGCTCTTTTCTGTGTGGGCCCAGCCTTAATTGCTGGAATATCACTTTCCTTTTACATAAGACGACAACCAGCTGGACATCGGTGCCATTAATGCTATTCTGCAGATTTCCCACAACTATTTTGAACTGCATTGATTTTGTTGACTTTTGCTGACGTCACCCCTTTGTAGGCTTAGCCAAATTCTCAGAATCCACTCAGGCGTTGGGTGGCATTGAGTGAATGACCTTCACTCAATGATTATGTACTTAGTCACTCAGCAGCTTCCTTGGCGTTGATTGGCATTGAGTAATTGCCTTCAATCAATGCTTTTATACTTAGCTTAACTTTCTGCTCTTTATACATCTCATGCATTGAGAGCGTTGAGTGTAGCTTCATCACTCAATGCTTTTTGCCTTTGACTATTTTCTGCTTCTTCAGTAACCTTAGCTTTGAGAGCATTGAGTGTAGCTTCATCACTCAACACTTTTGTACTTGGCCACAACTGCTCCACTGTCTGGCGTTGAGAGCGTTGAGATCACTCAATTCTTTTGTACTTAACAATTTTGCTATCACTCCTTCCCCTTGGCTTTGACTGCTGGAGCTTGACTCAAAGTCTTCTGTCATCTGGTGTTTAGTGAACTGCTTAACTCAACGTCTGTGAACTTAGATGAGTTTTCCAGTCTATCTTCATTGACGTTGACAGAATCAATATGGCATTGAGTGAACTAGCTTCACTCAATGCTTCTGGACTTAGCTTATTTTGTTTGACAAAAACTTTAAATCTTCACTGTGTTGAGACATTTGAATTGTCTCGACACTACAGTCTACTGGGTGTCGACAACTTTAAGTCTACACTTCAGTTCTTCATTGTATCGAGACAGTTGTATTGTCTCGACACTACTTTCTGAAGCTTTAAGGTGTTGAGATATCTGACTTGTCTCGACACTGCTGACTTGATCTTCAAGGTGTCGTTATTACTGAATTATCTCGACATAGTTGTCTGAACTGTCATGTGAAGTGTTGTGTCTTGACACTGTTTTCTTGTATCTTTCTGATCCCGACACTTCTCCTACAAAGTTGTCGACATAGTTGTGAAGTGTGTAGACACTTTTGTACTTGCTTCCAGTCTATACACATTTGTACTTAGTCATTTCTTAAAGTTTACACCATGCACATGAAACTTAACCATACATCAAATATAACTAGGTGTATATCATTGACTTGTTTGACTTCTTATAAATTAGAGATTTTGGGAGCAATGGACCCAACAATCTTCCACTATTTGAAGAAGTCAAAACCTCACTTCAATTTCTTAGTCAATGACATACACACCTTATTTGCAGCGATAAACATTATAACAAGATAGTTACATGAATAAACATACTCCCCCTATTTATAAGCAACCCTCCCCCTGCCTTACTGCCACAATTGAGCTTGATCAATTCTTTTGGCCTTGATACCACTTGATCTATAACTTGATCAACACCTTCTCTCCCCCTTTTTGACTTCGTAGAATAGAAAGAGAGGTCTGGCTTCCTTTGATCTTCTTCTCCTCCCAGCTGTGTGCAGGAGATCAACTGATACAGCTGCTAGCTTCCTCTCTTCCCAAGGCTGAACCTGCTTCTACAGATGTTTTAATTCCTACCCAACAATAGGAGCACCTTATATCACATTTCCTGGTAGACTCTTTTGTCTCCACAATCTTTATACCACTAAAGATCTTCTCAGCCTTCAAGAAAAAGAACAAACCCGCAACCAAAGATATTATAGGGAGTAACTGAAGTTAAACTATGTTCAGCATACCCAATTCAAATTTGAAGGTGTTGAACTTTGCTTCATCTAGTGGCTTAGTGAAGATGTCAGGCACTCGCTTGTTAGTGGGGACAAACTCGAGGTTGATGTCTTCCTTTTCTACATGTTCCCTAATGAAGTGATACATAATTTCTATGTTCTTAGTCCTGCTATGTGAGACAGGTTTCCTAGTAATAGAAATGCCACTAATAGAATCACAATAAAGATGAGTTTTACTTATCTTATTATAATCCTGTAGATGATGTTGAATCCAAAGCAACTGAGCACAGCAGCTTCCTGTTGTAATGTACTCTGACTCTGCAGTTGAGATTGCCAAACTCATTTGCTTCTTGCTACTCCATGATACCAGTCTTCCACTTAAGAACTGACAGGTACCTGAAGTACTTTTCATATCTTCTTTGTAGCCTGCAAAATCTGCATTTGAAAAGCCTGTTATATCAAAATCCCTATTCATAGGGTACCATAGGCCAATATCTGGTGTGCCCTTAAGATACCTCAAAATTCTCTTTGCAGCAGAGTAATGAGATTCTTTAGGGCAGGCATAATACCTAGCGCAGACATATGTAGCATACACGATGTTAGGCCTACTATCAGTCAGGTATAGAAGGGAGCCAATTATCCCTCTATACAAAGACTCATCAACAAGTTTCCCTGACTCATCTTTGCCTATAGGAATACTTGACCCCATAGGAATTCTCATAGAAGAGACATTCTTCATGCCATATTTCTTAAATAACTCCTGGGGAAACATGGAGTGGGATATGGACAAGCCATCATAAGTGTTTCTTACTTGGAGTCCCAAGAAGAACTTGATCTTACCCATACTGCACATATCAAACTTCCCTTGCATAAGTTTAGCAAACTTTATGCAAAGGTTGTCATTAGTAGACTCAAAAACTATGTCATCTAACATAAATTTAGACTAGGATGATCTTACCCTTAGATTCCCTTAGGAATAGGGTCTTGTCTATTTTCCATCTTGAGAATTTGTTCTCAATGAGGAAATTAAACAAAGTATCATACCAAGCTTTAGGATCTTGCTTCAACCTATATTGAGCTTTCCTAAGCTTATAAACAAAAGTAGGAGAGTTAGGGTCAACAAAACCTAGTGGCCGATCCACATATACTTACTCTTGTAAGTCCCCATTCAAAAAGGCTGACTTCGCATCCATCTGGTAGACTTTGAATCCTTGATAAGCAGCAAATGCAAGGAAGAGTCTTATTGCTTCTAATCTGGCTACTGGGGCAAATGTCTGGTCAAAATCTATCCCTTCTTCTTGACTATATCCTTTAGCCACCATTCTATCCTTGTTCTTGACAATGATGTCATTCTCATCTAACTTGTTCTTGTAGAACCATTTAGTTCCTATGACATTATGTCCCTTAGGTCTGGGAACCAGCTTCCAAACTCTACATCTATTAAACTGGTTCAGTTCTTCCTACATTGTTCCAATCCACAATGGTTCTTTGATATCTTCTTCAAGCTTCTATGGCTCTTCTTGAAACAGAAAACTTAATTAGAGAGTTGTGTTGATATTCTTGCTTCTGGTCGGGACTCCATGGCTTTCATCTCCTAATATTTGGTGGGCGGGATCGTCCATCAGATGCCTTATAGATGGAGGAAGTCTAACTCCAGCTTGCTATTCTTCATTATCTTCAGCTAGTTGTTCTTCAACCACTTGAAATATGTCTTGCCATTCTCTAGGAATGATCAGTCCTTCAGCTTTATCTTGTACTATGGGAGCAGCTTCCTTGATGGTTAGCTTGTCCATCATAAGCTCTGTACCTGTAATACTAGAAGATGAGCTAGGCAGCTCACTGTTAATCATGTTGGATTCATCAAAGACAACATGCATTGACTCTTCTACAACTTTACTTGTTAAATTGTAGAGTCTATATGCCTTACTATAAATATCGTACCCAATAAAGATCCCTTCATGGGACTTGTCAGAAAATTTAGTTATATGGGATTTTCCATTGTTAAGCACATAGCACTTGCAACCAAAGATCGTGAAATAGCTCAGGTTTTGTTTTTTGCCCTTCAAGATCTCATAGGGAGTCTTCTCGTGGATCTTAGTGATAGAATCCATGTTAAGGAAATAAAATGCAGTGTTAACTACCTCAGCCCAGAAGTATTTTGGGAGTATGAGTCACTTAATAAGGTTCTACCAGCCTCTATGGGAGTCCTATTTTTCCTCTCAGCAATCCCATTTTACTGGGGTGTTCTAGGAGAGGAGAATTCTTGATGAATCCCTTCTCTTCATAGAACCTTGTCATGCACTCAAACTAAAATTAAATCCCATGGTCACTTCTGATTTTGACCACAGTACTATTAAATTCATTTTGAGTTTGTTTGATAAATGTCTTGAAGATATCAGGTGTTTAAGATTTCTTCCTTGGAAAGAACACCCATGCAAATCTAGAAAAGTCATCAACAACCACAAGGGTGTAGACTTTCATACCTAGACTTTAAACTGGCATAGGACCAAACAAGTCCATATGCAGGAGGTACAGACACCTCACTGAGTCTTTGGTGTCAAAGCTCTTAAAGGATGTCTTGGTCTGTTTGCCCTTTTGGAATGTAGAGAAGATACCGTCCTAAGTGCACTTTAACTTAGGACCATTCCTAACTACCTCCATACTAAAGAGCTTGCCTATGGTTCTATAATTCAGATGTGCTAGCCTCTTATGCCAATGGACACAGGAAGAGGCTTTCTCATCTGCAACTAGACATACAGTGGAGTACTTACTTAAACATAGGAAATCTAAACAATACACATTTCCACTCCTACTGCCTGTTAAGATGACCTCTTGGTCACTTAGCCTTCTAATTTAGCACTCATCCTTGTGGAATACTATGTCTTTGCCCAGATCACAGAGTTGGCTAATGATTATCAGGTTGTGTTGCAACCCTTCCACAAAGGCTACTTTTGTGATTGTGACTATGCCATTAGAGATCTTACCATAACCTCTAGTCAATCCTTTTGTTGATCCACCAAAGATAACCTTTGGTCCATTCCTTACTAGAGTATATTCCTTTAGCATGCTCCTTGTTCCAATCATGTACCTTGAACATCCACTATCCAAGTACCATACAGGGGTATGGGCACTTGGACTAACCAACATGATATAAGTCAGTTAACCTTAGGACCCCAATACTTATTGGGTCCTAGGTGCATGTTAGTCTGATAATACATACATGCAGCTCTTTTGACAGACAAGCAAACATTTGTTCTCTGCATACTCTAATTGTGACAACAATCAATAGCAAAGTGGCCTACCTTACCACAATACCAACACTCATGGATGTTGTATCTTCTTTTCTGAGCTGATCTAGTAGTTGTGTTGACAGCAACTCTTGGTCTAGAAGGTGCAGTAGTAGTCCTGTTATTTTGTTTCCCAGCTGATGAGTTGTAAATATACCTATTTTTATGTACATTAATTAAGTCATTTTTATTTCTTTTCGTTATTTTTATTTAATTTTCTTTAATAAATTGTTTCTTTTTTAGTAAAAATTATTCTAACATAAGTTACTTTTGTTTCTTGAAATTTTCAGGAAAAGTGCAAAAATTGGCAAGGTCATGCCCGTGTAATATTGGTCACGCCCGTGACCAGGGCATGACAGTTCAAAACCCGTGAAATCAATAAAATTCTAAAGAAATTGATAGACACGACCAATGTCACGACCGTGTAATGTGACACGGCCCGTGACCCCAACCCGTGTCACGTGCGCTCGCCGTTTTCAGCTTGACGATCATCGACCAACCCGACACGCCCAGCGTCACGCCCGTGACCTGGGGCGTGACTCCTCCACCTGACTCGACAAAAATGCGCTCGGCATTTTCCACTCGACGAATGTCGACTCAACCGGACATGCCCGTGTCAGCCAACTCGACATGCCCGTATCACTTGTTCTCGACATTTTCCGCTCGACAACTTCCAGACTCGACACAATGCTCTCGACATTCATCGAGACCAACCCAACACACGCCGTGTAGACAGAGTCACGGGCGTGCCCGCCACCTGTACTCCTCCACTTGGCCGACAAGATGCTTCCAGCAACGTTTTACGCAACCCGCGCCGGATCTACCTCCCCAACACGCCCACAGTTACGCCTGTGACATGGGTCATGACCAACACGTGTCCAACCCGAAGTCAACTAAGCCGTCACCTCGCCGGATCGAATCTTCAGTAGTGTTGAGACGCCCCCTGACACGCCCGTGTCAGAGGGTGTGTTCCATGAAATTTTCTTCTATAAATTCCAGCTTTCTCGATGTATTTCTGTTCCACTTTTTGGTTTCATTTTGCTAAGGTGTTATGTTGTTTAGATGATTCCAAGGGTTATGTAAGGGATTTTCTCCCCCTCTCTGTAGTTTTTATTTTTATCTTTCCATGTAACCTTATTTTTTAGTTAATAAAATATGTTGTTTTCTCCCTTTATATGGTTTTGGATTGAATCTGACCAACCTACTCCTTTGCAATCTTATTTTTATTTTGCTTTTTCTTTCTTTATTTTCGTACGGGTGTGTGCGTGTTTGAGTATAGATTTGTCTTTTTATGTTTTAGTTTTGTTTATTTAGATTAGTTTAGTGTTAGGATTTTTCCGTACTCATTATTTTCATTCTTATAAACTATAAAAACGGTTATAAAAGTGGTTTTTGTTTTCTTTTAACTTAGGCTCTTTAGCATTGTAAAACTTTTCGTTCTCTTTTAGCTTTATTTGCATTTTTTAAGTGTTTCTATAAAGTTATAAGAATGAAAAAATAGCCCTTTAAATTTTTCAAGCACATAGATTTTCATTTAAAACTTTTGTCCGTTTAATTTTTCCGTCTTCTTTTTACGCATTTCTACCGCATTCTAGCGGTAGAAATGTATTTGTTTTAATTTTTTGATAACTTCCATTTTTGCATTTATTTGCAAAATCTTTTGCTCCGTTTATTTTTATTTTCACTTTTTATGCATTTCTACCGCATTCTAGCGATAGAAATGCAGTTGTTTTAATTTTTCGGTAACTTAGTTTTTTTGCAATGTTTTATGTGTGTGCATTTATTTTCGCCTACTCGTTAAGAGTTAAATGGCGCATTATTTTACTTTCTTCAAGTAGAGTGTGTGGAGTGTGTTTAATTTTCTGTCGAGTGAGTGTGTTTTACTTTCTGTAGAGTTGGTGCATTTTTTTAGTCCTACTCGTTTGAGTAGGACCCGCATTTATTTTCTCCTACTCATTTGAGTAGGACTTGTGTGCGTGTGTTTTAATTTCTGTCGAGAGTGTGCGTGCGTTGCATTTATTTTGTCCTACTCATTTGAGTAGGACTCGCTTTAATTTCTCACGCAAACGCATTTATGCCGGGACTCACACTTTACTACTTTCATTTCAGACCTACTCATTTGAGTAGGACTTGCAATTTACTGCTTTATTTACTGCTTCCCTTTACTGTTTTCTTTTCCTGCTTTCATTTACTGTTTTCTTTATTGCTTTCACCACTGCTGTCCCCATTCCGATGAGTGGCTAACCATTTTTAGCCCTCAATATCGAAGAGCATTGGGACAAAAAAATAGCTTTAAATAATTAAAGGTCCTTATTTTCTAATTAATTAAATTAACTTAAGGTTTGCTTAGGGTTTACGACGCGTAGGACCACAAATCGATGTGTGGGCTCTATTTTAGTAGTCCATACGCTAGCTAGCCGAGAGGCCGTGCGTATGGACCGATCACCTCTTGCTAAAGAGAGTTACGCACTAACCCTCGAGAGAGGAGGCGCGCCAACTCTACCGGATTGGGTTCCCCACCCAATAGAGGGGTTCTAGCCTAAAGCGGGCGTTAAGAGAATCCTTCATCGGACTAACGTTCGGTCGAATAGTCTTAGCGTTCAGGTGAGCGATAGTCCTAGAGATAAGTGAGCTCATTCTAGTGAAACCTCCACGGCCAAGTCTCCGCCTTAATTGATTTGAAAATTAGGATCTCTTTTTATTAAAAGTTTATTTTAGTTCAAATACTATTAGATACGGTCTCGCTAAGCTCATCATCGGATCCACCTTTTATGCTTTCATTTTCTGCCTTTCTTTTTTCCTTTTTTTTATTATATATAAAAAATATCTCGACAAAGATAATTATCGGTAAAATAATAGTCCCCTCCAGGGAAGAGTAGAAATAATCGAACCGACCTCAAGAACAATACGACCTCGATATTCCACCCCAGAATATCCTGTACTACACGCGATAGGTGCAATTGCCTCATTTCGTTAAAACTCAATCTAAATAATTTTATATCCAAAAAAATTAATCTGCGCGCCCTGTTTTTTAAATAAAAACCACATCCACCTTTTTCCTTAAATAAACCTCCCGGGGCGCCGCTGGAATTCTCACCAATTTTTGGAGTTTTAACCGCAATAAGTTTTCAGACCCGATGTGAAAAATATCAATCAAGTTTTTGACGCCGTTGTCGGGGATTGTTCGAGTCATTATTTTGAACCCGGAGAATCTATTAATTTTACCTTTATCTATGTATCTATAACAACAATTTAAAATGGCCAACAAAAATAATACTAATAATAATAACAATAATAAACTATTTATAAAAAAAGAAAAACAAAAACAAACAAAAACTAAAAAATTTTATATTATTATTATCTATAAAAACACATAAATAAAATGACGTCATTTACGAATAAAAAAACTAACAAAAACAACAAAAAAACTATAAATATAAAGTAAAAAAAAAACAAAAACAAAAAAATCTAAAAACTAAAAAACCAAAAAAAAAATCTAAAAAATCTAAGTTTGATTTTCTGATATTAAATCAAATCAAAAAACAAAACAATAAAACTTATAAAAATCTAAATACTAACAAAAAAACCAAAAAAAAAATAAAAACTCTAAAAAACAAACCATAAAACTTAAAAACAAAAACCAACCAAAAATATAAAAACTATAAAATCAAAAACATAATAAAAACCTAAGAAGCCCATAAACACTACAAAACCAACCTAAAAACCAACTAAAAAATAAAAAACCAACTTAAAAACACACAAAATAAATAATATCTAATAATTTGTATATATTTTTTTAACTTATTTTAACTTATTTTATTTCTTTTGTTTTATTTTGCTTCGGCGCACTTCACTCTAGTGCGCACTAGGGGAGCACATTTCTATCACACGCATATAGCTAAGACGTTAGCTAATCGAGTCACACACGCACTAGCCATCCCCTACCGCCCACATCCTTTTTGCCGAATTTTTCTTTTTCGTTTTTCTGTTACATTTTTTTGCTTTTACTTCTAATAATGCAAGGTTATCAATAAAGGGCCTCCCCGACCTCGTCTCAGGGAAATTCCTACCCCCTCCCTTTTAATTTTGTACATATTATATTTTGTCTATTATCGTTCCGCATACTTATACTACAACATTGGGAACAATGTTGGGTTAAAGTATGAGGGTGTTTTCGTATTTCTTTATTTCTGCACTTTACAAAAACTCATTAAAACTTACAAAAAAATAACAAAAATTAAAACATAAAAAAATTTTCCTTGTTTTTTTTGTTATCATAAAACTCAAAAAAATCATAAAACACAAAAAAAATTACAAAAAAAACTTATAAAACAAAAATTCAGCAAAAAAAATTTTGAATTTACTTTGTAAATAATTTTTGTAAAAAAATAATAATCTTTCTCTTCCCCCCCCCCCCATCTTCTTATTTGTAAAAGCTCGCTTATTAGCAAGCCCGCGGCGTTCGACTCATCGAACCAACCACCTAAATAAGAGTCAATTCGCGGGCCGCCTTCGAGTTTTTACTTTGTACATTATTTGAAAACAAAAACATTTTTCTCTCTTTCCTAAATATCTTCTTTGTAAAGAACATTTCTTTCCCTCCTGTTTCTTGTAAATAACTTATCCAAATTTACTAAAAAATAAAAAAAATTAGAAAAACCAAAAATCCAAAAAAAAAAAAACTCAAAAAATCTAAAAAAGATAATAATCAAAACACAAAAAATGATAAAAACTCTAAAAAATCCAAAAATATATATGTTTTGTTAATTATGTAACAAAATAAATCGAATTTGTCATATCTTAACCCTTTCTGCTTTCCAAAAATCTTGTTTCGAGTTTATTTATAAGCGAATTTTACTTATTATTTGTTTGCAATTCGTTTATTAATTAAAGTTCGATAGATTTAATTGTCTGAGGTTAAGTTTTAAAAAAATTATGTCTTTTTCTTATAATAGAGAACTTATTTTTCACCACCACTTCTAATTTTTATAAATAGAAGCTCGTCTTTTATGTTAGAAAATAACAACCATGAATTTCAATTATTTCTACTTCATGCTTTTAGAAACATAGGAATGTTCATTTTCAAAAGGTTGCTCTCAAAACGTTTTTATTAAAATTTAGTTTTTTTTTTGAAAAAAAAAATAAACCCACCACTTTGTTTTCATGTCTCACTTGACATGCTTACACATATTTTATCCATTCAAAAAGATCTTATGTCAATGGGAATAAGGTTTCGTTCTGTAAACATAGGCACCCAATATATAAAAAGATTATATGTTACGGAGTAAGAGGATAAAATTCATTACTCCGACACATATACATTGGGTCAATTTTATTATGAACTTGAAAGAAAAAAAATGATATTAGGAAAATAATATTTCATTTTCCTAATAATCCAAAAAGAAAAAAAATATATAGAGGTTCGAGAAAACATTATCTCGCCTCTAAATCCAAGCCCTCTTCATAAACCACCAAACCACTTATCCTATTTCAATGATTATAGAATTAATTTAAAATTTTTTGAGTGCATAATTATTAAATTGCTTTATTTCCTTTAACTATTTTAAGCTAAAGTTTTTTTTATATAATTTCAATCCATTTTTGTTAGACTAACAAAAATAAATTTTTGTATTCTATTTGTTTTATTTAGAAGTTTTTTTGAAACTCTTCCTCTATTTAAAATATTTTCATAATTTAGGATTTAATTCTTAGACTCCGGATGCTTATTTTGATCTTTCTTTTAATTAAGTCAAGCGGAAGCTAAACTTAGGATTTCTTTTATTCCTTATAAGTTCATCTCCAACTTTTGCTCTGAAATAGCAAAAGCTTAAGTATGGGGGTATTTGATGAGTTATAAATATACCTATTTTTATGTACATTAATTAAGTCATTTTCATTTCTTTTCGTTATTTTTGTTTAATTTTCTTTAATAAATTGTTTCTTTTTTTTGTAAAAATTATTCTAACTTAAGTTATTTTTGTTTCCTGAAATTTTCAGGAAAAAGTGCAAAAATTGGTAAGGTCACGCCCGTGTAATATTGGTCACGCCTGTGACTAGGGTGTGACATTTCAAAACCAGTGAAATCAACAAAATTCTAAAGAAATTGATGGACACGCCCAATGTCACGCCTGTGTCATGTGACACGGCCCATGACCCCAACCCGTGTCACGCGCGCTCGACGTTTTCAGCTCGACGATCGTCGACCAACCCGACACGCCCAGCGTCATGCCCGTGACCTGGGGCGTGACTCCTCCACCTGACTCGACGAAAGCGCGCTCGACATTTTCCGCTCGATGAATGTCGACTCAACCGGACACGCCCGTATCAGCCAACCCGACACGCCCGTGTCACCTGTTCTCGACATTTTCCGCTCAACAACTTCCAGACTCGACACAACGCTCTCGACATTCATTGAGACCAACCCGACACGCCCCGTGTAGATAGAGTCACGGGCATGGCCGCCACGTGTACTCCTCCACTTTGCCGACAAGACTCTGCCAGCAACGTTTTATGCAACCCACGCCGGATCTACCTCCTCGACATGCCCAACATCACGCCCTTGACTTGGGGCGTGACCAACACGTGGCCGACACGTGTCCAGCCCGAAGTCAACTAAGTTGTCACCTCGCCGGATCGAATCTTCAATAGTGTTGACACGCCCCCTGACACGCCCGTGTCAGAGGGCATGTTCCATGAAATTTTCTTCTATAAATTCCAGCCTTCTGGATGTATTTCTGTTCCACTTTTTGGTTCCATTTTGCTAAGGTGTTATGCAGTTTAGATGATTCCAAGGGTTATGTAAGGGATTTTCTCCCCGCCTCCTTAGTTTTTGTTTTTATCTTTACATGTAACCTTCTTTTTTAGTTAATAAAATGTGTTGTTCTCTCCCTTTATATGGTTTTGGATTGAATCTAAACAACCTACTCCTTTGTAATCTAATTTTTCTTTTGCTTTTTCTTTATTTATTTTCATATGTGTGTGTGCGTGTATGAGTATAGATTTGTCTTTTTATGTTTTAGTTTTGTTTATTTAGATTAGTTTAGTGTTAGGATTTTTCCGTACTCGTTATTTTCATTCTTATAAAACTATAAAAACAGTTATAAAAGTGGTTTTTGATTTCTTTTAACTTAGGCTCTTTAGGATTGTAAAACTTTTCGTTGTCTTTTAGCTTTATTTGCACTTTTTAAGCATTTCTATAAAGTTATAAGAATGAAAATATAGCTCTTTTAATTTTTCAAGCTCTTATATTTTCATTTAAAACATTTGTTCGTTTAATCTTTCCGTCTTCTTTTTATGCATTTCTACCGCATTCTAGCGGTAGAAATGTATTTGTTTTAATTTTTCGATAACATCCATTTTTGCGTTTATTTGCAAAAACTATTGCTCCATTTATTTTTATTTTCACTTTTTATGCATTTCTACTGCATTCTAGCGGTAGAAATGCAGTTGTTTTAATTTTTCGGTAACTTAGTTTTTTTGAAATGTTTTATGTGTGCGCATTTTTTTTCGCCTACTCGTTAATAGTTAAATGACGCATTGTTTTACTTTCTTCAAGTAGAGTGTGTGGAGTGTGTTTAATTTTCTGTCGAGTGAGTGTGTTTTACTTTCTGTAGAGTGAGTGCATTTTTTTAGTCCTACTCGTTTGAGTAGGACCCGCATTTATTTTCTCGTACTCATTTGAGTAGGACTTGTGTGCGTGTGTTTTAATTTCTGTCGAGAGTGTGCGTACGTTGCATTTATTATGTCCTACTCGTTTGAGTAGGACTCGCTTTCATTTCTCCCGCCCACACATTTGCGCCGGAACTCGCATTTTACTGCTTTCATTTCAGTCCTACTCGTTTGAGTAGGAATTGCAATTTACTACTTTATTTACTGCTTTCCTTTACTGCTTTCTTTTCCTGCTTTCATTTACTGCTTTCTTTATCGCTTTCACCACTGCCATCCCCATTCTGATGAGTGGCTAACCATTCTTAGCCCTCAATATCGAAGAGAATTGGGACAGAAAAAATAGTTTTAAATAATTAAATGTCCTTATTTTCTAATTAATTAAATTAACTTAAGGTTTGCTTAGGGTTTACGACGCGTAGGACTACAAATAGATGTGTGGGCCCTATTTGCGTAGTCCATATGCTAGGTAGCTGAGAGGCCGTGCGTATGGACCGATCACCCCTTGGTAAAGAGAGATCTGCACTAACCCTAGAGAGAGGAGCCGCGCAAACTCTACCGGATTGGGTTCCCCACACAATAGCGGGGTTCTTAGTGTAATGCGGGTGTTAAGAGAAATCCTTCGTCGGACTAACGTTTGGTCGAATAGTCTTAGCGTTCAGATGAACGATAATCCTAGAGATAAGTGAGCTCATTCTAGTGGAACCTGCACGGCCAAGTCTCCGCCTTAATTGATTTGAAAATTAGGATCTCTTTTTATTAAAAGTTTATTTTAGTTCAAATACTATTAGATACGGTCGCGCTAAGCTCATCATCGGCTCCACCTTTTATGCTTTCATTTTATGCCTTTCTTTTTTCCTTTTTTTATTATATATAAAAAATATCCCGACAAAGATAATTATCGGTAAAATAATAGTCCCCTCCATGGAAGAGTAGAAATAATCGAACTGACCCCGAGAACAATACGACCTCGATATTCCACCCCGGAATATCCTGTAGTACACGCGATAGGTGCGCTTGCCTCCTTTCATTAAAACTCGATCTAAACCATTTTATATCCAAATAAATAAATCTGCGCGCCCCGTTTTATAAATAGAAACCACATCCGCCTTTTTCCTTAAATAAACCGCCCGGGCCGCCACAGGAATTCTCACCAATTTTTGGAGTTTTAACCGCTTCAAATTTTTGGACCCGATGCGAAAAATATCAATCACCAGCCCAATCTCACTAGTGGTGGGTCTGGCAGTAGAACTTCTTAGGATATCTTGAGCCCTACTAGCAGGTGCCTTATTTTTATAAATTACACTCTTGATGGCCTCTAGGATGCCTAAATCATGTCTACTGATAGACTTTCCATTATTCTTAGAGTGGGTTGGAATATTCTGAGAACAGTCTGAAGCTTTACCCTTGAGTAAAGGGGTTGGTGCACCAAAAACAAATGGTACAGGGTAGGCCATTTGAATTTTCTCATGGTCTGTCTTGAAGGAACCTGCCCCCTTACTATATCTACCACCATAGTGTGGAGCATCTTTACTCATACTGGTGGCTCTACCATTCATCGAGTGACCAGAGATACTTTCTTGGTCATACCTGTTTGAAGGTAGCTTTACTTTCTTAAATGGAACATGAGGCTTGGAAGCCAGTGGCTGTGCTGGAGCTTTGCCCTTTCCTTTGGGATTGATAACTCTTGTAGATCCCATGAATCCCAACTCCTTCTTACCCTTTTGGTAAGTGAAGGTGTCTATCAAGGGAAGAACTGAACTTTGCCTTGAATAACTATCCACTATTCTCTTTTCTCTTTCCACCAGCACTTCCAGGTCCCTTATTTTGTTTTCTTGGTACTCTATGGTGCACATCCGAATGAAGGAAATTATTTCTAACGCACTGACTTCTTTCATTTTCTCATCAAGCAGTGAAGCTAAATCAGCACACTGGAAGGCAGCAAGCTGAAGGGAGGATATTTGCTTAGCTTACTTCTTGGCCAGTAACTTGCTTTTCTTGAAAGCATTCTGTAAGACACCATACATGTCAATAACATAATTGACATCTTCCTCAGATTCAGAATCTCCATAAACTCTTGATGAGTGAGCTTTAGAATCTGGGCTAGTCTCATATCCTAACTGAGAAGAAGACTTAGATAGAAGGTGTACCTCTTGTTGACCAGGCTGATCCTAGCTGGATTCTTCATCAGTCATAGCCATCAGCCCATAGTAGTAGTTGTCTTCTTCTTCATCATCATCGACCTTTGTATCACCATCTGACAGTGTTAGAGGGGCCCTAACTTCAATCCTGGCAGCAGGATGATCTTCATCAGCTTCTTTAGTAATAGCAGTCAGCATCTCAATGAAGTCTGCTTCTTTAGCTTCTACTTCAGCATAGTACAGCCCTATGTAGTCTTCATCTTTAATATTTGACTCTGAGAAGGAGGAGTCAGTCCAGCTCTTCTGATTCTTGGCAATGAAAGATTTCTCCTTCTTGCCTTTTTGTTGGTGGTTCTTCTTCTCACCAGATTCCTTTCTTTTTACAGGGCAGTTGGCTATTACATGCCCTTGCTTGCAACAACAATAGCAAACCACTTTAGATGAAACTTGTTTGTTGGGTTTAGAACCACTGATTTCCTCCTTAGAGGATTTCTTCCTGCCCTTGTAGTAGTCTTCTTTATGATAAGAAGAGTAGGATGGTCTGCTTTTCCAGTGCTTCTTCTACATGGACATTTGGAACTGCCTGGAGAAGGAAACAAAGTCCTCATCAAACATATTGCAGTCTTATATTCTTGTCTCTGAGCTTTCTGAGTCAGATTCAACATACCGCCTTGGTGGCGAAGGTGTCTTTCTTCTACTCCTCCTTAAGGCTTCAGCTTTGAAAGCCATGGACTTTTCTTTGGCCTGAGATTTGCTATTTTTCTCCTCCTCCCTCCTGCCAGTCAGTTGCATTTCATATGAGAGTAGCTTCCAAATAGTGTTGCTGGTAAAGTGTCAGCAAGCTTTGCCACCTCTCTGATGACATAAATTTTAGTATCCCAGTCTCTAGTTAGAGACCTGAGAAACTTGTCATTCAGCTCATAAGTGTTGAATACTCTGTCATATTTCCTCGACTCATTGATAATTCTAAAAAATCTCTCATAGCAATCTGTTATGCTGTCAGTTTTGCTCTGCCTGAAAGCTTCATACTCTTGGTTGAGTATGGACTTTCTGTCATCTCTGACTTCCTTTGTACCCTCCATGTAGACCACTAGTGTGTCCCACATCTCCTATATAGTCTTGCAGCGTACCAGATTTTGGAAGGTGGAGTCATCTATAGCACTACATATTATATTTTGTGCCCTCTTGTCCATAATGGCAAGGATGACTTCAACCATTGTCATTTCAGAATAAGTCTTGGGAGTCTTGACATTTGGATCCATAGCTGACACTTTCATAGGAATGAAAGGTCCCACTTTGACGTGATAAAAATCCTAAGGTCAGCTACCTCCAAGATTAGCATAACCCTCTCCTTCTGGATGCCAAATCATTCCTTCCTATAGATTGGAAGCTTCATGGAGCCCAGCTCCTTATAGTTCACTCTTGAACACATAAGGATAGATTTTCTTGCTGACTTTGGAAATCTACTCAGACTGTTGAGTCTTCAAAGAGCAACCTCCCTGTGATACCACCTGAAAGTCTTATTTTCAAGGCCAACTAAACAACTAGAGGGGGTGAATAGGTTTTAGGTCTGTTTTTGCTTTATTAAACTTTAACTAATTTTGTTGTGCTTAGTGATTTGGTTATTTTGGCTTTCAAGATCAATCACAGATGACATAGTTGATTTATAGTGGTTCCCCGATCTTGGGTACGTCCATTGTCCCTCCCACCTCTCTAACAGTGTTGTAGATGAGGCACAACACCATCAATTAGCTCCTAAGAGCTTACAAAATAGATCCCGCAGGACCTCTCAGTCTTCTCCAAGACCTACCACTCAGGCACTAATCCCTACCTCAGATCCAAAGGACCCTACTACTCAGGCTAAAGCCCTACACTAAAATCCAATATGGATCCTTCACTTAGATCAATTGATGATCCAACCTCATCCTTTATAACACAGGCCTACAACTCGAATTCACATAAGAATGTTACCTCTCGGCCTTTATAAATCAAGCCTACACTCAGATCCTAAAGGATCTTAAAAAAATAGAAAAGTTGATTTACAGTTTGACACCAGAGAGATTTCTAATCTGTCTTCCTGGGCTGAGCAGACTTCAGCCCTATCTTCTTCACAACAACAAGTTGACAAGGTGTTCAATATTGTGCTGCATGTGCTATAAGTAACTCAGAATCAAGATTCTTATTTATTGTTGAACATAATAAATCTGAAGGTTTGTATCTTCTTCAAACAGCTACATGGACTAGCAGACTCTAAAGACTCTACTTCTCTTCACAATCAAAAATCGATTCTGAACTTGCTGCCACTGATGATGATCGCAACAACTATCTCTTTGCACTTTCAGGTCGACTTAACATAACTTGTGCTTCATGCTCGAAGTTAATGGTGAGGAAGAAGATGAAGTACCGCTGCTTTGCGTATTCAGAAAATTGTATTTGTTATCGTCGACTCAGCCAATCTTCCCTTTTCACTGTACGTTGATCAACGGCTCTTTTCTGTGTGGGCCTAGCCTCAATTGCTAGAATATCACTTTCCTTTTACACAAGAAGACAACCAGCTGGCCATCAGTGCCATTAACGATATTCTGTCGCTTTCCCTCAACTATTTTAAACTGCGTTGACTTTGTTGACTTTTGCTGACATCACCCCTTTGTGGACTCAGCCAAATTCTCATAATCCACTTAAGCATTGAGTGGCGTTGAGTGAATGGACTTCACTCAACGATTCTGTACTTATTCATTCTGCAGCTTCCTTTGCATTGAGTGGCGTTGAGTGAATGGCCTTCACTCAAAGCTTTTATACTTATCTTAACTTTCTGCTCTTTCTGCATCCCAAGTGTTGAGAGCGTTGAGTGTAGCTACATCACACAATGCTTTTTACCTTGGATTATTTTTTACTTCTTCAGCAACCCTGGTGTTAATAGGGTTGAGTATAGATTCATCACTCAATGCAATTGTACTTGGCCGCAACTGCTCCAATACATGGAATTCAGAGCATTGAGATCACTAAATGCTTTTGTACTTACTCATTTTTTTGTCACTCTTGCCCCTTGGCTTTGACTGCTCGAGCTTTACTCAAAGCCTTCTATCAACTGGCATTGAGTGAACTGACTTCACTTAACGCCTGTGGACTTAGAAGAATTTTCCAGTCTATCTTCTTTGGCTTTGATAGAATTAGTATGTCGTTGAGTGAACTGGCATCACTCATCGCTTCTGGACTTAGCTTATTTTCCTTTGATAGAAACTTTAAATCTTCAATGTGTTGAGAAAGTTAAATTGTCTCGACCCTACATTCTGCGGGGTGTAGACATCTTTAAGTCTGCACTTCAGTTTTTCATTGTGTCGAAACAGTGGTATTTTCCTGACACTACTGTCCTGAGCTTTAAGTTGTTGAGATATCAGACTTATCTCGACACTGCTTACTTGATCATCAAGGTGTCGAGATAAATAAATTAACTCGATACAGCTGTCTGAACTGTCGAGTGAAGTGTCGTGTCTTGACACTGCTCTTATAAAGTGTAGATAACACTTTATAAGAGCACTGTTCAATTCTATACTCAACACTTCTCTTATAAAGTGTAGGCATAGTTGTGAAGTGTGTCGACACTTTTATACTTAGTCATTTCTTCAAGTTTACACCCTACACATGAAACTTAACCATACATCAAATATAACTAGATGTATATCATTGTCTTGTTTGACTTCTTACAAATCAGGGACATTCGGAGCAGTGGACTCTATAGTTTCCTCATTGAGAATAAATTCTCAAGGGGGTAATAGACAAGACTCCATTTCTAAGAGAATCAAAGGGCAAGATCATATTACTCTAGATATATGTTGATGACAATATCTTTGGATCTATTGATGACAACCTTTGCAAGAAGTTTGCTAAACTTATGCAAAGATATTTTGAGATGAGTAGTATGGGCGAGGTCAATTTCTTCTTGGGACTACAAGTTAGACAGACTAATGATGGTTTGTCTATATCCCAGTCCAAGTTCACCAGGGAGTTGATTAAGAAATATGGAATGGAGAATGCTTCCGCCATGAAAACTCCCATGCGGTCAAGTATGCCTTTAAATAAAGATGAAGCAGGGAAACCTATTGATGAAACTTTGTACAGAGGGATAATTGGCTCCCTTCTATACCTTATTTCCAATAGGCCTAACATAATGTATGTTGGGTCTATTGATCCCAATATCCCAGATTTGTAAGAAGCCAAACGGGTCAATGACATACATACATAATGTATTTGATGTGTGCTTTAGTTCATTAATGCAGGTAGTACATGATTGGACAGGTGAAGAAAAATGAGTTTGGTAGTAAACTCAAAATTCATCGAGCTCAGCTTGTAGTTCGCCGAGCTCATCTTGAAGTTCGTCGAGATCAGTTTGTAATTCGTCGAGCTCAGCCCAACACTTGTCGCGCTAAAGCCAGAAAAATTGATTAAGGCAAAAGGCATTGAGAATACTGAGAAGATTAGAGTTCATCAAGCTCAGCCCACAGATCGTCGAACGCAGCTAAAGCCAAAAAAACTGACTAAGGTAAAACGCACTGAGACAGCAGAGATAGCTGAGAAGAAAGCGTTGAGATAACTGAGTAGAAAGCATTGAGACCACTGAGAATAGAGCACAGAGGCAGAAGGTTGCCTCAGCAGTTAAGAATAAAACGCTGAGACCGCTGAGAATAAAGCGCTAAGACAGAAGCTTGTCTCAGTTGTTAATTAGAACCGCTGAGACCGGTGAGAAAGAACCACTGAGACAAATCCAAAAAACAATTCACAAGTCCAGAAGCATTGAGTTCCAAGACAGATGGCGTTGAGTGACTTAACATCACTCAATGCTTTATGGATTTTTGGAATATTTTTAAAGTCCAGATGGTGATGACAATTGCTGACGTAATTAAAGTCAACTTACATGTAACCATTGCGGGAAAGCTGCAGTGGCGCTGAAAGCTGCTTTGTCCTTTTCTGAAGAAGGTGGGGCTCACCAATCCTAGGCTGGGTACACATACAATTGTGGCATTGATTCAAATCAACACATATAAAAAGGAAAAAAGAAAAGGTATTAGGGAAACGAAAAAGAATGAAAAACGAACGAACGGAGAACAAACAAAGAAAGAAATCTAGAGGCAGCTGGACATCTTCTTCTCCATCAAGGTTGAAAACTCAAGTCCAGCAGAGATAGCCTGAAGGAAAAGGAAGATAACTGAAGCTCGTCAAGCTCAGTAAGATAGTTGAAAATGTTTTAAGTTGTCTTACCTAAATCACCTAGAGGGGGGTGAATAGTTGATTTGTGCATCTTTTGCTGAATAAAAATGTAGTGATCTATGCACAGAATAACAACCAAGCAATCATAGAGGATACAGAGATCTATAGTGGTTCCCCACCTTGGGTACATCCACTTTCCACTTACCGATCTAACAAAGCACTAGACTAGGCTACTCCACTAATCTCGGATTGAAACTAATGCTACACCTCAGAACAACGTTCCTACAACTAGATCCCAAATCTGGATCTACACTCGGAAGATAGAACTTCCAAAAATAACTCGGAGAAAACAACTCCTACAACTCGGAGAAAGATCTCCTATAAGAATAAAATGAAATAGTTTATACAAATAGTGATTTATTCTCAGATCTGAAATCCTTCTGCCTATTCTTCTTCCTTTGACCTTTGCGGCTTTATCCGAATATGTTGAAGAAGAATCAGAAACTTCTGGATCTGAACATTTCTGGACTCACGTGATCAAGTAGAGGATCTGTCACTTGAAAATAATCTCGATCTGTGAATCAATCTTCTCTGAATCTGTCTGAATCGAAAGCCTTAGCGAAGAAGAAGAAGATCTGCGGCTCTCTATTTGGAAAGAAAAATCGGATACAGGAAACTTAGAATTTTACTTTTCGGTCGCTGAAATTCTTCTTAAAACTTCTTTGGGTTTGTCGAAAATGACAAGACCTTTTATAGGATTATCTTAATGGTCATAATCATCATTAATGACATCCATGTGGACCAATCATACGTTAATTATGTTTGAAATAAACGTCTGTCTGGACTTAGCCATTTTTAGAAAAATGAACCAGGGTGTTCTCGAGAAGAAGGTTTTTACTCGAGAACTAATGAATTCTATTACTCGAGAACAATAAGGAAGTTCTCGAGAAGAAGACTTAGAGAAAATAGATGTGGAGGAAGAAAACAGCTTTCTCGGGAAAGAAGAAAAGTACTCGAGAAAATTGCTTTTAGTTCTCGAGAAGAAAGTATTATGTACTCGAGAACTAAAAGCTATCTCGAGAAAAATACTTGGAAAAGTATGTGGGGGTGGAAAACTGCAGTGTCGAGAATGAAAGGAAGTACTCGAGAAAGATGATGTTTTGTTCTCGAGAAGAAACTTTTTGGTTGTCGAGAACAAATAACCATCGCGAGAACAAATAGCTAGCTCTCGAGAAAAATACTATGGTTCTCGAGAAATGACTTCTGCATCTCGAGACCAAAGGATAGTCTTCTCTAGAATAATATTGGTCTTCTCGAGAAAAAGACTTAGTGAAATATTTGTCTGGAAAACAAATATCCCGAGAAGAAATTCCAAATATTTCTCGAGAACAAAAGCCTTTTTCGAGAACAGCAAGAAGCTTTCTCGAGAACAACTTCTGTTACTCGACATGAAGACAAATCTTACTCGAGAATATCCATAAGTCCTTCTCGAGTACAACTTATAGTACTCGAGAAAAAGACTTAGACTTTTTCTGAACAACTTCTGTTACTTGATATGAAGACAAATCTTACTCGAGAATCGCCATAAGTCCTTCTCGAGTACAACTTATAGTACTCGACAAAACGACTTAGACTTTTTATGAAAAACTTAAAATCTTGATTCTTCATAAAATTCAGCATCCATCTTTTCTCTTGCCCTTAGTGCTTGAAAAGAAAGTGTGTCGCAATAGAGAGGCTATACATAAGTCAACACCATGAATCACACATTGAGGGATTACATTTTATGGTCCTGTGTTTGGAGACTCATTGTAGACTGACATTGGTCTACACTTAGCAATTAAGTCATGTAAACACTAAACAAAAAGGGAATCAAATACAAACTTAATTCATCTTAGTTTAAGGGTGACTTCATACAACTCTTGGCTATTGTGGATGCAATACCCAACAGTCTCCCCCTATTTGTAGAAGTCAGAACCCTCTACACTAAGGTGAATTATATTAAGAGAAAAACACATAAAGATACTAATAACATGAAAATTGGAAGAAATGAAATAATATGTAAAATCAGATAAGAATTAAAAGTTCATATAAGTAGAAAATTGTCCAAGAGAATTTAATTCTACAATTTCAAAAATGAACTTTCAACATCTTCAATCTACTGATCCTGTGCATGTTGCTTTCCTTGTCTCTCAAGCTTCTCTTTTTGTCTCTTTTGATAACTGAATGTCTTGGGAAAGTACTTGGGAGGTCTAGGTGGAGCCTTAGGATTGTTTCTGCCATGAATTCTGTCATAAATCCTTATCTTAGTTAGAGACTTCTCATATAGTTCCCATTCATCGAAACTGTAGTGCAAGCTTTTGTTCTCATTGAAGTCAACCACTAGCTTCATGGTTTCCAAAATAAGTGATTTGGAGGTTAGACTCCAAACATCAGTATATTCTTCGGGTCTTCTCCCTTCACCTTCTGGATGTGTAGTAGATCTGCTTGCAGAGGCTCCATCACCATACTTTCTTTTCTTGGCTTTTTGAATTTCTAGAGGATGAGGAGGCAGTCCTGTCTATTCAGATTCCCATACCTATTCATAGACATCAGGAGGGAGTCCTTCATAGTAATCTGGAGTAGGTCCTTCAAAGTGTGCTGGAGGAGGTCCTTCAAAATAGTCTGCAGGAGGAGAGAAAGTAGGCCTGTTGAAATCTAGATTTGTAGGAAGTGGAGCATTTAGATCCATAGCAAGTTCAGGGAAAAATTGATTGTGCATCCAAACAAAAGTATCATAGGTATATTACTTTGTGCTCTTGACTTTTTTGAGGAAATATGTCTGAATCTCTTTTAACTGATCATCCCATTGAGTTTTCATAGTTGCAGCTTCTTTTTCTAGCAATTCCTTCAGTTTGTCCACCCACTTTCTGACTTCTACATAGAGGGTTTTGATGACATCTTCTTTAAACTTACCCACTTCGTCCCAAGTTTTGAAATTTCTTTCATCACCTCTTTTGTCCGTGAGAATTTGATTATTGGCAAGAATAGCAGATTGCTCCATGACTGTACCAATACTGGTAATAATATGGTAAATAGCTTTGCCACCAATTTGCAGAAGCTTTTTAAACTCATCTGTATTGTCTTAGAATTCATCAAATCCTCGACTCATTTCTTTTTCTAAAGTTATTACTTTATTAGTGACCTCTTTCAGTGAATCATCAAAATACTTTCTCTGTTCAGCAAGCATTGCTTTAATTTTCTGTATAATTGATCCATCAGGGAAGACTTCTTTTTGAGGAGATGGAAGTGGTTGAGCAGGAACAATCCATGGAAGTATTTCTTCAATTACAACAGTAGAAGTGGAAGCTTTTCTTCTGTTTACTATACTGATTTCATATTCATTGATTGTTAGTAGCAAGGTAGGAATCTGAAAATGAAGACTGGGTAGTCTTGGTTCAGCAGTTTCATTTGGAATTTCTTCATTTGAGTCATGGATAGAGAGAACTTTATAAACATGTATATCTTCATGAGATTTTTCAGGTTCTCATACTAGAGATTGATCAGCTGGAGGAGATGATTCTTTATATTCTGGAGACTGTGCAGGAGATATTTTTGGTTGATCAGGAGACTTAGCTGGAGAGTTAGGAGAATGTGCTGGAGATGGAGGAAGATCTTCAGTAACATGGAAGAGGGGTGCTGAGGAAGATAATTCCTCTATCATTCTATTGATTTCATCTTCAGTAGAAAGAATCTCAGCTTGAGTCTGAGCATCTGTTAGATGTTCAACATCTGGAAAGTCTTCAACAGCAGCAGTAAATTCTGAGTCTGTATGCAGAAAGGAGGAAGAAGCCGCAGCAGTAGAAGTAGAAGGAAGATCTGTAGCTGCAGGAGGAAGTTCTTCTGAAATGAAACTTGCAACAATAGGAAATTGTGTATTTGAATGCAGCAAGGTGGAAGAAACAACACTAGCAGGAACTGATCCAGGAATTTCTGAAGTAGAAATTGCTGAGGCAGCAGGAATTGGAGAAGCAGTAGGGGATGTAGGTACAGAGAAAGATGGTGCAGGCTCCGCCTCAATAACTGAATCAGTTATTTGATGTGAAGGAGGAGATGGGGTCCTATCCATCTCTTCTATGTCCTTAGAGGCTTTGTCAGATTTCTGTAACTTGACTTCCCATCTCTAGATGGAGTGTATAGACACCTTTTTCATGTGGTGAAGGGCTGTGCCCTTTTTCATTGGAAATGCTATTGGATTCATTTGATTTAGAAATAAAGAAATTATCCTTCCATAATTGGGGCTCTTAATGCATACCTTTATCTTGTCAAAGAGCATCATCCCCCTTTGGAACTTCTTTCTATATATAATAGCAGTCATTAAATCAAAAAACTCTAGTGTAATGTAACTTATAGAACTGGTCTTACACAGTAGCACTTTGCCTAGAATATTAGCCAGCAACTTGCTTTCTGCATTCATATATTGTCTTCTGATGGTGTTATAAGGCTGTGGAATACCATAGAAGCTATAGGCTCTTTCATAGTCACTACTTATTAGATTATCTTCCATATATATAAATGGAAGTTGGAGAAACTTAGAGATAGACAGAGTAGACATCTTAACCTTAATATACTGAACCTTAGACTTGATTAACTTGCCATTTCTCTTAACCTTGGCATTCTGGAAGAATTCCTCTACTTCAGAAGTGAAAAATCTACAAGGATGTTCAAGAATAAATGACAAACCGGCTGTTTTGAGCAGAAGAAGAACATTTCGGAAATCGTCAGAAATTTTTGCAATCCCGGAAGAACAGAGTTCACTCCCACTCCCTAGCTTTGAGGATGAATCCACTGATGTAGAGAAATCGCTCTTGGCTAGCCAGCGAATGAGAAACTTGACTTGCGGCAGGTGGCGAAGACCGGGAAGATGAATCGGCTTTTCTCGAGAAGGGTTTTGAAATCAAGACTAAAATTCTCTTGGATTTATTTCTATTTATATTTACCGCTAATTTCGATGATTAAACATTTAAATAATTATTAAAAATACCTCGAAGATGCGGGTAAGTGACTGTGTGCCGATATGAAAAATCGACCTTGAAGAAGAAAATGACACCACATTTCTCGAGAGGAATGGTTGTTCTCGAGAAGAAATCCAGTAGCACTCGAGTATAATGAGCCTTTATCTCGAGTAGAAATAAGCCATGTTCTCGAGAAGAATACACCTTGTTCTTGAGTAGAGATAAGTTGTTCTCGAGTAGAAGTCTTCTTCTCGAGAAATAGTTTCCTTGTACTTGAGAAGTGATTTTTATATTCTCGAGAGGAATATAGTTGTTCTCTAGTAGAATACCTGTACTCGAGAAATGAAGTCCAGAATCTGAAATTTTCTGATTTTTGAAGGAAAATCAGATCTTGACCTTGACTGTCTCCTTTGTCTTCACTCTCCATCATCCTTGTTGATCATGACAAGTTCTATTTTGAAGAACGAGAACTTAGCCTCATCAAGCGGCTTTGTGAAAATATCTGCAATTTGCTTGTTTGTTGGGACATATTGAAGATCTATGTCCCCATGCTCCACATGCTCCTGCATGAAATGGTATCGCAGCTCTATATGCTTTGTCCTGCTGTGAAAGACTGGATTGTTGACTATTGCAATCGCACTGGAGGAGTCGCAAAACAAAGGATGTCTTTGACTTTGAGATTTTAATCTTCCAGTTGATTCTTTACACATAGCAATTGTGCCCAACAACTATCAGCAGAAATGTATTCTGACTCGGCCGTTGAAATTGCGACACAATTTTGCTTTTTGCCGCTCCATGATATGTGCCTCCTTCCAAGGAATTGTCAAGTCCCGGAAGTGCTCTTTCTATCATCTTTTCTTCCTGCAAAGTCTGTATCTGAGAAACCAATTAGTTCGTTGTCATTACTTCTTGGGTACCATAAGCCATGATTTGGTGTACTTTTAAGGTATCTCAAAATCTGCTTTGCGGCAGCGTAGTGAGATTCCTTAGAGTTCACTTGAAATCTAGCACACACACACATGTTGAAAACATTATATCCGGTCTACTGGCAGTAAGGTAAAGCAAAGATCTAATTATGCTTCTATACTTGGTTTCATCGAATGGTTTTCCTTTCTCATCCTCGTTCAGAGATATAGTGGAACCCATTGGAGTCCTCATAGAGGTTGCATTCTCCATTCCGAATTTCTTAATCAACTCATTTGTGAACTTTGTCTGAGAGATGAAAATACCATCTTCAGATTGTTTCACTTGAAGTCCTAAGAAATACTTCAACTCTCCTATGCTTCTCATTTCGAACTTCCCTTGCATAAGTTTGTAAAACATTTTGCAAAGGTTGTCGTTAGTAGAACCAAAAATAATGTCATCGACATAGATTTGCACTAGCAAAATCTTGCCTTGTATTTCCCTAAGAAATAATGTCCTATCTATCTTTCCTCTTGTGAACTTGTTCTCAAGAAGAAAGTTAGATAGCGTCTCATACCAAGCTCGAGGAGCTTGTTTCAAACCATATAATGCTTTAAACAGAAGGTAGACATGATCAAGAAAGTTAGAATCAACGAAACCTGGAGGTTGTTCCATATAAACTTCTTCCTTTATGTCTCCATTAAGGAAGATAGACTTCACATCCATCTGATAGATGGTGAAGCCCTTAAGTGTAGCATATGCTAGGAATAACCTAATTGCCTCCAACCTTGCCACTGGAGCATACGTCTGGTCTAAGTCGATTCCTTCTTCTTGTCGGTATCCTTTGGCGACAAGTCTGCCCTTGTTCTTTATTATTATTCCATCCTCATCCATCTTGTTCCTGTAGACCCATTTTTTCCCGATGACATTCTTACCTTTGGGTCTTGGAACAAGATTCCAGACTTGGCAACGCTTGAACTGATTCAATTCTTCTTCCATTGTCATTACCCATGATACGTCTGAGTTTGCTTCCTCAAACTTCTTCGGTTCAACCTGTGATAGAAAACTCAAAAATAAATTCTCATTAGCTGTACCTCTATGAGTTCTGACACCATCCAGGCGATCTCCTATGATTTGTTCCATTGGGTGATCGTTCAAGTGTCTGAGCTCTAAGGTCCTTGCATCTGGAGCTTCTTCAACCATAGGAGTGACTTTATCAACTTGAATGGTCTCTTCATCTTGATCATCAACCTCTCCAAATGGGGTTGAAGTGGTGATCTTGATGAACTTTTCAACTTTTTCTTAAATTGGCTCATCCATGTTTAATTCTTTCAGCCTCGAACCTACATCTATAATGAACACACTAGAAGAGCTGCCTTGCAGCAAACTCGTCTCATCAAATACAACATGAATAGATTCTTCTACAACTAGAGTTTTTCTATTAAATATCCTATATGCCTTACTATGGCTACTATACCCTACAAAAATATCTTCAAAACTCTTTATGCCAAATTTGGTAGTGTGATACTTGCCATTGTTAAGTATGAAGCACTTACAACTAAAGATTCTAAAATATGAGACAGTCGGTTTCCCGCCCTTTAAAAGTTCGCAAGGTGCCTTATTATGGTTCTTGTTTATGAGTGCTCGAATTTCCATGTGGCATTCAGTGTTGATGGCTTCAGCCCAGAAGTATTCTGGTAGTGAGGCATCACTTAACATGGTCCTGCAGGCCTCTATGAGTGTTCTATTCCTTCTCTCAGCTTCTCCATTCTATTGAGGAGTATGAGGATAGGAAAACTCATGAAATATACCTAAGCTTTTACAAAATTCTGTCATGCTCCCAGACTTGAACTCTATTTCATTGTCACTTTTCATTTTGACTACGGAACTATTGTATTCATTCTGGACCTGCCTGACAAAATTAGTAAAGAAGTCAAAGGAATCTGACTTGTGTTTTAGAATGAACACCCACGCAAAGCGCGAGTAATCATCATCAATAACAAATGTATAATCCTTACCTCCCAAACTTCTAACTTGCAGTGGACCGAACAAGTCTATATGAAGTAGATGTAAACATCTATTAGAATCTTTGCCAATAATGCTTTTAAACGTAGCCCTTGTTTGCTTGCCTTTTACACATGCATGACAAGATCTATCTTTAGCGCACTTTACCTTTGCGGAATCACGTACTAAATTAAGTGAAAATAATTTATTAATAGTTTTGAAATTAATATGCTAGTCTCTTGTGCCATTTGTCACCAAGAGATGCATTATCTTTAGGCAAAAAGCACACTGGTGTAGAAGAGTCTATGCAAATGAAATTCAAACAAAATATATTCCTACTACGAGTGCCTTATAGAATCATTTCCATATTGTCAGCCGATTTTATCAAACACTTATCTGCATGAAATTCAATAATGTATCCCTTATCGCAGAGTTGGCTTATGCTTATAAGTTTGTGTCCCAATCATTCAACATAAGCCACATCTGAGAAAGATACACTACCGTTAGAAATCATACCATAGCCTTTAGTAGTTCCTCGGTTTGAATCTCGAAAGATGACCTTTGGCCCGTTCAAGACTGGAGAGTAATTCTAAAGAAAGCTTTTTGTCCTGGTCATATGTCGAGAGCATCCACTGTCCAAGTACTAGATACGAGTTTTGGTGGCCTTTGGACATACCTGCAATCACAAACCAATTTGCCTTAGTAACCCAAACATGTTTGGTTCCTTGGTCTATAGTTAGAACACTCCCCCTACGAGTATTAGCATTATGAGTGGTCTTTCTCATATTGCTAACTTGAGGAGTTATATAGTTTCTGGAATTAAACCAGCAATCAATGGCAAAGTGACCAATTTTTCCACATCACCAATAGTCAAACTTGTTGTGTCTTTGCCTCAGATTCACCTGCTTGACCTTTTGAGATTGTGGTCTAGCATGGGCTGCAGTCTTGGAGAAAGATACTTCATGGTGATGGCAATCACATGTCTTCTTCTCCTTAAGTGGCTTTTCCACAATAGGCTTTGCCCTTGGTGCTTTCTTATTGTTATGACCATGATTATAAGGGCCATAGATCTGAAGAGTAATTTCTTCGTAAGGTGCCTTAAAGACACTTTCACCAAAGTTACGGGGATGACTCCATCTTTGGTAACGAGACTTGTGCTCTATATTAGTAGGCCTAGCAAAGTGATAGTAGGACTAGTCAAGATCAAACATGTTCGTTGGAAATATGACTTTCTTAAAAGAAGTCTGATCTTGAGGAGCTTTCCCCTTTTCTTTGGCCAAATCCTTCTTGGCCGCCTTATTCTTTCTCTGAGCCTTATTTCTCCTAGAAGATTTACTAGGAGCTTCAACATGGCCTAGGCCAGCACCTTTGGCCTGAGCTGAGAATTCAGCAATGAAAGGAAGGACAGTCTTGGGCTTTGAGAAACTTTGAACATGTTTCTTTTCTGCTTCAAGTTGTGCTTCCAGTTCTTTTATGATCTTATCCTTCAGATCTAGGTGCTCGAGAGCCTTGTTATATTCCTCAATGGCAGCATTTAAGTTCTCTCTGAGTGAGTCTGTCTTGGCGACTTCCTCTCTCAAAGTGCTCTCTTCAGCCTTGACATACTTTATCTCTATGGCTTGAGTTTTCACGACTTTTCGACATTTATCGTAAGCCATAATCAACTCCTTATACTGGGCCATGAGTTCAGACTCATCGTCAGAAGAGCTGTCCTCATGATCATGATTAGAAACATCAGATTCAGAAAGAGGAGTATGAGAATTTACCTTCCCAGTGAATTGGGGTTCTTGTTCATCATAAGTTTGAGCCATTAGCCCGAAGTAGGATTCTTCTTCTTCATTTGACTCAGAAGAGTCAGAGTCCCTAAGAGTTTTGCCCTTCTTGGCTACGAGGCATCTTTCTGTCCTCTTCTTATTATATGAGGATTTCTTTTCCTCTCTCTTTCCACCCTCCTTCTTCATGTGAGGGCAATCAGCTATGACGTGACCTGGCTTATTACAACAGTAGCAAACTATGACAGTAGAAATATGATTATTTTGTTTAGTATTATACCTATCATGGTTGCTTGAGCCTTTTTTGTATCGATCACTATCATGACGTGATCTTCAATGTGAGGCATCCTTGCCTCTCCATTACTTCTTCCTGTACAAGAATTTCTTGAACTGCCTTGAGAGTATAGAAAACTCTCCTTCAGATAATTTTGAGTCTGAAGTGCTTAGCTCTAAAGTTTCTTCATCACTATCTTCCTGTGCAGGATCAGGTGAAGCAACTTTAATCTTCCTTGATCTTTCTGCCTTTAGTGCGACAGACTTCTCCTTGGATGACGACCGACTCTTCTCTTCTTCAGCTTTTCTAGAATTGATCTGCAGTTCATATGACATCAGCTTTCTAAATAGGATCTGAGGGTCAGTCTCTGCTAACTTGCCAAACTCCCGGATGGCACAGACTTTATTGTCCCACTCCTTAGTTGGGGACCTTAGGAACTTATCACTCAGCTCACCATTTGTTAACACCCGACCATATACTCTTAAGACGTTCACATTTTTGAAGAATCTTTTAAACATGTCTGCAATTGAGTTCTTTGGTCCTTGTCGGAAGGCTTCATACTTTTGATTCAAAAGGTATCTTCTGTCATCCCTAACTTCTTTAGTGCCATCCATCATGGTGACAAGAGACTACCACATTTTCTTAGCAGATTGGCAGTGTATCAAATTCTACAGCATCGAATCATCGACTGCACTTGTTATAATATTTTTAGCTTTCTTGTCCAACGAGACAAGTGCAATATCATCTTTATCTAGATCCACTAATTTCATGGGAACCTTTTTGGTAGGATCTATAGTGGAGATGGTCATTGGAACATAAGGAACTTCTTCAACAATCATGAAGATCCATGGATCCACAACTTCCATGAAGAACTTAATCCTTTCTTTCCATATGGGAAAGTTGGTCTTTGTGCACAGAGGATGCTTTGCAAAATCATTGGCCTTGTCCATGCTTGGAAAACTCTAAAGACAACTTTGGGGTAGATCTATTCAAGGTGTTAACCATTTTATGAAGAACCTCCCTATGATATTAGTTGAAAATATTTTAAGTTGTCTTACCTAAATCACCTAGAGGGTGGTGAATAGGTGATTTGTGCGTTTGCGGAATAAAAAATTTAGCAATCTATGCACAAAATAATAACCATGCAATCACAGAGGACATAGAGATTTATAATGGTTCCCCAACCTTGGGTATATCCACTCTCCACTCTCCACTCACCGATCTAGCAAAGCACTAGACTTGGCTACTCCACTAATCTCGGATTGAAACCAATCCTACACCTCAGAACAATGCTCCTACAATTCGATCCCAAATCTGGATCTACACTCAGAAGATACAACTTCCTATAATAAATCGGAGAAAACAACTCCTATAACTCGGAGAAAGATCTCCTACAATAATAAAATGAAATAGTTTATACAAACAGTGATTTATTCTTAGATCTGAAATCCTTCTACCTGTTCTCTTACTTTGAGATTTGCAGCTTTATCAGAATATATTGAAGAAGAATCGACAACTTCTGGATCTGAAAATTTCTGAACTCACATAATCTAGTAGAGGATCTATCGCTTGAAAAAAATCTCGATCTGTGAATCAATCTTCTCTGAATTTTTCTGAATCGAAAGCCTTGGCGAAGAAGAAGATCTGTGGCTCTCGATTTGGAAAGAAAAATCGAATTTTGGAAACATTGAATTTCACTTTTTGGCGGCTGAAATTCTTCTTAAAATCTTCTTAAAACTTCTTAGGGATAGTCAAAATTGACAATACCTTTTATAGGATTACCCTAACGATCGTAATCGTCATTAATGACATCCATGTGGACCAATCACGCGTTAATTAAGTTTGAAATAAACGTCTGTCTAGACTTAGCCATTTTCAGAAAAATGAGCCAGGGTGTTTGTAACGACCTAGGGAGGACCCCTAGCGCCGCCCAGCCAACCAGCAGCCCATGGAGGACCCATGGCACCACGGTGGTACAGCCGGAATCTACAAGGACTGCAGGCCTTACACCCTAACCAAATCTCTGCGCCTGGTTTTTAGCAGCGGAAGGTTGTTGGCACGGGGCTTCGAACCCACAACTCTTGATAAGCAACCTTCAACAGTTCTCATCACTAACTGAGCCAGCTCAGTTGGTTATGAGAACTGTTGAAGGTTGCTTATCAAGGGTTGCAGGTTCGAAGCCCTGTGCTAACAACCTTCCGCTGCTGAGAAACAGGTGCGGAGATTTGGTTGGGGTTTACGGCCTGCAGGCCTTGTAGATTCCGACTGTACCACCGTGGTGTCATGGGTCCTCCATGGGCTGTTGGTGGCCGGGCGGCGCTAGGGGTCCTCCCTAGGTCGTTACAAAAAAGTGCACTTTTGTAATGACCTAGGGAGGACCCCTAGCGCTGCCTGGCCCACCAGCAACCCGTGGAGGACCCATGGCACCACGTTGGTACAGCCAAAATCTAAAAAGCTCAGTTGGTGATGAGAACTGTTGAAGGTTGCTTATCAAGGGTTACGGGTTCGAAGCCCCGTGCCAACAACATTCCGCAGCTCAGTTGGTGATGAGTAGTGGTACTAAAGGCTACTTGTCAAGGTTGCGGGTTCGAGACCCCATGACAACAATACATTGTGCTGATAAACAGGCCAAAGATGCTTTAAGCTGTATGGCCTGCAGGCCTTGTAGATTCTGGCTGTACCACCATGGTGTCATGGGTCCTCCATGGGCTACTAATGGTCCGGGCGAAGCTAGGGGTCCTCCCTAGGTCATTGCAGTGTTCTTGAGAAGAAGGTTTTTACTCGAGAACTAATGATTTCTATTACTCGAGAACAATAAGGAAGTTCTCAAGAAGAATAGTTAGAGAAAATAGATGTGGATAAAGCAAACACTTTCTCGGGAAAGAATAAAACTACTCGAGAAAATTGCTTATAGTTCTCGAGAAGAAAGTATTATGTACTCGAGAACTAAAAGCTGTCTCGAGAAAAATACTTAGAAAAGTATGTGGAGGTGGAAAACTGCAGTGTAGATAATGAAAGGAAGTACTCGAGAAAGATGATGTTTTGTTCTCGAGAAGAAACTTTCTGGTTGTCGAGAACAAATAACCATCTCGAGAACAAATAGCTAGCTCTCGAGAAAAATACTATGTTTCTCGAGAAATGACTTCTGCATCTCGAGAACAAACATAGTCTTCTCGAGAATAATAGTGGCCTTCTCAAGAAAAAGACTTTGAGAAATATTTGTCTGGAAAACAAATATGCCAAGAAGAAATGTTATATATTACTCGAGAACAAAAGCCTTTCCCGATAACAGCAAGAAGCTTTCCCGAGAACAACTTATGTTACTTGACATGAAGACAAATCTTACTCGAGAATAGCCATAAGCCCTTCTCAAGTACAACTTATAGTACTCGAGAAAAAGACTTAGACTTTTTCTGAACAACTTCTATTACTCGACATGAAAACAAATCTTACTCCAGAATAGGCATAATTCCTTCTCGAGTAAACTTATAGTACTTGAGAAAAAAACTTGACTTTTTCTAAAAAAACTTAAAATCTTTATTCTTCATAAAATTCAGCATCCATCTCTTCTCTTGCCCTTAGTGCTCGAAAAGAAAGTGTGTCCCAATAGAAAGGCTACACATGAGTCAACACCATGGATCGCACATTGAGGGATTACATTATATGATCTTGTGTTTGGAGACTCATTGTAGACAGGCATTGGTCTAGACTTAGCAATTAAGTCCTGTAAACACTTAACAATAAGAGCATCAAATACAAACTTAATTCATCTTAGTTTAAGGGTGACTTCATACAAATCTGGGCTATTGTGGATGCAATACCCAACAATAGTTCTCTCCAAAACAGAGAAGCTGATTCAACCATTCAACAAGCTGGTAGCTGCTCATCTGTGCTGCAGAAAAGTGTTAGTTGTAGAAGAGGACTAATTCCTTCTATAGCAAGTGTGCTGGACTGATATCTGCTCAGTCCAGCAAGGTAAACTCAGAGAATTTTCTCTGAGTGAATTGCTTTATTCTTCTTAAACATTATGTATTCACTTCCTGTAGGATTTAGTTTATCTGAATCTGAGTGTAGAACAATTTGTGCCTGAGATAGGTGACTAATTAGTCACTGAGGTAGGTTCCCTGTTGGGGTACTGAGGTAGGATTCAAGAGTGGATCTGAGCTGTAGGGTTTAATTACCTGAGGTAGGAGAGTGCTTCTCTCTGAGGTAGAATCAAAGTGTCGATCTGAGGTAGGGTTGTCCTCCCAGCCTGAGTGTAGGGACTTGTGTTTGAGGTAGGTGACTGGAGAGTCACTGAGCTATAGGTGACAAGTGTGTCACTGAGTTGCATTGGAGGAGGCTGAGTTGTAGGTACCTGGAAGGGTACTGAGTTGTAGCAGTGCTGCAGCACTCTGAGAGTTGGGCTGTGTGTCTGAAGCTATAGTGCAGAAGAGCTTGAGTTGTAGGCCTTAGAAATAAGGTCGAGGTAGATGATCAGTGGATCACTGAGCTATAGGAGCTCTGCAGGACTCTGATGTAGGAACCCTTATGGTTCTGAGTTTGGATTTTATGAAGAATCTGTGTATAAGGCTGAGGGTGTGAGGTGTTAGCTCTGAGGAGAATAGTGGTGGAGTTTATGTTTTGTCCAACAAATCAGTTTGATAGGTAGGAGGGAAAGTGGATTTACACATTTGGGGAACCACTATAAGTATTTGTGTGCTTGTTGTGTTGCTTGTTTTCATTCTTATTGCAGGATCTAAGAACAAGCCCTAGATAGATTAAGTTGAAATCAGCAAAAGAACTAATAAAATTTCAAAGATCTATTCACCCCCCCCCCCCATCTCTAGGTGATTAGCTAACCTTAAGTTAAAGTACTTTCAAGTGGTATCAAAGGGAGGTTACTCTAAAAGCATTTAACAATATGAGTATACCTCCAAGGTTAGCTATAAGATAAAGAATGGGGTCTGGTATAAACTACAAGGAATTGGGAGCCATGAAGTTACCAATCTGCAAAAAGGAAGGGTTTGGGCTCTGGAAGGAAAGGGTCAGGCTATTCATGGAAGTTGCAGAACCTAGTATCTAAATCACAGTCAAAGATGGACCTTTCATACTTATGAAGATCTCAGTTCTGGATGCCAACATCCAGACTCCTAAGTCTTATGAATAAATGAACAAAGATGAGCACCTCCTTGCCTCCATGGACAAGAGAGCTCAAAATATCATTGCCAGTGCAGGAGATGATCATACATTCCAGAATCTGGTGCATTGCAAGACCTCCAAGGAGATGTGGGACACCCTAGTTGTGTTCATGAAGGGTTCAGAAGAGGTGAGGGATCACAGAAAGTCCATGCTCAACTAGGAGTATGAGGCCTTCAAACAAGGAAAGTTTGAGGGCATTGTTGAAAGTTTTAAAAGATTTTTCAGAATTATTAATGAACTGAGAACATATGGAAGGGTCTTCAGATGCTATGAGCTGAATGACAAATTTCTCAGGTCCCTTACAAAGGATTGCGACACAAAGATTTATGACATTAGGGAGATGGGCAAGCTAGCTGACACTCCACCTCCAACCCTGTTTGGAAAGCTACTGTCTTATGAGATGCAGCTTGCAGCGAGGAAGGAAAAAGAGGAGAAGAGCAGTAAGTCACAGAGCAAGGAGAAATCTGTGGCCTTCAGAGCTGATGCTTCAACTAGAAGCATAAGGAAGATCTCTCCAGTTAGGAGAACTGCTAAGTCAAAATCTGAGAGCTCAGGGTCCATCTCCTCTAACATCCATATTTCTAATGAGGATCTGGCTGGCTTCTCTAGGTAATTCCAAAAACTCATAAAGAAGGGGCATTGGAAGAACAGAAGGTCATCCTCCTCATCACATCACAGAAGGAAATCCTCTAAGGAGGACACATATGCTCCAAACTCTAGTAAACAATTTTCCTCTAATATTATTTGTTTCTGCTGCAGCAAACCTGGGCATGTAGTGTAACGCCCGTAACCGATCCAACATGATAGTGTCACGGCTCCGCTCTAGGCGATGCTACCGGGCTGCAGCCTAACCACCCTAACCCCTCTCATGCCCACAAGGGGGTTGTTGGTGGCCATAACCTCCCTTTGATGAGCGAACTCGATAGTTAAGCTGGGTCGTACGGGGACTTCCCAGGACGTCACCCATCCCAGTACTACTCTCTCCTAAGCACACTTAACTATGGAGTTCCTTCACCTCTCATCACCAATTGAGCTGCAGCTCAATTGGTGATGAGAGGTGAAGGAACTCTATAGTTAAGTGTGCAGCTCAATTCGTGATGAGAGTTGAAAGAACTCCATAGTTAAGCGTGCTCGGGCTGCAGAAGTCCTGGGATGGGTGACCTCCTGCGAAGTCCCCATACTGTCCGCTAAATGGGAGTATTTCACTCATCAAAGGGAGGTTGTGGCCACCAACAACCCGCCTGTGGATGGAGAGGGGTTGGGGTGCTTGGGCTGCAGCCCAGTAACTGTCTAACGAAGGCCTAGTGGGCTGAGGCCCATGGACGGCCCAGGGGATGTTACAATAAAAAGTGCACTTTTTATTGTAACGCCCCTAGCCGATCCAACGTGACAGCATCACGGCTCCGCTCTAGGCGATACTATCGGGCTGCAGCCCAAGCACCCCAACTCCTCTCCTGCCCACAGGTGGGTTGTTGGTGGCCACAGCCTCCCTTTGATGAGTGAACTCGACGGTTAAGATGGGCCGTACGGGGACTTCCCACGAGGTCACCGATCCTAGTACTACGGAGCTGCAGCTCAATTGGTTATAAGAGTTGAAAGAACTCCATAGTTAAGCGTGCTCGGGCCGGAGAAGTACAGGGATGGGTGACCTCCTGGGAAGTCCCCGTAGCGTAGGCTTGACTATCGAGTTTACCTCATCAAAGGGAGGCTGCAGCGACCAACAACACGCCCGTGGAGGGAGAGGGGTTGGGGTGCTTGTGTTGCATCCCGGTAACGGTCTAACGGAGGCCTAGTTGGCCGAGGCCCACGGACATCCCAGGGGACGTTACATGTAGTTTCTGACTGTCCGGTGAAAAGGAAAGAAGAAGGAGTAAAGAAGAACCATAAGGGAAAGAAGAAAGAGATGTCCCTTGTGGCCAAGATGGAAAAGACCTGGTTTGACTCCTCCTCCAGGTCAGATAGTGAAGAAGAAGAAGCCTACATTAGTGTAATAGATGTTGCTGAACGAGAACCCTAAGAATACCCTGCTACTAGAATAGGGATCATGGCCCCTCTGTCTCACTCAGATAGTGACTCAGAGGTGGATGAAGATGAATAAAAAGATGCTCAATACCATGGATTGATGGCAATGACAGATGAGGAAAGCATCCAGGATCTGCCTGGTCAGACTCAGGTAAATGCTAAATCACAATCTCTTATTTCAAGTCATAAGGCTGGCTCAGACTCTGAAGCTCAATCATCAAGAGATGAGGGGGATTCAGACTCTGAGGATGATGTCTACTCCATAATTGCCAAGGATGGAGAAATTCTTGAGGCATTCAAGAGGTGCACGCTACTTGCCAAAAGACAGGCAAAAGAGTTTCTTATGAAAGTGAGCTGTTAGATCAGCAATACTCTAGAGGGGGGGGGGGTGAATAGAGTATTCAGGGTTTATAAAATTTTCTTCTGATTTAATCTAGTGCAAGAACAAAATTAAAACAACAACCCTAACAAACAGCCATAGCACAAAAACAAAAGAAAAGAGCATTCCAGACAACACAAGAATTTATATTGGTTCCCCTAAACTTGGGTACATCCACTCTTCTACCACCCTTGTAGGAATCCACTCTGATTTTTGATCAGGTGCTTGTCACCAATGAGCTTTATATAGTTGGGGGGAGGGATGATTGTGTCTTCTCTTTCTCAATATACAACTAAGATGACTGGTGGATATTTGATTTTAGCACAGGCTCCCCCTGAGATATAGAATGGTTCAGGTACAAGAAGCCTTACTGCAGGGTGATAGGCCTTCAGTAGTCAGCCTTGATCAGCAGCTGTTCAGGAACTTCTTTGACAGATAGTGATATAGTTGTCCTTTGAAGTATCCTGGAGTGTTGAAGACAGAAGACTTTTGATTTTGATAAGGTGTTCTTCTTCTTCAGATAGCTGATGATCTTCAGGAATATGGCTTCTTGTTTTGTCAGAATTCTGTGTTGATAGACAGCAGTGAATATCTTATTTCAGGCTGACTATTTTCTATATCTGTCGTCTCTGTGTATTGTGTATCTTGTTTTATCTGTCTGCAGGAAGAAGAGAGAAAATCTCTTTCATATTTCCTGTCAAAAATGGTCTTTCGAAATTTTGAAATCCTCTGCAATCAATGCTAACGACCCTGAGAATAAAGGGCATTGAATTATTTCCCCAACTGTCCCATGGAAAAACGGTAGGCAATAATCCTGGAGAAGACCATGATCAATGCTCCATCTAATGGTTATATTCCAGAGAATATTTGAGCATTAATTACTCGGGAATTATTGCAGTAAGGAGGGGACAGAAGGATGGAAAATAACTAAGTCTGGCTTCGTCAAACTGATAACAGAAATCGTCGAGCTGAGTTCACAGTTCGTCGAGCTGAGTTGGTAAGTTTGTTGACCAGATGACTTCTATTCGTCAAGCTGAGTTCTAAGATCGTCGAGCAGAGAGCAGAACTATATTCTCTAGAAACTTTGCCTTTTCTGTGTATGGAGTTCGTCGAGCTAATATCTGGTTTCGTCGAATGAAGTTCAGCAAAATATTTCTGTACTTAGAATACTTTCAGATGCTTCTGGATGAAGGTGTTGAAGTGAAGTATCCAGAATTCGTCGACCTAAGAATTGGTTTCGTCGAGCTGACGACCACTTAACTGCTGCTGGATAACTCTAGCTATTGTGGTCACAGTTCGTCGAGCTGAGAATCAAGTTCGTCGACCAAAGTCTGACTCTGGACTTAGAATAAGGAGATGTTTTCTGATCTTGAAGTGTTGAAGTATAGTGTCCAAAGTTCGTCGCCCTGAGTACCAAGTTCGTCGAGCACAGCTCAGACAATTTAATCTGAGATCCTCAAGCTGAGCACGACTATCGTCGACCTGAGTTCGACGAACGTCGAACTCATTTTACTTAGTCTTTAGAAAAACTCTAAGTCTTGGGTATCTAACAATCTTGTTGATAGCTGGTCCATGTGATGTTGATTCTAAGGACTTATCCTAGACTCTAGGACACACCCATGACCCTAGCTATACATTGTGGGTCATATGATCCTAACTTAGTGAACCTAGCCCAAATCTTAATAGGGATCCAACAATCTCCCCCTATTTGTGTGAGGTCACTAATTACAGACTCAAGTCAAAGTTGAAAATCACAAGGCAAGAAAGCATATATCTGGTAGAGATCAATAACACATACAGTAGATATATATGTACATAAGCTTTGTTCAGAAATAGAAAGCAGTTATAAGAACATAACAGAAGTAAAGCAGTTCAGAATCACTTCTTTTGTTTCTTCTCTTTGGGCATTACTTCTTTACCTTTATCTCCAAGCTTGGTAAGATAATTTCTCTATTTGGATCTGAAGCTTGCACTTATATCATGGTCATATCAGCAGCCCCTATAATATTCAAAGATGTGGCTGTGGGTATAACTGCTTCTGGGTGCAACTTCATGTAGTCATCAACATTAAAAAACTTGATAGCTTTATCAAACCTCTTAAGCTCTTCTTTCCTGTACTTAGACATTGTGGAATACTCAGAAGGATCCTTTCCTTCAGCTTTGGCCTTGTTAATCATAGAAAGACCTACAAGTTCTTGGAACCTGGCCATTCAAGCTGTATTAGCTGTTTCAGGATCTTCAAAAGGAATAGGAGGAGAATTTGGTCTTTTAGGACATTCAGCTTTCTGATCTGCAGGGAATGATAGCTATTGTTGATGCTGCTGATGTGGTTGATGCTGAAGCTGTGGTTGATGCTGAAATTGATGTTGCTTGCCTGAAGAGTAATGCCTATGCTGGCTGCTTTCAGAAGAAGATCTCCCTTGATGTCTCTGATATGTTTGGAATTGGGTAGATCTTTAGGAAGTTGTGCCTGAAGCACCAGCAGCTGGAGGAAGAGGAAGAGGTGGATCTTTCCTGTATTTCTGAGATGGAGGAGGAGAGTATCTTCTGCTCATCTTCCTCTCTTTCTGTTCATTTTTGGATAACCACATCCAAGCTGGCATCCCTTTATATGAAGTTATCTTCTGGAGAATATAGTAGGGAGTGTCATCGGCTGGATTTGGCTTAGGAGAAGGAGGAGGAGGAGCTTTTCTCTTTTTAGATACTGGCTTCTTCTTTTTCTTAGCATCCTCATCAGAATCCTCATCATCCTCATCATCATCATCACTGCTATCCTGTGGATTATCATATAAATCATCTAGCTTTTTCAGTTTTTCATCAGATATAATGGGCTTCTCAACTTGGGATGGAGCTGGAGTAGATGCTGGAGCTAGAGCTGGAAGAGACATTTCAAGAGGAGCTGTAGAAATAACTATGATAGTGCTTTCAGTAGCTTCCTTATTCTCTTCTTTAATGTCAGCCCTGTTTAACTCATCCAGATCAGGCAAGGGTGAGTCATCCATTACAAAAGTTGGGACTGAAGGGGAAGAGACAATTGGGGAAACAACTTTAGGAAGAGGTGAAGTAGGAACCTCTTGAGAAGCAAAGTTGTCCTTAAGTTGCTTAGCCACTTTAGGGCTTATTGGAGAGGTGTATGGGATAATAGACAAAGATGGCTTAGTATAATCTGCTGGAAAGAATCTCAAGTATGCAGTATCAAAAATGCTTAACAAATTAACCAAATCTAATGTGGGATTTAAAATGAAATCACCAGCAGTAATTAACTCTTTCGGGACTGCATCTTCCATATCCATGTCAGTCTCAATAAACTGAATTAAATCAATTAAATATGTATCTACTGCTGTTGCTACTGCCTCTCCATCTGCTGAAGCTGGAGCTACTGAATTTGAAACTGAGACGAACTCTGGATAATTCGTCGAGTGCAGATAAAAACTAATCTAAGTCTTCTCCATTGATCATTCCAAGCTGATTTATAAAGAATAAGTGATTTCTCTCATCTAGAGGTTTGGTGAATATATCAGCTCTTTTTAAATCAGTGTAGATATAGACAAGATTAATTTTGTTTTTGTCTACACACTCTCTAATGAAGTGATGTCTAATGTCTATATGCTTAGTCCTACTATGATGGACTGGATTTTGTGTTATTGCTATAGTACTTGTGTTATCACAAAAGAGAGTTGAATTATTTAAGTTGAGACCATAGTCTAGGAGTTTGTTTTGGATCCACAGCATCTGAGAACAACAACTACCTGCTGCAATATATTCTGCTTCAGCAGTTGAGGTGGATATAGAAGATTATTTCTTTCAAAACCAAGATACCAACCTCATACCAAGGAACTGACAAGTCCATGAGGTGCTTTTAATATCTACCCTGCATCCAGCAAAGTCAGCATCTGAAAATCCAGTTAAATCAAATTCTGACTCAGCAGGATACCATATTCCTACACTAGGACAACCCTTTATATATCCCAAAATTCTTTTTAAGAAAATTAGATGAGATTCTTTGGGGTTCACTTGGAACCTAGCACAAAGGCATATGGCAAACATGATATCAGGTCTTCTTGCTATTAGATATAGTAGGTACCCAACAATGCCCCTATATAATTTCTGATCCATAGGTTTCCCATGTGTATCAGAGTCAATCACAGCATTAGTAGCCATAGATGTTTTCTTTGCTGAAGCATCAGCCATCCCAAACTTCTTTATAAGCTCTTTAGTATATTTAGCTTGAGAGATGACGATGCCATCAGGCAACTGCTTCACTTGGAGACCAAGGAAGTAGGAAAGCTCACCCATGCTACTCATTTCAAATTTTGAATGCATGAGGTCAGAGAAACTCTTGCATAATTTGGAATCAGTAGACCCAAATATGATGTCATCCATATATATTTGCACTAACAATATTTTATCCTTATGATGTCTAGTGGAAAGTGTTCTATCTACTATGCCTCTAATGAATTTATGCTCTATCAAAAAGCTGGCTAGGGTCTCATACCAAGCTCTTGGAGATTGCTTGAGACCATAAATAGCTTTATGCAATTAGAAAACATGATAAGGGTGAGTTGGAGAGACAAAACCAGGAGGTTGTTCAACATAAAACTCTTTTTTAAGTACTCCATTCAGGAATGCACTCTCCACATCCATCTGATACACCTTGAATCTCTTGTAGGCTGCATAGGCCAGGAATATTTTGATTGCCTCTAACCTTACCACAGGTGCAAAGGTTTGGTCATAATCTTTTCCTTACTCTTGCCTGTATCCTTGAGCAATAAGCCTAGCCTTGTTCCTCACTATTGTCCCTTGGGAATCTAATTTATTTATGTATACCCATTTGGTTCCAATGACTGGATAGTCTTGCGGTCTTGGAACCAAATCCCAAACTCTACATCTCTCAAATTGATTTAATTCCTCCTGCATTGCAATGATCCAGTGGGGATCTTGCTAAGCATCATGGATGGATAGAGGTTTAACCTGAGAGAGAAAACATGCATGCATCATATCTTTGTTGAGTTGATGCCTGATCTGTATACCTGCTGATTTGTCTCCAATCACTTGAGATCTGGGGTGATCCCTTAGTGTCACAAGATCACTGGGTTGAGTTGGTTCTGCAACAGCATTAGGAACTAATTCCTCTTGTGGAATTATGTTTGTTGTTGGGGGAATATCAATCCCTTCAGTGCCATATTCACTATCTTCATTGACTTGTGGAGAAGGATGTGTTGGAACCTCGTAGGTAAGGTTTAGTCCATCTAAATTCTCATACAAGTGAGGTACCTGCAATTTGCTTTTAGTAGAAATCACTTTCTCCTTGCAAGACATGTTAGCCTCATCAAATGTAACATGGATAGACTCTTTCATTTTTAGAGATGAATTATTAAAATCCCTATAGGCTTTGCTTACTTGGGAATATCCTAGAAAGATTCCCTCTTCATCCTTGGCCTCAAACTTTCTAATATATCTTTTGTTGTTGTTATGAATATAACATATACATCCAAATACTTTAAAATAATTGATTTTAGGTTTCTTCCCTTTAAGTAATTCACAGGGAGTCATATTCTTTAGTTTATGAATTAAACTCGTGTTCAGGACATAATTTGTTTTGCTCACAGCCTCTGCCCAAAGGATTAGGGGCATGTAAGCATCTGCAAGCAATGTACCTGCAGCTTCAATGAGTGTCCTATTTTTCCTTTCAGCTATCCATTTTGTTGAGGAGTTCTAAGAGCTGAGAAGTAATGCTTGATACCTTCCTTCTCACAGAACTCATGCATAAGAAGAGACTCAAACTCTATGCCATGATCACTTCTGATCAATGCAACATGAGTAGAGAACTCAATCTATATGGTCTTGAGAAAATCTGTAAGAACCTTGAAGGTATCTGACTTAGATCTCAGAAAGGATACCCAAGTGAACTTTGAGAATTCATCCACAATAACTAAGGTATAGGATTTCCCTCCTATGATTTGTACAGCAATGGGTCCAAAGAGATCCATATGTAGCAAATATAAAATCCTAGGTGAATCACTTTTGTTAAAAGATTTAAAACTAGATTTAGTTTGCTTGCCTAGTTGACAAGCCCTGCAAAGGCCTTACTTCTGGTAGGGACCAGAAAGTAGACCTCTAACAAGGTTATCTTTTGATAGCCTAGCAATGTTTTTCAAGTTTACATGACCTAGCCTTTTATGCCATAAATCATTCTGATTACTAGTTATATTAAGTAAGCAGATATCAGAAGTGGCAGAAAGAAAATTAAGTAAGTATATGTTACCTTGTCTATTCCCAATTAAAATAGTTTGGTTTTCTTTATTAGAAATAATGCAAGAAGATGAGTTGAAGTGTACCTGATAACCTTCATCACATAACTGACTTATGGAGATGAGGTTATGCTTGAGTCCTCTGACATAAGTTACTTTCTTGAAAGTAACTACTACAATCTTCACTTCTCCAAAGCCTTTTGACTGGCCACATTTTGAATCCCCAAAGATAACCTTTGGCCCCAGCTTGGACTTGTAGTTGTGTAAGATGTCCTTGCTGCCAGTCATGTGTTTGGAGCACCCACTGTCCAAGTACCATGATTGATTATTTGCTGGACAGCTCTTCACCTGCAGTGAAATACAATTAATTGTTCTTGATCCAGGTTACCTTGGGTCCTTTGTTTTGCTGGTATGTGAAGCTAGATATAATAGAGAATTCTGGTTAAGATTTGTATCCTAAAGGGTGATATCTTCTAGGTGGTATAAGCCAATCAACTACAGGATAAAAAGGTTTCCTCGAATTATTTGAGTTGCTGTTGAAATTACAATTTCTGTTAAGTCTTTCTGGGTTCGACAAATTTCTGTGAGTTCGTGGACCAGAGTTCGACGAATTGGGTTGAGATCGTCGATCTCTGCACAAAGAATGAACATATTCATTTTTTGTGCCCCACGTTCGTCGACCTCTGCTCGACGAACCATATATAGTTCGTCGATTGCAGTTAGATGAATAATTATAACTATAGTTTTCGTTCAGAGTTCGTCGATCTGGGTTCGATGAACTGGCTGCATTTCGTCTATCTAAGTTCGACGAATTCTGCTGAACCTTGTTTTTTTACTTAAGGTTTTCTGATTTTTGGTTTTCAGACCTATTGATTTGGGAACATTTTCTATTGTTTGTTTAAGGTTTATTTTCTCTTTCCCCTTAGCAGAAACAAATTTGATTGGGGTTGTCAATATATTTTTCCTGAGGATGGGGGGCAAACTTCATGAAGCACCCAAGCCTAGCTTGCCATTGAGTCTGGCATTTACAATGCTTGTGATGTCCATCAGCTTGAGGCTTCTTCTATTAAGAGTTTTCTCAAGTTGTTTAGCATCACAAAGCTCAATCTTTAACATTATTATTTGTTCATTACCTAAGGTTAATTCATCTTTTAACCTATTATTTTCAGAGTTGGCATTCTCTAGGTTTCCTAATTTTTCCCTAAGAGTTTTAATCTCCTTTTCTAAGTTTATTAAGTCTATACACATTGTTTTAAATTTAAATTTAAAAGAATCAGAACTGTCATCAAAAGAAGACAATACCTTGTCAGCTTCAGAATCTGAAACTGCTTCATTGTCTGAGTCCTCTTCTTCTGAATGGCTCCTGGAAGCATCAATTTCCATGAGGCAAACCTCCTTGGCCCTTGCCTCTTCCTCATCTTCACTGGAGCTAGAAGTTGTTGATTCTTCTTCAGTCTCACTCCAGGTTTCAGCAACAAAACCCTTCTCCTTCTTCTTATATTTGCTGGAAGAAGGTCTGTTATTGTGCTGTCTCCTTGTATCTTTCTCTCTTCTCTTTTCTTTCTTCTAATTCTCTATACACTCAGAGATGAAGTGTCCAGCTTTCCGGCAACCAAAGCATACCACTTCTTTAGTTGGTGTTTTATCATACCTTGGTTTGTCATCCTGTCTGCATGACTTCCTCCTGAAATCTTTTCTTGCCAACTTGTAGAATCTTTTGGCAAAAGACTCGTGAGTTCTTCATTTGTTGAGGGAGTCTCTGTCTCTTCAAGTGCCTTGAAAGCAATGCTATACTATTTTCTTGCTGAAGGGGGTATTCTCTGCTCAGCTGCCTCCCTGGATTTAATCAGCTGTTCATAGGAATTAAGTTTGCCTAATCGAGATTCTGTGGATATCTCATTTAGGCTTCTAGCTTCTTTGATAGACTAGATCCTTGAATCCCATGAGCTTGGGAAGCATATTAGGATCTTGTCATTCACCTCGGTGAGGGTGATGTCCTTATCCAAGGTTTTTAGCTCATTGATGATTGAGCTTAACCTATTATACATTTCATCTACTAACTCATCTTCCTGTTTCTTGAAATTCTCATATAAGGATATGAGGTTGGATCTCCTATCCTTTCTTTCATCTGCTGATCCAGCCAACATTTGGTTTAGGGAATCCCAGATGGCTATGGCTGAAGTGTATTCAGCAACCTTTTGGAAGATATAATCTGACATAGTCTGTGCCAGTATGTTCATTGCCTTGGCATCAGCAACCTTGGCCTTCTTCTGAGCCTCAGTCCACTCAGGTGGTGGAACTGCATTTGTGCTTGAGGCTGCTGTAGATGTAGAAGTAGTGGCTTGAGGAGGACCTGTCAAGATGGAATTGTAGATATCTTCATCAATAAAGTTCATATACAATTTGATTCTTGCCTTCCAGATGGCAAACCTATTTAGGTTGCAAACTGGAGGTCTGGTGCTTGCATAGTCTTTGTTATGGGCCATTACTGTGTATATAGTCTAAATAAAAATAAAGATAAAAGATGAAATCTGATGTAACACTGGATCTTTGGTTCAAGGGTTAGCTTGTGTACACCAAGGAATCCAAGCTCTGATACTAATTGAAAGTGAGCTGTTAGATCAGGAATACTCTAGAGGGGGTGAATAGAGTATTCAGGGTTTATAAAATTTTCTTTTGATTTAATCAAGTGCAGGAACAAAATTACAACAACAATCCTAAGAAACAGCCACAACACAAAAACAAAAGAAAAGAGCAATCCAGACAACACAAGAATTTATAGTGGTTCCCCTAAACTTGGGTACATCCACTCTTCTACCACCCTAGTAGGAATCCACTCAGATTTTTGAACAGGTGCCTGACACCAATGAGCTTTTGATCAAGTGCTCAAAAACCAATCCTCAAGTCTTTTGATCAGGTGACTTGTAACCAGGAATAACTTTTGAAGGGAGTTATAACCCTTTATACAGTGGTGGGGGGGTGAGGGATGATTGTGTCTTCTCTTTCTCAACATACAACTAAGAAGCCTGGTGGATATTTAATTTTAGCATAGGCTCCCCCTGAGATATAGAATGGTTCAGGTAGAAGAAGCCTTGCTGCACGGTGATAGGCCTTTAGTAGTACAGCCTTGATCAGCAGCTGTTCAGGAACTTCTTTGACATATAGTGATGTAGTTGTGCTTTGAAGTATCCTGGAGTGTTGATGAAAGAAGACTCTTGATTTTGAGTAGATGTTCTTCTTCTTCAGATAGCTGATGATCTTCAGGAATATGGCTTCTTGTTGTGTCAGAATACTGTGTTGACAGACAGCAGTTAATCTCTTATTTCAGACTGACTATTTTCTATATCTGTCATCTTTGTGTATTGTGTATCTTGTTCTATCTGTCTGCAGGAAGAAGAGAGAAAATCTCTTTTATATTTCCTGTCAAAAATGGTCTTTCGAAATTTTGAAATCCTCTGCAATCAATGTTGACGTCCTTGAGAATAAACGACATTGAATTATTTCCCCAACTGTCCCATAGAAAAACGGCAGGCAATAATCCTGGAGAAGACCATGATCAATGATCTGTCTAACAGTTATAATCCAGAGAATATTTGAGCATTAATTACTCAGGAATTATTGCAGTAAGAAGGGGACAGAAGGATGGAAAATAACTAAGTCTGGATTCGTCGAACTGATAACAGAAATCATCTAGCTGAGTTCACAGTTCGTCGAGCTGAGTTGCTGAGTTCGTCGACCAGATGACTTCTGTTCATCGTGCTGAGTTCCAAGATCGTCGAGCAGAGAGTAGAACTATATTATCTAGAAACTTTGCCTTTTTTGTGTATGGAGTTTGTCGAGCTGATATCTGGTTTCGTCGACTGAAGTTCAGCAAAATATTTCTGGACTTAGACTAATTTCAAATGCTTTTGGATAAAGGTGACGAAGTGAAGTATCCAGAATTCGTCGACCTAAGAATTAGCTTCGTCGAGCTGAGGACCAATTAACTGCTGCTGGATAACTCTAGCTATTATGGTCACAGTTCGTCGAGCTGAGAATCAAGTTCGTCGACCAAAGTCTGATTCTGGACTTAGAATAAATAGATGTTTTTTTATCTTCAAGTGTTGAAGTATAGTGTCCAAAGTTCGTCGACCTGAGTACCAAGTTCGTCAAGCTCAGCTCAGAGAATTTACTTTGAGATCGTCGAGCTGAGCACGACTATCGTCGACCTGAGTTCGACGAACGTCGAACTCATTTTACTTAGTGTTTAGAAAAACTCTAAGTCTTGAGTCTCTGACAGTCTTGTTGATAGCTGGTCCATGTGATGTTGATTCTAAGGACTTGGCCTAGACTCTAGGACACACCCATGACCCTGGCTATACATCGTGGGTCATATGATCCTAACTTAGAGAACCTAGCCCAAATCTTACTAGGATCCAACATCTTAGTCTTAAAAGCAAGTGTGAAGACCAAGAAAAAGCCGTCACTGACATGGCTGCACAAGCAGTCCAGCTCAATGAGATTATTGACAGTGAGTCTGTGGTAAGAGTCTAAAATGAGAATCTTATACAGAAACTTGAAAATGATCTCGTAAGTGAGAAATTGCTAGTGACCAAATTTTCTAAGTCAAACACTGTGCTGCCCTTAATTGACACCCACCTTACCCAAGCTGGTAAGAAAGGGTTGGAATTTAAGGGACCTTCTAGACCTTCCAATCCACAAGGAAAGGGAAAAGGGAATTCACCAGTTGTGCCTCTAGCCTCATTTCCTCAAATTCCTTTTCAGAGAGTGTTGTTGCCTTCTAATAGGTATGACCATGAAAGCTGTTATGGTCATTGTGAGAATTGCAAATCCACTGGTATGGACTAATGTGGCCCTAGACAAGGTGGAATATACAGCCATGTGAGAGCCTTTAAGGCTGCCCATGAGGAAATTCAAAGGGCCCATCCTGGACCATTTGTTTTTGGTACCCCACCCCCAAAACTCAAAGATAATGCTGCTGTAGTTAATCTAAATCATCCAGCAAAAGCAGTTAATCAAGGTGAGTTTTCTGGCATGGCTGGAATGACAATCTCTGATGCTATAATATGCATGTTAGCTGAAAAGAGACATGCAACTGGTGGTTCTCAGAAACGACCAAAACAGCCAGCTGAAAGACAATCCTACAGTAAAACGGCTGCTGAAAGAAGACGGAAGTGTAGACCAACACATCTCCCCACTATTCAGGGAGCAGTACAGCCTAATGCTGGTCTCAAACAGAAAAGGAGATACAATATCTATGAGTGCTGGTGTTGTGGCAAAGAGGGTCACTATGCAGTAAATTACTGGCATAATCCTTTAGTGTTCAGAGGTTGCCAACCTGTCAGAAATTCTACAGGAAGGCATGGTTATTTTCAGATTAATGTGAACCTAGGACCCAGCAGAAATTGGGGTCCTAAGATAAGGTGATTTGTGTTCTTTTCATGTAAGTTCAAGTACCAATTCCCCTAAATGGTACTTGGATAGTGGATGTTCCAAGCACGTGACTGGAACAAAGGAGCTATTGAAGAAGTTCACTGCAGTAAATAATGGACCCAAGGTCATCTTTGGAGGCTGTGACAAGGGGATAACCAGAGGCTATGGTAATATCTCAAATGACATAATCACCATCACAAAGGCCGCTTATGTGAAGGGTTTACAACACAATTTCATAAGCATACGCCAACTATGTCATCTTGGTTATGACATTTCCTTCCACAAGGATAAGTGCCACATTAAGAGGTTAAGTGACCAAAGTGTCATCTTAATAGGCACTTGGAGTGGAAATATCTATTGCTTAAACTTGTCTTGCTTAGATAATAGTTCCCCTATATGCCTAGTTATAAATGACAAAGTCTCATATTGTGTCCAATGGCACAAGAGACTGCCTCATTTGAATTATAATACCATTGGTCAGCTCTTCAGTGATGAGCTTGTTAGTACTTTCATGCTTCTATGAAAGCTGTTACAAATAAAGTCACTGCTCTAGAGACTGAGATGAGCAGAGGATTTGCAGAAATCCAACATAACACTGACCAGCTAAGACAACTTTTCCAAATTAGTGGGAAGGCTCTAGACCACACTATTACTAGTGTTGGTCAAGTGATGGAGCAAGGTGTCACCCTTGTTGGTAATCAGATTGAAATGGATAAAAGAGCTGAATCTACAAAGATGAAGATCTGTGAAGAGGTTGGTATTTTCAAAGAAGATGACATCTCTAAGTTATCTGTTGAAGTCAGAAAGGGGGAGAATTTGGTGAAAGAATTGTTAGAAAAATTAGATGCTGCCATGTAAGGGCTTTGGAAAGCCAAAATGACAGAAATCCATGATGATGTCTTAGCACAAATTCAGAGTGTCAAATTCCATACATATAACACTGCTATTTGGATGCACAATCAAATCCTTCCTGAATTTGTTGATGATCCCAATATCATTCTCATCATCTCAACCCCCTAGCTGCTGCTGCTCCTGCTCCTCCTCTGTAACCTACTTTATCTCCCAAACCTGAAGGCCAGGAAGTCCCTCCTCTAGACTCTTATGCTCAAATCTGGGAGGATGACCCTGCAGATATTTTTCTTCAAGCTCCTCCAGAGATACAGACTTCAAGAAAGAAAAGAAAATTTGGTGAAGGTCCCTCTGCCATCAGGTCCATTCCAGTTTCTGATGCTGATAAGAGGAAAGCTCCAGAATTTGCATAGATCTGGTCTCCTACCTCTAAATCCCTCATCTTGGACACTCTCAAACTTGTTATGGACATCCATGAAAGCAGGAATATTCATTACAGTTCACAGGAATGGGAGTTATATGATAAATCTATGACCAAGAGGAGACTATATGATAGAGAATTTGGGAGAAATAATCCTGCTGCTCCTCCAAGACCTCCTAAGTACTACCCCAAGCCTTACAGCTATTAGAGGAGACAACAAGAGAAGCAAGATAGGCAGCACCACCAAGTCTGAGCTACAAGGGCATATGAGATTGTGGAAATAATATTGTTGTAGAAATGACAATTTTGGATAATCACATTTATATAATTCTAAGTTTTTGATCATGTTATTTTGTTTCTGGTCTTATGCTTGCTTACACTGATATATCTACATAGCATTTTTTTGTCTATAATTCACCTTAGTGTAAAGGGTTCTTACTTCTACAAATAGGGGGAGATTGTTAGGTATTGTATCCACATTAACCTAGATTTGATGAAGTCTCCCTTTAACTAAGATGAATTAAGTTGTATTTGATGCTTTGGTTGAGTTATGTGTTTGCAGGAATCTAATGGCAAGTGTAGACCAATGTCAGTCTACAATGGGTCACCAAACATAGGACCATATAATATAATCCCTCAATGTGTGATCCAAGGTGTTGACTCATGTGTATTCTCTCTATTGGGATACACTTCATATTCAAGCACTAGGACTTATTGAAAAAGACATGATGATGGTCTCACCAAAGACAGGAGAATTATGTCAAAGAAATTTGCTAAGTATTTTACTCGAGTAGTTCTATACCTACTCGAGTGAATAGCTCAGTATATACTCAAGTAAAATTAATCTTACTCGAGTAAGGATGACAGATCCCGAGTAGTCAATTTATGGCTCTCGAGTAATTAAGACAACTACTCGAGTAGTTTCCATATTATTCTCGGGTTTATAGTTTTCCCTCTATAAATATATTCTAAGTACTTGGTTTATGTTCCTCTCTCTCTCTCCAAGAAGCCGCCGCCGCCGATTCTCATCCGGCTAGGCTTTTCATTTTTAGAGGATTCAGATTAAGAAGATTTTACAGATTGAGATTGCCGCACAACTATTCATCTTCTATTCGATCGTGTAAAGTCAAGAATATCCAGATCTGATCTTGCCAAAATTTTCTTCATCTCTCTGATAAAGCCGAAAAATCTAGAAGAAGAAGATCCAGGCTGATTCTTGCAGATCTGACAGAGATTCTTTGTCTGTATTTCATACACATTTTATTTCATTATTGTAGGATAAGTTTTCTCCGAGTGTAGAATCTTTTGACTCTGAGATTGTAGGAAGTTTCATCTTCCGAGTGTAGATCCGCTTTGTGGATCGAGATTGTAGGAACATTGTTCAGAGGCGTAGGATTGGTTTTTTCAATCGGAGATAGTGGAGTAGCCGAGTCTAGTTTATTGCTAGATCGGTGAGGGAAAGTGGATGCACCCAAGATTGGGGAACCACTATAAATCTTGCTTCATCTGTGATTGATTGGTAGATAGTTCTGTGCATAGATCTAATTTTTTATTCCGCAAAAAGATGCACATCTCACCTATTCACCCCCCTCTAGGTGATTTAGGCAGACAACTAGTAACTTTCAATTGGTATCAGAGGGAGGTTGATCATTAAAAGGTTAACACCTTGATCAGATCCTTATATAGTTGTCTTTTGAGATCTACAAAACATGGACAAAGCTAAAGATTTTGCCAAGCTTCGTTTGTGCACCAAGAATAATTTTCTCATGTGGAAAGAGAGAATAAAATTCTTTATGGAAGCTGTGGATCCTAGGATCTTCATGATAGTTGAATAAGGTCCTTACATTCCCATGACAGTCTCAACAATAGATCCAACCAATAAAGTTCCAACGAAACTAATGGATCTAGATAATGACGAGATTGCACTTGTGTCATTAGACAAAAAGGCCAAAAACATTATATCAAGTGCAGTCGATGACTCCATGCTGGAAAACCTGATCCACTGTCAATCTGCAAAGGATATGTGGCAGTCTCTAGTTACCTTGATGGAAGGTACAGAAGAAGTAAGGGATGATAGAAGTTCCCTTCTAAATCAAAAGTATGAAGACTTTCGATAAAGAAACAAGGACACCATTGCTGACACATTTGATAATTTCTTCAAGATAGTAAATGGCCTAAGGGTCTATGGCAGAGTCTTCACTAATGGAGAATTAAATGATAAGTTCTTGAGATCCCTAACTAAGGAATGGGATAACAAGGTGTGTGCCATCAGGGAGTTTGGAAAACTAGACGAGACAGACCCACAAAATCTCTTTGGGAATCTTATGTCATATAAGCTTCAACTCAATACCAGAAAGGCTGAAGAAGAGAAGAGTAGGTCTGCATTCAAAGAGAAGTATGTTGCTTTAAAGTCAGAAACCTCAAAGAAGTCAAAGGATGTTCCTCCTGCTCCAGCTCAAGAAGTAAGTGAAGAAGAAACATCGGAGTCAAGTACCTCAGGCTCTGAGCTATCTGAAGGAGAGTTCTAACTACTCTCATGATAGTTCAAGAAATTCTTGAACAAGAAGAAGCACTAGAAAGGCAAGGATGTCTATTATAAAAGATCACGACGTGATGGGGTCGTCAAAGAAAAGGCTCAAGTAGCCTCGATAGGTATACTCCTAAACAGAACAAACATATTTCTACTAACATCATTTTCTACTGTTGTAATAAGTCAGGACACGCCATTGCTGACTGCCCCCATGTAACGCCCCCGATTTATTTCGATGATTTTATTTGTTTGGGCAACGTCAGATTTATGGCGTCGTTGCGTTACTTTTAACGTCGAGTGTTGGATTTAAGTAATTTTGGACTTGCTCGTCCAGTTTTGTCGCAACCCGAGCATTTTTGGAGTCTCGGCGCGCGATCGAAGTTTTGGGTTTTGTTTTTTTGTACGCCGCATACTTTGACGGTTAATATCTCGTGAATGGCTCGTCATATTCTGGTTTTGACTTCGCCGTTGTTTTCTTAGCGTCAGTGTTTGCCTACGGCGTGAGTTTCGTTTAATTCGGCGCATTTGAGCCTTTGTTTTGATCTCATATTTCCATGTTCAACTATCTGAACACGATAATTGCTATATTAATGACTGCTTGTTTTGATTCTCGGGAAGCCCTCCTAAAGGTGTGGGATTTCATCGAACCAACCTTATTGTAATTTCTCTAGGCGTTGTATCGAGCTCGACGATTGTATTTTTTTTCCGGGCGCTGTTTGGAGGTCGACGATCGTCGAGCGGAGCTCGACGATTTTATTCTTTTCTGGGCGCTGTCTGGAGGTCGACGATCGTCGAGCGAAGCTCGACGACTGTAATTCTTTTCTGGGCGCGATCTGGAGATCCACGATCGTCGAGCGGAGCTGGACGATTGTCATGCTGAGCTCGACGAAACGTCGAGCGGAGCTTGTTGTAGGTCTAATGGATCTTTGAGTTGAGTTCGACGATCTGGCCCTGCGTGTTGAGTTCGACGATCTTAGGATTGAGTTCGACAATCTTAGGATTGAGTTCGACGATCGGGCCCTTCGAATTGAGTTCAGCGATTTTTGAATTAAGTCCGACGATCTTCGAATTGAGTTCGACGATTGGGCCCTGCATTCTGCGGTCGACGATTTTCGAATTGGGATCGACGATCAGGCCTTGTGTTCGACAATTTTCAAACAGAATTCGTCGAATGGAGTTTTTCCTTTTGTTCGATGAACGTCGAGCTGAGCTTGACCAAGAGTCGAATGGAGTTGTATTCCCTTTAGCACTCGAGTAAATTTTTCTTCCCTTGTACTCGAGTAGTACTTCCTTCAGTACTCGAGTAATTGCCTTTAACCGGAGTAATCCTCTTGTAGTACTCGAGCAGTTGCCTTGTACTCGAGTAATCCATTTCTTCTGTCTCGGGAAAACTGGTTCAGCCAAACCCGGTCTTTTTTTATTTGTTCTTCCTGTTATAACCTTAGTATAAATACCTTCTTCATCTTCTTCACCCTCTCTGATTCTTTTTCCTCCCGAACCAGAGCGGCGTGAGAGAGAAAGAGGTTGTCCATCCTTATTTCGTCTGGTGGCCGTCGACGGTGCTCCGGTGCTCGGAATTTCAAACCGATCGTAGATCTGGAAAGCTCTCGTCGAGAGCTACGCCCTCGTGGTAATTTCTTCCCCGTTTCTTGAGATTTCTCGTTAGTGTTTTTCGGCCCTAATCCCCTTTTCGACCATTTTTGTCTTGATTTCAACTCCTCCCGCAGCCTTTTTCCCCGATCTACGATGTAGAACGATTCAGAGGACTTTTTCGTTAAAAACCAAGGCAGGTGGTGGTTTCCCCTCGTTTCTTGATAACTATAAATTTGTCCATGTTTTTATATTATTTTTATTCAATAATTAATTAGTATATAATTATATTTTGTAATTTTATTATTGAATTTTTCTAATTTCTTATTTCAGGGCAATCTGGGTTACAAATTTCAATTTGGAGTCTATATGGTTGACCAGGAGACAAAACTGGAGAAAAGAAGGGAAATTTCAAATGTTCACGCCAAAGTCACGGGCGTGACCGACATGGTCACGGGCGTGACCGACATGGTCACGGGCGTGACATCCTGGCGAGAACCCGGCGCGTGTAAGGAGCTATCTGCCACGTGAATTAAAAGTACACGCCCTAAGGTCACGGGCGTGACCATCATCACACGGGCGTGTACTCCAGGCATGACATCCAGTGCTTTTCCCTGACGTGCAGTTAACGGCAGTTTCTACTTGCAACAAGTCACGGGCGTGACACATTTGGCACGGGCGTGACGCACCCCGTGACAGCCCGGTGTGCCGACTTAATGCTGCAGTTTCAAGCGCTGGGAGTTTTCTCAAGACACGCCCAAGGTCACGGGCGTGACCAGGGGCGTGACCCCTCCAACAACGACCGGAGTTATTCCCGCCGTTTCTGCTTCCCGCCGTTTTTCTACAACCGTCAAGACACGCCCTAGGTCACGGGCGTGACCTAGGTGCGTGACCCGCCAATTAACGACTTTTGGCGGTTTCGCGCCAACGTTCAGAGGACTTGAAGACGACGGTTCCGAGACCGACACGCCCTAGGTCATGGGCGTGACCTAGGGGCGTGACCACCCAGCAACTTTTTCTATAAATTCCAGACAGCTTCAGATGTTGAGGAGGAGATTTTTGGGAGCTTAGTTCTATTTTATTTACTGTTTTTCCTGCATTCTAATTTCATTTTGTACCTTTACTTTCAAGTCTTTTCTTTGATCATGTCTTTCTGTATGCTTTCATGTAATTCTCTCATCATGATGAGTAGCTAATTTCCCAATTAGCACTTGATCATGATGAACTTTGGAATGGAATAAAATTCTTATTTTTGTCTCAATTTAGCAAGCATTCTATTTTCTAAACTTTGATTTATCTTTGATTTAAATTTTCTTCGAATTCATAAGTTGCAAATTATGTTTATTCGAGCTTAGATTCGTATCCTAGATTTACCGAGAGGTTGTGGATACGAGTAGATCACTCAAGGATAAAGAGAATTTCTTGCACCCCTCGAGAGAGGAACGCAAAATTCTTCCGCCTTGGAGTCAACTCCATTAGTGAGGTTCACCGCCTAAAGCAAGCTTAGGTCTTTCGACTGGCCGAGAGGTCTTAATCGATCTACCTAAGGTTAGTCGAGTGCATATTCTCGAGAGAGGCGCTTCGTAGCTTTGGAACCTCCGCGGTCAAAGTTAATAATTTAGATGCTTGTGCTCTTTAATTTCGTGGATTTTATTCCAGCCCAAAGGGATTCCAGATCAAGTGCTAGCCTTTTATTCATCGAATTTCTCCTCTTAATTTAACGTTTGTTTTCGTTTTCGCAAAAACCAATTTTCCGATCGATAAAATAATAGTTCATCCTTGTGAGTACAAATACTCAACGGTCCCCGAGTTTAAATACGATATTTCCTATACTAAGTTTCGATAGGTGCACTTGCCTAGTTGAGAGTTTAGTTTGGATATTTTTCAAAAATTATAAAATTTACATCAAGTTTTTGGCGCCGTTGCCGGGGACTATTTTTTTGTTGATATTTTGAAAGCAAGGCTCTATTAATTTTATCATTTCCTTTTTGTTTTAGAAATATCAAAATCACAAAAAAAAAACTTTTATTTTGTCTTATTTTGGTGTATGACCCGAGGGAATCCGTCGCCTATTTTTGATTTGGATCCGGAAATCGAGCGAACCCTTCGGCACCGCTTACGATTTCAAGTTCCGAATTTTCAAGATATGGAATCCTTAGGAGACACTCCTAATCCTTCATTAATCCTCTCTCCGTCACCGCCTTCTTCTTCCCCTTCTTCATTTAGTTCTTCTTCTCATTCTCCTAGATCTCCCTCTTCTGCTTCTTCCAATATGGGTGAGCCAAATGCGGTTGAACAAAGGACTATGTCCTATTATGCCCGTCCAAACTTGGACGAGGCTCAATCTAGTATTGTTCGCCCCGCTATTGCCCCCAATAATTTTGAGTTGAAGCCAAGCATCATCCAAATGGTACAACAATATGTACAATTTGATGGGCTTCAAGATGAAGATCCAAACGCGCATATTTCAAATTTCTTAGAACTATGCGATACTTTTAAAATTAATGGTGTATCCGATGATGCCATCCGGCTAAGGTTATTCCCATTTACATTACGCACTAAAGCCAAGCAGTGGTTGGGTTCTCTACCAAGAGGCTCCATCACAACATGGGCTCAAATGACGGAAAGATTTCTTACGAAATACTTTCCGCCGGCTAAAACGGCTAAATTGCGCAATGATATCACTTATTTCTCCCAACTTGATTCGGAAACGTTATATGATACTTGGGAGCGTTTCAAGGAATTGCTTCGTCGATATCCTCATCATGCAATTCCGGATTGGTTACAAATCCAAACCTTCTATAACAGCCTAAATTCTCAAACTAGGCAACATATCGATGCCGCCGCCGGTGGAACGCTTAATAACAAAACACCGGCGGCCGCACAAGATCTTATAGAAGGTATGGCTTTGAATACCTATCAATGGAGTACACCTCGGTCTAAACCACCTAAACCGGCCGGGATGTATGAAATCGATACAGTTTCAAGTTTGTCTCTCCAGGTTGAGCAACTGCAAAAACAGATGAACGAGATGTCTGCTTCCTCGTCCAAATCTACCTGTGAGCCCCAATATTGGGAGCCTTCTACTATTGCCGAGCATGTGGATTACATGGGTAATCCGAATCGGCCACCTTATAATCCGGGTAATAATCTTGGCAATACCTATCACCCGGGTATAAGGAATCACCCCAACTTTTCTTGGAGTAATCCGGGGAACGTGGCGCGCCCGCCGAACATGATTCCACCCGGCTATTTTCTACCGCAAGCTCCCAAAGCTCCCAATCTCGAGGAATTGTTCACTAAATATACGACTACAAATGATGCCAACATCTGGAATCTCACCGGATCTCTTCGAAGTTTGGAGACACAAATCGGGCAAATCGCTAAAATGCTCTCTGATCGTCAACAAGGAGCGCTACCGGGCAATACAGAGCCCAACCCCAAGGAGCATGCAAAAGCCATCACCCTACGGAGCGGGAAGGAGGTAACCACTTCTCCAAATCCGATTGATACTTCTCCAATTCTGGTTGATACGGAGGTAATAATTTCTCCATCTTCTCCTCCGTCTAGGCCTTCTACTCTTAATAAACCAAAAGCTTATCAACCACCTCTTCCCTATCCATCTAGAATGCAAAAAAACCGGGTGGATGAACATCACGGTAAATTTTTGGACATGTTTAAACAAATCCAAATTAATCTACCGTTTTGTGAAATAATCGCCCAAATGCCGAAATACGCCAAGTACCTCAAGGATCTTTTATCCAATAAAAAGAAACTTGAGGATATCTCCACGGTTCAATTGAATGCGGAGTGTTCGGCAGTTTTACTTAATAAATTACCTAAGAAATTACCCGATCCGGGTAGTTTCTCCATTCCCTGTTTGTTTGGTGATTTATTAGTAAAACGTGCGTTAGCCGATCTAGGCGCCTCAATCAATTTAATGCCTTATTCTTTAGTTAAGAAGTTGGGATTAGGAGAACCTAAACCCACAAGAATGTGCATTCAATTGGCGGATCGGTCTGTCAAGCTCCCTATGGGGATCATAGAGGATGTGCTTGTCAAAGTTGACAAATTTATCTTTCCGGTAGATTTCGTCATCTTTGACATCGAAGAGGACACCGAGGTCCCACTCATTCTCGGTCGCCCTTTTCTTGCCACCTCGCACGCAATTATAGACGTTAGTAATGGGAAACTTCTCCTTAGAGTCGGAGATGAAGAAGTTACCTTTACTATTGACACGTCTATGAAAAACTCGCTCTCAAATGACGACTCATGTTATTATTTGGAGGCTTCTCCTGAAGAAGACTTTTTTCTTTTTTCTAAAAAATCTTTATCTTCTATTGATCATGATGTCGATTTAGAACATTTAGATTTAATTGCTCATGAAAATAGTGATAATCTCTCGATCACGCACGCACCTCTTTTTGAACTTTTAGAAATTGGTAGTGATCGTTTGAAAACTTCTTATGATGAGCCTCCCACGCTAGAACTAAAACAATTGCCTGATCATTTAGAGTATTTATTTTTAGCGGAGGATTCAAAACTTCCGGTTATTGTGTCGGCCTACTTGACCGATCAAGAAAAAATTAAATTATCTCATATTTTAAAACTTCATCGTCACGCAATTGCGTGGAAGATCACGGATTTGAGAGGGATTAATCCCTCCTTTTGCACCCATAAAATTTTTTTAGAAGAACACGCTCACAAAACTATTCAACCTCAATGCCGGATAAATCCTAACATGAAGGAGGTAGTCAAGGCCGAGGTAATAAAATTATTAGATGCGGGTATCATCTATCTAATTTCGGATAGCTCTTGGGTGAGCCCGGTCCAAGTGGTGCCCAAGAAAGGAGGGTTAACGGTAGTGCCTAATGATAAAAACGAGTTAGTTCCCACTCGAACCGTTACCAGATGGCGGGTGTGCATCGATTACCATAAATTAAATGATGCCACCCGTAAGGATCACTTTCCTTTGCCGTTTATTGACCAAATTCTTGAACGGCTATCCGGGCACTCATTTTATTGTTTTCTTGATGGTCTCTCGGGATATTTTCAAATCCCAATCGCGCCCGAGGACCAAGAGAAAACAACCTTCACTTGTCCGTTTGGCACCTTCGCTTATCGAAGGATGCCTTTTGGTTTGTGCAACGCGCCGGCAACCTTCCAAAGGTGTATGCTAGCGATCTTTGACGAATTAGTGGAGGATATCATGGAGGTTTTCATGGACGATTTCTCCGTTTTTGGAGATTCGTTTGATTTATGTTTGGCAAACCTTTCCCGTGTACTCCAAAGATGTGAGGACACAAACCTAGTTTTAAACTGGGAGAAGTGCCATTTTATGGTACGGGAGGGTTTGGTATTAGGCCATAAAATTTCTAGTAAGGGCATAGAGGTAGATAAAGCAAAAATTGAAACTATAAAAAAGCTACCTCCCCCTTCAAATGTTAAGGCCGTTCGTAGTTTTTTGGGGCATGCTAGTTTCTATCGCCGGTTTATTAAAGATTTTTCTAAAATAACTAAGCCTCTAACCCACTTGTTAGAAAAAGACGCGCCGTTCATTTTTGACAAAAATTGTTTGCGTGCTTTTTCCCTTATTAAAGAAAAATTGATTAACGCTCCTATCATGATCGCTCCCAATTGGGAGCTTCCTTTTGAGATAATGTGCGACGCTAGTAGTTTTGTCGTTGGTGCGGTGTTAGGACAACGCATAAATAAAAACTTTCATCCTATCTATTATGCAAGCAAAACATTAACCGCCGCACAGGAAAATTACACTACCACCGAAAAAGAATTATTAGCCGTAATTTTCGCATTTGATAAATTCTGCTCATATCTCACCTTGTCTAAAATTATTGTTTTTACTGATCATTCGGCTTTGAGATATTTACTAGCAAAAACAGATGCAATGCCGCGATTGATTAGGTGGATCTTACTACTCCAAGAATTTGATTTGGAGATTCGCGACAAGAGAGGAGCGGAGAACTTGGCGGCTGACCATCTTTTGCGGTTGGAGAACCCCAATTTGGGGGAGCTCATGGAGGAGGACATTGACGACACTTTCCCCGAGGAGCGCCTTCTCGCCATTCATAAGGTAATCACCCTCCCCACTCCTTGGTTCGCCGATTTCGCAAATTACCTTGTTGCGAGATTCCTCCCGAATGGTTTTTCTTATCAAGAAAAGAAGAAATTCTTTTCTGATTTGAAAAATTATTTTTGGGAGGATCCCTTCCTTTTTCGTGTTTGTGCGGACCAAGTAGTGCGGAGGTGTGTTTCTCATGAGGAAGGCGCACAAATTTTAAAGCATTGTCATGAGGGACTGTTGGGTACATTGGTCAAATGTACCTGATTTGAAGAAGCCTCACCCAACTCAATGATATACATCATAATGTATTTGATGTATGTTTGAGTTACTTGTGCAGGTTAAGAAATCACTGGACTGAAGCAAAAAGTTTCTAAGTCCATGTGTCGACACCCAGAGGGAAAGTGTCGACACTTAAGAAAGCTTGTGTCGACACCCAGACAAGCAGTGTCGACACTTGGAGTCATTGTGTCGACACCTGGGATGCAGAGTCGACACAAGACAGAAAGTGTCGACACTTGGAGCTGTGTCGACACTCAGTGAAGAAAAGTGCAGACAGAAAGTGTCGACACAAGGAGGTGTGTCGACACCCAGTGAAGCTGTGTCTATATCAGAAAGTGTCGACACTTGGAGCTGTGTCGACACTCAGCAAAAGTCTGCAGAGTCTAAGTACAAGTGTCGACACTCAACACAATGTGTCGACACTATGCAGAAGAGTCAGCACTTGAAGCATGTGTCGACACTCAACACAATGTGTCGACACTCAACAGAAGAGTCAGCATTTGAAGTATTTGTCGACACCCAGAATAATGTGTCGACACACAGCTGAAGACTCATCACTGGAAGAAAGTGTCGACACATGGAGCTGTGTCGACACTTAGCGAAGAACAGAAAGAACAACAAATTATTCTAAGTACAAGTGTCGAGACTATGGGAATGTGTCGACACTCAGCTGAAGTCTCAACAACAAGAAGGTGTGTCGACACAAGGAGCTGTGTCGACACTCAGCAAGATTCAACATAGAAGACTATATGTCGACACCAAGAAGCAGTGTCGACACTTGACAGATTCAACACAAGAAGATGTGTTGACACAAAGGAGATGTGTCGACACATAGAAGAATTCAGCAAAAGCTAGAAGAACAAGTACTTGTGTCGACACTCAATTTCAGTGTCGACACATGTAGAAGAATCTGTGTTGAGACATACAAGGAGTTGTGTCGACACCTTGTAGACTTGTGTCGACACTTACACAACATGTGTCGACACTTGGACTATAAGTGTCGACACTTAAAGACAGAAAGTCTCGACACTTACAGACAGTTAGAGATTTTCAAGAAGTGACTAGATGATTTGACAGATGCCGTTCCAGCCGGTCTACAGCACCTGTCAGAGATATCAGAAGTCAGTTATGGACAGGTCCAGCCGGTTACCATGAAGAAAGCCTATAAATAGGCACCTACAGTTTACAGAAACTGTTGTTCAGAATTGTCAAAGTTGTTGAAAAGTTGTTCAAAGTTGTTGAAAGTGGTTAAGAGTTGTTGAAGTAATTATTGAAGTAATACAAAGAGAATCAACAAAAGAAGATCTTGCAGTTCAAGTGCAGATCTAAGAAGTTGGACAGAGAGGGCTCCATCCAAGAAATCAGCCTTTGGAACTAGGCTGAGAAGAAGGATTCATATTCAGTCTGGATCTTAAGTGGCAGAGGTCAAGGAACAACTGCAGAGGATTCAGTCTTATTCAGTTCTACTCAAGAAGCTTTGAAGAAAGCTAAGTCAGGGTGAATCCAGCTGAGTTCTTCCAAGAACTCATCAAGAATCTCTCAACTCCCCTCCTCTAATTCTGAGTTGTAGAGTTATTATTTGTATTACATTTTTAACTTGTAGGATCCATTGGATCTGAGTGATTGTAAGCCTATATTTATAAAGGCTGAGGGTAGGGCTTGTTAGCCTGAGTGTAGGAGATAGAGATCTCTGAGTGTAGGCCTTGTTGGCTGAGTGTAGGCCTTGGTTGGCTGAGTGTAGGCCTTGATTGGCTGAGTGTAGGCTTTGGGATAAAGCTGAGTTGTAAGGCTTTGGGCCTGAGGTATGTCTCACCAGTACTTCCTGTGTCACAGCAATAGCGGGTCTTTCCTGGGCACACCAGTACTTCCTGTGACTCGCTTCACAGGTGGACACCGCCAATTACAAATGTCAGGGGTCTTTCCTAGCTATCCTGCCAGTACTTCCTGTTACTCGCTTCACAGGTGGACACCCTATGACATCAAGCATCACAAAAGGGCCTTTCCAGGTCCCACCAGTACTTCCTGTGTCTCATCCACAGGTTGGACCCAAAAACATCACATGGCTATTTTCCTGGGCTACCACCCCAGTACTTCCTGCTACTCCTTTTCGCAGGCATAACCCGTAGACTCCTACACTATACGTTTATCACGGAGTCTTCTCCGGTTCGTATGCAACATCACCAATCCAGACCAACCTGTCCAGATGGGCTTCACACAGCATGCCTATTCCGTACTCCATTTCCAGATCTATATGCAACACAAAGGGCATTTCAAGAATCACCCAAACGACTACCAAAAGCAGCCACCTCTTGGTGGGGGACTCAAAAGATATGCCAAAACGGAAGCCTTCACATGGATAGGAAGAAAAGTCGTTACCCTTGACGATTGCTTCGGTGCCATGGACTCCAAGCTAGCTTGCAAGACTCGCAAGAGCGTTTTCTCCGCAACGCTGGCTTCGGATCTCTCGTCGGTAAACCGCAGCACCACCAACAGCAGCCCCCTTTCCTTCTTCCTCCTCCTTTCTCTCTCTCTTTCTCTCTCTTGAAGAAAGATGAAGGCCAAAGTAAAATGAGTAATCCTTCTCTGATTTCGGCCTTGAAGGAAAAAGAGGAAGAGGCTTCAGCCCTTGGATCCAGACTGAAGGAATGGACGGCCACGATTCTGCCAAAAACACAACTTTTGACCCGACACAGCCTCGAACACGGCCGTGTGCCATGCCGTGTGCCTCAAGCGGTGGTCAACCGACTTATCCAAACCAATGACACGCCCACGGGACACGCCCGTGTCATGGGCCGTGTCACCAACACGCCTTCAGACTCGCCCGTGTCTGTGGCCGTGTACCTGGGGAAAAAAATCCCAAATCATCCCGAGACTTCACACGGCCTGTGACACGCCCGTGTCCCAGGCCGTGTGCCCAGACACGGCACAAAGACACGCCCTGTCGAAATCCTTCGGCGGGCTGAGTTCGTCGCCTGATTTGACACGCCCTGTGACACGCCCGTGTCACAGGCCGTGTTCAACACTCGACACGCACTTCTCGACACTCGACGATCGTCGAGAAAAACTCGTCGAGAATGCGACACGACCTTGGACACGCCCGTGTCCTGGGCCGTGTGCCTCCTCTCGACGGATCGTCGAGAACAAAAATCGTCGAGACAAAGCCCAATCGTCGACACAACCTCGACACGCCCTGCGACACGCCCGTGTCGCAGGCCGTGTCACCTGACATGCCCTGGGACACGCCCGTATCCCAGGCCGTGTCACACAAAAATGCCTGTTTCTGAACTTTGGGCTGTTACAATCCTCCCCTCCTACAAGAAATTTCGTCCTCGAAATTCAAAGATAGGAAAGTAGCAGAAAGTAGCAAGAAAAATGTAACAACATATATCTATATATATTTATACGTTTATGTTACAATATTCTCGCTACAAATTACAGAAACAACTCAGGGAACTCTGCTCGCATGGTTTGCTCGCGCTCCCATGTCAGCTCTTCACGGCCGCAGTTGTCCCATCGGACTTTCACCATACCGACCGTCTTGTTCCGCAACTGTTTCTCGGTTCGATCTTCGATCTGAATGGGTCTAACTCTCGTTGTTAGCCCATACTCCACCGGCACCCGATCATCCGCGATCACTTGAGCTGGATCTTTCACGGCTTTCCGGAGCACCGAGATGTGAAAGACATCATGTAACCCACCCATGTCCGCCGATAGAGCTAGCCGATATGCCGCTTCGCCAATTCGCTCAACCACGTCAAAAGGACCCAAATATCTTGGACTCAACTTTTTCAATCGTCGAATCCTGGAGACACCTTTGAATGGCTTGATCTTCAAGTAGACCCAATCGCCAACCGCAAATTCTACGTTCCGGTGCTTGGCATTGTAGTACTTCGCTTGTCGATCTTGAGCAATCAGCAATCTCTCTCGAATAGTCCGAATTGTTGAGTTTGCTTCATCCACCTCATTTGGTTTAACAACCCGAGCTTCGCCCGCTTCTACCCAAGCCAAGGGAGTACGACACTTCCTTCCATATAGGGCTTCATATGGTGCCATCCCAATGCTTGCCTGGTAGCTGTTATTATATGCAAACTCGACCATATAGAGATGATCTTCCCATCTCTTTCTGAAGTCAAGGGCGCACATTCGGAGCATGTCCTCCATTGTTCTGTTGGTACGTTCAGTTTGGCCATCCGTTTGGGGATGAAAGGTCGTACTGAAAGTCAACTTCGTGCCCAACAGTCGGTGAACTAGCCTCCAATCATTTGACGCGAATCGCCCATCTCGATCACTTACGATGCTCCGAGGAACACCGTGAAGCCGCACAATCTGATCAACATATAACTTTGCCAAACTTTCAACTGAATCATCCCTCCTGTTCGGGAGAAAATGTGCTACTTTTGTTAGCCGGTCAACTATCACCCAAATGGAATCATTTCCTCGCTGCGATCTTGGCAATCCATGCACAAAATCCATGGAAATATCATCAAATTTCCACACTGGGATCGGCAGTGACTTCAAATAACCTCCCGGCTTTTGGCATTCCGCCTTCACCATCGCACATGTTTGGCATTTGGCTACATAAAGGGCAACATCTTTCTTAAGTCCTGGCCACCAGAAAAGCTTCTTCATATCATTGAACATCTTTGTGCTCCCGGGGTGAATGGAATACTTGGTATAATGCGCTTCATACATCAGTTCTTCCCTCAGTTTCCCCACATTTGGGATGCACAAACGGCCCTCTTTCCGTACAAGACCGTCAATCCAGGTGAATTTGCCCTCTGGCCCTTCATTCACATAGCGTAAGAGATCATCATCCAACTCCGTTGCCCGTCGAACTCGGTCCGCAAGGTCACATTGCACCTTGTTGGGTATTGTATCCACAATGTACCTGATTTGAAGAAGCCCCTGGACAAGCTAAGTTCAATAGACTATGTATTTGATAAACTTTTTCAAGTTGTACTTGCAGTTTCTCCACGCTAAGTGCACACCAATGTCAGGGTGCAGTAGGTCAATATACACGGATCTGCACGACGTAATCCCTCGTTGAGCAGATCAGTGTGTTGGCCTATGTGTACTCTCTCTATTGGAGTGCACTTACTTTCAAGTACAGGGCCGCTCATATGCAAGAGAAGCCAAGGAGCATGGAGGATCAAGGAGCAGCTCCTAGGTGGAAGACGAAAAATCGTCCAAGGCAAATTCGACGAGAATCACCAAGTGATTCTCGCCGAATCGGCGAGAATCACTTGGTGATTCTCGCCGAATCGACGAGAATCATCAGTGATTCTCGCCGACTCCTTCTGGCCATCTCAATAGGGTGCCAAGTAAGATTCGGCGAGAATCACTTGTAATTCCCGCCGAACCAGTGGTCAAGCAGCCCATGAATACAAAGTCCAATTCGTTGAGAATCGACAAGTGATTCGACGAGAATCACAAACGATTCTCGACGAATCGTCGAGAATCACTTGGTGATTCTCGCCGATTCGTCGAGAATCGTCTGCGATTCTCGCCGATTTTTACTTGGCGTTTTCTCAGTATGCAGCTGAACCCGATTCTGCTTCTGGATTTGTTTGAACCGGATTTTGGGGATTTCATTTGTGGGTCCCACAAACGGTCATATTTGAGAATCCTACAGTATTTATACTCAGGTACTTTTGAACAGTAAAGATACGAATAAGAGAGACAGAAAAATACGCCGAGCTCACGGAAACCCTAAGATCGCGAAATCCTTCCGCCGCCTCCGTCGCCGCTCGCGCAAGTCCGTCGCCGCCACCGATAGATCTTCTTCCCGATCTCCGGCGACAGTAGCTTAGCAAGGCTTGAGTCTCACGCGTCTATCCAGAGATCCTTTGTCTCTCGATTTGTCGATCGGAAACACTTCCCATCCGAATCGATCGAGACGACCGATCCTTGTGTGACCGTTGGTAGACCGAGCTTGCTTCGCAACGAAGTTTGGATCTCCAAGTTCAGCAGCTGCTCTTCATCGTAGCCGCCGATCCCGAAGCTAGCCGCCGCTCGTGTGCCGCCGCCGGTTCCGGGGAAATCCTCTCCAAGAGAGACCAAGGTCGTAGACTCTTCATCGACTTCAAGAACACGTCGTCGAACAAAGAGGAACACCGGAGTCTCCAAAAGAAGTTTGTATCACGTGTACATTCTACATTTTCATTTCGTTGTAAAGGAACATTTGTTCCGAGTTGTAAGGGTTGGGTGCAACCCGCTTTGTGGGAGTGTTGACTCTCACGTGTGGAAGGGCTCCTTCCGTTAGTGAAGGGATTGGATTTCAATCCCGTTGGTGAAGTGACCGAGTCGTCCCTTGTTGGGGAGATAGGTCGAAGGGGGAAAGTGGATGTACCCAAGTCGGGGAACCACTATAAATTTGCTGTGTTTTCTGTGTGCTGTGTTTGTTGTTTTTATTGCGCAGGTACATCTGTAAATTCCGCAAAAGAACCACACGTCACCTATTCCCCCCCCCATAGGTGCACATAGCCGACACTAGGTGGACTTTCAAGTGGTATCAGAGGGAGGTTACTCAACAAAAAGGCTAACACCTTGAGGTGAATCCTGCCACTAGTGTCAACAAGGAGACATACAGCTACTATGGACGGGCTCAAGTACTCCGGCAAGATCCCAGTGTGCAACAGACTCAACTTTCCTATCTGGAAGGAAAGGATCAGGTTCTATATGGAAGCAGTGGACCCTCGACTGTTCATGATCGTGCTGGAGGGACCTTATGTACCCACTAAGGCCTCCACCATTGATCCCACCAAGAAAGTGCCAAAGACACTCTCTGAAATGGACAAGGATGAGATGGTCCTAGTGGGCCTTGACATGAAGGCAAGAAACATCCTGGTCAGCGCGGTTGACGACTCTATGATGCAAAACTTCAGCAACTGCAGGACAGCTCAGGAGATTTGGCAGTGCCTGATCATCCTAATGGAGGGCACGGATGAAGTGAGGGATGATCGGAGATCCCTCCTGAACCAGAAGTATGAGGCCTTCCGGCAAGGGCCTAAGGAAGAGATCGGAGTCACATACGAGAACTTCCTGAAGATTGTTAACGCCCTCAAGGGCTATGGAAGAGTGTTCACCAATGGTGAACTCAATGACAAATTCCTTAGGTCCCTTACTAAGGAATGGGACACAAAGATCTGCGCCATCAGAGAATTTGGCAGACTAGCAGAAACTGATCCACAAATCCTGTTCGGGAAGCTGATGTCCTATGAACTTCAGCTGAACACCAGGAAGGCAGAGGAAGAAGCAGAGAAGGCTGCTGCAAAAGAAAAGACTGTGGCCCTAAAAGCCAGTCACTCCAGAAAATGGAAGGGTGCGGTGTCGTACCGTGCCAGGAATAAGGAAGAAGAGGAGGACCCCGATCCATGCTCCTCCAGCTCAGATCTGTCGGAAGAGGATTTCTCCCTCATCAGTCGAGAGTTCAAGAAATTCCTCAAGATGAGGAATCAAAGGAAGAGAGACGGCTCCTCATCCAGACATCAGAAGAAAAACTACTCTTCTGACAGGTATGCATCTAAACCTAACATACATCGTTCTTCTGATATTATTTGCTTTGGATGCAATAAGCCAGGTCACGTCGTGGCCGACTGCCATCAAAGCAAAAGAGATAAAGGGAAAGGAGAGGAGCTCAAATCCTCCAGAGATAAGAAGGAGCGGAGCTACATCGCAGGAAGACCAAAGACACTAAGTGAGTCTGATTCCTCAGACTCCAGTGATGATGAGGAAGCCTACTTCGGGCTGGTGGGTCGCTCAGACTCAGAAGGAGAATGTCCCCCATTTACTGGGAAGGTAAAAGCTCACACCCCTCTCTCCGACTCCGACTCTGATCCTGAGTCTCAGGATGATGAACCTGAGGATGGCCCTTCGGCCCGCGAAGCTGAACTCCTCGAGAAGTATGAGCTTCTGCTCAACACTTTCGACGAGTGTCGTAAGAGACTGAGGGCTGAGAAGAAGGAAGTAAAATTCCTTAAGGGTGAGTGTGTATCCCTAAGGGAAGAGGTCACTAGTTTGATTTCTCTCCGGCAGGAACACCTTGACCTGACTTCAAAGCACTCAGAATCTTTGCAGCTCCTTGATCTCAAGCAGGAGGAAGTCAACAAATTGGAAGAACTACTTGCGGCAGAAAGGAAGATCGTACAGAGCTTCTCTATGCCAAAAACAGTGCTTCCTGTCGTTGACACCTTCTCTGCTCAGGCCAAAGGAGCTGGCTTGGGGCATATTGGGGCATCTGGTTCTTCATCTAGGAGGAACCAGAACCAGAGGAAGAATAAGGCCGCCAAGAAGGCCTCTGCTGATGAAAAGGGGAAGGCTCCTATTAGTCCTGTTGCGTTCAGAAAGCCTGGCTTTCCTTGCAACCAACATGACTTTGAGTCAACATTTGGGCATCATTTCCGGCCCTCGGTTGCAAAACCTAAGAGCCGGTATGACGATTGGAACTTTCCCCGGAACTTTGGTGAGAGTGCCTTCAAGGCACCTTATGAGGAGATCCACATAGGAAATTATGGTCCGTTCTCTAGCGGCCATAATGGAAAGCAGGCGCCAAAAGTCAAGCCTGTTATTCAGAAGCTGACAAAGTCATGTGACTGCCGTCACCATGAGGCCTCCACCTCCAGATCCAAGGCCCCAGCTGTACCCGTTGTTCCCAGGGTAAGGCAGGAGCCTCGGAAGAGATACAACAGGTTCGACTGTTGGTGCTGTGGCAAAGTCGGTCACTTTGCCGTGGATTGTTGGTTTAATCCAAGGAACTACGAGACTCCCCATGTTAACAATGCGAGACCGACCACTCGTAGGGTTAACCGACCGAGGGGGAGTGTGCTAACCAGGAATCTAGGACCCAAGTTCGATTGGGTTCCTAAGGCAAATTAATTTTATTTTGCAGGAATGTCCAAAGGCCACCAAAACGCCAATCTGGTATTTGGACAGTGGATGCTCCCGGCATATGACCGGGACAAGAAGCCTGCTGCGTGATTACACTCCAGTCGAGAATGGACCCAAAGTCATCTTTGGAGGGTCAGATCGAGGAGTCACCAGAGGTTATGGTATAATTTCCAACGGTATAATCTCTATCACCGACGTGGCTTATGTTGAAGGGTTAAACCATAACCTGATCAGTGTAAGTCAGTTATGTGATAAAGGTTATGACGTTAAGTTCTGCAAGGATAAATGTCTGATAATTTCACGTACCTCCTCTGAGACGGTATTATCAGGCATTAGGAGCAGAAATATCTTCTGCTTAGATTTTCTTAGTATAGATTCATCTACCCCCGTATGCCTTGTGGCAACAGGCAGTGCTTCTCTTTGTGAACAATGGCACAAGAGATTGGCACATATTAATTATAAGACAATTAGTATGCTATTTTCTAAGAATTTAGTAAGAGATGCTCCCAGTATCAAGTGCATCAAGGATAGCCCCTGTCATGCATGCCAGATGGGCAAACAGACACGGGCTACCTTTAAGAGCATTGCAGACAAAGACTCTTCCCGATGTCTTTACCTGCTACATATGGACTTGTTTGGCCCAATGCAAGTTCATAGCTTGGGAGGCAAGTCATATACGCTAGTGATAGTTGATGATCACTCACGGTTTACATGGGTGTTCTTTTTGAAACGAAAGTCAGATACTTTTGACATCTTCACTAATTTTGTCAAGCAAGTTCAGAACGAATTTAACTGCTCCGTGGTCAAAATCCGAAGTGACCATGGAACAGAATTCGAATCTGGTGCTATGACAGAATTTTGTGAAGAACAAGGTATCTTTCATGAGTTTTCCTCCCCGCGCACTCCTCAGCAAAATGGAGTTGCGGAGAGGAGAAATAGAACTCTCATTGAAGCCTGCATGACTATGTTGAAAGATGCTTCTCTCCCGGAATACTTCTGGGCAGAGGGTGTCAATATGGCATGTCATGTACAAAACCGAGCTTTGATCAACAAACATCATCGTAAGACGCCCTACGAGCTACTGAAAGGCAGAAAACCAACCATGTCCTACTTGAGGATCTTTGATTGCAGATGCTATGTACTGAATAATGGGAAGTACCCGCGTACTAAATTCGGTGAAAAATGCTTCGAGGGCATATTCATGGGCTATAGTTCCCATAGTCGGGCATATAGGGTCTTCAATAAGAAAACCCTAGTGGTAGAAGAATCAATAAATGTTGTATTTGATGAAGGAAGTTTGCTTAACTGGCATTCTTCCAGTAGTCTTCTTGAAGATGCAGGTGCTAGACTTGACCAGCTGAATCTGGATGAGACCCCTAAAGATGACGCACCCAAGTACATCAAAGTTTCCACCTCCACGTCATCTGAGGATGTTGAAGATCAAGATGGAACAAATCTCTTAGAAGAAAGAGAAGCACAAGAAGTAGCTGAAGCTCCAGACGCCAGACTTCTAGAGCTCCGTCACGTGCGGGATCATCCTAGAGAACAGATCATCGGAGATCTTCGTGTAGGCGTCAGAACTCGAAGAGGTACAACTAACGAAGTATTGCATCTCAGCTTCCTGTCACAGGTAGAGCCAAAGAAGTTCGATGAGGCGAACAAGGATGCGGCATGGATTCTGGCCATGCAAGAGGAACTACATCAATTCGAACGTTGCAAGGTTTTGACGCTGGTTCCCAGACCATACAAGCAGAATGTCATTGGCACGAAGTGGATTTTCAGAAACAAGCTGGATGAACATGGTGTCATCATAAAGAACAAGGCCAGGCTGGTGGCTCAAGGTTACAGACAGGAGGAAGGGATTGACTTCGACCAAACCTTCGCACCAGTCGCAAGGCTCGAGGCAATCCGGTTGTTCCTGGCATATGCTTCACACAAAGGATTCACTGTCTACCAAATGGATGTGAAATCGGCATTCCTGAACGGAGACCTGAAAGAGGAAGTATACGTCGCTCAACCCCCAGGTTTTGTCGACCCTACTTATCCCAATCACATTTATTTTCTTAATAAGGCCTTATATGGGTTGAAACAAGCTCCACGAGCTTGGTATGAGACTTTATCTAGTTTTCTTCTTGAGAACAAGTTCTCCAGAGGTAAAATAGATAAAACATTGTTTCTCCGGGAAGTCAAAGGCAAGATTTTGCTGGTGCAAATCTATGTCGATGACATAATATTCGGCTCAACGGACAACAATCTTTGTAAAAAGTTTTCCAAACTTATACAAGGAAAGTTTGAAATGAGCAGTATGGGAGAGCTCAAGTATTTCTTAGGCCTTCAAGTGAAACAGTCTGAGGATGGAATCTTCATCTCTCAGACGAAGTTCACAAATGAACTCCTTAAGAAATTCGGTATGGAGAGTGCAACCTCTATGAGGACTCCAATGGGATCCACCATGTCTCTGGATAAGGATGAGAAAGATAAACCTTTTGATGAAACCAAATACAGAAGCATCATTGGATCCCTGCTCTACCTTACTGCCAGTAGACCGGATATTATGTTCTCCACATGTGTATGTGCCCGATATCAGGTGAACACTAAGGAATCTCACTATGTCGCTGCAAAGCGAATTCTAAGATACCTTAAAGGTACTCCTAATCTTGGCTTGTGGTACCCGAGGAACAATGATGTCGAGCTAATAGGCTTTTCAGATGCTGATTTTGCAGGGAGCAGGGATGATAGGAAAAGCACCTCCGGGACGTGTCAATTCCTCGGCAGGAGGCTTATCTCATGGAACAGCAAGAAACAGAATTGTGTTGCAACCTCCACAGCAGAGTCTGAGTATATCTCGGCAGGAAGCTGTTGCGCACAACTCCTTTGGATCAGAAATCAGTTGGCCGACTACAACCTTCAGTTCAAGGAAGTTCCAATGTACTGCGACTCCTCCAGTGCAATTGCCATTGCCAACAATCCGGTGTCGCACAGCAGAACGAAGCATATTGAAGTACGCTACCACTTCATTCGGGAGCACGTGGAGAACAAGGATATCTCTCTCTGTTATGTCCCCACGGACAAGCAGATTGCTGATATATTCACAAAGCCCCTAGACGAGGCAAAGTTCAATCTTTTCAAGACAGAATTGGGGATGCTCAATTATGAAGAATGAAGACTACAGAGGCTCCCAACTCGTGCATAATCTGAGGGGGAGCCGGGAACTCCAGCGTGAGTACAGATGCAAGAACTGACGGGGAGCTAAGGGCCAAAGGTTCCTGACCCCGATTTGCCGAAGCCGAAAAGGGGGAGATAACCCTCTCGGGGTCAAGGCTAAGGTGGCTCCAGCTTGCTCCCAAGCACTCGGTATTGGTAAGGGATGTCTCCACTTAATGATGTTAAGTTTATGGTCTTCAGTTGCTTTCCTTTTCATTTGCTCTATTCACCTTAGCTTGTAGGGTTTAGGCTTCTTCAAATAGGGGGAGATTGTTGGGTATTGTATCCACAATGTACCTGATTTGAAGAAGCCCCTGGACAAGCTAAGGTCAATAGACTATGTATTTGATAAACTTTTTCAAGTTGTACTTGCAGTTTCTCCACGCTAAGTGCACACCAATGTCAGGGTGCAGTAGGTCAATATACACGGATCTGCACGACGTAATCGCTCGTTGAGCAGATCAGTGTGTTGGCCTATGTGTACTCTCTCTATTGGAGTGCACTTACTTTCAAGTACAGGGCCGCTCATATGCAAGAGAAGCCAAGGAGCATGGAGGATCAAGGAGCAGCTCCTAGGTGGAAGACGAAAAATCGTCCAAGGCAAATTCGACGAGAATCACCAAGTGATTCTCGCCGAATCGGCGAGAATCACTTGGTGATTCTCGCCGAATCGACGAGAATCATCAGTGATTCTCGCCGACTCCTTCTGGCCATCTCAATAGGGTGCCAAGTAAGATTCGGCGAGAATCACTTGTAATTCCCGCCGAACCAGTGGTCAAGCAGCCCATGAATACAAAGTCCAATTCGTTGAGAATCGACAAGTGATTCGACGAGAATCACAAACGATTCTCGACGAATCGTCGAGAATCACTTGGTGATTCTCGCCGATTCGTCGAGAATCGTCTGCGATTCTCGCCGATTTTTACTTGGCGTTTTCTCAGTATGCAGCTGAACCGGATTCTGCTTCTGGATTTGTTTGAACCGGATTTTGGGGATTTCATTTGTGGGTCCCACAAACGGTCATATTTGAGAATCCTACAGTATTTATACTCAGGTACTTTTGAACAGTAAAGATACGAATAAGAGAGACAGAAAAATACGCCGAGCTCACGGAAACCCTAAGATCGCGAAATCCTTCCGCCGCCTCCGTCGCCGCTCGCGCAAGTCCGTCGCCGCCACCGATAGATCTTCTTCCCGATCTCCAGCGACAGTAGCTTAGCAAGGCTTGAGTCTCACGCGTCTATCCAGAGATCCTTTGTCTCTCGATTTGTCGATCGGAAACACTTCCCATCCGAATCGATCGAGACGACCGATCCTCGTGTGACCGTTGGTAGACCGAGCTTGCTTCGCAACGAAGTTTGGATCTCCAAGTTCAGCAGCTGCTCTTCATCGTAGCCGCCGATCCCGAAGCTAGCCGCCGCTCGTGTGCCGCCGCCGGTTCCGGGGAAATCCTCTCCAAGAGAGACCAAGGTCGTAGACTCTTCATCGACTTCAAGAACACGTCGTCGAACAAAGAGGAACACCGGAGTCTCCAAAAGAAGTTTGTATCACGTGTACATTCTACATTTTCATTTCGTTGTAAAGGAACTTTTGTTCCGAGTTGTAAGGGTTGGGTGCAACCCGCTTTGTGGGAGTGTTGACTCTCACGTGTGGAAGGGCTCCTTCCGTTAGTGAAGGGATTGGATTTCAATCCCGTTGGTGAAGTGACCGAGTCGTCCCTTGTTGGGGAGATAGGTCGAAGGGGGAAAGTGGATGTACCCAAGTCGGGGAACCACTATAAATTTGCTGTGTTTTCTGTGTGCTGTGTTTGTTGTTTTTATTGCGCAGGTACATCTGTAAATTCCGCAAAAGAACCACACGTCACCTATTCCCCCCCCCCATAGGTGCACATAGCCGACACTAGGTGGACTTTCACACCTCGATCCAGTTCAAACATGCAGTGGCAGTGGAATTCTTGTCAACACAATAGATCTCCAATGCTTCCAACTCCTGGATAAGACGTTCATCATGCCTTTGTAACCAATTTGTTCTAGCCGGAACTCGCCGACTCAAGGCATCCGCGACAACATTTCCCTTCCCGGGTGTATAATGAATCTCGAAAGTTTAATCCCCAAGGAACTCCAACCACCTTCGTTGTCGCATGTTCAACTTTTTCTGCTCTAAAAGATACTTTAGGCTCTTATGATCAGTATAGATCTCTACCTTCACTCCATAAAGGTAGTGTCCCCACAACTTGAGTGCAAAAATCACCGCCGCTAATTCCAAATCATGGACGGGATAGTTTCGCTCATGCACCTTCAGCTGGCGTGAGCCATAAGCAATCACCTTTACGCTCTGCAGAAGAACGCAGTCTAAGCCGCTCCCTGAGGCATCACTATAAATTACAAATCCATCAGTTCCACTAGGCGAAGACAACACCGGCGCCGTGGTCAACCGAATCTTCAGCTCGTCAAAAGCTCGTGCGCACTCTGGCGTCCAAACGATCAGTGTGGTTAGCGGCAAAGCGATCCGCGAGAAGTTCTCCACAAATCTTCTATAGTAGCCCGCAAGTCCAAGGAAACTCCTGACCTCGGCCACGGAAGACAATATTGGCCATTCTTGTATGGCCCTTATCTTTGCTGGATCTACGACAATGCCCGCTCCACTCACCACATGGCCCAAAAATGCCACTGACAATAGCCAAAACTCGCACTTCGAGAACTTGGCATAAAGCTGATTTTGCCTCAACGTGTTCAACACTAACCGCAAGTGAATCTCATGCTCAGCTTTAGACTTCGAGTACACCAGGATGTCAACAATGAACACAATCACAAACAGATCCAGGTACTCACAGAAAATACGGTGCATTAGATCCATAAACACCGAAGGCGCATTGCACAATCCAAAGGGCATGACTGTGAACTCATAGTGCCCATAACGCGTTCCAAATGCAGTTTTGGGAATGTCACCTTCCCGAATTCTTAACTGGTAATAACCTGACTTCAGGTCCAACTTCGAATAGACGGTCGAGCCCACTAGCTGATCGAATAACTCATCAATCCGAGGTATAGGATACTTATTCTTCTCGGTCAGCTTATTCAATTCACGGTAATCGATACACAACCGTAACCCACCATCTTTCTTCTTTACAAAAAGCACAGGCGCGCTCCAAGGTGACATACTTGGGCGGATATAACCTTGCTCTAACATTTCTTGTAGTTGAACCTTCAACTCAGCCATCTCTTTAGGCGCAACGCGATATGGCGAGCGGGCCACGGGTTTCGCACCTGGGACCAACTCAATTGTGAAGTCAATCTCCCGCTGGGGTGGTAGCCCAGGGAGATCCGTGGGAAACACATCTGTAAATTTTGCCACAATCGGAACCTCGCACAATGTGGCCTTAGGCTCAACAGCCTGAATTAGTGCAAAGTAACACTCCGCACCCTTCCGAACAGCTTTGACTACCTGGAGTGCAGACATCAACGTCCCGCCTACTCCTCGCATACCCGCGAACTTGGTCTCCTGTTCGGTATTCTGGCCCAACGTGATTTCTTTGGACTGGCAATCAATCATAGCATGCTGCTCCGCAAGCCAATCCATCCCAAAAATCACATCGAATTCCGATATTGGCAAAACAAATGCGGTTAAACAAAAATCCCGACTTCCGAACTGAACCGCCACATCGCAAGCTTGATCCGCAAGCATCCAACCACCATTCGGCAACACCACTCTGACGCTATCTGTCTTTGCACGACTGGGTATCCCAAGCCGCGTAAGAAACTCACGAGACAGAAAAGAATGCGATGCCCCTGTATCAAACAGTGCTCGCGCCAGCGTGTCCCGAATCATCACAAAGCCTATGACAAACATGTCACACACACAAACCACAAACATAGAAGGACTAAACAAAGCATACAAACCATCGCATCAGCAAAACGAAACTCATACCTATGACCACGTCACTCTGCTTGATGGCCTCTTGCAGGCCAAGATTGTAGACTCGGGGTTGCGCCTGCGAGGCAGAGGAATCCACAACCGCCTTTCCTTTTTCCGCATAAGATGCTCCCGCCATCTTTTCACTCTTCGGCGGCATCCGACAATCTCGCGCAATATGTCCCATCCGGCCACAATTGAAGCAGATCCGAGTGTCTGGCTTTGAGGTTGCCCCTAATGTTGCTCCCATTGCAACTGACGAAGGCGCGTGTCCACTAGGCTTGGACTTCTTGCCCCATCTCTTCTTATAAAATGATTTTCCCGATCGGGGCGCCTTCCACTCCGGTTGCGACACAGCAAAAGCTCTCTTCCCTTGCACCCTCTTCATATCCTTTTCCAACGCTGTCGCGGTGTCAACCAATTCTTGGAAACCTTGGTTCACAGAACTGGACACAAGGAACCTCAGTTCGTCCCTCAGTCCTTCATAGAACCGATTAGTCTTCCTCTGCTCATCTGCAAAAATCGAACCCGCATACCGCCCTAAGCGAGTAAAATCATGCAGGTACGCGTCAACACTGCCATCACCTTGAGTCAACCGTTGGAATTCATTTTCCATGGCTATCCGTTGCGCCACAGGAAGGTGCTTCTCTAGGAAGAGCCGAGAGAATTCTTCCATCGATACTTGGGTTAACGGACGACCCGCCAAATGATGCAACTCCATCTCATCCCACCATAAACGCGCTTCTCTTTCAAGCAAGAAGGTGTCTAAGGTAACTTTCTGATGTTCCGCCGTTCCTATCGCCGTCATCACTCGCTTGATGCGCGATAACCAATCCTCAGCCTGCGTCGGGGTTCCCGCTCCCGAGAACGTAGGCGGATGGAAACTCATAAACCGCGTTAGCTGCTTCTCAGCCATTCGAGGAGCCACAACCACTACAGGTTCAGGCCTTGCCGCCACCTGTTCTGGCCTCACAGCCGCTTGCTCCTGCCTAAGGGGCTGGGCTTGGATCATGGTAAATAAGGCCTCCGCAACTAAACGGACATGTTCTGCAGACGGTGGAGGTGTAGGCACCGCGGCTGGTGTCGTACTTTCATCAGAATGCTGGGGCTCAGACGGCCCAGCTCCACTCCGTGTCACCTAAAGGTGGACAAGACACACACATTAGCGGTCGTACCCAAGCAAAAAACACAAAATAGGAACACGCAGGTTCCTCAAACACACAAAAATGCATTCCTATCATGGACATTCAGGAGTTCATTCGTAGACTTTGGTTTGCACAAACACGTGCGCGCCACCCCACAAAAGAAGTCGACCACGACTTCGAGAGGGAAAGACCAAGACAACTGATACCAAAAATGTAACAACCCCATCCGTTCATATGATATATTCTAGAAGGTCCGGCCGGGGCCCCACAGGATATACCACAAAACAGTCGGTGAAGGTACAGAATGATACCAGAGTAGCGCATCGCACCTATCTCAAGCATTCTAGCGGAAGCCTAAACTACTTGAACTCCTCATGAATGTCCAAACATAAAACTCCACATTTTATACATATAGGAATGTCTTACAACATGTCAAAAGAGTTGGCCTTATGGCCTTACATGGCTTTCAAACAGTGGCCTAAACAGATTGGCGCGCAGGCCGGCCACAAGAAAAGAAAACACACAAAAGAACATACTTAGCCTTCGAGGGCTAACAGTAGCAGCAGCAACACCAGCAGGAACATCAATCTCGACGCGTCCCGCTCGGCTCTCCAGCACCTGTGCAAGGACAATCCACCCACCGGTGGCAAACAAAAGCAACGGTCAGCGTTCAGCTGACCAAATTATAACGACCCTACCCCTTCTCTCGGGGCAGCGGTATTTTTCCCTGCAGGCATATCATATCACAAGTATGGCAAGCTATATCATCAAAAGGTGCTTTCACGCACACAAGCCATCACAACCGTTCGCCGCCCGGCCCAACGGTCCGTGCACTCAGGGCACATTCTTGGTGTTCTGGCAATCTCTTGCCCACCACCGTATCAGGGTTACAACCCAACGGTAACTCTCTTGAGCATTTACTCCATGGCGTGCAGCCAGAGTTAGTCTTCGGACACCGGGATGGCCCGTAGCCCCCCGTTGTCTCATGGCGCGCAGGCCGAAGACTCTTGCTATGTGCTCTAACAGACCGCACTTTTTGGTCTCACGTCAGACGGACATAGCGCAGGTCGGATCCTCCACCCCCCCGTTGCTCAAATCGCCTTGCCTTTTCCGCGTACAGCGTACTCATGGCTATATCAAAGGCGCGGGTCGGTCTCACCAATCCTGTTCTGGCATTCAAGCCTGGGTATGTCTCTATACCCATTTCCTCACAGCAATAGCGGGTCTTTCCTGGGCACACCAGTACTTCCTGTGACTCGCTTCACAGGTGGACACCGCCAATTACAAATGTCAGGGGTCTTTCCTAGCTATCCTGCCAGTACTTCCTGTTACTCGCTTCACAGGTGGACACCCTATGACATCAAGCATCACAAAAGGGCCTTTCCTGGTCCCACCAGTACTTCCTGTGTCTCATCCACAGGTTGGACCCAAAAACATCACATGGCTATTTTCCTGGGCTACCACCCCAGTACTTCCTGCTACTCCTTTTCGCAGGCATAACCCGTAAACTCCTACACTATACGTTTATCACGGAGTCTTCTCCGGTTCGTATGCAACATCACCAATCCAGACCATCCTGTCCAGATGGGCTTCACACAGCATGCCTATTCCGAACTCCATTTCCGGATCTATATGCAACACAAAGGGGATTTCAAGAATCACCCAAACGACTCCCAAAAGCAGCCACCTCTTGGTGGGGGACTCAAAAGATATGCCAAAACGGAAGCCTTCACATGGCTAGAAAGAAAAGTCGTTACCCTTGACGATCACTTCGGTGCCATGGACTCCAAGCTAGCTTGCAAGACTCGCAAAGCGTTTCCTCCGCAACGCTGGCTTCGGATCTCTCGTCGGTAAACCGCAGCACCACCAACAGCAGCCCCCTTTCCTTCTTCCTCCTCCTTTCTCTCTCTCTTTCTCTCTCTTGAAGAAAGATGAAGGCCAAAGTAAAATGAGTAATCCTTCTCTGATTTCGGCCTTGAAGGAAAAAGAGGAAGAGGCTTCAGCCCTTGGATCCAGACTGAAGGAATGGACGGCCACGATTCTGCCAAAAACACAACTTTTGACCCGACACGGCCTCAAACACGGCCGTGTGCCATTCCGTGTGCCTCAAGCGGTGGTCAACCGACTTATCCAAACCAGTGACACGCCCACGGGACACGCCCGTGTCATGGGCCGTGTCACCAACACGCCTTCAGACACGCCCGTGTCTGTGGCCATGTACCTGGGGAAAAAAATCCCAAATCAGCCCGAGACTTCACACGGCCTGTGACACGCCAGTGTCCCAGGCCGTGTGCCCAGACACGGCACAAAGACACGTCCTGTCGAAATCCTTCGGCAGGCTGAGTTCGTCGCCTGATTTGACATGCCCTGTGACACGCCCGTGTCACAGGCCGTGTTCAACACTCGACACGCACTTCTCGACACTCGACGATCGTCGAGAAAAACTCGTCGAGAATGCGACACGGCCTTGGACGCGCCCGTGTCCTGGGCCGTGTGCCTCCTCTCGACGGATCGTCGAGAACAAAAATCGTCGAGACAAAGCCCAATCGTCGACACAACCTCGACACGCCCTGCGACACGCCCGTGTCGCAGGCCGTGTCACCTGACACGCCCTGGGACACGCCCGTGTCCCAGGCCGTGTCACACAAAAATGCCTGTTTCTGAACTTTGGGCTGTTACAGAAAGTGGATGTACCCATATCTTGGGGAACCACTATAAATCACTGTGTGCTGTACTGTGCTGAAATTGTTGCTGTGTATGCTGTGTTTGCTGTGATAAACTAGTTAGATTGTTGTGATATAACTGATTGCTGCCAATAAAGTTAGAAAAGGATTAGGTCACCTATTCACCCCCCCCCCCCTCTAGGTGTTTAGGTACCATATCTTTCAAGTGGTATCAGAGCGAGGTTCCTCAAAACAAGGACTAACAGTCTGAGGAGATCCTGTTTGGCAGATTCAGTGTAAGGCAAAACACAGATTCAAGAAACTCAAAAAAATCAAGAAACATGGGTTCTTATGAGAATCACAAGGAATTGGGTTCCATGAAATTACCCATATGCAGAAAGGAGATCTTTGGGATCTGGAAAGAAAGGGTAAGGCTATTTATGGAGGCCTCTGACCCTAGAATCTACATCACAGTTAAGGAAGGGCCTTATGTGTCAATGAAGATTTCAGTATTGGATGCAAACCAGAGAACTCCAAAGGATTTCTCTGAGATGACTAAGGATGAAATTGTCCTGGCCACCATGGACAATAGGGCACAGAACATAATTGTGAGTGCCATTGATGATGCAACTTTTCAGAACTTAATTCACTGTAAAACAGCAAAAGAGATGTGGGATACTCTCATTGTCTATATGGAAGGTTCTGAAGAAGTTAGGCAATATAGGAAGTCCTTGCTAAATCAGGAGTATGAAAGCTTTAGGCAAGAAAAGGGTGATAGCATCACTGAGTGCTATAAGAAATTTTACAGAATAGTTAATGAACTCATGTCTTATGGAAGAGAGTTCAGTAACTATGAACTAAATGACAAGTTCTTAAGGTCCCTAACCAAATATTGGGACACCAAGATCTGTGCCATAAGATAAATGGCTAAGTTGGGGGAAATTCCTCCTCCCACACTGTTTGGCAAGCTATTGTCTTATGAAATGCATTTAACAGTGAGAAAAGAGGAGGAGAAATCAACAAGGACTGAGCATAAAGAAAGAACTGTTGCTTTCAAGACAGAAGTTCCGAGAAAGTGCAGGAATAAGTCTTCAACTCCACCTCCAGAGGTAGTTGAATCAGAGTTTGATGAGTCTGTCAGCACAAAGTCTAAGAGCAGTGAAAGTGATGAAGACTTTGATGCTTTCACTAGACACTTTCAGAAGTTTTTGAAAAAGAAACAGTGGAGGTCAAGGCCTTCTACATCACAAGGAAAGGAAGACTTTTATCAGAAAAAGAGGTCTTCAAAGAATGACAAGAAAAGGACAAAATCAAGCAAGGCAACTGGTTCAAAGATTGTTTGCTATTGCTGCAATAGACAGGGCCATGTTATTGCAGATTGTCCAGAGAAGAGAAAGAAATCTGTTGACAGGAAAAAAACTCACTTCAAAGGGAAGAAAGAAAAGTCTTTTGTTGCTAAGAAGGAGAAGACTCTATCAGATATCTCTTCTTCAGAAACTGAGTCTGAGGCTGAAGCCTACATAGGGCTGTTTGCTGAAGAAGAAGAGGAAGAATTCATGAAGATCTTGGAGTCAATTCATGAACAAGAAGACAGTCATTGCCAAGGGCTAATGGCTTTGACAGACAGTGCCAAAATCCTGGAGCAGCCAGGACCCAGTCAGGTACAAGGTTCATGTTCAAGTTCAGTTTCTTGTTCTAGTTCGGAATCAGATTCTTCTTCATCAAGTGATGAGAATATATCTGAGTCTGAGGAAGATATTCATCAGCTTATAGATGAATATAAGGTACTGTTGCAAGCCTACAAGAAAAGCAAGACCCTAGCCAAAAGTCAGGCAAAGGAAATTGCTGATCTTAAAGCTGCTGCAACAGATTTTGAGAAGCAATTTGATCAAAAACTGAATGAGGTAGCCAGGCTGAAACACATTACTGTGATTCAGATGGGAACTATCACCTATAAGAATGATCAAATTAAGAAACTGGAGATCAATCTTCAGAAAGAGAGAGAGCTTGTTGCTAGGTTTTCAAAACCTAAATCAGTGCTACCCTTAATTGATGAATTTGTTCATCATAAAGGCAAGGCTGGGCTGGGTTTTGTTAGACCTGCAGGGACTGAGCAGTCCAAGTATAATTCCAAGGGCAAAGCCCCAACATTAAACAAGCCTGCTGTAGTCAAGACAGCCAAGGCAGTACCTAAGCAAAGGTACAATAAATTTGAATGTTGGTGATGTGGCAAAGTTGGCCATTTTGCAGTAGACTGTTGGCACAATGTGAGTGCTAAAGTGAGTTCCAAACTACCTGTTGGAAAGCCAGTAGGTAGGTTTGTCAAATTGCAAACTAACAATCACCAAGGACCCAAGAATACCATGGGTTCTAAGGTTCATTAATTTGTTTTGCAGGTGAGTCCAAGTGGTCATACCCCTACATGGTACTTGGACAGTGGATGTTCCAGACATATGACTGGAACTAGGGGACTACTGAAGGACTACATTCCAATCAAAAATGGTCCTAAAGTGACCTTTGGTGGTTCTGAAAAAGGAATCATCAAAGGGTTTGGTAACATTTCTTCAAACTTAGTTACCATTACTCAAGTGGCTTATGTTAAAGGGTTGAAACACAACTGAATAAGTATAAGTCAATTAAGTGATGTAGGGTATGACATCTCATTTGTTAAAAATGGTTGTCATATCAAGAGGTCAAGTGATCAAGAAATCATTTTGACAGGATATAGGAAGAGGAATGTCTACTGCCTAGACATTATGATTGAGAATAATGGTTCTCCAGTTTGTCTTGTAGCTGATGAGACAGTCTCTCATTGTGTCAAATGGCACAAGAGGCTAGCCCATCTTAACTACAAGACAATTAGCAAACTCTTTAGCAAAGAGTTAGTGAGGAATGGTCCTCAAGTTAAGTGTGTTAAAGATGGCATTTTCTCAGCTTGTCAAAAGGGCAAGCAGACCAAATCCACTTTTAAAAGCATAGAAAACAAAGATGTTGTGAGGTGTTTGTACCTTTTGCATTTGGATCTCTGTGGTCCAATGTCAGTTCACAGCTTAGGTAGGAAGGTCTATACCCTTGTAGATGTAGATGACTACTCAAGGTTTTCCTGGGTGTTCTTCTTAAGACAGAAATCTGAAACACCTAGTGTCTTCTACAGCTTTGTCAAGAAAATTCAGAATGAACTAAATAGTACTGTGGTCAAAATTAGAAGTGACCATGGTACTGAGTTTCAGTCTGATAGCGTGACAAAACTGTGTGAAGACTTTGGGATATTTCAAGAATTCTCTTCACCTAGAACACCTCAGCAAAATGGCATTGCTGAGAGGAAAAATAGGACCTTGATAGAGGCTGGTAGAACCCTATTGAGTGATACATCACTGCCAGAGTATTTCTGGGCTGAAATAGTTAACACTGCATGCCATGTTATAAATAGGGCTACCATCACTAAAAGGCTAAACAAGACCCCCTATGAAGTTGTGAAAGGCAGGAAACCAAACCTATCTTACTTCAGGATCTTTGGTTGCAAATGCTTCATACTTAACAATGGGAAGTCTTACATAACTAAGTTTGCTGCCAAGTCCCAAGAGGGAATTTTTGTTGGGTACAGCAATAATAGTAAGGCTTATAGAGTCTACAACTTGACTACACAAGTTGTAGAAGAATCAGTGCATGTAGTTTTTGATGAGACAAAACTTATTAATAATGAGTTGTCTAGCAATGTATGCAGCCCCACAGGTTTGACAAAGACAATGGACAAGCTTACTATAGAAGAGGTGCCTGCTGCAAGATAGCAAGGAGAGGAGAGTAGCTGCTGTCCAGGGGGAGAACTACGTGTGCCAATTGTTGAAGAAATCCAAGGAATACAGCATGATGCAGATGCTGAAGTGGTTCAACCTGAAGTGAGGATGCCTCCAGCCCACAGGCATCTTAGAGATCATCCAGTAGAGCTGATTATTGGAGATCCAAGACAAGGAGTTCAAACTAGGAGCAAAAATCAGGATGCTGCAATCTATTCCAGCTTTCTGTCACAAGTTGAACCTAAGAAATTTGAAGAAGCAATACAAGATCCACAATGGACTGAAGCAATGTAAGAAGAGCTTAATCAGTTCAAGAGGTGCAAGGTTTGGGAACTTGTTCCTAAACCTAAAGACCACAATGTAATAGGAGTTAAGTGGATCTACAGGAATAAGATGGATGAACAAGGAGTCATCATTAAGAATAAGGCTAGACTAGTTGCTAAAGGATATAGGCAAGAAGAAGGTATTGACTTTGATCAAACCTTTGCTCCAGTAGCCAGACTGGAAGCCATAAGAATGTTCTTGGCCTATGCAACCTATCAAGGATTCAAGGTACACCAAATGGATGTCAAGTCAGCATTCCTAAATGGTAATTTGAAAGAAGAAGTCTATGTGGAGCAGCCTGCAGGTTTTGTTGATCCAACTCTACCTCATTATGTCTATAGACTTAGGAAAGCTTTGTATGGGTTAAAGCAAGCTCCTAGAGCTTGGTATGAAACCCTATCTAGCTTCCTCATTGAGAACAAGTTCTCAAGCGGGAAAATAGATAAGACTCTATTCCTTAGGGAATCTAGAGGCAAAGTCATACTAGTCCAAATATATGTAGATGACATTATATTTGGGTCTACTGAAAGCAGCCTTTGCAAAAAGTTTGCAAAACATATGCAAGGTCAGTTTGAAATGAGTAGTATGGGAGAGCTGAAGTTTTTCTTGGGTCTCCAAGTTAAACAGACTGAGAGTGGTTTGTCCATTTGTCAGTCAAAGTTCACCCTAAAACTCATAAGGAAGTATGGTATGGATTCATCCAGTACCATGAAGACTCCTATGGGGTCAAGTATGTCTCTTAGCAAGGATGATGCAGGGAAACCTGTAGATGAAACCTTGTATAGAGGGATAGTTGGCTCCCTATTATACTTGACTGCTAGTAGACCAGACATCATGTATGCTACATGTGTTTGTGCAAGGTATCAAGCCTGCCCTAAAGAGTCTCACTTGACTGCAGTCAAGAGAATTTTGAGATATCTAAAGGGCACTCCCTATCTAGGCCTCTGGTACCCTAGGAATGGAGACTTTGATCTAACAGGTTATTCAGATGCAGACTTTGCAGGATGCAAAGAGGATAGAAAGAGTACTACTGGAACCTGTCAATTCCTAGGTGGGAGACTAATTTCATGGAGCAGCAAAAAGCAGACTAGTGTGGCTATGTCCACAGCTGAGTCAGAGTATGTGGCTGCAGGAAGTTGCTGTGCTCAACTTCTGTGGATTCAACATCAGCTAGAGGACTATGGATTTCAGGTAAGTAGAACTCCATTTTACTGTGATTCTACAAGTGCTATTTCAATAGCTAATAACCCTGTATCTCATAGTAGAACAAAACATATTGAGATTAAATATCACTTTCTTAGAGAACATGTAGAAAGAGAAGATATTTCACTTGAATATGTTAAAACAGATGAACAAGTAGCTGATATGTTTACTAAGCCAATAGAAGAAGCTAAGTTCAATAGATTCAAAATTGAACTAGGAATGATAAACTTAGAGTAAGTTTACAGATTTGAAAATGACTAAGTAAAAAGGTGTCGACACATAGACAAGTCTATGTCGACACAGAATAGTGGTGTCGGCACATCAGGAAAAAGGTGTCGACACATCTAGGAATGTGGTGTCGACACTTCAGAATGTTAGTGTCGACACATGTCAAGTAGGTGTCGACACATCCAATATGGTGTCGACACTTAAGTTTTACTCAGAATTTTTCTAAGTAAAGTCTCGACAATGTGTCGAGTTATGTTGTGTCGACACATAACCAAGTGTCGACACATAAAATCTGTTGACTAAACTTGTGTCGACACATATGTGTCGAGACATTATAAGTCAGTGTCGACACTTATTACCAGTGTCGACACATTTTAAGTTAGCTGTCCCGCCTGTTCATCTTCAAAATCAGAAAGGTATAAATAGGGTTTTGTCTTTGTTTGTCGACACGCTTTCAAAGTTTCGAGACCAAAACTCCTGTGTCGACACCTCTCTTTTCTCAAGACTAATTCTCCAAACCCTAATGGCTCCTAAGCTTGAGGAGAACGTTAACGAGGGCTATGAGCTAGTGCGCGGCGCGTTCGACGACGCAGATCAAGAAATCCAGTCGGTGGTAACCCTAGTCGCCAATTCTGGACTAGAATACTTGGTTTCAGAACCAACAAAGATTTGGAAGAAGGAAGTTCTTGAATTCCTTAATGGAGCTGCTGTAGATGACTCTGGATATAGAATCAAATCCAGAGTTCATGGATCTAAAGTCAAGATTTCACCAAAAAGTCTGAGGAAGGTGCTCCAGCTACCTTAAACACAAGATGAAGAAGAAGTAACTGCATCCAAGACCAGGGAAGCCCTTATTTGGTGTGGACTTGATCCAAAGATGAAGATAGGATCTGTCTTTAACAGGAAAGGCATGAACAGTCAAGGAAAATTCATGTCTGAGATTGTGGGCAAGGTTATTCTCAGTAAGCCTGGAGGGCATGACAGGGTGTCTGCCTCTATGTTTGGAATTATGACTAGAATCATATTCACTCTGAAAACAGACTGGTCAATAGTGGTTTTTGACAAGATCAAGGAGAGCTTGAAGAAGCCCAATCTGGGCAGAATTATAAGTCTCTACCTAGCTGGTACAATACCAGAGGTAATGAGCAATGCTGCTGGAAGTAAGATAAACCACATGAGGAAGATGGATCAAAGGATATTTTCCAGATGGGACAGGGTGTTGTCCAAGGAAACACCAACCCCAGAAAAGACAGTTGTTGAAAGGGAGATTCCTCCAAAGAAGAAGAGAAAAACTGCTGCTGTGGCACAAGAGTCCTCCAGCAGTTCAGGGAGTGAAGAACAAGTTGTTTTCACTCCTGATGACCAAGAGGAAGTGGCTGCAGAGAAGACCCCTGCTGCTGAATATATTGCTGAGATCCAGGAGGAGCTGCCACAGGCTAGCCTCATCCACAGGGATCAAAGCCAGGGGGAGCCTCCAGTAGTAGAAGAACCCTCTACTCTGGGCAGTGAGCAAGCAACTAACATCATCCAAGAGGTACTCATTGACCTAAATACATTGAATTTTTCTATAGTAGATTCTAATTTGTCTGATGTACATCAGCAAACTCAGCTAGACAGTCAAGAACCAGATGTTGTTATCCAAGACACATCTGTTGTACTAGAAGTGGTTCCTGATCAAGTAGTTGAAGAACCAAGAACTTCTCTAGCTTCTTCACCTCAAGAGTTTACAATGGAAGATCTATTCCTAAATCTAGATCAAGAAGATTTTGATATGGATAAGGATGCTGCTGCTGAAGATAAGAGTGCTGCTGCTGAGGGGGAGCACATGGAAGTTCTGGAAGAGCCTATTAGGCAAGAAACTGAAAAGGCAACTGCTGTGCAAGCTGACAAACCTCCAAGCCCTAAGGACAGGGTTGATATTGCCAGCACTTCTGCCTCTGAAGATGAGGAGAGTGCTAGGGCTAAGAAGAAGAAACTCTATGTCTTCAAGAGGAGAAGTCAGAGTTATAAGAAAGCCTTGCAATCCATTGCCCCACAGCCTATAATTCAACAAGCCCCAACTGTTGATTATAGTGCTTTACTGATTGCACTGCAGGTAAAAATGGATGAACAAAGGAAAGCCATAGAGGCTTATGTTGATGAAGGGCAGAAGACTTTAAAGTTTGACCTCGCCCAAGAAATAAAGTCTATAAGGTTTGAGATGAACCTTAATAAGAAGGAGATGAATGAATGCTTCCACAAGGGTGGAAATGCTGTGGTGTATCTGGCAACACACCAAGAGAAGATAAAAGAACATGTAGATGATATAGCATTGAAGCAAGGGTATGTACTGGAAAATCAGTTAAGGATGAATGACAACTTGACTGCATCACACAATGCTATAGTCACTGAATTGAAGAATAAGACTGCTGAACCTTCTACATCTGCTGCTGCAGTTAAAGCTGAATTTGATAAAGTATTCCAGGAAGAACTTACTGCTGTTAAGTCTGCTATTAAAGATTCCCAGAAAGTCATCTCTGAACAACTGCAAAAGCTAAAACCATTCTTTAAAGAATGAATCAGGTATTTGGACAGTCAAATAAGATTTCAAAAGGATGATGTCAGAGACCATATGGCTAGAGAAGTCATAAAGGGGGAGAGAGTATTAGTCAAAGCTAGCTCTGACCATGCCAAATGGATATCTAACTCCATCAGAGCTACACTGGGCTATCCTCCACTCTATGATGATGATAATGTTGCTGAATCAGGGATTCAAACTGCATATCTTGGAGGTGAGCAACCAGAGGTAGCTCAAGTGATTTATCCACCTCCAGATTTTGACATGGTTCAAGCAGATGTCCAGACAATGTATAGCCCAACTGAAGGGAAGCCTACTGTTATTCTGGATAAAGTGGTTCAGCCTATTTCTGCAGCTATGCAAGAGGCATTAGAGAAAGAAGAAGAGGCAAGGTTGTCAAAGAAGAGGTTTAGGGAACAAGCAGAACAAAGGCCAGATTTTGAACAGTGGAGCCCTACCTCTAGAAATATAATTTTAACTGCCTGGAAAGCTGCCAAGGATAATGCTCATGAAAGGAACAAGTGGTTCTCTGAAGCAGAATGGAGGAAACATGAAATAAGACAGGAGGCCATTGTTCAATATAGAAGAAAGGCAAAGATGGGAAAGCTACCTCCTACTGCAGTGGAGCCTAGCAAGTACTTCCCCAAGCCATATCATTATTTTGAGAGGCAGAAAATCAAAGCAGAAGAGCTGAAGAAGATGGACTTAAAAGGCAAGAAGCCTGCTGATGCTGCAACTGCTGAAGCCACTGTCAAAGCTCAAGTCCAATCAGGCAAAGGCATTGTTATCAAAAGAACCAGATCAGAAATAGATTAGGAATTGACTTGAAGATTGTTGTAATCTTTTGAATGAAAAACATTTTTGTAAACCATTGAAGATGTATTAGAAAAATGTTAGAACAATATATGTTAAATATATTTCATGATTGTTCTGAGAATATGTCTATTTCTTGTTTGTTCTGCAATGTTGAATGTGTATACATGTGTGAAATATTACATGTTTATGTTTACCCTGCTGTTTATAATCTGCTTTATATCATTTTGTAATTTTAATTATGAATGGTGTATATCATTGACTAAGGGTTATGACTTCTCCAAATAGGGGGAGATTGTTGGGTACATTGGTCAAATGTACCTGATTTGAAGAAGCCTCACCCAACTCAATGATATACATCATAATGTATTTGATGTATGTTTGAGTTACTTGTGCAGGTTAAGAAATCACTGGACTGAAGCAAAAAGTTTCTAAGTCCATGTGTCGACACCCAGAGGGAAAGTGTCGACACTTAAGAAAGCTTGTGTCGACACCCAGACAAGCAGTGTCGACACTTGGAGTCATTGTGTCGACACCGGGGATGCAGAGTCGACACCAGACAGAAAGTGTCGACACTTGGAGCTGTGTCGACACTCAGTGAAGAAAAGTGCAGACAGAAAGTGTCGACACAAGGAGGTGTGTCGACACCCAGTGAAGCTGTGTCTACATCAGAAAGTGTCGACACTTGGAGCTGTGTTGACACGCAGCAAAAGTCTGCAGAGTCTAAGTACAAGTGTCGACACTCAACACAATGTGTCGACACTATGCAGAAGAGTCAGCACTTGAAGCATGTGTCGACACTCAACACAATGTGTCGACACTCAACAGAAGAGTCAGCATTTGAAGTATGTGTCGACACCCAGAACAATGTGTCGACACACAACTGAAGACTCAACACTGGAAGAAAGTGTCGACACATGGAGCTGTGTCGACACTTAGCGAAGAACAGAAAGAACAACAAATTATTCTAAGTACAAGTGTCGACACTATGGGAATGTGTCGACACTCAGCTGAAGTCTCAACAACAAGAAGGTGTGTCGACACAAGGAGCTGTGTCGACACTCAGCAAGATTCAACATAGAAGACTATATGTCGACACCAAGAAGCAGTGTCGACACTTGACAGATTCAACACAAGAAGATGTTTCGACACAAAGGAGATGTGTCGACACATAGAAGAATTCAGCAAAAGCTAGAAGAACAAGTACTTGTGTCGACACTCAATTTCAGTGTCGACACATGCAGAAGAATCTGTGTCGAGACATACAAGGAGTTGTGTCGACACCTTGTAGACTTGTGTCGACACTTACACAACATGTGTCGACACTTGGACTATAAGTGTCGACACTTAAAGACAGAAAGTCTCGACACTTACAGATAGTTAGAGATTTTCAAGAAGTGACTGGATGATTTGACAGATGCCGTTCCAGCCGGTCTACAGCACCTGTCAGAGTTATCAGAAGTCAGTTATGGACCGGTCTAGCCGGTTACCATGAAGAAAGCCTATAAATAGGCACCTACAGTTTACAGAAACTGTTGTTCAGAATTGTCAAAGTTGTTGAAAAGTTGTTCAAAGTTGTTGAAAGTGGTTAAGAGTTGTTGAAGTAATTATTGAAGTAATACAAAGATAATCAACAAAAGAAGATCTTACAGTTCAAGTGCAGATCTAAGAAGTTGGAGAGAGAGGGCTCCATCCAAGAAATCAGCCTTTGGAATTAGGCTGAGAAGAAGGATTCAGATTCAGTCTGGATCTTAAGTGGCAGAGGTCAAGGAACAACTGCAGAGGATTCAGTCTTATTCAGTTCTACTCAAGAAGCTTTGAAGAAAGCTAAGTCAGGGTGAATCCAGCTGAGTTCTTCCAAGAACTCATCAAGAATCTCTCAACTCCCCTCCTCTAATTCTGAGTTGTAGAGTTATTATTTGTATTACATTTTTAACTTGTAGGATCCATTGGATCTGAGTGATTGTAAGCCTATATTTATAAAGGCTGAGGGTAGGGCTTGTTAGCCTGAGTGTAGGAGATAGAGATCTCTGAGTGTATGCATTGTTGGCTGAGTGTAGGCCTTGGTTGGCTGAGTGTAGGCCTTGATTGGCTGAGTGTAGGCTTTGGGATAAAGCTGAGTTGTAAGGCTTTGGGCCTGAGGTGTAGGAACCAATTTGGGTTCTGAGACAGTGCAGGAGTTTGGCCGAATCTAGTACACTGCTAGATAGGTGAAGGGGGAAAGTGGATGTACCCATATCTTGGGGAACCACTATAAATCACTGTGTGATGTACTGTGCTGAAATTGTTGCTGTGTATGCTGTGTTTGCTGTGATAAACTAGTTAGATTGCTGTGATATAACTGATTGCTGCCAATAAAGTTAGAAAAGGATTAGGTCACCTATTCACCACCCCCCCGCCCCCCTCTACGTGTTTAGGTACCATATCTTTCAGGGACCCGCCGGTGGGCACTATAAAGCTAATCAGACGGCTCGGAAGATACTTGAAGCGGGCTTCTATTGGCCAAGCATATTCAAGGATGCTCACGCCCATGTAAGTCGTTGTGAATAATGCCAACGCTCAGGTAATATTTCCCGCCGTGATGAAATGCCATTAAATACATTTTTAGAAATAGAAGTTTTTGATCTATGGGGGATCGACTTTGTTGGACTGCTACCAACATCCTATGGAAATAAATATATATTGGTAGCGGTCGACTATGTGTCACGGTGGGCGGAAGCACAAGCCTTCCCCACTAATGACGCCCGAGTCGTGACCCAATTTCTCAAAAAAATATTTTCACGATTTGGTGCACCGCGGGCAATAGTTAGTGATAGGGGCACCCACTTTTGTAACGCACAATTCGCTAAGGTTTTGTCTAAATACGGCGTTACACATAGGTTAGCCACCCCCTATCACCCTCAAACAAGTGGCCAGGTAGAAGTAGTTAACCGTGAAATCAAACGAATTTTAGAGAAAACGGTTTCTACTAGTAGGAAGGATTGGTCGGTCAAGCTTGATGATGCTCTTTGGGCTTATCGGACCGCGTACAAGACCGCTATCGGTTGTACGCCGTACCGATTGGTCTATGGGAAAGCATGTCACTTACCGGTTGAGCTTGAGCATCGCGCCTTTTGGGCACTTAAATTTTTAAATCTACATGAAAATTTGTCCTCCGAGTTTCGGAAATTCCAAATTAACGAGCTCGATGAGTGGCGCTCCTTAGCCTATGAAAGTAATAAACTTTATAAGGAGCGCACAAAATTTTATCATGATAAAAAAATTAAGCACCCTAAAGATTTCAAACCGGGAGACCAAGTTCTCCTCTATAATTCACGCCTCCGACTTTTTCCAGGCAAACTCAAGTCCCGATGGTCCGGCCCTTTTATTGTAAAAGAGGTATGGCCATATGGGACAGTGCTTATCTCGCACCCGGAACAAGGAGAATTTAAAGTGAATGGGCAACGGTTGAAGATATTCCTCGCCGGCGATACTACTAATGAGTACCGGGAGGAAATTAACCTCCCGAACCCATAAACGAGTGCCCCGCTTTGGTCGAGCTCAACGACAATAAACAAAGCGCTTGTGGGAGGCACCCCATGCTTATCGTTTTTTTCTTATTTAATTTTATTTAAATTTTTGCAGGATTGAAGGACATCTTATTCGGCGTGAAGATCGACGGAGTTGAGCGTCAAGTCTACGCGTTTCTTCAAGTCGGTAACTTTTGTTTTATTATTGTTTAGTTGAATCTTAAATATATATATATATATATATATATATATATATATATATATATATATATAAACAAAAATCAAAAGAAAAAAGAATTTTTTTTTCTGCTCATACACGCCTCTGTCACGGGAGTGACCTACGGGCCACGGGCGTGACCGAGCCGTCTTGAGTTCGTCACGCGAAACCCGAGAGTGGTTTCGTCGAGCGCAGCGTTCCGTTCGTCTTTCGATACTATCACGGGCGTGACCATCATTGGTCACGGGCGTGGCTAGCCCGAAATTTCGTTCGACGAAGTGAAGTTGGAAAACTTCTCTTCCTGCCCAGTCATGGCCGTGACAGTTAGTGTCACGCCCGTGAAACTAACTAGTCACGGTCATGACTAGCCCGAAAAATTTAAAAAAAAAAGAAAAAAAACGGAAAAAAAAATTTATTCTCGTTTCAGATACACGCCCCAGGGTCACGGGCGTGGCCCTGGGCCGTGTCATCGAATCCGAGGCGTGACCCCGGGTCAACGCCTCGGATTCCTTTACGTTAATTTTTTATAAGACACGCCCCTGGTCACGGGCGTGATCGGGGGCGTGGCCTTGGAATCCAATGCCAGCGCATTGGATTCCTGCGCCGAGCACGCCTTACACGCCCAGAGTCACGGGCGTGACTTTGGGGCGTGACCAGCGAATCCGAGGCTGGCAGCCTCGGATTCCTTTTCCTTTTTGTCCCGTGCTTGTCACGCCCCATGTCACGGGCATGACAGGGGGGGGCGTGACCAACCCGAAAACCCTATAAATAGGGATTTCCCCCTCTTCTTCCTCCACACCATCCACCCTTCTCTTCTCCCTTTGCTAACCTGAATCCTTCTTTTTTCTCCCTTCTTCCAAAATGCCTTGCCACCACCCTCGCTCCACCGCTTCCTCCTCCGAGCACCCCGCGGATCCCGCAGCAGCGGAAGCCATGCTCCTTTTTCAAAACCAAACCCAGCAGGAGCACAGCGAGAGCCTACGTGCCAAACCCCTTGGCGTGTTCCGCATTTTAGATTGGGCGATCCTCGCCACATTTGGAGCTGCGGATTTGGTGCGGGGATTTATGTCCACCCCTGGATGGAGTTCCCTCTTCTCTATTTCCGAGCATGCCTTTCTTGAACTCACCGTTGAGTTCTTGGCTTCATTCAAGTTCCGCTGGGCGGCCAATGACGACTTCATCATCTTTCGCCTAGGTGGGATGGTGCATCAGCTCACCATCCGCCAGCTCAATGTCATCATGGGCTTCTGCTCGGAGGCTTTTTCCCAATCTCCCGCCTATCTCGATTTAATTACTGATTTCCCGACCGATTTCAACCTTCTCGCCTTTTGGACAGAAATCAGTAGTGACACCGCCCCCTACACCCCAAAGAATTCCAAAGGCAGCCAACTCATTTCTCCCGCCTTACGTATTCTCCACAACCTCCTTACCTTCACTATTTCTGGTCGCGGCGATAGCCACGGGGTGGTGACTCGGGCAGACTTACTATATTTATATAGTATGTTTTACCGGGTCCCCCTCAACCTTGGTTATCTGCTCGAAATTTTCTTTCGGCACCAGGCCGAAAATGCGAGGTTGGGAGCAGTGCACGGCGGGAACTTCATCACTTTCCTCGCGAAGCAGCTCGGCATTTGGGATGCTCTTCCACGCCTCAGCTGTGTCCAGACGCCACAAGTCATCCAGTTCCAGACCCTTCAGGCCCTCGGCCTAGCGCAGCGACGTGATGGAGAGTTTGAGGCTATTCCCCCCGCAGTCGGTGGTGGAGATCTTGGCCTTGATTACGGTGCCGGTCCCAGCGGCACTATTCCCTCTCCCCAGATTCCTCCACCACCGCAGGACCCTTCTTCCGAGCCCGCCCCTCAGAGCTATTGGGATCGTCAGTTTGCGTCTCTTCACACACGCTTAGATACGATGCAGGCCGATTTTGACGCTCGATTTGTGAGTTTTGACAGTCGATTTACCACGCTAGCGACAAATCAAGTCTCCTCCATGGCACGTATTGAGCGTGAGTTTTCCGACCTCCGGACGCACTATCAGGAGCCGCGGCAGCATAGCGATGAGGATTAGCCTGCTTTCTTTTTTCTTTGGGATTGTAGACCACCCTATTGTATCTTTTCTTTTTATCATTTTCTTTTCCTTTGTCATGTATCTTTTCTTTTTCGTAAAATAAAAAAATATGTTTTGCTTCAGCTTTCTCTTCCAGGTACTTTTTGGTGCTGCATGACCCGCTTCAGGGAAGTCTCCTATCTTTTCTCTTTATTTATTTATTTTTCATTGGGGACAATGTCTTGTTTAAGTATGGGGGGATATTTCTCAAGCAAAATATACAAAAAAAAAGGATTTTATTTCTTTGGTGCAATTTTGTTTTTGCTTACTTTACAAAAATACAAAAAAAAATACAAAAAAAAAAGAATTACTTTCAATATTAGGGAGATCTTTATTTCTCTATTTACTCACATGCGAAATTCTAGGTATTCAACTTTTACATAAGTTTAGAAACTTTTTGATGCTTTAATTGAATTTTGAATTTTGTAGTAGAAATGTTGGCCATGCTGTGTTTCTAGTTAAGTGCACATGTTAGTAGAATTTGAGTAGAATTAAATATTCAGCATACAATTAGATTTTTCTTTTTCTGTGTAACAGTCCAAAGTTCAGAAACAGGCATTTTGTGTGACACGGCCTGGGACACGGGCGTGTCCCAGGGCGTGTCAGGTGACACGGCCTGCGACACGGGCGTGTCGCAGGGCGTGTCGAGGTTGTGTCGACGATTGGGCTTTGTCTCGACGATTTTTCTCTCGACGATGCGTTGAGAGGGAGGCACACAGCCCAGGACACGGGCGTGTCCAAGGCCGTGTCGCATGCTCGACGATTTTTACTCGACGATCGTCGAGTGTCGAGAAGTGAGTGTCGAGAGTTGAACATGGCCTGTGACACGGGCGTGTCATAGGGCGTGTCAAATCAGGCAACGAACTCAGCCCGCCGAAGGATTTCGACAGGGCGTGTCTTTGTGCCGTGTCTGGGCACACGGCCTGGGACACGGGCGTGTCATAGGCCGTGTGAAGTCTCGGGATGATTTGGGATTTTTTTTCCCCAGGTACACGGCCACAGACACGGGCGTGTCTGAAGGCGTGTTGGTGACACGGCCCATGACACGGGCGTGTCCAGTGGGCGTGTCACTGGTTTGGATAAGTCGGTTGACCACCGCTTGAGGCACACGGCCTGGCACACGGCCGTGTGCGAGGCCGTGTCGGGTCAAAATATGTGTTTTTGGCAGAATCATGGCCGTCCATTCCTTCAGTCTGGATCCAACGGCTGAAGCTTCTTCTTCTTTTTCCTTAAGGGCCGAAATCAGAGAATGATTTCTCACTTTGCTTTGGCCTTCATCTTTCTTCAAGAGAGAGAAAGGGAGAGAAAAAGGAGGAGGAAGAAGAAAGGGGGCTGCTGCTGGTGGTGCTACGGTTTACCGACGAGAGATCCGAAGCCAGCGTTGCGGAGGAAACGCTCTTGCGAGTCTTGCAAGCTAGCTTGGAGGCCATGGCACCGAAGCGATCGTCAAGGGTAACGACTTTTCTTCCTAGCCATGTGAAGGCTTCCGTTTTGGCATATCTTTTGATTCCCCCACCAAGAGGTGGCTGCTTTTGGGAGTCGTTTGGGTGATTCTTGAAATCCCCTTTGTTGTGCATATAGATCCGGAAATGGAGTACGGAATAGGCATGCTGTGTGAAGCCCATCTGGACAGGTTGGTCTGTATTGGTGATGTTGCATACGAACCGGAGAAGACTCCGTGATAAACGTGTAGTGTACGGAGTCTACAGGTTATACCTGCGAAAAGGAGTAGCAGGAAGTACTGGGGTGGTAGCCTAGGAAAATAGCCATGTGATGTTTTGGGTCCAACCTGTGAATGAGGCACAGGAAGTACTGGTGGGACCAGGAAAGGCCCTTTTTGTGATGCTTGATGTCATAGGGTGTCCACCTGTGGAGCGAGTCACAGGAAGTACTGGTGTGCCCAGGAAAGACCCCTGACATTTGTAATTTGCGGTGTCCACCTGTGACGGGAGTCACAGGAAGTACTGGTGTGCCCAGGAAAGACCCACTGTTGCTGTGAGGAAATGGGTATAGTGACATACCCAGGCTTGAATGCCAGAACAGGATTGGTGAGACCGACCCGCGCCTTTGATATAGCCATGAGTACGCTGTACGCGGAAAAGGCAAGGCGATTTGAGCAACGGGGGGGGGGGGGGGGGGGGGGGTGGAGGATCCGACCTGCGCTATGTCCGTCTGACGTGAGACCAAAAAGTGCGGTCTGTTGGAGCGCATAGCAAGAGTCTTCAGCCTGCGCGCCATGACACAACGGGGGGCTACGGGCCATCCCGGTGTCCGAAGACTAACTCCGGCTGCACGCCATGGAGTAAATGCTCAAGAGAGTTACCGTTGGGTTGTAACCTGAACGGTGGTGGGCAAGAGGTTGCCAGAACACCAAGAATGTGCCCTGAGTGCACGGACCGTTGGGCCGGGCGGCGAACGGTTGTGATGGCTTGTGTGCGTGAAAGCACCTTTTGATGATATAGCTTGCCATACTTGTGATATGATATGCCTGCAGGGAAAAATACCGCTGCCCCGAGAGAAGGGGTAGGGTCGTTATAATTTGGTCAGCTGAACGCTGACCGTTGCTTTTGTTTGCCACCGATGGGTGGATTGTCCTTGCACAGGTGCTGGAGAGCCGAGCGGGACGCACAGAGGTTGATGCTCCTGCTGGTGCTGCTGCTGCTGCTATTAGCCCTCGAAGGCTAAGTGTGTTCTTTTGTGTGTTTTCTTTTCTTGTGGCCGGCCTGCGCGCCAATCTGTTTAGGCCACTGTTTGAAAGCCATGTAAGGCCATCAGGCCAACTCTTTTGACATGTTGTAAGACATTCCTATATGTATATAAAATGTGGAGTTTTATGTTTGGACGTTCATGAGGAGTTCAAGTAGTTTAGGCTTCCGCTAGAATGCTTGTGATAGGTGCGATGCGCTACTCTGGTATCATCCTGTACCTTCACCGACTGTTTTGTGGTATATCCTGTGGGGCCCCGGCCGGACCTTCTCGAATATATCATATGAACGGATGGGGTTGTTACATTTTTGGTATCGGTTGTCTTGGTCTTTCCCTCTCGAAGTCGTGGTCGACTTCTTTTGTGGGGTGGCGAGCACGTGTTTGTGCACACCAAAGTCTACGAATGAACTCCTGAATGTCCATGATAGGAATGCATTTTTGTATGTTTGAGGAACCTGCGTGTTCCTATTTTGTGTTGTTTGCTTGGGTACGACCGCTAATGTATGTGTCTTGTCCACCTTTAGGTGACACGAAGTGGAGCTGGGCCGTCTGAGCCCCAGCGTTCTGATGAAAGTATGGCACCAGCCGCGGTGCCTACACCTCCACCGTCTGCAGAACAGGTTCGTTTAGTTGCGGAGGCCTTATTTACCATGATCCAAGGTCAGCCACTTAGGCAGGAACAAGAGGCTGTGAGGCCAGAACAGGTGGTGGCAAGGCCTGAACCTGTCGTGGGTGTGGCTCCTCGAGCGGTTGAGAAGCAGCTAACACGGTTTATGAGCTTCCATCCGCCTACGTTCTCGGGAGCGGGAACCCCGACGCAGGCTGAAGATTGGTTATCGCGCGTCAAGCGAGTGATGACGGCGAGAGGAACGGCGGAGCATCAGAAAGTTACCTTAGCCACCTTCTTGCTTGAAGGAGAAGCGCGTTTATGGTGGGATGAGATGGAGTTGCATCATTTGGCGGGTCGTTCGTTAACCCAAGTATCGATGGAAGAATTCTCTCGGCTCTTCCTAGCGAAGCACCTTCCTGTGGCGCAACGGATAGCCATGGAAAATGAATTCCAACAGTTGACTCAAGGTGATGGCAGTGTTGACGCGTACCTGCATGAGTTTACTCGCTTAGGGCGGTATGCGGGTTCGATTTTTGCTGATGAGCAGAGGAAGACTAATCGGTTCTATGAAGGACTGAGGGACGAACTGAGGTTCCTTGTGTCCAGTTCTGTGAACCAAGGTTTCCAAGCATTGGTTGACACCGCGACAGCGTTGGAAAAGGATATGAAGAGGGTGCAAGGGAAGAGAGCTTTGGCTGTGTCGCAACCGGAGTGGAAGGCGCCCCGATCGGGAAAATCATTTTATAAGAAGAGATGGGGTAAGAAGTCCAAGCCTAGTGGACAAGCTCCTTCCTCAGTTGCAACGGGAACAACATCAGGGGCAACCTCCAAGCCCGAAACTCGTACCTGCTTCAATTGTGGTAGGATGGGGCATATTGCGCGAGATTGTCGGATACCGCCGAAAAGTGAAAAGAAGGCGGGAGCATCTTATGCGGAAAAAGGCAAGGCGGTGGTGGATTCCTCTGCCTCGCAGGCGCAACCCCGAGTCTACAATCTTGGCCTGCAAGAGGCCATCAAGCAGAGTGACGTGGTCACAGGTATGAGTTTAGTTTCGCATATGCGATTGTTTGTATGCTTTGCTTAGTACGCCTATGTTTGTGGTTTGTGTGTGTGACATGGTTGTCATAGGTTTTGTAATGATTCGGGACACGCTGGCGCGAGCACTGTTTGATACAGGTGCATCGCATTCTTTTCTGTCTCGTGAATTTGTTACGCGGCTTGGGATACCTAGTCGTGCAAAGACAGATAGCGTCAGAGTGGTGTTGCCGAATGGTTGTTGGATGCTTGTGGATCAAGCTTGCGATGTGGCGGTTCAGTTTGGAAGTCGGGATTTTTGTTTAACCGCATTTGTTTTGCCAATATCGGAATTCGATGTGATTTTTGGGATGGATTGGCTTGCGGAGCAGCATGCTATGATTGATTGCCAGTCCAAAGAAATCACGTTGGGCCAGAATACCGAACAGGAGACCAAGTTCGCGGGTATGCGAGGAGTAGGCGGGACGTTGATGTCTGCACTCCAGGTAGTCAAAGCTGTTCGGAAGGGTGCGGAGTGTTACTTTGCACTAATTCAGGCTGTTGAGCCTAAGGCCACGTTGTGCGAGGTTCCGATTGTGGCAGAATTTCCAGATGTGTTTCCCACGGATCTCCCTGGGCTACCACCCCAGCGGGAGATTGACTTCACAATTGAGTTGGTGCCAGGTGCGAAACCTGTGGCCCGCTCGCCATATCGCGTTGCGCCTAAAGAGATGGCTAAGTTGAAGGTTCAACTACAAGAAATGCTAGAGCAAGGCTATATCCGCCCAAGTATGTCACCTTGGAGCGCGCCTGTGCTTTTTGTAAAGAAAAAAGATGGTGGGTTACGGTTGTGTATCGATTACCGTGAATTGAATAAGCTGACCGAGAAGAATAAGTATCCTATACCTCGGATTGATGAATTATTTGATCAGCTAGTTGGCTCGACCGTCTATTCGAAGTTGGACCTGAAGTCTGGTTACTACCAGTTAAGAATTCGGGAAGGTGACATTCCCAAAACCGCATTTGGAACGCGTTATGGGCACTATGAGTTCACAGTCATGCCCTTTGGATTGTGCAATGCGCCCTCGGTGTTTATGGATCTGATGCACCGTATTTTTCGTGAGTACCTGGATCTGTTTGTGATCGTGTTCATTGATGACATCCTGGTATACTCGAAGTCCAAAGCTGAGCATGAGATTCATTTGCGATTGGTGTTGAACACGTTGAGGCAAAATCAGCTCTATGCCAAGTTCTCGAAGTGCGAGTTTTGGCTATCGTCAGTGGAATTTTTGGGCCATGTGGTGAGTGGAGCGGGCATTGCAGTGGATCCAGCGAAGATAAAAGCCATACAAGAATGGCCATTATTGTCTTCCGTGGCCGAGGTCAGGAGTTTCCTTGGACTTGCGGGCTACTATAGAAGATTTGTGGAGAACTTCTCGCGGATCGCTTTGCCGCTAACCACACTGACGCGAAAAGATCAGAAGTTCGTTTGGACGCCAGAGTGCGCACGAGATTTTGAAGAGCTGAAGGTTCGATTGACCACGGCGCCGGTGTTGTCGTCGCCATGTGGAACTGATGGATTTGTGATTTATAGTGATGCCTCAGGAAGCGGCTTAGGCTGCGTTCTTCTGCAGAGCGGAAAGGTGATTGCTTATGGCTCACGCCAATTGAAGGTGCACGAGCGAAACTATCCCGTCCATGATTTGGAATTAGCGGCGGTGATTTTTGCACTCAAGCTGTGGCGACACTACCTTTATGGCGTGAAGGTGGAGATCTATACCGATCATAAGAGCCTCAAGTATCTATTGGAGCAGAAAGAGTTGAACATGCGACAACGAAGGTGGTTGGAGTTCCTTGGGGATTACACTTTCGAGATTCATTATACACCCGGGAAGGGAAATGTTGTCGCGGATGCCTTGACTCGGCGAGTTCCGGCTAGAGCAAATTGGTTACAAAGGCATGATAAACGTCTTATCCAGGAGTTGGAAGCATTGGAGATCTATTGTGTTGACAAGAGTTCCACTGCCACTGCATGTTTGAACTGGATCGAGGTGCAATGTGACCTTGCAGACCGAGTTCGACGGGCAACGGAGTTGGATGAAGATCTCTTACGCTATGTGAATGAAGGGCCAGAGGGCAAATTCACCTGGAATGATGGTCTTTTGCGCAAAGAGGGCCGTTTGTGCGTCTCGAATGTGGGGAAGTTGAGGGAAGAACTGATGTATGAAGCATATTATACGAAGTATTCCATTCACCCCGGGAGCACAAAGATGTTCAACGATATGAAGAAGCTTTTCTGGTGGCCAGGGCTTAAGAAAGATGTTGCCCTGTATGTATCCAAATGCCAAACATGTGCCATGGTGAAGGCGGAATGCCAAAAGCCGGGCGGTTATTTGAAGTCACTGCCGATCCCAGTGTGGAAATTTGATGATATTTCCATGGATTTTGTGCATGGATTGCCAAGATCGCAGCGAGGAAATGATTCCATTTGGGTGATAGTTGACCAGCTAACAAAAGTAGCACATTTTCTCCCGAACAGGCGGGATGATTCGGTTGAAAGTTTGGCAAAGTTATATGTTGATCAGATTGTGCGGCTTCACGGTGTTCCTCGGAGCATCGTAAGTGATCGAGATGGGCGATTCACGTCAAATGATTGGAGGCTAGTTCACCGACTGTTGGGCACGAAATTGACTTTCAGTACGGCCTTTCATCCCCAAACGGATGGCCAGACGTAACGTACCAACAGAACAATGGAGGACATGCTCCGAATGTGCGCCCTTGACTTCGGAAAGAGATGGGAAGATCATCTCTATATGGTCGAGTTTGCGTATAATAACAGCTACCAGGCAAGCATTGGGATGGCACCATATGAAGCCCTATATGGAAGGAAGTGTCGTACTCCCTTGGCTTGGGTAGAAGCAGGTGAAGCCCGGGTTGTTAAACCAAATGAGGTGGATGAAGCAAACTCAACCATTCAGACCATTCGAGAGAGATTGCTGATTGCTCAAGATCGACAAGCGAAGTACTACAACGCCAAGCACCGGAATGTTGAATTTGCGGTTGGCGATTGGGTCTACTTGAAGATCAAGCCATTCAAAGGTGTCTCCAGGATTCGACGATTGAAAAAGTTGAGTCCAAGATATTTAGGACCTTTTGAAGTGGTTGAGCGAATTGGCGAAGCGGCTTATCGGTTAGCTCTGTCGGCGGACTTGGGTGGGTTACATGATGTCTTTCACATCTCGGTGCTTCGGAAGGCCGTGAAAGATCCAGCTCAAGTGATCGCGGATGATCGGGTGCCGGTGGAGTATGGGCTAACAACGAGAGTTAGACCCATTCAGATCGAAGATCGAGCTGAGAAACAGTTGCGGAACAAGACGGTCGGTATGGTAAAAGTCCGATAGGACAACTGCAGCCGTGAAGAGCTGACATGGGAGCGCGAACAAACCATGCGAACAGAGTTCCCTGAGTTGTTTCTGTAATTTGTAGCGAGAATATTGTAACATAAACGTATAAATATATATAGATATATGTTGTTACATTTTTCTTGCTACTTTCTGCTACTTTCCTATCTCTGAATTTCGAGGACGAAATTTCTTGTAGGAGGGGAGGATTGTAACAGCCCAAAGTTCAGAAACAGGCATTTTGTGTGACACGGCCTGGGACACGGGCGTGTCCCAGGGCGTGTCAGGTGACACAGCCTGCGACACGGGCGTGTCGCAGGGCGTGTCGAGGTTGTGTCGACGATTGGGCTTTGTCTCGACGATTTTTCTCTCGACGATGCGTCGAGAGGGAGGCACACGGCCCAGGACACGGGCGTGTCCAAGGCCGTGTCGCATGCTCGACGATTTTTACTCGACGATCGTCGAGTGTCGAGAAGTGAGTGTCGAGAGTTGAACACGGCCTGTGACACGGGCGTGTCATAGGGCGTGTCAAATCAGGCGACGAACTCAGCCCGCCGAAGGATTTCGACAGGGCGTGTCTTTGTGCCGTGTCTGGGCACACGGCCTGGGACACGGGCGTGTCACAGGCTGTGTGAAGTCTCGGGATGATTTGGGATTTTTTTTCCCCAGGTACACGGCCACAGACACGGGCGTGTCTGAAGACGTGTTGGTGACACGGCCCATGACACGGGCGTGTCCAGTGGGCGTGTCACTGGTTTGGATAAGTCGGTTGACCACCGCTTGAGGCACACGGCCTGGCACACGGCCGTGTTCGAGGCCGTGTCGGGTCAAAATATGTGTTTTTGGCAGAATCGTGGCCGTCCATTCCTTCAGTCTGGATCCAAGGGCTGAAGCTTCTTCTTCTTTTTCCTTAAGGGCCGAAATCAGAGAATGATTTCTCACTTTGCTTTGGCCTTCATCTTTCTTCAAGAGAGAGAAAGAGAGAGAAAAAGGAGGAGGAAGAAGAAAGGGGGCTGCTGCTGGTGGTGCTGCGGTTTACCGACGAGAGATCCGAAGCCAGCGTTGCGGAGGAAACGCTCTTGCGAGTCTTGCAAGCTATCTTGGAGGCTATGGCACCGAAGCGATCGTCAAGGGTAACGACTTTTCTTCCTAGCCATGTGAAGGTTTCCGTTTTGGCATATCTTTTGATTCCCCCACCAAGAGGTGGCTGCTTTTGGGAGTCGTTTGGGTGATTCTTGAAATCCCCTTTGTTGTGCATATAGATCCGGAAATGGAGTACGGAATAGGCATGCTGTGTGAAGCCCATCTGGACAGGTTGGTCTGGATTGGTGATGTTGCATACGAACTGGAGAAGACTCCGTGATAAACGTGTAGTGTACGGAGTCTACGGGTTATACCTGCGAAAAGGAGTAGCAGGAAGTACTAGGGTGGTAGCCCAGGAAAATAGCCATGTGATGTTTTGGGTCCAACCTGTGAATGAGGCACAGGAAGTACTGGTGGGACCAGGAAAGGCCCTTTTTGTGATGCTTGATGTCATAGGGTGTCCACCTGTGGAGCGAGTCACAGGAAGTACTGGTGTGCCCAGGAAAGACCCCTGACATTTGTAATTTGTGGTGTCCACCTGTGACGGGAGTCACAGGAAGTACTGGTGTGCCCAGGAAAGACCCGCAGTTGCTGTGAGGAAATGGGTATAGTGACATACCCAGGCTTGAATGCCAGAACAGGATTGGTGAGACCGACACGCTCCTTTGATATAGCCATGAGTACGCTGTACGCGGAAAAGGCAAGGCGATTTGAGCAACGGGGGGGTGGAGGATCCGACCTGCGCTATGTCCGTCTGACGTGAGACCAAAAAGTGCGGTCTGTTGGAGCGCATAGCAAGAGTCTTCGGCCTGCGCGCCATGACACAATGGGGGGATACGGGCCATCCCGGTGTCCGAAGACTAACTCCGGCTGCATGCCATGGAGTAAATGCTCAAGAGAGTTACCGTTGGGTTGTAACCTGAACGGTGGTGGGCAAGAGGTTGCCAGAACACCAAGAATGTGCCCTGAGTGCACGGACCGTTGGGCCGGGCGGCGAACGGTTGTGATGGCTTGTGTGCGTGAAAGCACCTTTTGATGATATAGCTTGCCATACTTGTGATATGATATGCATGCAGGGAAAAATACCGCTGCCCCAAGAGAAGGGGTAGGGTCGTTATAATTTGGTCAGCTGAACGCTGACCGTTGCTTTTGTTTGCCACCGGTGGGTGGATTGTCCTTGCACAGGTGCTGGAGAGCCGAGCGGGACGCACAGAGGTTGATGCTCCTGCTGGTGCTGCTGCTGCTGCTATTAGCACTCGAAGGCTAAGTGTGTTCTTTTGTGTGTTTTCTTTTCTTGTGGCCGGCCTGCGCGCCAATCTGTTTAGGCCACTGTTTGAAAGCCATGTAAGGCCATCAGGCCAACTCTTTTGACATGTTGTAAGACATTCCTATATGTATATAAAATATGGAGTTTTATGTTTGGACATTCATGAGGAGTTCAAGTAGTTTAGGCTTTCGCTAGAATGCTTGTGATAGGTGTGATGCGCTACTCTGGTATCATCCTGTACCTTCACCGACTATTTTGTGGTATATCCTGTGGGGCCCCGGCCGGACCTTCTAGAATATATCATATGAACGGATGGGGTTGTTACATTCTGAATGCGTAGAAATAGTTTATTTTACTTCTACTTGGAAACCGGTAAAATCTAAAAATAGTTTAGGAGAGTGTGTAGAAGTTTACTAGAGAGATATTTCGCGGATCAAGAAAAAGGTATTCTTTCTCGATATCTAGAACTTGCCCTCTAGCTATTCTCAAAACTTTGCATAGGTTAAACTCATTAGCATGAAAAGGATTTAGGCATTTCTTTTTGGCTAGTTTGAGCCTTTGCACCCATACCTAACGTTTTACCCTTGCTAAACCAATTTGAGCCTATACCCTTCCTTTTGTTATTGCTCCACCAACACTTTACCAAAGCCTAAAAAGCATCCTAATTACACACCTAAAACCGAGCTTGAAATTATACATAAAACCAGTTTATGTGTGATTAGGAGCCATTTTATTTTGGTGGCTTTTGAAAATATACAAGAGTTGTTCTATTTTTCACTTCTCCTCTAAAAAAACAAAAAACAAATAAAAAAAACAAAAAAAGGGATAAAAAAAAAACAAAAAACAAAAAAAGGAGGAAGTTGAAAAAATATTCAACATATTGAAAAAAAAACAAAGGAATTGGCAGAGTTTTTCAATTTATTTCTTTTGTGCAAACTCTCTTTAGGTTTTGCTGTGTCTACCCATCGCATTTATCTTTGTTTTTCCAAACCAAAAACCTAAGCCTACATTTCAACCTACTTAAGTCCTACTGATTTGTGCTTATAAGTTAACCTAGTGCAGTGGCGAGAGTGTGAAAGGGCAAGCCTATGGCCATCGACATTGATGGATTTCTTTGGAGGGTATCCCAATCTTCGATTTGTGCAATGTTATCTTAGCAAACACGCTACTTTCTCCCTAAACATGATTCGAAGATTTATCGTGTTTCCATCTTTGATGTAAAAATAATAAGTAGAAACACATTTTAGAAAATTAAAAAACTAATTTGTATGCTGAGTAGGTTCTTCTACAATAATTACTACAAGCATAGGCATAAGACTTCGCATTCTACTTCTTATATTCAATTTTCGTTTTTAGCGTTAAAATTTTTCTACTCTCCATGTGAAGTTGTTTGCTCGGGACGAGCAAACGAGTAAGTATGGGGGTATTTGATAACTCTAAATTTGTCCATGTTTTTATATTATTTTTATTCAATAATTAATTAGTTTATAATTATATTTTGTAATTTTATTATTGAATTTTTCTAATTTCTTATTTCAGGGCAATCTGGGCTGCAAATTTCAATTTGGAGTCTATATGGTTGACCAGGAGACAAAACTGGACAAAAGAAGGGAAATTTCAAATGTTCACGCCAAAGTCACGGGCGTGACCGACATGGTCACGGGCGTGACATCCTGGCGAGAACCCGGCGCGTGTAAGGAGCTATCTGCCACGTCAATTAAAAGTACACGCCCTAAGGTCACGGGCGTGACCATCATCACACGGGCGTGTACTCCAGGCTTGACATCCAGTGCTTTGCCCTGACGTGCAGTTAACGGCAGTTTTTACTTGCAACAAGTCACGGGCGTGACACATTTGGCACGGGCGTGACGCACCCCGTGACAGCCCGGCGTGCCGACTTAATGCTGCAGTTTCAGGCGCTGGGAGTTTTCTCAAGACACGCCCAAAGTCACGGGCGTGACCAGGGGCGTGACCCCTCCAACAACGGCCGGAGTTATTCTTGTCGTTTCTGCTTCCCGCCGTTTTTCTACAACCGTCAAGACACGCCCTAGGTCACGGGCGTGACCTAGGGGCATGACCCGCCAATTAACGACTTTTGGCGGTTTCGCGCCAACGTTCAGAGGACTTGAAGACGACGGTTCCGAGACCGACACGCCCTAGGTCACGGGGGTGACCTAGGGGCGTGACCACCCAGCAACTTTTTCTATAAATTCCAGACAGCTTCAGATGCTGAGCAGGAGATTTTTGGGAGCTTAGTTCTGTTTTATTTACTGTTTTTCCTGCATTCTAATTTCATTTTGTACCTTTACTTTCAAGTCTTTTCTTTGATCATGTCTTTCTGTATGCTTTCATGTAATTCTCTCATCATGATGAGTAGCTAATTTCCCAATTAGCACTTGATCATGATGAACTTTGGAATGGAATAAAATTCTTATTTTTGTCTCAATTTAACAAGCATTCTATTTTCTAAACTTTGATTTATCTTTGATTTAAATTTTCTTCGAATTCATAAGTTGCAAATTATGTTTATTCGAGCTTAGATTCGTATCCTAGATTTACCGAGAGGTTCTGGATAGGAGTAGATCACTCAAGGATAAAGAGAATTTCTTGCACCCCTCGAGAGAGGAACGCAAAATTCTTCCGCCTTGGAGTCAACTCCATTAGTGAGGTTCACCGCCTAAATCAAGCTTAGGTCTTTCGACTGGCCGAGAGGTCTTAATCGATCTACCTAAGGTTAGTCGAGTGCGTATTCTCGAGAGAGGCACTTCGTAGCTTTGGAACCTCCGCGGTCAAAGTTAATAATTTAGATGCTTGTGCTCTTTAATTTCGTGGATTTTATTCTAGCCCAAAGGGATTCCAGATCAAGTGCTAGCCTTTTATTCATCGAATTTCTCCTCTTAATTTAACGTTTGTTTTCGTTTTCGCAAAAACCAATTTTCCGATCGATAAAATAATAGTTCGTCCTTGTGAGTACAAATACTCAACGGTCCCCGAGTTTAAATACGATATTTCCTATACTAAGTTTCGATAGTTGCACTTTCCTAGTTGAGAGTTTAGTTTGGATATTTTTCAAAACTTATAAAATTTACATCATTTCTCTTTGTCCGATCTGATGGTAACAGCTATACTTTCATGTTCTTTAAAATTTTCTGCGCTTATTCTTCCAAATCATTGTTATGATTAATCGTTTCAGCGATCCTTTGTTGTTGTAAAGTTTTGTCTTGGAAAGCCCGATCTTGTCTGGTTTTGGTTAATTATTCCTGGTGCGTCTTAGTGATGTCAATGCATGTCTTGGCTTTCGTTATTAAATGCGTTAAGTTAGAATTTATCTAGGACTGTAAATAGCTCCTAGAGGTTGATCAACCTTGTCTTGTATATAGTAATGTCAAGTCGAGTCTGACGAGCCAAATCTCGAGATATTTGTGTTGTGGTTTCTTTGGGTTTCTTGATTGCGGGAGTTAGTGGATGATTCCACCTCCGCAATGTTTGTTTCCTTCATTAGTGCCCTGTGGAAGTCTACCTGGTTTCTGGATGTCTGCGGTGTATGGTGGAGAGTATGAGACTCCCTCGCAGTTAGACGGATTTTATATCCGTGTTTTTGGGTAGTGTGTCCAAGAGTGACCACCTCGCCTATCATTTTGGATAGTTTGTCCAAGAGTCACCACCTCGCCCGTGTTTTTGGGTAGTGTGTCCAAGAGTGACCACCTCGCCTGTGTTTTTGGGTAGAGTCGACCACAGGTGCCTAATAAAGGTTTTGTTTTTCCCTCTTGCGAATTATTCATGTAGTCACCTTATAGCCTCGTGCGTCTGGTGCACTCTAGTTGAACGTGATGATTCACGTAAGTACTCTTTTACTGCGGATGCTTGTTTTCTTTTTCGTACTTTACTTCAGTGCTTTTGGTCTTGGGTTGGTACCCCTGTTGACCGTTGTTTATTTTGGCTTATTATTTTTCCTGCCACCATTTGTACCTTCTTGTTGAGGTGTTCTGTCTTTGGAATTCCTCAGGTTCAGATCAATAGCAGTTAGCAGTGCTGATTTTGGAGTTTTCTGGGCAGCAGTGTTGGCTGTGGTTGTTGTCTCATCATAGCGAGGTAGTTTGTTGTTTGTTTAGTTTTTCTAGTTCAGACATACTTTTGTTCGTGGGTTCTTGTCAGTTTGTTGGCGCCCACTGAATTGTTAGTTGTTTGATACTTGCTAGCTGCTCATTTTTTTAAAGGTGGATGTGGATTACTTGTTCTCTGGGATGATTTATGCTAATATGCATGTTAGGCATTTTCAACTATAAAATCTACTACTATTACTTCATGCATTGCATATTTTAAAACTCTAACTTGTTATTTTTAGCAACCGTAAAAGCTATCTTTCCTACTATAATAAATTTAGAGTCTTGCATAGCATGAGTTGTCCTTTAGCGACATTTTTACTCATGTAGGATGTTTGAGTTAATCTAATCAAGTATTTTTCCCCAACGTATAATATATTTTGATTCATGGACTAGATGAGCCACTAAGCCGAGGGATATGGCTAACTACTGCACTTAACTGATTTTCCTTAAAATAACTTAAAAAAACCTTTCTTCATGATTAGTTTGGTGTCTTCCTGTGCGTCCGTAGTTATCCCCTGCTGACGTGGCATCATGACGCGCATTTTCCCTTACTCTGGTAAGCTTTTTATATGCGGTGAAAATGCGGGTTGTGACCATTGGTATCAGAGGGAGGTTGCTTGACAATTTGTCGGGCAACCTTTCCTTGTTGGTATTAGGTGTTTAGCATCATATCATACACACACTGATATGTCATCAGCACATCTTGGATGAAGCACGAACACTACACTCATAGCATAACATGAAGTATACATGGCATATTATGTAGTATAGGATGCATAATATGTGTCTGTATATGGATCCACCATAGGGGCAACATGTGAGGGTAATGTAGTATGGGATGCATAACCTCACCACATGAATGCGACTAGCACGTTTCTTTTTCGTTGCATGAGAATGTCATGTAGTATGGCATGCAAAACATTTTCATGCATACGCCGCTCATAACATGCATTAGGGCCTTTTTATAATGCATAGCATAATCATGCATAGCATAACATTGCATAAGCACAACGTGCCAAGCTAAAGATTTGCGGGATGACATATGTACACACATGGTTTTAAATCGGAAAAAAAAAAGAATAAAGAATACATGCATTCATGTCATAGGCACAAGAGTCAATAGGATGAGAGGATATCATCCTAAGTAGGACATAACATCATTATAAAATCCCAGAGCAAGTTGCAGTGCAAGCAAGTGTCTTTTAAGTATGGTCTGAACTAGTCGTGTGGCTTTGTTGTAAGCTAGGATTTTGATGAGTTGTTCGTTTGCTTTTTTTAGAAATGTCGCCAAAGCGTCCCGCGACGAGGTCGACTCCCCAGTCCGAGGGTGATTCATCAGGTGCGCAAAGTGACGCTATTATCGAGAGTCTGTGTCAGAGTAATGAGGCTCTATCGAGACAATTAGTAGCGACGGAATCGCAAATTGAGTCTCTGTTGTCTGCCGCTCCCGCGTAGCAACCTTTAGTGCAAGAGCCCGCTGTGGGCCAGGCCGTGCCCAATACCCCTGCTCCTCTTGTGCCCCCGATGGCGATACCATCAGAAATGAATTTCATAACGTACGTCTAGTGGTTGGGACCTCCCACCTTCGACGGGAGTGCTGACTTTATGATTATAGATGATTGGATCATCTCCATCGAGGAGATGTTTTCATATTTCGAAATTCTAGAAGACCAGAAGGTGATGATTGCAGCCTATCAGTTGAAAGGTCTGGCAAAGAGTTGGTGGATTCGGGAAAGAGAGGGTCTGAAGGAAGGCTATTCTTGGGAATCTTTTAAGGAGATGCTGTTGAAGAAGTTTCTGCACTCGGTCGAGCAAGAACGCCTGATGAATAACTTCCTGCATCTAAAGCATAGACAGCTCACCGTGAGTCAGTATGAGATTCAGTTTAGCAAACTGAGCAGGTTTGCTCCTGATTTGGTAGCTTCTGAGGAGGGTTGAGTGAAATGTTTCTTGGGAGGATTAAGAAGCGATGTCCAGCAGTTGGCATGCGCTTACCAAGCTGAAAGTTATGCTGAAGCAGTGGAAGCCGCTTTAAAAGTGGAGGCGATTGAAAATGTCAAGAACCGCGGTGCTGCGACAAGGAAGGAGAAAAAAAAGGCATTGAGGATGGTAGCTCCAGGGCATCTGGCCCTTCTTCGAAGAAGAAAAGTAAGGAAGTGAGTAGCTTATGTGGTCGTCCTGTCCACCCCTATGAAAGGTGTTTCAAGAGGACTGCCACTATGAAGCAGTAGCAGGTGCATGTCATCCAAGGTGCACCCAAGGGAGAGCTTGTGTGCTCGTTCTGTTCAAGGAATGGTCATGATGTGACTCGCCACTGGATGAAAGAAAGGGTTTGCTTCTAGTGTGGGCAGAAGGGACACCGGAAGTCTTCGTGTCCCCAGGCTCAGTCCCAACTGCATCATGCCCCACTTTGAGCACTGCCACCGCCACCAAACCTAGATAAAGGAAAAGGAACGCTGAACGTGATGACCAGCGAGGAAGCCCAAACCTCTACGCAAGTGATATCAGGTTAGCCTCAATTTAATATATCCTTATTAATTATCATTGTTTCCCTAGTCTTCGTTCGTTTAGTTATGTATGTTACGGTTTTAGGGGAGTTTAAGGTTCGGAATAGGTGGGCTCGCGTTCTTTTCGATTCGGGTGGCACCCATTCCTTTGTGTCCCGGAGATTTGTTGATAAACATCACCTAAGTGTGGACCATTTGGGAGGCTCTTTCAATGTCAAGCTCCCTTCCGGTGATTCTGTGATATCTAACCAAGGAGTTCTGAGATGCACTATTTATCTTCGCAATATTCTGGCCTTTGCGAATCTGATGATTTTGGATCTGTCTGATTTTGACGTGATTTTGGGCATGGAGTGGCTGTCCAAGTATGATACGGTCATCCAGTGCAAGGCTAAGCGATTGGATTTCAGGATGGAAGACGGTCAACCTATGAGTGTCTATGGATTTCAGGACAGAGTTTCCCATGTCATTTCTACGGTACGTGCTTGTCGTGCAATAGAGTCTGGTTGTGAGGCGTTTTTGGTTTCTATTTCTTCTCTGGAAACAGCTTTTGTTACACCACGTCTGGAGGATGTCTCGGTGGTGCAAGAGTTTCCAGATGTTTTTTCTAATAGTCTTCCAGGACTTCCTCCTAAAAGGGAGATAGAGTTTGTGATAGACCTCGAGCCAGGTACTCGTACTATTGCTAAAGCACCGTACTGTATGGCTCCGCGTGAGTTGGACGAGTTGCGTAATCAGCTCGATGAGTTGCTGAGGTGTGGTTTTATTAGACCAAGTACTTCTCCATGGGGTGCTCCTGTTTTGTTTGCAAGAAGAAAGATGGATTGATGAGACTTTGCATTGATTTTAGGGAATTGAACAAGGTAACCATTAAGAATAGATATCCCCTGTGAAGGATTGATGATTTGTTCGACCAATTGGGTGGTAGCTCAGTATTTTCAAAGATCGATCTTCGTTCTGGCTACCCCCAGTTGAGGATTCGTGAGACAGATATTCCCCGAACCGCTTTCCGTTCTCGGCATGGACATTATGAGTTTATGGTGATGTCTTTTGGTTTAACCAATGCACCCTCTGCTTTCATGGATTTGATGAACAAGGTGTTTAAGGATTTCTTGGACCGATTTGTTATTGTATTCATAGATGATGTCTTGGTGTATTCCCGCAATGTTGAGGAGCATACTCAGCATTTGCGTCAGGTTTTGTCAACCATAAGGGAGCATAAGTTTTATGCGAAGTTGAGAAAGTGTGAGTTCTGGCTACCTCATGTGTCCTTTCTGGGTCATGTTGTAAGCAAGGACGGTATTTCTGTAGACCCGACCAAGATTTCTGCTGTGATGGAATGGGAGAGACCTTCTACACCTAAGGAGATTAGGAGTTTCTTAGGCCTGGCTGGCTATTATAGAAGATTTGTGGAGTGGTTTTCGGTGTTATATGCTCCTCTAACTAGACTTACTCAGAAGAATACTGCTTTCATTTGGAGTGATAAGTGTGAAGAGGCTTTCCAAGAGCTGAAGAAGAGATTATGTACTGCTCCAATTTTAACCTTACCTACTGAGGGAGTTGAGTATGCTGTGTATGTTGATGCATCACACATCGGACTTGGTTATGTTTTAATGCAAGATGGTAAGGTGATCGTGTATGGATCGAGGCAACTAAAGACTCATGAGAGAAACTATCCTATGCATGATTTGGAGTTTGCTGCCGTAATTTATGCGCTGAAGCTTTGGAGACACTTATTGTATGGCGCGTTGTGAAAGATCTATACGGACCATAAGAGTTTGAAGTACGTCTTCACTCAGAAAGAACTAAATCTGCGCCAGCGTCGGTGGTTAGAATATGTGGCTGATTATGAAGTGGAAATTCTTTATCATCCAGGAAAGGCTAATGTAGTAGCCGATTCTTTGAGTAGAAAGACCGCTAAAATTTTTAATATGTCGGTACAGTTCTTGGTAGAAGAATTTTTGTTGATGGATATTGAGGTTGGGAGTCGTATTGTGCCTACTACTTTGGAAGCGGAAGAACCCTCTTGGATTTCCCTTACTCGAGCACATCAGAAGGATGATCCTGATTTGTCGCACCTCAGGAATAGAACCGTGAAGGGAGAGCTACCTAATTTCTCTGTGGATGAGTTGGACACCTGGAAGTATCGGGGTAGATTTTGTGTCCCCGCCTTTGGCGATATTCAGGCTAAGATCTGTGCTGAAGTTCATGGTTCCAGTGTAGCCTACCACCCTAGTTCCACTAAGATGTATAAGATCTAAAGCAAATTGTTTGGTGGTCAGGGATGAAGAATGATATCGCGAAGTTTGTATCAGAATGTTATACATGTCAGCGTGTTAAGGCTGATCATAGAAGGCCTGGTGGTAAGTTCACACCGCTTGATATTTCAAGTTGGAAATGGGAGAGTATTTCAATGGATTTCATCATCGGTTTGCCAAAATCTCCCCGTGGGCACGACTCTGTTTGGGTGATAGTCGACAGACTGACAAAGTGTGCTCACTTTGTTCCATTTAAGATTGGGTACTCGATGAAGAAGATAGCTGAGTTATATCTTAAAGAGGTCATCAGGTTACATGGTTTGCCTGTTAGCATTATATCAGATAGGCACTCTAGATTTACGTCTCGCTTTTGGAAGAGTTTACAGAAGGGGTTGGGTACCGATTTAAGGTATTCCACCGCCTATCATCCGTAGACTAATGGTCAGACGGAAAAGGTAAATCAGATCGTAGAGGATATGATCAGGTGTTATATTTTGGAACATGGTGGTGCTTGGGATGAGCGTCTCAGACTCATGGAGTTTGCATATAATAATAGTTATCAAGAGAGTATACAGATGGCTCCGTTTGAGGCCTTGTATGGGAGGCATTGTAGAACTCCATTGTTTTGGGCTGAAGTTGGTGAGAGACCATTGTTAGGTCCGGAAGCCCTTGAAGAGATGGATTGTGTCGTGACTCACATTCGGGAAAAGCTTCGTGCGGCTCAAGAGCGCTATGAGAAGTATGCTAATCTACGAAGGGTCGATCTGGAGTTTGCCGTTGGAGATTTGGATTTTCTGAAAGTTTCCCCGATGTCTGGCGTTAAATGGTTTGGAAGGAACCACAAGTTAGACCCCCGGTATGTGGGACCTTTCCAGATTCTTGAGCGCATCAGAGTGTCAGCTTATAGGCTGGATTTGCCTGCGACCTTCCCTTGTGTCCATGATGTGTTCCATGTGAGCCAGCTGCGAAACTGTGTTCGTAATGATCAGCAAGTCCTCGACTCGATACCCCAGATTCAGCCCAACCTTACATATATGGAAGAACCTATTCGTGTTCTGGATTTTCAAGAGCGTGTGTTGCGGAGAAAGACCATCCCTATTGTCAAGATTCTTTGGAGAAATCAAGATGTCGAGAGCGCGACGTGGCAATTGGAATCGGCAATGAGGAAATCTCATCCACACCTCTTCTCTTAGTTTCGGGTATGTTACTATGTTTTCAGTTATGCATGATTTTATCAATTTTGGTTTGGTTTTGGAGTTGTGATAAGTTTCGGGACGAAACTTCTTTTTAGGGGGAGTGACTGTAATGCCCCCAATTTTTTTCGATGATTTTATTTGTTTTGGTAACATCAGATTTATGACGTCGTGGCGTTACTTTTAACGTCGAGTGTTGGATTTAAGTAATTTTGGACTTGCCCGTCCAGTTTCGTCGCAACCCGAGCATTTTTGGAGTCTCAGCGCACGATCGAAGTTTTGGGTTTTGTTTTTTTGTTTGCCGCATACTTTGACTGTTAATATCTCGGGAATGGCTCGTCAGATTCTGGTTTTGACTTCGCCGTTGTGTTCTTAGCATCAGTATTTGACTATGGCGTGAGTTTCGTTTAATTCGGCGCGTTTGAGCCTTTGTTTTGATCTCATATTTCCATTTTCAACTATCTGAACACGATAATTGCTATATTAATGACTGCTTGTTTTGATTCTCGGGAAGCCCTCCTAAAGGTGTGGTATTTCGTCGAACCAACCTTATTGTAATTTCTATGGGTACTGTATCGAGGTCGACGATCGTCGAGCGGAGCTCGACGATTGTATTTTTTTTCTGGGCGCTGTTTGGAGGTCGACGATCGTCGAGCGGAGCTCGACGATTGTATTCTTTTCTGGGCGCTGTCTGGAGGTCGACGATCATCGAGCAGAGCTCGACGATTGTAATTCATTTTGGGGAACTGTCTGGAGGTCAACGATCGTCGAGCGGAGCTTGTTGTAGGTCTAATGGATCTTCGTGTTGAGTTCAACGATCTGGCCCTGCGTGTTGAGTTCGACGATCTTAAGATTGTGTTCGACGATCTTTGGATTGAGTTCGACGATCGGACCCTTAGAATTGAGTTCGATGATTTTCTAATTGGGTCCGGCGATCTTCGAATTGAGTTCGACGATCGGGCCCTGCATTCTGCGTTCGACGATTTTCGAATTGGGATCGACGATCAGGCCTTGCGTTAGACGATTTTCGAACAGAATTCGTCGAATGGAGTTTTTCCTTTTGTTCGATGAACATCGAGCTGAGCTTGACCAAGAGTCGAACGGAGTTGTCTTCCCGTTAGCACTCGAGTAAATTTTTCTTCCCTTGTACTCGAGTAGTCCTACCTTCAGTACTCGAGTAATTGCCTTTTACCCGAGTAATACTCTTTTAGTACTCGAGCAGTTGCCTTGTACTCGAGTAATCCATTCCTTCTGTCTCGGGAAAACTGGTTCAGCTGAACCCGGTCTTTTTTTGTTTGTTCTTCCTGTCATCACCTTAGTATAAATATCTTCTTCATCTTCTTCATCCTCTCCGATTCTTTTTCCTCCCGAACCAGAGCGACGTGAGCAAGAAAGAGGTTGTCCGTCCTTATTTCTTCCGGTGGCTGTCGAAGGTGCTCCGGTGCTCGGAATTTCAAACCGATCGTAGATCTGGAAAGCTCTCGTCGAGAGAGACTCCCTCGTGGTAATTTCTTCCCCGTTTCTTGAGATTTCTCGTTAGGGTTTTTCGGCCCTAATCCCCTTTTCGACCATTTTTGTCTAGATTTCAACTCCTCCTGCAGCCTTTTGCCCCGATCTACGATGTGGAATGATTCAGAGTACTTTTCCGGTAAAAACCATGACAAGTGGTTGTTTCCCCTCGTTTCTCTTTGTCAGATCTGATGGTAACGGCTATACTTTCATGTTTTTTAAAATTTTCTGCGCTTATTCTTCCAAATCATTGTTATGGTTAATCGTTTCAGCGATCCTTTGTTGTTGTAAAGTTTTGTCTTGGAAATCCCGATCTTGTCTGGTTAGTTTAATTATTCCTAGTGCGTCTTAGTGATGTCTATGCATGTCTTGGCTTTCATTATTAAATGCGTTAGAATTTATCTAGGACTGTAAATAGCTCCTAGAGGTTGATCAACCTTGTCTTGTATCTAGTAATGTCAAGTAGAGTCTGACGAGCCAAATCTCGAGATATTTGTGTTGTGGTTTCTTTGGGTTTCTTGATTGCGGGAGTTAGTGGACGATTCCACCTCCGCAGTGTTTGTTTGCTTCATTAGTGCCATGTGGAAGTCTACATGGTTTTTGGATGTCTGCGGTGTATGGTGGAGAGTATGAGACTCCCTCGCAGTAAACGGATTTTATATCCGTGTTTTTGGGTAGTGTGTCCAAGAGTGACCACCTCGCCCGTGTTTTTGTGTAGTGTGTTCAAGAGTGACCACCTCGCCCGTGTTTTTGGGTAGTGTGTCCAAGAGTGACCACCTCGCCCGTGTCTTTGGGTAGAGTCGACCACAGGTTCCTAATAAAGGTTTTGTTTTTCCCTCTTGCGAATTATTCATGTAGTCACCTTATAGCCTCGTGCGTCTGGTGCACTCTTGTTGAACGTTACGATTCACGTAAGTACTCTTTTACTGCTGATGCTTGTTTTCTTTTTCGTACTTTACTTTAGTGCTTTTGGTCTTGGGTTGGTACCCCTATTGACCTTTGTTTATTTTGGCTTATTATTTTTCCTGCCAACATTTGTACCTTCTTACTGAGGTGTTCTGTCTTTCGAATGCCTCAGGTTCAGAGCAGTAGCAGTTAGCAGTGCTGGTTTTGGAGTTTTCTGGGCGGCAGTGTTTGTCGTGGTTGTTGCCTCATCATAGCGAGGTAGTTTGTTGTTTGTTTAGTTTTACTAGTACAGACATACTTTTGTTCGTGGGTTCGTGTCAGTTTGTTGGCGCCCACTGAATTGTTAGTTATTTGATACTTGCTAGCTGCTCATTTCTTTAAAGGTGGATGTGGAGTACTTGTTCTCTGGGTGGCTTTATGCTAATATGCATGTTAGGCATTTTCAACTATAAAATCTACTACTATTACTTCATGCATTGCATAATTTGAAACTCTAACTTGTTATTTTTAGCGACCGTAAAAGCTATCTTTCCTACTATAATAAATTTAGAGTCTTGCATAGCATGAGTTGTCCTTTAGGGACGTTTTTACTTATGTAGGATGTTTGTGTTAATCTAATCAAGTATTTTTCTGCAGCGTATAATATATTTTGATTCGTGGACTAGATGAGCCACTAAGCCGAGGGATACGACTAACTATTGCACTTAACTGATTTTCCTTAAAATAACTTAAAAAGAACCTTTCTTCATGATTAATTTGGTGTCTGCCTGAGCATCCGCAGTTATCCCCTGCTGACGTGGCATCATGACGCACATTTTCACTTACTCTGATAAGCTTTTTATATGCGGTGAAAATACGGGTTGTGACACCCCATAAGAAGAAGGAGAGTGGAAGAAGAGAGGAAAAGAAGTCCTCATACAACAAGAAGAGGACAGAGAAGAGCTTAATAGCCAAAAACGGCAAGACTCTTAGTGACTCCGACTCATCAGAGTCGAGTGAAGAATAAGAAGCCTATTTTGGGCTTATGGCTCAGACAGATGACGAACAAGAGCCCCAGTTCACTGGGAAGGTAAACTCTCACACTCCTCTTTCAGAATTTGAAGTTTCTGAGCATGATCGTGAGGACAGCTCTTCTGATGATGAGTCTGAACTCATGGCCCAGTATAATGAGTTGATCATGGCTTACGATAAATATCGCCGAATCGTGAAAACTCAGGCTAAAGAGATAAAGTCTCTAAAAGTTGAAGAGAGCATCTTGAGAGAAGAAGTCACTAAGACTGACTCACTCAAAGAGAAATTCAATAATGCTATTGAAGAATACAACAAAGCACTTGAGCACCTTGATCTAAAGGAGAAAATCATCAAAGAGTTGGAAGAACAACTCGCTGCTGAGAGAAAACTTGTTAAAGGTTTCTCGAAGCCTAAGACTATTCTTCCATTCATTGCTGAATTCTCATCGAAGGCCAAGGGTGCTGGACTAGGCCATGAAGAAGCTCATAACAAATCTTCTAGGAGAAATAAGGCCCAACGGAATAATAAGGCCGCCAAGAAGGCCTTGGCCAAAGAGAAGGGGTAATCACCTCAAGATCAGACCTCTTTCAAAAAGGTCATATTTCCTTCAAATGACTTTGATCTTGACTCATCCTACGGACACTTTGCTAGGCCTACCTATGTAGAGCCAAAGTACCGTTATCAAGGATGTAATCGCCCCAGAAATTTTGGTGAAAGTGTCCTTAAGGAGCCTTATGAAGAAGTGATTCTTCAGAGATATGGCCCTTTCAATCATGATCATAACTTCAAGAAAGCACCAAAGGCAAAGCCCGTTGTAGAAAAGCCAATCAAGGAGAAGAAATCATGTCATTGCCATCATCATGAAGCTTCTTCTTCCAAGAATGCTGCCCCTGCCAGACCACAACTTCAAAAGGTCAAGCAGGAGAAGATAAGGCAAAGATACAATATATTTGACTGTTCGTGTTGTGGCAAAATTGGTCACTTTGTCATCGATTGCTGGTTTAATCCCAGAAATGCTGCAACCCCTTATGTTGGCAATATGAGAAAGACCACTCCTAATGCTAATATTCGTAGGGGGAGTGTTCTAACCCGATACCAAGGACCCAAACATATTTGGGTTCCTAAGGTAAACTGATTATGATTGCATGTATGTCCAAAGGCCGCGAAAATGCCAATCTGGTATTTAGATAGTGGATGCTCTCGGCATATGACCGGGACTAGAAGCCTACTTCAGAACTTCACTCCAGCCTTGAATGAACCAAAGGTTATCTTTGGAGGTTCAGAACGTGGAATCACTAAAGGCTACAGTACGATTACTAACGGTAGTGTATCTTTTTAAGATGTAGCTTATGTTGAAGGATTGGAACACAATCTTATAAGCATAAGCCAACTCTGTGATAAAGGATACATAGTTGAGTTTCACGCTGATAAGTTCTTGATAAAATATATTGATAATATGGAAATGATTCTATCCGGCACTCGAAGCAGAAACATATTTTGTTTGAATTTCATTTGTATAGACTCTTCTACACCAGTGTGCTTTTTAGCAAAAGATAGTGCATCTCTTGGTGACCAATGGCACAAGAGACTAGCACATATTAATTCCAAAACTATTAATAAATTATTTTCAATGAACTTAGTACGTGATGCCCCAAATGTCAAGTACGTCAAAGATAGACCTTGTCATGCATGAGTAAAAGGCAAGCAAACAAGGGCTCCCTTTAAAAGCGTTCTCGGTAAAGATTCTAATAGATGTTTACATCTACTGCGTGTGGACTTGTTTGGTCCACTGCAAATTAGAAGTTTGGGAGGCAAGGACTATACGTTAGTAATTGTTGATGATTACTCGCGCTTTGCGTGGGTGTTTTTTCTAAAACACAAGTCAGATACCTTGGACTTCTTTACTAATTTTGTCAGGCAAGTCTAGAATGAATACAACTGCTCCATAGTGAAAATCAGAAGTGACAATGGAACAGAATTCAACTCTGGGGCCATTACAGAATTTTGTGAAAGCTTGGGTATCTTTCATTAGTTTTCCTCTCTGCGTACTCCGCAATATAACGGAGTGGCCGAGAGAAGGAATAGGACACTCATAGAGGCCTGCAGGACCATGTTAAGTGATGCCTCACTACCAGAATATTTCTGGGCTGAATCCGTCAACACTGCATGCCACGTGCAAAATCGAGCACTCATAAACAAAAACCACGATAAGACACCTTAGGAACTTATAAAGGGCAGGAAACCAACTGTCTCATATTTTAGAATTTTTGGTTGTAAATGCTTCGTGCTTAACAATGGTAAGTATCATACTACCAAGTTCAGCGAAAAGAGTTTTGAAGGTATTTTTGTAGGATATAGTAGCCATAGTAAGGCATACAGGATATTCAATAGAAAAACCCTGGTCGTAGAAGAATCAAAACATGTTGTATTTGATGAGACGATCTTGCTGCAAGTCAACTCTTCTAGTGTGCTTACTGAAGATGCAGGTACAAAGTTGAAAGAACTCAGCTTCGATGAAGCATTTGAAGATAAATGTGAAAAGTTCATCAAGATCACCACTCCAACCCCTATTGGAGAGGTTGATGATCCAGATGAAGAAATTGTGCAAGATAATGAAGTCACTCTGGTGATTGAAGAGAATTCAGATGCAAGGACTCTAGAGCTCAGACATCTGAAGGATCACCCCATGGACCAGATCAAAGGAGATCCCCGGGATGGTGTCAGAACTCGTAGAGGTATAACTAACGAAAATTTATATCTAAGTTTTCTCTCACAGGTTGAACAAAAGAAGTTTGAGGAAGCGAACTCAGATGCATCGTGGATAGTGGCAATAGAAGAAGAACTAAATCAGTTCAAGCACTGCAAAGTATGGAAACTTGTTCCAAGACCCAAGGATAAGAATGTCATTGGCAAAAACTAGGTCTACAAGAACAAGATGGACGAGGATGGAATGATCATAAAGAACAAGGACAGAATCGTCGCTAAAGTTTATCGTTAAGAAGAAGGAACCGACTTCGATCAGACGTATGCTTCAGTGGCAAGGCTGGATGAAATAAGGTTATTCCTAGCATATGCTGCACTCAAAGACTTCAATGTCTATCAAAGGGACATGAAGTCTGCCTTCCTTAATGGTGACATAAAGGAAGAGGTGTATGTGGAACAACCTCCAGGTTTCGTTGATTCTAACTTTCCTGATTACGTTTATTTATTGCATAAAGCTTTATATGGTCTGAAACAAGCTCTGCGAGATTGGTATGAGACGCTGTCTAGCTTTCTACTTGAGAACAAGTTAATAAAGGGAAAGATAGACAAGACATTATTTCTTAGGGAAATAAGAGGCAAGATTTTGCTAGTGAAAATCTATGTCGACGACATTATCCTTGGCTCTACTGATGACAATCTCTGCAAGAAGTTTTCAAAACATATGCAAAGGAATTTTGAAAAGAGCAGTATGAGCAAGCTAAAGTATTTCTTAGGGCTTCAGGTGAAACAATCTGAAGATGAAATTTTCATCTCGTAGACCAAGTTCAACAAAGAGCGAATTAAGAAATTCGGAATGGAGAACGCAACCTCGATGAGGACTCCAATGGGTTCGACAATGTCTCTGGACAAGGACGAAAAAGGGAAACCTTTTGATGAAACAATGTACATAAGCATAATAGCATCCTTGCTCTACCTTACTGCAAGTAGACCTGACATAATATTCTCAACATGTGTCTGTGCTAGAATTCAGGTGAACTATAAGGAATCTCACTATGCTGCTGCAAAGCGGATTTTGAGATACCTTAAAGGTACGCCAAATCTTGGCTTATGGTACCCAAGAAGTAATGATAGCGAGCTAATTGGTTTTTCAGATGCAGATTTTGCAGGGAGCAAAGACGACAGGAAAAGCACTTCCGGGACATGCCAATTCTTTGGAAGAAGGCTTATCTCCTGGAGTAGCAAGAAGCAGAACTGTGTAGCTATCTCAACAGTTGAGTTAGAGTACATCTCTGCATGTAGTTGATGTGCACAGCTGTTATGGATAAAGAATCAATTTGAAGATTATAACATGAAGTTTCAGAAGATTCCATTATTTTACGACTCTTCCAACGCAATTGCAATAGCCAACAACCCAGTCTCGCACAGCCGGACAAAGCATATGGAGCTAATATATCACTTCATCCGGGAGCATGTGGAGCACGGGGACATAGACCTTCAATATGTCTCTACAGACATGCAGATTGCAGACATTTTCACGAAGCCGCTGGACGAGACCAAGTTCTCGTTTTTCAAAACGTAACTTGGAATGCTTAACAAAGAAGATTAGAGAAGATGGACTTTCAAGAAGGCTGAAAGTTCAAGGATTTGTCAAAAGTTGGAATTATGCAAAATTCTAACTCATTAACTCGAGTAAGAAGCAACCTACTCGAGTAAGAATAATGACCTACCCGAGTAGTCCACTTAACCTACTGGAGTAGTCCACTTGACCTACTCGAGTAGCAGACTCACCTACTCGAGTACCGCAACTCACCTACTCGAGTACTTCAGCATACCTACTCGAGTACTTCCAGACACATCTACTCGAGTACCTCATTTCATCTACTCGAGTAATATCAACTCACTCGAGTATATGCCGAGACATTTTTCTTCCTGATTCAAATTTTCTTATACGCAACCCGAGGCTTATGCCGCCACTTCTAAGGTATGATTTCTTCATTTCTATTTTTTTAGACATAAACCTAGGGTTATATAAATAAGAAATTCCATCAATGTCCTACACGAAATCATTTCTGCTCTCGAGTGCCCTACTGTCTCTTCGCCTTCCATCAACAAGTTGTAGAGCTGCGGCATTTCATTCTGAATCACGGCCGCCTCCTCAAAAATTGGTGTCGGTTCTGAATTGTTTGCCGCCGGGATTGCCGAACTTTCCGATGACTTTCATAACCTGATGATCCTACTCGACAACGCCGGACTCACCTTCATTCTCCAAGAACCCTGTAGAATCCTCTTTCTAGAAGTTGTCGAGTTCTTCAGAAATGTCAAGGTTAAGCGTCATAGTGCCGTTCTCAAATCAAAAGTCAAGGGTATCAAAATCAAGCTTAACAAAACTTCAGTATCTCAACTTCTTCGATTTCCGGTTGTAGACGAAGTCGATGATCTTGGGGAAGAAGAATTAGACATAACTTGCTTATTCTGTGGTATTTCTACTGCTACACAGTACATCAAGAGATTAGATATGAATGCTGAAGGGAAGTTATTGGTTGACATCATTGGAATGGTCCTTCTATGCAGAACCAACTCTATCAGAGATATTCCTCTTTACTTCTTTGACATCATGCAAGTTTTAGTCTGAAGGAAGAGTTTCTAGTTTGGCATGATGATCCTGGACAAGATTAAAGACAGCATTAAAGCCCCCAATTATGCCAGAATCATCTCTCTAATCCTCCATGAACTCAACCCAGAAATCTTCAGTTTCTCCAAAGGGACTATTCTTCACCACATGAAGAAAGTCTTTATTTCCTCCATACAAAGATGGGAGTTAAAACTGCATAATACCTCTCAGGCTATAAAGGTTCCAGAAGTACCAGACACAGAGGACATGACCCCATCTCCCTCTCTATCTCGGGTCCCCAGCTCCTCTGGTGCACCTGATTGAGGGGGAGCCTGCTCCTACTGTTCCAGCAAGGTTACCTACTACTCCAGAAGTAACTCCTCCACCTCCTCAAACTCCAGAAGATATTCCATCTGATCAATAACTTCAAGAAACTCTACTCTCCGCAGAAGCTGCTATCAATGAGATGATAAAAGAATTGACTGCAAATGATCTTCCTCCTCCTCTCTCTCCAAAGGAAACTACAGCTGAAATTCCACCAGAATCTCCAGTATAATCACCAGCACATACTCTTTCTCCAGTAAAGTCTCCTACTGCACACCAAGAGCAGTATGAGACCATTCTTATTGATGATGAGCTATCCTGTGAGCCAGCTGAAGCTCCTCTAAGGAATCTCGACTTCTCCATACCCTCAGTCACTGATGAAGGGGATGACCTAATTCACGCTATAAGAGAAAAAAGCTCTATCACCATTACAGAAATAGCTCCATGTGTAGCTCCTCCTCCTCCAGTTCCCTCTTCTAGTGCTCCTCCTGCTGCTACTGCTTCTTCAACAAATGATTTGATGACTCAAGTTGTCCTTCAGCTTCAAGAACAGAGAACCTACTTTCATGCTTCTATGAAAGCTGTTACAAATAAAGTCACTGCTCTAGAGACTGAGATGAGCAGAGGATTTGCAGAAATCCAACATAACACTGACCAGCTAAGACAACTTTTCCAAATTAGTGGGAAGGCTCTAGACCACACTATTACTAGTGTTGGTCAAGTGATGGAGCAAGGTGTCACCCTTGCTGGTAATCAGATTGAAATGGATAAAAGAGCTGAATCTACAAAGATGAAGATCTGTGAAGAGGTTGGTATTTTCAAAGAAGATGACATCTCTAAGTTATCTGTTGAAGTCAGAAAGGGGGAGAATTTGGTGAAAGAATTGTTAGAAAAATTAGATGCTACCATGTAAGGGCTTTGGAAAGCCAAAATGACAGAAATCCAAGATGATGTCTTAGCACAAATTCAGAGTGTCAAATTCCATACATATAACACTGCTATTTGGATGCACAATCAAATCCTTCCTGAATTTGTTGATGATCCCAATATCATTCCTCATCATCTCAACCCCCTAGCTGCTGCTGCTCCTGCTCCTCCTCTGTAACCTACTTTATCTCCCAAACCTGAAGGCCAGGAAGTCCCTCCTCTAGACTCTTATGCTCAAATCTGGGAGGATGACCCTGCAGATATTTTTCTTCAAGCTCCTCCAGAGATACAGACTTCAAGAAAGAAAAGAAAATTTGGTGAAGGTCCCTCTGCCATCAGGTCCATTCCAGTTTCTGATGCTGATAAGAGGAAAGCTCCAGAATTTGCATAGATCTGGTCTCCTACCTCTAAATCCCTCATCTTGGACACTCTCAAACTTGTTATGGACATCCATGAAAGCAGGAATATTCATTACAGTTCACAGGAATGGGAGTTATATGATAAATCTATGACCAAGAGGAGACTATATGACAGAGAATTTGGGAGAAATAATCCTGCTGCTCCTCCAAGACCTCCTAAGTACTACCCCAAGCCTTACAGCTATTAGAGGAGACAACAAGAGAAGCAAGATAGGCAGCACCACCAAGTCTGAGCTACAAGGGCATATGAGATTGTGGAAATAATATTGTTGTAGAAATGACAATTTTGGATAATCACATTTATATAATTCTAAGTTTTTGATCATGTTATTTTGTTTCTGGTCTTATGCTTGCTTACACTGATTTATCTACATAGCATTTTTTTGTATATAATTCACCTTAGTGTAAAGGGTTCTTACTTCTACAAATAGGGGGAGATTGTTAGGTATTGTATCCACATTAACCCAGATTTGATGAAGTCTCCCTTTAACTAAGATGAATTAAGTTGTATTTGATGCTTTGGCTGAGTTATGTGTTTGCAGGAATCTAATGGCAAGTGTAGACCAATGTCAGTCCACAATGGGTCACTAAACACAAGACCATACAATGTAATCTCTCATTATGTGATCCAAGGTGTTGACTCATGTGTAGTCTCTCTATTGGGATAAACTTCATATTCAAGCACTAGGACTTATTGGAAAAGACTTGATGATGGTCTCACCAAAGAGAAGAGAATTCTGTCAAAGAAATTTGCTAAGTATTTTACTTGAGTAGTTCTATACCTATTCGAGTGAATAGCTCAGTATATACTCGAGTAAAATTACTCTTCCTCGAGTAAGGATGATAGATCCCGAGTAGTCAATTTATGGCTCTCGAGTAGTTAAGACAACTACTCGAGTAGTATCCATATTATTCTTGGGTTTACAGTTTTCTCTCTATAAATATATTCTAAGAAAATTACTCGAGTAGTACTTTATATTACTCGAGTAGTTTATACTTTCTGTCTCGAGTAGTTAAGTCATGTACTCAAGTAGTTCATTTACAACTCGAGTAGTCCATTATTTTTACTCGAGTAACCAGAATTTCTTCCCTTAGAATTTCTCCAAGTCAATTACTCGAGTACCTATTTCCATATACTCGAGTACTTCTTATCCTCTCGTGCAGTTCAACTTCACTACTCGAGTAACCCAGAATTCTAGTTCAAAAAATATTCTAAGTCCCTGACTCGAGTAGTTCATCTACCACTCGAGTACCTTATTCTCATTTACTGGAGTTGTATTTCTTGTACTCGAGTAGTCTAACTCCACTTCACATGTAATTCCTCAAGTACTCGAGTAAGTCTTTTTGGTACTCGAGTAGCTGATCAACTTCTCAATTTTCTTCAAGTATATACTCCAGTAATTTTCTTCAAGTTACTCGAGTAACTTTCTCTAAGTACTCGAGTAGTTATTTTCATCTCCCTCGAGTAGTTCTGAAAAGTACTCGAGTAGTAATTTCTTCACTCGAGTATGTCTCTTCAGTTTTCTGAAAATTTTGTTAAGTCCAATTTAACAATTCTTTAATGGGCTTTGACATGATTGGTCCACGTGTTCCTCATTATGAATTAATTATGACAGATTATCTTCGATCCTATATAAAGTCTTGTCAAACCGACAAACCCTAAGAAAGAAAAATATTCTATCAGAAGTTTTTGCAGCCGATTTATTCTAAGAGTTTTTTGTTCCTCTCTCTCTCTCTCTCCAAGAAGCCGCCGCCGCCGATTCTCCTCCGGCTAGGGTTTTCATTTTCAGAGGATTCAGATTAAGAAGATTTTATAGATCGAGATTGACGCACAACTCTTCATCTACTATTCGATTGTGTAAAGTCAAGAAGATCCAGATCTGATCTTGTCGAGATTTTCTTCATCTCTCTGATAAAGCCGAAAAGTCTAGAAGAAGAAGATCCAGGCCGATTCTTGCAGATCTGATAGAGATTCTTTGTTTGTATTTCATACATATTTTATTTCATTATTGTAGGAGAAGTTTTCTCCGATTGCAAGAGCTTCTGACTCCGAGATTGTAGGAAGTTTCATCTTCCGACTGTAGATCCGCTTTGTGGATCGAGATTATTGGAACGTTGTTCTGAGGCGTACGATTGGTTTTTTCAATCTGAGATAGTGGAGTAGATAAGTATAGTTTATTACTAGATCAGTAAGGGAAAGTGGATGTACCTACGATTGGGAACCACTATAAATCTTGCTTCGTTTGTGATTGATTGGTAGATAGTTCTTTGCATAGATCTAAGTTTTTATTCCGCAAAAAGACGCACATCTCACCTATTCACCCACCTCTAGGTGATTTAGGTAGACAACTAATAACTTTCAAAGCTCTCCATCAAAGATAAAGACCCAGCTGTGCAAGAAGAATGTGAAGAAGGATGTTGTCCAGAGGAAGCATAAGACAGTCAAGCTGGAAATGAAGACCAACCTGTTGAAGAAAATAATAATCAACAGGAAGCTGTCAGGCTTCCCCCAGCAGTCCGATATCTGAGAGATCATCCTCTAGATCAAATAATAGGTGAGGCTAGCCAAGGTGTACAAATTAGAAGTAGGAGTCTCAACACAGCTCTCTATTCCAGCTTCCTGTCACAAGAAGAGCCCATGATATTTGAAGAAGCAAATCAAGATCAATTCTGGATTTGTGCAATGCAAGAAGAACTGAACTAATTCAAAAGGTGCATGGTCTGGAAGCTGGTTACCAGACCAGATGGACATAATGTCATTGGAGTCAAGTGGATTTTCAGAAATTAACTTGATGAAAATGGCATTGTAATAAAGAATAAAGCTAGATTGGTGTCAAATGTTATAGACATGAAGAGGGGATTGATTATGATCAGACTTTTGCCCCTGTTGCAAGGTTGGAAGCAATCAGACTGCTCCTTAAATTTGCAGCCTTCCAGGGATTCATGGTATTCCAGATGGATGTCAAGTCTGCCTTCCTGAATGAAGACATGAAGGAAGATATTTATGTAGAGTAGCCTCTAGTTTTTGTAGATTCTAACTCTCCAACTGCTATATATAGACTTAGGAAAGCTCTTTATGGGCTTAAGGAAGCCCCAAGAGCATGGTATGAGACATTGTATACATTCCTTATTGAGAACAAATTCTCAAGGGGGAAGATAGACAAGACCCTATTCCTAAGGGAATCTAAGGGCAAGATTATCCTAGTCCAGATTTATGTTGATGACATAATATTTAGCTCTACTAATGACAACCTCTGCATTAAGTTTGCAAAACTTATATAGGGGAAGTTTGAGATGAGTAGTATGGGTGAACTGAAATGTTTCTTAGGACTCCAAATAAAACAGTTTGATGATGGTCTATCCATATCCCAGTCAAAGTTCACTAGGGAGATAATCAAGAAGTATGGCATGGAGAATGCTTCCAACATAAGAACTTCCATGAGCTCAAGTACGCCTTTAGGCAAAGATGATCCAGGGAAACCTTTTGATCAAACTCTGTATAGAGGTATAATTGGTTCCCTTCTCTACCTCACTGCAAGTAGGCCTGACATTATGTATGCAACATATGTCTGTGCAAGGTATCAGTCTTGCACTAAAGAGTCTCACAACACTACTATGAAAAGAATCTTGAGATATCTTAAGGGCACCCTAGATCTTGGCCTATGGTACCATAAGAATGGGGAATTTGAACTAACAGGCTATTCAGATGAAGATTTTGCAGGTTGCAAGGAGGACAAAAAGAGTAATTCAGGCTCCTGTCAATTTCGAGGTGGAAGGCTTGTCTCTTGGAGCAGCAAAAACAAACAAGTGTTGCAATATCAATAACAAAGTCAGAGTATATATCAGCTCGAAGCTACTATGCTTAGTTGCTATGGATCCAGCATCAACTTCTGGACTACAATATTCAGATAAGTAGAACTCCACTCTTTTATGATTATACTTGTGCAATTTCTATAGCTAGGAATCCTGTCACCCATAGCAGAACTAAGAATATAGAAATTAGGTATCATTTTATTAGAGAACATGTGGAAAAGGAAGACATCTCCCTTGAGTTTGTCTCCACAGACAAGCAAGTGGCTGATATCTTCACTAAGCCACTAGATGAAGCCACGTTCAACACATTCAAATTTGAATTGGGTATGTTGAATCTTCTGTAGCTTCAAGTCACTCTTCTACCATATACTACACTATCCATTTTGCAGGTAGTACAAGTTCTTCCTGTAGATAATGAAGATGGTGTGCAACTGTTGAGGGGGAGCTAGCCTAACAGCTGAAATGGATTCAGTCACAGTGGGAAAATCTACTCCGGATAGATAGGGGGAGAAAAATCCCTCAGAATGCTCGCTATTGCAGAACTCAAAAAGTGGGAGGATAGAAGTCAAAGGGGTAAGAAGAATAGACCGGTGAAATATTATGGATGGCAGCATGTCAGGGGGACTCAGTAATTCTCCACAGGCTAGAGAAATATGGTAACATCTTCACATTCTAATAATGTTAAATTTTGTCTATGATGAATATGTTGTGTTGTCAATGACCTGTATTGTTTTAACTTCTTCAAATAGGGGGAGATTGTAGGGTCTATTGATCCCAATATCCCAGATTTGTAAGAAGTCAAACGTGACAATGAAATACATGCATAATATATTTGATGTGTGCTTTAGTTCATGCATGCTGGTAGTCCATGATTGGACAGATGAAGAAAAATGAGTTTGGTAGTAAACTCAAAATTCGTTGAGCTCAGCTTGAAGTTCTTCGAGCTCAGTTTGCAATTCGTCGAGCTCAGCTCAACAGTTATCGTGCTAAAGTTAGAAAATTTGACTAAGGAAAAAAGCACTGAGAATGGTGAGAAGGTCAGAGTTTGTCGAGCTCAGCCCACAGATCGTCGAACGCAGCTAAAGCTAGAAAAACTGACCAAGGCAAAAAGCGCTTAGATAGCTGAGAAGAAAGCGCTAAGATAGCTGAGAAGAAAGCATTTAGACAGCTGAGAAGAAAGCGCTAAGACAGAAGGTTATCTCAGAAGTTAAGAATATAGCACTGAGACCGCTGAGAAGAGAGCGCTAAGATATAAGCTTGTCTCAACTATTAATAAGAACTTGTGAGACCGCTGAGACAGAACCGCTGAGACAAATCTACAGAAAATTCACAAGTCCAGAAGCGTTGAGTGCCAAGATAGATGGCATTGAGTGACTTAACATCACTCAACGCTTTATGGATTTCTGGAATATTTTCTAAGTCCAGATGGTGATGACCATTGCTGACATTATCAAAGTCAACTTACATGTAACAGTTGCGGGAAAGCTGCAGTGGTGCTGAAAACTTCTTTGTCCTTTTCTGAAGAAGGTGGGGCTCAACAATCCTTCATTGGGCCCACATACAATTGTGTCATTGATTCAAATCAACATATATAAAAAGGAAAAAGAAAATTGATTAGGGCAAAGAAAAAGAATGTAAAACGAACAAACGGAGAACAAACGCTGAAAGAAAACTAGAGGCGGCTGGACATCTTCTTCTCCATCAAGCTTGAAAGCTCCAGTCCAGCAAAGATAGCCTAAAGGCAAAGAAAGATAGCTGAAACTTTTCAAGCTTAGCAAGATAGTTCTCTCTAGAACAGATAAGCTGATTTATCCATTCAACAAGCAGGTAGCTGCTCATCTGTGCAGCAGAAAGTGTTAGCTATAGAATAGCACTAATTCCTTCTACAGCAAGAGTGTTGGACTGATATCTGCTCAGTCCAGCAACTTAGACTCAGAGACTTTTCTCTGAGTCAATTGTTTTATTTTTCTTAAACATTCTGTATTCACTTCCTGGAGATTCAGTTTATCTGAATCTGAGTGTATGGCAATTTGTGCCTGAGGTAGGTGACTAATTAGTCACTAAGGTAGGTGCCCTGTTGGGGTACTGAGGTAGGATCCAAGAGTGGATCTGAGTTGTATGGGTTATTTTCCAGAGGTAGGAGAGTGCTACTCTTTGAGGTAGGATCTAAGTATGGATCTGAGGTAGGGCTGTCCTCCCAGCCTGAATGTAGGGCCTTGTGCCTGAGGTATATGACTAGAGAGTCACGATCTGTAGGTGATAAGTATGTCACTAGGTTGTAGTCCTTGGAGGAGGCTGAGTTATAGGTACCTGGAAGGGTAGTGAGTTGTAGTAGTGTTGCACCACTCTGAGAGTAGGGTTATGTGCATGAAGCTATAGGGATGAAGAGCCTGAGTTGTAGGCCTTAGAAATAAGGCTGAGGTAGGTGATCAGTAGATCACTGAGATGTAGCAGCTCTGTAGCGCTTTGAGGTCGGAATCCTTGTGGTTCTGAGTTTGGATTCTGTGAAGAATCTATGTATAAGGGTGAGATCCTGAGGTGTAAGCTCTGAGGAGCATAGTCGTGGAGTTTGTGCCTTGTCCAACAAATCAGTTGGATATGTGGAAGGGAAAGTGGATGTACCCAATTGGGGAACCTATATAAATCTTTATGTGCTTGTTGTGTTTCTTCTTTTCATTCTTATTGTATTATCTAAGGACAAGCTCTAGATAGATTAAGTTGAAATCAGCAAAAGAACTAATAAAATTTCAAAGACCTATTCACCCCCCCCCCCTCTAGGTGATTAGGTAACCTTCAGTTAAATAACTTTAAATGTATGTTACATGTGTCTATGCTAGGTATCAGGTCTACCCTAAAGAATCTCACAACTCTATTGTAATGAGAATCTTGAGATATCTTAAGGGTACACCAGATCTTGGCCTATGGTACACTAGAAATAGGGATTTTCAACTAACTGACTATTCAGATACAGATTTTGCAGGATGCAAAGAGGACAGGAAAAGCACTTCTGGCACATGTCCGTTCCTAGGAGGAAGACTAGTGACTTGGAGCAGCAAGAAGCAAACAAGTGTTGCTATATCAACTGCAGAGTCAGAGTACATTTCAGCAGGGAGCTGTTGTTCTCAGTTGATGCGGACTCAACACCAGCTCTAGGATTTTGACATCAAGGTAAGTAGAACCCCTCTATATTGTGATTCTACTAGTGTTATTTTTATTGCTAGGAATCCTGTCTCACACAAGAGGACAAATCACATATAAATTAGATATCATTTTATAAGGGAGCATGTGGCAAATAAAGATATCTATCATGATTTTGTCCCCACAGACAAGCAAGTGGCTGACATCTTTACTAAGCCACTAGATGAAGTAAAGATCAACACTTTCAAGTTTGATTTGGGTATGTTGAACCTAGTCTAGCTTCAATTACTCCCTATAATTTTAGTTTTGGTGCCGGATGTATTCTTATTGCAAGAGATGAAGACCTTGAGTGGTAATAAGACCAATGTGACCATTAGTAAATGATGGCAAAAGTGGCTCCTATTGAGGGGGAGCAAGTCAAGCAGCTGCAGGACCAGAACCAACCTCATATAAAGAGGTAGCTAGCAGCTGAATCAAGGGAATCAACTGCAATCAGATAGGGGGAGAAGTAAATAAAGACAAGCCAGCTCTTCCCTGACTATTCTTCAGAAGTCAAAAAAGTGGAGATAAAGAAGAAATTGATCAAGTGGAATATCAAGTTGCTTCAAAGAATGAAAAGGTATGGCATCATCAAGTGTGGCATCAGAGGTTGATCAAGTGGTATCAAGTTCAGGGTGAGAAATAAATGTTGCAGTTCAGGGGGTGAAAGATATGCTCCCATGCAACAATCAATTGGTATCACACACATTGCAGCAAAATAGGGGGTGCAGGTAATGCTCACCAAACAGGCAGGAAATGTGGTAACCTTCTTAGATCTATTGTATTACAATAGCACATTTTATTGCTACATATGTTGTGTGTGTCATTGACTATGAAATATGAACAATCTAAATATGGGTTTTGACTTTTTCAAATAGGGAGAGATTGTTGGGTCCATTAATCCAAATTGCCCGGATTTGTAAGAAGTCAAACAAGTCAATGACACACACACACATGCTAGTTGTATTTAATGTGTATTTGAGTTTATGCATGCAGGTCAGTCCCAATTACACTAATTGGACAGGTGTACACCAATCAAGCTGGTGGTCAGGAAGAAATTACACTAAGTCCACAGGTGTTGAGTGGAGCAAGCTCACTCAACACCAGCTGCCTTAAGAAAGAAAGCTGGACAGGAAAATACTACCAAGTCCACAGGCGTTGAATGAAGTCTATTCACTGAACGCCAGGTAATTAAAAATGTTGAGAATATTCAGCCTAACAATTGACAAGCAAAAAATGTGTCTAAGTCCATAGGCGTTAAGTGAAGTGTACTCACTCAATGCCATACATCAAAAAGTGGTGAGACAGGCTAAGACAGTCAAAGCCTAAAAAGAAACAGCAATAAAGTGGCTAAGTCCACAGGCATTAGGTGAAGTATACTCACTCAACATCATACTCCATAATCGTTTAGTACTTCTAAGACAGTCAACACCACAGAAAATCTGTATTGATATTTGACTAAGTCCACCAACATTGAGTGAAGCTTACTCACTCAACGTCATGTGATAAAAAGCATTGACTGAACCTTAATCAGTAAGAGACTGTGATTTCATAGAAATTTGGCTAAGTTCAAATGCGTTGAGTGCAGCTTACTCACTCAACGCCAAGTGACTAAAATCAATTCTAAGTGTATTGGCATTGAGTGTAGCTTTCTCACTCAACGCCAAGTGACAGAACTTCAGTTAAGCAGTATGGCGTTGAGTGAAGCTCAATCACTAAATGCCTAGAGATAGGAAAATTTTCTAAGTGTTTTAGCATTGAGTGAAGGTTGCTCACTCAACGCCTAATGCCAGAAAAATTTTCTAAGTGTTTTAGCATTGAGTGAAGGTTGCTCACTGAACACGTAATGGCATAGAAATTTTCCAAGTATTTTGGCGTTGAGTGATGGTTGCTCACTCAACTCCTAGTGATAGAAAATCTGTCTAACAGTTTTGGCGTTGAGTGTAGCTTGCTCCCTCAACACCTATACTAAAGGTGCTTGATTTTGGCTAAGTCCACAGATGTTTGACGTCAGCATGAGTCAGCAAAAGACAACAAAGTCAACACAGTTCAAATTCATTGCGGGAAATATGCAGTATGCCTTTAATTGCACTGACGGCCAAGTGGTGTCATATTAGGCAAATGTAAGGTGGTAAATCTGCAATTAAGGCGTGGCCCACAACGCAAAGAGTCGTTGATCGATGATCAATAAAAGGGAAAGATTGACTATGACGATGGAAGCAATTAGGGTTTTTTAAATACACATAGTGGAGGAACTTCTTCTTCTTCCTCGCAATTAACATCGAGCCTGAAGCACAAGTTCTGATTTTGTGGGCCTGAAAGCAGAAACAAATAATTATTGCGAGTCTTATCAGCGATAGTAAGTTTAGAATCAATTTCTGATTGAGAAGAGAAGCAGAGCCTTCAGAGTCTGCTAGTCCAGATAGTTGTTTGAAGAAGACAAAAATCCTTCAGATCCATTTTCTTCAACAGCAGGTCAGGATCTTGATTCTGAGTTACTTCAAGCGCAAGCAGCCCAACATTGAAAATCTTTTCAACTTGTTGTTGTGAAGAAGACAAGGCTGAAATCTGCTCATCACAGGAAGACGGACATAGATAAAACCCTTTGGTGTCTAACTATTGTAACACCATTTCTATTTTCTGTAGGATCCAGTCTTGGATCTGAGTGTAGGATTCTGAGTAGAATCAGAGTTGTAAGCCTGTGTTATAAAGGTTGAGTGTAGGATCCATTTTGGATCAGAGTGTAGGGCTGTCCTCCCAGCCTGAGTAGTAGGTATTTTGAGCCTGAGTTAGGTGGTTGTTTAATCACTGAGTTGTAAGGCCTTGTGCCTATGCAGTAGGTCTTGGAGGAGATAAAGTTGTCATGTGAGATCGTGTTGTAAGCTCTTAAGGAGCCGAGATTTGGGGGGCTCTTGTCTAACACACTGTTAGAAAGGGGGAGAGGGAGAGTGGACGCACCCATAAACTAGGGAACCACTATAAAATTATTATGTCTTCTTGTTGATGTTCTTGAAAGCTAAACTAACTATTCCCCAAGCACAGCTAAATCAGGAATAGGTCTAGATATTTTCAAAATAGACCTAAAACCTATTCACCCCCCCCCCCCCCCGGCTAAGTGTTTGCTGACCTTGAAAACAAAGTATTTCAGTTACAAAAGACATAAAAACCTATTCACCACCAAGGTGTTTAGCTGCCCTTGAAAACAAAGACTTTCAAGTGCTATCAGAGGGAGGTTATTGAAAAAGAACATAATAGTCTGAACAGATCCCCTGGGGTAGCTACAGATTTTCTTTATGGGTTCAGGAGAGAAACATAAAGAGTTGTGCTCAATGAAGTTTCCAATCTGCAGAACAGAGAGTTTGGGGATTTGGAAAGAAAGATTCAGGTTTTTCATGGAAGCATCTGAACCCAGGATTTTCATCACAATTCAAGAAGTCCCCATCATCCCTATTAAGATTTCTATCCTAGATGCAGATATCCAAACTCCAAAAAAATACATTGAGATGACCAAGGATGTGGTCATCCAGGTAACTATGGACAAGAGAGAACAGAATATTATTGTGAGTACTATTGATGATTCCACATTCTAGAATATTATCCACTATAAGACATCTAAGGAAAATATGGGACACTCTAATTATTTATATTAAGGGCACTGAAGAGGTCAGGGATGACATGAAATCCCTACTCAATCAAGAATATGAAGCTTTCATACAAAGCAGCAGAGACAGCATAGCAGATTTCTATGAGAAATTTTTCAGAGTGGTCAATGAGTTGAGGACCTATGGGAGGTTGTTCATCAATTATGAGCTGAATGATAAGTTTCTAAGATCTCTAACCAGGGACTGGGACACGCAAATCTGTGCAATCAGAGAAGTGGCAAAACTTGCTAAAACTCCTCATACTTTGTTTGGAAAGATGCCTTCATATGAAATGCAGCTATCTGTCAGGAAGTAGGAGGAGACCACCAACAGGACTCATGCTAAGGAGAGGACAGTGGCCTTCAAGGCTAAGAGTTATAAGAAGAGCAAGAAGAGGATTGCCTCACCCCCAAGGAGGCCTACTGACTTAGAAAGCTCTGAGTCTAGCTCATCTGACATAAATATATCAGATGGGGAGTTTGTTGCCTTCTCAAGGCAATTCTAGAACATGATGAAGAGGAAGTAATGAAGGAACAAGCCTTCGTCCTCTTCACATGACAAGAAGGATCACCACAAATCTAAGAATATGTTCTCCAAAGGATACATGTATGACTCCAAATCCAGTAAACATAATTCCTCTAAAATTATTTATTATTTTTGCATCAAGCCTGGACATGTCATTGTTAACTGTCCAGTCAAGAGAAAAGAGACTGGTGAGAAGAAGCAACACCACTAAAAGGAAAAGGAGGGAAAGACCTTCATTGCTAAGAAAGAGAAGAGTTGTAGTAAAACTGACTCAATATCTTTTTAGTCTAAAGAAGAAGATGAATCCTATATTGGGATGTTTACTGCTGAGGAAGATGAGGAGTATTCAGCTGCATGGATAGGAATCAGGGCCCCTCTGTCACACTCAGATAGTGACAATAAGGTGAATGAAGATATCAGTGGATGTTATGGACTTGTGACCATAATAGATGGTGAATCCAGTCAGGATTAGTCTGATCATCAGGAGGTACCAATTCATTCTCTTTCCCCCTCTAAATCTAACTACGAAACTAGCCCCAATTCTGATGCTCCTTCATCCAGTGGTGATGATGGCTCAGAATCTAAGGAAGCTGTCAATCAATTGATTGACAATTATGGGTTAATCCTGGAAGCTCTGAAGAAGAGCAAGCTGCTTGTCAAAAGACAATCAAAGGAGATTGTCTCTTTCAGAAAAATCTCTCTTTGCACTCTGAGTCAGACTCACTGCCGAGTCAAATGACCAGAGAGATAGCTCAACTTAAAAAAATCACCATTATCCAAGGCTCAACCATAAATAGTAAGAGCTCTTTAATTAAAGAGTTAGAAGATAAGCTCCTTAAAGAGAGGATGCTAGTGCCTCAGTACTCCAAACCTAAATCTATATTGCCACACATTGATATATTCACCTCCCAAACTAGTAAGACGGGGTTGGGGTACATTGAGAGGAATACCAGGAGGACTATGAGGAAGTGCAAGGCTCCAATTCAGTCTGCTATCTCTTTTGAGAAGGTTGTGCTACCATCCAACAAATATGGTTAAGAGAGTATATATGATCACTTGTTGAATGGAAGATCCACCAGTGTGAACAAAAATGCTCACAACTGTGGTGGAAGGAAGGACATGGGCTTGAGTGTTTTTAAGGCCCCACATGAGGAAATCTAGATGGGCCATTATGAACCATTTGTTTTTAGTGCACCAGCCCCTACACTCAAGAATAAGGTAGTGGCCAATAGTTAAGCTATTCCAGCAAAGACTCGTACCAAAAGTAAGTCAATCAGTAAGCCTGACTTGGCTATCTCTGATGCAATTAACAGCTTGTCTTTTGTAAAGAAGACAGTTGTTAGTGGAATTCGTAGTAAGCCAGGCACATCTATTGGCAGACTCACTTTCAGTCAGATCCTTGCTGAAAGAAATAAGAAGAGGGTTGTTGCTCTCCCTTCTGAACAGTCTATTACTTTCAGCTTGCATTCTACAAAAGTTGTTCAGAAAAGGAGATACAATATTCATGAGTTTTGGTGCTATGGCAAATTGGGACATTTTGCCATAAATTGTTAGCACAACCCCAATGTGTCTAGTTCTAGGGCAAGTCTACCTGTCAGAAATGCTGCAGGTAGACATGCTCATTTTTAAACTAACAAGAACCAAGTACCCAAATCCTTTTGGGGTGGTAAGGTAAATTAAATTGTGATTTCAGGTTAGTCCAAGTACTCATCCAATATGGTGCAAGGAAAGTGGCTGTTCCATACATATGACTTGAATATGGGGTCATCTAAAGGAATACTGTCCAGTAAAGAACAAACCAAAGGTCGTGTTTGGAGGCTCAGAAAAAGGAGTTACCAAGGGAATTGGTATGATCACTAATGGCATAGTCCCAATCACAAAAGTGGCTTAGGTGGAAGGGTTACAACACAACCTGATAAGCATAAGCAAACTTTGTGATCTTGGCTATGTCATTGTCTTCCACAAGGATGAGTGTCTAATCAAAAGGTCAAGTGACCACGAGGTCATTTTGATAGGCACTAAGAGTGGGAATATTTATTGTTTAAACATTTTATGTTTATTTTTTGACACACCAGTGTTATTAGTTCCTCATGAGAAAGTATTCAACTGTATGCAATGGCACAAAAGACTTGCCCACTTGAACTACAAGACCATTAACAAGCTCTTCAGTGGAGAGATCGTCAGTAATGGACCCATTATAAGATGAACCAAAGAGGGCATTTGCTCTGCATGTCAAAAGGGAAAGCAGACCAAAGCCTCCTTTAATAGCATTGGGGCCAGGTACTCTGTGAGGTATTTGTACCTCCTACATATGGACTTGTTTTTCCATTTCATAGTCTAGGTAGGAAAGTCTATACACTTGTGATAGTTGATGACTATTCCAGATATGCTTGAGTTTTCTTTCTAAAGAAAATGTCTGAAACACTGGACATCTTTATGACCTTTATTAGGTAAGTTCAGAATGAAAAAGGCAGTTCTATGGTCAATATTAGAAGTGACCATGGTACTGAATGTTTGTCGAAGGAATGACAAAGTTCTGTGAAGAACTAGGGATTTGTTATGAGTTTTATTCTCCAAGAACACCCCAGCCAAATGGCATAGCTAAGAGGAAGAACAGGACTCTCATATAGGATGGAAGGAAACTGCTCAGTGACACTTCTCTCCCAGAATACTTCTGGGCTGAGGTAGTGAACATTGCTTGTCATGTCTTGAATAGGGCCTCTATCAACAAGTACCACAAGAAAACTCCCTATGAGATCATGAAAGGCAGAAAACCAAACCTAGCCTATCTCAGGATCTTTGGTAGTAAATGCTTTATGCTGAATAATTGGAAGTCATACTTGACTAAGTTTGTTTCCAAATCCTATGAAGGTATATTTGTTGTGTATGACAGTCATAGCAAAGGGTCTACAACTTGAAAAATTTGGAAGCTGACATCTTCATAGCAAGACTAAGCATATAGAGATTAGGTATCATTTTATTAGAGAATATGTGGAATGTGAGCACATTAGTCTTCAATTTGTCCCCGCAGACCAGTAGGTAGCTGACATCTTTACCAAACCAATAGATGAAGCCAAGTTAAACTCCTTCAAATTTGAAATGGGTATGATGAACTTAGCACTGCTTCAGTTTCTCTGTATGTATTTTAATTGCAGATGGTACTTAACCATGCAGGAAAATAAATAAATTATGGACCTAGTGTCCAGGCGTCGAGAGCACTGAGTTCACAGCAGTCGTTGAGTGCACCAAATCCACTCAATGCAAACTTCCAGAGACATATATTTACAGTTAATCTGTGGGATTAATCTCACCCGTTGATCTCCTCATGATCCTCGAAATAGGTACGCGCCTCTCCACATTTTTAAATTAGAGGCATGTATAAATAGAATGGTGTGTGCTTAGAACAAGATACGCTATTCCTCGCCCTTCTCAGCCACTTGCAACGACACGATGAAAGCTCGAAAAATCTACAACAACTAACAGAAGCAATGTCGCCAAGGATATTAGATTTCCTGTTCGAGGGTTTAAAGTTGGTTATAAATGGTTTTAGGATGCGCCTGTGGAATTCCAAGTAGTTCTCCAGCTACTGCAGATTGTTGACCTAGAATATATTCTTTCAGAGCCTGGACTACTTTAGAAGAGAGAGGAACTTGATTTATACTCAAATGCAAAGGTCTACTCTTCATCCGTTAAAATCAAGTCCTTCATTAGTGGAAATAAGGCCAAGGTTACTCCTAAAAGACTGAGCAAGGCACTACAATTGCACAATTTTATGATGTCATATTAAGAAGATGAATTAGATGAAACTGATGTCAATGCCGCCCTGAAGTGGTGTGGATTGTATAAGTTGCAGCATCCCATTTCGTGCAAGACCCCTCGCATACATTTTTAGCCAAGAAAGCTGACTAAAGCATGGGGTGCACCAATAACTGTCTTCGAGTGATACTGGACTAGTAGGGCAAATATGACTTAGAAATATTTTGGATGTTATAGGTGTTGAGTGGTCTCAACACCACTCGACGAATTTAACTTAAAATAATCCTGGATTCGACAAAGCGTCGAGTGAGTTGAGTGGTCTCAATGCCACTCGACGAATTCTAACTCAGAAATATTCTGGATACTGAGGCATTGAGTGAACTCGACCTCATTCGACGAGGCATCGAGTGCGTTGAGTGGTCTTAATGCCACTCAATGCTTTTGACTAGGAAAGTTCGGCACTCAACGAGAGCGTTGAGTGATTTAACTTAGAATAATTCTAGACTCAAAGCATAGAGAGCATTGAGTGGTCTCAACACCATTTGACGAGGCATTGAGTAATTTAACTTGGAATAATTCTAGACTCAAAGCGTTGAGAGCGTTGAGTGGTCTCAATTCCATTGAACGAGGCATTGAGTGTTTAATTTAAAATTATTTCGGTTACTATAGGCATCGAGTAGACTCGACGCCACATCACGAAGTCCTTCAACGAATTATCCTATATAATCGATGATTTTGACTGAACCTCATAGGCGTCGAGTGATAATGATGAATCTCGACGATTTTTCAAGTGTGTATGGTATACGTGGTGATTTTGACTTAGAACATTTTCGTGAAACTGTGTTGCGGGTTCATGTGTATGGGCAAAACCGTGTTTTCAGGAAATGCGCCAATTGACTTATTAGGACCTGCTGGGTCCATTGCCCTCAATGTCCCAGATTTGAGTGAAGTCAATCTTGTTAATGATATACATAAAAATATATTGGATGTCCTAGTAGCAATGATGGGACAGATAGCCTAAGTGTAGCAATGATGGGACAGATAGCCTAAGTGGCTAAGTCCACAAGCATTGAGTGAAGTCAACTCACTCAACTCCATAAAACAAACGGCTGTGAGACAGTCTAATGCAATCAAGTCTTAAAGATAAATGGGCTGAAAAGTGACTATGTCCACATGAGTTGAGTGAAGATCATTCACTCAATGTCATAGGTCCATAATCATTGAGTATAGCTCAGTTAGTTAACGACACAGGAAAACTGTGAATATTTACCAAGTCCACAAGCGTTGAGTGAGGCAAGCTCACTCAACTCCATGTGATATTGCATTGACTAAATTTTCAAAGGAAGTGTTCATCTTGATGCAGAAATTCATCGAGCTGAGTTCAGAGTTCGTCGAACAAAGACCCGATTTCATCGATCTAATCTTTCACTTATTTGTCAAGCTAAACTATAAATTCATCGAACTAAGTTTTTATTTGTTTGTCGAGCTGAGCTTAGAGTTCATCAAACCGAGTTTGTTGAACTCAAACTGATTTATGAAACATAAAATCTGGCTAAGGCAGAAAGGGTTGAGTGAGGCGTGGTCACTCAACACTCCCAACGCCATGATGTAGAATTAGTTAAAGAAAAAGGCATTGAGTGAGGCATGCTCACTCAACGCTCTCTATGCTTAAGATGTTGAAAAAGAAAAAATGGCTACGGGAAAAAGCGTTGAGCGAGGGATGTTCACTCAATGCTCTTAACGCCATGCATGCAAATAAGGCTGTAGAAAGGGTTAACGCAAAAAGCATTGAGTGAGCATTACTCACTCAACGATGTCAACGCCTAGATAAATAAATTTGTTTAAGTACTTTGGTGTTGAGTGAAGCTCATTCAGTCAATGACCATTATATTAATGCTCGATTTTGGCTAAGTCACCAGGTGCTGACGTCAGCAAAATCTCAAGATCGACAAAGTCAACTTATTTCAAAACAAGTACAGTGAAGCTACAAAACACGACAAACTCTGTCGTGAAGCTATTGTACATCTTCTTTCGTTGAAGCAAGATGCAGCTGGATGCTGCAAGTCAGCCCCACTAAGTTCAAAAAGAGTCGTTGATTGACGAGCTACAAAAAGAAGAGTGCGGGGCAAGTCAAAATAACTTTTATAGGGTTTTCAAAAAGAAAAGAGGTTGCTGGACAACATCATCTTCTTCGATGAGCTTGGAAGATCAAGTCCAGCAAAGAAAGCCAAAGGGCAAAAAACGATAGCTGAAGCTTCTTCCACTTCAGCAGGATAGTTCTGTGTAGAACAAGATAGCTATTGAAGAGGACTCATTCCTTCAACAGCAGGTTACTGAGTAAATCTGATCAGCAAAGAAGTTAGCTTCCTAAGAGGACTCTTATCTTCAACATCAAGTGGTCTCAACTAAAAACTGTCCTGTCCAGCAAGGTAGCCTCAGATTTTAATATCTGAGTCAGATACTTAAGCACTTTATTTAATTTACCTTATAGTATTCTGTGTATAATGAATCTTAGTGTAGGCCTAAGCTATTAGGCTGAGTGTTATACTTGTTTGGATTTGTGCAGTAGGAACACTTGGTGTTCTGAGGTAGGTGATTGTTGAATTACTGAGCAGTAGGATCCAAGTTTGGATTTCAGTTGTAGGACACTTTATGCCTGAGGTAGGGCAATATTGTCGGAGTTGTAGGAGAGTGAAGCTCTCTGAGTTATAGGATCCAACTGTATCTGAGATGTAGGACTTGGTTTCAAGTATGAGGTAGGTGATTAATTAATCAATGAGCTGTAGGAGTGCTGCAGCACTCTGAGAGTAGGGTTGTGTGGCTGAATATGTAGGGATGAGAAGCCTGAGCTGTAATCCATTGTTTTTGGCTGAGGTAGTTGGCTTGAGGGTCACTGGGTGTAGCAGCATTACAGAGCTCTGAGGTAGGAACCTGTTGGTTCTGAGGTAGGTGTCTTGAAAAGGACACTGAGTGTAGGATCTTTCTGAAGTTCTGAGTGTAAGGCTAAGGGCCTGAGGTGTAAGCTCTGTGGAGCATTTTGGAGGAGTTTGGCCTTGTATAACAATAGTTAGAAAGGTGGGAGGGATAGTGGATATACCCATAATTTGGGGAACCACTATAAATATTTGTGTGCTTGTTTGTGTGTTTGTTTTCCTCTTATTAATTTTAGGTGTTAAGAACAAGCTCTAGATCACCCTAAGGTGAAAGATAAAAGAAAGGAACAAGACAGCAAAATGATTAAAAAGATTTAAACACATATTAACCCTCCCCTCCCCCTCTAGGTGACCAGCTAACCTCTGAAATAAAAACTTTCAAGTGGTATTAGAGGGAGGTTACTCAAAAAGTACCTAACATTCTGAGTAAGCCTCTAAGGTTAGCTAAAAGTTATTATATTTGGGTTCAGGAGTGAACTACAGGGAGCTGGGTGCAATGAAGCTTCCTATCTGCAAGAAAGAGGATTTTGTCAAATGTTAAGGGAGGGTCAGACTGTTCATGAAAGCAATTGACCCTAGAATCTTTGTGACTGTCAAATAAGCTCCTTTCATCCCCATGAAAGTGTCTGTCCTGGATGCAAACTTCCAAACACCCAAGACTTATGAAGAAATGACAATTGATGAAGTCATTCTTGCCATCATGGACAATAGGGCTCAAAATATCATAGTCAGTGTAATTAATGATTCTACCCTTCAGAATCTAATTCACTACAAGACTACAAAGGAGATGTTGGACACTGTGGTGATCTACATGGAAGGTATAGAGGAGTTGAGGGATGATAGAAAGTCTTTTCTCATCTAGGAGTATGAGACCTTCAGACAAACTAAGGGGGAGAACATAGACACCTGCTATTAACGATTCTTCAGAATAGTGAATTAGCTAATGACCTATGGAAGGGTCTTTAGTCATTATGAATTTAATGATAAGCTCCTCAGGTCTCTCACAAGATACTGGGACACAAAGTTATGTGCCATCAGAGAATTGGCTAAGCTAGGTGAAACTTCACCTCACACCATATTTGGAAAGCTGCTCTCTTATAAGATGCAGCTAACTGTTAGGAAATAAGAAGATCCAAACGGTAAGTCTTAGGCCAAATAAAAGTCAGTGGCTTTCATAGCTGAAGCCCCAAGCAAAAGTAGGAGAAAGACCCATTCTCCTCCGAGAAGACCAGTAGATTCAGACTGCTCTGAATTAAATGCATGAGAAAGTAGCATGTCTGATGAGGACTTTACTGTATTATCCAAGCAGCTCCATAGTCTTATGAGGAAGAAGCACTAGAAGATGAGACCCTCCTCCTCAGCACATCACTAGAATAAATCCTTCAAGGAGGACAGGTATGGCTCTAAACCCAGTAAACAAATTCAGCCAATGTTATCTGTTACTGCTGCAGCAAGTCAGGGCATGTCATTGTTGATAACCCTGCGAAGAGAAGGGAGGCTGGTGAGAAGAAGTCTCACTAGAAGCACAAGGGAAAGAAGGAAAATTCCTTTGTGGCTAAGAAAGAAAAGAGCTAGACAGACTCATCATCATCTGAGTCTGAAGAAGAGGAAGCCTATATTGGGTTTATTGCTACTGCTACTTTTCAAGATAAAGCTGTTACAATAGGAATCAAGGCCCCTCTGACACTATCAGATAATAACTTAGAGGTGGATGAAGATGTCCACAGATGCAGAGGGCTGATGGCAATGACTGATGAAGAGAGCAGCCTGGATCAACCTGGTCAAAGTAAGGTATATTCTCCATCCTGCTTTGTGTCCTTGCATGAGATAAGATCTGATGTAGGAGCCTCTTCATCTTTTGGTGAAGATGATTCTGGATCAGTAGGTGATGTATATCAATTGATTGACAGATGGAGTGAACTTCTGAGTGCCTTTAAAAAATTCAAGAAGCTGACTAAGAAATAGGCTAAAGAGATTTTGTCTCTTCAACCTCCTGCTTCTCAGCTTGCTGTGCTGAATCAGACAATTAGCGAGCTCAGATATCTGAACATCCTATCTGGCATCCAGATGGAAACTATTAAAATCAAAGATAGTCTCATCAAAGATCTTTAAGAAAACTCCAGAAGGAGAAAAGTATTGTGGCCAGCTTCTCTTAGCCCAATACAGTATTGCCCCTGATAGACTCCTTCACCTCACAAAAGGGTAAGAAGTGATTGGGTTTCAAGGGTAACTTAAGACCTACTCATTCCAAAGGGAAAGGGAAAGTTCCAGCTGTGCCAATGGAATCTAGGCCACCAAACCCATTCAAGAGGGTGATATACCCTTCAAATAGGAATGACCAAGAAAGTATTTTTGGTCACTATATGAATGGTGCATTCACAAGTGGAACAAAAGATGTTCCCTGCCATTGTTGAAGCTACACTAGGGAAAGTGCCTTTAAGGCTGCCCATGAAGATATTTAAATGCCGATCATGGACCATTTGTCTTTGGTGCTACAGGCCCTCCTCTCAAAGATGTGGGTGCAGCCATTTCTCCGAACCTGTCAGCATAGAATAAGTCTAAGGGTCAGTCTGTCAGCTTGCCTAATGTTTAGAATTGTATCCACAATAACCCAGATTTATTTGAAGTCACCCTTGAACTAAGATGAATTAAGTTTGTATTTGGTGTCTTTTCTAGTTGAGAGCATGCAGGATATAATTGTCATGTGTGAACCAATGTCAGTTTACAATGGGTCAGCAAACACAGGACAATACAATGTATTCCCTGATTGTGTGATCCAAGGTGTTAACTCATGTGTAACCTCTCTATTAGGGCACACTTCTTTTTCAAGTACTAAATTCATGAGAAGAAGGTTGGTTTTTGGTTAACAAGAAGAAAATCACTTTTTAGTTGACAGAAATTTTCTTAGTGTTTTACTCGAGAAGAACAGTCAGTACTCGAGTAAGGTTATAGATGTTCTCGAGATAGCCTAATATAGTTCTCGGGAAATCCATGTAGTACTGTAGTAGATCTTGACTCCTTCTCAAAAAATCCTAAAAGATTGACTCAAAATATTTCTAAGTGTTTTTCTCGAGAAGAACTTATTGTACTCTAGTAGAATTAAACTTAGTACTCGAGTGATATCAGTCAAGTATTCAAGTTGCAGAAGCTGTTCTAGAGAAAGCTTAGTCCAGTTCTCGAGAAAACCATGAGTAATTGAGTAGATCATAACTCTCCTTCTCGAGTTAACTTAAATTTAAGTCAAAATTTTTCTAACGTTTTTTTCTCAAGAAGACAAAGTCATTTCTCGAGAAGGCCGGAATTATTTCTCGAGAACCAGAAATAGTTCTCGAGAACCAAAATAGTTCTCAAAAACCAGAAACTTTTCTCGAGACATTGAAAACTTTTCTAGATATACTTTCTTGTTCTAGAGTAACAGAAGTTTGTTCTTGAGTGTCAGAAGACTATTTTTCTCACGTAAGTATAATCTTTCTCGAGAAACCAGAATTCCTCCTCTACACTTTCCTTAAGAATTTCTTCTCGAGAACTTCATAACTCTTCTCGAGAAACAGAATTGTCTTCTCGAGAACTTCATAACTCTTCTTGAGAAACAGAAATGTCTTCTCGAGAGCAAATATTCCTCTCGAGAAATGAAGTGTAGATTTCTGAATTTTCTTAAGTATCTGATGGATTCGATTTCAAATATCACTAACTCCTGATTGGTCAATGCGGGTCTCATTTAATGTAATTTAGACCGTTATGAACGGTCTATAAATGGTTTTGTTAGAATTGACAAACTCTAAGAAGTATTTTTCAAGTATTCTGAATCAATTTCTCAAGTTTCTAAATTGAGAAGCGTCGCCGCCGCTCTGTTCTTCATCGCCGAATTCTTTCTCGATCCCAGAGATTCAGACAAGAAGGAGTTCACCAATCAAGATTTTTGACAACTGCAAATCATCTCCTTGATCGTCGTGATCCTAACTTGTCAGATCCAAGGATTCTCAGATTTCTCCCACAACTTTTCTAATAGAGCTTTTCAGTTTTTCAAGAAGGAAGAACCCGAGATTCAGCCAAGATCTGCGAAGATAAGTCTGTGTGTTCTGATTGTGAATTCATTTGATTATCGTAGGAGTTTTTCTCTGAGATTATAGGAGTTATTCTCCGAGTTTTGTAGGAGTTGATCTCTAAGTTTTTGTAGGAGTTTTTTAGCTCCGAGTTGTAGGAACTTTGTTTCGAGTTGTAGAATTATTTTCAATCCGAGAGAATGGTGGAGTAGCTTAGTCTAGTTAGTTGCTAGATCGGTGAGGTGGAAAGTGGATGTTCCTAAGGTTGGGGAACCACTATAATTTTTCGTTTCGTCTGTGATTGCTTGTTTATTTTCTATGCATCGCTCATACAAATTTTCATTCCGCAAAAAGACACAGAATTCACCTATTCACCCCCCCCCCCCTCTAGGAGATTTAGATTGACAACTAAAACATTTTCAATTGGTATTAGAGCGAGGTTGTTCATCAATGTTTAACACCTTGAATAGATCTGCCACCAGTTGTCTTTAGAGTATACAAGCATGGACAGAGTCAAGGATAGTGCTAAGCTTCCAATATGCACCAAGGCAAACTTCCCCATATGGAAGGAAATGGCGAAGCTCTTCATGGAAGTTGTGGATCCAAGGATCTTCGTAATAGTGGAAGAAGGCCCATACAATCCTATGATGGCCTTCATAATTGATCCCACAAAGAAATTACCAAGAAGCTGATGGATCTAGATAAGGATAAGATTGCACTTGTCTCTCTAGACAAGAAGCCCAAAAATATTATCGCAAGTGCAGTCGATGATTCTATGCTACAAAATCTCATTCACTGCAAATCCGCCAAAAAAATATGACAGTCACTAATCGGGTTGATGGAAGTCACCGAAGAAGTGAGGGATGATAGAGGATCCCTTTTGAATCAGAAGTATAATGCCTTCAGGCAAGGTCCCAAAGATAACATAGTAGATACTTTTGAAAATTTCTTCAAGATCATCAACGGCCTAAGAAACTATGGTCGTGTCTTCACCAACGGAGAACTAAACGACAAGCTCCTAAGATCCTTAACAATGGAATGGGACAACAAGATATGTGTAATAAGGGAGTTTGGAAAGTTGGTTGAGAATGATCCCGGAACATCTTCTGGAAGCTGATGTCTTATGAGCTTCAAATAAATACCAAAAAAGCTAAAGAAGAGGGAAGCAGATCCTCATCGAAGGAGAATTCTGTCGTACTAAAGGCAGACAGCTCAAGGAATGTTAAAGCTGCATCACCTGCTCCTGCACAGGAAGAAAGTGAAGAAGAAGACTCGGAGCCGAACACATTAGTCTCTGAACTTTCAGATGGAGAGTTCTCTCTACTCTGTAGACAGTTCAAGAAGTTCCTAAGTAAGAAGAAGAAATAGAAAGGCAAAGACTTTTCCTCCAAAAGATCATGTCATGATGGTGATCGACATAAGAAAGGCTCAAGTATCCATGACAGGTATAACTCTAAATAAAAAAATACATTTCATCTGACATCGTTTGTTATTATCTTAATAAGCTAGGGTATGTAAATGTTGATTGCACGCATAAGAATAAAGAGGGTGGAAGAAGAGTGGAAAAGAAGTCCTCGTATAGAAAAAAGAAATTTGAAAGAAGCCTAATATCCAAGAAGGCCAAGACTCTCAGTGACTCTAACTCATCTGAGTCAAGTAAGGAAGAGGAAACCTACTTTGCTCTGATGGCACAGACAAACAAGGAAGGAGAATCCCAGTATATTGGGAAGGTAAACTCTCATACCCGTCTCTAAGAATCTGATGCTTCAGACCATGATCATGAGAACTGCTCTTCTGATGATGAGTATAAACACATGATTCAATCAAGGAATTAAACAAAGCCTACACCAAATGTCGAAGAGTCACTAGAACACAAGATAAGGAGATCAAATCTCTCAAGGCTGAGGAGAGCACTCTGAGAGAAGAAGTCACAAAGGCGGACTCACTTAGAGAGGAATTCCATGCCGCAATCGAGGAATACAATAAAGCTCTCTCGAGCACCTTAACTTGAAAGATAAAATCATCTAGAAATTGGAAGAACAACCTACAGCAGAAAAGAAACTGGTTGAAAGTTTCTCCAAGCCCAAGACATGTAACATCTCCATCCATTCATATAGCATATAATAGAAGGTCCGGCCAGGGCCCCACACCATATGCCACAAAACAGGCTGAGAGGTTACAGGTTAATACCAAAACACAATCGCATCCTAACTCAGAGTGTAAAACCCCCTATCCGTCGCATAGCATATAGCAGTAGGTCCGGCCGGGGCCCGACGCCGTATGCCACAGACAGACCAGGTGGTTACTCATGGAAACCATCCAACCAATCTCAACGTCCTACACAGAGCATTCTAGCGGAAGCAGTTTATAATAGTTGCAAATAAGAACCCAGCATTAAAGCATGAATGTCCACTAATACCAAATAGGAATGTATACAAAATACCAACATAAGCCTTAAGGCCTTACAAAATGTTTCACTTGATATTACATGATTTACAAACCACGGCAAGCAGGCCGGTCATACATGAATAAAACAGTAAACACTTCCATTTGGGCCTTCGAGGACCGGCTTCGCAAAAAGGGCTTTAGCCCGCTATTGACCGCTTGGTCCAGCAGCACCTGCAAGCAACAAACCACCGCACGGTGGCAAAACAAGGCAACGGTCAGCAATGCTGACCAAATTATAACGATCCCGCCTCCAACTCGGGGCGGCGATGCTCCTTCCATGCATTTCATTAGCATAAGCGAGCAATATGTATATATAGCCATTTCATCACAGACGTTGGCTCGCACGGCCACACGCCCCGTGCTCTCAGGGCACATTCTCGGTGAACCGGTCGATGTCACGTCAATTAAAGCCATAGACATTCCGGACTCACCACTGCCACTTTGACGGGCAAACCTATGAGCAATTTGTCTTCCTGGCCTGGGTCACGACAATTTAAGCCATTGATCGCCGAAGACCCTAATCTATGCCAACGGCAAGTGCCACATGCCTTTAGGTCTCTTTAACCGAATGACATAGAGCGGGTACAGTTCCATCTAACCCGTGCTCACATCGCAACGACAATTTAAAGCCATTTGCGCGGGTCAAACTTACACCGAGTCCCATTTCCATCACAATTCACATAACCCGGTTATGTTCAAGTTGGCTCTCAGGCCACCAAGTTGGCAAGATCTCGTATCAGCCCAGTTTTTCGGGTGCACCTTTGGGTTAGTCCCAAGGCTACCTGCTGTAATCTACCGCGTAGAAAACCCGAAAAACAACCAATAGCACGGAGTCTTCTCCGGCATTATGCAATGCAACATCACCGATCCAGACCAACATGTCCGGGTAGGCTTCACACATCATGCCTATGTCCATTCTCGCTTACGGACTCTAAACAACGGGGACTTGACATATCTACCCGAAGGAACGCCTCCAACTCTCCGCAAACTCGCGAGAGCGGGCTTCCTATGCAAAGAAAGAGAGCTACTCATGCTCAAGATGAGGATCGTTACCCTAGCGTTCCTCTTTGGCGCCATTGAAAACTAAACGGATGAAAATCACCGCACTAGCTTTTCCTCCGTGGATCCGGAGTCGGCTAGTGATTCGGAGCTTCGAAGCTCCTCCAATGGCTGGATTTAGCTCCTTCTTCCTTCCTTGGCTCTCCTCTCTCTCTAAGGTTTTAGAAAGATGAAAACTTATGAAAAGTGAGGGTTTCCAAGTCCAATCCCGGGTATGTCCCTTCAGGAACAACCCCCAGCCATTGGATCATCAATTAAAGAAATGAACGGCTTTGATTCGGGACTGAAATGCCCAATCTGGACCGCACACGACCTAGCACACGCCCGTCTCCAGGGCCGTGTGACTCATTCGCCGTCAAAATCGGCTCGCCTGGAACCTCACATGGGTATCGAACACGCCCGTGTTCGACCTAACACGCCCGTGTTCCACCTGACACGGCCGTGTGGCCGGTCGTGTACCCCCATCATTTTTCCCCGAAAACAACCCGAGCACTACACGGGTTCTAGGACACGCCCGTGTCCTTTCCCGTGTCACCTCAACACACCTGGGCTCCAGGTCGTGTACACGGTCTCGAGACTCGACGAAAATCGTCTACACCCTGGGCCGATCGTCGACACGGACTTGACACGCCCTGCGACACGCCCGTGTCGCAGGCCGTGTTCTCTGCTCGGCGATCGTGTCGACTCCAAAATCGTCGACCTCTCGACCAACTCGACGACACAAGCTTGACACGCCCTGGGACACGCCCGTGTCCCAGGCCGTGTGCCTCCTGCCAGAACCAAAACCTTTCCAAAAATGTCACCCGTCACTCCTTTGAGTTTCGGGGCGTTACAACTCTCCCCTCTTAAAAGAATTTCGTCCACAAAATTATATAAAGGAAAGATATGTACAAAACCAAAATTTGTACCTGAGCGGAACAACTCCGGATACTCGTCAAGCATGGTCTGCTCTCGCTCCCAAGAGAGCTCCTCACGACCGCAATTGTCCCACCGGACCTTGACCATCCTGATCTCTTTATTGCGTAGACGTTTGACTTCCGAGTCCTCAATCCGCACGGGCTTGACCTTTGTCGTCAACCCACTATCCACCGGCACTTGATCAACCGCGATCACTTGCGTAGGCTCTTGCACTGCCTTTCGAAGCACCGAAATATGGAATACATCATGTAAACCACTAAGCTCCACCGAAAGCTTCAACCGATAGGCCGCTTCACCAACTCGCTCCAAAACCTCAAACGGTCCAAGGTACCTCGGGCTTAGCTTTTTCAATCGCCGTACCTGCGAGACACCCTTGAACGGCTTGATCTTTAAGTACACATAGTAGCCCACAGCGAACTCCACGTTCCTGTGCTTGGCATTTTAGTACTTCGCTTGCCGGTCCTGAGCGATAAGCAACCTCTCCCGAATGGTTCTCACCAAAGAAGTAGCATCCTCCACTTCCAATCTCTTATACAACTTTGACTCACCCGTTTCTAACCAAGACAACGGCGTGCGACATTTTCTACCATATAGGGCCTCGAATGGCGCCATCTGAATACTCGCTTGGTAGCTATTGTTGTATGTGAACTCCACCAAATAAAGGTGGTCTTCCCATTGCTTTCCGAAATCCAAGACACACATGCGAAGCATGTCTTCCATGGTTCTATTGACCCTCTCGGTCTGCCCATCCGTTTGCGGATGGAAGGCTGTGCTAAATTTCAACTTTGTTCGCAGCATTTGTTGCACAAGCCTCCAATGATTAGACGTGAACCGCCCATCTCGGTCACTCACGATGCTGCGGGGCACACCATGAAGCCGTACTATGTTATCCACATAAAGCTTTGCCAACTTCTCCACCGGATCATCCTTCCTATGCAGAATGAAATGCGACACCTGCGTTAACCGATCCACGACCACCCAAATAGCGGCGTTCCCCTTTTGCGACCTTGGCAAACCGTGTACAAAGTCCATAGAGATGACGTCAAATTTCCACTCCGGAATAGGGAAGGACTTAAGAAATCCTCCCGGCTTTTGGCACTCTGCCTTCACCAAGGCGCAAGTTTGGCACTTCGCTACGTATAGCGCCACATCCTTCTTCAAACCGGGCCACCAAAATAGTTTCATCACATCACGGTACATCTTCGTGCTCCCCGGGTGAATCGAGTACTTGGTATGGTGTGCCTCGTATAACAACTCCACCCGCAAATTACCCACACTTGGGACGCACAGACGACCGTCCTTCCAAAGTAATTCGTCCTCCACGACGAATTGGGAATTTGACCCATCCAGAGCCTCCACCATGAACTGCTTCATACGAGCATCCATATCCAAAGCCTGCCGAATACGATCAGCCAGGTCATATTGGACTTCAGTCCAATTCAGAACTGCTTCAGCACTTGATTGTCTATCCACATAAACAATCTCCAACGCCTCCAACTCCCGCACCAACTGCTCATCATGCACCGATAGCCAATTGGCTTGAGCTGGGGCTCGGCGACTCCAACGCGTCCGCAACCGCATTCCCTTTACCAGGCACGTAGTGGATCATGAACGTATAGTCCCCCAGGAACTCCATCCATATACGCTGCCGCATATTCAGATCCTTCTGATCAATAAGATACTTCAGGCTCTTATGATCGGTGTAGATATCAATCTTCAGACCGTACAAATAGTGTCTCCACAGCTTCAAGGCAAAAATCACGGCCGCTAACTCCAAGTCATGGACCGGATTGTTCCTTTCATGCACTTTTAGCTGTCTCGAGCCATAAGCTATCACACTTCCGTGTTGCAGTAGCACGCAACCCAAACCGCTGCCCGAAGCATCACTATAAATCTCATAAGCCTTCGGTCCCACATGGCGATCTCAGCACAGGCGCCGTGGTCAACCGACACTTCAACTCCTCAAAAGCTCGTGCGCACTCCGGCGTCCAAACGAACTTATGCTCCTTCCTCATCAAAGTAGTGAGAGGCAAAGCTATCCGCGAGAAGTTCTCTATGAAGCGCCTATAATAGCCGGCAAGCCCAAGAAAACTCCGGACTTCCGCTACCGTAGCAAGCTCAGGCCACTCCCTTATCGCAACGATCTTCGCCGGATCCACAGCAATACCCTCTCCACTCACTATATGACCGAGGAACGCCACTGAGAATAGCCAAAACTCGCACTACGAGAAATTGGCATACAACTGATTTCTCCTTAGCGTCTCCAACACCAAATGAAGATGCTTGAAGTGATCTTCCTCACTTTGCGAGTACACCAAAATATCGTCGATGAAGACGATCACGAAATGGTCCAAGTACTCCCTGAAATTCCTGTTCATCAAATCCATGAACACTGATGGCGCATTAGTCAGCCCAAACGGCATGACCGTAAACTCATGATGCTCGTATCTCGTACTAAACGCTGTTTTCGGGATACCACTCTCCCTTATTCGCAGCTGATAGTACCCAGCCTTGAGATCCAACTTCGAGTACATCGTCGACCCGACTAACTGATCAAAAAGATCATCAATCCGAGGGATCGGGTACTTGATCTTCTCCGTCAGCTTGTTGAGCTCCCGATAATCAATACATAGCCTCAAGCTTCCGTCCTTCTTCTTAACTAAGAGGACCGGCGTGCTCCAAGGCGAAGAACTCGGGCGCACATACCCTTGCTCCAACAACTCTTGCAGTTGAACTTTCAGCTCCGCCATTTCCTTAGGCGCTAGCCGATAAGGAGATCGTGACACAGGCTTTGCACCTGGCACTAGCTCAATCGTGAAATCTATCTCCTGTTGAGGCGGGGCTCCAGGAAGATCTGCGGGGAACACATCATGGTATTCCGATACCACTGAAATACAATCCAACGTGGGCTTCGGCTTTGCAACCTCCACTAGTGTAAAGAACAGTTCTGCCCCTTCACGAACCGCCTTTACACCTGAAGAGCAGACATCAACGTCTTGCTCGACCCCTTTAAGCCCGTAAAAGTCGTTTCACGACTTGCTCCCAGCTTGACTTCCTTGCTACCGCAATCTATATGGGCCTGCTGCTTCGAGAGCCAGTCCATGCCAAATATAACGTCGAACTCCACCAACGGAAGTAAAGACACCTGCAGGTCGAACTCCTGATTCCCAATACGAATCTTAACATCGCAGATCCTATCCGCTCGCATCGAACACCCATTAGTCAACAACACATCCAACTTATCCCTCGCCATCGAAGAAGGGACTCCGATGCGTGATATAAATCCTTCGGACAAGAAGGAGTGTGAAGCTCCCGTATCGAAGAGTGCTCGTGCCCGATTCTCACAAATCAATACAAATCATAAACTAGCAGTGGTAAGGTAACATGTGCATAACAAGTATTTAAAGAAATTGACTTGCTATAAATTAAATCGTACCTGTCACCACATCAGCTTGTTTGATGGCCTCTTGTTGGCCAAGATTATAGACCCTCGGTTGGGCCGGAGCATAATGGGATGCGGTCGACTCCACCGCCTTGCCCTTCTCTTCATAAGTAGCTCCCGGCCTTCTCTCGGACTTAGGACATCCGCTCCAACAGTCATGGTCAAAATGCCCCGTCTTTCCGCAAGTAAAACACGCACCCGGGGTCCGACTCGAAGTCGCCCCAGAAGCACTAGAAGGAGCTGGACCCGAAGTCCTATGCTTCTTGAAAGACCTCCGATAGCCGGACTTTGAAGTAGTCGGCACTTTGAATTCATATTTCTTCTCGCCCAAGCTTTTCTTTGCCTGCACATTCTTCATGTCCTTCTCCAAGGACCGGGCAGTGTCGACCAAGGTTAAGAAACCCTGCGTCATCGGCCCCGAAAGTAGTAATCTCAGCTCATCTCTCAAGCCTTCATAGAAGCGATTAGTCTTGCGCTCCTCATCCACGATGGTGGAGCTAGCATATCGACTCAAACGAGTGAACTCATGGAGATATTCATCCACGCTCTTCTCACCCTGAACCAACTTCAGAAACTCATTCTCCAACGCTATCCTCTACGTCGAAGGGAGGTATCTAGCCAAGAACAATCTCGAGAACTCTTCCATCGAGACATCAGCAAGTTGCCTACCTCTCAACAAGTGCAGCTCCAATCCTTCCCACCACATTCTCGCTTCACCGTCCAGAAGGAACGTAGCGATGGTGGTCATTTGCCACTTCTCCGTCTCCGTTGCTGTCATGACTCTCTTCACCCTGGAGAGCCAGTCTTCAGCTTGAGATGGGGTTCCCAACCCCGAGAATACCGGAGGGTTAAAGCTCATAACATGCTTAAGCTGCCTCTCGGTTGCCCTCCTTGGCACCACCGGTTCCACAACCACTTGCTCCACTCTCCTCGGCTCAGCCTCTTGAAGAGGTTCCTTCTCCATCACAGGAGCGGGCAGCTGCGTTTGCCTTGCAGGTTGCGCATTTATCACGGCCAACACCGCTTCAGCCACCAATCGTATGTTCTCAGCCGACAGAGGTGTTGCAGGAGCAACATATGGTGCACTGCTAGCCTCAGAAACTCGGCGTTCTGACGGCCCAACACCACTTCTAGTCACCTATAGTGGTACAAAACATCGTTAAGCGACCAAATAAAATTGCACACAGCAATTATAGGAACACGCAGGTTCCTCAAACACATGTATTTTCATTCCTAAGTGCACATTCATGGGTTCTTTTACTGTTATAACGATGACGCACACAATGTGCTCACCACCCCTTAAAAAGAATTCGCCCACAAATTCACTTTAAGACCGACCAAAACCAGTAGTCTGATACCAAATTATAACACCCCCTATCTGTCGCAAAGCATATAGCAGTAGGTTCGGCCGGGGCCCGACGCCGTATGCCACAGACAGACCAGGTGGTTACTCATGGAAACCATCCAACCAATCTCAACGTCCTACACAGAGCATTCTAGCGGAAGTAGTTTATAATAGTTACAAATAAGAACCCAGCATTAAAGCATGAATGTCCACTATTACCAAATAGGAATGTATACAAAATACCAACATAAGCCTTAAGTCCTTACAAAATGTTTCACTTGATATTACATGATTTACAAACCACGGCACGCAGGCCGGTCATACATGAATAAAACAGTAAACACTTCCATTTGGGCCTTCGAGGGCCGGCTTCGCAAAAAGGGCTTTACCCCGCTATTGACCGCTTGGTCCAGCAGCACCTGCAAGCAACAAACCACCGCACGGTGGAAGAATAAGGCAACGGTCAGCAATGCTGACCAAATTATAACGATCCCTCCCCCAACTCGGGGCGGCGATGCTCCTTCCATGCATTTCATTAGCATAAGCGAGCAATATGTATATATAGCCATTTCATCACAGACGTTGGCTCGCACGGCCACACGCCCCGTGCTCTCAGGGCACATTCTCGGTGAACCGGTCGATGTCACGTCAATTAAAGCCATAGACATTCCGGACTCACCACCGCCACTTTGACGGGCAAACCTATGAGAAATTTGTCTTCCTGGCCTGGGTCACGACAATTTAAGCCATTGACCGCCGAAGACCCTAATCTATGCCAACGACAAGTGCCACATGCCTTTAGGTCTCTTTAACCGAACGACATAGAGCGGGTACGGTTCCATCTAACCCGTGCTCACATCGTAACGACAATTTAAGCCATTTGCGCGGGTCAAACTTACACCGAGTCCCATTTACATCACAATTCACATAACCCGGTTATGTTCAAGTTGGCTCTCAGGCCACCAAGTTGGCAAGATCTCGTATCCGCCCAGTTTTTCGGGTGCACCTTTGGGTTAGTCCCCAAGGCTCCCTGCTGCAATCTACCGCGTAGAAAACCCGAAAAACAACCAATAGCACGGAGTCTTCTCCGGCATTATGCAATGCAACATCACCGATCCAGACAAACATATCCGGGTAGGCTTCACACATCATGCCTATGTCCATTCTCGCTTACGGACTCTAAACAACGGGGACTTCACATATCTACCCGAAGGAACGCCTCCAACTCTCCGCAAACTCGCGAGAGCGGGCTTCCTATGCAAAGAAAGAGAGCTACTCATGCTCAAGATGAGGATCGTTACCCTTGCGTTCCTCTTTGGCGCCATTGAAAAGTAAACGGATGAAAAGCACCGCACTAGCTTTTCCTCCGTGGATCCGGAGTCGGCTCGCGATTCGGAGCTTCGAAGCTCCTCCAATGGCCGGATTTAGCTCCTTCTTCCTTCCTTGGCTCTCCTCTCTCTCTAAGGTTTTAGAAAGATGAAAACTTATGAAAAGTGAGGGTTTCCAAGTCCAATCCCGGGTATGTCCCTTCAGGAACAACCCCCAGCCGCTGGATCATCAATTAAAGAAATGAACGGCTTTGATTCGGGACTGAAATGCCCAATCTGGACCGCAAACGGCCTGGCACACGCCCGTGTCCAGGGCCGTGTGCCTCATTCGCCGTCAAAATCGGCTCGCCTAGAACCTCACACGGGTATCGAACACGCCCGTGTTCGACCTAACACGCCCGTGTACCTCCTGACACGGCCGTGTGGCTGGCCGTGTACCCCCATCATTTTCCCCGAAAACAACCCGAGCACTGCACGGGTTCTAGGACACGCCCATGTACTTTCCCGTGTCACCTCAACACGCCTGGGCTCCAGGCCGTGTACACGGTCTCGAGACTCGACGAAATTCGTCGACACCCTGGGCTGATCGTCAACACGGCCTTGACACGCCCTGCGACACGCCCGTGTCGCAGGCCGTGTTCTCTGCTCGGCGATCGTCGACTCCAAAATCGTCGACCTCTCGACCAACTCGACGACACAAGCCTGACACGCCCTGGGACACGCCCGTATCCCAGGCCGTGTGCCTCCTGCCAGAACCCAAACCTGGCCCAAACGTCACCCGTCGCTCCTTTGAGTTTCGGGGCGTTACAACTCTCCCCTCTTAAAAGAATTTCGTCCACAAAATTATATAAAGGAAAGATATGTACAAAACCAAAATTTGTACCTGAGCGGAACAACTCCGGATACTCGTCCAGCATGGTCTGCTCTCGCTCCCAAGAGAGCTCCTCACGACCGCAATTGTCCCACCGGACCTTGACCATCCTGATCTCTTTATTGCGTAGACGCTTGACTTCTGAGTCCTCAATCCGCACGGGCTTGACCTTTGTCGTCAACCCACTATCCACCGGCACTTGATCAACCGCGATCACTTGCATAGGCTCTTGCACTGCCTTTCGAAGCACCGAAATATGGAATACATCATGTAAACCACTAAGCTCCACCGAAAGCTTCAACCGATAGGCCGCTTCACCAACTCGCTCCAAAACCTCAAACGGTCCAAGGTACCTCGGGCTTAGCTTTTTCAATCGCCGCACCCGCGAGACACCCTTGAACGGCTTGATCTTTTAGTACACATAGTCGCCCACAGCGAACTCCACATTCCTGTGCTTGGCATTATAGTACTTCGCTTGCCGGTCCTGAGCGATAAGCAACCTCTCCCGAATGGTTCTCACCAAAGAAGTAGCATCCTCGACTTCCAATCGCTTATACAACTTTGACTCACCCGTTTCTAACCAAGACAACGACGTGCGACATTTTCTACCATATAGGGCCTCGAATGGCTCCATCTGAATACTCGCTTGGTAGCTATTGTTGTATGCGAACTCCACCAAATAAAGGTGGTCTTCCCATTGCTTTCCGAAATCCAAGACACACATGCGAAGCATGTCTTCCATGGTTCTATTGACCCTCTTGGTCTGCCCATCCGTTTGCGGATGGAAGGCTGTGCTAAATTTCAACTTTGTTCGCAGCATTTGTTGCACAAGCCTCCAATGATTAGACGTGAACCACCCATCTCGGTCACTCACGATGCTGCGGGGCACACCATGAAGCCGTACTATGTTATCCACATAAAGCTTTACCAACTTCTCCACCGGATCATCCTTCCTATGCGGAATGAAATGCGACACCTTCGTTAACCGATCCACGACCACCCAAATAGCGTCGTTCCCCTTTTGCGACCTTGGCAAACCGTGCACAAAGTCCATAGAGATGACGTCAAATTTCCACTCCGGAATAGGCAAGGACTTAAGAAATCCTCCCGGCTTTTGGCACTCTGCCTTCACCAAGGCGCAAGTTTGGCACTTCGCTACGTATAGCGCCACATCCTTCTTCAAACCGGGCCACCAAAATAGTTTCATCACATCAGGGTACATCTTCGTGCTCCCCGGGTGAATCGAGTACTTGGTATGGTGTGCCTCGTACAACAACTCCACCCGCAAATTACCCACACTTGGGACGCACAGACGACCGTCCTTCCAAAGTAATCCGTCCTCCACGACGAATTGGGAATTTGACCCATCCAGAGCCTCCACCATGAACTGCTTCATACGAGCATCCATATCCAAAGCCTGCCGAATACGATCAGACAGGTCATATTGGACTTCAGTTCAATTCAGAACTGCTTCAGCACTTGATTGTCTATCCACACAAACAATCTCCAACGCCTCCAACTCTCGCACCAACCGCTCATCATGCACCGATAGCCAATTGGCTTGAGCTGGGGCTCGGCGACCCAACGCGTCCGCAACCGCATTCCCTTTACCAGGCACGTAGTGGATCTTGAACGTATAGTCCCCCAGGAACTCCATCCATCTACGCTGCCGCATATTCAGATCCTTCTGATCAATAAGATACTTCGGGCTCTTATGATCGGTGTAGATATCAATCTTCACACCGTACAAATAGTGTCTCCACAGCTTCAAGGCAAAAATCACGGCCGCTAACTCCAAGTCATGGACCGGATAGTTCCTTTCATGCACTTTTAGCTGTCTCGAGCCATAAGCTATCACACTTCCGTGTTGTAGTAGCACGCAACCCAAACCGCTGCCCGAAGCATCACTATAAATCTCAAAGCCTTCGGTCCCACATGGCGATCTCAGCACAGGCGCCGTGGTCAACCGACACTTCAACTCCTCAAAAGCTCGTGCGCACTCCGGGTAGGCTTCACACATCATGCCTATGTCCGTTCTCGCTTACGGACTCTAAACAACGGGGACTTCACATATCTACCCGAAGGAAAGCCTCCAAATCTCCGCAAACTCGCGAGAGCGGGCTTCCTATGCAAAGAAAGAGAGCTACTCATGCTCAAGATGAGGATCGTTACCCTAGCGTTCCTCTTTGGTGCCATTAAAAAGTAAATGGATGAAAAGCACAGCACTAGCTTTGCCTCCGTGGATCCGGAGTCGGATCGCGATTCGGAGCTTCGAAGCTCCTCCAATGGCCGGATCTAGCTCCTTCTTCCTTCCTTGGCTCTCCTCCCTCTCTAAGGTTTTAGAAAGATGAAAAATTATGAAAAGTGATGGTTTCCAAGTCCAATCCCTGGTATATCCCTTCAGGAACAACCCCCAGCCGTTGGATCATCAATTAAAGAAATGAACGGCTTTGATTCGGGACTGAAATGCCCAATCTGGACCGCACACGGCCTGGCACACGCCCGTGTACAGGGCCGTGTGCCTCATTTACCGTCAAAATCGGCTCTCCTGGAACCTCACACGGGTATCGAACATGCCCGTGTTCGACCTTACACGCCCGTGTTCCACCTGACACGGCCGTGTGGCCAGCCGTGTACCACCATCATTTTTCCCCGAAAATAACCCGAGCACTGCACGGGTTCTAGGACACGCCCGTGTCCTTTCCCGTGTCACCTCAACACGCCTGGGCTCCAGGCCGTGTACACGGTCTCGACACTCGAAGAAATTCGTCGACACCCTGGGCCGATCGTCGACACGGCCTTGACACGCCCTGCGACACGCACGTGTCGCAGGCCGTGTTCTCTGCTCGGCGATCGTTGACTCCAAAATCGTCAACATCTCGACCAACTCGACGACACAAGCCTGACACGGCCTGGGACACGCCCGTGTCCCAGGCCGTGTGCCTCCTGCCAGAACCCAAACCTGGCCCAAAACGTCACTCGTCGCTCCTTTGAGTTTCGGGGCGTTACACAGAGCATGCTAGCAGAAGATTTTAACAATAATATTAAACTCCAACCATGAATGTCCACTATATATATATAAACAACCACATTTATATCTAAACTCTCAAACGAAAGTACAACAAGTACAATATCGTTTGGCCTTATGGCCTTACAGTTACTCTTTACAAGTGTGGATTCCAAACATCGGCGCGCAGGCCGGCCACACATGAACAAACACAACATTCATTACTTTCCATTCAAGGGCTAGCAGCAACAGCAGCAGCAGTAGCAGGGACTTCAGCCCCTATATGTCCTGCTAGGCTCTCCAACACCTACACAAGGATAGCCCACCAAGCGGTGGAAAACAAAGCAACGGTCAGCATTCAGCTGACCAATTTATAACAACCCTACCCCTTTTCCGGGGCAGCGGTATTCCTTCCCTACAGGCATATCAATTCATAGGCAGATATATATATATATATATATATCACACATTGTGCTCTCACGCACAAACAATCCATCACAATCGTCAGCTACGCGACCCGACGATCCGTGCACTCAGTGCACATTCTTGGGGTACCTGTGAACCAGGGTCCCACCATCGTTCCAGGTCCGAAACCCGACGGTAAAATTGAGCATTTAGTCTTAACGACGTGAAGGCCTAAGACTCTCATTATGCGCTCCAACTAACCTCACTTTCAGGTCTCCAAGTCAGACAGACATAATGCATGTATGGATCAGCCACCCCCCATTGCTCAAGTCGCCTTGCCATCACCGAATACCAATGTACTCGAGGCCAAATCTAAGGCGCGGGTCGGTTTCACATTTCCTGTTTGGCACGAGGCCTTTTCAAGATCTCGCAGCTCACAATAGCCATACCGTCCACCAAGGACTGGCTTCACAATAGCCACAATGTCTACCAAGGACTGGCTTCACAATAGCCACAATGTCTACCAAGGACTGGCTTCACAATAGCCACAATGTCCACCAAGGACTTGCTTCATAACAGGCACAATTTCGACCAAGAACTGGCTTCACAATCAAAAAGGCACTACTAGAAAACAGACCTTTGGCCAGGGCAAATTGCCCTGGCAAAAAGTCCAAAACCGTGGCTAAAAATCTTTAGCCACGGTCTAGCCACGGGAAAAATCCGTGGCTAAAGTCGGCGTGGCTAAACATTTTAAGCCACGGATTGGCCGTAGCTAATAGTATTAGCCACGAAAAAAAACTGCCGTGGCTAATATCTTTACCTTTAGCCACGGTTTTAATCCCTGGCAAAAACGGTTTCATGAGTTAAAATACTATTTGCCATGGTTTTAAACCGTGGCAAATACTAATTTATGTTTTTTTTTAAAAAAAACCATATTCAAAATAACAGGAAAATCTTGCAGCACCATCTATTTCTGATTTTTCTTCCCTGTTTATAGTAAAATACAAACTGTAAAAGAACTATTTTGATCATACTCTAATTTAAAATCAGGAATTCATTTCATTCATCCAGAAATACACAATGTGGAATACTATTAATATTTATTTATCCATGAATTGACAATCAGGAATTCACAATGTTTCCACTAGTAATATTTATTTATTATTACTTATTGTAAGATGCAACCATAACACTAAAAAAATTAAAAATGAACAACAATCTCTAATCTAAGATGGCTTGCTTGCCTTCCTTTGAATAACCAAGGTGGCCCCATAGCATATGTAGAAGCTTTAGTTCCGATCTCAAGCCAGTGTCATACATCTTGCAAAATCAGTTTTTTTGAAGTTGAAGAATGTGTACATGAAAGGGTTGAACAATCTTAAACCAAAATTGCAACTAGTAAAGCAAAATATATTCCACCATGAAACTGAAATTCCAAATACGTAGAAGGACTTGCAGAACAAAAACCAGACCGGAAAACAATAGAGGCACGATCTAGGGCATACCTCAACCGCTCCAGACGAAGTTAAGCACTTAAGTCGTTAAGGTTTCCGCCACACTCGTTTATCGTGAGGGAGACAGGGAGCGGTGCAAACAAGTAGAAACTGGTTGGTAGTCTGTGAGAGGCCGAGACTGCGACTACGGGGCGCGGCCGGAATAAGAGCAGAAATCGCCGGAATAGGAGCGAAATCGACTGCGGCCTGCTGTTGGAATGCTGTTGTGGGCGGCGCGCTAGCGCTAGGGTTTCACGATTCGCAAATGACTGCGGAAGTGCGAAAGGCGGCCAGACGGGAAGTCGGGAACTCAGGAAGCGAGGGTTAACTGCTTAAGGGTTTTAAAATTCGATTTAGCCACGAATATTATTTTTCATGGCTAATACATATGTATTAGCCACACTATTTATAACCCTGGTTATAAAATAACCATTAACCAGGGTTTTTTCAATCCTGGCTAATATCAGTTTATTAGCCACGATTTTTAGTCCCTGGCCAAAAAAAGTGTAGCCAATACTCACTTTTCTAGTAGTGAGGTGAGTTCATGCTAGAGTCCTTTGCGATCACTTAGCAGGTTTCAGTAAAAGCTTTCTTTCTGCACCCAACTCAACCCAAACCCTGCAGCATCCTGCAGTGCCAGAAAACTAGTCTTGCCATAGCACATAGCACAAGCATCACAAGGGTATTTTCCTGGACTACCACTCCAGTACTTCCTGCTACTGCCCTTCACAGGTCCAACCCATCGACTCAACAAACCACACATTTAACCACGGATTCTTCACCGGTGTGCAAATGAAACATCACCAATCTAGACCAACCTATCCCGATGGGCTTCACACAGCGTGCCTCTTCCGTACTACACATTTATGGATCTATATGCAAGACTATTGGGGATTCCAAGAATCAACCCAAGGGAAATCCCTCCGCAATCCATCCCCTGTTGGGGGAAAACCCATGCACATGCCAAAAAGAAGGACTTCACATGTCCAAGAAGGAAGGTCGTTACCCTTGACGACCTCTTTGGAGCCATGGGATCTAGCCAGTTGGAAAGCACCACAGCGGCCTTGCCTCCACAAATCTAGCCTCGGATCTCGATTCGAAACTCGGAATCTCCATCGGCGGTCGGATCCCTTTCTCCTCCTCCTCCTCCTTGCTCTCCCTTCTCTCTATCTCGTTTAGAAAGAGATATGGCCAAGATGAATGAGAGTTTCTCTCTCAACTCCTGGCTTTAACAAAACAGGAGAAGCCAGGGCCATTAGATCCCAGATGAAGGAAATGAACGACTACAAATCATCCACACATATCTATTTTTGGGTTGACACGGCTTGTGACACGCCCGTATCACAGGTCGTGTACCTTAAGCGGCACACAACCGACTTAACCCGAACAGGACACAGCCCTATGACATGCCTGTATCACATGCCGTATGACCTGACACGGCTTCAGACACGCCCGTTCCTAGCTGCCGTGTACCTCAAGCGTCACACAACTGTCTCAACCGGAACAGTACACGGCCATGTGACACGCCCGTTTCAAAGGCCGTGTGCCCAGAGACACACTCGTGTCCCGCCCGTGTTCACCAGGCCTCATTATCTTGGCCAATCCAGAGAAGGACACGGCCATGTGACATGCCTGTGTCACAGGCCTTGTTCCCCACTCGACGATAGTCGAATACATTTACTCGAGAGGGGTTGTCGAACCAGAGGAGGACACGGCCTCAGACACGCCTGTATCGCAGGCCGTGTTCCCTCTCGAGAACTCGTCGAGTGTATTTTGTCGAGCACTCGACATGCTACTCAACCATACAAAGCAGGACACGGCTTGGGCCACGCCCGTGTCCCAGGCCGTGTTGTCCAGCCTAAACCCAAATTGGGGATTTGGGGTGTTATAACCCTCCCCTCCTTATAAGAAATTTCGTCCCAAAATTTGCACACAGTAAGGAAAAAAAGCGTGATGTTATAACTAAACAAAAGTTTGATACACCTTTAAACGCACTGCACAACAATTTTAAACAAATAGCTCGGGAAATTCAGCTTGCATGGTCTGCTGTCGCTCCCATGTTAGCTCCTCACGGCCACAATTGTCCCATCGGACCTTGACCATCCCGATTATCTTGTTCCGCAATTGTTTATCAGCTGGATCCTCGATCCGAATGGGCCTAACCTTCGTCGTTATCCCATACTCAATCGACACACAATCGTTCTCAATCACTTGAGCTAGATCTTTGTCAGCTTTTCGAAGCATAGATATGTGGAACACATCATGTAATCCACTCAATTCTGCCGAAAGAGCTAGCCAATAGGCAGCTTCCCCAACACGCTCCACCACTTCAAACAGACCAAGATATCTCGGACTTAACTTTTTCTGACGTCGAATCCTGGACATGCCTTTGAAGGGTTTAATCTTCAAATATACCCAAACGCCCACCGCAAAATCCACGTTCCGATGCTTGGCGTTGTAGTAATTTGCTTGACGATCCTGGGCTATCAGTAGCCTCTCCCGAATATAGCGTATCACCAAGTTAGCTTCATCGACATCTTTACGCTTATATAGTTTGGATTCGCCTGCTTTTGCCAAGCTAACGGTGTACGGCACTTATGACAATACAAAGCTTCAAATAGTGCCATATCGATGCTCGCTTGGTAGCTATTGTTGTAGGCAAACTCCACCACATATAGATGATCTTCCCATCTCTTACCAAAATCCAGGGTGCACATTCAGAGCATATCTTCCATCATTTTGATGGTCCTCTCAGTTTGGTCATCAGGCTAGGGATGGAACGTCGCACTGAACGTTAACTTCGTACCCAACAATTGATGGATTAGCCTCTAATCATTCGATGTGAATCGCCCATCACGGTCACTCACGATGCTACGGGAAACACCATACAGCCGTACGATCTTGCTCAACATAGAGTTTTGCAAAGACTTCCACTGAATCGTCCCGCTTGTTCGGAAGGAAGTGAGCCACTTTTGTTAGCCGGTCTACAATCAACCAGATTGAATCATTCCCGCGTTGAGTTCTCGGCAACCCGTGCACGAAATCCATTAAAATATCATCAAACATCCATTGCGGAATCGGTAATAACTTCAAGAAACCTCCGGGCTTCTGGTATTGCGCTTTCACCAAAGAACAAGTTTGACATTTAGCCACATAATGAGCTATGTCTTTCTTTAGTCCGGGCCAGCAGAATAACTTTTTCATATCCTTGAACATCTTTGTGCTCCCAACGTGAATTGAGTATTTTGTGAGGTGAGCTTCATACGTCAATTATTCTCTCAACTTACCAATACTCGTGACACACAAATGACCTTCTTTCCGCAAAAGGCCGTCATCCAGGAGAATTAGCCATCTAGCCCATCCTTTGCATAGCGTTAGAGACTTTCATCCAGCTCCGTTGCTCGTCGAACCCTGTCTGCAAGGTTATATTGTACATTCGTCAAGTTTAAGCAGGAATTGGCTGTGGAATTCTTGTCAACATAAGAAATCTCTAACGCTTCCAACTCCTAGATCAAACATTCATCATGTATCTGCAACCAATTTGCCCTTGATGGAGTCCTATGACTCAAGGCATCAGCGACCATGTTTCCCTTCCCCGAAGTATAATGAATATCAAAGGTGTAGTCCCCAAGGAACTCCATCCACCTTCGTTGTCGCATATTAAGATCCTTCTAATCTAACAAGTACTTTAGGCTCTTATGATCCGTAAAGATATCCACTTTTATGCCATATATATAATGCCGCCACAATTTAAGCGCAAAGATTACCGCCGCCAACTTCAAGTCATGGACGGGATAATTTCGCTCATGCACTTTCAACTGGCGTTAGCCATAAGCAATCACCATTCCAAACTGCAGAAGAACGCAACCTAAGTCATTCCCTGATGCATCATTATAGATCTCATAGCCGTCTGTGCCACATGGCGATGTTAAAACAGGCGCCGTGATCAAACGACTCTTTACCTCTTCAAAAGATCGTGCACACTCCGGCGTCCAAGGGATCTTTTGATCTTTCCGCTTCAAGGTGGTCAGAGGCAAAGCGATCCACAACAAGTTTTCAACAAAACGTCTGTAGTAGCCTGCCAGTCCAAGGAAACTCCTGACCTCGGCCACCGAAGACAACACCGGCCACTCCTGTATGGCTCTTATCTTTGAGGGATCCACTGCTATGCCCTCTCCACTTACCACGTGGCCAATAAAAGCAATCGACGACAGCCTAAACTCACACTTTGAGAACTTGGCATAGAGCTTATTCCTCCGCAAGGGATGCAAGACCAACCACAAATGGTTTGCATGATCAGCTTCTAATTGAGAGTACACCAAAATATTATCAATGAATACAATCACAAACAGGTCCATGTACTCTCAGAAAGTTCGCTGCATGAGGTCCATGAACACTGATGGCGCATTACAGAGCACCAACGACATTACAATGAACTCATAATGACCATATCATGTTCCAAATGTTGTCTTGTGAATGTCACCTTCTCGAATCCTCAATTGGTAATATCCAGATTTCAAATCAAATTTGGAATAGACGGTTGATCCCACTATCTGATCGAACAATTCATGGTGGGTATTGTATCCACACTAACCCAGATTTGATGAAGTCACCGTTGAACTAAGATGAATTAAGTTGTATTTGATGCTTGCTTTGAGTTATGTGTTTGCAGGATTGTAATGGGAAGTGTAAACCAATGTCAGTGTACAGTGGGTCACCAAATACAGGACCATATAATGTTATCCCTCATTGTGTGTTCCAAAGTGTTGACTCATGTGTAGCCTCTCTATTGGGATACACTTCATATTCAAGCTCTAGTACTATGTGAAAAGACTTGATGCTGATTTCCCTTAGAAGAAGAAAATCTGTCAGAAAAATTTTTCTAAGTGAAGTACTCGAGTACTTCCTTACTTACTCGATTAAGTTACTGAGTTTATACTCGAGTAGTAATTCACTTACTCGAGTAGTTAAGATATACTCGAGTAGTCCAATTATGGCTCTCGAGTAGTTCATCTTGTATACTCGAGTAGCTTCCTTTTATCTCTCAAGTTTTCAGATTTTCTCTTCTCAAATTTATCTAAGTGAAATACTCGAGTAGTATTATATATACTTGAGTAGTTCTATCTTCTATCTCGAGTTAATTGTATTCTGACTCTCGTGTAGTTCCGAGTTACTCGAGTAGTCTAAATCATATACTCGAGTAGTTCATCTACTACTCGAGTAGTCAAGTACTCTTACTCGTGTAATCCAGATTCCCCTTCCAGAATATTTCTTTACGTGAATTACTCGAGTAGTTCATGATTATAAACTCGAGTTGTTCTAATTGTCTCGAGTAATTCATCTTATATACTCGAGTAATTCCCTATGTCTCGAGTAGATTATCTTACATACTCGAGTAGTTCAATTTTTCCTGTTCCAGAAATTTTTCTAAGTGTTTGTCTCGAGTAGTCTCTTATATACTCGAGTAGTTCATTTTTATATACTCGAGTAGTACTTCTTGTACTCGAGTAATTTACTCCACCTCTCATGTAAGTTCTTAAGTACTCTAGTAAGTCATTCTTGTTACTCGAGTAGCTGATTCCTTGAATTCTTATTTACTCGAGTAGTTGACTCCATGTCCTCGAGTAATGATTTCTTTTTCTCCCGAGTAATTTTTCTCATGTACTCGAGTAGTCAACTTCTACCTACTCGAGTAGTGCTGCATATACTCGAGTAGTTCTGCTTGACTCGAGTAATTTACTTTGAACTTTTCAGAAATTCTCTAAGTCCAGACCTAACAGTCTTATTCTTAAACTCTGACGTGATTGGTCCACGTGTCTTTCTCATTATGACTCATTTAACTCTAATCTTCTTGTCTCCTATAAAAGGTCTTGTCTAATCTGACAAAGCCTAAGTTTTCAAAGAAAATTATTCTAAGAAAGTTTTTGCAGCCGTACTTTCCAAAAAGATTTCTGTCTCCTCTCTCTCTCTCTACAAGAACCAGAAACTCGCCGCCGCCGCCATCGCTATTTTTCGACCGGCTAGGGTTTCTTCTTTTCAGAGGATTCAGATTAAGAAGACTCTACAGATCGAGATCTCCGCTCAACGCTTCATCTTCTCATTCGATCGTGTAAAGTCGAGAAGTTCCAGATCTGATTTTACCGAGATTCTCCTTCAATATTCTAATAAAGCCGCACGCCTAGGAGAAGGATTTTCTGATTTTCTGTTGCAGATCTAAACTAGATAATTTACTGTTTGTATTTCTGTACTACTTTATTTCATTATTGTAGGAGAAGATTTCTCCGAGTGTAGGAGTTTTCAACTCCGAGATTGTAGAAAGTTTTGCCCTCCGAGTGTAGATCCGTTTGTTGATCGAGTTTGTAGGAACGTTGTTTCGAGGGTAGGATTGTTTTCCAATCCGAGATAGTGGAGTAACTGCGTCTAGTATATTGCTAGATCGGTGAGGGAAAGTGGATGTACCCAAGGTTGGGGAACGACTATAAATCTTGCCACGTCTGTGTTTGCTTGTTTGGTAGATAGATCTGTGCTTTGGTTGAGATTTTTTTATTCCGCAAAAAGACTCACAACTCACCTATTCACCACCTCTAGGTGATTTAGGTTGGCAAATATTATCTTTCAATTGGTATCAGAGGGAGGTTGATCGTTAAAAGGTTAACACCTTGATCAGATACTTCAAGAGTTGTCATTTGAGATCTACCAAAATGGACAAGGCTAAAGATTTTTCCAAGCTTCCTTTGTGCAACAAAAATAATTTCCCTATGTGGAAAGAAAGAATCAAGTTCTTCATGGAAGCTGTGGATCCAAGGATCTTCATGATAGTTGAAGAAGGTCCTTATATTCCCATGACCGTCTCCATTATAGATCCAACTAAGAAAGTCCCCAAGAAACTTATGGATCTAGATAAGGATGAGATTGCACTTGTGTCATTGGACAAAAAGGCGAAAAATATCATAGCAAGTGCAGTCGATGATTCAATGCTGCAAAATCTGATTCACTGCCAGTCTGCAAAGGAGATGTGGCAGTCATTAGTTACCTTGATGGAAGGTACCGAAGAAGTAAGGGATGATAGAAGATCCCTACTTAATCAGAAGTATGAGGCTTTCCGACAAGGAAACAAAGAAACCATTGCTGACACATTTGAGAACTTCTTCAAGATAGTGAATGGGATAAGGGTATACGACAGAGTCTTCACTAATGGAGAATTGAACGATAAGTTCCTGAGATCCCTGACTAAGGAATGGGATAACAATGTCTGTGCTATAAGGGAGTTTGGAAAACTGGCTGAGACAGATCCTCAGAATCTCTTCGGGAAGTTGATGTCCTATGAGCTCCAACTCAACACCAGGAAGGCTGAAGAAGAGAAAACAGGTCTACATTCAAATTGAAGTCTGTTGCTTTAAAGGAAGACACCTCTAAGAAGTCCAAGGTTGTTCCTCCCACTCCAGCACCAGAAGTTAGTGAAGAAGAAACCTCAGAGCCAAGCACCTCAGGCTCTGAACTATCAGAAGGAGAGTTCTCACTACTCTCTCGGTAGTTGAAGAAATTCTTGAACAAGAAGAAGCAATGGAAAGGCAAGGATGCCTCTTATAGAAGATCACGATGCGATTGTGATCGACAAAGAAAAGGCTCAAGCAACCATGACAGGTATAATTCTAAACAGAACAAACATACTTCGACTGACATTGTTTGTTATTGTTGTAATAAGTCAGGACACATCATCACTGACTGCCCTCACAAGAAGAAGGAGGGTGGTAGAAGAGAGAAAAAGAAGTCCTCGTACAACAAGAAGAGGACAGAGAAGAGCTTGATGGCCAAAAAGGGCAAAACTCTTAGTGACTCTGTCTCATCTGAGTCGAGTGAAGAAGAAGAAGCCTATTTTGGACTCATGGCTCAAACTGATGATGAACAAGAGCCCCAGTTCACTGGGAAGGTAAACTCTCAAACTCCTCTCTCTGATTCTGAAGTTTCTGAACATGATTGTGAGGATAGCTCTTCTGACGATGAGTCAGAACTCATGGCCCAATATAAGGAGTTAATCATGGCTTACGACAAATGTCGCCGAGTCGTGAAAACTCAGGCTAAAGAGATAAAGTCTCTCAAAGCTGAAGAGAGCATCTTGAGAGAGAAAGTCGCAAAGACTGACTCGCTCGAAGAAAACTTCAATAATGCTATTGAAGAATATAACAAGAATCTTGAGCAACTTGACCTTAAAGAGAAAATAATCAAGGAACTGGAAGCCCAACTTGCTGCTGAAAAGAAAGTAGTTGAAAGTTTCTCGAAGCCCAAGACAGTTCTTCCATTCGTTGCTTAATTCTCAGCCAAGGCCAAGGGTGCTGGATTAGGCCATGAAGAAGCTCCTAGTAAATCCTCTAGGAGAAATAAGGCTCAACGAAAGAATAAGGTCGCCAAAAGGCCTTAGCCAAAGAGAAGGGGAAAGCCCCTCAAGATCAGAACACGTTCAAGAAGGTTATATTTCCTTCAAATGAGTTTGATTTTGACTCATCGTATGGGCACTTTGCTAGGCCTACCTATGTAGAGCCAAAGTCCCGTTATCAAGGATTGACTCGACTCAAAAAACTTTGGCGAAAGTGTCTTTAAGGCACCTTATGAAGAAGTTATTCTTCAGAGCTATGACCCTTTTAATTATCGGCATAACTTCAAGAAGGCACCAAAGGCAAAGCCTATTGTAGAAAAACTAGTGAAGGAGAAGAAGTCGTGTGATTGTGATCATCATGAGGCATCTTCCTCCAAGAATGCTGCACCTACTAGACCACAATTACAAAAGATCAAGCAGGAGAACTTATGGCGAAGATACAACAGATTTGACTGTTGGTGTTGTGGCAGAATTGGTCACTTTGCCATTGATTGTGGGTTTAATCCTAGAAATGCTGCAACCCTACATGTTGGCAATATGAGGAAGACCACTCCTAATGCTAATATTCGTTTGGGGAGTGTTCTAACCCGAGACCAAGGACGCAAACATATTGGGGTTCCTAAGGCAAACTGATTGTGATTACAGGAATGTCCAAAGGCCAACAAAACGCCAATCTGGTATTTGGACAGTGGATTCTCTCGGTATATGACCGGGACAAGAAGCCTTATTCAGAACTTTACTCCAGTTGTGAATGGTCCGAAGGTCATCTTTGGAGGTTCAGACCGTGGAATTACTAGAGGATATGGTATGCTTACAAACGGTAATGTATCCTTCTCAGATGTGGCTTACGTTAAAGGTTTGGAACATAACCTTATAAGCATAAGCCAACTCTACGTTAAAGGATACATAGTTGAGTTTCACGCTGACAAGTGCTTGATAAAATCTGTTGAGAATATGGAAACGATTCTATCCGGCACTCGAAGAAGAAACATTTTCTATTTGAATTTTATTTGTATAGATTCTTTGACACCAGTGCGCGTTTTAGCAAAAGATAGTGCGTCTCTTGGTGACCAATGGCACAAGAGATTAGCACATATTAATTCCAAAACTATAAATAAATTATTTTCAATGAACTTAGTACGTGATGACCCAAATGTAAAGTACGTCAAAGATAGACCTTGTCATGCATGTGTAAAAGGCAAGCAAACAAGGGCTACCTTTAAAAGCGTTATTGGCAAGGATTCTAATAGATGTCTTCATCTACTGCATATGTACTTGTTTGGTCCACTAAAAATTAGAAGTTTGGGAGGTAAGGATTATACGTTGGTAATTGTTGATGATTACTCGCACTTTGCGTGGGTGTTCTTTCTGAAACACAAGTCAGATACCTTCGACATCTTTACTTATTTTGTCAGGCAAGTCCAGAATGGGTACAACTGCTCCATAGTCAAAATCAGAAGTCACAATGGAACAGAGTTTAAGTCTGGGGCCATGACAGAATTTTGTGAAAGCTTAGGTATCTTTCATGAGTTTTCCTCTCCTCGTACTCCATAACAAAATGGAGTGGTCGAGAGAAGGAATAGAACACTCATAGAGGCCTACAGGACCATGTTGAGTGATGCTTCACTTCCGAAATATTTCTAGGCTGAAGCCGTCAACACTGCGTTCCACGTGCAAAATCGAGCCCTCATAAACAAAAACCACGATAAGATACCTTACGAACTTCTGAAAGGCAGGAAACCAACAGTCTCATATTTTAGAATTTTTGTGTGTAAATGCTTCGTGCTAAACAATGGCAAGTAACACACTACTAAGTTTAGCGAAAAGAGTTTTGAATGTATTTTTGTAGGTTATAGTTGCCATAGTAAGGCATATAGGATATTTAATAGAAAAACCCTGGTAGAGGAATCGATACATGATGTATTTGATGAGACGAGTTTGCTGTAAAGCAACTCTTCTAGTGTGTTTATTGAAGATGCAGGTGCAAAGCTGAATGAAATTAGCTTGGATGAACAGTCTGAAGACAAAGGTGAAAAGTTCATCAAGATCACCACTCCAACCTCTATTGGAGAGGCTGATGATCAAGATGAAGAAGTCATCCAAGATGAAGAAGTCACTCCGGTGATAGAAGACAATCCAGATGCAAGGACTCTAGAGCTCAGACATTTAAAGGATCATCCCATGGACCAGATCATAAGAGATCCCCGAGATGGTGTCAGAACTCATAGAGGTACAACTAATGAGATTCTATATTTAAGTTTTCTCTCGCAGGTTGAACCCAAGAAGTATGGAAGCTTGTTCCAAGACCCAAAGGTAAGAATGTCATTGGGAGAAAATGAGTCTACAGGAACAAGATGGACGAGGATGGAACGATAGTAAAGAACAAGGCTAGACTTGTTGCCAAAGGTTATCGTCAAGAAGAAGGAATCGACTTCGACTAGACGTACGCTCCAGTGTCCAGGTTTGAGGCTATAAGGTTATTCCTACCATATGTTGCACTCAAAGGCTTCACTGTCTACTAGATGGACGTGAAGTTTGCCTTCCTTAATGGTGACATAAAGGAAGAAGTGTATGTGGAACATCTCTAGGTTTCGTTGATTCTAACTTTCCTGATTACGTTTATTTACTGCATAAAGCATTGTATGGTCTGAAACAAGCTCCTCGAGCTTGGTATGAGACACTGTCTAGATTTCTACTTGAGAACAAGTTCACAAGGGGAAAGATAGATAAGACATTATTTCTTAGGGAATATAAGGGCAAGATTTTGCTAGTGCAAATCTATGTCAACGCCATTATTTTTGGCTCTACTGATGACAACCTCTACAAGAAGTTTTCGAAACTTATGCAAGACAAGTTTGAAATGAGCAGTATGGGCGAGCTGAAGTATTTCTTAGGGCTTCAGGTGAAACAGTCTGAAGATGGAATTTTCATCTCGCAGACCAAGTTCACCAAAGAGCTAATTAAGAAACTCGGAATGGAGAACGCAACCTCGATGAGGACTCCAATGGGTTCAACAATGTCTCTAGACAAGGAAGAAAAAGGGAAACCTTTTGATGAAACCAAATACAGAAGCATTATTGGATCCTTGCTCTACCTTACTGCAAGTAGACCTGACATAATGTTCTCAACATGTGTCTGTGCTAGATTTCATGTGAACTCTAAGGAATCTCACTATGCTGCTGCAAAGCGGATTTTGAGATACCTTAAAGGTACGCCAAATCTTGGCTTATGGTACCCAAGAAGTAATGATAGCGAGCTAATAGGTTTTTCAGATGCAGATTTTGCAGGGAGCAAAGACGACAGGAAAAGCACTTCCGGGACATGTCAATTCTTTGGAAGAAGGCTTATCTCCTGGAGTAGCAAGAAGCAAAACTGTGTGGCAATCTCAACAGCAAAGTCAGAGTACATCTCTGCAGGCAGTTACTGTGCACAGTTACTTTGGATAAAGAATCAGTTCGAAGACTACAACATGAAGTTTGCAAAGATTCCAGTGTTTTGCGACTCCTACAGCGCAATAGCAATAGCCAACAACCCAGTCTCGCATAGCCAGACAAAGCATATAGAGCTAAGGTATCACTTCATCCGGGAGCATGTGGAGCATGGGGACATAGACCTTCAATATGTCCCTACAGACAGGCAAATTGAAGATATTTTCACAAAGCCGCTGGACGAGACCAAGTTCTCGTTCTTCAAAACAGAACTTGGGATGCTCAACAAGGAAGACTAGAAGAGGCTGGACTTTCAAGAAGGCTCAAGGCTCTGAGGTTAGTCAAAAATTGGAGTTTTCCAAAAGTTTAAGTTTTTGACTCGAGTAAGTAACAGCATACTCGAGTAAGTATATGACCTACTCGAGTAGTAGAATGACATACTAGAGTAGTCGACTTGACCTACTTGAGTAGTGGAATGATATACTCGAGTAGTCGACTTGACCTACTCGACTAGCAGACTGACATACTCGAGTAGTCAACTTCACTTACTCGAGTACCACATTGACCAACACGAGTACTTACATACATCTACTCGAGTACTTCTGTATTCTTACACGAGTACTCCATACTTATCTACTCGAGATATTCTCCTCACTCGTGTATATGCCAAGTCATCTCTTATTCAAATTTTCTTATGCACAAACCAAAGGCTTATGCCACCACTCTATGGTTTACTTTAGTATTTCTTTTAAAATAATTAGAAGTAAACCTAGGGTTATATAAATAAGAAAATCCGGAAATTTCATCTACATGAAATCATTTCCGTCTCTCGAGTACCCGACTGCCTCTTCTCCTTCCTCCATCAATTGCAGAGTCGTGCCCCTTCCGTCTCCCTGTCGATGCTCTCTAGGGTTTTTCCATCTCCAAGACTTCTCAATCATGGCCGCCTCATCTAAGATCGGTGTTGGTTCGGAATTAGTCGCCGCAGGGATTGCAGACCTATCCGCCGATTTCTATAATCTTCTGATTTTGCTCGACACCGCCGGATTAACATTCATTCTCCAAGAACCATGTCGTATCCTCTTCCCCGAAGTTACAGAGTTTTTCAGGAATGTCAAGGTCAAGCACCATGACACAACTTTGAAGTCTTCAGTCAAAGGTATCACCATTAAACTCACTGCAACCTCTATTTCTCGACTTCTCCGACTGCCAGCTCCAGATGCAGATCATTTTCTGAGTGATGAAGACTATTCCAGAACCTATTCATTTTGTGGACTTTCTGCCTATGCTAAATACATCAATAGGTCTGATATGCATGCTGAAGGAAAATTCTTGGTTGATATTATTGGTAAGATTCTTCTATGCAAAACCAACTCCATCAGGGTCATACCCCTTTATTTCTTTGAATTGATGCAAGCTATAGTCTGTAGAAAAGCCTTTCAGTTTGGCTTGTTGATTCTGAATAAGATTAAGGAGAGTATAAAGTCCCCCAACTATGCAAGGATAATTTCCCTGCTTCTCCATGAGATCAATCCAGAGGTTTTTAGTTTCTCCAAAGGAAGTATCATTCACCACATGAAGAAGGTCTCCATCTCCTTCATCCATAGATGGGAGTTAAAGTTGCAAAATCCCTCTCAAGCTGCCAAAGTTACTGAAGCTATAGACACAGAGGACAGGACTACATCTCCTTCTCCATCTCAGGTCCCCAGCTCCTCTGGTGCACCTATTGAGGGGGAGCCTGCTCCTACTGTTCAGGCCAGGCCACCTACTCCTCCACCAATCACTCCACAAGATATCCTCTCAGATCAATAAGTTCAAGAAGCACTCCTTTCTACTGATGCTGCCATAAATGAAATGATAGAAGAGTTAACTGTAGATGAACCACCTCCTCCCCTATTTCCACCAGCTCCATCCACTGAAATTCCCAAGGACCCAACTCCTGGACAATCTCCAGACACTTCTCCAGCAAGGACACCAGCACAATCTCATGATGCCCCCAAAGAACAGCAAGAACTAATTCTCATTTCTGATGAGCTCTCACCTGAGCCAGCTGAAGCTCCTCTCAGAAATTTGGATTTTACTATTCCTCATATTATGAATGAAGAGGATTCCATGATACCCTCTACAAAAGCTCAGAGCTCAGTCTCTCTCTCTGAAATAGCTCTATTGGTGGCTCCTCCTATTCCTTCTGCTCCATTAACTTCTGCTCCTCCGGCTGCTACAGCTCCTGCCTCCACAGATTTGATGAATCAGATTGTACTTCTTCAAATCCAGAAAACATACTTTGATACTTGTATCAAGACTGTCACAGACAAGGTAACTGCTCTAGAAACTGAGATTAGTAGAGGATTTGATGAGATCCAGCATAATACTGATCAGCTCAAACATCTCTTCCAAATTGGTGGCAAAGCCTTAGACCACACCATCACCAGTATTGGACAGGTTATGGAGCAAGGTCTTACTCTTGCCAACAATTAAATGGAACTGGACAAAAGGGCTGAAGCAACCAAGACGAAGATTTGTGAGGAAGTTGGAACTTTCAAAGATGATGCCATCTCCCAGCTATCTGTTGAAGTCAGAAAGGGGAAGAAGTTGGTAAAGGAATATTTAGAAAAATCTGATGCCCTATAGAAAGAATTATGGGAAGCCAAAGTTAAAGAGGTCCATGATGATGTTCTGGCTCAGATACAGAGTGTCAAATTCCACACTTATGACACTATTGTTTGGATGCACAACCAGATTCTGCCAGAATTTACTGCTGATCCTAACATTATTCCTCATCACCTGAACCCACTAGCTGTTGCTGATGCTCCTGCTCCTACTCCTCCTCTGCAACCCACATTCTCTCCAAGGCCTGGTGATTCTGTTGCTCCTCCAGATTCTTATGCTCGGGATTGGGAAGATGTTCCTGCTGATATCTTTCTTAAAGCCCCTCCTGAGATACTGACTTACAAGAAGAAAAGGAAATATGGTGAAGGTCCTTCTGCTAGCAAGTCTGTTCCTGCTAAAGCTCCTGAACATGTTGAGGTCTGGTCTCCCACTTCCAAGTCTCTCATCCTGGAAACTCTCAAGTTAGTTCTGGACTTCCATGAAAGCAGAAACATTCACTACAGTTCCCATGAATGGGAGTTGTATGAGAAGTCCATGACCAAAAGGAGGATCTATGACAGAGAATATGGAAGAAATAATCCAACTGCTCCTCCTGGACCCCCCAAGTATTATCCTAAACCTTACAGCTATCAGAGAAGACAGCAAGAGAAACAAGACAAGCAACATCATCAGAGCTAACCCAAAAGACTCATGAGCTATGGAAATGGATTTTAGTTATTAATGATATTTCTGGATAATCATATTTATATAATTCAAAGTTTTTGATCTTATTATCTTTTTCGTAGTTCCTTGTTTGCTTACACTACTTGATTACTTAGCATTCTTTTTTTGTCCATAATTCACCTTAGTGTAAAGGGTTCTAACTTCTACAAATAGGGGGAGATTATTGGGTATTGTATCCACACTAACCCAGATTTGATGAAGTCACCCTTGAACTAAGATGAATTAAGGTATATTTGATGCTTGGTTTGAGTTATGTGTTTGCAGGATTCTAATGGGAAGTGTAGACCAATGTTAGTCTATAGTGGGTAACCAAACACAGGACCATACAATGTAATCCCTCATTGTGTGTTCCAAAGTATTGACTCATGTGTAGCCTCTCTATTGGGATACACTTCATAGTCAAGCTCTAGGACTATATGAAAAGACTTGATGTTGATTTCCCTTAGAAGAAGAAAATTTGTTAGAAAAATTTTCCTAGGTGAAGTACTCGAGTACTTCCTTACTTACTCGAGTAAGTTACTGAGTTTATACTCGAGTAGTAATTCACTTACTCGAGTAGTTAAGATATACTCGAGTAGTCCAATTATGGCTCTCGAGTAGTTCATCTTGTATACTCGAGTAGCTTCCTTTTATCTCTCGAGTTTTCAGATTTTCTCTTCTCAAATTTGTCTAAGTGAAATACTCGAGTAGTATTATATATACACGAGTAGTTTTATCTTCTATCTCGAGTTAATTGTATTCTAACTCTCGTGTAGTTCCTAGTTACTCGAGTTATCTAAATCATATACTCGAGTAGTTCATCTACTGCTCGAGTAGTCAAGTGCTCTTACTCGTGTAATCCAGATTTCCCTTCCAGAATATTTCTCTAAGTGAATTACTCGAGCAGTTCATGATTATATACTCGAGTTGTTCTAATTATCTCGAGTAATTCATCTTATATACTCGTGTAATTCCCTATGTCTCGAGTAGATTATCTTACATACTCGAGTAGTTCAATTTTTCCTGTTCCAGAAATTTTTCTAAGTGTTTGTCTCGAGTAGTCTCTTATATACTCGAGTAGTTCATTTCTATATACTCGAGTAGTACTTCTTGTACTCGAGTAATTTACTCCACCTCTCCTGTAAGTTCTTAAGTACTCGAGTAAGTCATTCTTGTTACTCGAGTAGCTGATTCCTTGAATTCTTATTTACTCGAGTAGTTGACTCCATGTACTTGAGTAATGATTTCTTTTTCTTCCGAGTAATTTTTCTCATGTACTCGAGTAGTCATCTTCTACCTACTCGAGTAGTGCTGCATATACTCGAGTAGTTCTGCTTGACTCGAGTAATTTACTTTGAACTTTTCAAAAATTCTCTAAGTCCAGACCTAACGGTCTTATTCTTAAACTATGACGTGATTGGTCCACGTGTCTTTCTTATTATCACTCATTTAAGTCTAATCTTCTTGTATCCTATAAAAGGTCTTGTCTAATCTAACAAACCCTATGTTTTCAAAGAAAATTATTCTAAGAAAGTTTTTGCAGCCGTACTTTCCAAAAAGATTTATATCTCCTCTCTCTCTCTCTCTGCAAGAACCGGAAACTCGCCGCCGCCGCCGTCACTATTTTCTGACCGGCTAGGCTTTCTTCTTTTCAGAGGATTCAGATTAAGAAGACTCTATAGATCGAGATCTCCGCTCAACGCTTTGTAACACCCCGAAGTCAATCAGATCAATTTGAGCAAATTTGGGTTCAGGCATCGGTGACACGGCCTGGGACACGGGCGTGTCCCAGGGCGTGTCAGGCCTGGGTTGTGTCGAGTCGTGAAGTCGACGAAATTTGGAGTCGACGGTCGTCGAACAGCGAACACGGCCTGCGACACGGGCATGTCGCAGGGCGTGTCGAGGTCGTGTCGACGATCGGCCTTGATGTCGACGAATTTTGCTCGACGATCGTTGAGTTTCGAGTGTCGAGTGAGGACATGGCCTGTGACACGGGCGTGTCATAGGCCGTGTCAGTAGCCGTCGAACTCAACTCGACGTTTCGAGCTAGGGCGTGTTTGCGGGACACAGGTGTGTCCAGGTGCACACGGCCAGGAACACGGGCGTGTGCTGATGACTAGTTTTAGTCATCGTTTTTGGGTTATTCTAGTAGCTTATTTTCCTAAGTTTTTGTTGCAATTATGTGTTTTTTTATGCTTGTTATGATCTTCTTTTTAATTTAATGTTTTTGTTATGTTTTGTGGCTATTTTATATTTTATGTTTAGCTTTATCTATAAATATTTTTATAGCTTGTATGTTATGTTTAATTTAGTGTTTTATGTTTAATTTTATATTATATGTTTAATGTGTGTTTTATTTTATATGTTATGTTATTTATATGTTGTATGTTTTATTTATATTATGCATTGTATAATCATTAACTAATGTTTGTATTGTTTTGTTTTGTTTTATTTATAGGTCCAAAGTCCAAGCATGGTGCAGCCCACAATTTGCATGGCCGGCTTCTTCCCAACTTCAAGGTGCATCCCACATTGGTGCAGCCCACATTGATAAAGCCTACATGATGCAGCCCTCAAGCTCAAGTCCAACCCATTGCATGTAGAACCCGAGCCCATGCAGCCCCCAGCCCCTACCCAAGCCCATGCAGCCCCTAGCCCCTACCCGAGCCACCAAACAGCCCCTACCCAAGCCCAAGCAGCCCACCTAGCCTCTACCCGAGCCCATGTAGCCCCCTCTTTCATATTTTGCCATGCATGAACATATCCATGCATGGCCGGCCACCCATGATTAGGTCCCTCTCTCCTCCATTTAATACATGCATGAACTTTCATCCTACATAGCCGAAACCCCCCCTCTCTTTCCTTTATTCTCTTACCACCTTACAATCCATGCATGCATCATAATATTTTCTCTCCCTTTCATTTATTGCATGCATGCATGCACTTGTTCATGCTTGGCCGGCCCCTCCATGCCTTCCTCCTATTTTATTTCTTGTTTTTATTATTCTTCATTCAATCCATCTCTCTCTCTCTTTCTTTATTTCTTATTCATTCCCCCTTTGCTATTTTCTAACTCATTCCCTTTAAATCCATGCATTGAACCCACCTCTTTCTCTCCACCTCATTTAAAGCAATGCATGCACCTTTTCCATCCTACATGGCCGGCCACCCCCCTTGCCCCCTCTTCTTCTTTCCATTCTAGAACCTTCTCCCTCATCTATAAAAAGAACCCATATCCCATGCTTTTGGAGGATTGGATTTTGGAGAGCAAGTGAAGTGCTAGTTTAAGTGGAGAGTGCTTGTGAGTGTTAGTTTTATTATTGTATTAGTTTTCTTTTCAATTAGTGCAAGTTTTCTTTATTGCATAGTCTAGTCTTTTTAATATTTTGTACACTCTTTTTGTTTGCAAGTAATGAAATTCTCTTCTCTTTATTTTGTTGTTTCCTTTTGCAATATGCATAGCTAATTCCCTCTTAGCATTTGATCATGAGGATCCATGATTTGAAATGAGAATTATTTTTATTTCATAGTTTTATTTTTGCGTAATTCTACTCGGTCCTTCTTTGAATAATTATTGTGTCGACTCCGTATTTCCGGTATACGGTAGTAGGCTTATGATCTCATATTCGAGTAGCCGAGAGGCTCGTGGATGTGAAAGATCACTCAAAGAAGGAAGGAGTTGAACGCAACCCTAGAGATAGGACGACGTAAATCCTCCGGATTGGAGTCAAATCCAATAGTGCGGATCATCTCGATAATGCAACTTTAGGCTTCTTTGGTTTGTAAAGAGATTTCGATCAAGGAGATTTTGTCTTAATTTCGGATCCGTCACGGCCGAGTTGGATTTGCAGTTTTAAAACTATGCCCTTTTATTTTCTCGTTTCATTTCATGGTGAATCAATGATCGAATGCTAGCCTTTTTTATATAAGTTTTCGTCTCGCAATTTATCGTTCATTTTACTTTTAAAAAATTCTCAAATCCTAATAGTTTTCCGGTAGGATAATAGTTAGAGCGTGAGTAGAAGTAATTGACAGCCCCGTGTTTAAATACGACCTTGGTACTACGATTCGACAGGTACGCTTGCCTGTTCGGGTTTTGGCCCACCAAGTTTTTGGCGCCGTTGCCGGGGAATTTTCTTCGTCAATATTTTGAAAACGCTTGCGCTATTACTTCTACAAAAATCAAGAAAAAAATTATTATTATATTTATATATTTAAATATTTATAATCAACCCACCTCATTTTAATTTCTACCCCACCTAAAATCTCTCGAAAAGGGTAAGGGGCTTTAAGCGCCACCATTTTACCTAGTACCGGGCGAACCCTTCATCGGGTAGTCCTCGGGAAGTTCGAGAGCCAAGCCGTAAAAAAAGTCTATTTTCAAAAACAAAACAAAAAAAATTTCCTTTCTTTTCCTCTTTTTCTTTCTTTTCCAAGCTTTCAATTTCGTTTTTCTTTCTTTCTTTTCCAAGCTTGCAAAAATAAAAAATAAAAAAATTAATTTTTCGCTTTCTTTTTGGTAACAGTTTTTCTTTATGGAATCGTCTTATTTTGTTGGATTTTGTAATTTTTGCGGGTCGCTTGACCACTTTTATTCTGAATGTCTTTCGGGAATCCCTCCATCTTTTGATTTAAATTTTTCTGGAGTAGGTCAAAGTGGCCAATTTGACCCTTACTCCAATTTTTATCCTACTTGGGAGATGGGGAACCCGTCTTATTTTTCTTATGATTTTGCCCCGCAAAGCGCCGCGCCTCTAAATTTTAATTCAATCGATAATGGGTATTTTGAATTGCAAACTTCTATTGATAATATTAATTCGCATTTAAAGACCATTATCGATTATTTTTTTCGTGAGGCCGCTTCGTTTTCTTCGTCTTCTTCTCCGTGTCCTCCAATTTCTTCATGTAATTAGTCACCGGATATCCCGGCGTACCTTTTTCCTCTCGAGGAGGATAACTATTTGGATATTTCGGATTGTTTCCTTCCTCCTTTGGACGACACCTCTATGGATATTCCGGCATGCTTCTTACCCGTTGAGGATGACGAGACGTCTCTTATTTCTTCTTATGAAGACGTTTGTGATTCCATTTTAATTTCAACTTCCACTGTTCCAAATTTTCCTAGTTTTAGCGAATCCTCTTCTTTTATTTTAGATACTTCTTCTTTAGTTCTTTCTACCCCCCCCCCCCCCCCCTCCTTCCAAAATATCCCAAGATTGTCCTTCTCCTTGTGAAATTTTCGTTAATGAAACCTCTTTTTCACCTTCTTTTATTCCTCTTTCTATTTCTTCTTCTTTTTTCCCTTCTCCTGTTGACGACCCCTTCTTATTTACAGCGGAGTTCTTCTATAACTCCATCTGTTCCTTTTTGGGCGTCATTCCCTTGAAGATTCCACCGCATGTCGGTGCGATTCTTCACTTTTTCTTTTTTTTAATTTACTCTCCTAAGCGCATACTTAGGGAGTTACCACTGCACTTCACTTTTTATTTTCCATTTAGCTAACCAATAACGTCGGGCTCAACCGACGTTAAACAAAGAGCGCTCTTGGGAGGCACCCCTTGCTTATCCTTTTGCTATTTCTTTTTCTTTTTTTTTTTGCTTATTGTGTTTTGCAGGAATAAAACCTCCGGCGGTTCGTTTTGCTCCATCTTTCTTTTTCTCTTCCTTAGGCCTGAGCCGGTGTCCAGCTTAAGCATGGGGGAACGAAATCAGCATTCGGTCTCACGAACCCGGGGAAGTCCTGTTCTTATTTATTTATTTTTCCTGCATTTTTCTTTTTCTCTTCTTCTCAGTCCTCTTCTCTTTTTCTTTATGTTTTCTTCATTGAGGGCAATGAAGAATTTAATCTTGGGGGGGTCTAGTTTCTTTTGGTCTTTTCTTTTTTGTTCTTTCAAAAGAAAAAAATTTTGTTTTAAATTAGTACAGTATTTTATGTCATCAAAATCTAAAATCCAAAAAAATTATAAAATATAAAACCCAAAAAAAAAATTAGAAAAACAAAAATCAAAAAAAAATTGTGCTAAAATCTATTTGAAAAACAAAACCTAAAATTATTTCTATCTTTATTTTTATGTTTCTTCTAGTGAAGTGTAGGCCCGTGCGGTTTTTGTAGTTCTATGTAGAATCCTTTGAAAATATTTTCTAAACTTATCATTTTAGCATAGTTTAGTTCTACTAGTTTCTTTTTCTTAAATATAGGCATCCGTTTTTTACGTTATAAGTAGCAATTTGTAGTTATGTCTTTTTATTCGGTTAGTTGCTTACGAATGGTTGCTAGGTATCATTAGCTCTTTTTCATTTGCGAGGTAGTCTTTCTTGGTGTCTAGAACTTGTACCAAGCTACTCTCGAAGCATTTGCGCCATTTTTACGTTCTTTAGAAATGATTTAGGCCACCATTTGAATAGTTTGAGCTTTTCATGCCCACCAAAAACAAAACCCTTGCAAAACAATTTTGGGCCTTTTTCCTTATCTTCTTTGTTTTTAGCTCCACTTTTCATTTCATTATGTTCACCAAAGCCAAATATCTTTCCTATTTTTGCACTATAAATTTGAGCTTAAAAATTAGTTTTTGTGGGAAGGGTATTATTTTTGAAATGAATAGGAAATTCTCAAGCTTATTTTTGGAGCTTTCTTATCCAATGCTATTCAAAAAGAAAAAACTTGAGAAAGAAGAAAAAAATATATATCATTACAAAATCAAAAAAAATGAATGCAAAAAGTTTATGTTTGGCCAAGTTTATAAAAGAAAAAAATTTTCATGGCCTTGTTGTTGTAGTTTCATATTGGAGAAATGACATACTCATTATTTCTCATTTGTTTTATGCTATGTTTATTTTTGAGCTCACCTTGGTTTAGTGCCTAAAACCTTCATGTTTATCTTTGATTCCACTTCCTAATCATTTACCTAAGCCAAATTTTAATGCCTAGTAGAAGTCCTAATGATCTTAGAACTTAATTTCGCGTAGTGGAGAAAGTGTGAACGTACAAGCCTATGGCCACCATCATTGATGGATTTCTTTGGAGGTTATCTTGGAGTGTCTTAGGGTTAATGTTTATCTAGCAACCTAGTAGTTTGTTAATGCGCCGTTTATTTAGAACCTCTACTTTTTGTTATCCTTATTTTCATTTATTTTGGATGCCCTGTTTTTAAGATTTAGAAATGTGTAGACTTTTCTTATGTTCTAATGATATTTTTAGGTCTCCACTTTCAAGTTTTCTACTGTGCACTTCTCACCCCACTAGTTGTTAACATAGGAATTAGGATAGTTTAATTTTTCATGTTTTGTTTTTCTTAATTATGAAACCTAAATTAGCTTTGTTTATTTTCCATTTCCTTCCCTTGTTTTCATCTTTATTTGCTTGAGGGCAAGCAAATGTCTAAGCATGGGGGAGTTTGATGACTAGTTTTAGTCATCGTTTTTGGGTTATTCTAGTAGCTTATTTTCCTAAGTTTTTGTTGCAATTATGTGTTTTTTTATGCTTGTTATGATCTTCTTTTTAATTTAATGTTTATGTTATGTTTTGTGGCTATTTTATATTTTATGTTTAGCTTTATCTATAAATATTTTTATAGCTTGTATGTAATGTTTAATTTAGTGTTTTATGTTTAATTTTATATTATATGTTTAATGTGTGTTTTATTTTATATGTTATGTTATTTATATGTTGTATGTTTTATTTATATTATGCATTGTATAATCATTAACTAATGTTTGTATTGTTTTGTTTTGTTTTATTTATAGGTCCAAAGTCCAAGCATGGTGCAGCCCACAATTTGCATGGCCGGCTTCTTCCCAACTTCAAGGTGCATCCCACATTGGTGCAGCCCACATTGATAAAGCCTACATGATGCAGCCCTCAAGCTCAAGTCCAACCCATTGCATGTAGAACCCGAGCCCATGCAGCCCCCAGACCCTACCCAAGCCCATGCAGCCCCTAGCCCCTACCCGAGCCACCAAACAGCCCCTACCCAAGCCCAAGCAGCCCAACTAGCCTCTACCCGAGCCCATGTAGCCCCCTCTTTCATATTTTGCCATGCATGAACATATCCATGCATGGCCGGCCACCCATGATTATGTCCCTCTCTCCTCCATTTAATACATGAATGAACTTTCATCCTACATAGCCGAACCCCCCCCCCCCCCTCTCTTTCCTTTATTCTCTTACCACCTTACAATCCATGCATGCATCATAATATTTTCTCTCCCTTTCATTTATTGCATGCATGCATGCACTTGTTCATGCTTGGCCGGCCCCTCCATGCCTTCCTCCTATTTTATTTCTTGTTTTTATTATTCTTCATTCAATCCATATCTCTCTCTCTTTCTTTATTTCTTATTCATTCCCCCTTTGCTATTTTCTAACTCATTCCCTTTAAATCCATGCATTGAACCCACCTCTTTCTCTCCACCTCATTTAAAGCAATACATGCACCTTTTCCATCCTACATGGCAGGCCACCCCCTTGCCCCCTCTTCTTCTTTCCATTCTAGAACCTTCTCCCTCATCTATAAAAAGAACCCATATCCCATGCTTTTGGAGGATTTGATTTTGGAGAGCAAGTGAAGTGCTAGTTTAAGTGGAGAGTGCTTGTGAGTGTTAGTTTTATTATTGTATTAGTTTTCTTTTCAATTAGTGCAAGTTTTCTTTATAGCATAGTCTAGTCTTTTTAATATTTTGTACACTCTTTTTGTTTGCAAGTAATGAAATTCTCTTCTCTTTATTTTGTTGTTTCCTTTTGCAATATGCATAGCTAATTCCCTCTTAGCATTTGATCATGAGGATCCATGATTTGAAATGAGAATTATTTTTATTTCATAGTTTTATTTTTGCGTAATTCTACTCGGTCCTTCTTTGAATAATTATTGTGTCGACTCCGTATTTCCGGTATACGGTAGTAGGCTTATGATCTCATATTCGAGTAGCCGAGAGGCTCGTGGATGTGAAAGATCACTCAAAGAAGGAAGGAGTTGAACGCAACCCTAGAGATAGGACGACGTAAATCCTCCGGATTGGAGTCAAATCCAATAGTGCGGATCATCTCGATAATGCAACTTTAGGCTTCTTTGGTTTGTAAAGAGATTTCGATCAAAGAGTCTATAAGTTAGGAGACCTAATGCTCTAGCGAGATTTTGTCTTAATTTCGGATCCGTCACGGCCGAGTTGGATTTGCAATTTTAAAACTATGCCCTTTTATTTTCTCGTTTCATTTCATGGTGAATCAATGATCGAATGCTAGCCTTTTTTATATAAGTTTTCGTCTCGCAATTTATCGTTCATTTTACTTTTAAAAAATTCTCAAATCCCAATAGTTTTCCGGTAGGATAATAGTTAGAGCGTGAGTAGAAGTAATTGACAGCCCCGTGTTTAAATACGACCTTGGTACTACGATTCGACAGGTACGCTTGCCTGTTCGGGTTTTGGCCCACCATGTGCCAGGCCGTGTGAAGTCTCGGGTTGTTTTGGGATTATTTTCGTTGAGGCACACGGCCTCAGACACGGGCATGTCTGAGGGCGTGTCGGGGACACGGCATGTAACACGGGCGTGTCCCATGGTCGTGTACTGTTGGTTTTGAGTCGGTTGACTGCCGCTTAGAGGGACACAGCCTGTGACACGGGCGTGTCACAGGGCGTGTCAGGCCGTGTTTTAGCTTTTCTGGCCAAATCTGAGCCGTTTGTTTCCCTCTTCCTGGATCCAGTGGTTGGGCTCTGTCCAGGTATTGTGAAGGCCGAGAAAAAGGGGATTTAACTCCTCTTTTCTTCTTCTTCTTCTTCTTCATTTTATTCCAAGAGAGGGAGGAAGAAAAGCCTAAGGCAAGAGGGAAGGGAGGAGTCTAACAGCTGCTGTAGGAGCTGCGGAGTGCGGAGCGAAGATCCGAGAGCGGATTCGTGAAGGCAGAGCCGAGGCGGTGATTTCCATCCGGCTACTTCATGGCGCCAAAGCGGTCTTCAAGGGTATCGATCTCCTTCTTGGACATCGAAGTTCTTCTTTTATACACGTGCTTGGAATCCTCCACCAAGAGGTGGATATTGGTGATAAGAAGTGAAGGAACTCCATAGTTAAGCGTGCTCGGGCTGGAGTAGTACTGGGATGGGTGACCACCTGGGAAGTCCCCGTAGTGCGGGCTTGACTATCGAGTTTACCTCATCAATGGGAGGTTGTAGCCACCAACAACCCGCCTGTGGAGGGAGAGGGGTTGGGGTGCTTGGGTTGTAGCCCGGTAGGGTTTCCTAGAGCGGAGACGTGACGCTGTCACGTTGGATCGGCTAGGGGCCTTACAATAAAAAGTGCACTTTTATTGTTACATCCCTAGCCGATCCAACGTGACAGTGTCACGGCTCCGCTCTAGGCGATGCTACCGGGCTGCAGCCCAAGCACCCCAACCCCTCTCCCTCCACGGGCGGGTTGTTCGTGGCCACAGCCTCCCTTTGATGAGCGAACCCGACAGTCAAGCTGGGCCGTACGGGGACTTCCCAGGAGGTCACCCATCCCAGTACTACTCTCAATTGGTGATGAGACTTGAAAGAACTCCATAGTTAAGCGTGCTCGGGCGAGAGTAGTACTGGGATGGGTAACCTCCTGGGAAGTCCCCGTACGGCCCAGCTTGACTGTCGGGTTCGCTCATCAAAGGGAGGCTGTGGCCACCAACAACCCGCCCGTGGAGGGAGAGGGGTTGGGGTGCTTGGGCTGCAGCCCGGTAGCATCGCCTAGAGCGGAGCCGTGACACTGTCACGTTGGATCGGCTAGGGATGTTACAAGAATTTTATTGTAAGGCCCCTAGCCGATCCAACGTGACAGCGTCACGGCTCCGCTCTAGGCAACCCTACCGGGCTGCAGCCCAAGCACCCCAACCGCTCTCCCTCCACAGGCGGGTTGTTGGTGGCCACAGCCTCCCTTTGATGAGGTAAACTCGATAGTAAAGCCCGCACTACGAGGACTTCCCAGGAGGTCACCCATCCTAGTACTACTCCAGCCCGAGCACGCTTAACTATGGAGTTCTTTCAACTCTCATCACCGTAGTGCGGGCTTGACTATCGAGTTTACCTCATCAAAGGGAGGCTGTGGCCACCAACAACCCACCTGTGGAGGGAGAGGGGTTGGGGTGCTTGGGCTGCAGCCCGGTAGGGTTGCCTAGAGTGGAGCCGTGACGCTGTCACGTTGGATCGACTAGGGGCCTTACACGCTTCATCTTCTCATTCGATCGTGTAAAGTCGAGAAGTTCCATATCTGCTTTTACCGAGATTCTTCTTCAATATTCTGATAAAGCTGCACGCCTTGAAGAAGGATTTTCTGATTTTCTGTTGCAGATCTGAGCCAGATAATTTACTGTTTGTATTTTTGTACTGCTTTATTTCATTATTGTAGGAGAAGACTTCTCTGAGTGTAGGAGTTTTCAACTCCGAGATTGTAGGAAGTTTTGCCTTCCGAGTTTAGATCCGTTTGTGGATCGAGTTTGTAGGAACGTTGTTCCGAGGGTAGGATTGTTTTCCAATCCGAGATAGTGGAGTAACCGAGTCTAGTATATTGCTAGATCGGTGAGGGAAAGTGGATGTACCTAAGGTTGGGGAACCACTTTAAATCTTGCTTCGTCTGTGTTTGCTTGTTTGGTAGATAGATATGTGCTTTGGTTGAGATTTGTTTATTCCGCAAAAAGACGCACAACTCACATATTCACCACCTCTAGGTGATTTAGGTTTTTAACTATTATCTTTCAATTCATCTATCTGTGGAATCAGATATTTGTTCTTCTTTGTCAGCTTATTCAATTCACGGTAGTCAATACATAACTGTAAACCACCGTTCTTCTTTTTCACAAAAAGAACAGGTGCCCTCCAAGGTGACATACTTGGGCGTATATATCCCTGCTCCAGCAACTCTTACAATTGGACTTTCAATTCAGCCATTTCCTTTGGCGCTACGCGATATGGCGAGCGGGCCACAGGTTTCGCAGCTGGCACCAACTCAATAGTTAAGCCTATCTCCCATTGGGGTCGTAGCCCAGGAAGATCCTTAGGAAACACATCAACAAACTCTGATACAATCGAAACATCACTCACATAGGCCTTTGGCTCAACAACCTGAATTAGCGTGAAGAATAACTCTGCGCCCTTCTGAACAGCATTGATGACTTGCAGTGCAGACATCAAGGTCCCGCTCACCCCTCTCATACCAACGAACTTGGTCTCAAGCTCGGTATTCTGGCCCAGTGTGATCTCTTTTGACTTGCAATCAATAAAGGAACGCTGCTCCGAGAGCAAGTCCATACCAAAGATCACATCAAACTCCGATATTAGCAGCATAGATGCATTCAAATAGAAATCCCGACATCCAATTTGATCTGCCACATCGCAAGCCCTATTCGCAAGCATCAAACATCCATTCGGTAATAACACCTTTACGCTATCTGTCGTCACATGACTAGGTACTCCAATTCGAGTTACGAAGCCCTTCGACAGAAATGAATGTTAAGCACCCGTATCTAATAGTGCTCTCGCAGTGTGTTCCGAATCATAACAAAGCATGTGACAAACACATCACATAAAGTATGCAATAGAAAAGCAATCAATAACTTAAATCATACCTATGACGACGTCACTGTAATGCCCCGAAACTCAAAAGAGCGACAAGTGGCATTTTGAGCCAAGTCTGGGACTTGGTAGAGGTCATACGGCTTGGGACACAGGCGTGTCCCAGGGGCGTGTCATGCTCTGGTTCGACGATGGCCATGTGGTCGACGAAATTGCAGTCGACGATCATCGAACGGCAAACACGGCCTGAGACACGGGCGTGTCCCAGGCCGTATCCTACTCAGGTGGTTAGCAGAGTTGTGTCGGGGGAGAAACACAGCCTGGAGCCCAGGCATGTACGGGTATGACATGGATGTGTCATAGGGGACACGGGCATGTCCAATACCCGTGTTCTTCACGGGTTGGTGTGTAACGTTCGTACCTTACCGTCCGTAGCGCTTAAAGCCCACTAGGATTAGTAACGGCCGGTTATCGGCCCGCAGGACAAGCACCCCAAAGCCTCTTCGTGCCTGTTTCTCTGCAGCAGTGCATTGTTGAGGCCAGGTCTCGAACCCACAACCCCCTTGATAAGCTTCCCTCAACAAAGCTCATCACCAATGCATTGGTGATGAGCTTTGTTGAGGGAAGCTTATCAAGGGGGTTGTGGGTTCGAGACCTGGCCTCAACAATGCACTGCTGCAGAGAAACAGGCACGAAGAGGCTTTGGGGTGCTTGGCTTGTAGGCCGGTAACCGGCCGTTACTAATCCTAGTGGGCTTTAAGCGCCACAGACGGTAAGGTGCGGACGTTACATGGTGTTGGTCCTGCGTCGATGGAGGAACACGCCCAGTTATACAGGCATGTACTGGATAACAAGGGCGTGTCAAGCCGGACACGGGCATGTCAAGAGCCTGTGTTCTTTTCGAGACGGGGCGGTTTAGGCATCGAATGGGGCACACGGCCTTGGACACGGGCATGTGACAAGCCTTGTTCGGCCCAGGTTTTGGATTTTAAGTGCGAATCGTGGTCGTCCACTTCCTTATTTTAGGATCAAACGGCTCAGGGTTGTTCTTGCTAGGATATACCCGGGAATAGGGCTAAGAAACCCTCATTCTTTTTGGATTTTCTCTTTCTAAAGTTCTAGAGAGAGGGGAGAGCAAGGAAGAAGTAGAAAGAGAGATCCAGCCACCGGTGGAGCTTCAGAGCCCCGAATTGCAAGCCGAGTTTGTATCTACGGAGGAGAGGACATTGCGGTGATTTTCATACGCATAGATCTTCATGGCGCCGAAGAGGAATGCTAGGGTAACGATTCTCATCTTGGACATATGAAGTCCTCTTTTCCCTTGTATAGGAAGTCTGCTCTCGCGAGTTTGCGGTGAGTGTGAGATGTTCCTTCGGGTAGACATGAATAGACCCCATTGTTTTGCATGTAGAGTCCGTAATCGAGAAATGGACATAGACATGATGTGTGAAGTCTACCCGGACAAGTTGGTCTGGATCAGTGATGTTGCATTGCATGAATGGCCGGAGAAGACTACACGCAATTGATTGTTTTTCGGGTTTTCTACGTGGTAGATTTCAATAGGGAGCCTTGGGGACTAACTCCAAGGTACACCCGTAAAACTGGGCAGATGCGTGGTTCTGCCAACTTGGTGGCCTGGGAGCCAACTTGAACATAACTGGGTTATGTAAATTGTGTGTGATCGATTTGGGACTCGGGGAGGCTTGACCTGCGCATATAGATTAAATTGACGTTGCAGTGTGAGCAACAGGTTAGGAGGAACCGTATCCACTCTATGTCATTCGGTACAAGCGACCTAAAGTACGTGGGACTTTCTGTTGTCATATATGGAGGGTCTTAGGCAGTGGCCAGACAGACTGTAATGCTCACGAGAATTTGTCATACAAGGGGAGGTGGTGAGATCGCGGACTTTGACCGGGTTCACCGAGAATGTGCCCTCAGAGCACGGGGTGTGTGGTCATGCGAGTCTACGCCTGTGATGTTTTGAAATTTCTCTATTATATGGATAAGCTAATAAAGTGCAGGGAAGGAGCATCGCTGCCACGAGTTTGGGGGAGGGATCGTTATAATTTGGTCAGCTTAGCTGACCGTTGCTTTTGTTTTCCACCATACGTTGGATTGTTGCTTGCAGGTGCTGCGGATCTGGGTGGCAAAAAGCGGGCAAAAGCCCCTGTTGCTGAGCCGGCCCTCGAAGATATAATTTTGAGTGTTTTCTTTTATTCTCATGTATGACCGGCCTGCGTGCCGAGGTTTGGAAGGCACTTATATTTGAGTAAACTATTGTAAGGCCATAAGGCCAAGTACTTGTGTATTTGTACGTTCATTCCTGTTGGGTTTATTATAGTGGACATTCATACTTTTTGGCTGGGTTGTTAATTTGCAACTGTTAAATTACTTCCGCTAGAATGTACTCTGTGTAGGGCGTTGGTTATTGGCAGGATGGTTTCCATTGTGTAAACTTCCGGTCTGTATGTGGTATATGACGTCAGCCCCAGCCGGACCTACCTCTATATGCTATGCGACGGATAGGGGGTGTTACAATTTGGTATCAGACTACTGGTTTCGGTCAACTTAAATGAATTCGTGGACGAATTCTTTTAAGGGGTGGTGAGCACATGTGTGTGCGTCATCGTTATAACATAAAAGAACCCATGAATGTCCAGTTAGGAATGAAAATACACGTGTTTGAGGAACCTGCGTGTTCCTATAATTGTTTTTTGCAATATTGTTCGGTCACTTAAAGGTGTTTTGTACGACTATAGGTGACTAGGGGTGGTGCAGGGTTGTCAGAACGTCCGGTTTCTGAGGCAAGTAGCGCACCGAATAATGTGCTTGCAACATCTCCTTCTGTTGAAACCATAAGAAGGGCAGTTGAAGCGGTGTTCGTTGTGACTAATGCACAGCATGGAAGCAATGTGCAACCCTTTATCCCTGAGATGGCTTCAATGTCGGGTGGTGTGTTGGATCAAATGGCATTTAGAAGGCCATCATGTCAGCAGTTGAACATGTTTTAGTGCAGGGTATGCACTTAGTTGAGGAATATTTGTAGGCGTTTCGTATGATAAGGCGCTCCCCAGTCATTGAGTTGGAAAACGAGCAGTCCATGGTCGATAGATTTTATAACAGACTGCGCGATGATTTACGACTGTTGTTGTTAGGACCAAAGCTACTTGGTTTCCGAGCATTAGTGGAGTCGGCTAGATCTTTGGAAGAAGATTTGGCAAAAGTCAACCAGACGTCAGAGTTCAGGGTACCAAACTCTGCAGGTTCGACAAAGTCTAAATGCCGAAGGAGGAGGATTAAGAGATCCAGAACACCTACTAGTCGAGGTCCATGTACTTGTTATACTTGCGGCAAATTAGGACACTTAGCCCTTGATTATCGGGATGGTGCTCAGAAGGCAAACAACACTATGTCAGGAGCAGTTGGGGACTCTAGTGCAAAAGGAACGGTGTTCAAAATGCCAAACTCCTCAAAACCCGTGTTCCATAAGTGGTATAACAAGGCTAGGACTTCAGGTGCAGCCACTTCTTCTGGTGCATCTGGGGCCACTACAGGCCGAACCCCGGGCGCATGTTACAATTGTGGAAAGCTGGGGAATTATGCCCGAGAGTGTTGGAGCTGACGTCCAAAGTTCGAGAGGAAACCTGGAGCAACTTACGAAGAAAAGGGAAAGGCGGTGGAGTAAACTGCATCCCATCATGCTCCAGCCCAGCCTAGTGTGAACAATCTTGGCCTTTGATGAGTCCATTTTATATACCTATTTTCGGACTCATCTAGGCTAGTTTTCACGCGTTTGCACTTCACTTTTAGTTCTATATCGTTCATATTTCATCTTGTCTATATTTCCATAGGAAGTGCACATTTTGGCCCGTGGTTGTGTATTTTTGTAATTTTAATGTGTGTACTCTATTTTATGCTCATCTGGAATGTCTACACATATCAGTTCTGGATTCAGGGGTCGTGTATGTGTTCCGGGGATGTTTGGAAGCAAGAATATTGTGCACGCTCATTGGATATAGTGTGCATGACCACTGGTCGTGCGCCACTGCTCGTGCGCAATGTTCCCTGATTTCCAGAATCTGCTTGGGGTATGCGCACTATCACTGGACATAGTGCGCACGACCACTGGTCGTGCGCCACTGATCGTGTGCATTGATTCCCTATTTTTCCAGAATCTGCCTGGGGAAAACGAACTACCATTGGACATAGTGCGCACGACCACTGGTCGTGCGCCACTGGTCGTGTGCATTATAATTTCTACAATCTATAAATTCGCAGGTTCCGCCCTAATTCAAGATCGCTCCATATTTCTCCGCCATTTTCCGCCTTCTCCGCCAATTTTCATCATCTTCCACCCTAGGGAGGTGCTCCGGGGAAGCTTTCACCGCCAAATCCAAGCCAGAGCTTCCTCTCGGCCTTCTCCTTCATCCGTGAGCTTCAAGTAGGGTTTGACTCCATCGCCAACAAGCAAAGGAAAGATTGCAACTTTCTTCCGCAATCGTGAAATGAAGAAGATGGGCCATTGGAAGGTGGTGACAACCCTTCTCTACCCCGGGCACAGTTGAGGACCGAGCTTGGACCCGGATTGACAACCCAACGATTCCAACCGTGAATCCTCAGCAAGACTTCGGATTCGGTCGATCTCTTGACTTATTCTTGTTTTCTTGTTGAATATTGGTGTTTAAATCTATTTATATTGATGATGTGCACTTTGGTTGTATATGTTATGTGGTTCATGTCTATGCGATTCCTAATTCATTTTACTGCTTAAGTTGCTTGAGTTGTGCCCGCGTATCCATCCATCCACCCTTGGCGCACTAGCAATTGCTAGTGGCGTGCGTAGTGAAGAGGTGCTCACGACCATCATTTCGCTATTCTAACCACCTCATCTGCAAGCCTACTCGCCCATCCGCCGAGTGATTCGGTGCATAGCGGCCCGACTAGTCTTCCATCCCGCCTGGCGAAGCATCGCATAGCGGCGTTGCATAGGAGTAGTTGATAGTGTTTTATTTTCTTTGTCCGCAATATCAAAACCCCCATCGTTACTGCCGACCTTGAGGACTTCAATCTCCAGTCCTCCTCGAAATTAACTCCACCTTACTGTGTTCCTTGAGAGATCGATACTTGGGAAAACTCGCCCACTTTATATTACTTGTGCGACCGGTTCACTGCCGTGATCATTAGCATCAAGTTTTTGGCGCCGTTGCCGGGGAACACAGTCGTGGGAGTTTTTGTAGAGGAAGATAAGAGATAGAAGCCCTTTTTCATTTGTTCATATCACTTTCTTCTTTGTTTTAGTTTTTAGCATTTGTTTTTATTTGTTCCTATTCTAGTTTTAATTTTTCTGTAGCAGGTTGTCCTATTCTTTTATTTGTGGTGTGTAGTTAATTTTTGCTTAGAATATTTCTATGGTGAATTCTTTCTTGTTGCACCATGTATTCTTATATGAATATTCGTTGCCGATGGTGCGGGGATTATAGGCATGGTAGTGATGAGTGCCCCACTGAAGATTGGGAGCATAATTCTCGCGGTTCTATGTATGGAGCACCGTCTTCCTATGGTACTTCAAACTCCCAACCCAGGTCTTATGGTCACTCCTCTTCTATGCATTCATCTTTTTCTTATTCCTTTCCGGTCCCACCTGGATCGAGGAGTAATGGAAAATGATTTTGTGTTGTCGTAGCACCGACCACGTGTTGAAAGATTGCGCAGAATTTCAGCGCCAGTTGGAGGAGGATGATGAACCGGGTATCCGATTCACTCTATCACCCTCTCAAATGGCCACCCCTTCTGATTCTGATGATATATTCGCAGCACCACCTTGTGATGCCGGCTCGTCTCCCATCCCCTTGCCCGTTGATGCTAACTGTTCTTGTGATCAAGTTGTTGTGGATGATGATCAAGTTGCTCGTGATCAAGTTGATGCGGCGCAACATAAAGATGCTCGACGACCTTCTACCGCGACTCGTGACCTTGGTGGCTACAATCTTCATTCGCGGCGGGCTTAAGCCCTTTCCTTATTTGCACCTTTATTTTCCTAGTTTAATGTTATCATTATTTCATGTTGTCTTTTATTTTGGACGTGTTTAATTTTTGGTGTGCTCATAGCCATCCAATAGATGATAAATTGGATGGCTAGATTTATTTTGCTTGTTTTGGGACTTGCCTATATATAGGCTTATTTGATGAGAAATGAAGGCATGCTATTTGAAACCCAAATTAATCCTCTCTTGAGAATTTCGGCCACCTCCCTTTAGGAATGACGCCCCCCCCCCCCCCCCCCGCTCATCCTCCTTCTCCTCCTTTGTTAGCCAATCGCTTGGGTGATCCAAGGCTTGTGAAATGCGGAGGTGGATGCTTCTCGGTGTGACTCCGGCGAAGAAGAAGGTTGTCGCTCGGTGTGACGCTGGTGGTGCGTGAACGTGTGACTCTTCCACTTTCCTTGTGTGATCTTCACCCCATCTTGGGGAGGGTAATATCTACTTCTTTCCTTTGTGATTTCTTGTGAGATTTGGAATGGATGCAATGGCTTTTTATCCGCGATCTTGAATACGATCTTTTCGATTTAATCAAAAACCTTCTTGCGTTTATTTTCAAAACCTTGCAAGAAGCCGGATCGGGTGGATCCTTTTGCTTGAGGAAGATCTTGGCATATAGTTATTGATCTTCCTCTCAAAAAGGTGTGACGACATTTGCTTTCGATCTTCGGTAGGAAAGGATTGGACTTTAATTAGATCGTCGCTTTTAGTCCACTCCCCTCCGCGTGTTTGTGCGTGATGACGGTGAATCGTGCGGCTAGAATGTTTGTGTTAGGACACGTTAGAATGTGTTACGTGGGCTTGATTTGTAAGAAAATCCGTACGTTATTTTAATCCGACGAATCCCTACGTCACCTTGTCTATGTGGGACTGCTGCAGATATACCCATCAGACTTTCTGTTGATCAGTGTGAAGAAATTGTGGCACCGTCTCTCCCCATGCACTCTTCCCCTCTTGTTGATTCACCCCCGGAGGAACCTGCACATATTTTCTCTGATGCTGTTGTTCCTCCGCCTTCTTTGCAAGAATTATCTATCCCTATTTTTAGTGAGTCGGTTGATGATGTTCGGCCGGATTGTGATTCTGAGCCTGAGGATGTGCCCATGTTTGACAACGATATTATTTTCATTAATGGACAGTATTACGTCTTGGAACATGTGGACGCACCGAGGTGTGTTGATGAGGATATCCTCTTTGTTGAGGAAGTTTCCACTTCCTTGATGGATGAGGAGGTCCAAACCACCACCGAGGACCTCGAGCTCGTGGATTCCCCTCGCCGTGACTCATATGACGTCGTCGATGATCTATGTCGGGATCCTGCTGGGAGTGAGACCGGGATCACTCCCCCTATTTCTGATTCTTTTAGTTATTCATCTCTTTTATTTCTTGATCCCATTTTTGTATCTGAGCCTGTGCGGGTTGAGTCTTCGCAGGTACTTCAGGAGGACTTGGAGCTTTCAGCTCGAGTCATGGATGATAGCATCATCTTTTGCGAGGAGGTTGATTCCTCCTCTGTTGAGGTAGCTCCATTCATCGCTTTCTCCTCCTGCAGACTCCCTATAGACGATACCTTGCTAGGCAAGGATTTCTTTTGTGCTAAGATGAGCGAGGACCAGTTCTCCTCCTCTTCTTATTTCTTATTTCCTCTACCTGTGTTGGCAGGTATTACTATTTAGGTAGAGGGGTAACTGTTCTATCGCCGTATCGGTACCCGTTACCGAAACGGATATTGGAACAGTTACCTGTGCATTTTTCTTTTCATAGGCCCATTAGCTAGAACCTTTGCGTAGCCGAATAAGTCGTGCTGGGATGACAATAACCCCAATACTTATCTTTTATTTCCTGCATTTTTTAGTTTTCATGCCTATTTTAGTTTTAGCATTTCTTTTTGTATTTTTTCTTTTGTTTTGCGGAGCTTACCCCTGCAGGTATTCATGGAAAATCGCATTGGCGGGGTTGTGATTCTTCGTATGGCGGGCCTGCTTCAGGTTTCCACGCATCTTCTGGAATGCTCACTATCTGAGCATTGGGTAACCTCTTCCCTTATCTCCTTATGATTTTAATTTCTATATCATCTGCTGTGTAGTTTAGTTTAAGTCTGGGGGAGAGATTTGTTACCTATTGCACGCACACATTTCTTGTGCATACTAGAAGCTTTTGTAAATTCATTATGATTAGTTCATTGCATCACACACCACTGCACCCACATTAGCGCGTGCTTAGCTTTTTGCATGCTTCGAGTTAAACTCGTTTCTTTTGTATGATTTGGTAAAATTATGGTGTTGGCTTAGGATTGTGAGACGGAGTAAAATGTTGACCTTGCTGTGCTCCTAGTCGAGTGCTCTCGTCTCGTGTAGAAATTTGAGTAGATTTAATTTTTCTGTATGCTTATAGTTTTATATTTTTCTAATTGCGTAAATACTTTTTATTCTACTCAAAAATTGGTGAATCCGGTGTGAATCCGACGGTAGCTTAGGGATGTGTGTAGACGGCCGTTAGTTTTGTATTGCTCGAGTTGAGAGGATGGATAGTCTTTCTCGTTTGCTAAGAACTTGCCCCAAGCTATTCTTGAAGCATGGGTATAGGTTAGTTCACTCGCATGAGCGTGATGTAGGCCATCATTTTGGCCCGGTTGAGCTTTGTACCGTTCCTAACGTCTTGTCCTCGCTAGCCCCGTTGTGCCTAGCCATTCTTTTGATTCAGCTCCACCTTTATTTCACCAAAGCCTCAAAGCCGATCCTAGTCGCACTCCCAAGTCGAGCTTTAGAGTTTTACATTTTTCATGTTGGGGTGTTGATGTGGTGCTTTTACATGTGAATATGTGGATGTGCTCCAAAGCTTATATTTGCTGAAATTGTTAAAAGAAAAGTAATTTGAAAAAGTAAAAGAAACGTTTTTAAAAAAATGATGTTAATTGTGAAAAAGTGAAAAGTAAAAGTAAAATTGAAAATCCTATTTGAGATGTGAGTATTTTTGGAGTAGGCGGTGTAGACACCCATATGTTAAAAGTTAAGTTTGGGGGTGTGGTGTACCCGCATGTATTTTGGTTAGCTGATGGATTCATTTTATACTAGCTCATTTTGGTTTGGTGCATAGCCTTCTTGTTTATCTTTGTTTACCTCACCGAAACCCAAGCCCCATTTCTTCACCTAAAGTCCTACTGATTCGTGTGTGAACCCAAACCAGTGCCGAGGAGAGAATGCGAAAGGGCAAGCATATGGTCACCGACATTGGTGGATTCCTTTGGAGGTTATGCCGAGCCCTGATCTTTGGCAATGCTCGCCTAGCGATTAGTCTACTTTCTCCCTACGCATGACCGGATGATTCATCGTGATTCCATTTTTGAGTAATAATAAAATGTTGATACGCATTGTGAAAAATATAAACTATTTTGCATACTTAGAAATTTCTTTTATTATATTTTTACGTGTGCGAGCATGCGACTTCGCATGGAACTCCGTATCGCAATTTCTCTGTAAACTAGTAATTTTCCCTATCTGCTTAGATTTTGTTTGCTCGGGACGCGCAAACAGTTAATCTGGGGTGTGATGAGTCCATTTTATATACCTATTTTCGGACTCATCTAGGCTAGTTTTCACGCGTTTGCACTTCACCTTTAGTTCTATGTCGTTCATATTTCATCTTGTCTATATTTCCAAATGAAGTGCACATTTTGGCCCGTAGTTGTGTATTTTTGTACTTTTGATGTTTGTACTCTGTTTTGTGTTCATCTGGAATGTCTGCACATATCAGTTCTGGCTTTAGGGGTCGTGTACGTGTTCCGGGGACGTTTGGAAGCAGGAATAATGCGCACACTCATTGGATATAGTGGGCACGACCACTGCTCGTGTGCCACTGCTCGTGCGCTACTGCTCGTGCGCAATGTTCCCTGATTTCCAGAATCTGCCTGGGGTATGCGCACTATTACTGGACACAGTGCGCACGACCACTGGTCGTGCGCCACTGATCGTGTGCATTGATTCCATATTTTTCCAGAATCTGCCTGGGGTAGACGCACTACCACTGGACATAGTGCTCACGACCACTGGTCGTGCGCCACTGGTCGTGTGCATTATAATTTCTGCAATCTATAAATTCGCAGGTTCCGCCCTAATTCGGGATCGCTTGACATTTCTCCGCCATTTTCCGCCTTCTCCACCGTTTTTCATCATATTCCACCCTAGGGAGGTGCTCCGGGCAAGCTTTCACCGCCAAATCCAAGCCGGAGCTTCCGCTCGGCCTTCTCCTTCATTCGTGAGTTTCAAGTAGGGTTTGACTCCATTGCCAACAAGCAAAGGAAAGCTTGCAACTTTCTTCCTCAATCGTGACATGAATAAGACGGGCCATTGGAAGGTGGTGATAGCCCTTCTCTACCCCGGACGTAGTTGAGGACCGAGCTTGGACCCGGATTGACAACCTGACGATTCCAACCGTGAATCCTCAGCAAGACTTCAGATTCGGTCGATCTCTTGACTTGTTCTTGTTTTCTTGTTGAATATTGGTGTTTAAATCTATTTATATTGATGATGTGCACTTTGGTTATATATGTTATGTGGTTCATGTCTATGTGATTCCTATTTCATTTTACTGCTTAAGTTGCTTGAGTTGCGCCCGCGTATCCATCCATCCACCCTTGCCGCACTAGCAATTTCTAGTGGCGTGTGTAGTGAAGAGGTGCTCACGACCCTCATTCCACTGTTCTAACCACCTCATCCGCAAGACTACTCGCTGATCCGCCTAGTGATTCGGTGCAAAGCGGCCCGACTAGTCTTCCATCCCGCTTGGCGAAGCATCGCATAGCGGTGTTGCATATGAGTAGTTGATAGTGTTTTACTTTCTTTGTCCACAATATCAAAACCCCCATCATTACCGCCGACCTTGAGGACTTCAATCTCCAATCCTCCTCGAAATTAACTCCACCATACTGTGTTCCTTGAGAGATCGATACTTGGAAAAACTCGCCCACTTTATATTACTTGTGCGACCGGTTCACTGCCGTGATCTTTAGCATCAGCCTTCCGGAGGCCATAAAGCAGTCTGGCATGGTGACAGGCATGAGTTAATTAAAAGCAGATAAGCTCTATATATATCTGTTACCTTTTGCGTGTTAGCCTATGACTGGTTGTGTTAGGATTTGTTTTGATTTTTCGTTTATCCGGCAAGAACATTGTTCGATATGGAAGCTTCACATTCTTTTTGTCCGAAGAGTTTGCATCGTGCATCGGAGTACCTTCTTCGATGGCAAAGGATAAACTGGATGTGTTGTTGACGAATGGGTGTTCGATGCACGCGGATAGAGTCTATAGCATAAAGATTCGTATTGGGAGTCAGGAGTTCGATTTGCATGCGTCGCTACTACTGTTGGTGGAGTTTGACGTGATATTTGGCATGGACTGGCTCTCGGAGCAGCAAGCTTATATTGATTGCAGTCACAAGGAGGTCAAGTTGGGAATAGGTCGTGAGACGACTTTAACGGGCTTGAAAGGGTCGAGCAAGACTTTGATGTCTGCTCTTCAGGTGGTGAAGGCGATTTGTGCTGCAGTAGAGTTGTTCTTCACGCTAGTGGAGGTTGCAAGGCCTAAGACTACATTGGATAGTATTTCAGTGGTATCCGAGTACCCTGATGTGTTGATATAGGCCTCTACCGCGGACACAATATGGGTTACGGGAATAAAAACGGACGCCACTCTGATTCCACAAACACACTCGCACTAGCTTTAATCGTAGCGCACTCGCCAACGTTTTATCATAGTTCACCAACGTACGGTAGCTACTCCGCGGGAAGGTCAAACGAACGGCGATAAGCCGACGTTCTCCCAAGATAAGAGGACCAATATTGGGTCCGACCGAGCGAAAGTTGTACCAAAGAGGTCTACCCAAAGTGCGATCAAAAAATGGTAGATCTCCCCCAACAAAAATGCGGGGCTGGCCAAACCCTTCGAAAAATAACGCAATTAAGATAGATGCAAATCAAAAGGAAAATCACGAAGAATCTAACGATTCAAATCCAATGCAAAAAATATTTCCAGCAACTAGAATATCAAGAGGGAATCACACGTGAGTGGAGAGGATCGTTACCCCAGTCAGAATAGATGATTCCGACTACCTTTTGAAGGATCACTCTTCCACGGTTCCACCAGAGTTGCGCCGGATGGAGAGATAGATCGTCCTCCTTGGCCGCTTCACACCAAAGTCCAAATTCCTCGCCGTAGAAGGAGACCCTTCCGGATAAAGCTTCACGTGAAGAGGGGCTGCCGGGTTCTCTTCAAACGTGCTGCTCGGGTGGAGGAGGTAGGTTGCCGGCCTGTAACGCCCCCACCTGTCACATGACATATAACGGTGGGTCCGGCCGGGGCCCCACGCCATATATCACAGACAAGCGGAGGAATTACGTGGGGGAATCAAACTCGACGCGTATCCTTAACTCATTCCATTCAAGCGCAGCATATTTTTATGTTAGCATGAACTCAAACCAGAATGTCCACCAATATATAAAGATCACATTTATATATAACAACACCAGGAATGTATACAACCCACACACCCTGGCCTTATGGCCTTACAGGTTCCTCTTTACACATCAACAATTTCGTACATCGGCACGCAGGCCGGCCACACATGAAATCCAAACACAACTCTTCGCATGGCCTTCAAGGGCCTATAGCAGCAAGCTAGCCATTCTTTCCACTTATGCATTTCACGCCACAGCACCTGCAAGTAGACATCGAAACCAACACCAAAACCAAAGTAACAGTCAGCATTTGGCTGACCCATTATAACGACCCTACCCCCTACCCGAGGTAGTGGTTCCTTTCCTATACACAGTGCTATCAACTATCATCAAGTATCATCAAACAGCATATGTATATCATTCTCTTTATCCCGCTAGCAAACACATGACATCACAAACGCTGGAATCCACCAGACGTTCCGTGCACTCAGGGCACCTTCTTGGCATACCGGAATCCACCAGTAATACACCGCCGATCCGAGGTTTTAACTTGTTGGTTGACCGGCCCTAGTCCACCAGTCTCGCAAGCTGGCGACATCCCGCCCAAACCACTCAGAGGTGCAACCTCACAGCATCCAAAACAACCATAGTAGGTCGACCCACACTATGTGGTGTAGCACATCGGGTTTATCCAAGCTCTCCAGGCATGTCTACCCATCGACCCCCCTCCTATTCCGATCGACCCACACCATATGGTGCAGCAAGCCGGGTTTAACTCGGCTCCCCAAGAATTGCCACCAATCGATCCCTACCTAACTAGATCAACCCACCCTAGTGGTGTAACAGGTCGGGTTTATCTCGAGCTCCCCAGGCGTGCTACCAATTGATCATATCATAACCAGGAGCTTTACCAAAGCCTCCTCACATTCAGCATCACATCCATCCAATCATCACATCAGAAATCCATTTGCATCTTATCAAATCCACGAAATCTCCTCCGGTTTACCCAGAACATCACCAATCCAGACTACCGGTCCAGATGGTCTTCACACAGCATGCCTATGCCGTACTCCATAATTCCGGCTCTAGATGCAGACGCAACGAAGGAATCACTTCACGGATATCCACCTCTTAGTGGAGGATTCCAAGCACATGGATAAAGGAAGGACTTCGATGTCCAAGAAGGAGATCGTTACCCTTGAAGATCGCTTCGGTGCCATGAAGTAGCCGGATGGAAATCACCGCCTCGGCTCTGCCTTCACGAATCCGCTCTCGGATCTTCGCTCCACACTCCGCAGCTCCTACAGCAGCTGGTAGTCTCCTCCCTTCCCTCTTGCCATGGGCCTTTCTTCCTCCCTTTCTTAGAATAAAATGAAGAAGAAGAAGAAGAAAAGAGGAGTTAAATCCCCTTTTTCTCGGCCTTCACAATACCTGGACAGAGCCCAACCACTGGATCCAGGAAGAGGGAAACAAACGACTCAGATTTGGCCAGAAAAGCTAAAATACGGCCTGACACGCCCTGTGACATGCCCGTGTCACAGGCCGTGTCCCTCTAAGCGCAGTCAACCGACTCAAAACCAACAGTACACGGCCATGGGACACACCCGTGTTACATGTCGTGTCCCCGACACGCCCTCAGACACGCCCGTGTCTGAGGTCGTGTGCCTCAACGAAAATAACCCCAAAACAACCCGAGACTTCACACGGCCTGGCACACGCCTGTGTTCCTGGCCGTGTGCACCTGGACACACCCGTGTCCCGCAAACACGCCCTAGCTCGAAACGTCGAGTTAAGTTCGACGGCTACTGACACGCCCTGTGACACGCCCGTATCACAGGCCGTGTCCCCACTCGACACTCGACACTCGACGATCGTCGAGCAAAATTCGTCGACATCAAGGCCGATCGTCGACACGGCCTCGACACGCCCTGAGACACGCCCGTGTCGCAGGCTGTGTCCGCTGTTCGACGACCGTCGACTCCAAATTCCGTCGACTTCACGACTCGACACAACCTAGGCCTGACACGCCTTGGGACACGCCCGTGTCCCAGGCCGTGTCACCCATGCCTGAACCCAAATTTGCTAAAATTGATCTGATTGACTTCGGGGTGTTACAATCCTCCCCCCTTAAAATAATTTCGTCCTCGAAATTTGACTCCAAATCAACCAATCAACCACAAAACAAGTTATTATGCACATTTGCGTGTCATACCTCAAGCCATCGCCCATACGAACAAACAGACAGCACATACAAACATTCCTAACGTCCACTTGTGCACATTTAGCCACACAAGACATCAAAACAAGTGTTGGGTATTGTATCCACAACGTACCTGATTTGAAGAAGCCCCTGGACAAGATAAGGTAAATAGACAATGTATTTGACAAAATATTTCAAGTTGTGCTTGCAGTTTTCCACGCTAAGTGCACACCAATGTCAGGGTGCAGTAGGCCAATATACACGGGTCTGCGCGACGTAATCCCTCGTTGAGCAGATCAGTGTGTTGGCCTACGTGTACTCTCTCTATTGGAGTGTACTTACTTTCAAATACAGGGCTGTGATTATGCAAGAGCAGACAAGGAGCAAGGATGGGTCAAGGAGCACCTCATGGCTGGAAAGACGAAAAATCGTCTAAGTGTAAATCGACGGGAATCACCAAGTGATTCTCGCCGATTCAGCGAGAATCATCTTTGATTCTCGCCGAATCATCGAGAATCATTGGCTGATTCTCGCCGACTCGATCCAGCTACTTCAAAGCGAGCAACTCTGATGCTAAGTAATATTCGACGAGAATCACCAAGTGATTCTCGCCGATTCGGCGAGAATCACTAGTGATTCTCGCCGAATCGTCGAGAATCAGTAGCTGATTCTCGCCGTCTCGACCCGACTAAATCCGAGCATGCAATCAAGTCAACATCGAAGAGAATCATCTTTGATTCTCGCCGAATCGACGAGAATCACCATTGATTCTCGCCGATTCGACGAGAATCACCTTCGATTCTCGCCGATTTTGCCTTGGACAATTTTTCTGGAAACCGCTGGACCGGACTTTGTCGCTGGCACTGTTTTGAACCGAATTTAGGGTTTCTTCTGGTGGGACCCACAACGGTTATTTAGGAGTATACTTGTGTATAAATACACGCGTATTTTTGAACAGTGCAGATACACAGAAAGAAGCCGAGCGACGATCTTGACCTAAAATCGCGAAACTGCTCCGCCGTCGTCGCCGCTCGTGCAAGTCGATCGTCGGCCGTTTGATCGTCATTTCCTCCAGATCTCCCAGCGATAGAAGCATAGCCAAGAATAGAGTCTCACGCGTCTAACCAGAGATCCCTTGTCTCTTGATTTGTTGATCGGGTAAACCCTCCCCGTCCGAATCGATCGAGACGACCGATCCTAGTGTGACCGTTGGTAGACCTAGCTAGCTTTGCTACGAAGTTTGGATCTCCAAAGTACAGCAGCCGCACACCGTTGTCGCCGCCGATCTCGTGAACCAAGCCGCCGCCCATCTTGCCGCCGCCGGTTCCGTGGTGATTCTCTCCAAGAGAGATCTAGGGTTGTGGACTCTTCGTGACTTTCATCGAACGAAGAGGGACACCTTAGCCTCCAAAAGTCGTTTGTATTTCTTGTACATTCTAATTTTTTTGTTGTAAAGGAACTTTGGTTCCTAGTTGTAAGGGTTGGGTGCAACCCGTGTTGTGAGAGTGTTGTCTCCTACGTGTGGAAGGGTTTCTTCCGATAGTGCAAGGATTGGATTTCAATCCTGTTGGTGAAGAGTCCGAGTCGTCCCTTGTTGGGAGATAGGTCGAAGGGGGAAAGTTTTCACAACCCGCATTTTCTCCACGGTAAAAATCTTATCAGAGTAGGAGAAAACACGCGCCGTGATGCCACGTCGTGCAGGGGATAACTGCACACGCTCAGGCAAAACTCCAAACGTTAGATTTTTTTTAGGAAAATGGTTAATTAAGTATGAAAGAAAATCAGTTATGTTGAATGGTCGTATCCCTCGGCTCGGTGGATCAGCTAGTCCACAGTTAAAACTATATTTATACGCAGCAGAAAATACTTTGGTTCAATTAACTTGACACCCTAAAAGAGCATAAGTATCCCCGGGGGACGACTTATACGTGCATGACTCTAAGGTGAATATAATAGGTATGAAAAATAGTATTTTATGTTGAGGAAAAGTAGTGTCTTTGATTTAGAAACATGTTATGCATGGGGGTACATATAATAATACTTTTAGGTTTTAAAATATCTAACATGCATCCTAGCATAAATCCTTCCCAGAAGCAAGTAACCAACCTCAAATAGGCAAACACAGCAGTTTAAATTCATATTCAGCATCTCAAAAAGCCACCAGTGGTCGCCAACAACCTGACACGAACCCACTGGCGAGTATGTATGTCTATACAAAAGATTAAAGAACTACCTCACAGCAAATGGGGATCAGCAATCTCAGCTACCCTAGAGGCCACCAACAAGCCCCTCCAAAGAACTAGCCGCTGAACTGGCTACAACCTGGACCTGAGGCATTCAAGAAAAGAACACCTCAACAAGGAAACAATCAAAAGTAAATAGAGCAATAGATTAATGAGTAAATAAGATGAAGGGATACCAACCCGACAACAAACTGCCAAAAGTAAAAGAAAAAGGGAAAGGCAGCAAGAAAAGAGTACTGTCTAAAACACCGCAGAGCACACCAAGGGCGAGCATTAAAACCAACATGCCCTACCAATAAAGCCTGCAACAGCATCAGGACATATACATATGCCAAAAGAAAGGAAAGCATAAACAAGAAAGAGACTAACAGTCCTAACATGTGGGTAAGTGGCAGTGGTCAAACATGGGTCTGAATGCATATCCAGAATCAGACAAAAAAAGGGCTAAGGGGTAACACAGTGGCAGCTTTAGGGTCCCACACACACCAACCCAAACCGGGGCAAAAAGGCGGTGGCCACAGCTCTCCACATAAAACCACCCCTCTAGAGGCCACCAAAAACTCCACCACCTGCCACGACCCAAGAGTCGGCATGCAGAAATTAGCCGAACACCCAAAGCCCCCCCTCCTAGGGAAAAGTCCCACTAACAGTCCTAAGAAACACACAAACCCAAGGCAAAACGTCGGGTCCAACCGACGCGGCCTTGCACGCCTAACCCGAACCAACCCCGGGTCTACCTGACCCCAAAACAAGCGCAGCACCAGTGTCGACATGATGTGTCGACACCTCGACAAGCCGGTGTCGACACAAGGTGTCGACACAACCACGGCCGGTGTCGACACCAAGTGTCGACACTACAGCGGCCGGTGTCGACATAAGGTGTCGACACTGCTGCGGCTGGTGTCGACACCAAGTGTCGACACCACTGCAGCCGATGTCGACACATGGTGTCGACACTGCCACCGCCAGTGTCGACACCAAGTGTCGACACCACCGCTGCCGGTGTCGACACATGGTGTCGACACTGCAGCTGCTGGTGTCGACAGCAAGTGTCGACACCACTGCTGCCGGTGTCAACACATGGTGTTGACACTGCAGCTACTGGTGTCGACACCAAGTGTCGACACCACTGCTGCCGGTGTCGACACATGGTGTCGACACTGCAGCCGCTGGTGTCGACACCAAGTGTCGACACCACTACAGCCGGTGTCGACACCTTGTGTCGACACTGCCGCTGCTGGTGTCGACATCAAGTGTCGACACCACGATTGGCCGGTGTCGACACCAACTGTCGACACCAAGACTGGCCGGTGTCGACACAATAGTATCGACACTCCACCTGGTTACAGGAGCCAGATCCAGCAGACAACCAAAAACGAGAACGGGGATTCTCTCTTCTCTCTCGAGTACAACCTCCATCGGCAATGGTAACTACTCGACCTAGACCGAGCCAAAACTGTCCCTAATAGACACAATCCCTCGGGAAAACTGAAATTAACTGGAACCTTCTACACTAACCACGGTATGATCGGGAACAAGCCCTAGCTTACACCTAAAATCCCAACAAGAAAGAGATAAAAAAATTAAATCAACAGAAGGCAAAGATCAACTAAGGCAAGGATGAGGGTACATCACTTGCCTCAATACCAGGAACTCGGTTGGCGGCCTCCCCCGCTTGCGAATCTGGCCGCAAGGCAGCAAGCTGAGGAGCAGAAAGAAGGCAGATCCCGGCGGGGGCAGTCCAGATCCACCCTCGAAACCGAAATCCGACCGCTAAAACTCCAGGAAAGCGGCGTCCCAAGGCTAGGCTGGTCCGGCAGAGCTCTTCCTCTCCTCTCGTACAGGCGACGGCTTCCTCCAAACACAGAAACAGGAAAAAGAACCAAAAACGAACCCAGCCCTAATCTGACACAAGACTATATATATCAGCAGTAATAATAATAAAAAACAATACATAATAATAATTATTTACTCTCAACATCATAACAACACAAAACCTGAAACTTCCCGGAAGAAAGACGAAATTTACGCCGCAGCTAAAAACCCATGCTACGAATGCAACTACGAAGTCGAAATTAACATTCGGCGAACAAAACCCGGGATAAGACCTCCCAAAGCAAAAACACAAGCATTCCCTAAGAGGCCCAACCGAGTCATCAAAAAGACTCAGGCTAGCTGGGGAATCTTGCTAACAGGCAACAAACAGGCTACACAGGGAACCCTAAGAGCTAAGACCACGCTCTACAACGGCAAAAAGCCGGAAATACGTCATCGTAACGCCAGCCAAAGATCAAAGAAAGCACAGAAAAAACCGGGGGCGTTACAGCCACCCCCCCTAAAAGAAAGTTTCGCCTCGAAACTTTACACACAACACTCCTATAACGTAGGAGAGAGAAGGAGTCAGGAAAGAGCCACAAATAAATAATGACAAAACAGAGCATACCAGGCACAAGATCAGGGAAACAGACGAGGGTGAGCCTCCCTCATAGCCGACTCCAACTCCCAAGTCGCGCTCTCCACATCCTGATTCCTCCATAAAACTTTAACCATAGGAATAGTCTTCTTCCGCAACGCCCGAACTTGAGAATCCAAAATTCGAACAGACACCTCCACATAAGAAAGATTCGGCTCCAACTGAGGCACAAAATCCAATACCTGCCTGCCATTTATCACACATTTTCGCAGCTAACAGACGTGAAAGACATCATGTACGCCAGGGAAATTTGCGGGCAAAGCCAGCTTGTAGGCTGATACCCCAATCCGCTCAACAATCGGAAACGGCCCCACGTACCTCGGGTCCAACTTCCTATTCTTGCCAAACCGCTTGACTCCAATCAACGGGGAGACCTTTAAGAACACCGAGTCCCCCACAGCAAATTCCAAGTCCGATCTACGCCGATTGGCGTTCTTCTCATATCTTTCCTGGGCTATCCGAAGCTTTTCCCGAATAAGCTTCACAGCGGTCTCCATCTCCTCAAGCGCTTCTCGACCCAACAAAGGTCCCTCGCCAAGCTCAGCCCAAAACAAGGGAGTCCTGCAGCACCTCCCATACAAAGCTTCAAAAGGAGCCATTTGCAAGCTTTCTTGATAACTGTTGTTATATGCGAATTCCATAAGCCGCAAGCGCTCGTCCCACGCTCCTCCGTGGTCCAGAATGTAGCATCGGATCATATCTTCCACAATCTGATTTACTCGCTCTGTCTTACCATTGGTCTGCGGATGATAAGCAGTGGAATATCTCAAATCTGTACCCAACCCTTCTTGAAGGCTCTTCCAAAAATGAGGCGTGAACCTGGAGTCTCGATCTGATATGATACTTAAGGGTACACCATGCAATCTGACAACCTCTTCCAGATACAGCTCGGCTATCTTCCTCATCGGATAATCGATCTTAAATGGCACGAAATGAGCGCTCTTCGTCAATCTGTCTACAATTACCCAAACTGAATCATGCCCCTTAGGCGATCTCGGTAAACCGGTAATGAAATCCATCGAGATACTCTCCCACTTCCACATCGGAATCTCCAAGGGAGTCAGCTGGCCACCAGGCCTCCCATGGTCGGCTTTCACATGCCTGCAAGTGAAACACTCTGAAACAAATCTGGTTATGTCCTTCTTCATCCCGTACCACCAGGCAATCTGTTTTAAATCATGATACATCTTGGTAGACCCTGGATGGTAGGCAACACTAGATCCATGGGCGTCTCTGCACACCATATCTCGAATATCTCCAACTGCGGGGATGCAAAACCTGCCACGGTACTTCAAGGTACCTGCATCATCTAAAGAGAAATCTGGTAATTCACCCTTCTCAGCTCGAAGATACAAATGCAGAAGATCGGAATCGTCCTTCTGATGTAGTCTCGTAAGCGTAATCCACGAAGGTTCTGCTATAGCTATGCTACTCTGTGAATCACAGCTTCCCACAGAAATGTCCATCAACAGAAACTCTTCCACTAGACGCTCGGCGGAAAGATTAAAAATCTTACCTGACTTCCGACTCAGGGCATCGGTGTAACACCCCAGTTTTTGCAAGAGGTTCAGTCAGCAGTTCTGAAAATTTTTGGGTTTTGGCAGGAGGCACATGGCCTGCGACACGGGCGTGTCGTAGGGCGTGTCGAGGCCGTGTCGACACTCGGCCCAAGTGTCGACACTTTCGCTCGACGAAGTGTCGAGAGTGGGGCACACGGCCTGCAACACGGGCGTGTCGCAGGGCGTGTCGAGGCCGTGTCGACAATCGGCCCAAGTGTCGACACTTTCGCTCGACGTAGTGTCGAGAGTGGGGTACACGGCCTGCGACACGAGCGTGTCGCAGGGCGTGTTGAGGCCGTGTCGACACTTGGCCCAAGTGTCGACACATTCGCTCGACAAAGTGTCGAGACTGGGGCACACGGCCTGTGACACGGGCGTGTCACATGGCGTGTCCCGCTTGGTCGACGATCTTCGCTCGACGTTTTTCCGCGGTGTCGACACAAAGCCTGTCGACGGGTGTCGAGACTTGGCACACGGCTTGGGACACGGGCGTGTCCCAGGCCGTGTCACCTCTCGGGTTGGTGTTGGGGCCGTGTCGTTGGAGACACACGGCAGGCCACACGGCCGTGTCGCTGGGGACACGGGCGTGTCGGATTGAACACGGGCGTGTCGAATGCCCGTGTCTGATTCCAGGCGCGTCGATTTGAGACGGCGAATGAGGCACACGGCCCTGGACACGGGCGTGTGCCAGGCCGTGTTCGGCCCAGGTCTTTTATTTTCCAGGCGAATCGCGGCCAGTCTTTTTCTGGTTTTGGGATCTAACGGTTCAGGCCATCTCCTGGGAAGTTAAGTCTGAATTTAGGGTTGTAGATCCTCATTCTTTTTCAAGTCCTCTCTTTCTTAGTTCTTGAGAGAAACTAGAGCAAGGAGGAAGAAGAAGAACCCTTGGGCTGTAGGAAGGGTTTCGGAGCTCCGAATCGCGAGCCGAGTCCGGATCTGCGAAGCTTGGAGCGTTGCGAACTTTTCCATCCGGCTAGTTTGCCATGGCAAGGAAGAGGAGTCGGAAGGTAACAACATCTCTCCTCTCGGTCCTTAGGATGCACGTATTAGCATCATCTAGTTTTCTTTTCTCTAATTTTTGGGCACCAAACTCTCAAATGAGAGGGGTTTTGGCTTGCCAAGTTTCAAGAGGAACTTCCGGGTCGATTGAGTCCGTCCCCGGCATATTTTGCATTAGAGATCCGCTTCGCTAGTGGATTAGGCATGGTGGGTGAAGCCGTAGTCACGACCGTTAGTCCGACTCGGTGATGTTGCATACGATCTTAGGGATTCGTAGAGATTTTTCCGTTGCGGCAAGATGTTGTTTGTGTTGTGGTGGTTATAGTCCCGTTTTCTTGAAAGGTACGTGTAGTCGGACCCGGACAAGGTTAGCTCCTCGTGGCGGTAGATGGTTTCCTTGAGAGATATGGTTAGCTCCGCACGAGTTGGAGATGGTTTCCTTGGTGCGCGGAAACGCTGCAGTACAATGAGGGATTAAGATGTTTTAGTCTTGGTTTGTGTTGTGCCAAGGCGTGGCTATGTCTCCGTGGTCGGCTGGCTATCCCGTGACATGTGCGTCATGTGTGGAGAGTGTCCCGGCGAGACTAGTCCCCTTCTGTGAGACTGACGAGAATGCCAAGCTTGGGGCAAGCCCGGGCAAAGAGGCCACGAGCGGGTGGGGTCCAGCAAGGCTTCTTAGAATCGGTCGGTCTGTGTTTGTTGGAATCCTGACATGAGACGTCAGAGCTTGCAGGCAAGCCCGGGGCTAAGCCCATGAGCGGGTGGGGCCTTGGCAAGAATTCCTTGTGGCGGCCTGTGCGCCGTTTAAGGGAGAGGTGACTCCCTTAGTGTTTGCGGCTTTATGCCAATTGGGGAAATGTGAGTACCCAAATGATGTGATGTTGTGCTAGATGCATACGCTGTAAGGTACCTTGGGTGAAGCCCGGGTGTTGCATTCATGTTGCATAGTAGGCCCTTTCTTTTTATGCTCAACCAGTAGAGAACATGTTTGTTGATTGAGACACCCAAGCCTGTTTTAATGCTTTTCTATTTATAGAAGTTTATATTGCATATGAAGTGCTGACTTGCAGGTTGGAGGGTTCCCCGGGGTCCGTTAGGGGCGGCCGGGAGGAGATGTGTTGTTACACAGTTTGAGGTCAGCCTTTGCTGACCCACGTTACTAATAATTTTTACAGGGCAAGGATCGCAGGCAGAAGCTAGCACGCCGGCCAGAAAGGCCTAAGCCCCATGAAGTGTTTTTCCCTCTTTTGTAGCACTACCTTTTTGATGATGCTTGTTTTGAGACTCTTTTGTCCGGCTTGCATGCCGAGGTAGACTAGGAGTGCTATGCACATTCATGTTTGATGTACTGTTTACTTTTGGACATTTGATGTAAGGCCTTAAGGCCATTTGTTTACTCTTTTGGTTAGTGGATAACTTCTAGTTGTGCTTGGTTTTCCGCTGTGTTGTGCAAGTGTTTTGAGTTTGGGTAGCTATATCAACTTTTAATACTAAAGCTGTGGCGTTCGTATGTTGTGGGGCCCTGGCCGGACCCATATTATACGTCCATTACAGGGGAGGTGTTACAATTTGGTATCAGAGCGAGGTTAGATTCAAGGTTAGTGCGTAGAGAAGTTATCCACATAAGAGTAACGCGGGACTGTGAGTGTCCTTATGTTTTAGTCTTGAGATTGGAGACTAATCCCTTATTTCTTGCTTTCCTGAAGAGTGCAAGCAACGAGGCGGGCACTTCAAGAGCAAGGGATGATCTCTCGGCGAGCAGTGCTACTGCTCCAGGCCTTTTGGGCACGGGTGTAAACCCGGCCGACTTCTGCCGTATGCTTGCAGAAGCGATGGTGGCAGCTCAAGCTGCAGCAGCGGCTCAGGTGGCAACCCCTGCCACACCAGATACGGCAACGGCCGTGCCAGGAGGAGAAGCCAGGCGAGTGGAGCCTTTGGCGGAGAGGGTAGTTGTCGGACATGGAGATCGGCACATGAAGTACTTCCTGAGTTTCCATCCCCCGTCTTTCAAGGGTGTTGGAACGCCAACGGACGCGGAGGACTGGTGGGTTCGTATTCAAGAACTGTTAAGTGCGGCAGAGACGCCAGAGGAAAAGAAAGCGGAGTATGCGGCGTTCATGTTGGAAGGAGACACCAAGTTGTGGTGGGTGAGCCATAGCGGCCGCCTGTTCCCGGGGCGCACCCCGTCAGTGGAAGAGTTTGGGGACGCTTTTCTTAAGAGGTATATCCCAGTTTCAACACGACTGGCCCTGCAGAGGCAGTTTCTGCATCTAATGCAGCGAGACAAGTCAGTGGATGAGTACGTGCAAGAGTTCACCCGTTTGAGTCGTTATGCGGGAACGACTATGGCGGATGACGTAGAGAGGGATAACCTCTTCTACCAGGGGCTGAGGGAGAATTTTAGACAACCTCTCATCTCCATGAAGAGAGCCGGATTCAATGAACTAGTGGAGGCTGCCAGGATCTTGGAAAGTGATTTGGAGCGAACCCAACGCCGTAATGGTTTTACTCCCAAGCAAGGGGAAGGGAAGCCTTCCCAATCTCATGGAAAGTCTGATGGGAGTAGGTGGAGGAAGAAGCCTCACACTCCCAGATCTGGTGAGAGGAGCAACTGGACGCCTGGGGGTTCCCACTCTAGGGGACCGCCGACGTGCTATAACTGCGGGAAGGTTGGGCATATAGCCCGTGCTTGTCAGCAAGGGGGTGCGGGGCAAGAGGCAAAGCAGGAGCAGACTGTGCGCTCCGGCCCCAGTGCTGCAGAGAAGGGAAAGATGGCGGAGTCGAGCGCTTCTCGGTTCCAACCGGTGCAACCAAGGGCCTACAACCTTGGACAGCAAGAAGCGATCCGCCAGACTGATGTGGTGACAGGTATGAAGAAAATTTAAGTTTAAATTTTGTGCTTCATCCTTTTAGACTTTTGTGTAATGTCTATGTTGTAGGCTTCGTGTTAGTTTCCGGATACCCCGCTAGGGTATTGTTTGATACGGGAGCATCGCACTCCTTTCTTTCGGAGAGCTTCATCCGGAGGATAGGAGTTGAGTCTTTCTCGTCGGGAGCAGAGCTGAGAGTGCGCATGCCCAATGGGTCATCTATGACCACCGGGGCTAAAGGGCACATTTGTTGGGAGCTAGACGGAGTTGACTTCGCTCTGGAAGCAGCAGTGTTACCATTAGTAGAGTTCGATGTCATTTTGGGCATGGACTGGCTTGCAGAGCAGCGCGCCAGCATTGATTGTTTATCCAAGGTAGTGACTCTAAGGAGTAAGGGGAAAACGGAAGTCAAATTTGAGGGCCTTTGTGGAGTGGCCTGTTCCCTGATTTCGGCCATGCAGTTGGTGCGGGCGGTTAACCAGGGTGGTGTAGCGCTTGTAGCGTTATTGGAGGTTCGTCTCTCCCAACTGTCTATTGAGGAAGTGCCTGTGGTGGGAGAGTTCAAGGATGTATTTCCGGATGAACTCCCTGGAGCGCCTCCTCGGTGGGAGATCGACTTCTCGATCGAGTTAGTGCCAGAGGCTAGACCGGTGTCACGTCCTCCATTTAGGATGGCACCAAAGGAGTTGGCGGAACTTAAGGTACAGTTATAGGAACTGTTGGAGCAAGGGTATATTAGACCCAGTTCCTCACCGTGGAGCGCACTAGTGTTGTTTGTAAAGAAGAAAGACGGTAGCATGCGCCTGTGCTAGACTACCGAGAGCTCAATAAGTTGACCGTTAAGAATAAGTATTCGATCCCTCGGATAGACGATTTGTTTGACCAATTGGTGGGGTCAGTGGTATATTCGAAGTTGGACTTGAAGTCGGGATACTATCAGCTACGAATTCGAGATGAGGACATACCCAAAACTGCTTTTGGGACAAGGTACGGACACTTTGAGTTTACGGTGATGCCGTTCGGGTTGACGAACGCACCATCGGTGTTCATGGATCTGATGAATCGAGTATTTCGGGATTACTTGGATTCGTTTGTGGTTGTCTTCATTGATGACATCTTAGTGTACTCAAAGTCTGAAGTGGAGCATGAGACTCACTTGAGAGTGGTCCTGCAAGTGTTGAGGGAGAACCAATTGTATGAAAAATTCTCCAAATGCGAGTTCTGGTTGGGGAAGGTGGCATTTTTGGGCCACGTGATTAGTGGTGATGGGGTGGCAGTGGATCCAGCGAAAGTGGTGGCCATCAGAGATTGGCCGGTGTTGGGGACCGTGGCGGAAGTCCGAAGTTTTCTTGGACTAGCCTGGTATTATAGGAGATTCGTGGAGAATTTCTCGAAGATAGCTCTACCCCTCACCTCTCTCACTCACAAAGACCATAAATTTGTGTGGACCCAAGAATGCGGTGAAGCATTTGAGGCCCTGAAGGAGAGGCTTATGATGGCTCCAATCCTGAGTCTACCGCAAGGGACCGAGGGATTTCAGATCTTCAGTGACGCATCGGGATGCGGTTTGGGTTGCGTTTTGGTGCAACATGGGAAGGTGATAGCTTTTGGGTCTAGACAGCTGAAACCTCATGAGAGGAATTACCCCGTCCATGATTTGGAGTTGGCGGCGGTAATCTTCGCATTGAAAATTTGGCGACACTATGTGTATGGCGCAAGGGTGGAGATCTTCACGGACCATAAAAGTCTGAAGTATCTCTTGGATCAAAAGGACTTGAACATGCGGCAACGCAGATGGGTTGAGTTTCTTGGAGACTACGAGGTGGCGATTCAGTATACGCCGGGTAAAGCCAACGTGGTGGCGGATGCGTTGAGTAGAAAGTACTCGGGGCAAGGAAATTGGATCGAAGCTCATGATGAGCGGTTGGTTCGGGAATGGGAGTCCCTTGGGTTGGAATGTGTTGCGAGAGGCGAGTCTAGCGTGGCTCGGTTGAACTGGATTGAAGTGCAAAGCGACTTGTCCGATCGTATTCGGGAAGCGACTCGGTTGGATGTGGAGTTTCAACCTTTTGTGTTGGAGGCTCAAACGGGCGAGAGCAGCACCTGGGAGATGATTGATGGGATTCTGAGGAAGGGCGGAAGGGTTTGTGTACCGCAGTTTGGCAATCTCCGTGAGGAGTTGATGTTTGAGGCTCACTTCTCAAAGTACTCCATTCACCCGGGCAGTACAAAGATGTACTTGGATATGAAGAAATCCTTTTGGTGGCCGGGGTTGAAGCGAGATGTAGCTTTGTATGTGAGTCGTTGCCAAACATGTGCCTTGGTGAAGGCCGAATGTCAGAAATCGGGCGGGTTCCTGAAGCCCCTTCCAATTCCTCAGTGGAAATTTGAGGACATTTCCATGGACTTTGTGCATGGTTTGCCTAGATCGCAGCATTGTAATGATGCTATTTGGGTGATCGTGGATCGACTAACCAAGGTGGCTCACTTCATCCCGAACCGGAAAGAGGACGGCGTGGAGAAGTTGGTGGAGTTGTATGTTCGCAACATTGTGCGACTGCACGGAATTCCTAAGAGCATAGTTAGTGATCGCGATGGACGGTTTACGTCCAAGGACTGGAGACTGGTTCAGGAGAGCTTGGGCACGAAGCTAAAGTTCAGTACGGCGTTCCATCCTCAAACTGATGGGCAAACAGAGAGAACAAACCGTACTATGGAGGACATGCTGAGGATGTGCGTTCTTGATTTTGGCAAGAGGTGGGAGGATCACCTCTTCATGGTAGAATTTGCATACAACAACAGTTTTCAAGCTAGTATAAAGATGGCGCCATACGAAGCTTTGTATGGAAGGCGGTGTCGAACGCCAATGTCATGGGCAGAGGCGGGAGACACCAAACTTCTGGGAAAGGATGCGGTAGTTGACGCTTGTGAGATGGTACGGACCATCCAAGAGCGTATGAAGGTGGCACAAGACAGACAAGCAAAATATTTCAATGCTCGTCACCGGAAGTTAGAATTTGCAGTTGGTGATTGGGTTTATCTGAAGGTCAAGCCGTTCAAAGGCGTCTCGCGGATTCGCCGACTCAAGATTTTGAGTCCAAGGTTTTTGGGGCCTTTTGAAATTGTTGAGCGGGTAGGAGAAGCAGCCTATCGGTTGGCGTTGTCCGCAGATTTGAGTGGATTACATGACGTCTTCCATGTCTCCGTGTTGAGGAAAGCCTTGGTGGAGGCTAGCGTGGTGATTGAGCCGGCATCGGTGCCGATTGAGGAAGACTTGAGGACGCGAGTCCTTCCAATCGCTATAGAAGATTCGGAGATTCGGCAGTTGCGGAATAAAGAAGTTAAACTTGTGAAAGTTCGTTGGGACAACTGCGGTCGTGAGGAGTTCTCTTGGGAGCGAGAACAGGCCATGCTAGAGGACTATCCAGAACTATTTTTGCCAGGTACAATTTAAGTTTTGTACCTCTTTTGTTTTGAAAATTTCGGGACGAAATTCTGTTAAGTGGGGGAGAGTTGTAACACCCCAGTTTTTGCAAGAGGTTCAGTCAGCAGTTCTGAAAATTTTTGGGTTTTGGCAGGAGGCACACGGCCTGCGACACGGGCGTGTCGCAGGGCGTGTCGAGGCCGTGTCGACACTCGGCCCAAGTGTCGACACTTTCGCTCGACGAAGTGTCGAGAGTGGGGCACACGGCCTGCGACACGGGCGTGTCGCAGGGCGTGTCGAGGCCGTGTCGACACTCGGCCCAAGTGTCGACACTTTCGCTCGACGTAGTGTCGAGAGTGGGGTACACGGCCTGCGACACGGGCGTGTCGCAGGGCGTGTCGAGGCCGTGTCAACACTTGGCCCAAGTGTCGACACATTCGCTCGACAAAGTGTCGAGACTGGGGCACACGGCCTGTGACACGGGCGTGTCACAGGGCGTGTCCCGCTTGGTCGACGATCTTCGCTCGATGTTTTTCCGCGGTGTCGACACAAAGCCTGTCGACGGGTGTCGAGACTTGGCACACGGCTTGGGACACGGGCGTGTCCCAGGCCGTGTCACCTCTCGGGTTGGTGTTGGGGACGTGTCGTTGGAGACACACGGCAGGCCACACAGCCGTGTCGCTGGGGACACGGGCGTGTCGGATTGAACACGGGCGTGTCGAATGCCCGTGTCTGATTCCAGGCGCGTTGATTTGAGACGGCGAATGAGGCACACGGCCCTGGACACGGGCGTGTGCCAGGCCGTGTTCGGCCCAGGTCTTTTATTTTCCAGGCGAATCGCGGCCAGTCTTTTTCTGGTTTTGGGATCTAACGGTTCAGGCCATCTCCTGGGAAGTTAAGTCCGAATTTAGGGTTGCAGATCCTCATTCTTTTTCAAGTCCTCTCTTTCTTAGTTCTTGAGAGAAACTAGAGCAAGGAGGAAGAAGAAGAACCCTTGGGCTGTAGGAAGGGTTTCGGAGCTCCGAATTGCGAGCCGAATCCGGATCCGCGAAGCTTGGAGCGTTGCGAAGTTTTCCATCTGGCTAGTTTGCCATGGCAAGGAAGAGGAGTCGGAAGGTAACGACATCTCTCCTCTCGGTCCTTAGGATGCACGTATTAGCATCATCTAGTTTTCTTTTCTCTAATTTTTGGGCACCAAACTCTCAAATGAGAGGGGTGTTGGCTTGCCAAGTTTCAAGAGCAACTTCTGGGTCGATTGAGTCCGTCCCCGGCATATTTTGCATTAGAGATCCGCTTCGCTAGTGGATTAGGCATGGTGGGTGAAGCCGTAGTCGCGACCGTTAGTCCGACTCGGTGATGTTGCATACGATCTTAGGGATTCGTAGAGATTTTTCCGTTGCGGCAAGATGCCGTTTGTGTTGTGGTGGTTATAGTCCCGTTTGCTTGAAAGGTACGTGTAGTCGGACCCGGACAAGGTTAGCTCCTCGTGGCGGTAGATGGTTTCCTTGAGAGATATGGTTAGCTCCGCACGAGTTGGAGATGGTTTCCTTGGTGCGCGGGAACGCTGCAGTACAATGAGGGATTAAGATGTTTTAGTCTTGGTTTGTGTTGTGCCAAGGCGTGGCTATGTCTCCGTGGTAGGCTGGCTATCCCGTTACATGTGCGTCATGTGTGGAGAGTGTCCCGGCGAGACTAGTCCCCTTCTGTGAGACTGACGAGAATGCCAAGCTTGGGGCAAGCCCGTGCAAAGAGGCCACGAGCGGGTGGGGTCCAGCAAGGCTTCTTAGAATCGGTCGGTCTGTGTTTGTTGGAATCCTGACATGAGACGTCAGAGCTTGCAGGCAAGCCCGGGGCTAAGCCCATGAGCGGGTGGGGCCTTGGCAAGAATTCCTTGTGGCGGCCTGTGCGCCGTTTAAGGGAGAGGTGACTCCCTTAGTGTTTGCGGCTTTATGCCAATTGGGGAAATGTGAGTACCCAAATGATGTGATGTTGTGCTAGATGCATACGCTGTAGGGTACCTTGGGTGAAGCCCGGGTGTTGCATTCATGTTGCATAGTAGGCCCTTTCTTTTTATGCTCAACCAGTAGAGAACATGTTTGTTGATTGAGACACCCAAGCCTGTTTTAATGCTTTTCTATTTATAGAAGTTTATATTGCATATGAAGTGCTGACTTGCAGGTTGGAGGGTTCCCCGGGGTCCGTTAGGGGCGGCCGGGAGGAGATGTGTTGTTACACAGTTTGAGGTCAGCCTTTGCTGACCCACGTTACTAATAATTTTTACAGGGCAAGGATCGCAGGCAGAAGCTAGCACGCCGGCCAGAAAGGCCTAAGCCCCATGAAGTGTTTTTCCCTCTTTTGTAGCACTACCTTTTTGATGATGCTTGTTTTGAGACTCTTTTGTCCGGCTTGCATGCCGAGGTAGACTAGGAGTGCTATGCACATTCATGTTTGATGTACTGTTTACTTTTGGACATTTGATGTAAGGCCTTAAGGCCATTTGTTTACTCTTTTGGTTAGTGGATAACTTCTAGTTGTGCTTGGTTTTCCGCTGTGTTGTGCAAGTGTTTTGAGTTTGGGTAGCTATATCAACTTTTAATACTAAAGCTGTGGCGTTCGTATGTTGTGGGGCCCCGGCCGGACCCATATTATACGTCCATTATAGGGGAGGTGTTACAATCGGCCACCACATTTGCCTTGCCTGGATGATACTGAATTTCAACATCATAGTCGGCCACGTACTCCAACCACCGCCGCTGGCGCAGATTCAATTCTTTCTGAGTAAAGACATACTTCAGACTCTTATGATCCGTGAAAATCTTGCACTGCGTGCCATATAGCAAATGCCTCCACAATTTCAATGCATAGATCACAGGTGCAAACTCTAGGTCATGCATAGGGTAGTTCCTCTCGTGAGTCTTTAGCTGCCTCGACCCATACGCAATCACCTTCCCGCCCTGCATCAAAACGCAGCCCAGACCGACATGCGACGCATCCACATATATATCATACTCACTGCCCTCCGTAGGCAAAGACAAAATTGGAGCCGAATATAGCCTTCTTTTTAGTTCCTCAAAAGCCTTCTCACACTTGTCATTCCATATAAAGGCTGCATTCTTCTGCGTCAACTTGGTCAACGGCGCGGACAAGGTAGAGAAACCTTCTACAAACCTTCTATAATAACCAGCCAAACCCAAGAAGCTTCTGATCTCTTTGGCGGTAACTTGTCTCGCCCATTCCATAACAGCAGCGCTCTTTTCTGGGTCCACCGATATTCCCTCCTTATTGATCACGTGGCCTAGAAAAGAAACCTGAGACAACCAAAATTCACATTTGCTCAACTTGGCGTATAGCTTATGGTCTCTGAGAGTCGCCAAGACCAGCCACAAATATCGATCATGCTCCTCTGCATCCTTAGAATACACCAAAACATCGTCTATAAAGACAATCACGAACCTATCTAGAAAATCCTTGAAAACTCTGTTCATCAAATCCATAAAAGCTGAGGGCGCATTAGTCAAACCGAATGACATAACCAAAAACTCAAAATGCCCATGACGAGAACGGAACGCCGTCCGCGGAATGTCTGACTCTCGAATCCTCAACTGGTGATAGCCCGAACGAAGATCTATCTTGGAAAACACGGCACTACCACGCAGTTGGTCAAACAAATCGTCGACTCGCGGCAAAGGGTACCTATTCTTAATAGTAACCTTGTTCAACTCTCTATAGTCTATGCATAACCTCATCGACCAATCCTTCTTTTTAACGAACAGCACCGGCGCACCCCAAGGCGAAGAACTTGGCCTTATAAAGCCTTTTGCCAATAACTCATCCAGCTGAATTCGTAACTCTTCCAGCTCTCGCGGGGCCATCCGGTACGGCGCCCTTACGATAGGACGTGTACCTGGCTCCAAATCTATTGCAAACTCGACATCTCGATCGGGTGGAAGGCCAGGAAGATCGTCGGGAAACACATCAGAAAAGTCACGCACCACAGGAATCTCTTCCAAACAGGGCACACTAACAATCGTCCCTACCTGAGAAACCACACAGGCAAAACAGCCAGAAACAAGCAACTTTCGAGCACGCACCGCAGAAATGATTGGAGACTCCTGGAGAGAATACCCAAAAACGCTCCATGGCTGACCGTTGTCTTTGACGAAGTCCAAGCGCTTACCCTTGCACTGGATCACAGCATCGTACCTTGACAACCAGTCCATGCCCAAAATAACGTCAAAGTTCTCCAGGTCAATCACCTTCAAATCTGCCTTGGCTAGAAAATATCCCAACAAAATTGGACAATCTAGGACACCCAAGTCCGTAACCACAGAGTCACCGGAGGGGAACTTAACGCAGAAGGCACCACCAACACGATCTAGGCCCAAACTGAACCGCTCCACGAAGGCTCTAGCCACAAACGAGTGGGTAGCGCCAGAATCGAAGAGAACGCACGCCCAACGGTTCTTTACCTTAAATCGCCCTACGAATTGCACACGCATCTAAGGCAACAAGCGCTAAAACGAAAACTACAATCAAAGAAGAAACGTAACGAAACGACCGGGGAGGAGTCGAACCTGAGATAACCTGGGTCGAGGTCTGCGCTTCGTCTGCCGAGAGCACATTCAGCTTTCCTTTTCCTTTATCCACTTGCTGAGGCAGTGGCAGAGCCTGGAGGGGAACTGGCTGCAGAATAGACTGGGTCTGAGGGCACCTTGTCTTGGGATGACCCTTCTGGCCTCACTGAAAACAGACCTTATCTTTTAACCAACAACGGGCAGCCTCATGCCCCTTCCTTCCACACAAGGCACACACCAAGTCTCCCCTGGAAGTACCCTGAATCGCGTGCACCTGTTCCTTCTTCTGCGCTCCCAACCTTTTGAAACACTTCTGAAAGGGGTGGCCTGGCCTGCCACAAAAGCAACAAATCTCTTTGACATTCTTTCTCGAGACAGCATCAGGTTCCTGAGGGCTCTTCCCTCCACCGGACTTCCGCTTATCTTTCCTTAACTGCTGGCCTCTATTCTTGGCATTCTCAATGGCCTCAACTCTCAAAGCAGCTTCAACCGCACTAGCGTAACTGACTGCCCCATAGGCATTCACTAACTGCTGTATGTCGCTTCTTAGTCCACCCAGAAATCGCTTAACTAGATCTGCCTCAGCACTCACTAGACCCGGAGCAAACCGACTCAACTTACTAAACTCAATCTCATACTCACTAACCGTGAGTTTCCTCTACTTTAAGTGAAGAAAGTCGTTCATTAGCCGGTCCCGTTCGACTGAAGGCAGAAACTTACTTAACAACAACACCTTAAATGACTCCCAAGTGCAACCTGCCACTAAGCTCTCTTTCTCTCTCAGCCAACAATTCTTTGCAAAGCCCTTGAGCTGGTAGGCATCGAGCATCACTCTCTGATCATCCGTAATCCCTGAGTACGAGAACATTTCCTCAATGGTAATCAGCCAGTCATCCAAAATCATGAAATCTGCCTGCCCATCATAGGTATGGGGTCTCAGCCGCTGAAACTGGGATATGAACGCCATCTCCGGAGGCACTACAACCAAAGGCACGGGAGGAGCAGGAGGGGCAGGGACAGCTACCCCCTCTGCGGGGTTCTGAGCTCTCGGGGGCTGTCCCGCCACAACTGCGACGAGGGACTGAATCTGAGCCTGCATAGCCACTACCTGCCTCGATAACTCCTCATTACTCTGCCGCAAGCTTTCTACCAACGCATCGCTCTGCGCTCCTGACGTCTCACCCTCAGATTGGGGGGTCGATCTGGTCGCAGGACGCCTCGCCATCCTAGAGTCGCACAAGCTTTAGACAAATCCTAGCCCATCAATTAGAACAAAACTACCCGGTACGGACAAACACACTTAAATATGAACTTGAACGGCAAAACTTGCTCTGGGAGTTGTTTTTACCATGATGATGTTATGCTTATCCTAAGATGGTTCACCACCATCATACTGACTCATGTGCCTAAACCATGAATGCATGCATTTGTATTCTTTTTGACTCAAAACCATGTGTGTACATATGTCATCTTGCAAATCTTTAGCTTGGCACGTTGTGCTTATGAAATGTTATGCTATGCATGATGTGCTATGCATTATAAAAAGGCCTTAGTGCATGCCATGTGCGGCGTACACATGAAAATGTTATGCATCACATACTACATAACATTCATTTGTAACGAGAAAAGAAAACATGCTAGCCGCATTCATGTGGTGAGGTTATGCATCCCATACTACATAACCCTCACATGTTGCCTCATATGGTGGATCCATATACAAACACATATTATGCATCCCATACTACATAATATGCCATGTATACTTCTTCATGCTCATGAGTGTAGTGTTCGTGCTTCGGCCAAGACGTGCTGATGACATATCGATGTGTGAATGGTATGATGCTAAACACTAATGCAGACAAGGGAAAGGTTGCCCAACCATTTGTCAAGCAACCTCCCTCTGATACCAACTGTCACAACCCGCATTTTCTCCACGGTAAAAATCGTATCAGAGTAGGAGAAAACACGCGCCATGATGCCACGTCGTGTAGGGGATAACTGCACACGCTCAGGCAAAACTCCAAACGTTAGATTTTTTTAGGAAAATGGTTAATTAAGTATGAAAGAAAATCAGTTATGTTGAATGGACGTATCCCTCGGCTCGGTGGATCAGCTAGTGCACAGTTAAAACTATATTTATACGCAACAGAAAATACTCTGGTTCAATTAACTTGACACCCTAAAAGAGCATAAGTATCCCCGGGGGACGACTTATACGTGCATGACTCTAAGGTGAATATAATATGTATGAAAAATAGTATTTTACGTTGAGGAAAAGTAGTGTCTTTGATTTAGAAACATGTTATGCATGGGGGTACATATAATAATACTTTTAGGTTTTAAAATATCTAACATGCAACCTAGCATAAATCCTTCCCAGAAGCAAGTAACCAACCTCAAATAGGCAAACACAGCAGTTTAAATTCATATTCAGCATCTCAAAAAGCCACCAGTGGGCACCAACAACCTAACACGAACCCACTGGCGAGTATGTATGTCTATACAGAAGAGTAAAGAACTACCTCACAGCAAACGGGGATCAGCAATCTCAGCTACCCTAGAGGCCACCAACAAGCCCCTCCAAAGAACTAGCCGCTGAACTGGCTACAACCTGGACCTGAGGCATTCAAGAAAAGAACACCTCAGCAAGGAAACAATCAAAAGTAAATAGAGCAATAGATTAATGAGTAAATAAGATGAAGGGTTTACCAACCCGTCAACAAACTGCCAAAAGTAAAAGAAAAAGGGAAAGGCAGCAAGAAAAGAGTACTGTCTAAAACACCGCAGAGCACACCAACGGCGAGCATTAAAACCAACATGCCCTACCAATAAAGCCTGCAACAGCATCAGGACATATACATATTCCAAAAGAAAGGAAAGCATAAACAGGAAAGGGACTAACAGTCCTAACACGTGGGTAAGTGGCAGTGGTCAAACATGGGTCTGAATGCATAACCAGAATCAGACCCAAAAAGGGCTAAGGGGTCACACAGTGGCAGCTTTAGGGTCCCACACACACCAACCCAAACCGGGGCAAAAAGGCGGTGGCCACAGCTCTCCACATAAAACCACCCCTCCAGAGGCCACCAAAAACTCCACCACCTGCCACGACCCAAGAGTCGACATGCAGAAATTAGCCGAACATCCAAAGCCGCCCCTCCTAGGGAAAAGTGCCACTAACAGTCCTAAGAAACACACGAACCCAAGGAAAAACGTCGGGTCCAACCGACGCGGCCTTGCACGCCTAACCCGAACCAACCCTGGGTCTACCTGACCCCAAAACAAGCGCAGCACCAGTGTCGACATGATGTGTCGACACCTCGACAAGCCGGTGTCGACACAAGGTGTCGACACAACCACGGCTAGTGTCGACACCAAGTGTCGACACTACAGCGGCCGGTGTCGACATAAGGTGTCGACACTGCCGCAGCTGGTGTCGACACCAAGTGTCGACACCACTACACCCGGTGTCGACACATGGTGTCGGCACTGCCACTGCCGGTGTCGACACCAAGTGTCGACACCACCGCTGCCGGTGTCGACACATGGTGTCGACACTGCAGCTACTGGTGTCGACACCAAGTGTCGACACCACTGCTGCCGGTGTCGACACATGGTGTCGACACTGCAGCCGCTGGTGTCGACACCATGTGTCGACACCACTGCAGCCGGTGTCGACACCTTGTGTCGACACTGCCGCTGCTGGTGTCGACACCAAGTGTCGACACCACGATTGGCCGGTGTCGACACCAACTGTCGACACCAAGACTGGCCGGTGTCGACACAACAGTATCGACACTCCACCTGGCTACAGGAGCCAGATCCAGCAGACAACCAAAAACGAGAACGGGGATTCTCTCTTCTCTCTTGAGTACAACCTCCATCGGCAATGGTAACTACTCGACCTAGACCGAGCCAAAACTGTCCCTAATAGACACAATCCCTCAAGAAAACTGAAATTAACTGGAACCTTCTACACTAACCACGGTATGATCGGGAACAAGCCCTAGCTTACACCTAAAATCCCAACAAGAAAGAGATAAAAAAATTAAATCAACAGAAGGCAAAGATCAACTAAGGCAAGGATGAGGGTACATCACTTGCCTCAATACCAGGAACTCGGTTGGCGGCCTCCCCCGCTTGCGGATCTGGCCGGAAGGCAGCAAGCTGAGGAGCAGAAAGAAGGCAGATCCCGGCGGGGGCAGTCCAGATCCACCCTCAAAACCGAAATCCGACCGCTAAAACACCAGGAAAGCGGCGTCCCAAGGCTAGGGTGGTCCGGCAGAGCTCTTCCTCTCCTCTCGTACAGGCGACGGCTTCCTCCAAACACAGAAATAGGAAAAAGAACAAAAAACGAACCCAGCCCTAATCTGACCCAAGACTATATATATCAGCAGTAATAATAATAAACAACAATACATAATAATAATTATTTACTCTCAACATCATAACAACACGAAACCTGAAACTTCCCGGAAGAAAGACGAAATTTATGCCGCAGCTAAAAACCCACGCTACGAACGCAACTACGAAGTCAAAATTAACATTCGGCGAACAAAACCCGGGGTAACACCTCCCGAAGCCAAAACACAAGCATTCCCTAAGAGGCCCAACCGAGTCATCAAAAAGACTCCGACTAGCTGGGGAATCTTGCTAACAGGCAACAAACAGGCTACACAGGGAACCCTAAGATCTAAGACCACGCTCTACAACGGCAAAAAGCCGGAAATACACCATCGTAACGCCAGCCAAAGATCAAACAAAGCACAGAAAAAACCGGGGGCGTTACAAAAGTGGATGTACCCAAATCGGGGAACCACTATAAATAGCTTGTGTACTCTTTGTGCTGTGCTGTTTTATCTTCTTGTGCAGGTACAATTTTAATTCCGCAAAAATGCTGCACGTCACCTATTCCCCCCCCCCCATAGGTGAAGCTAGTTGACACTAGGTGGACTTTCAAGTGGTATCAGAGGGAGGTTACTCATCAAAAAGGTTCACACCTTGAGTAGAATCCTGCCACTAGTGTCAAGAAGAAGACAAACATCTACTATGGACGGGCTCAAGTACACAGGCAAGATCCCAGTGTGCACCAGGCTCAACTTTCCTATCTGGAAGGAAAGGATCAGGTTCTACATGGAAGCTGTTGATCCTCGACTCTTCATGATCGTGGAGGAGGGACCTTATGTCCCCACTAAGGCCTCCACCATTGATCCTACCCAGAAAGTGCCAAAGAAAATTTCTGAAATGGACAAGGATGAGATGGTGCTGGTGGGACTTGACAAGAAGGCACAGAACATTCTGGTCAGCGCGGTCGATGACTCAATGATGCAGAACTTCTGTAACTGCATGACAGCAAAGGAGATCTGGCACTGCCTGATTATCCTAATGGAGGGCACTGATGAAGTGAGGGATGATCGGAGATCCCTTCTGAACCAGAAATATGAGGCCTTCAGACAAGGGCCTAAGGAAGAGATCGGAGTCACCTTCGAGAACATCCTCAAGATTATCAATGCCCTCAAAGGATATGGAAGAGTGTTCACTGATGGTGAACTTAATGATAAATTTCTTAGGTCCCTTACTAAGGAATGGGACACAAAGATCTGCGCCATCCGAGAGTTTGGCAGACTTGCAGAAACAGACCCGCAAATTCTGTTTGGGAAGCTGATGTCCTATGAGCTTCAACTGAACACCAGGAAAGCTGAAGAAGAAGCAGAGAAGGCTGCAGCCAAAGAAAAGACTGTGGCTCTAAAATCCATTCACTCCAGAAAAGGCAAGGGTGTGTTTTCATACCGTGCCAGGAAAAAGGATGAGGAGGAGGACTCCGAGCAATGCTCCTCCAGCTCAAAGCTGTCCGAGGAGGATTTATCCCACATCACCCGAGAATTCAAGAAGTTCCTCAAGATGAGGAATCAAAGAAAGAAAGACGGCTCCTCCTCCCGGCATCAGAAGAAAAATTATTCTTCTGACAGGTATGCTTCTAAACCGAACAAACATCGCTCCTCTGACATTATTTGTTTTGGATGCAATAAGACAGGACACATCGTGGCTGACTGCTACCAAGGCAAGAGAGAAAAAGGGAAAGAAGAGGAGCACAAATCCTCGAGAGATAAGAAGAAAGAGAGGAGCGACATCGCCAAAAGGCCAAAGACACTGAGTGAGTCTGATTCCTCAGACTCCAATGATGATGAGGAAGCCTACTTCGGGCTGGTGGGTCGCTCCGATTCAGAAGGAGAATGTCCCCCATTTACTGGGAAGGTAAAAGCTCACACCCCTCTCTCCGACTCCGACTCTGATCCTGAGTCTCAGGATGATGACCCTGAGGATAGCCTTTCGGCCCGTGAAGCGGAGCTCCTCGAGAAGTATGAGCTTCTGCTCAACACTTTCGAGGAGTGCCATAAGAGACTGAAGGCTGAGAAAAAGGAAGTGAAATTCCTTAAGGGTGAGTGTGTCTCCCTAAGGGAAGAGGTCGCCAGTTTGATTTCTCTCTGACAGGAGAACCTTGACCTGACTTCAAAGCATTCAGAGTCTCTTAAGCTCCTTGATCTTAAGCAGGAGGAAGTCGACAAGTTGGAAGAACAACTTGCGGCAGAAAGGAAGATCGTCAAGAGCTTCTCTATGCCAAAAACAGTTCTTCCAGTAGTTGATACCTTCTCTGCTCAGGCCAATGGAGCTGGCTTGGGGCATGTAGGGGTATCTGGTTCCTCATCCAGGAGAAACAGGAACCAGAGAAAGAATAAGGCCGCCAAGAAGGCCTCTGCTGATGAAAAGGGAAAGGCTCCGCTCAGTCCTGTTGAGTTCAGAAAGCCTAGCTTTCCCTGCAACCAACATGACTTTGAATCAACCTTTGGTCATCACTTCCGGCCCTCGGTTGCAAAGCCAAAGAGCCGATATGATGGTTGGACTTTTCCCCGGAACTTCGGTGAGAGTGCCTTCAGGGCACCTTATGAGGAAATCCACAAGGGAAATTATGGTCAATTCTCTAGCGGCCATAATGGAAAGCAGGCACCAAGAGCCAATCCTGTTATACTGAAGGAACAGAAGGTGATGAAGTCATGTGACTGCTATCAACATGAGGCCTCCACCTCCAGATCCAAGGCCCTAGCTGTACCCACCATTCCCAGGGTAAAGCAGGAGCCTAGGAAGAGGTACAACAGATTTGAATGTTGGTGTTGTGGCAAAGTCGGTCACTTTTCCGTAGATTGTTGGTTTAATCCAAGGTATCACGAGACTCCCTATGTTAGCAATGCGAGGCCGACCACTCATAGGGTTAACCAACCGAGGGAGAGTATGCTAACCAGGAATCTAGGACCCAAGTTCGATTGGGTTCCTAAGGGAAATTAATTTTGTTTTGCAGGAATGTCCAAAGGCCACCAAAACGCCGATCTGGTACTTGGACAGTGGTTGCTCCCGGCACATGACTGGGACTAGAAGCCTGCTGCGTGATTACACTCCAGTCGAGAATGGACCCAAAGTCATCTTTGGAGGGTCAGATCGAGGAGTCACCAGAGGTTACGGTATGATTTCCAACGGTATAATCTCTATCACCGACGTGGCTTATGTTGAAGGGTTAAATCATAACCTGATCAGTGTAAGTCAGTTATGTGATAAAGGTTATGACGTTAAGTTCTGCAAGGATAAATGCCTGATAATTTCATGCACCTCTTCTGAGTTGATATTAACAGGCATTAGGAGCCGAAATATTTTCTGCTTAAATTTTCTTAGTTTAGATTCATCTACCCATGTATGCCTAGTGGCAGATGGCAGTGCATCTCTTTGTGAACAATGGCACAAGAGATTGGCACATATTAATTTCAAGACAATTAGTATGCTGTTTTCTAAAAAATTGGTAAGGGATGCTCCCATTATCAAGTGCATCAAAGATAGCCCCTGTCCTGCATGCCAGATGGGCAAACAGACTCGGGTTACCTTTAAGAGCATTGCAGACAAAGACTCTTCCCGGTGCCTTTATCTTCTACATATGGACTTATTTGGTCCAATGCAAGGTCATAGCTTGGGAGGCAAGTCATATAAACTCGTGATAGTTGATGATCATTCTCGGTTTACTTTGGTGTTCTTCTTAAAACGAAAGTCAGATACGTTTGACATCTTCACTAGTTTTGTCAAGCAGGTTCAGAACGAATTTAACTGTTCAGTGGTCAAAATCAGAAGTGACCATGGAACAGAATTCGAATCTGGCACTATGACAGAGTTTTGTGAAGAACAAGGTATCTTTCATGAGTTTTCCTCCTCGCGCACTCCTCAGCAAAATGGAGTTGCGAAGAGGAGAAATAAAACTCTCATTGAAGCCTGCACGACAATGTTGAAAGACGCTTCTCTCCCAGAATACTTCTGGGCAGAGGCTGTCAATACAACTTGTTATGTACAAAACCAAGCATTGATCAGCAAGCATCATCGTAAGACGCCTTATGAGCTACTGAGAGGCAGGAAACCAACCATGTCCTACATGAGGATCTTTGGTTTCCGATGCTATGTACTGAATAATGGGAAGTACCCGCGTACTAAATTTGGTGAAAAATGCTTCGAAGGCATATTCATGGGCTATAGTTCCCACAGTCGGGCATATAGGGTCTTCAATAAGAAAACCCTAGTGGTAGAAGAATCAATTAATGTTGTATTTGATGAAGGAAGTTTGCTTAACAGCAATTCTTCCAGTGGTATTCTTGAAGATGCAGGTGCACGACTTGAACAGCTGGATCTCGATGAGACCGCTAAAGATGAACCTCCTAAGTACGTCAAAGTTTCCACCTCCACGTCATCTGGGAATGTTGAAGATCAAAATGGAACAAATCTCTTAGAAGAAGGAGAAGCCCAAGAAGTAGTCGAAGCTCCAGACGACAGACTTCTAGAGCTCCGGCATGTGAGGGATCATCCTAGAGATCAGATCATCGGTGATCCTCGTGTCGGTGTCAGAACTCGAAGAGGTACTATTAACGAAGTTTTACATCTTAGCTTCCTGTCACAGGTTGAGCCAAAGAAGTTCGACGAGGCGAACAAAGACGCGGCATGGATTTTGGCGATGCAAGATGAACTACATCAATTCGAACGATGCAACGTTTGGACGCTGGTTCCCAGACCACACAAGCAGAATGTGATTGGCACCAAGTGGCTCTTCAGAAACAAACTGGATGAACATGGTGTCATCATAAAGAACAAGGCCAGGCTGGTGGCTCAAGGTTACAGACAGGAGGAGGGGATTGACTTCGACCAGACCTTTGCACCAGTGGCAAGGCTCGAGGCAATCAGACTGTTCTTGGCGTATGCTTCGCACAAAGGATTCACAGTCTATCAAATGGATGCGAAATCAGCATTCCTGAACGGAGACCTGAAAGAGGAAGTATACGTCGCTCAACCCCCAGGTTTTGTCAATCCTACTTATCCCAATCATGTGTATTTTCTCAATAAAGCTCTATATGGTTTAAAATAAGCTCCACGAGCTTGGTATGAGACTATCTAGTTTTCTTCTTGAGAATAAGTTCTCTAGAGGTAAAATAGATAAAACATTGTTTCTCAGGGAAGTCAAAGGCAAGATTTTGCTGGTGCAAATCTATGTCGATGATATTATATTCGGCTCAACGGACAACAATCTTTGCAAAACGTTTTCTAAACTTATGCAAGGAAAGTTTGAAATGAGTAGTATGGGAGAGCTCAAGTATTTCTTGGGACTTCAAGTGAAGCAGTATGAGGATGGAATCTTCATCTCTCATACGAAGTTCACAAATGAACTCCTTAAGAAATTCGATATGGAGAATGCAACCTCTATGAGGACTCCAATGAGATCCACTATGTCTCTGGATAAGGATGAGAAAGGTAAACCTTTCGATGAAACCAAATACAGAAGCATCATTAGATCCCTGCTCTACCTTACTGCCAGTAGACCGGATATCATGTTCTCCACATGTGTCTGTGCCAGATATCAGGTGAACACTAAGGAATCTCACTATGTCGCTGCAAAGCGAATTCTAAGATACCTTAAAGGTACTCCCAATCTTGGCTTGTGGTACCCGAGAAACAATGATGTCGAGCTAATAAGTTTTTCAGATGCTGATTTTGCAGGGAGTAGGGATGACAGGAAAAGCACCTCCGGGACGTGTCAATTCCTCGGACAAAGGCTTATTTCATGGAATAGCAAAAAACAGAATTGTGTTGCAACCTCCACAGCAGAGTCTGAGTACATCTCGGCAGGCAGCTGTTGCGCACAACTCCTATGGATCAGAAACCAGTTTGCCGACTACGACCTTCAGTTCAAGGAAGTTCCAATGTACTGCGACTCCTCCAGTGCAATTGCAATTGCCAACAATCCGGTATCGCACAGCAGAACGAAGCATATTGAAGTGTGATACCACTTCATTTGGGAGCACGTGGAGAACAAGGACATCTCTCTCTGTTATGTCCCCACGGACAAGCAGATTGCAGATATATTCACAAAGCCCTTAGACGAGGCCAAGTTCAGTCTTTTCAAAACTGAATTGGGGATGTTAAACTATGAGGGATGAAGACTACAGAAGCTTCAGGCTCGTGCATCTAGGGGGAGCCTCTGCCAGGAACTCAAGTGAGAGCACAGGCGCAAGAACTGAGGGGGAGCACGGGGTCAAATACAACAGACCCAGATTTGCAGAAGCCGAAAAGGGGGAGATTACCCTCTCGGCTAAGGCTAAGGTGGCTCCAAGTTTGCTCCCAAGAACTTGGTATTGGTAATGAATAACTCACTCAACTCAATTTCAAGTTTATGATTTTCATTCCCATATACTCTATTTACCTTAGCTTGTAGGGTTTAGGCTTCTTCAAATAAGGGGAGATTGTTGGGTATTGTATCCACAACGTACCTGATTTGAAGAAGCCCCTGGACAAGCTAAGGTAAATAGACAATATATTTGACAAAATATTTCAAGTTGTGCTTGCAGTCTTTCCACGCTAAGTGCACACCAATGTCAGGGTGCAGTAGGTCAATATACACGGGTCTGCGCGACGTAATCCCTCGTTGAGCAGATCAGTGTGTTGGCCTACGTGTACTCTCTCTATTGGAGTGTACTTACTTTCAAGTACAGGGCTGTGATTATGCAAGAGCAGACAAGGAGCAAGGATGGGTCAAGGAGCACCTCATGGCTGGAAAGACGAAAAATCGTCTAAGTGTAAATCGACGAGAATCACCAAGTGATTCTCGCCGATTCGGCGAGAATCATCTTTGATTCTCGCCGACTCGATCCAGCTACTTCAAAGCGAGCAACTCTGATGCTAAGTAATATTCGACGAGAATCACCAAGTGATTCTCGCCGATTCGACGAGAATCGCTAGTGATTCTCGCCGAATCATCGAGAATCACTGGCTGATTCTCGCCGTCTCGACCCGACTAAATCAGAGCGTGCAATCAAGTCAACATCGAAGAGAATCATCTTTGATTCTCGCCGAATCGACGAGAATCACCTTTGATTCTCGCCGATTCGACGAGAATCACCTTCGATTCTCGCCGATTTTGCCTTGGACAATTTTTCTAGAAACCGCTGGACCGGACTTTATCGCTGGCACTGTTTTGAACAGGATTTAGGGTTTCTTCTGGTGGGACCCACAACGGTTATTTAGTAGTATACTTGTGTATAAATACACGCGTATTTTTGAACAGTTCAGATACACAGAAAGAAGCCGAGCGACGATCTTGACCTAAAATCGCGAAACTGCTCTGCCGCCGTCGCCGCTCGTGCAAGTCGATCGTCGGCCGTTTGATCATCGTTTCATCCAGATCTCCCAGCGATAGAAGCATAGCCAAGCATAGAGTCTCACGCGTCTAACCAGAGATCCCTTGTCTCTTGATTTGTTGATCGGGTAAACCCTCCCCGTCCGAATCGATCGAGACGACCGATCCTAGTGTGACCGTTGGTAGACCTAGCTAGCTTTGCTACGAAGTTTGGATCTCCAAAGTACAGCAGCCGCACACCGTTGTCGCCGCCGATCCCGTGAACCAAGCCGCCGCCCATCTTCCCACGACCGGTTCCGGGGAGATTCTCTCCAAGAGAGATCTAGGGTTGTGGACTCTTCGTGACTTTCATCGAACGAAGAGGGACACCTTAGCCTCCAAAAGTCATTTTTATTTCTTGTACATTCTAATTTATTTTTTTTGTAAAGGAACTTTGGTTCCTAGTTGTAAGGGTTGGGTGCAACCCGTGTTGTGGGAGTGTTGTCTCCTACGTGTGGAAGGGTTCCTTCCGATAGTGCAAAGATTGGATTTCAATCCTGTTGGTGAAGAGACCGAGTCGTCCCTTGTTGGGAGATAGGTCGAAGGGGGAAAGTGGATGTACCCAAATCGGGGAACCACTATAAATAGCTTGTGTACTCTTTGTGCTGTGCTGTTTTATCTTCTTGTGCAGGTACAATTTTAATTCCGCAAAAATGCTGCACGTCACCTATTCCCCCCTCCCCCCCCCCCCCATAGGTGAAGCTAGTTGACACTAGGTGGAATTTCAACAAGAAATCATGATTGCAAGTGCACCAAATTCTGATAGATATGTACACCATCTTTTTTTCATCACAACTAGATATAAAAGCATAGTTTACATACACAGCACCTCCGATCATAACATCGAAGTGATTCACATCACACTTCACTTCCGCTCAGCCTCCCGATTTTGAAATTCACGATTAAGAGACAAATTAAACACCCGGGGCTGAATTTCACCAACTGAGCTTTGCGGCTCTTGCACTTCCATCGCATGCAATCGAGGTTGCGTCCGGGGAGCAGATGACTCGGCCACTGCTTTACCCTTTTCTTCATATGACGCACCTGTCTTTTTCTCACTCCCAGGAGGGGCATTCCGACAGAATTTTGCTATATGTCCTTGCTGCCCACAATTATAGCATATACGCGTATCAACACGTCCTGGCCCATAAGTCACCCCCGAAGAAACAGTCGACGGAGCTGATTCCGCCGGCCAAAATCTTTTCTTCTCTCGTCGTCTAAACTCCGACTGATCTGATGGCGACACTTTAAACTCTGACTTTTCCGCCGTCAGTCTCTTATTCTCTTGTACTCGCTTCATATCCTTCTCCAAGGCACGAGCTGTATCAACCAATGCTTGAAAGCCTTGACTCACTGAACTCGGGAGTGCCAACCTCAATTCATCTGGCAATCCTTCATAAAACCGATTTGTCTTTCGCGCTTCCTCCGCGAAGGTAGATCCCGCATATCTCCCCAATCTAGTAAACTCATGCAGGTAGGTGTCAATATCTCGCTCACCCTGCACCAAACGGAGAAACTCATTTTCCATCGCAATCCTCTGCGACACCGGCACATACTTGGCTAAAAATATTTGGGAGAATTCATCCATGGAAACTTCAGTTACACCTCGACCTGCCAAGTGATGCACTTCCATTTCATCCCACCACAATCTCGCATCTCCTTCCAACAGAAAAGTGGCCAACGTCACTTTCTGCTCCTCGACCGTCCTGATTGCGGTTAGGATCCTTTTTACCCTTGCCAACCAATCTTCTGCCTGCGTTGGTGAAAGCGCTCCACCAAACGTAGGTGGATGAAAGTGCATAAAACGTGTCAATGAGTCTTCACGTGCTTGCGCTTCCACCACCACTACAACATGCTCTTGTCTTCCACTAGGTCTTGCCTGTCCAGTGGGCTGTGCTTGTAACACTGCAAGCACTGTCTCCATCACCACCCGTATGGCTTCTGCCGAGGGAGGCATAGGCACTTCCACGGGTGCTGCACTGTCATCAGACCGCTGGGGCTCAGACGGCCCAGCTCCATCCCTCACCACCTATCAATGTACATAACACCATTAATACATCAAATCATAACGGTACTGCTACATTGACTACACACTCACGCACATCATGTGCATGACATACATTCCTAGTGGACATTCATGAGTTCAATGATGTTCTCTCCTCCAAAACAATCTAAACCTGGCTCTGATACCACTTTGTAACGCCCCCACCTGTCACATGACATATAACGGTGGGTCCGGCCGGGGCCCCACGCCATATATCACAGACAAGCGGAGGAATTACGTGTGGGAATCAAACTCGACGCGTATCCTTAACTCATTCCATTCTAGCGCAGCATATTTTTATGTTAGCATGAACTCAAACCAGAATGTCCACCAATATATAAAGATCACATTTATATATAACAACACCAGGAATGTATACAACCCACACACCCTGGCCTTATGGCCTTACAGGTTCCTCTTTACACATCAACAATTTCGTACATCGGCACGCAGGCCGGCCACACATGAAATCCAAACACAACTCTTCGCATGGCCTTCAAGGGCCTATAGCAGCAAGCTAGCCATTCTTTCCACTTATGCATTTCACGCCACAGCACCTGCAAGTAGACATCCAAACCAACACCAAAACCAAAGTAACGGTCAGCATTTGCCTGACCCATTATAACGACCCTACCCCCTACACGGGGTAGTGGTTCCTTTCCTGTACACAGTGCTATCATCTATCATCAAGTATCATCAAACAGCATATGTATATCTTTCTCTTTATCCCGCTAGAAAACACATGACATCACAAACGCTGGAATCCACCAGACGTTCCGTGCACTCAGGGCACCTTCTTGGCGTACCGGAATCCACCAGTCATACACCGCCGATCCGAGGTTTTAACTTGTTGGTTGACCGGCCCTAGTCCACCAGTCTCGCAAGCTTGCGACATCCCGCCCAAACCACTCAGAGGTACAACCTCACAGCATCCAAAACAACCAGAGTAGGTCGACCCACACCATGTGGTATAGCATGCCGGGTTTATCCAAGCTCCCCAGGCATGTCTACCCAATGACCCCCCTCCTATTCCGATCGACCCACACCAAGTGGTGCAGCAAGCCGGGTTTAACTCGGCTCCCCAAGCATTGCCACCAATCGATCCCTACCTAACTAGATCAACCCACCCTAGTGGTGTAACAGGCCGGGTTTATCTCGAGCTCCCCAGTCGTGCTACCAATTGATCATATCATAACCAGGAGCTTTACCAAATCCTCCTCACATTCAGCATCACATCCATCCAATCATCATATCAGAAATCCATTTGCATCTTATCAAATCCACGGAGTCTCCTCCGGTTTACCCATGAACATCACCAATCCAGACTACTGGTCCATATGGGCTTCACACAACATGCCTATGCCGTACTCCATAATTCGGGCTCTAGATGCAGACGCAACGAAGGAATCACTTCACGGATATCCACCTCTTGGTGGAGGATTCCAAGCACATGGATAAAGGAAGGACTTCGATGTCCAAGAAGGAGATCGTTACCCTTGAAGATCGCTTCTGTGCCATGAAGTAGCCGGATGGAAATCACCGCCTCGGCTCTACCTTCACGAATCCGCTCTCGGATCTTCGCTCCGCACTCCGCAGCTCCTACAGCAGCTGGTAGTCTCCTCCCTTCCCTCTTGCCTTGGGCCTTTCTTCCTCCCTTTCTTAGAATAAAATGAAGAAGAAGAAGAAGAAAAGAGGAATTAAATCCCCTTTTTCTCGGCCTTCACAATACCTGGACAGAGCCCAACCACTGGATCCAGGAAGAGGGAAACAAACGGCTCAGATTTGGCCAGAAAAGCTAAAACACGGCCTGACACGCCCTGTGACACGCCCGTGTCACAGGCCGTGTCCCTCTAAGCGGCAGTCAACCGACTCAAAACCAACAGTACACGGCCATGGGACACGCCCGTGTTACATGCCGTGTCCCAGACACGCCCGTGTCTGAGGTCGTGTGCCTCAACGAAAATAATCCCAAAATAACCCGAGACTTCACACGGCCTGGCACACGCTTGTGTTCCTGGCCGTGTGCACCTGGACACACCCGTGTCCCGCAAACACGCCCTAGCTCGAAACGTCGAGTTGAGTTCGACGGCTACTGACACGCCCTGTGACACGCCCGTGTCACAGGCCGTGTCCTCACTCGACACTCGACACTCGACGATCGTCGAGCAAAATTCGTCGACATCAAGGCCGATCGTCGACACGGCCTCGACACGCCCGTGTCGCAGGCCATGTCCGCTGTTCGACGACCGTCGACTCTAAATTTCATCGACTTCACGACTCGACACAACCCAGGCCTGACACGCCCTGGGACACGCCCGTGTCCCAGGCCGTGTCACCCATGCCTGAACCCAAATTTGCTCAAATTGATCTGATTGACTTCGGGGCGTTACACAGCCGACTATGGAGGGTGGTGGCCGGGATGAAGAGGGTGAGAGGAGGTGGCAGCTTGGATGAGGGAGATGAAGGGGGCTGGCCGAAACTTTTAGAGGGAGAGAGGGAGAGGAGGGTGGCGGCTTTGGAAGAGGGGGATGAAGGAGGGGCTGGCCGAAATTTTAGAGAGAGAGGGGGAGAGGAGGGTGGCGGCTAGGAGAGGTAGAGAGAGAGAGGATACTTAGCAAGATAGGAAAGTTTAGGGTTTCTTCTCATTCAACTTAAGTTAAACAAACCATACATGCCTATATATAGGCTTAACACCAAGTATTGGCTATATGTAGCCCAAAATAAAAATAAAAATAACACACCAAATGGCTACATGCAGCCCTCAATAACATATTCCAAATAAAATAGCATACTAATAAATAGATAAATTCAACTAGTTATTTGTCTTGTGCCGAGGGCAGAAATTGTAGCACCGTTCCATACGAACAACATGGCGACGCGAGTCCTTTGTTGGAGACGAAGGAGGGTCTTCCATTAGCGTGCCGTCATCAACAACTTGGGGGTCGTCGTCAACTTGGGGGCCGTCGTCAACTTGGGGTCCGTCGTCAACTTGGGGGCCGTCGTCGCCACCAATCCTCCCCCGCTTGAAAGGACTCATCACCTATGAGTTGTCTTGAAGATACCGTCGGAGAAGAACACCATCCAAGAGAGCCACTTCCGCTTCAGGGATCCAAGAGTCATCAGATGCGGGGCGATCACGCCATCGAATCAAGTAGCGGCGCACATCGCCATCTGCAATAGGAAACACGTCATCCTGGAGAATCCTGTCTGGCAAAAATGCTGTCCTGGCAAACCTGGGAAAAGCATTAGGCAGCAAAGGGGCAAAATCTATATCATCAACATGTAGCGTACCTCCGTTGGAGACCGACGGAGAGAGCGAGCCCTTACCCCCCTCAACCCCATACCCATGAGAATCTGTAGTGGAACTAAACAGACAGGAAGATAATTGTAGTGGCGGAGCAATATATGGCGTTAAATCTGAAACATTAAAAATAGGGGAAATACCCCAATCAGTTGGCAATTCCAAAAGAAAAGCATTGTCTCCTAACCATTTTAAAATCCGAAAAGGTCCAGCTCGCCGATCCGCTAACTTTTTTAAGGTGCCCGTTGGCAACCGTTTAGGGATGAGACGTACCATGACTAAATCGCCCACTTTCAAGGGAGACACTCTCTTATGTGCGTTGGCATGAACTTGATAAGGCGCGTATTGAGTGGTAAGCGTTTCATTTATGCGTTTGTGAAGATCATGGATATGAGAGGCAAAGTCCTATGCAAATTGACTTGACTTAAACGATGGCGGTAACGGATGCAAGTCAAGGGGCACGAGAGCTTTATAACCGTGCACGATCTCATTCGGGGACAAACCCGTGGACCTATTTTTGGAATTATTATATGCTAACTGAGCATGAGGGAGGATAAGGTCCCATGTACCCTTGTGGTCTCCCACAAGGCATCGAAGCAAACTACCTAAACTTCTGTTCACAACTTCTGTTTGCACATCCGTATGCGGATGGTACGCGGAAGAGAATAGAAGTTTGGTGCCCATAATCCTCCACAGGGTCTTCCAAAAATAACTAGTAAACTTCACATCCCTATCAGCAACTATAGACTTTGGAACTCCTCGATGGCCTACCACCTCTTTAAAATATAATTGTGCAACGTGTGACGCATCGTTGGTTTTATTGCACGCGATAAAGTAAGCCATTTTAGAGAAACGATCTACAACAACTAAGATAGAGTCGTGACGTCGAAATGTGATTGGGAGGCCGAGAATGAAGTCCATGCTAACGTCTTCCCAAGGAATATACGGAATCGGAAGAGGGGTATAAAGCCCCGCTTTAGTTTTGTTCCCCTTAGCCAGTTGGCACGGTCGACAACTACCCACGATCTTACTAACCATGGCCTTAAGACCGGGCCAATAAAACTTGTCTTCAACTAACGTGATCGTCTTGTCACGGCCAAAGTGTCCACCTAACCCTCCGCCATGCAATTCCCACACTATGAAGTGTCGTAGGGAGGAACGTGGGATGCATAGCTTCGAATGGTTAAATAAATTGTCATCCCGAATGTAAAAATAAGTAATGGTTGTAGGAGAGTCGTCTTGAGTGGCGAAATAGATATCCTTAAAATCTGGGCAGTGGACGTTCTCGTCCTTAATCCTATCGAAGCCAATCACCTTAACTTCTAGCGTGGATAGCAATAACGAAACACGACTAAGGGCGTCGGCTACGCGGTTGAGAGTCCCCTTAAGGTGTTTGATAGTGAAAGTGTACTCCTGAAGATAGGAGACCCATTTGGCATGTCTAGGACTAACCTTAGTTTGAGAGTTAAGAAACCTTAGCGCTTCATGATCGGATAGGATGACAAACTCCTTAGGAAGTAAATAATGCCGCCAATGTTGGAGGCATCGAATGACCGCGTAATACTCCCGATCATAATTGGAATAATTTAATTTCGGACCTGCTAGTTTCTCACTAAAATATCCCACAGGGTGGCCTTCCTGACTCAACACTCCACCAATTCCCACTCCAGACGCATCACATGACAACTCGAAAACCTTGGTAAAATCCGGTAGTCGCAAAAGGGGGGCTTCCGACATGCGCGATTTAATTAATTGGAACGCCGTAGCGGCCGAGTTCATCCATGTAAAGTCACCCTTTTTCATGCACTCGGTAATGGGGGCCATAATACTACTAAAATCCTTAATAAATCGCCGATAAAAAGTCGCGAGCCCGTGAAAACTCCTAACATCCTGAATGTTGGCGGGCTCGGGCCAATCTCTAATGGCTTGTACCTTCTTGGGGTCTACGTGGATCCCCTTTGAACTCACAATATAACCGAGGAACTCAACCGATGTCACATGGAAGGTACACTTCTTAATGTTCACGAATAATTTTTCTGATCTCAGCATGGTAAGGATGGTTCTTAAATGTGACTCGTGATCAATCGTGGAGGTGCTAAATACCAAAATGTCGTCAAAATATACCACGATGAATTTTCCCATATAGGGTTGGAAGACGTGGGTCATCATCCTCGAAAATCTGCTCGGCGCATTGGAAAGCCCAAACGGCATAACTAACCACTCGTAGAGCCCTTCCTTAGACTTAAAGGCGGTCTTCCACTTGTCACCTTCCCTAATTCGGATCTGATTGTAGCCACTCCTAAGATCCAATTTCAAGAAAATCGTGGCACCGGCTAACATGTCCAATAAATCATCCAAGCGAGGGATGGGAAATCGATACTTAATAGAGATTTTATTAATGGCTCTACTATACACACACATCCTCCAAGAGCCGTCCTTCTTGGGGGCAAGTAAGGCGGGTACGGCACACGGGCTCTTGCTTTGGCGGATAAAACCCTTTTACAATAAATCCGAGATCTGGGTTTGCAACTCTAAGTGCGCGGAGGGGTTTAGCCGATAATGTGGGAGGTTGGGCAATGAGGAGCCCGGAATGAAATCAATGGCATGTTGGATTTCCCGCAACGGGGGTAACTCAGCCGGTAGCTCGTCCGAGTACACGTCCACAAACTCATCTAAGAGTTTTCTCAACGCCGACGACAAGTTCTCAAAAGGTGTCGCATCTTCCTTAACTTGTAGACACACTAAGGCATAGAGGACACCATCTAAAAAGGTAGTACGCTTCAATTCATTCCTTCCTATCAGGCTCAATGTCTTCTTCTCGACCGGGACGACCGTATCCTTGGAGGGGGCCAAAGGATCCTTTGGCGGGGCGGGTTTTAAGAGTATGGTTCTGCGATTAAATTTAAACTCGTAAGTATTGGCCCGACCAAAGTGGGTGACATCATGATCATACAACCAAGGGCGACCCAACAAGACGTGACAAGCATCCATATGGATGACATCACACCAAATCTGATCAGAATAAGCTTTGATGGTAAGGGGTACCAAGCATCGCTTCATCACAGGGAGGGACGACTTGTCTACCCATGCCACCTTATAAGGGTGAGGGTGCGGCTCGGCATCAAGAGACATTTGTCTCACCGCGGTTTCTGAAATTACGTTCATGCAACTACCGTTATCAATGATCAACCTACACAATTTTTCACCACTCTTAAAATTCAACGTGAAAATGTTCGTCCTATTCCAATCGTCTAACGCTCGAGGGGTCGCCAGAATACACCTCATAACCATCAAATGGGAGTCATCCTACATATCACTAGGCACTCCGTCCGACTCGCTCTCTTCGCCCGCCTCGTAAGTAATATCATCTGTCCCACCGGTGGAATCTAACAGGGCTAATGGTCTGCGTGTAGTAGGACAATCACTAGCGTAGTGCCCTTGGACCCCGCAAGCATAACAGTTGACATTCGTTCTGTTGACCCGACCCACCGGGACTCTCTCACCAGAGGGGTTTCTATCATTCCTAGCCGTTACGACTATGGAGGTAGAATCGGGGACTGATACTTTCCTTTAGCCTTATAGGTGGCGGTGGGAGGCGGTCCTAAAATGGACTTGCCCTTTTGGAACAAGCGAGACTTGCCCTTAAGTGCGTTGTGCTGCTCAATATCTAAGGCAGCGTTGAAAGTGGTGGGCAAGTCAGTGTGACCATAACGCAGAAGCTTTCCTTGGATGTCGGGGTTTAGTCCCTTGTGGAACCTTGAGAGGGTGACGTCGGGCATCTCTTTCACATCACACCTAACCATCATGTCCTTCAGCAAACTCATATACTGAAAAACCGACCGAGTCACTTGCTTAAGGGTAGCTAAATCATCGAACATCTGCGTTCGATGGTATGTAGGGACGTACTGTTCTGTCAGCCTAGCCTTCATGGCATCCCAGCCTATGGGCAACGCTCCGTTCTCGACTCTCAAACGCCGCTCCTCATTCAGCCAAAATATTTTAGCGCGCACTAGCAACTTTATCCTCGCGACTCGCACTTTATCCGCGTCGTTCAGGGTATACCACTTGAAATAACATTCAATCTCCATTATCCAGTCCTTGAAGACTTGGGGATCTCCTAATCCATAGTAGGATGGTGGCCTGACTCGGACAGCCCGAGTAAGGTCGAATTCGTACGGTGCTCGAGGGGCGTTCTCATTAGGAGGGTGGGGGTAAGGATTGTGATGGTCTCCCACCCGTGGGTGAGCGGGTTGATTACGGGGTGCCCCTTGTGGTAACCCCATCCCGTGAAGTGCCTCCCTAATAGCCGTCAACTGCTCCGTGAAATCCTGACGGAGCTCCTCAATCTCAGTGAGGGGACGACCCTCACCCCGGTCATCATCCATATTAGACGACGATGGAGGATATTCCGTACCGAGCCTAGTGCGCATGCAAAAAGGAAGACAACAGATTCAGACAGACCAAAGAAGGAATTAATCCCGCTTAAAGACTATAGGAAAATATTTTTTTTTGATTTTCTTACAGGAAATAAAAAGAGGATTATTAAAAAATTTAGTTTGATTTTTTTGGCTGAAAAATAAGAAAAATAAGCCGCTATTGGCAGACCAAAAATAAATTTTTTTTTGAGATTTTTTTGTGACAACTAACGCGCAAACACAAGTGCAGGTTAACGTGCTAAAAAGAGGGGAGGGTGTCAATTAAAAAATTGACAAGAACCTCGCTTTGATACCAAAGTTGATGTATGCCTCTACCGCGGACACAATATGGGTTACGGGAATAAAAATGGACGCCACTCTCATTCCACAAACACACTCGCACTAGCTTTAACTGCAGCGCACTCGCCAACGTTTTATCACAGTTCACCAACGTAAGGTAGCTACTCCGCGGGAAGGTCAAACGAACGACGATAGGCCGACATTCTCCCAAGCTAAGAGGACCAATATTGGGTCCGACCGAGCGAAAGTTGTACCAAAGAGGTCTACCCAAAGTGCGATCGAAAAATGGTAGATCTCCCCCAACAAAAATGCGGGGCTCGCCAAACCCTTCGAAAAATAACGCGATTAAGATAGATGCAAATCAAAAGGAAAACCACGAAGAATCTAACGATTCAAATCCAACGCAAAAATCTTTCCGGCCACTAGAATATCAAGAGGGAATCCCACGTGAGTGGAGAGGATCGTTAACCCAGTCGGAATAGATGATTCTGACTACCTTTTGAAGGATCGCACTTCCACGATTCCACCGGAGTTGCGCCGGATGGAGAGATAGATCGTCCGCCTTGGCCGCTTCACACCAAAGTCCAGATTCCTCGCCGTAGAAGGAGACCCTTGCGGATAAAGCTTCACGTGAAGAGGGGCTGCCGGGTTCTCTTCAAAGGGGCTGCTCGGGTGGAGGAGGTAGGTGGTCGGCCGGCTATGGAGGGTGGTGGCCGGGTTGAAGAGGGTGAGAGGAGGTGGCGGCTTGGATGAGGGAGATGAAGGGAGCTAGCTGAAACTTTTAGGGGGAGAGAGGGAGAGGAGGGTGACGGCTTTGGAAGAGGGGGATGAAGGAGGGGCTGGCCGAAATTTTAGAGAGAGAGGGGGAGAGGAGGGTGGTGGCTAAGAGAGGTAGAGAGAGAGAGGAGACTTAGCAAGAAAGGAAAGTTTAGGGTTTCTTCTCATTCAACTTAAGTTAAACAAACCATACATGCCTATATATAGGCTTAACACCAAGTCTTGGCTATATGTAGCCCAAAATAAAAATAAAAATAACACACTAAATGACTACATGCAGCCCTCAATAACATATTCCAAATAAAATAGCATACTAATAAATAGATAAATTCAACTAGTTATTTGTCTTGCGCCGAGGGCGGAAATTGTAGTGCCGTTCCATACGAACAACATGGCGATGCGAGTCCTTTGTTGGAGACGAAGGAGGGTCTTCCGTTAGCGTGCCGTCATCAACAACTTGGGGGCCATCGTCAACTTGGGGGCCGTTGTCAACTTGGGGGCCGTCGTCGCCACCATGTATTTCCTAGCGATCTTCCTGGAGCCCCACCTCAACGGAAGATAGACTTCACTAACGAGCTAGTGCTAGGTGCGAAACCTGTGTCACACTCACCGTATCGGCTAGTGCCTAAAGAGATGGCAGAGCTGAAGGTGCAACTTCAAGAGTTGTTGGAGCAGGGTTATGTGCCTCCAAGTTCGTCGCCTTGGAGCTCACCGGTCCTTTTTGTTAAGAAGAAGGACGGAAGCTTGAGACTTTGTATCGATTATCGAGAACTGAACAAGCTAACGGAGAAGAACAAGTACCCGATCCCGAGGATTGACGATCTATTCGATCAGTTAGTCGGGTCATCAGTATACTTGAAATTGGATCTTATGTCCCGGTATTATCAGTAGAGGATAAGGGAGAGTGATATCCCCAAGACAGCTTTTAGCATGAGATAGGGGCATTATGAGTTTACGGTCATACCGTTTGGTCTGACTAATGCACCGTTAGTGTTCATGGATATGATGATTAGGACTTTCAGGGAGTACCTAGATAACTTTGTGATCGTCTTCATCGACGATATATTGGTGTACTCGCAGAGTGAGGAGGATCACTTTAAGCATCTGCATTTGGTGTTGGAGACGCTGAGAAGGAATCAATTGTACGCCAAGTTATCCAAATGCCAGTTTTGGTTGTCCCCAGTAGCATTCCTTGGTCACATTGTCAGTGTAGAGGGAATTGCGATAGATCCGGCGATGATTGTTGTTATACGAGAGCGGCCTGTGCTGTCTACGGTAGCGTAAGTCCGGAGTTTTCTGGGGCTTGCCGGCTATTACAGGCGCTTCATGGAGAAGTTCTCGAGGATAGCTTTACCCCTCATGACTCAGACGAGGAAAGAGCAGAAGTTTGTTTGGACGTCGTAGTGCACACGAGCATTCGAAGAGTTGAAGAGCCGGTTGACCACGACGCCTGTGCTGAGTTCGACAAGTGGGACCGAAGGCTTTGAAATCTACAGCGATGCTTCAGGCAGTGGATTGTGTTGTGTCCTACTGTAGCATGGAAGTGTGATAGCGTATGGCTCGCGATAGCTGAAAGTGCATGAGAGGAATTATCTGGTTCATGACTTGGAGTTAGCGGCCGTGATTTTTTGCCTTGAAGCTGTGGAGGCACTACTTGTACGGGGTGAAGGTAACTATCTATACCGACCACAAGAGCCTGAAATACTTGTTGAATCAGAAGGATCTAAACATGCGGCAGTGGATATGCATGGAGTTCCTGGGGGACTACACATTCAAAATTCATTATGTGCCTAGGAAAGACAATGCAGTTCCGGATGCGTTGAGTCATAGGCCCTCAGCTCAAGCCAACTGTGAAAGTTCAGGAGGTATGATTGATACCACCTGAAGGTGTTAGTTAGATCAGATTTACTCTAGAGGGGGGGTGAATAGAGTATGTTGGTGATTTTAAAACTTTTACAACTTTTGTTGTATTTTAGGTGTGTGTGCAGGGAAGCAAATACAATAAACCAATATGCAGCAACTTCTAATCACAGCACATTCACAGAGCAAGGCCAGAAAACAAAAAGAAAAGAAAGTAACCAGACGACACAAGAATTTTATAGTGGTTCCCCAAATCTGGGTAGTCCACTCTTCTACCACCCTGGTAGGAATCCACTGCAGGAAGGGGTTGATCAGGTGTCCTGGCACCAATGGGGTTTTGATCAGGTTCCCAAAAACCAAACCCTCAAGTCTTTTGGAGGGAGACTTGCAACCAAAATAATTTTGAAGGGAATTAAAACCCTGTACAGAGGTGGAGTGAGAGGGTGATGAGGTCTTCTCTTTCTCAAGTCAAATGAGAAGACTTTTGGATTGTTGTTTAGCAGCTTTGCTCCCCCTGAGATGTAGAATGAATCAGGAAGAATGCTGGAGCACTGCTTCAGGGTGATAGGTCTTCAAAGACCTAGATTTCCTGGTCCAGAGAAAGTCTCCAGGAACTTCTTGTGACTGACATGAATGTATTGTCTTTGAAGTTATCCTGAGTAAAAGCAGATGAAGAAGACTCTTGATATTGATGTAGTGTTCTTCTTCTTCTTCTTCTTGATCAGTTTCTCTCTGGGCTAAGAATGAATTACTTTTTCTGTGTTGTCTGAATCACTGTCTGTCTTTTTGTTGTATATCACTGTATTACTAACTCTTTCTGTATATCTCAATGTCTCATAAGAAACATTCGAATTTTTGAATATAGAGCAGTAATGGCAGACGGCCTGGAAAGGAAGCAGCAATTAATTATTTCCCCAACTGTTTCCATGGGAAAATGACATGTAATAATCCAGAATTAACTTCGCATTCTAACGGTAGTATTCTGGGAAGAACTGCCATTAAATGTTCAGGAATCAGTGTCATGGAATGAGACGGGAACGGAAGAAGACCTAGTCTGGAATCGTCGACCGAAGAACATAATTCGTCGAACTGATTTTTGAGTTCGTCGAGCTGAGTTGAGTTCGTCGAGCTAAGCTGAGTTCGTCGAGCTGAGCTGAGTTCGTCGAGCTGACAGTCTTCATTCGTTGAACAGACAATCTTCAATATCAGACAATCTTTATTCGTTGAGCAGAGAACTAAATTCGTCGAGCTTAGAACTGAAGTCGTCGACCTGAGAATCTGAGAACTTGAGGTCCAAGTTCATCGAGCTCAGAAAGTAATTCGTCGACCAAATCTTGAAGTTGGACTTAGAGAAATTCTGAAGTAGTCCTGATAATGCTTGAAGTAGAATCCCGGTGTTCGTTGAACAAAGAACATAGTTCGTCGAGCTCAGCACTACGAATTGTCTCACGATCGTCGAGCGCAGAACTCCCTTCATCGAGCTGAGTTCGATGAACGTCGAACTCATTTCACTTAGTCTGAAAAACTGATAGATCTGGAGTTCCTGATGGTCTTGAGGAAGGTTGGTCCATCTGAAGTTGAGATAGAGGACTGTCCTAGACTCTAAGACATAAACTTGACCCAGACTATACATGATGGGTCACATCCTAAGTCAGTGGACCTAGCCCAAATTAACTAGGAATTCAACAATCTCCCCCTATTTGGGTGATGTCACTAACAGAGATTCCAAGCAAAGAACAAACAAAAAAACAAAGCAAAATTAAGAAATATATCTGGCAGAGAATTTACAACACATGCATCAGATATATATATATACATACAGGCTTTGTTTTAGTACAAGATATAGTCTGAAATAGAAGCAGAAATGAAATAACCACAAAATTACTTCTCTGTCTTCTTCTGTTTTAGCTTGTCTCCTGGTGCTTTATCTCCTGGCTTTTTGAAAATGATTTCCCTATTGGGATCTGAAGCTTGAGCCCTGGTCATAGTCATGTCAGCTGCCCCTATGATGTTCAGTGAAGTGGCTCTGGGGACAACTGCTTCTGGGTGAAAATGCATGTACTCATCAACATTGAGTAGATTGTTTCCTTTCCCAAATCTCTTTAGCTCATCTCTCCTGTACTGAGACATAGTAGTTAAGCCTGTTGTGTCCTTGCCTTCAGGTTTAGCTTTGTTGATTAGAGATAAGCCAATGAGCTCTTGGAACCTTGCCATTCTGGCTGTGTTGGCTGTTTCTGGATCTTCAGGAGGAGAATAGGGCCTTTCAGCTTCATGTTCCTTATATTCCTGGTGCTGCTACTGTTGTTGTTGATGGTGTTGTCTGCCTGAAGATGGTGGCCTTGGCTGACTACCACAAGAAGATCTCCCAGTTTGTCTCTGATAAGTTTGAATATGGGCAGATCTCTGAGAGCCAGAGCCAGAGGCACCTGCTGCTGGAGTAGGAGGAGGAGGAGGATCCTTTTTGTATCCATGAACTGGGGGAGGAGAGTATCTCCTACTCCTCTTCTTCTCTCTTTGCTGGTTCTTTGATAGCCACATCCATGCAGGCATCCCTTTGTAAGGGGCAACATTGTGTAGAATATAGTATGTAGTGTCTGTAGTGGGATTAGGCTTGGGAGCAAGAGGAGGAGGAGCCTTCCTTTTCTTAGAAAACAACTTCTTTTTCTTTTTAGCAGCCTCCTCATCTGATTCATCATCATCATCATTATCATCAGAACCTGAACTCTGAGGATTGTCATACAGAGCATTCAACTTCCTCAGAGTTTCATCAGAAATGATAAGAGGTTTTTCTTGAGGGGGATAGAAGGTTCAGAGGGTGAGGGTTCAACAGCAGTAGAGACAGAGCTTTCAGCTACTGCCTTGTTCTCTTCTTCAATGTCTGCCAGAATGAGCTCATCCAGATCAGGCATGGGAGAATCATCCATGACAAATTCTGGGACAGAGCAGATTTCTGGAATAGACACAGGAATTGGAACAGCAGTATTTGCAGCAAAGGTGTCACAGAGTTGCTTGGCAACTGCTGGACTAGCTGGAGAGGTATACTGGACAATAGCCAAATATGGCTTAGCAACCTCTGCTGAAGGAAGCTTCATATATACAGAATCAAAGGTATGAAGTATCTCAGATAAATTAACTGTAGGATTTATAAGGAAATCACCAGCAGTTGTTATTGTATCTACTGACTCATCAAAGCTAGTGTTAGTGTCCATAAATTGAATAAAATCAATTATTTCAGAATCAAAATCTATAGCTGTATCTGTAACTGCAACTGCATTATCAAGCACTGTATCAACTGTATCTGTATTATCAAAAACTGTATCTGCAGTATCAACTGTATCTGTATCAACTGTATTGTCAAAAACTGTATCAACCTCTGCAGCTGCTGCACCAGCTTCATCATGGAGCATCTCCCCCAGCCTGGGTTTAGGAGAACCTGGAGCCAGGCCCCTGAATGAAGAGGGGGCAGCAGAAAGGGCTGTGATTTGTGCAGATAAAGAATTAATGGAATTCACCAGAGGTGTAATGGCCTCTGTGATGAGTGATTGAATGAGAGGAGTCAGAAGAGAGATGATGGACGGGATGGTGGAAGAGTCCAGAAGTGGAGAAGGAATGGTGGAGGGAATAAAAGCAGAGGAGGAAGGAAGAATATGTGGAGGGGATAGTGGAGGGAGAACAGGTTGTGGTTCAGTGGGTATGGTGTAGGATGGAATAGTGGATAGGTGTGGGGGAAGAGGGGATTGAGGAGGTGAGGGAATATGGGTTTCAGTGGGGGAAACTGGAGGTGTAGGGATATGTGCAAGATCAAGCGGTGGAGATTGATGTTGAGGTGGAGTCAATTGAGGTGCAGGAGGAGTGGGAAGAGAGTGGGTAGGTGGAATGGCCTCTTCAGTGTCACGGTGGGGAGTGACCTTGACGGTCCTTGTGCTCTCATAAGCGTTGATGGAGGAGGAACCCTTGGAGGGTTTGGTGATTGTCCTCTCCCATCTGCCAAAAAAGGCGCAGGTGAGGCGCTTGCTGGCATTGATGAATGTGGTCGGGGAGACCAAACATTCACTGGCCTTTTCCTGGAGGAAAATCCCCAGGATTTTGCCATAGCAGACTTCTTTCTTGCTTGTTTTCTTCTTGATGAGGTCAAAGAAGACCATGCCCCAGTCGAACTGTCGTTTGTTGAGCACGGCGCACATAATCAGGAATTGATGGCGAGTGATATAGTCATGTGCCGAGTGCTTGCCCATCAGAATTTTTCCTACAATGTCGGCCAAAAATTTATAGGCGGCAAACAGTTGCTTCTTCAGAAGCTTATTAGGGTTGCTGCCGGAGAAACCCATTAACTTCAACATATCAGAATATTCTTCAGCGTCCATTTCCAAGTTGTCTTCACCATTGATCAGTCCAAAAATTTCAGAAAGTACTGCTGGAGATAGGGAAACGGCAGTGTTTCCAATATGTCCTATCAGATCTCCGTCTTCAGAAACAGTTGCAGTGTACACCCATTCTCTTATCTCGGTTGAGTGTAGCTTGATGCTGCGAGTCATGAAATCCTTGAGATGCAATTCTTCAAGTAATTCCAGGATATAAAGAAAGATTGGATCTGAATGTTGGAAAGACTCAAAATCCATGGAGAATGCTGCATCAAACTTCATCGCCGCAAGTGCTCCTGGAGGAATCGCCATTGATGACCTGCAAAGAAAATCACAGAGAAAATGACGATCAAGAGAAAAGGAACTGAAAGCGCTGGACGGAGGTCGAAGAAAACCTAGATATAAGATTTTCAGAATATGAATCGACAAGCTTCGTTCCACGAAAAGAGACAGTTCTTCGAACTGAGGTCGACGAAATAAGTTAGAGGTGAGTAGTTCGTCGAACTCATTTAGAAGAATTGAAAACAGTTCGTCGAACTCCGTTCGACGAAATGGTTTCTGAAGCAAGGTTCGTCGATCTCCAGTCGACGAAAATTGTTTCCACAAAGAGAATTCGTCGATCTTCATTCGACGAGAATCTCTCAAACTTTCCCTAATTCATCGAACTCCGTTCGACGAACTCTGGAAAATTCGTTGAATGCAGACAGAAAATAATTTAACTCTTCTCCAATAATCATTCCCAGTTGATTTATAAAGAACATATGGGTTTTCTCATCTAAAGGTTTGGTGAAAATATCTGCTCTCTGTAAATCAGTAGGAATATGAATCAATTTAATCTTCTTTTTGTCTACATTATCTCTAATGAAATGATGTCTTACTTCAATATGTTTCGTCCTAGAATGATGAACTGGATTCTGAGCTATAGCAATAGCACTTGTATTATCACAAAATAAGGTTGAATTATTTAAGTTGATACCATAATTTAGGAGCTGGTTTTGTATCCAAAGCATCTATGAACAGCAGCTGCCAGTAGCCATATACTCTGCCTCAGCAGTTGATGTAGACATAGATGTCTGCTTTTTGCAAAACCAGGAGACAAGTCTCATACCCAGGAACTGGCAAGTTCCAGAGGTACTTTTCCTGTCCACTCTACATCCAGCATAGTCAGCATCTGAGTATCCAGTTAACTCAAATTCTGACTCTACAGGATACCAGAGTCCTAAAGTAGGACAACTCTTTATATATCTCAAAATCCTTTTTAGAAAAATAAGATGAGATTCTTTAGGATTCACTTGGAATCTAGCACAAAGGCATGTGGCAAACATTATGTCAGGCCTGCTAGCTGTTAAGTATAATAGGGATCCAACAATTTCCCTATAATGTTTTTGATCTATAGGTTTCCCTGCTGCATCAGAATCCACAACAGCATTGGTAGCCATAGGTGTTTTCATTCCTGAAGCATCACCCATCCCAAACTTTTTAAGAAGCTCTTTAGCATACTTAGATTGGGAGAGGAAGATACCATCAGGGAGCTGCTTCACTTGTAGACCAAGGAAGTAGGAAAGCTCACCCATGCTACTCATCTCAAATTTGGAATGCATAAGGTCAGCAAACCTCTTGCACAATTTGAGATCAGTAGACCCAAAAATAATGTCATCCACATATATTTATACCAATAAGATTTGGTCCTTATGATGTCTAGTGAAAAGGGTTTTATCTATGGTTCCTCTTGTAAATTCATGCTCTAAAAGAAAGCTTGTTAGGGTCTCATACCAAGCTCTTGGAGCTTGCTTTAAACCATAGAGAGCTTTATGCAATTTGTAAACATAAGAGGGTTGAGTTAGAGAGATAAAACCTGGAGGTTGTTCTACATAAACCTCTTCTTGAAGTACACCATTCAGAAAGGCACTCTTAATATCCATCTGGAATACTTTGAACTTTTTGTAGGCTGCATAGGCTAGGAATATTCTAATGGCCTCCAACCTTGCAACAGGGGCAAAGGTTTGGTCATAGTCTATTCCTTCATCTTGCCTATAGCCTTGAGCAACAAGTCTAGCCTTGTTTCTTACTATGTTCCCTTGTGCATCCAATTTGTTCCTATAGACCCATTTGGTTCCAATAACTGGGTAGTTATGGGATCTTGGAACCAAATCCCAAACTCTACATCTCTCAAATTGATTTAGTTCCTCTTACATTGCAAGAATCTAGTGGGGATCTTGCTCAGCTTCATGGATGGTGAGAGGTTCAATTTGAGAGAGAAAACAGGCATGCATCAAGTCTTGATTGAGCTGATGTCTTGTCTGTACACCAACTGAAATGTCTCCAATCACTTGAGATCTGGGGTGATCTCTAAGTGTGACAAGATCAGTTGGTGGTGTTGGTTGAGTAACATCTTCGGTAAATAATTCCTCTTGAGAAATGGTACTGGCTGTTGATGGATGTGTAGTTACTTACTCTTGGACTTCTTCTTCACTATCTTCAGCAGCCTGTGGAGTGGGATGAGTTGGAACCTCTTGGGTAAGGTTTAGTCCATTCATAGACTCACACAGTGGTGAAACCTGTAAAAAACTATTGGTAGAAATGTCTTTCTCCTTATAAGACAAGTTAGCTTCATCAAAAGACACATGGACAGATTCTTCAATTTTAAGGGATGATTTGTTGAAAACCCTATAGGCCTTGCTTACTTGGGAATATCCTAGAAAAATCCCTTCTTCAGCCTTAGCCTCAAGTTTTCTAATGTATCTTTTGTTATTAGTGTGGATGTAATATATGCAACCAAAAACTTTAAAGTAAGTGATTTTAGGTTTCTTTTCTTTAAGTAATTCATAGGGGGTCTTATGTTTTAGTTTATGTATAAGACATCTGTTCAGGACATATTTAGATGTGTTTATAGCTTCTGCCCAAAAGGATAGAGGCATATAAGCATCTGCTAACAATGTACCTGCAGCTTCAATGAGTGTCCTATTTTTCCTTTCAGCAACCCCATTTTGTTGGGGAGTTCTAGGAGCTGAGAAGCACTGCCTGATACCTTCCTTCTCACAGAACTCATGCATAAGAAGAGACTCAAACTTTGTGCCATGATCACTTCAGATCAATGCAACATGAGTAGAGAACTCAATCTGTATGGTCCTGAGAAAATCTGTAAGAACTTTGAATGTATCTGACTTAGCTCTCAGAAAGGCTACCCAACTGAATCTGGAGAAATCATCAACAATGACTAAGGTGTAAGACTTCCCTCCTAGGCTTTGTACTGCAATGGGTCCAAAACGATCCACATGAAGCAGATACAATATCCTAGGTGAATCACTTTTATTAATGGATTTGAAACTAGTTTTAGTTTGCTTGCCTAGTTGACAAGCCCTGTATAGGCTTTCCTTCTTGTAGGGACCAGAAGGTAAACCTCTAACAAGGTTGTCTTTAGATAACCTAGATATGTTCTTAAGGTTTACATGTCCTAGCCTTTTGTGTCATAACTCATTTTGGTTACTAGTGATATTGAGTAAACAAATATCAGTTGTGGCAGAAATGAAATCTACTAAATATATGTTTCCTTGTCTAAGTCCAATTAAAACAGTTTGGTTTTTATCATTTATAATAGAGCAAGAGGTAGAGTTGAAATGTACCTGATAACCCTCATCACATAATTGACTTATGGATATAAGGTTATATTTAAGTCCTCTTACATATGTCACCTTTTTGAAGGTCACTACTCCAATGCTTACTTTTCCATATCCTTCTGACTGACCGCTCTTTGAGTCTCCAAATATTACCTTTGGTCCTAGCTTGGACTTATAGCTAGAGAGATTTGCTTTGCTGCCAGTCATGTGCTTGGAGCAGCCACTGTCCAGGTACCAGGTCTGGCTTAACCTTGGACAGCTCTTCACCTGTACCTGCATTAAAAAAATAAAGCTCAATTGTTCTTGACCCAGGTTACCTTGGGTCCATGGTTTGGCTGAAAAGTAAAACTAGAAATGACTGATAAGGCAAGTTGAGACTTATATCCTAGAGGGTGATATCTCCTAGGTGGGATTATCCAATCATCTACTGGATTAAATGTCTTGTTAGCTGTTTTAAAATTTCTATAGGTGAAATGATTTATATTTGGTCGTTCTAGGATCGACGAATTATTGTGAGTTCGTCGACCAGAGTTCGACGAATGGGGATGAGATCATCGACCACCACTCAGAGAATGACCATGGTCATTTTCTGCGTCCCACGTTCGTCGACCTCTGCTCGACGAACCATACATAGTTCGTCGATCGCAGTTGAACGAATAATTATTTCTGAAGTTTGCATTCAGCGTTCGTCGATCGGGGTTCGACGAACTTGCAGGATTTCGTCTATCTGAGTTTGACGAATTTTGCTGAACTTGGTTTTTAACAGCTTTCTTCTGTTTTCTGTTTCTATTGTCTAGGGGATTTGACTTGTTTTCTGACATGGGTTTTTCAGTTAGTTTCTCTTTACCCTTAGCAGTGATAAACTTTATGGGAGTAGAAAGTATATTCTTCTTTATTATGGGGGTAAACCTGATGAAGCACCCAAGCCCAGCCTGCCATTTGATCTGGCATTTACTGTGCTTATGATATCCATCAGCTTGAGGCTTCTCCCATTGAGAGATTGCTCAAGTTGTTTTGCCTCACATAATTCAGATTTTAACTTAATTATCTGTTCATTAGCTAGTGTCAATTGATCAGTTAGTTTTCTATTTTCTGTGCTGACAGATTCAAGGTTTTCTAGTCTAGTCCTCAAGGTTTTTGTTTATTTCTCTGAGTTTATTAGATCCATGCACATAGTTTTAAATTCTACTTTAAATAAGTCAGAATTGAAATCAAAACTACAAATCACCTGATCAGCCTCTGAGTCTGAGGCACCTTCATCTTCCGAATCCTCTTCTGATCCACAGTTGCTTCTGGAGGCATTTATTGCCATTAGGCACACCTCCTTGGATCTGGCTTCTTACTCTTCTTCACTGGAGCTGGAGGAGGATGTTTCCTCTTCTGTGTCACTCCAGGACTCAGCAACAAATCCTTTGTCTTTCCTTTTATATTTGTTGGAGGAGGGTCTGATGCTTTGTTTTCTTCTGGAATCCTTGTCCTTCCCTTGCCCTTTTTCTGATTCTCTGGGCATTCTGAAATATAGTGCCCAGGCTTTCTGCATCCAAAACACACAACCTCCTTAGTTGGTGTCTTGTCATATTTTGGCTTATCATTGTGCCTGGATGATTTTCTTCTAAAGTCCTTTCTTGCCATTTTGTAGAATATTTTGGCAAAAAGTCTCATTAACTCTTCATTGGATGTAGATGTTTCATTATCTTCAGAAGCTTTGAAGGCCAAGCTGTGCTCCTTCCTAACTGGGTTAGTTGCCTTCTATTCTGCTGCCTCTCTTGCTTTGACAAGCTGCTCATATGACTTCAGCTTGCCTAACAGAGATTCTGTTAAAATCTCATTGAGGCTTCTGGCTTCTTTGATTGGCCAGATTCTGGAATCCCATGAACTGGGGAAACACATCAGTATCTTGTCATTCACCTCAGTTAAGGTGATGTCCTTATCAAGAGTCTTGAGTTCACTGATGATTGAACTTAATCTATTGTACATCTCATCCACAGATTCTGTCTCATCCTTTTTGAAATTCTCATAGAGAGAAATGAGACTGGATCTCCTATCCTTTCTTTCATCAGCTGAGCCTGCTACCATTTGGTTGAGAGAGTCCCAAATGGCCTTGGCTGAGGTGCACTCAGCCACCTTCTGAAATATGTCATCTGACATTGTTTGGGCCAGAATATTCATAGTCTTTGCATCAGCCATCTTGGCTTTCTTATAGGCTTCAGTATTGTTTGGAGGTGGTACTGCACTCAGATTAGTTGATGTGCTGACAAAAGTTGCAGGAGCTGGAGGAACACCTGTTGAAATGACAAAAAAAATATCCTCATCAATGGAGTTCATATATAATCTAATTCTTTCCTTCCAGATGGAAAACTTATTAAGATTGCACACTGGTGGTCTGATGCTTGTATAATCCTTGTTTTGGGCCATGTCTGTGAGAAGGATAAGTCCAATAACAGAATAAAAACAAACAGATCTAACTAAGGGATCTTTGGGTTCTGGTGTTAGCCTGTACAACCAATCAGGTATGGTATATCAACCAACCTGTAAGGTCTGGTAATTTAACCAACCTGGCCCTGATACCAATTGAAAGTTCAGGAGGTATGCTTGATACCACCTGAAGGTGTTAGTTAGATCAGATATACTCTAGAGGGGGGGGGGGTGAATAGAGTATGTTGGTGATTTTAAAACTTTTACAACTGTTGTTGTATTTTAGGTGTGTGTGCAGGGAAGCAAATACAATAAAACAATATGCAGCAACTATCTAATCACAGCACATTCACAGAGCAAGGCCAGAAAACAAAAAGAAAAGAAAGCAACCAGACGACACAAGAATTTTATAGTGGTTCCCCAAATCTGGGTAGTCCACGCTTCTACCACCCTGGTAGGAATCCACTGCAGGAAGGGGTTGATCAGGTGTCCTGGCACCAATGGGGTTTTGATCAGGTTCCCAAAAACCAAACACTCAAGTTTTTTGGAGGGAGACTTGCAACCAGAATAATTTTGAAGGGAATTAAAACCCTGTACAGAGGTGGAGTGAGAGGGTGATGAGGTCTTCCCTTTCTCAAGTCAAATGAGAAGACTTGTGGATTGTTGTTTAGCAGCTTTGCTCCCCCTGAGATGTAGAATGAATCAGGAAGAATGCTGGAGCACTGCTTCAGGGTGATAGGTCTTCAAAGACCTAGATTTCCTGGTCCAGAGAAAGTCTCCAGGAACTTCTTGTGACTGATATGAATGTATTGCCTTTAAAGTTATCCTGAGTAAAAGCAGATGAAGAAGACTCTTGATATTGATGTAGTCTTCTTCTTCTTCTTCTTCTTGATCAGTTTCTCTCTGGGCCAAGAATGAATTCCTTTTTCTGTGTTATCTTAATCACTGTCTGTCTTTTTGTTGTATATCACTGTATTACTAACTCTTTCTGTATATCTCAATGTCTCATAAGAAACATTCGAATTTTTGAATATAGAGCAGTAATGGCAGACGGCCTGGAAAGGAAGCAGCAATTAATTATTTCCCCAACTGTTTCCATGGGAAAATTGTATGTAATAATCCAGGATTAACTTCGCATTCTAACGGTAGTATTCTGGGAAGAACTGCCATTAAATGTACTGGAATCAGCGCCATGGAATGAGACGGGAACGGAAGAAGACCTAGTCTGGAATCGTCGACCAAAGAACATAATTCGTCGAACAGAGTTTTGAGTTCGTCGAGCTGAGCTGAGTTCGTCGAGCTAAGCTGAGTTCGTCGAGCTGAGCTGAGTTCGTCGAGCTGACAGTCTTCATTCGTTGAATAGACAATCTTCAATATAAGACAATCTTTATTCATTGAGCAGAGAACTAAATTCGTCGAGCTGAGAACTGAAGTCGTCGACCTGAGAATCTGAGAACTTGAGGTCCAAGTTCGTCGAGCTCAGAAAGTAATTCGTCGACCAAAGCTTGAATTTGGACTTAGAGAAATTCTGAAGTAGTCCTGATAATGCTTGAAGTAGAATCCCGGTGTTCGTCGAACAAAGAACATAGTTTGTCGAGCTCAGCACTATGAATTGTCTCACGATCGTCGAGCGCAGAACTCCCTTCGTTGAGATGAGTTCGACGAACGTCGAACTCATTTCACTTAGTCTGAAAAACTGATAGATCTGGAGTTCCTGATGGTCTTTAGGAAGGTTGGTCCATCTGAAGTTGAGATAGAGGACTGTCCTAGACTCTAAGACATAAACTTGACCCAGACTATACATGATGGGTCACATCCTAAGTCAGTGGACCTAGCCCAAATCAACTAGAGATCCAACAAACTGGCTGTCGGTTCATGACGAGTGTTTGGTTCGGGAGTTGGAGGCGTTGGAGATCTCTTGCGTAGACAAGCAGACTACTGTCGAAGCATTATTGAACTGGACAGAAGTTCAGTGTAACCTGGCTGATCGGATTCGGCAGTCTTTGGATTTGGATGGCCACAAGAAGCAAATCATGGTTGAGGCTTTGGATGGGTCAAATTCCCAATTTGAGGTTGTGGATGGATTTCTACGGAAGAACAGACGTCTGTGCGTACCAAGTGTGGGAAAACTGCGGGTGGAATTGTTGTATGTGGCTCATCATACCAAGTACTCGATTCACCCGGGGAGCACGAAGATGTACCGTGTTATGAAGAAATTGTTCTGGTGGCTAGGACTTAAGAAAGATGTGGCACTCTATGCGGCAAAGTGTCAAACATGCGCCTTAGTGAATGCGGAGTGCCAGAAGCCTGGTGGATTCTTGAAATCCTTGCCTATTCCTGAGTGGAAGTTCGACGACATTACTATGGACTTTGTGCCTGGTTTGCCAAGGTCGCAGAAGGGAAACGACGCCATCTGGGTGGTCGTAGATTGTCTGATGAAAGTGTCGCACTTCATTCCGCATAGGAAGGGTGATTCTGTGGAGAAATTGGCAAAGTTATATGTGGATAATATTGTGCGGCTTCACGGTGTGCCCCACAGCATCGTAAATGACAAAGATCGGCGGTTCACGTCCAATGATTGGATGTTGGTGCAGCAGATGTTGGGAACAAAGCTGAGTTTCAGCACAGCCTTTCATCCGCAGACGGATGGTCAGACCGAGAGGGTAAACGGAAGATGGTATACATGTTTCGCATGTGCGTTCTGGATTTCGGGAAGTAATGGGAAGATTACACGTACTTGGTGGAATTTTCATACAACAATAGCTACCAGAAGAGCATACAAATGGCGGCCTTCGAGGCCCTTTAGGGTAGAAGATGTCGCACGCCGTTATCGTGGTTGGAAACGGGTGAGCCTAAGTTGTACAAGCTACAAGAGGTGAAAGATGCAACGTCATTGGTTCGAACGATTCGAGAGAGATTGTAAATCGCTCAGGACTGGCAAGCTAAGTACTATAACGCCAAGCATAGGAACGTGGAGTTCGCTGTCGACGACTGGGTGTACTTGAAGATTAGGCCGTTCAAGGGTGTCTCACGGGTACGAAGCTTGAAGAAGCTAAGCCCGAGGTACCTTGGACCATTTGAGGTTCTGGAGCGGATGTGCGAAGCAGCGTATCGATTGAAACTATCAGTGGAGCTAAGTGTTCTACACAACGTATTCCACATATCGGTGTTGCGGAAGGCTGATGTAGGCTACGGTGTTTGACGCTATAACGACAACGGGAGTAACACGTACGCCTCTCTATTTCCACTATTATGCTCATACAATAACTAAACGTAGCACAACCACGAACAACGTTATCAACTATCGCTAACGTACGGTAGCCACGCTGATTAAAGATCGCAAAAACGACTAGAGGCCGATGTTCTCTCAAGCTAAAAGGACCAATCTTGGGTCCGACCGAGCGATGGTTGTACCAAAAGAGATCTACCGAAAGGTTCGGTTCGGAAATGGAAGATCTCCCCCAACAAAATGAAAGCGAGGCTCGCCAAACCTCTCGGAAAACTAAACAACTAGAAAGAACAACACATGCGATCAGAAAGATAAACCACGAATGAAAAAATGATTCCAAAGTAACACAAAGGTATTCCACCAAATAAAAATCTAAAGAGATAAGAATCACACAAGAGGTAGAAGATCTCGTTACCCAACCGGAATAGATGATTCCGGTTCACCTTCAAGGATCGTTCTTCCACGACTCCGCCAGAGTGTCGTCGGATGGAGAGAAACTTGTCCGCTTCCTTTTCTTCACACCGGGATGGAGGAAAACCAAAAAGGGAGAAAACACCTTTGATCTTGGTCGATTTTACTATGGGAAGGGGCTGATTTGGGGGCTCTTGATGGAGGTCGGACTTTGGATAAGGGAGAGGGTGGTGGTTCGGTTTGGGGTGTGGAAGTGGGGGTCGGCTTGAGTGGTGGCCGAATCTTGGGAGGGGAGTTAAAGTGTGCTCGGGTTTGGTGATGGTGGAGGAGGCCGGCGGCTAGGGAGGAATTGTGGTGGTTGGATTTGTGAGGGAGGAAAGGAAGGGGAGGAGGAGCTAGAGGGGGAAACCGACAGGAGCAAAGGAAGAAAGAGGAGGAGGGAAGAGGAGGGAGGCCGAGCAAGAGGAGGGGAGAGGAAGGGTGGCTGGCGGCCAAGAGGAAGGGAGTAATAGGGTGGGCGGCCAGGGAGGAGAAGGAGAAGAGATTTCAAAAGGGGGTTTAGGGTTGTCTCAATTTTTCATTCACTAAGTAAAACGAAACAAGGTTAGCCTTATATAGGCTTTACATCATGCATTGGCTATTTGCAGCCCACCTAAATAAAAATAACACAATACTCAAATGTTTAAACATTACATGATAAAAATAAAATGCAAATAGAAACAACTAAATATTATTTGGTAGTCTTCATCTTCATCATGTAGCTCCATATCATGTAGCTCCATAAGGTCACCGTCTCCGTCATGTTGGGGTCGCCGTCGTCATCTTCAATATGTAGGAAATCACTGTCTTCAACTTTAACATGTTGGGGGTTGCCGCCATCGCCTCTTCAATTTTAACACGTTGGGGGTTGCTGCCATCACCGTCTTCAACTTTAACATGTTGGGGGTTGCTGCCATCAAAGGCGGTGTAAGAGCCTTCGCAAGTGATTGCGATGATCAATTGCCGGTCGATAATGGGTTGACGACGAAGGTTAAGCCCGTTCGAATTGAGGATTCAGAAGTCAAGCAATTGTGTAGCAAGGATATCAGGATGGTGAAGGTGCATTAGGAAAACTACGGTCGGGAGGAGCTCTCGTGGAAGCGAGAGCAGACCATACTTGAGGAGTACCCGGAGTTATTCAACTCCGATACAGTTTAAGTTTTGTTTATATCTTTACCTTTATGTAATTTCAGGACGAAATTCTTTTTAGAGGGAGAGAGTTGTAACTCCACGTAACTCAAAAGAGCGACGGGTGGCATTTTGAGCCAAGTTTGGGACTTAGTAGAGGTCACACGGCCCGGGACACGGGCATGTCCCGGGGGCGTGTCGTGCTCGGGTTCGACGATGGCCGTGTGGTCGACGAAATTGCAGTCGACGATCGTCAAATAGCGAACACGGCCTGAGACACGGGCGTGTCCCAGGCCGTGTCCTACTCAGGTAGTTAGCTGAGTTGTGTCGGGGGAGAAACATGGCCCGGAGCCCAAGCGGGTTCAGGTATGACACGAGCGTGTCATATGGGACACGGGGGTGTCCAATATCCATGTTCTTCATGGGTTGGTGTTTGTCCAGTGTCGATGGAGGAACACGACCACTTAGACGGGCGTGTACTGGATGACACGGGCATGTCAAGCCGGACACGGGTGTGTCGACAGCTCGTATTCTTTTCTGGATGCGGTGGTTTTGGCGTTGAATGGGGCACACGGCCTTGGACACGGGCGTGTCACAACCCGTGTTCAGCCCAGGTTTGGGATTTTAAATGTGAATTGTGGCCGTCTGTTTCCTTATTTTGTGATCCAACGGCTCAGGGATGTTCTTGATGGGATATACCCGGGAATAGGGCTTAAAAACCCTCACTCTATTTGGGTTTTCTCTTTCTAAAGTTCTATAGAGAGGGGAGAGCAAGGAAGAAGAAGGAAGAGAGATCCGGCCATCGGTGGAGCTTCGGAGCCCCGAATCGCAAGCCAAGTTCGGATCTACGGAGGCAAGGACATTGCGGTGCTTTTCATCCGCATAGATCTTTATGGCTTCAAAGTGGAATGCTGGGGTAAAGATTCTCATCCTGGACATGTGAAGTCCTCTTTTCTGTTGCATAGGAAGTCCGCTCTCGCAAGTTTGCGTTGAGTGTGAGGTGTTCCTTCGGGTAGACATGAATTGTCCTCGTTGTTTTGCATATAGAGTCCGTAATCGAGAAACGGACATAGGCATGATGTGTGAAGCCTACCCGGACAAGTTGGTCTGGATCGGTGATGTTGCATTGCATGAATGCCCGGAGAAGACTCCGCGCAATTGATTGTTTTTCGGGTTTTCTACGTGGTAGATTGCAACAGGGAGCCTTGGGGACTAACTCCAAGGTGCACCCGAAAAACTATGCAGATGCGTTGTTCTGCCAACTTTGTGGCCCGGGAGACAACTTGAACATAATTCGGTTATGTAAATTGTGTGTGATCTATTTGGGACTCGGGGAGGCTTGACCCGCACATATGGCTTAAATTGACGTTGTGGTGTGAGCAACGGGTTAGACAGTGAAAGTGAGGGTTAAACCTGAAATACTCTAGAGGGGGGTGAATAGAGTATCTTTGAAATCTTTAAAACTTTTTGCTGTAAATAAAAACACTTCAAAGTAGGGCAGCTATATGATACCAATTTGCTGTAAATAAAAGTGAAATCCTAAGATACAGTAATCTACCACAAACACAGCAAAAATTAATCTAACTAACATAGGCACAGCAAGAACAAAAAGAAAAGAGAGCAACCAGATAACACAAAAATATTTATAGTGGTTCCCCAACCTGGGTACATCCACTGTTCTACCACCCTGTTAGGAATCCACTAACAAGTTTTGATCAGGTGAATGCCACCAATGAGCTTTTGATCAGGTGCTCAAAAACCAACCCAAGTATTTTGATCAGGTGACTTGCAACCAAGGAATAACTTTTAAAGGGAGTTAAAGAACCCTTTATACAGTGAGGGGGTGAGAGAGTTATGGTGTCTTCTCTTTCTCAAATACAACTGAGAAGACTAGTGGATCTTTGATGTTATCATAGCTCCCCCTGAGTTATAAAGTTGTTCAGGAAGATTGGAGCGTTGCTTCAGGGTGAGTAGGTCTTCTTTCTTTTACCTTTACCAGAAGAGATCCAGGCACTTCTTGACTGATGAAGATTTGTTGTCCTTGAAGAATCATGGAGTGAAGAATGAAGAAGACTATTGATTTGGATATGTGTTCTTCTTCTTCTTCAGCAGTGTCAGGGTGAAGACCAGATTATCTTTCTGCACAGAGAAGAGTTTGAATGTTGTTGCTGTATCTTGTTCTTGTGTATCACACTCTCTGTGTGTTGTCCATCAGGAAAAGAATCACTTTTCTATCTTTAATGGAATTTCTCCCTTGATTTTTTGATTTCCTTCTTGCATTGATTGTTGTCGACCTGAGAATATATAATTCGGCTGGAGAAAATGTCTGCATTAATTGGATTTCCCAACTGTCCCATAGAAAAGCGTCAAGTAATAATCCTGATGAATCTCATAATCAATGATGCTTCTAACGGTAATATTCAGAGAATATTGAGCATTGATTACTCAGGAATTACTGCAATAAAATAAGGACAGAAGGAAGGAAAAATCCAAGTCTGGAACTGCACAGAAATCGTCGAGCAAAGAACAGATTTCGTCGACCTGGGTCCAGAGTTTGTCGAGTAGAGAGTTCATGTTTTTGACAAGATAATTGTTGTTCATCGACCAGAGATCCAAGATCGTCGACCTGAGAACTGCTGACTGTTATCTGATAAACACATGCCAATTCTATGCACTAAGATCGTCGATCAAATAATCTAACTTCGTCGACTGGAGTTCAGAGGTATGTTTGTGGACTTAGAATGTTGAAGTAGAGCATCCAGAAATCATCGACCTGAGAACTAAGTTCATCGAGCTCAACACAGAGAATTGTCTCTGAGTTCGTCGAGCTGAGCATGACTTTCGTCGAGCTGAGTTCGATGAACGTCGAACTCACTTTCCTGAAACTGATCTTTCTCTAAGTCTTGAGTCTCCTACAGTCTGTTGTTTGTTGGTCCAAGCAATGTTGACTCTAAGGACATAGCGTAGACTCTAGGACACAGACATGACCCTGGCTATATATGTTGGGTCAAATATCCTAGTTTAGTGAACCTAGCCCAAATCCAACTAGGGATCCAACAATCTCTACCTATTTGGGTAAGGAGTTCATTAATCACAGACACAAAGTATTTACAAAGCAAGAAAAATATATTTGGCAGGAAACTTTAAAATACGTAGCAGATATATATATATAGAGTGAGCTTTGTGTTAGGAAATAAATAAATAGTTTTAAGACAACTGAAAGATTAAACAGATTAATAACTCATTTCTTCTTCTTTGGCTCCTTGTGCTTCTCCTCTTTAGCTTTATCACCAGGTTGAGTAAACTTGATTTCCCTGTTTGGATTGGCTGTTTGAGTCTTTGTCATTATCATATCAGCAGCTCCAATAATTTTGAGGGAATTAGCTCTTGGCAGCACAGCTTTTGGATGTAATTTCATATAGTCATCTACATTAAAGAATTTGTTAGCTTTACCAAACCTGTTAAGTTCCTCCTTCCTATATTTGGACATTGTTGAGTATTGAGAGGGATCCTTTCCTTCAGCTTTGGCTTTGTTGATCATAGATAGGACAACCAATTCTTGGAACCTGGAGATCCTTGCAGTAGTAGTTGTATCTGGGTCCTCCAAAGGTACACGAGGGGATGCAGGTCACTATGGACTTTCAGCCTTTTGATGTTAGGTAGTTGGTTGTAGATGTTGTTGTTGTTGATGTTGCTTGCTTGAGGAGTAGTGCATGTGCTGGCTGCTTCCAGAAGAAGAAGATCTACCCTATTGTCTCTGATAGGTTTGAAATTGGGTCGTCCTCTGAGATGATGAGCCTGAAGCAACAGCAGCAGGTGGAGGAGGTGGAGGAGGGTCTTTCATATATCTCTGTGGAGAAGGAGAATAATTTCTACTTTTCTTCCTGTCCTTTTGCTGATTCCTGGACAGCCATATCCAAGCTGGCATGCCCTTGTATGGAGTAATATTATGGAGAATATAGTAAGGAGTATTATGAGTTGGATTAGGTTTTAGAGCAGGAGGCAGAGGAGCTTTTCTCTTCTTAGAAAGTTTATTTTTCTTAGCAGAGGGACTATCAACTGAATCCTCTTCATCATCATCATTTGAAGAGTCATGTGGATTATCATATAAAGCATTAATCTCTTTCAATGCTTCTATAGATATCAGTAATTGTTAAGCCTTGGAAGGAGCAAGAGGAAGAGCTGTAGCTGGAGCCGAAGCTGGAGAACTGAGTACATTAGTGCTCTCAGCAACTGATTTAATTTCTTCTTTAATATCAGCCATGATCAACTCATCAAGATCAGGCATGGGGATATCATCCATAATGAATGTTGGAGCAGAAATTACTTTAGGAGGGGATGAAACAATGAAGGAATCAGTTCTGGGTGGAGATGGAATGACAGGAGCCTCTATATTTACAAAACTACCCTTGAGTTGCATGACAACCTTGGGGCTTATTGGGGAGGTATAGGGAACTATAGCCATGGATGGCTTTATGTTGTATACTGGAAGAGAAGTTAGGTAAACTTTATCAAAAAATTTCAACAAATTCACAATATCTACTATGGGATTTATTATATAATCACCAAGAGTCTTTATTTCCTCTATGACTGTCTTATCCAGATCCATATCAGATTCAATAAACTTAATTAAATCAAATAAATCATCAACTTCTGCTTCTGCTTCTGTGGCTGCTACTGCTACTTCTTCTGCTGCTGCTACTACTGCTGCTGCTGCTGCTACTTCTGCTGCTGCTGCTACTTCTTCTACTGCTGCTACTGCTACTTCTTCACTGAGTATCTCCCCCTACTTAGTATCTGCCCCTCATTGACGAAGGAGGGATGGAGAGAGTAGAGATTTGAGCAACAAGAGAAGAGATGGAAGAAGCAAGATGTGAAATAGCCTCTGCTATGAGGGTTTTGAGGAGGGGAGTGAGAAGTTATAGAAGAGGTGGAATGAGGGAGGGGTCCATTGGTAGGAGTGTAGGAGATGTCTCAGTGGGGACAGAAGGGTGGATGGAAGATGATGGTGGAGGAGGAGGTAGAGAGTCTTGCATAGGTTCATCTAGGGAAGAAGGAGTATGAAGGGGGGATGAAAGCAGATTGAATGATGGTAGGGATGATTGATTGAAAAGGGGAATATCAGACAAATATGGTGGTAGTGGAGATGAGGGTGGTGTACCAGGGCAAGATGGAGTTGGTGTACTATGGGGGGATGGAGTATGTGAGTGAATGTGAGTTTATGATGGAGTTGGTGTACCATGTTGTGATGGAGTTGGTGTACCATGGGGGTATGGAGGTGGAGGAATGTGGAGTGTGGTATGGAATGGGGAATGAACTGGTGAGGGGAGTTGGTGTACCATATGAGGATGACTCTGGATGGCTGGATGTGGTGGAGGTGGAGTAGGGACATCCTCAGCAGGGTGGCGAGTGGCTAGCACAGCCCTTGTACTCTCAGAAGGCCTGGAGGAAGAGGAAGAATCCTTGGATGGCTTGGTGATGTTCCTCTACCACCTGCCAAAGAGGGCACAAGTGAGCCTCTTGGAGGCATTAATGAATATGGTCCGTGTGACCAGGGATTCAGCAACCTTTTCCCGAAGGAAGATTCCCAGAATTCTTCCAAAACACACCTCCTTCTCAGTGTTATTTTTCCTAATCATCTCAAACATAATCTTAGCCCAATTCACAGGCTTCTTATTCATCACAGCACACATCACCAAGAATTGATGCCTAGTGATGTAGTCATGTGCTGTGTGCTTTCCCAGCAGTACCTTGCCCACAACATCTGCTAGAAACTTATATTCAGCAGATAAAATTTTCTTTAGCAGTTTGTTGGGTGTTGCTCCAGAATAACCCTTCTTATTTAACATTTCATCAAATTCTTCACTATCAATCTCCAGTTCTTCTGCACCATTAGCTAATCCAAAAATATCTGTTAAAACCGCGGGGGTAAGAGATACTTCACTACGCGATATTGTTCCAGTCATAGTGTTCTCATCTGGGGAGGAGGAAGTGTAAACTCATTCTCCGATCTCTGCATCGGCTATCTTTATTCTGGTGGTCAAGAGATTCTTCAACTGCTGATCTTCAAGCAGTTTCAGAATGTCCAGGAAGATAGGATTCGAGTGATGAAATGACTCAAAATCTAGATCAAATCCAGTATCAAACTTCATGGCTCCAAGACTGCATGCGGGAATCACCATGAGTGTGCCTGCAACAAATAAGAAAGATCATGTGCAATGGAAATGAAAGCGCGGGACGGAGGTCGAAGAAAAACCTAGATATATGGTTTTTCAGAATATGAGTCGACAAACTCCGTTCAGCGAAAAATAAAGAATTCTTCGATCTGAGGTCGACGAAATATTCTATAGTTAAAAAATTCGTCGATCTTAGTCTGAAGATTTGAAAATAATTCGTCGAGCTCCGTTCGATGAAAATTTTCTGAAGCAGATTCGTCGATTCCCGTTCGACGAAATTAACTTCACTCACAGAGAGTTCGTTGATTTCCATTCGACGAATATCTCTAGAACTTTTCCCAGTTCGTCGATCTGCATTTGACGAACTTTGAAAAATTCGTCGACTGCAAACAGAAATCAATTTAAGTCTTCTCCATTTATCATACAAAGCTGATTTATAAAAAACAAGTGATTTCTTTCATCCAGGAGTTTGGTGAAAATATCAGCTCTTTGTAAATCTGTGTAGATATAGACAAGATTAATTTTCTTTTTGTCTATACACTCTCTTATGAAATGATGTCTAATGTCTATATGCTTGGTCCTACTGTGATGGACAGGATTCTTTGCTATAGATATAGCACTTATGTTATCACATAATAGAGTTAAATTATTTAAGTTGAACCCATAGTCCATGTTGGGTACATTGGTTAAATGTACCTGATTTGAAGAAGCCTCACCCAACTCAATGATATACATCAAAATGTATTTGATGTGTTTTTGAGTTACTTGTGCAGGTTAAGTATTTGCAGGACTGAAGCAAAAATTTCTAAGTCCATGTGTCGACACCCAGAGGGAAAGTGTCGACACTTAAGAAGACTTGTGTCGACACCCAGACAAGCAGTGTCGACACTTGGAGTCATTGTGTCGACACCTGGGATGCAGAGTCGACACTAGACACAAAGTGTCGACACAAGGAGCTGTGTCGACACTCAATGAAGAAAGTACAGTAAAGCATTGTCGACACTTAACAGCAGTGTCGACACCCAGTGAAGCTGTGTCTACACCAGAAAGTGTCGACACTTGGAGCTGTGTCAACACTCAGCAGAAGTCAGCAGAGACTAAGTATTAGTGTCGACACCCTGAATAATGTGTCGACACTCAACAGAAGAGTCAGCACTTAAAGAAAGTGTCGACACAAGACAGTATGTGTCGACACTCAGCTAAAGACTCAACACTTGAAGAAAGTGTCGACACATGGAGCTGTGTAGACACTTAGCAAAGAACAGAAAGATCAACAAAATATTCTAAGTACAAGTGTCGACACTAAGGGAATGTGTCGACACTCAGCTGAAGTCTCAACAGAAGAATCAAGTGTCGACACAAGGAGCTGTGTCGACACTCATCAAGTATCAACATTGAAGACTATGTGTCGACACCAAGAAGTAGTGTCGACACTTGACAGATTCAACACATGAAGAGGTGTCGACACAAAGGAGATGTGTCGACACTTAGAAGAATTCAGCAAAAGATAGAAGATCAAGTACTTGTGTCGACACTCAATTTCAGTGTCGACACATGCAGAAGAAACTGTGTCGAGACATAGTATCTACAACACAAGGAGTTGTGTCGACACCTTGTAGACTTGTGTCGACACTTACACAACTTGTGTCGACACTTGGTCTATAAGTGTCGACACTTAAAGACAGAAAGTCTCGACACTTTCAGACAGTTAGAGAACTTTCAAGAATTCACTGGATGACTTGACAGCTGCCGTTCCAGCCGGTCTACAGCTCCTGTCAGAAATGTCAGAATTCAGTTATGGACCGGACCAGCCGGTTACCATGAAAAAGACCTATAAATAGACTCATACAGTCTACAGAAACTGTTGTTGTTGAAGAAGTTGCTGAAGTAATTCAAAAAGTGGTTCACAGAGTTGTTCAAGTTATTGATCAAGTATCAAATCAAGAAGATCTAGCTGTCCAAGTGCAGATCTAAGAAGTTGGTGAGAGAGAGCGCCATCCAAGAAATCAGCCGTTGGAACTAGGCTGAGAAGAAGGATTCAGATTCATTCTGGGTTTTAAGAAGCAGAGGTCAAGGATCAACTGCAGAAGCAGTCAATCTAATTGAGTTCTACTTTCAAGAAGCTTTGAAGAAAGCTAAGTCAGATTGAATCCAGCTGAGTTCTTCCAAGAACTCATCAAGAAACTCACAACCTCCCTCTCTTATCTTTGGGTTGTTGAGTTAACAATTGTAAATTCATTTTTATCTTGTAGGATCCTTTGGATCTGAGTGTTTGTAAGCCTGTAATTATAAAGGCTGAGTGTAGGGCTTGAGGGCCTGAGTGTAGGAGATTGAAATCTCTGAGTGTAGGCCTTTTGTGGCTGAGTGTAGGCCTTGTTGGCTGAGTGTAGGCCTTTGCAGCTGAGTGTAGGCTTTGTGGAAAAGCTGAGTTGTAGGGCTTTGTGCCTGAGGTGTAGGAACCAGTTTGGGTTCTGAGACAGTGGTGAAGTTTGGCCGAATCTAGTACACTGCTAGATAGGCGAAGGGGGAAAGTGGATGTACCCAAAGCTTGGGGAACCACTATAAATCTCTGTGTCTGCTGTGATTGTGATTTGCTGTGTATGCTATGTGTTTGCTGTGATAAAATAGTTAGAATTCTGTGAACTTAACTGATTGCTGCCATTAAAGTTTAAAAAGAAGTAGGTCACCTATTCACCCCCCCCCCCCTCTAGGTGTTTAGGTACTATATCTTTCAAGTGGTATCAAAGCGAGGTTCCTTAAAAAGGACTAACAGTCTATGGAGATCCTGATTGGTAGATTCAGTCTAAGACAAATTATAGATTCAAGAAAATCAAGAACCATGGGTTCCTCTGAGAATCACAAGGAATTGGGTTCCATGAAATTACCTCTATGCAGGAAAGAGATATTTGGGATCTGGAAGGAAAGGGTAAGGCTGTTTATGGAGGCCTCAGACCCTAGGATATACATCACAGTAAAGGAAGGGCCTTATGTGCCCATGAAGATATCAGTTCTAGATGCAAATCAGAGAACCCCAAAGGATTTCTCTGAAATGACTAAGAATGAGATTGTCCTAGCCACCATGGACAAAAGGGCACAAAACATTATAATGAGTGCCATAGATGATGCAACTTTTCAGAATCAAATACACTATAAGACAACCAAAGAGATGTGGGACACTCTTATTGTGTATATGGAAGGTTCTGAAGAAGTTAGGCAAGATAGAAAATCCTTACTAAATCAAGAGTATGAGAGTTTTAGATAAGGAAAGGGTGATAGCATAACTGAGTGCTATAAGAAGTTCTACATGATAGTGAATGAACTCATGTCTTATGGAAGAGAGTTCAGTAATTATGAACTAAATGACAAGTTCCTAAGGTCCCTAACTAAAGATTGGGACACCAAGATCTGTGCCATTAGAGAAATGGCTAAGTTGGGAGAAATTCCTCCACCTACACTGTTTGTCAAGTTATTGTCTTATGAAATGCAGTTGACAGTGAGAAAAGAGGAGGAGAAATCAACAAGAACTGAACACAAGGAAAGAACTGTAGCTTTCAAGACTGAAGCCTCCAGAAAGTACCGGAATAAGTCACCAACTCCACCTCCAAAGGTTGCTGAATCAGAGTCAGATGAGTCAGTCAGCACAAAATCTGAAAGCAGTGAAAGTGATGAAGACTTTGCTGCCTTCACTAGACATTTTCAGAAGTTCTTGAAGAAGAAACAGTGGAGGTCTAGGCCTTCTACTTCAAAGGGAAAAGAAGATTTTTATCAGGATAAAAAGGCCTCAAAGAAGGACAGGAAGAGGACTAAATCTAGCAAGGCAACTGTTTCTAAAATAGTGTGCTATTGCTACAATAGACAAGGCCATGTTGTTGCAGATTGTCCTGAAAAGAGAAAGGAGTCTAGTGACAAGAAGAAGACTCATTTCAAAGGCAAGAAAGAGAAGTCTTTTGTTGCCAAGAAAGAGAAGACTCTATCAGATATCTCTTCTTCAGAAACTGAGTCTGATGCTGAGGCATACATAGGGCTGTTTGCTGAAGAAGAAGAATTCATGCAGATAATGGAGTCTATTTATGAACAAGAAGACAGTCAATGCCAAGGGCTAATGGCTTTGACAGAGCATGACAAAATCCTGGAGCAGTCAGGACCCAGTAAGGTACACAGTTCAACTTTAAGTTCAGTTTCTTGTTCTAGTATAGAATCAGATTCATCATCATATAGTGATGAGAGTGTATCTGAGTCTGAGGAAGATATTCATCAGCTTATAGATGAATATAACGTACTGTTGCTAGCTTACAAAAAAAGCAAGTCCCTAGCCAAAAGTCAGGCAAAGGAAATTGCTGATCTAAAAGCTGCTGCAACAGATTCTGAGAAGCTATTTGATCAAAAGCTTAATGAGATAGCCAGGCTGAAACACATAACAGTGATTCAGATGGGGACTATCACCTTTAAGAATGATCAAATCAAGAGTCTGGAGATCAATCTTCAGAAAGAGAGAGAGCTTGTTGCTAGGTTTTCTAAACCTAAGTCAGTGTTACCCATAATTGATGAATTTGTTCATCACAAGGGTAACGCTGGACTGGGCTTTACTAGACCTGCAAGGACTGAGCAGTACAAGTCCAAGTCCAAGGGTAAAGCCTCAACATTCAACAAGTCTGCTGTAGATAAGACAGCAAAGACTGTACCTAAGCAAAGGTACAATAAATTTGAATGTTGGTGCTGTGGCAAAGTTGTCCATTTTGCAATGGACTGTTGGCACAATGTTAGTGCCAAAGTGAGTTGCAAATTACCTGTTGGAAATCCAGTAGGTAGTTTTGTCAAGTTGCAAACTAACAAGTACCAAGGACCCAAGAATTCTTTGGGTTCTAAGGTTCATTAATCTGTTTTGCAGGTGAGTCCAAGTGGCCATACCCCAACATGGTACTTGGACAGTGGATGTTCCAGACATATGACTGGAACTAGAGGATTACTAAGGGACTACATTCCAATCAAAGATGGTCCAAAAGTAACCTTTGGTGGTTCTGAAAAAGGAATCATCAAAGGGTTTGGTAACATTTCTAGCAACTTAGTTACCATTACTCAAGTGGCTTATGTTAAAGGGTTGAAACACAACCTAATAAGTATAAGTCAATTAAGTGATGTAGGGTATGACATCTCATTTGTTAAAAATGGTTGTCATATCAAGAGCTCAAGTGATCAAGAGATCATTTTGACTGGTTATAGGAAAAGGAATGTCTATTGCTTAGACATTATGGTTGAGAACAGTGGTTCTCCAGTGTGTCTTGTAGCTGATGAGACAGTCTCTCATTGTGTCAAATGGCACAAGAGGCTTGCCCATCTTAACTACAAGACTATTAGCAAACTCTTTAGCAAAGAGTTAGTGAGGAATGGTCCTCAAGTTAAGTGTGTTAAAGATGGTATTTGCTCAGCTTGTCAAAAGGGAAAGCAGACTAAATCCACCTTTAGAAGCATAGAAAACAAAGATGCTGTGAGGTGTTTATACCTCTTGCATATGGATCTCTTTGGTCCAATGCCAGTTCACAGCTTAGGTAGGAAGGTCTATACCTTTGTAGTTGTAGATGACTACTCAAGGTTTTCCTGGGTGTTCTTCTTAAGACAGAAATCTGAAACACCTAGTGTCTTCCATAGCTTTGTCAAGCAAATTCAGAATGAACTAGACAGTACAGTGGTCAAGATTAGAAGTGACCATGGTACTGAATTTCAGTCTGATAGCATGACAAAACTATGTGAAGAATTTGGGATATTTCAAGAATTCTCTTCACCCAGAACACCTCAGCAAAATGGCATTGCTGAGAGGAAGAATAGAACCTTCATAGAGGCCTGTAGGACCCTATTAAGTGATACATCACTGCCAGAGTATTTCTGGGTTGAAGCAGTTAATACTACATGCCATGTTATAAATAGGGCTACCATCACTAAAGGGCTCAACAAGACCCCCTATGAAGTTGTGAAAGGCAGGAAACCAAACCTATCCTATTTCAGGATCTTTGGTTGCAAATGCTTCATACTTAACAATGGGAAGTCTTACTTGACTAAGTTTGCTGCCAAGTCCCAAGTGGGAATTTTTGTTGGGTACAGTAATAACAGTAAGGCTTATAGAGTCTACAACTTGACTACACAAGTTGTAGAAGAATCTGTGCATGTAGTTTTTGATGAGACTAAACTTATTAACAATGAGTTGTCTAGTACTGTATGCTGCCCCACAGGTTTAACAAAGAAGATGGACAAGCTTACTATAGAAGAAATACCTGCTGTAAGACAGCAAGTAGAAGTCAGTGGTTGTTGTCCAGGGGGAGAACTACATGTGCCAATTGCAGAAGAAGTACAAGGAGTACAGCATGATGGAGATGCTGAAGAGGTTCAACCAGAAGTTAGGATGCCTCCAGCCAACAGGCATCTTAGAGATCATCCAGTAGAGCAGATTATTGGAGATCCAAGACAAGGAGTACAAACCAGGAGCAGAAACATAAATGCAGCAATCTACTCCAGTTTTCTATCTCAAGTTGAACCTAAGAAGTTTGAAGAAGCAATACAAGATCCACAATGGACTGAAGCAATGCAAGAAGAGCTTAATCAGTTCAAGAGGTGCAAGGTCTGGGAACTTGTTCCTAAACCTAAAGACCACAATATAATAGGAACCAAGTGGATCTACAGGAATAAGATGGATGAACAAGGGGTCATCATTAAGAATAAAGCAAGATTGGTTGCTAAAGGATATAGGCAAGAAGAAGGTATTGACTTTGATCAATCCTTTGCTCCAGTAGCAAGACTGGAAGCCATAAGGATGTTCTTAGCCTATGCAACCTATCAAGGATTCAAGGTTTACCAAATGGATGTCAAGTCAGCATTTTTGAATGGTAATCTTAGGGAAGAAGTCTATATGGAACAGCCTACAGGTTTTGTTGATCCAACTTTATCTCATCATGTCTATAGACTTAGGAAAGCTTTATATGGGTTAAAGCAAGCCCCTAGGGCTTGGTATGAAACCCTATCTAGTTTCCTCATTGAGAACAAGTTCTCAAGGGGGAAAATAGATAAGACTCTATTCCTTAGGGAATCTAGAGGCAAAGTTATACTAGTCCAAATATATGTAGATGACATTATATTTGGGTCTACTGAAAGCAGTCTTTGCAAAAAGTTTGCAAAACTTATGCAAGGTCAATTTGAGATGAGTAGTATGGGAGAGCTGAAGTTTTTCTTGGGTCTCCAAGTTAAACAGACTGAAAGTGGTTTATCCATATGTCAGTCCAAGTTCACCCTAGAACTCATAAGGAAATATGGTATGGATTCATCCAGTACCATAGTATGTCTCTTAGCAAGGATGATGCAGGGAAACCTGTAGATGAAACGTTGTATAGAGGGATAGTTGGCTCCCTATTATACTTGACTGCTAGTAGACCAGATATCATGTATGCTATATGTGTCTGTGCAAGGTATCAAGCCTGCCCTAAAGAGTCTCATTTGACAGCAGTCAAAAGAATATTGAGATATCTAAAGGGCACTCCCTATCTAGGCCTCTGGTACCCTAGGAATGGAGATTTTGAACTAACAGGTTATTCAGATGCAGACTTTGCAGGATGCAAAGAAGATAGAAAAAGCACTACTGGAACCTGTCAATTCCTAGGTGGGAGACTAATTTCATGGAGTAGCAAAAAGCAGACAAGTGTGGTTATCTCCACTGTAGAGTCAGAGTATGTGGCTGCAGGAAGTTGCTGTGCTCAACTTCTGTGGATACAACATCAGCTAGAGGACTATGGATTTCAGGTAAGTAGAACTCCACTCTTCTGTGATTCTACAAGTGCTATTTCAATAGCTAATAATCCTGTATCCCATAGTAGAATAAAACATATTGAAATTAAATATCATTTTCTTAGGGAGCATGTAGAAAGAGAAGATATTTTATTAGAATATGTTAAAACTGATAATCAAATAGCTGATATGTATACTAAACCCCTAGAAGAAGCTAAGTTCAATAGATTTAAAATTGAACTAGGAATGATAAACTTCGAGTAAGTTTACAGAATTGAAATTGGCTAAGTAAAAAGGTGTCGACACATAGACAAGTCTATGTCGACACAGAATAGTGGTGTCGACACTTCAGGAAACAGGTGTCGACACATCTAGGAAGTTGGTGTCGACACTTCAGAATATTAGTGTCGACACATGCCAAGTAGGTGTCGACACATTCAAAGTGGTGTCGACACTTAGTATTTACTCAGAATTTTCTAAGTAAAGTCTCGACAATGTGTCGAGTTATGTTGTGTCGACACATAACCAAGTGTCGACACATAAAATCTGTTGACTAAACTTGTGTCGACACATATGCGTCGAGACATTATAAGTCAGTGTCGACACTTATTGCCAGTGTCGACACATTTTAAGTTTGCTGTCCCGCCTGTTCATCTTCAAAATTAGAAAGGTATAAATAGGGTTTTGTCTTTGTTTGTCGACACGCTTTCAAAGTTTCGAGACCAAACTTCTGTGTCGACACCTCTCTTTTCTTAAGACAAATTCTACAAACCCTAATGGCGCCTAAGCTTGAGGAGAATGTCAACGAAGGATACGAGCTGGTGCGCGGCGCTTTTAATGATGCTGATCAAGAAATCCAGGCGGTCGTAACCCTAGTTGCCGATTCTGGGTTAGAATATCTAGTGTCTGAACCAACTAAGATATGGAAGAAAGAGGTACTAGAATTCCTCAATGGAGCAAAGGTGGACGAATCTGGATACAAAATCAAATACAGGGTTCATGGTGAGAAGGTCAAGGTATCACCAAAAAGTCTGAGGAAGATTCTACAGCTTCCAACAACTAAAGATGAAGATGAAATTACTGCATCAAGGACCATGGAAGCTCTAACCTGGTGTGGACTTGATTCTACAATGAAGATTGGTTCTGTTTTCAACAGAAAGGGCATGAACAGCCAAGGCAAATTCATGTCTGAGATTGTTGGAAAAGTTATTCTCAGCAAGCCAGGACGGCATGACAGAGTGTCTGCCTCTATGTTCAATATAATGACAAGAATAATATTCACTTTAAGAATTGATTGGTCAGTTATAGTATTTGAGAAAATCAAAGAAAGTATGAAGAAGCCCAACCTGGGCAGAATCTTAAGTCTCTACCTAGCTGGTACCATACCAGAGGTAATGAGTACTGCTGCTGGAAGCAAAATAAATCACATGAGGAAAATGGACATGAGGTTGTTTTCTAGATGGGACAGGGTGTTGACTAAGGAGCTGCCAACCCCTAAAATGATAGTTTCTGAGAAGGAGATTCCACCACAGAAGAAAAGGAAAACTGCTCCAGTGGCATAAGAGTCCACTAGTAGTTCTGACAGTGAAGAACAGGTTGTCTTCACTCCAGATGAAAATGAGGAAGAGCCTGCTGTAAAGACTCCTGCTCCTCAAGAGGTTGCTGAGATCCAGGGGGAGCTACCTCAAGCTATCCCCATCCATAAGGATCAAAGCCAGGGGGAGCTTCCAGTTGTAACTGAACCCACTACACTGGAAAGTGAACTAGCAACCACCATCATACTAGAGGTAATCACTGAACTAAACACTTTAGATTTTTCTATGGAAGATACTGATTTGTCTGATGATCATCAGCAAACTCAGCTGAATAGTCAAGTTCCAGATGTTGTTATAGAAGACACATCTGCTGTTGTTCAAGTGGTTCCTGATCCAGTGGTTGAAGAACCTAGAATTACTCCAGCTCCTTCACCACAAGAATTCACCATGGAAGATTTATTTTTAAATTTGGATCAAGCAGATTTTGACATGGACAAGGCTGCTGCTGAAAGAGATAATGCTGCTACTGAAGGGGAGCAAGTGCAAGTTCATGAAGAGCCTGTGAGGCAAGAATCTGAGAAGGCACCTGATGTGCAGCGTGAGAGGCCTCCAAGCCCTAAGGAGAGGGTTGACATAGCCAGTTCCTCAGAATCTGAAGATGAGGAGGCTACAAGGGCTAAACAAAAGAAACTTTATGTATTCAAGAGAAGAAGTCAAAGTTATAAGAAGGCTCTACAATCTATTGCACCACAGCCTATAGTTCAGCAAACACCATCAGTTGATTATAGTGCTTTAATGGTGGCAATGCAGATTAAACTGGATGAACATAGAAAAGCCATAGAGACTTATGTGGATGAAGGGCAGAAATCTTTGCAATTTGATCTGGCCCAAGATATCAAGTCTATAAGGTTTGAAATGAACCTTAACAAGAAAGAGATGACAGATTGTTTCCACAAGGGTGGAAATGCAGTGGTGTACTTGGCAACACACCAAGAGAAGATAAAAGCACAAGTGGATGACATAGCATTAAAGTAAGGGTATGTTCTTGAAAATCAGCTAAGGATGAATGACAATCTTACTGCTTCCCATAATGCTATTGTCACAGAATTAAAGAACCAGGCTGCTGGACCTTCTACCTCTACTGCTACTGTTAAAGCTGAATTTGACAAGGTATTTCAATAAGAAATCAATGCTGTTAAGACTGCCATTGAAGACTCCCAAAAGGCCATCTATGAACAACTTAAAAAGCTCAAACCTTTCTTTAAAGATGGAGTCAGATTCTTGGATAATCAAATCAGATTTCAAAAGGATGATGTCAGAGATCACATGGCTAGAGAAGTCATAAAGGGGGAGAGAGTGTTAGTCAAGGCAAGCTCTGACCATGCTAAGTGGATATCAAATTCTATCAGAGCAACTCTTGGATATCCTCCTCTGTGTGATGACAATGATGTTGCTGAATCTGGAATTAACCCTGCCTATCTTGGAGGTGAGCAACCAGAAGTAGCTCAAGTCATTTATCCTCCTCCAGATTTTGAAATGGTGCATGCTGATGTACAGACCATGTACAACCCACCTGGGGGCAAGGACAATGTTATTATTGAAAAGGTTGTTCAGCCTATTTCTGAAGCCATGCAAGAGGCATTGCAAAAAGAAGAAGAGACAAGATTGTCTAAGAAGAGGTTTAGGGAACAAGCTGAACAAAGGCCAGACTTTGAACAGTGGAGCCCTACCTCTAGAAACATTATTTTGACTGCCTGGAAAGCTGCCAAAGACAACATTCATGACAGGAACAAGTGGTTCTCTGAGGCTGAATGGAGGAAACATGAAACCAGGCAAGAGGCAATAGTCCAATATAGAAGGAAGGCAAAGATGTGAAAGCTACCTCCTACTGCACAGGAGCCTAGCAAGTACTTTCCTAAGCCATACCATTATTTTGAAAGACAGAAGATCAAAGATGAAGAGCTTAAGAAGAAAGATCTGAAAGGCAAGAAGCCTGCTGATGCTGAAACTGCTGATGCTCCTGTCCAAGCTAAAGTTCAAGCTGGCAAAGGGATAGTTATTAAAGAGCCTGAACAAAAATAGATTTAGAATTTTATTGAAGCTTATTTTGTAATCTTTTGGATGTAAAACATTTTCTGAACTTCTGAAAATATATAAGACAGATATTAGAACAATATGTTATATGATTAATCTATTTCATGTTTGTTTTGTGATAATGTCTATGTCTATTTCTTATTTGTTCTGAGATGATGAATTTGTATACATGTGAAATTTATACATGTTTATGTTTACCCTGCTGTACATTATCCTCCCTTACATCATTTTGTAATTTTAATTATGAATGGTGTATATCATTGACTAAGGGTTATGACTTCTCCAAATAGGGGGAGATTGTTGGGTACATTGGTTAAATATACCTGATTTGAAGAAGTCTCACCCAACTCAATGATATACATCAAAATGTATTTGATGTGTTTTTGATTTACTTGTGCAGGTTAAGTATTTGCAGGACTGAACCAAAAATTTCTAAGTCCATGTGTCGACACCCAGAGTGAAAGTGTCGACACTTAAGAAGACTTGTGTCGACACCCAGACAAGCAGTGTCGACACTTGGAGTCATTGTGTCGACACCTGGGATGCAGAGTCGACACCAGACACAAAGTGTCGACACAAGGAGCTGTGTCGACACTCAATGAAGAAAGTACAGTAAAGCAGTATCGACACTTAACAGCAGTGTCGACACCCAGTGAAGTTGTGTCTACACCAGAAAGTGTCGACACTTGGAGCTGTGTCAACACTCAGCAGAAGTCAGCAGAGACTAAGTATAAGTGTCGACACCCTGAACAATGTGTCGACACTCAACAGAAGAGTCAGCACTTAAAGAAAGTGTCGACACAAGACAGTATGTGTCGACACTCAGCTAAAGACTCAACACTTGAAAAAAGTGTCGACACATGGAGCTGTGTCGACACTTAGCAAAGAACAGAAAGATCAACAAAATATTCTAAGTACAAGTGTCGACACTAAGGGAATGTGTCGACACTCAGCTGAAGTCTCAACAGAAGAATCAAGTGTCGACACAAGGAGCTGTGTCGACACTCATCAAGTATCAACATTGAAGACTATGTGTCGACACCAAGAAGTAGTGTCGACACTTGACAGATTCAACACATGAAGAGGTGTCGACACAAAGGAGATGTGTCGACACTTAGAAGAATTCAGCAAAAGATAGAAGATCAAGTACTTGTGTCGACACTCAATTTCAGTGTCGACACATGCAGAAGAAACTGTGTCGAGACATAGTATCTACAACACAAGGAGTTGTGTCGACACCTTGTAGACTTGTGTCGACACTTACACAACTTGTGTCGACACTTGGTCTATAAGTGTCGACACTTAAAGACAGAAAGTCTCGACACTTTCAGACAGTTAGAGAACTTTCAAGAATTGACTGGATGACTTGACAGCTGACGTTCCAGCCGGTCTATAGCACCTATCAGAAATGTCAGAATTCAGTTATGGACCGGACCAGCCGGTTACCATGAAGAAGGCCTATAAATAGGCTCATACAGTCTACAGAAACTGTTGTTGTTGAAGAAGTTGCTGAAGTAATTCAAAAAGTGGTTCACAGAGTTGTTCAAGTTATTGATCAAGTATCAAATCAAGAAGATCTAGCTGTCCAAGTGCAGATCTAAGAAGTTGGGGAGAGAGGGCTCCATCCAAGAAATCAGCCGTTGGAACTAGGCTGAGAAGAAGGATTCAGATTCATTCTACGTCTTAAGAAGCAGAGGTCAAGGATCAACTGCAGAAGGAGTCAATCTAATTGAGTTCTACTTTCAAGAAGCTTTAAAGAAAGCTAAGTCAGATTGAATCCAGCTGAGTTCTTCCAAGAACTCATCAAGAAACTCACAACCTCCCTCTCTTATCTTTGGGTTGTTGAGTTAACAATTGTAAATTCATTTTTATCTTGTAGGATCCTTTGGATCTGAGTGTTTGTAAGCCTGTAATTATAAAGGCTGAGGTTAGGGCTTGAGGGCCTGAGTGTAGGAGATTGAAATCTCTGAGTGTAGGCCTTTTGTGGCTGAGTGTAGGCCTTGTTGGCTGAGTGTAGGCCTTTGCAGCTGAGTGTAGGCTTTGTGGAAAAGCTGAGTTGTAGGGCTTTGGGCCTGAGGTGTAGGAACCAGTTTGGGTTCTGAGACAGTGGTGAAGTTTGGCTGAATCTAGAACACTGCTAGATAGGCGAAGGGGGAAAGTGGATGTACCCAAAGCTTGGGCAACCACTATAAATCTCTGTGTCTGCTGTGATTGTGATTTGCTGTGCATGCTATGTGTTTGCTGTGATAAAATAGTTAGAATTCTGTGAACTTAACTGATTGTTGCCATTAAAGTTTAAAAAGAAGTAGGTCACATATTCACCCCCCGCCCCCTCTAGGTGTTTAGGTACTATATCTTTCAGTCCAGGAGTTGGGTTTGAATCCACAGCATTTGGGAACAGCAACTGCCAGCTGCAATATATTTTACTTCAGCAGTTCATGTAGACACAGATGACTGTTTGTTGCTAAACCATGAGACTAATCTCATACCAAGGAACTGGCATGTAACAGAGGTACTCTTTCTGTCTACTCTACATCCAGTAAAGTCAGCATCTGAGTATCCAATTAACTCAAATTCTGACTCAGTAGGATACCAGAGTCCTAGACTAGGACAACTCTTTATATATCTCAAAATTCTTTTTAGGAAAAATAGGTGAGATTCTTTAAGGTTCACTTGAAACCTAGCACAAAGACATGTAGCAAACAATATGTCAGGTCTGCTAGCTATAAGGTATAGTAGGGACCCAACAATGCCCCTATATAATTTCTAATCAACAGGTTTCCCATCTTCATCAGAATCTATTACAACATTAGTGGCCATGGGTGTTTTCTTTGCTGAGGCATCAGTCATCCCAAACTTTTTAATAAGCTCTTTAGCATACTTAGCCTGGGATATGAAGATGTCATCAGGTAGCTGCTTCACTTGGAGGCCAAGAAAGTAGGAGAGCTCACCCATGCTACTCATTTCAAATTTTGAATGCATGTGGTCAGAGAACCTCTTACATAGTTTGGAATCTGTAGACCCAAATATAATGTCATCTACATAAATTTGTACTAATAATATTTGATTCTTATGGTGCCTAGTGAATAATATTCTATCTACAATTCCTCTAATAAATTTATGCTCTATCAGAAAGCTAGCTAAGGTCTCATATCAAGCTCTTGGAGCTTGCTTTAAACCATAAAGAGCTTTATGTAATATAAAGACATATGCAGGATAAGTTGGAGAGATAAAATCTAGAGGTTGTTCAACATAAACCTCTTCTTTATGTACTCCATTTAGAAAGGCACTCTTGACATCCATCTAATAGACTTTAAACTTCTTGTAGGCAGCATAAACAAGGAAGATCCTGCTTGCTTCTAACCTTGCAACTGGTGCAAAAGTTTTGTCATAATCTATTCCTTCTTCTTGCCTATAACCTTAAGCAACAAGCCTAGACTTGTTTCTCACAATTACACCTCAGGCATCTAGCTTGTTTCTATATATCTATTTAGTTCCAATGACTGGGTAGTCTTTGGGTCTTGGAAGTAAATCCCAAACTCTGCTTCTCTTAAATTGATTGAGTTCCTCTTGCATTGCAATGATACAGTGGAGATCTTGCTCAGCATCTTTTATGGATTGAGGCTCAACTTGAGAGAGGAAACAGGCATGCATCACATCTTGGTTGAGTTGATGCCTTGTCTGTACACCTACTGACTTGTCTACAATCACTTGAGATCTAGGGTGATCCCTTAGTGTGATAAGATCAGTGGGTGGAGTTGGTTCAGCCACAACATTTGAAGTTAATTCCCCTTGTGGAATAATGTCTGTTGTTGAATGAATTTTAACCACTTCCATAAGTTCTTCTTCACTGTCTTCATCATCTTGTGGAGTAGGAGGTGATATAACCTCTTGTGGAAGGCTTGACTCACCCAATTTCTCACACAAGTGAGGTACCTGCAAAGTGCTATTGGTAGAAATTTCTTTGTCCTTATAAGACATGTTAGCCTCATCAAAAGTCACACGTATTGATTCCTTAATTTTTAAAGAAGATTTATTAAACACCCTATAAGCTTTGCCGACTTGGGAATATCCTATAAAAATTCCCTCTTCAGCCTTAGTTTCAAACTTTCTAATATACTTCTTGTTATTATTATGAATATAACATATGCAAACAAATACTTTAAAATAGGTGATTTTAGGTTTCTTCCCTTTAAGCAATTCATAGGGAGTCTTATTCTTAAGTTTATATATTAAACTCTTATTCAGTACATAGTTTGTTGTGCTTATAGCCTCTGCCCAAAAGGATAGGGGCATGTAAGCATCTACAAGTAATGTTCCTGCAGCTTCAATTAAGGTTCTATTCATCTTTTCAGCTACCCCATTTTGTTGAGGAGTTCTAGGAGCTGAGAAGCAATGCCTGATACCTTCCTTCTCACAGAACTCATGCATAAGAAGAGACTCAAACTTTGTACCATGATCACTTCTGATCAATGCAACATGAGTAGAGTACTCAATCTGTATGGTCCTGAGAAAATCTGTAAGAACTTTGAATGTATCTGACTTAGATCTCAGAACGAACACCCAAGTAAATCTTGAGAAGTCATCTATAATAACTAGAGTATAAGATTTCCCTCCTAGGCTTTATACAACAATAGGTCCAGAAAGGTCTATGTGTAGCAAGTACAAGATCCTAAGTGAATCACTCTTATTAACTGATTTAAAACTAGATTTAGTTTGCTTGCCTAGTTGACAAGCCATGCATATGCCTTCCTTCTTGTAGGGACCAGAAGGTAAGCCTCTCACAAGGTTGTCTTTAGATAGCCTAGCAATTTTTTTCATATTAATATGTCTTAGTCTTTTATGCCATAGATCATTTTGATTGCAGACAATATTAAGTAAGCAGATATCTGAATTTGTAGAATGAAAATCATCTATATATATTACCTTGTCTATTTCCAATTAAAACAGTTTGTTTTTCTTTTTTAGAAATAATACAAGATTTAGAGTTAAAATGTACCCGATAACCTTCATAACATAGTTGACTTATGGAGATGAGGTTATGCTTGAGTCCACTTACATATGTCACCTTTTTGAAAGTGACTGCCCCAATCTTTACTTCTCTAAAGCCTTCAGACTGGCCACAATTTGAATCACCAAATATCACCTTTGGTCCCAGCTTGGACTTGTAGTTATTTAAGTTGTCCTTGCTGCCAGTCATATTCTTGGACCATCCACTGTCCAGATACCATTTTTTATTAACAGCTGGATTGCTCTTTACCTGCAACAGACACAATTAGTTGTTTTGACACAGGTTACCTTGGGTCCATGTTTCTTTACATAAGAAAAGCTGGAAATATAAGAGCACTCAAGTTAGCTTTTGTATCCTAATGGGTGATATCTTCTGGGAGGAATTATCCATTTGGTGAATGGGTTGATTGTACAACCTCGGGCTCGCAAAGAGCCCTCAAGAAGCAAACAGTTCAGGCGGGCGAATGGGACCAGGGGGGCCCACTCGCAAGCGGCGAGATGATGGACTCTCTAATGGGCAAGATATCCCATCCAGAGGCGAGAGGGCCTCCAGAGGCGAGAGGGCCTCCATGGGCGAGAGAGGCTCCAACAGCAAGAAGATCTCGTAGCAAAGGGCGAGAGGCGCCGGCGAGATGCATAGTGGGGTCCCTCTCGCCGGCATGTGCTTTTCCACTCGCCAGGGCGAGAAGAGGCCTTTTTTATACTTCCCTGTCAAGCAGGGGTTTTTACTCTTCTACCCCGGGTATTTTTACCCTCTTACCCTTAGTGGACTGCATATAGCTCCTTAGAACAGCGGAGTTGGGCTATTGGCAAACCCAGCCAAGGGTACCCCGGTAATTTCAGACCGGTGCAGTTTTGTTATTGGTAGTTCAGATTCTGAAATCTATAAATAAGCCCATAGAGGTTCTTCAGAAAGGACTTTTTTTGGGACTCCCAAGGGAAATCATCGGCACTGTCTTCTAAGGAACTCCAAGCCCAGCTTTTGGCTTTGGAGGGGAAGTTCTCTGTGACCTTCTGGGTAAGCGGTGGGACCTCCCTGCTGCAGCTTTGGGCCAGTTTTCTAATCCTTCACGACCAGTCCGAGGTCGGAGCTTGGGCCAAGTAGGTGTCGGCTACGCCCCTATTTTGCGAACATTTGTCGGAGTCAAATTTTGGCTTCAACAGTTATGGTGCGGTGAGCGTTGAAGTAGCTGGTTCAAGAAAAGTTTGAGTTTGGTCCTATGGCAGGAGGTGAAGGAGAAGGATCTGGTTCTGGAGGTTCCCCCTCCCAGGTAGAAGAGGCGACGAGGAAAATGCTGGAGGACTTCAGGCGAGAGGTCATGCAAACCATAAGCTTGGCCTTCTCGGCAAGGAGCGAGTGGGCGACGCCTTAGGTCCCAATCGAGGTGGTCCCGCTCTTAGGCGAAAACGCCCCTGGTCAGCGCCCGGGGAAGGAGGTCCCCGCGGAGGCTGGCGAGAGGGACGTGGCAGCGCGAGAACTCTTCCCAGGCCAGCGTCCCGGGAAGGAGATCCCTGCAGAAGACGGCGAGAAGGAGGCAGCTGTGCGAGAGCTCTTCCCTGGGCACGGTCTCGCAGATCAGGCCAGCCAGTCGAGGCCGTGAGACGTGCCCTCTCGGCAAGCAGTCGGCGACAGCCCGTTCAGTGAACTTGTCATCTCGGCTCCGGTGCCGGAAGGGTTTCGGGAGCCCGACATGTCCTACTACTCGGGGAAGGATGATCCTGTACAACATGTGCAGTGGTTTGAAGATGTGGTTTCGATAAGACAGATGACAGATGCGTTTAAGTGTCGACCGTTTGCCATCACCTTGAAGGAGACGGCACGAGACTAGTTCCATCAGTTACCGTCAAGATCGATCTATTATTTCGAGGATCTGCGGAGGGGTTTCTTATTGAGGTTTTCAACATCGAAGAAGCGTAAGAAGGAGGCGGAGTGCTTGTTCTCGGTAAGGCAGAGCCAGGATGAAACGTTTGGACACTACGTGGATCGTTTTCAGGAGGAGATCCTCCAGGTCCAGGAGGTCCCTGGGTATATGCTGATGCTTGCATTCACCCTGGGACTGAGGCCAGACTTCTTTAGCATGGAGTTGAAAAGGGTGCCCCCCTCTCTTTTGAGGAGCTTATGGAGAGGGCGGCAAAGGAGACGGATTTTGAGAGGGCCAATCCGGCGTTTGCAAGGAGGTTAGCCAGGTTGGCAGAGGACGATGCAAAGGAAACAGGAGCGGGAAAGAAAAAGGAGCAGAGGGAGTAGAGGGAGCAGAGAGAAGAGAGAAGGAGGGAGGAATCCCGAGGCCAGGGACACCAAGGACAGAATCACCGGGGGGCCCGAGAGACAAATAACTGGATAGGTTGGAGGCCTCATGAGGGTCGCCCCCAGGAGTTAGGAGGAGGCTTCCATGGAAGAGATAACTTCCGGGGCCAAGGTGGCTCGATCAACCGGCATGGAGACAGGGAGTGAGGAATCGTTTTCAGCATCAGCAGGAGGCAATGGGGATCGGTCGAGGAAGAGGAGCCCGAGGAGGAGGAAGGAGAGGAAGAGGAGAAGGAAGAAGGGGTAGGGTGGCGTTGCCCTTCTGTGACTTCCATCAGGAGGGAGGTCACGCAACAGCCACGTGCCCAGAGTTCTTGGAGATGAGAGAGGTAGAGGATTGAGGAGGCAGGATCCACCGGTAAGGATCGTGGAAGTGCAGCAAGGGGAGGCGGAGGATAGGTGCGAGGACCGGGTGGATGTGGGAACCCGGGGGGGGGGGGGGGGGGAATCGGGGCCATCCACGGGGGGATTGGGATCGAGGCCACCCGAAAGGGGATCCTCCAGACCATGTTCCGAAAGGGGGTAGCCTCAACCTCCCAAACCCCACCCCCGCTAGAAAAAATTACCTTCTCTTTAGAGGATATGCCAGAGTATGAGGACCCGTTCTGCGACGCCTTGGTGATCCAGACAGCGGTGCAAAACTTTACGGTCTCCAAGATCCTGGTTGATAATGAGAGCTCTGTAAATGTGATTTTTAAGAGGGCCTTCGATGAGATGCAGGTGGAAACCAAAAGGATCTTGGCCTCGGACGGACCGTTGTTCGGATTCTACGGGGAGAGAAAGGAAGTGGAAGGGGGAGTAGGGCTGCACGTGTGGTTGGGGGGCGTATCACGGAATTGCCGGTTCGTGATTGTAGACGCTCCGAGCAGCTACATCGCCATCTTTGGGCGTCCCCTCATCAGCGCCTTTCGCTGCGTCCCCTCCTCTTTCCATCAATGTCTCAAGTTTAACAATGGAGGGGTGCATGTCAGGGTCAGGGGGGATCCAAAAGTGGCAAGACAGTGCTACGTCACAGCGGTCAACACCATATCTTGGATGGCAGAAGCAGAGAGGTTGGTAAAAGAGATAGCAGCGCATGAAGAAGCAGTCAGGGAAAAGGAGGTGAGCCTAGAGGAAACGAGAGAAGGAACCAAAGAGGAAGTCAGGGGAGAGGAGTCTGGGAAGCAGCAAGGAGGAGATGTGTAGGAGGCCCAGGGGGTTGTAGAGGTCGATCAGCAGCAAGAGAGCCCAGAGGGGGCCATGGAGATTGAGGAAGAGCAGAGAAGAGGAGGTGTGCAGGAAGCCCAAGGGGGTGAAGAGGCCGAGCAGCAGCAAGAGTGCCCAGAGGGGGCCCTGGAGTTTGAGGAGGAGCAGAAAAGAGGAGGAAGGCATGAGGAAGTAGGAGGAGAAGGTGTAACGTCCCGAATCGCTCTAGGCCCCTAGTGTGTGTGTTTTGAGTCAGGAGGGTTGACTTGAGTCCTGAGAGTGCAGGGAATTGGACTGCACTTGTGGATAAATGGAGAATCAGTGTAAAAAGGAAGTAACACGGGTAGGGACACGGTCGTGTGCCTACCCGTGTGCGTCGAGTTGAGCTCGACGAGCTGTGTCGAGATCGTCGAGCTGTGTCGACACCAAGGGACACGGGTAGGGACACGGCCGTGTGCCTACCCGTGTGCGTCGAGTTGAGCTCGACGACCCGTGTCGAGATTGTCGAGCTGTGTCGACACCAACGGACACGGGTAGGGACACGGCCGTGTGCCTACCCGTGTGCGTCGAGTTGAGCTCGACGACCCGTGTCGAGATCGTCGAGCTGTGTCAACACCAAGGGACACGGGTAGGGACACGGCCGTGTGCCTACCCGTGTGCGTCGAGTTGAGCTCGACGACCCGTGTCGAGATCGTCAAGCTGTGTCGACACCAAGTGACACGGGTAGTGACACGGCCGTGTCCCTACCCGTGTGCGTCGAGTTGAGCTCGACGAGAAGTGTCGAGACGCAACCCGAGAAGTACACGGCCAAGGACACGGCTATGCACACGGCCGTGTCATGTGGACACGGGTCGGGACACGGGCGTGTCCCCACCCGTGTCAAGTATTGAACCGACATGGAAACTGTCGTTGCCGCTTCGCCAGGAAGGACACGGGTAAGGACACGGCCGTGTCCCTACCCGTGTCACATTTTATATATAAAGGGGAGAGAAAACCCTAGCCGTTTTCATGCTCTTTTCATCCCCTAATTCCTGTGAGAACTCATGTGAGAGGGAAAACTGCAGAAGCAAGTTTTACCAAAGGAGATCCGCCATCGCCGTGAAAGAGAAGATGCCGCCAAGGAGAACTACGAGATCCATGGCTAAAAATGGTGGTACCGCTGGAGCCAATGTGAGTTTCCTACCCTCTCCCTTGGTGCTAGATCTATAGTTATTTTCCTAGGAGAGACATCGGCTCAAGAGAGTCTTGATGGAGAGGAGAAGATTTCTAGGTTCGGCCATGCTAGGATTTGAATCCTAGACTTTAGATCTCTTCAACCCTTCCCCTTTTCTTCAATACGACGATGGGTGAATGGTTTCGTGAGAAGTTTTGGCCTTTTAGGTTGAATAAGGGAGGAGGACATTTCTGGAAAATTTAGGAAGGATCACTTGAGGAAGAAGACGGACCGATGCCGTCCATTTCTCTTTAAGAAGCGTGCAGAATCTGTATTCTGCGCGCAGCGAACTTCGTGGCCATTTTTATGTATGCTATGGCAAGATCTGGGCTTTCGGCTTAACACAAAAGTTGAAGCCCTTGAAAATATCTTTCCAACGAATGGTTGCACGACTTCTGGCGAAGTCTGTAGCCACGAGAAAGTATAAACGAAAATGGTGTTCAATAAACCTCGTATGTAGAAACTGTGTTCTGTACGCAGCGGACTTCAAGTCCGATTTCAAATAGGATAATGTCAAATCTGGATTTAGCTCTGAATATGAAAGATGTAGTCTATGGAAATACCTTTCCATCGAGCGGTTACACGACTTCACCGGATTCCTGTAGCCTCGCGAATCTCCGGTCGAAGTTGCTGTCCAGACTATTCCTGCACTTAAAAATCTGGGTTTATAATATTTGGATTTGGATTCGGTGAAACGAATATTACAGGTAACCTTGAGGCTTGGATAAACTCTTATGAATAATTAATTCAGTTGCATAAATGATGAAGATTATTAATCGGATTTCATGTGATAGAATTGTAAGATAGTATACTTGAATGATTTGACTGGTTAGAGGTTAGTAGATTTTTATACATGTGCATCTTGATATATTGTGTTGAAATCACCTGATATGACATATAGAAGGATAACTCATGGCCATGTGAATGTTGAATAGTGGATTGAATTTGGTAGTCCAATACTTAGAGAGTCGTCTTCCTATGAGTAGTGTTGTGTGAGTTTGTAAGTGCGGTGTTGACCGCCACTTGTTTTGGTTGTGTTGAGATGAGGTGTGGATGGATGGTTGGGCTGTGCCCTCGTGTTTGCTTCCGAGGCCCCTTCCACGTTATGTTGATGTGGTATTTGCATGTGGTGTGAGTCGACACGCGGTGTCGTAATTCCGGGTTAAGGATAGTGTGGCAGGTCTACGGGCTCGCCAGTCGTCACACCGACGGGAGTTGGCAGTTAGACTTGGTCGGTTTGGGCTGTGTCCTCGGTGTTCACGTCCCGAGGCCCCTCCGACCATGTGAACGGTTGGGCTGTGTCCTCGTGCTTTCTTCCGAGGCCCCTTCCGGGTCACGCAAGGCCAGTTCGGGCTGTGTTCTTGGTGCACATCTACCCAAGACCCCGCTGGGCCATAGTACGCATGGGCTCCGCTGTTGTGTTCTTAGCGTTGAGGCGTACGGAGGCCTAGGTGAAGTAGTGTGATACCCGCCTAGTAGTAGAAGTGCCCGTTCTACTGTCACCGCCTAGCCACGGCGGCTGATGCCTGAGAGGTTAGCTACCTGCTCGAAAAGTGGGAACTATAGTCTGTGTCGACATAGCAATTGCATGGGTGTGCATGGGTGAGTCATTGCATAGCATTCATAGCATTTCATAACATTGCACAACAAGATCCTCATTGTATAAGTTTGTATGGGCACTCTTATACGATGAGTTACTTTTATGTAACCCGATCCTTAACTTATAAGTTTGTATGGGCATTCTTATAAGTTAAGTTACTTTCCTGCTGTTACTTATACTTGCTAGTTTAGTGTAGCTCTTTCATATATGCTGACTATGATGCTGTTACTCTTACACTACTGCCACTTGCTTGTACCTCCTTTACTTGCTTACTTGTTATATACTATACTCTTGTTTCTTTTCTCCGCCCGGTGCCGAGGAGTCGCCGGGGGATCGGATGTGAAACCACTTAGTCGTTTCGACTAACGGTTGCTACGTCTTCCTTTTTAGGAGGTCACGCCGCAGGTAGAGCAGCCGCAGACTACGCCGCAGGACAGCCAGGCCAGGACGACAGGGCCTGACGTGACGGTGCCGTCGATACCGTCTGTTACCGATGTTAGTGTTTTGCTTACTCTGATGTAGCCCGTTTGGGCATTGTTTAGCTGTACTCTGATATATTGTAGAAGCATGTTTTAGCTTCTCTATTGATGTATTTGGACATTATAACTTAGTGTGGATTTTGACTTCTTCTGTTTATTTATTTGGTTGGGTTGGCATGATATATTGATATTGTTGTAGCCGGCGGAATAGGCGTCTTGTGGTACAGGTTAGCCCGTGTGCTAATGCTACCGCAAGGCGGCTGTTCCGGGCATAAGACTCCCCCTTCGTACCGTGTTTTGGGATCCGGGGAGGGGGGGTCTTACAAATGGTATCAGTTTGCCACGATCCTCAACTCAGAAGTCATTCAACAATGGTGCCACCCCCGTTTGGTTAGTCAGTTTGGGGACAAACTGACTTAGCGGAAGCAGTGGTGTGCCCATATGTAATTCACATTAAGTTTGTCCAACTTTGACCTTAAGTTTAGCCAACCTGACCACAAATTTGTCGTGTATGTGTAGGTTCCACTGCATGTTGAGCCGATGGGGGGTACTCCTACCCCTCCCATACCCACTCAGTTCGAACAATCTGAGTTGGGGCAGACGCTCACCGCCATTCTTAATGCTTTTAAGGCACAGCAGACTCCGGTGCAATAACAGGCCCCGAGCTCCAACTGGCTGAGCACCTTCCGGGCTCTCTCCCCTCCCGTCTACCTTGGGACGGAGTCAGCCGTATGTACAGAGGAATGGGTAGACACGATACAGGAGTTGTTGGCCGGTATCCGTTGCCCAGCCAACATGGCAGTGACATTGGCAGTGTCTGTCTTGGACTTACATGCGAAGAGGTGGTGGAAGTCCCTCATGGGCTCTACCTTCCAAGGCCGGATCTACATAGAGATAAGTTGGAGTGAATTCTCGGGTGTTTTCTTGGAGCACTTTATCCCTACTTCGGCCCGAGATGAGCTTGAGCAGAGGTTCCTTCTACTAAAGCAAGGATCAAAGTCGGTTACGGAATACCAGCGGGAGTTCTAACATCTCGCAAGGTTTGCGGATTCTTATGAGTTGGATGACAGAGGTTATGCCAAGCGCTTCTATAAAGGGCTGCGAGATCCCCTAAGGCAGTCCCTTTTGTTTATAGCGGATGGTAGCTTGGCGGAGATCATTGATATGGCGAAAAGATTGGAGGCGGACCACCTGGGATGTAGTAAGAGGCCTGCGGAGGAAGTGATGGAAGCCGGCCCAAGTAATAGAAGGAGACGGGACTTCAGAGGAGGAAGAGGTTATCAAAGAGGTGGAGGGCGTGTCCACCGAAACTATAGGGTGGAGCATCCAGTTCCGCAGCCGCCTGCGTTGCCTCCACCCCCACAGCATCAGCGATTTCAACAACTTGAAGGGCGTCGTGGTCTGGTGTGCTTCGAATGCAACCAGCCGGGCCACATCCGGTGTTTTTGCTCGCAGCTATATGGGAACGCCCCTCCTGCTCTCCCTCCTGCTCTCCCTCCTGCTCTCCCTCCAGCCGCTCCACGAGGGCGGGGATATATGCGCGGTCGAGGACGAGGACCGCCAAGAGGAAACCCCGGACCGGTCCGGGATCAGGTGTACGCGCTTGACATGGCGCAGGAAAGGAACCCACAAGATGTGATTGCAGGTATGATTTAATTAATTTACATATTTGCATGATCTAGCTTGAATTGATTAGAACTTACTAGCCAATAGAAATAAGTTTTGGTTGTTGGTACTTAGGCACCGTGATTATTGGCGGGAAGACAGCCTATGCGCTGTTCGATACCGGTGCCTCACACTCCTTTGTGTCCGAGGATTTCATAAAAGACATGGGGGATGTACAGTACTTCACTGGCATAGCTCGACGTGTACGCCTTCCGGACGGCTCGGAGATGATCGCGACCGCCAAGTGCGAGTTGGAGTTATTTATTGATGGGAAGGCCTTTGATACGCCGGCCACGGTTCTGAGAATGCCGGAGTTTGACATCATTTTGGGCATGGCATGGCTGGAATGGCACTTCGCGAGGATCGACTGCGCGGAGAAGAGGATCTATTTGAGGCATGGAGACTCTGACGTCATCTTCCAAGGTATTGGCTTCGCGCCACGTATGATATTATCTTCTATCCAGGCTGTAAAGGCTCATATGAAGGGGGATGAGGTCTTCATGATCTGGTTCGAGTTGAAGGAAGCAGCGCTGGAATTAAAGGATGTACGGGTAGTGCGGGATTTTCCTGAGGTATTTCCTGAGAAGCTACCAGGATTACCTCCGCATAGAGAGGTTGACTTCCAGATCAATCTAGTACCAGGTGCGAAGCCTGTATCCAAGGCTCCATACAGAATGGCTCCGAAAGAACTCGCGGAGTTTAGAGTTCAATTGCAAGAACTGGTGGATTCAGGGTTCGTTCGCCCCAGTTCATCACCATGGGGAGCCCCTGTGCTGTTCGTGAAGAAGAAGGATGGAACACTGCGATTGTGCATAGATTATCGGGAACTCAATCGGTTGACGGTGCGGAACACTTATCCGCTACCGCGGATCGATGAGTTGTTCGATCAACTAGTGGGAGCGCATTGGTTTTCTAAATTGGATTTGCGCTCCGGATACTATCAGTTGAGGATACAAGAAGGGGACATCCAGAAAACGGCCTTCAGTTCGAGATATGGTTTGTATGAGTTCACAGTAATGCCGTTTGGGCTCACAAATGCCCCTTCGGCCTTCATGAGCTTGATGAATAAGGTGTTTGAACCGTATTTGGACATCTTCGTCATTGTTTTCATCGACGACATCTTGGTCTACTCAAAGACGGAGGGGGAGCATGTCGAGCACCTGACCTTGGTTTTGAAGAAATTGAAGGAGCACGCCTTGTATGCCAAGTTTAGCAAGTGTGAATTCTGGCTTAAGGAGGTTGCCTTCTTGGGGCATGTGATCAGTGGAGCAGGGTTAGCAGTGGATCCAGCAAAGGTGCGGGCCGTGAAGGAGTGGTCGCCCTTGAAGTCAGCGGCTGATGTACGAAGCTTTCTTGGACTTGCTGGCTACTACCGCAAGTTCGTGAAAGGTTTTTCCAAGATTGCCCTTCCTCTTACCTCCTTGACGAAGAAGGGTGTGCCATTTGAGTGGACACCTCAATGTGAAGAGGCATTTCAAGAATTGAAAGATAGGCTTACCTCCGCCCCCATCCTTGCACTTCCGTCTGGGAAGGAAGGATTCCAAGTTTACACGGACGCATCATATCAAGGGATGGGAGCGGTGCTGATGCAGCACGGGCACGTGATCGCTTATGCTTCAAGGCAGTTAAAGAAACATGAAATCAATTACCCGGTTCATGATTTGGAGTTGGGAGCAGTGGTGTTCGCTTTGAAAGTCTGGAGGTATTATTTATATGGCGTGCACTGCGAGATCTTTTCCGATCACAAAAACTTGAAGTATGTTCACACTCAGAAGGAGTTGAACCTGAGACAACGGCGGTGGTTGGAATTTCTATGCGACTACGAGTTCACCATGAACTACCACCCCGGGAAAGCGAACTCGGTAGCCGATGCCTTGAGTAGAAAAGTGCCAGGCTCTAGCCCAGAGTCTCGGCTGATGAGCATGGAGTTGGCTCGGATGATCGAGGAGATGGAAATTACTTTAGTATTCAAGGATCCTTCGGCAGAGTATGCGGAGTATTTGGCCAACATGAGCATAGTTTGTGATATCCGAGACCGGATTCGGGTGGAGCAAGGAATGGATGCGTTCTTGGCCCCGACAATCAAGGCAATTGAAGATAGGACCACCGATGAGTACACACTCAAAGACGGCCTCGTTTATTTTCGTGGCCGACTTTATATTCCCAAGGGCGGCAAAATTCGGGAAGATATCTTGAGAGAGGCACATTCCTCTCAATATTCAGTGCACCCTGGTATTGCTAAGATGTACGCCGGATTGCGGAAGACCATGTGTTGGCCGGGAATGAAGAAAGATGTTCGCTACTATGTTACACATTGCGAAGCTTGCCAAAGAGTGAAGGCTGAATGCAGGAGTCCCGGTGGTTTGTTGCAGTCATTGCCCATCCCCGAATGGAAGTTCGAGGATATCTCCATGGACTTTGTTCATGGGTTACCTCGTTCCCGCTCCGGGAATGATTCAGTATGGGTTATTGTGGATCGACTAACAAAGGTGGCCCGGTTCATTCCAATGAAGAAGGAAGCACACGTGAATGTTTTGGTACGCCTTTTTGTGGAGCAATTTGTACGGTATCATGGCGTGCCCAAGACAATTGTTTCGGATAGGGATGGTCGGTTTACATCCAATGAGTGGAAGGCAGTACAGGCGTATTTGGGCTCACGCCTAACCTTTAGTACCGCATTTCATCCACAGACTGACGGGCAGTCTGAAAGGACCATCAGGACACTGGAAGATTTATTGAGGTTATGCGTGCTGGACAGAGGAGAGCCATGGGAAAGGCTCTTGCCCCTGGTGGAATTCTCCTATAATAATAGCCATCAGGCGAGCATCGGCATGGCGCCCCATGAAGCCCTTTACGGAAGAAGGTGCAGGACTCCCTTGTCTTGGGTGCAAGATGAAGATCCGAAGGCATTGGGAAACGAATACATATATGATACTGATGCGGCGGTCAGATTGATACGGGATCGCATGTTGGAGGCTCAAAGTTGACAGGCGAAATATTACAACAAAAAGCACCGGATGGTGGAGTTCCAGGTGGGCGAAAAAGTGTTCCTTATGATTCGGCCGATGCATGGAGTGTCACGGGTGCGGGGAGTGAAAAAGCTCAGCCCAAGGTATGTTGGGCCTTATACTATATTGGAAAGAATTGGCCCGTTGGCCTATCGGTTGGAGTTACCACCAGAACTAGAAAATCTCCACGACGTGTTCCATGTGTCGTCGCTTCGAAAAGCACTGTTGCGGCCCGACCAGTATATTCCCACTACTGATGGTGCAGTGGCATTAGATAGGTCTGTGCGACTAGAGCCGGTGCGGATTGTTGACAGCGAGACAAGGACTTTGCGCCGCAAAAGTGTTCCCTTAGTAAAGGTGCTATGGTTGAATCATGGGAAGGAGGAGTACACATGGGAGCCATTGGATTTAATGCAGCAACGCTACCCGGAGTTGTTTGCTCAAGGTAATTCTATTTAAAAGCAAGTGTTAAATTTCCTGTCATGCTTTCCTCCCCACAGCCTAAGCCTGATTTCGGGGACGAAATCTTTTATTTTGTTTATAGGATTTGTAACGTCCCGAATCGCTCTAGGCCCCTAGTGTGTGTGTTTTGAGTCAGGAGGGTTGACTTGAGTCCTGAGAGTGCAGGGAATTGGACTGCACTTGTGGATAAATGGAGAATCAGTGTAAAAAGGAAGTAACACGGGTAGGGACACGGCCGTGTGCCTACCCGTGTGCGTCGAGTTGAGCTCGACGAGCTGTGTCGAGATCGTCGAGCTGTGTCGACACCAAGGGACACGGGTAGGGACACGGCCGTGTGCCTACCCGTGTGCGTCGAGTTGAGCTCGACGACCCGTGTCGAGATTGTCGAGCTGTGTCGACACCAACGGACACGGGTAGGGACACGGCCGTGTGCCTACCCGTGTGCGTCGAGTTGAGCTCGACGACCCGTGTCGAGATCGTCGAGCTGTGTCGACACCAAGGGACACGGGTAGGGACACGGACGTGTGCCTACCCGTGTACGTCGAGTTGAGCTCGACGACCCGTGTCGAGATCGTCGAGCTGTGTCGACACCAAGTGACACGGGTAGTGACACGGCCGTGTCCCTACCCGTGTGCGTCGAGTTGAGCTCGACGAGAAGTGTCGAGACGCAACCCGAGAAGTACACGGCCAAGGACACGGCTATGCACACGGCCGTGTCATGTGGACACGGGTCGGGACACGGGCGTGTCCCAACCCGTGTCAAGTATTGAACCGACATGGAAACTGTCGTTGCCGCTTCGCCAGGAAGGACACGGGTAAGTACACGGCCGTGTCCCTACCCGTGTCACATTTTATATATAAAGGGGAGAGAAAACCCTAGCCGTTTTCATGCTCTTTTCATCCCCTAATTCCTGTGAGAACTCCTGTGAGAGGGAAAACTGCAGAAGCAAGTTTTACCAAAGGAGATCCGCCATCGCCGTGAAAGAGAAGATGCCGCCAAGGAGAACTACGAGATCCATGGCTAGAAATGGTGGTACCGCTGGAGACAATGTGAGTTTCCTACCCTCTCCCTTGGTGCTAGATCTATAGTTATTTTCCTAGGAGAGACATCGGCTCAAGAGAGTCTTGATGGAGAGGAGAAGATTTCTAGGTTCGGCCATGCTAGGATTTGAATCCTAGACTTTAGATCTCTTCAACCCTTCCCCTTTTCTTCAATACGACGATGGGTGAATGGTTTCGTGAGGAGTTTTGGCCTTTGAGGTTGAATAAGGGAGGAGGACATTTCTGGAAAATTTAGGAAGGATCGCTTGAGGAAGAAGACGGACCGATGCCGTCCATTTCTCTTTAAGAAGCGTGCAGAATCTGTATTCTGCGCGCAGCGAACTTCGTGGCCATTTTTATGTATGCTATGGCCAGATCTGGGCTTTCGGCTTAACACGAAAGTTGAAGCCCTTGAAAATATCTTTCCAACGAATGGTTGCACGACTTCTGGAGAAGTCTGTAGCCACGGGAAAGTCTAAACGAAAATGGTGTTCAATAAACCTCGTATGTAGAAACTGTGTTCTGTACGCAGCGGACTTCAAGTCCGATTTCAAATAGGATAATGTCAAATCTGGGTTGAGCTCTGAATATGAAAGATGTAGTCTATGGAAATACCTTTCCATCGAGGGGTTACACGACTTCACCGGATTCCTGTAGCCTCGGGAATCTCCGGTCGAAGTTGCTGTCCAGACTATTCCTGCACTTAAAAATCTGGGTTTATAATATTTGGATTTGGATTCGGTGAAACGAATATTACAGGTAACCTTGAGGCTTGGATAAACTCTTATGAATAATTAATTCAGTTGCATAAATGATGAAGATTATTAATCGGATTTCATGTGATAGAATTGTAAGATAGTATACTTGAATGATTTGACTGGTTAGAGGTTAGTAGATTTTTATACATGTGCATCTTGATATATTGTGTTGAAATCACCTGATATGACATATAGAAGGATAACTCATGGCCATGTGAATGTTGAATAGTGGATTGAATTTGGTAGTCCAATACTTAGAGAGTCGTCTTCCTATGAGTAGTGTTGTGTGAGTTTGTAAGTGCGGTGTTGACCGCCACTTGTTTTGGTTGTGTTGAGATGAGGTGTGGATGGATGGTTGGGCTGTGCCCTCGTGTTTGCTTCCGTGGCCCCTTCCACGTTATGTTGATGTGGTATTTGCATGTGGTGTGAGTCGACACGCGGTGTCGTAATCCCGGGAGTCGACACGCGGTGTCGTAATCCCGGGTTAAGGATAGTGTGGCAGGTCTACGGGCTCGCCAGTCGTCACACCGACGGGAGTTGGCAGTTAGACTTGGTCGGTTTGGGCTGTGTCCTCGGTGTTCACATCCCGAGGCCCCTCCGACCATGTGAACGGTTGGGCTGTGTCCTCGTGCTTTCTTCCGAGGCCCCTTCCGGGTCACGCAAGGCCAGTTCGGGCTGTGTTCTTGGTGCACATCTACCCAAGACCCCGCTGGGCCATAGTATGCATGGGCTCCGCTGTTGTGTTCTTAGCGTTGAGGCGTACGGAGGCCTAGGTGAAGTAGTGTGATACCCGCCTAGTAGTAGAAGTGCCCGTTCTACTGTCACCGCCTGGCCACGGCGGCTGATGCCTGAGAGGTTAGCTACCTGCTCGAAAAGTGGGAACTATAGTCTGTGTCGACATAGCAATTGCATGGGTGTGCATGGGTGAGTCATTGCATAGCATTCATAGCATTTCATAAAATTGCACAACAAGATCCTCATTGTATAAGTTTGTATGGACACTCTTATACGATGAGTTACTTTTATGTAACCCGATCCTTAACTTATAAGTTTGTATGGGCATTCTTATAAGTTAAGTTACTTTCCTGCTGTTACTTATACTTGCTAGTTTAGTGTAGCTCTTTCATATATGCTGACTATGATGCTGTTACTCTTACACTACTGCCACTTGCTTGTACCTCCTTTACTTGCTTACTTGTTATATACTATACTCTTGTTTCTTTTCTCCGCCCGGTGCCGAGGAGTCGCCGGGGGAGCGGATGTGAAACCACTTAGTCGTTTCGACTAACGGTTGCTACGTCTTCCTTTTTAGGAGGTCACGCCGCAGGTAGAGCAGCCGCAAACTACGCCGTAGGACAGCCAGGCCAGGACGACAGGGCCTGACGTGACGGTGCCGTCGATACCGTCTGTTACCGATGTTAGTGTTTTGCTTACTCTGATGTAGCCCGTTTGGGCATTGTTTAGCTGTACTCTGATATATTGTAGAAGCATGTTTTAGCTTCTCTATTGATGTATTTGGACATTATAACTTAGTGTGGATTTTGACTTCTTCTGTTTATTTATTTGGTTGGGTTGGCATGATATATTGATATTGTTGTAGCCGGCGGAATAGGCGTCTTGTAGTACAGGTTAGCCCGTGTGCTAATGCTACCGCAAGGCGGCTGTTCCGGGCATAAGACTCCCCCTTAGTGCCGTGTTTTGGGATCCGGGAAGGGGGAGTCTTACAGAAGGGGCTGAAGAGGATGCCTGAAGGGACATGGAAATTGAGCTGCAGCAGGACGAGGTGATGGAAGTTGAGGGAGCAGGAGGGGAGGAAGAGCTGGAGCAGGAATAAGAAGCAACGGATGACTGGGAGCAGTCGCGGCTGGAGGTGGCCGAAGAAGTGGTGGAGATGGAGGTCCACACCAGCCAGGGGCAGGTACAAAGGGTGCGGATCAGTGGGGGGTTGAGCCCCGAAGACTAGGAGCGGATGCGGGCCTACATCCAGAGCAACGTCGACGTCTTCGCTTGGAGCGTGGCGGACATGCCGGGCATTGAAGCGGACGTGGCCTGCCACCGCCTAAATCTGGACCCCCGGATGCGCCCCATACGTCAGAAGATGAGAGCCGTCGCCACCAAGCTGGAGGAGCCCATTCGCGAGGAGGTCAAGAAGCTCCTGGAGGCGGGCTTCATCTCAGATATCCAGTATCCAGGCTGGATCTCCAATGTAGTAATGGTGAAGAGGGGAGGAAAATGGAGAATGTGTATTGACTTTTCTTTATTAAATAAATCATGCCCTAAGGATTGCTACCCCCTGCCTCGAATCGACGTGTTGGTTGATTCAGCCGTTGGTTTTTCTATTATGAGTTTTATGGATGCTTTTTCAGGTTACCATCAGATCCGGATGCACCCTCCTGACGTCAAGGACGTCTCCTTCATCATAAGGGAAGGGTGCTTTAGTTATAACATGATGCCCTTTGGGTTAAAAAATACGGGAGCGACATACGAACGGATGATGGATCGAGTTTTCCAGGGCCAGAGGGGCCGGAACCTAGAAGTCTACGTTGATGATCTCATGGTAAAGAGCAAGGGAGTGAACTCGCATCTCCAGGATCTGGAGGAGACGTTCGCCACCTTGAGGAAGTTCAAAATGAGGTTGAACCCATTAAAATGTGTTTTCGGGGCAAGTCGTGGGAAATTCCTTGGGCACCTTCTGACCCCGGTAGGGGTAGAACCTAATCCTGATAAAGTAAAAGCCATTCTGGAGCTAGAATCACCGCGAAATGCTAAGGAGGTGCAGCGCTTGACAGGAAAGCTGGCTGGCCTTAGCAGATTCCTCTCCAGGTCAGGAGAGAAGTGCTCACCCTTCTTTAAAGTGCTACGAGGGAATCAGAGATTTGAATGGACCGCGGAGTCCGAAGAAGCTTTTCAAAAGCTGAAGGAGCAACTCTCCATTGATCCTCTGCTTCAAAGCCCAAAAGAGGGGGAAGATCTGACCTTGTACCTAGGAGTGGGAGCAGAGGCGGTGAGCTCCGTCCTAGTCAGAGAAGTGGGAAAAAAGCAGCTGCCCATTTATTATGTTAGCAGGATCCTAAGAAAGGCGGAGCTTCGTTACCCTATCCTAGAAAAGCTGGCATATGCCTTGATTGTTTCAGCCAGGAAGCTCCGGCCATATTTCCAAGCACATTCGATTAGGGTGGTGACGGACCATCCTCTCCGAAAGATTTTTGAAGGAGTAGAGCACTCGGGTAGGCTACGTCGCGGAGGTCGGGGCCGAGGAGCCGCGGCCACCGGAAGCATGGAAGATAATGGTCGACGGGGCCTCGGGAAAGCACTCCCTTGGAGCAGGGGTGGTACTAACAAGTCCTCACGGGGTGACCATAAGACAAGCGGTCGTCTTGCATTTCCCCACAACCAACAACCAAGCAGAGTACGAGGCAGTGATGGCCGGCCTTCGCTTGGCTAAGGAGCTCGAGATTAAGGACGTTGAGGTTTTCACAGATTCATTGGTGGTGGCATCTCAGATACGTGGAGAGTTCGAGGCTCGGGAGCGCACCCTTATGAAATATTTGTCCAAGGTGAGGACAATCATCGGGGGGTTCCGGACGTTCTCCATCCAGCACGTCCCTAGAGAGGACAACGCTGCTGCTGATCGATTGGCTAAGTTCGGACCTTGGGAAGGGGGTGCCCTGACTGATTTATTCCATCCGGTGATCGAAGAGGGGGAGCTAATGGAGGTGGATCGACGGCCCTCGTGGGTAGACCCTTTCGTTACCTTCGTTCTGACAGGAAACTTCCCTGAGGGGGTCAAGGAGGCAAGAAATTTCCGCCATAAGGCGGCTCATTATCTCATGCATGAAGGAGGACTACACCGGAGGATGCTTTCGGGTCTCCTAGCTCGATGCGTGACGAAGGAGGAGACCAGACACATTCTAGAGGAGGTGCACTCCGGGGAATGTGGTAGTCATTCTAGAGGGAGGACGTTGGAGGCAAGGGTGGTCAGACAGGGGTACTTCTGGCCCACCCTGAGGAAGGACACGACAGAGTTTGCGAGGAAATGCCGAAAATGCCAGCTCTACGCCCCCCTCCAGCTCTTGCCGGCTCAAAGGCTCCGAAGCATCACAACACCATGGCCTTTCGCCATTTGGGGAATGGATTTAGTTGGGCCTTTCCCTCCAACTAGTGGACAAAGAAGATTCGTCCTGGTTATGATAGATTACTTCTCCAAGTGGCTGGAGGTTAAGGTGCTAGCAAAGGTGACCTCCCAAGTCATCAGGAACTTCGTCTGGGGGGAGATCATCTGCAGGCACGTGCTGCCTCAGGCCATCGTCACGGATAACGGCCCCCCAGTTTGCTAGTGAAGAGTTCATCAAATTCTGCACTCAGCTGGGCATCGACCTCAGGTTTGCCTCCGTCCACCACCCCAGGAGCAACAGTCAGGTTGAGGCGGCAAACAAGATTATCGTTAACTTGCTAAAGAAGAAGGTGGACAATATGAGAGGGAATTGGGTAGAGAAGCTCCCCTCGGTCCTGTGGGCTCTGAGAACAACCCCGAACACGGCCACTAGCGAGACTCCTTTCAAGATTTCCCATGGTTGTGAGGCGGTACTACCGGTGGAGTTCGAGGGTCCGATCCCCATGAGTTGCGGCTGCAGGTGATGGAGACGAGGCATGGAGGATGGAAAACGAAGAAGGCATGCGCCTCTCACTAGACCTGGAAGAGGAGCTGCGAGACGTAGCAGCCATCAGGCAGGAAGAGATCAAGCGTCGAATGGCAAAACACTTCGACAAGAATATCAGGATAAAGCAATTCGCGGAAGGAGACCTAGTACTAAAAAAGGTTGATGCGGCAGGGAGGTCCGCCCCGGTGGGAAAGCTCAATCCAAATTGGGAGGGACCTTATATTGTAGAGAGAGTGTTGAAAACGGGGGGTTAATACCTCCAGGATGTGGAGGGTAGGACCTTGAACCATTCCTGGAGTGGGGATGACTTAAAATGCTTCTACCCCTGAGAAGGGAGGGCGGTAGATATGTACTCAAAGCATGATCAATATAACATACTTCTTGAATTATTTCTTGTCTATTTGTTTATTAAGAAGTCCCGATGACAGGAAGAAGGAACCTCATCGGCACCCCGAGCTCGGATAGGCCCCAGGTAGACCCGTTGCGCAGGCTCTCATCTAGCTGGCAGGTCCGAAGGCTCGCCTGTGGGGGATAGGTTTTGGTTTGAGATCTTCATCAGCACCCCGAGCTTGGCTCGGCCCCAGGAAGACCCGCTGCGCAGGCTCTCATCTAGCTGGCAGGTCCGAAGGCTCGCCTGTGGGGGATAGGTTTTGGTTTGAGATCTTCATCGGCACCCCGAGCTCGGCTCGGCCCCAGCTAGACCCGCTGCGCAGGCTCTCATCTAGCTGGCAGGTCCGAAGGCTCGCCTGTGGGGGATAGGTTTTGGTTTGAGATCTTCATCGGCACCCCGAGCTCGGCTCGGCCCCAGGTAGACCCGCTGCGCAGGCTCTCATCTAGCTGGCAGGTCCGAAGGCTCGTCTGTGGGGTATAGGTTTTGGTTTGAGATCTTCATCGGCACCCCGAGCTCGGCTCGGCCCCAGGTAGACCCACTGCGCAGGCTCTAATCTAGCTGGCAGGTCCGAAGGCTCGCCTGTGGGGGATAGGTTTTGGTTTGAGATATTCATCGGCACCCCGAGCTCGGCTCGGCCCCAGGTATACCCGCTGCGCAGGCTCTCATCTAGCTGGCAGGTCCGAAGGCTCGCCTGTGGGGGATAGGTTTTGGTTTGAGATCTTCATCGGCACCCCGAGCTTGGCTCGGCCCCAGGTAGACCCGCTGCGCAGGCTCTCATCTAGCTGGCAGGTCCGAAGGCTCGCCTGTGGGGGATAGGTTTTGGTTTGAGATCTTCATCGGCACCCCGAGCTCGGCTCGGCCCCAGGTAGACCCGCTGCGCAGGCTCTCATCTAGCTGGCAGGTCCGAAGGCTCGCCTGTGGGGGATAGGTTTTGGTTTGAGATCTTCATCGGCACCCCGAGCTCGGCTCGGCCCCAGGTAGACCCGTTGCGCAGGCTGTCATCTAGCTGACAGGTCCGAAGGCTCGCCTGTGGGGGATAGGTTTTGGTTTGAGATCTTCATCGGCACCCCGAGCTCGGCTCGGCCCCAGGTAGACCCGCTGCGTAGGCTCTCATCTAGCTGTCAGGTCCGAAGGCTCGCCTGTGGGGGATAGGTTTTGGTTTGAGATCTTCATCGGCACCCCGAGCTCGGCTCGGCCCCAGGTAGACCCGCTGCGCAGGCTCTCATCTAGCTGGCAGGTCCGAAGGCTCGCCTGTGGGGGATAGGTTTTGGTTTGAGATCTTCATCGGCACCCCGAGCTCGGCTCGTCCCGAGGTAGACCCGCTGCGCAGGCTCTCATCTAGCTGGCAGGTCCGAGGGATCGCCTGCGGGAGATGGGTTTGGATCAAGCTATCTCCATCAGCATCGAACTGACAGGATAGTGAATTCACTTTGGCAGAATAGGGTGAAAAGTCCCCTTGAGCGACATTACACTTTAGTATCTCAGCTTAGTCCTAAGGTACAAAAATAAACTAAGGAAAAAGGGGTGTGGAGTAGGGAAGGTGGCAGCACTCGCAGCGGATGGTTTTTGAGGATCGTCTCACCGGTAGCGAAAGGGCACTCACGAGGCAAGGTATTGCGTCAACTCGCGACCGTAAGCGCGTCAAGAAGCCGTCTCGCGTAGAACATAAAAAAGGCAGATATAGAAAAGTTACGTGGCGAGACAAAGAGGTAGCACCATCCCGCAGGCCGGAGCAAACTAGGGATTAACTTCACAAAATAGAAAACAAAAATAGAGACAAAAAAAATGAGCACTCGCTCGTCACTTGGCAGGTACCACAAAAATATGGTTTAAAGTTTTTACAACAATGAAAGGAGGAGAGAGTGATTCTAAATCTTGGAGGCGGCACATCAGTCCTCCTCGCCAGATGAAGAATCATCGCTCTCCTCACTATAAAGCTCAGGGACCAAGTCGCGCGCAGTCACAGTCTCGGATTCATCCTTCACAACCCCCAGATCCTTCATCATTTGCAGCACCAGCTCTGCCGCACGGACACCAGCGTCTCGGCACTGCTCCTCAACTTCCTCGTAAGAGTAATGTGGCGGAGGTGTCCGGAAGGGCTCGCGGCGAGACGACGACGCAGCATCAGCCTGAAGACGCGCGTTCTCAGTTGTCAATACCCGGACCTCCTCCTCCAAAGCCGCCACGCGCGAGCACAGTTGTTCCGCCGTCTCGGCATCCTGCGGGACGACCTAGGAATTTGCTGAGAATGATGGAAAAAGAAAAGGACCCAAGAAAAAGTTATGGCTTACCACGCCGCCATGGGCCTTCGCGAGAAGGGACTCGGCATCAGATAACCTTCTCGCTAGACCGATGGACTTCTCCCGCTCCGCCTTCAGATTTTCCTCGCTGGCCTTCCACTTTGAATTGATGTAAATAAGGCGGCGAGAGGAGCAGTGCGAGAACTCCAAGGCCCGCATTTGGTGATGGCAAGTTTTCAGCACAAGATCCATGGTGGACTCGCTTTCAGGCGAAGCGGCGTCAAGGCCGCCATAGAGGTCGTACCCTATGGCGAAGGCATGGCTGGTAGGGACATCTTGCTCCTTCCAAGATGGAAGGAGGGTGGAGATGGACACGCGGTTGGCGTCCCGCCCCCACAACAAAACCGGGTCGCCGACGGCATCATGAACCACGAGACCCAGGTTGTAATTCATATGGGAGGAGGGAGCGGGACGGCCAAAGGAGTCGCCTTCGCGAGAGGAGGTGGTAGATGCCTGTTCAGGAGCAACAGCTTGCGGGTTGGACTCCGTGGTAGGCAGGGTAGAGGCGGCAGCAGGTTGATCAGAGAGTATCGCCCCACGGGTAGGCGAGACGGCCTGGTGGCTAGGCGAGAGGGGCGGTGGAGTTTCCCTTATAGAAATAGGGCTCTCTTGGGGAGCTTTCTTCCTTTCCTTAGAAATAACTACAACCTTTTTCATTTTCTTTTTGGGAGGGCTGGAGCGAGAGGGGACCGTGTCATCTCCGGGCCTCTTCGGCGGGATGGCCGCCAGGGACTTTCTCACCGCCTCTGCCGCTGCGTTGGCGAGATCAAGACCCTTTGCAGGGTGGATGTTGCTCTTGTAAGGAGGGAGCGCTGGAACAATTCGCTCACCTAAAAGCAAGCAGGGGTTATAAAGAAGCGAAACGACAAATAGCGAGAAGAGAAGAACAAAAGGATAAGATAAGAATACCTTCGCCCGGGAGCACTGGGAGAAGCGAGTCGAGACCTCGCCGCAAGAAGTTGACCTCGAAATTCTTGCCGACTAAGTACTCGTACAGCAGCTTCTCTGGGCCACTAAATTGGGGGGTGGTGTAGAAACTCTCTGGCGGAGAAACCGGCGCGAGAGGGATGCCGCCGAATTCAGCACGGTCTCCCCGGATGAAGACGAATCGAGTGAGCCAATGGTGGTTCTTGTTGGGCGTCTCGCATACCTTAATCCCCTGCCCAGTAAAGTACGTGACGCCATCGGCGTTGGCATGGTAGATGAAAAGCTTGCGGAAGGCCGTCAAGCTGAACTCGATGCGCTCCCGGCGCATATAGCAGGCGAAGGCGATCAACACCGAGATGGCGTTAGGGTTGAACTGTGCCGGGACGACACCAAAGTATTTGAAGACCTGCTTCACCTCAGGCCAAAGGGGCAGCCGCAACCCTGCCTCGAAATGCAAGACGGGGAAGGCGAGTTCCCCCGGGTAGTAGGTGTTGATGCACTCGCCGACTTTGGGGGGACGCGACTCGACCCCTTCCCCCAGGTACTCGCGGGCAAACCTATCGTGATCTTCTTGAGGGAGCCTGCCGAGCGGGAAGTCATGGTCGGTAAACCTCTTCCCACAGCGGCTGCGCCCCTCACCCTCCTCAACCTTCTTCTTACCCATCTTCTTCGGCAAAATGGTCTTCGGCGAGACAAAGGAAGAAATTGGCGAGAGACCCAAGAGAGGAAGGCGAGAGGGGCCGGAGAGACGGAAAGGTCAGAAAGCCAAGAGCTTGGGTAACATCAGAAGTGGAAAGTGCGGTTTCTAATCCCAGACTAGGCATATTTATAACCAATGAATAACAAATGATTAATGGGCGGGAAAAGCATGAGGGGAGGGGAAGAGTCGATGACCTTTTCTCTCTCCTAAAATCTCGATCGGCGCGATCCATCGCAATCAGAGAAAAATATATATATGTGACATAAATTAAAAAGAGTTAAAAAAGGAATGAAATATCAGCGATAAAAATATATGTTCAAAGATCGTCCCGCGTATAGCGGGAACCTAGTTTCCTACACATCTTGGCGAGACGACGCCGCGAGACTACTGTTATTACAGCTTTCACAAGAAGAAGAAAAAGACAAATAGCGAGACGGACATCCTTCAGTATGGGTGCCATTCCCAGCGGCCACCGCGAGCTCCCCCGCGGGGAGGTCCACTCCGTGAGTGGAAGGAGCGAATGGATTCAAGACCACGGCGCGCGAGACGGAGCTGTATATCAGTCTCATTTATGATGGCTTCGGGGTTGGTACCATCGACATCTAGCTCGGCGTTAGCTCCGGAGGATAGGCGAGCGCATTCGTTATCCAGCGATTCGATGCGCTTCTCCGCAGCCTGCTTATCCAGCGTCAAGGAGTGGATGATGCGCACGTGCTTCCGAAAAAGCTCAGCCGTCTTGCGCTTCATCTCCGCCTGATTTGAAGGGTCACCCAAATAGTCTTCAATCCCGTCTACAGGAGGAGGCGAGATGGAGAGTCGCTTTGGCTGCTCCTCAGCAGAAGAGTTGGCCCGAGAATCTGCGCAAGGGGTGCAGAGGCAAGGTGGAAGAGGCACTCGTAGAATGGAGTGAGAATAGCGAAGGGGATTCACAAGGGCGAGGGAAGGTCCCTTACCAGGAGGGCGAGAGGTATCGGCGGCCGGGGAAGGGTCGTTCCTCCTCTCTCTAGGAGTAGTTGGGGGAGTAGAAGAGGGTTGCGAATCGAACTCCTCGCAGTGGGCGGCAGAACCATCTCGCGGGCTCTTCGGGTGCTGCGGAACCACGAGAGCCCCCTGAAAAAACACTAGTCAACAAAAGAGAGCACCCGATCGTGGAGATAACAGTGGTAAAAGCAAGTACCCACCTATTTTTCCTTGGAAGACGCAGGAGGAGTGGGGATGGTTTTAAAGCGACGCGAGACAGATCTCCTGCGGCAGGTGACGGACCCCCAGCCTTCGTCTTTTTTAGGCGAGACGACGGGGCGAGAGGGTGAACTAAAGAAGAGGTAAAAGAAGCCACGTTGGCCTTGTGCTGCTCTCGCACCAGTGCGAGACGTTTACGGAAGCTCTGGCTGTGCGTCATACCAAAATACTCAAGATAGGGAAGACGAATATGCAGAGTAGGGCGCCAGGGGTGCGGGGCAGGAATCACATATTTATAGGCCCCGGTGGGGGCCTCAAAAGATTCCTCATAAATACGTTTTTTAATGCGCCTTAAATAACGAGCCTCGGTTGAACATTCTTTTCGAGCTTAGAATAATCTCAAAAAGAGCGGGGATTGTGTACAACCTCGGGCTCGCAAAGAGCCCTTAAGAATCAAACAGTTCAGGCGGGCGAATGGGACCAGGGGGGCCCACTCGCAAGCGGCGAGATGATGGAGTCTCCAATGGGCAAGATATCCCATCCAGAGGCGAGAGGGCCTCCATGGGCGAGAGAGCCTCCAACAGCAAGAAGATCTCGCAGCAAAGGGCGAGAGGCGCCGGCGAGACGGATAGTGGGGTCCCTCTCGCCGTCAGGTGCTTTTCCACTCGCCAGGGCGAGAAGAGGCCTTTTTTATACTTCCCTGTCAAGCAGGAGTTTTTACTCTTCTACCCCGGGTATTTTTACCATCTTACCCTTAGTGGACTGCATATAGCTCCTCAGAACAGCGGAGCTGGGCTATTGGTAGACCCAGCCAAGGGTACCCCGGTAATTTCAGACCGGTGCAGTTTTGTTATTGGCAGTTCAGATTCTGAAATCTATAAATAAGCCCATAAGGGTTCTTCAGAAAGGACTTTTTTTGGGACTCCCAAGGGGAATAGTCGGCATTGTCTTCTGAGGAACTCCAAGCCCAGCTTTTGGCTTTGGAGGGGAAGTTCTCTGTGACCTTCCGGGTAAGCGGTGGGACCTCCCTGCTGCGGCTTTGGGCCAGTTTTCTAATCCTTCACGACCAGTCGGATGTCGGAGCTTGGGCCAAGTAGGTGTCGGCTACGTCCCTATTTTGCGAACATTTGTCGGAGTCAAATTTTGGCTTCAACATTGATATTCTCCCTAGGTTGGTTATAAGATTTAGAAGAATTTAAGTTTCTGTTAAGTTGATCTGTGTTCGACGAATTTTGGTACGTTCGTCGACCTAAGTTCGACGAATTGGGATGAGTTCATCGAACTCCATTCAGAGAGTGATAGAAGTCATTTTCTGAACCCCAAAATCGTCGATCTCTGGTTAACGAAGCATAATGGTTTCGTCGATCGTAGTTCAATGAATTATTAAAATATAGATCTGCGTTCTGAGTTCGTCGACTTGAGTTCGACGAACTGTACATGTTTCGTCGATCGGAGTTCGATGAAAAATGTTGAACATTATTCTGGCTATAGTTTTTCTTATTCTTTCTTCTTTTCTTATTTTTGTGTATAATTTCAGTTTAAATAGGATTGTTATTATCTACTTTTTCTTTACCATTCTCAAAAACAAATTTTATTGGTGTGGATAATATGTTCTTCTTAAGTATGGGGAGTAAACTTGATGATGCACCCAAGCACAGTTTGCCATTCAGTCTGGCATTGATTGTGCTTGTAATGTCCATTAGCATAAGGCTTCTCCCTTTGAGAGATTCCTCAAGTTGCTTAGCCTCACAAAGCTGTGTTTTTAAAGAAATAATTTGTTCATTAGCTAGTGTTAGTTCATCTTTTAACTTATCTTTCCAGAAATCAGATTTTCTTGATTGGTCAGTCTTTCCCTAAGTGTTTTGATTTTATTTTTAGAGTTATTTAAATCAATGCACATAGTTTTAAATTCAATTTTGAAGCTATCAGAATTAAAATCAAAAGATGAAGGTGCCTGATCAGCTTCTGATTCTAAAGCTCCTTCACTATTAGATTATTCATCATCTGATTGACTGCTGGAAGCATTGATGGCCATGAGGCAGACTTCCTTAGACCTTGCCTCTTCTTCCTCTTCACTGGAACTGGAAGATGTGGATTCATCTTCTGTCTCACTCCAGGTGTCAACAATAAAGCCCTTTTCCTTCTTTTTGTATTTGCTAAAGGAAGGTCTGCTACTTTGTTGTCTTCTGGAGTCCTTCTCTCTTCTTCTTTCTTTCTTCTGATTCTCTGGACACTCTGAGATAAAGTGTCCAGGTTTCCTGCACCCAAAACATAATACTTCTTTAGTAGGTTTTTTATCATACCTTGGCTTATCAGCTTGTCTGGATGATTTTCTTCTGAAGTCCTTTCTTGCCATTTTGTAAAATCTCTTGGCAAGGAGACTCATCAATTCTTCATTTCATGTTGAAGCTTCAGTCTCTTCAGCAGCCTTGAATGCTAAGTTGTGCTCCTTTCTTGCTGGTGGATGAGTCCTTTGTTCAACTGCTTCTCTGGACTTTATCAGCTTCTCATAGGACTTAAGCTTTCCCAACAGATATTCTGTGGAAATCTCATTTGATCTCCTGGCCTCCTTGATTGGCCAGATCCTGGAATCTCATGAGCTTAGGAAGCACATGAGGATTTTATCATTTACTTCAGTGAGGGTGATGTCCTTATCCAAAGACTTCAGCTCATTGATTATTGAGCTCAGTCTAGTATACATGTCAGCAACAGATTCTAACTCATCCTTCTTGAAGTTCTCATACTTGGATATGAGATTTGATCTTCTGTCTTTCCTCTCATCAAAAGAGCCAGCCACCATTTGGCTGAGAGAATCCCAAATAGCCTTGGATAATGTGCATTCAGGCACCTTTTGGAAGATATCATCAGACATAGTCTGAGCCAGAATATTCATTGTCTTTGCATCAGCAATCTTGGCCTTCTTCTGTGCATCTGTCCACTCAGGTGGTGGAACAATATGTGTGCTTGAGGTTGTTGTAGATGTAGAAGCAGTTGATTGAGGGGGACCTATCAAAATAGAGCTGTAGATGTCCTCATAAATGGAATTTTTATATAGTCTAATTCTTGCCTTCCAGATGGCAAACTTATTTAAGTTGCACACTAGAGGTCTGGTGCTTGCATAGTCCTTGTTCTGTGCCATGCTGCGAATATAATCCTAAGAGAAATAAAAGTTCAGATCTAACACAGGATATTTTGGTTCAAGGGTTAACTTGTACAACCAAAGAAATACTGCTCTGATACCAATTGAAAGTGAGGGTTAGACCTGAAATACTGTAGAGGGGGGGGGTGAATAGAGTATCTTTGAAATCTTTAAAACTTTTTGCTGTAAATAAAACATTTCAGAGTAGGGCAGCTATATGATACCAATTTGCTGTAAATAAAAGTGAAATCCTAAGATACACTAATCTACCACAAACACAACAAAAATTAATCTAACTAACACAGGCACAGCAAGAACAAAAAGGAATGAGGGCAACCAGACAACACAAGGATTTTTATAGTGATTCCCTAACCTGGGTACATCCACTCTTCTACCACCCTGGTAGGAATCCACTAACAGGTTTTGATCTCCTGACGGCCACCAACGAGCTTTTGATCAGGTGCTCAAAAACTAACCCAAGTCTTTTGATCAGGTGACTTGCAACCAAGGAATAACTTTTGAAGGGAGTTAAAGAACCCTTTATATAGTGAGGGGGTGAGAGAGCTATGGTGTCTTCTCTTTCTCAAATACAACTGATAAGACTAGTGGATCTTTGATATTATCAAGGCTCCCCCTAAGTTATAGAGTTGTTCAGGAAGATTGGAGCTTTGCTTCAGGGTGAGTTGTTCTTCTTTCTTTAGCTTTGACCAGAAGAGATCCAGAAACTTCTTGACTAATGAAGATTTGTTATCCTTGAAGAATCCTAGAGTGAAGAATGAAGCAGACTCTTGATTTGGATGTGTGTTCTTCTTCTTCAACAGTTTCAGGGTGAAGACTAGATTATCTTTCTGCACAGAGAAGAGTTTGAATGTTGTTGTTGTATCTTGTTCTTGTGTATCACACTCTCTGTGTGTTGACCGTCAGGAAAAGAATCACTTTTATATCTTTAATGGAATTTCTCCCTTGAATTTTTGAATTCCTTCTTGCATTGATTGTTGTCGACCTGGAGAATATAAAATTCGGCTGGAGGCAATGTCTGCATTAATTGGATTTCCCAACTATCCCACAGAAAAGGGGCAAGTAATAATCCTGATGAATCATATAATAAATGCTTCTTCTAACGGTAATATTCAGAGAATATTGAGCATTGATTACTTAGGAATTACTGCAATAAAATAAGGACAGAAGGATGGAAAAATCCAAGTCTGTAACTACACAAAAATCGTTGAGCAAAGAACAGATTGCGTCGACCTAGGCCCAGAGTTCGTCGAGCTGAGAAGTCATGTTCGTCGACCGAATAATTGTTGTTCGTCGACCTGAGATCCAAGATCGTCGACCTGAGAATTGCTGACTGTTATCTGATAAACACTTGCCAATTCTATGCACTAAGATCGTCGAGCTGATAATGTAACTTCGTCGACTGGAGTTCAGAGATATGTTTCTGGACTTAGAATGGTGAAGTTGAGCATCCAGAAATCATCGACCTGCGAACTAAGTTCGTCGAGCCAAACTCAGAGAATTGTCTCTGAGTTCATCAAGCTTAGCATGACTTTCGTCGAGCTGAGTTCGACGAATGTCGAACTCACATTCCTGAAACTGATTTTTCTCTAAGTCTTGTGTCTTCTTCAGTAGGTTGTTGGCTGGTCGAAGCAATGTTGACTCTAAGGACATGGCCTAGACTCTAGGACACAGACATGACCCTGGCTATACATGTTGGGTCAAATATACTAGTTTAGTGAACCTATCCCAAATCCAACTAGGGATCCAACAGGCGGAACTGTACCCGCTCTATGTCGTTCGGTACAAGCGACCTAAAGTACGTGGGACTTGCCGTTGGAATAGATTGAGGGTCTTAGGCAGTGGCTAGAAAGACCATAATGCTCACGAAAATTTGTCATGCAAGGGGCGATGGCAAGACCGCGGACTTTGATCGGGTTCACCGAGAATGTCCCATGAGAGCACGAGGTGTGTGGCCGTGCGAGCCTACACCTATGATGTTGTGAAATTTCTCTATTATATGGCTAAGCTAATAAAGTACAGGGAAAGAGCATCGCCGCCCCGAGTTTGGGGGCGGGATCGTTATAATTTGGTCAGCATAGCTGACCGTTGCTTTTGTTTGCCACTGCTCGGTGGATTGTTGCTTGCAGGTGCTGCGGAGCCGGGTGGCAAATAGCGGGCAAAAGCCCTTGTTGCTGAGCCGGCCCTCGAAGGACTAATTTTGAGTGTTTTCTTTTATTCTCATGTATGACTGGTCTGCGTGCCGAGGTTTGGAAGACCCTTATATTTGAGTAAACTATTGTAAGTCCATAAGGCCAAGTACTTTTGTATTTGTACGTTCATTCCTGTTGGGTTTATTGTTGTGGACATTCATGCTTTTTGGCTGGGTTCTTAATTTGAAACTTTTAAATTACTTCCGCTAGAATGTACTCTATGTAGGGTGTTTGTTATTGGAAGGATGGTTTCCATTGTGTAACCTGAAAGATATAATACCTAAACACCTAGAGGGGGGGTGAATAGGTGACCAAATTCTTTTTAACTTTTTATGGCAGCAATCAGTTAATATCACAGAATTCTATCTACTATATCACAGCACATATGCAACAATCACAGCCAACAACAATCACACAGTAGACACAGAGTTTTATAGTGGTTCCCCAAGCTTTGGGTACATCCACTTTCCCCATTCGCCTATCTAGCAGTGTATTAGATTCGGCCAAACTCCTCCACTAACTCAGAACCCAAAACAGGCTCCTACACCTCAGCCCAAGGCCCTACAACTCAGCTTTTCCACAAAGCCTACACTCAGCCACAAAGGCCTACACTCAGCCACCAAGGCCTACACTCAGCCACCAAGGCATACACTCAGCCACCAAGGCCTACACTCAGCCACTAAGGCCTACACTCAGAGATTTAACTCTCCTACCCTCAGCCTTTATAATTGCAGGCTTACAATCTCAGATCCCTAAGGATCCTACAAGTTATAATGAATACAAAATGTATAAACTCAACAACTTAGATGAAAGAGAGATAAGTTGTGAGATTCTTGATGAGTTCTTGGAAGAACTCAGCTGAAATCAATCTGACTTGGCTTTCTTCAAACCTTATTGAAAATAGAACACAATAAGACTGATTCCTCTGCAGTTGATCCTTGATCTCTGCTTCTTAAGATTCAGACCAATCTGAATCCTTCTTCTCAGCTGGGTTCCAACAGCTGATTTCTTGGATGGAGCTCTCTCTCTCCAACTTCTTAGATCTTCACTTGATAGCTAGATCTTCTTTAAATCTGAACTTGGACTTGTGTTCAATCAATCTCAACCACTTCAACAACAGTTTCTGTAGACTGTATAAGCCTATTTATTGGACTTCTTCATGGTAACCGGCTGGTCCGGTCCATAACTGAATTCTGACAACTCTGACAGGTGCTGTAGACCGGCTGGAATGGCAGCTGTCAAGTCATCCAGTCAGTTCTTGAAAATTCTGTAACTGTCTTTAAGTGTCGAGACTTTCTGTCTTTAAGTGTCGACACTTATAGACCAAGTGTCGACACAAGTTGTCTAAGTGTCGACACTAGTCTACAAGGTGTCGACACAACTCCTTGTGTTGTAGATTTTGTATCTCGACACTACTTCTTCTTTATGTGTCGACACTGAAATTGAGTGTCGACACAAGTACTTGTTCTTCAGAATTTTGCTGAATTCTTCTAAGAGTCGACACAACACCTTTGTGTCGACACATCTTCATGTGTTGTATCTGTCAAGTGTCGACACTGCTTCTTGGTGTCGACACATGTCTTCAGTGTTGATACTTGTTGAGTGTCGACACAGCTCCTTGTGTCGACACATCCTTCTTCTGTCGAGACTTCAGCTGAGTGTTGACACATCCCCTTAGTGTTGACACTTGTACTTAGAATATTCTTGAACTTTGCTAATCTTTGCTAAGTGTCGACACAGCTCCTTGTGTCGACACTTTCTTCAAGTGTTGAGTCTTCAGCTAAGTGTCGACACATTGTTCTGGGTGTCGACACTTACTTCCAGTGTTGACTCTTCTGCTAAGTGTCGACACATTGTTCTGGGTGTCGACACTTACTTCAAGTGTTGACTCTTCTGTTGAGTGTCGACACAATGTTCTGGGTGTCGACACTTGTACTTAGTCTCTGCAGACTTTTGCTGAGTGTCGACACAGCCTCCAAGTGTCGACACTTTCTGATGTAGACACAGTTTTTCTGGATGTTGACACAACTGCTAAGTGTCGACACAGCTTCACTGTCTTTTCTTCACTGAGTGTCGACACAGCTCCTTGTGTCGACACTTTCTGTCTGGTGTCGACTCAGCATCCCTGGTGTCGACACAATGACTCCAAGTGTCGACACTGCTTGGCTGGGTGTCGACACAAGTCTTCTTAAGTGTCGACACTTTCCCTCTGGGTGTCGACACATGGACTTAGAAACTTTTCTTCTTTCCTGTAAATACTTAGCCTGCACAAGAAAACTCAAAACACATCAAATACATTTTGATGTATATCATTGAGTTGGGTGAGGCTTCTTCAAATCAGGTACATTTAAACCAATGTACCCAACAATCTCCCCCTATTTGGAGAAGTCATAACCCTTAGTCAATGATATACACCATTCATAATTAAATTACAAAATGATGTAAAGCAGGATTATATATATAGCAGGGTAAACATAAACATGTATCAATCACACATGTATACATAGACATCATCACAGAACAATTATGAAACAAATTTATTACACAACAAATTTATCACACAAAACATTGTTCCAATACTTTGTCATATACAAAATTCTAAAGTTTACAGAATGTTTTATATCAAAAGAATACATAGTAAACTTAAGAAATTTTCTAAGCTATTTCTGTTCAGCCTCCTTAATGACTATTCCTTTTCCAGCTTGAACTCTGGCTTGAATAGGAGCTTCAGTAACTTCAGCATCAGCATGCTTCTTGCCTTTCAAGTCCTTCTTCTTTTGTTCTTCTGCTTTGATCTTTTGTCTTTCAAAGTAGTGATAAGGCTTGGGAAAGTACTTGCTAGGCTCCAGAGCAGTAGGAGGTAGCTTTCCCATCTTGGCCTTTCTTCTATATTGAACTATGGCCTCCTGCCTTGATTCATGTTTCGTCAATTCAGTTTCAGAAAACCACTTATTCTTGTCTTGAATGTTATCTTTGGCAGCTTTCCAGGCAGTCAATATAATGTTCCTTGAGGTAGGGCTCCACTGCTCAAAGTCTGGTCTTTGTTCAGCTTGCTCCCTAAACCTCTTCTTAGACAATCTTGTCTATTCTTCTTTCTGCAGTGCCTCTTGCATAGCTTCAGAAATTGGCTGAACAACTTTTTCAATAATGACATTGTCCTTACCCCCAGGTGGGCTATACATGGACTGTATGTCAGCATGAATCATGTCAAAATCTGGAGGAGGGTAGATAACTTGAGCCACTTCTGGTTGCTCCCCTCCTAAATATGCAGGATGAATTCCAGATTCAGTAACATTGTCATCATCACAAAGAGGAGGATAACCCAGTGTAGCTCTGATGGAATTAGATATCCACTTGGCATGATCAGAGCTAGCTTTGACTAAAACCCTCTCCCCCTTTATGACTTCTCGTTCTATATGATCTCTCACATCATCTTTTTGAAATCTTACTTGATTATCCAAATAATTAACTCCATCTTTGAAGAAAGGTTTTAACCTTTGGAGTTTGTCAGTTATCAACTTTTGAGAATCTTGGATGGCAGTCTTAAGAGCAGTGATTTCTTCTAGGAATACTTTATCAAAATCTGCCTTTGATATAGCTGGAGTCTGCCCTGCAGCTAGATTCTTCAGTTCTGTGACTATTGCATTGTGAGATGCAGTAAGGTTGTCATTCATTATTATCTGATTTTCAAGAACATAACCTTGCTTCACAGCCATGTCATCCACTTGTGCTTTTATCTTCTCATGGTGTGTAGCCAAGTACACCACTGCATTTCCACCCTTGTGGAAACATTCAGTCATCTCCTTTTTATTTTGGTTCATTTCAAACCTGATAGATTTTATGTCCTGGGCTAGATCAAATTATAATGATTTCTGCCCTTCATCCACATAAGTCTCTATTGCTTTTCTATGCTCATCCAGCTTGATCTGTATAGCAACCATCAGTGCACTGTAATCAAAAGCTGGGGCTGGTTGTAGTGCAGACTGTGGAGCAACAGTTTGGAGAGCCTTCTTATAACTCTGGCTCCTTCTTTTGAAGACATAAATTTTCTTTTTCTGTTCCCTTGCAGCTTCCTCATCTTCTGAAGCTGAGGAGCTAGCAATTTCTACCCTTCCCTTTTGTAGTTCCTCAACAGTTTGGGGCTTTACAGTCTCTTGCCTAGCAGGCTCTTCAACATATACTATTTGCTCCCCCTCAAGTGGAGCATTCTCCTTTTCAGCAGCAGCAGTGTCCTTGTCAAAGTCTTGTTGATCCAGATTTAGGAATAAATCTTCCATTGTAAATTCTTGGGGTGAATGAGCTGGAGATAGTCTTGGCTCTTCAACCAATGGATCAGTAACTACAACTTCAACAGATGTATCTTCTATGACAACATATGGGACTTGGATATCCAGCTGAGTTTGCTGATGAACATCAGTCAAATCAGTATCCTCTATAGGAAAATCTAAAGTATTTAGTTCAGTGATTACCTCTAGTATTGTGTTGGTTGCTTGTTCACTTTCTAGTGTAGTTGGTTCTTCTAAAACTAGAGACTCCCCCTGGATGTGATCCTTGTGTATGGGGCTAGCTTGAGGTAGCTCCTCCTGGATCTCAGCAACATCTTGAGGAGCTGGAGACTTTATAGCAGTTCCTTCCTCATTCTCATCTGGTGTAAAAACCATTTGCTCTTCACTTTCAGAGCTGCTAGTTGGAACCTGAGCCACTGGAGCAGCTTTCCTCTTCTTCTTTGGTGGTGATACTTTTTCAGAAATTATCTTCTCAGGGGTTGGCATCTCTTAGTCAACACCCTGTCCCATCTGGAGAAAATTCTCATATCCATTTTTTCATGTGGTTGATTTTGCTTCCAGCAGCTTGTAGCATAACCTCTGGTATAGTACCAGCTAGGTATAGACTTAAAATTCTGCCCAGGTTGGGCTTCTTCAGACTTTCCTTGATTTTCTCAAACACTATAACAGACCAATCAGTGTTCAGAGTGAAGATAATCCTGGTCATAATGCTGAACATAGAGGCAGATACCCTATCATGCCCTCCTGGCTTGCTTAATATTACTTTTCCAACAATCTCAGAAAGGAATTTCCCTTGATTGTTCATGCCCTTTCTAAGAAACACTGATCCAATCTTCATCTTAGAATCCAGACCACATCATGCCAATGCATCTCTGGTCCTGGAAGCAGTTACCTCTTCTTCTTCCTTTGTTCTAGGCAGATTTAGAATCTTCCTCAAGCTCTTAGGTGATACCTTCAACTTTGCACCATGGACTCTGGATTTGATCTTGAATCCATATTCGTCGACCTGAGCTTCATTGAGGAATTCCAGAACTTCATTTTTCCAGATTTTTGTTGGCTCAGAAACAAGATATTCTAACCCTGAGTCGGCAACTAGGGTTAATGCTGTCTTGATTTCTTGGTCGGCATCATCAAATGCATCCTGCACCAGTTCGTATCCTTCGTTGACGTTCTCCTCAAGCTTTGGCGCCATTAGGGTTTGAAGAATTTGAACTGAGAGAAGAGAGGTGTCGACACACAAGTTTTGGTCTCGAAACTTTTGAAAGCGTGTCGACAGACTAATGCAAAACCCTATTTATACCTTTCTAGTTTTGAAGATGAAAAGGCGGGCAGCTAACTTAGATTGTGTCGACACTGTCAATAAGTGTCGACACTGACTTATAATGTCTCGACACTTACGTGTCGACACAAGTTTAGTCAATAGATAATATGTGTCGACACTTGTTTATGTGTCGACACCACTTAACTCGACACATAGTCGAGACTTTACTTAGATAATTCTGAGTAAACACTAAGTGTCGACACCACTTTGAATGTGTCGACACCTACTAGTCATGTGTCGACACTAATATTCTGAAGTGTCGACCCTAACTTCCTAGATGTGTCGACACCTTTTTCCTGAAGTGTCGACACCACTATTCTGTGTCGACACAGATATCTCTGTGTGTCGACACCTTTTTACTTAGCCAATTTCCAATACTATAAACTTACTCTAAGTTTATCATTCCTAGTTCAATTTTAAACCAATTGAACTTAGCTTCTTCTAGGGGCTTAGTATACATATCAGCTAATTGATTATCTATTTTAACATATTCAAGTAAAATATCTTCTCTTTCTACATGCTCCCTAAGAAAATGATATTTAATTTCAATATGTTTTGTTCTACTATGGGATACAGGATTATTGGCTATTGAAATAGCACTGGTAGAATCACAGAAGAGTGGAGTTCTACTTACCTGAAATCCATAGTCCTCTAGCTGATGTTGTATCCACAGAAGTTGAGCACAACAACTTCCTGCAGCCACATACTCTGATTCTGCAGTGGAGATAGCCACACTTGTTTGCTTTTTGCTACTCCATGAAATTAGTCTTCCACCTAGGAATTGACAGGTTCCAGTAGTGCTTTTTCTATCTTCTTTGCATCCTGCAAAGTCTGCATCTGAATAACCTGTTAGATCAAAATCCCCATTCCTAGGGTACCAGAGGCCTAGATAGGGAGTGCCCTTTAGATATCTCAAAATCCTTTTGACTGCTGTCAAATGAGACTCTTTAGGGCAGGCTTGATACCTTGCACAGACACATGTAGCATACATGATATCTGGTCTACTAGCAGTCAAGTATAATAGGGAGCCAACTATCCCTCTATACAAGGTTTCATCTACAGGTTTCCCTGCATCATCCTTGCTAAGAGACATACTTGACCCCATATGAGTCTTCATGGTACTGGATGAATCCATACCATACTTCCTTATGATTTCTAGGGTGAACTTGGACTGGCATATGGATAAACCACTCTGAGTCTGTCTTACTTGGAGACCCAAGAAGAACTTTAGCTCTCCCATACTACTCATCTCAAATTGACCTTGCATTAGCTTTGCAAACTTTTTGCAAAGGCTACTTTCAGTGGACCCAAATATTATATCATCTACATATATTTGGACTAGTATTACTTTGCCTCTAGATTCCCTAAGGAATAGAGTCTTGTCTATTTTCCCCCTTGTGAACTTATTCTCAATGAGGAAACTAGACAGGGTTTCATACCAAGCCCTAGGGGCTTGCTTTAACCCATATAAAGCTTTCCTAAGTCTATAGACATGATTAGGTAGAGTTGAATCAACAAAACCTGAGGGTTGTTCCACATAGACTTCTTCTTTAAGATTACCATTTGGAAATGCTGACTTGACATCCATTTGGTAAACTTTGAATCCTTGATAGGTTGCATAGGCCAGGAACATCCTTATGGCTTCCAGTCTGGCTACTGGAGCAAAGGTTTGATCCAAATCAATACCTTCTTCCTGCCTATATCCTTTAGCAACCAATCTTGCTTTATTCTTAATGATGACACCTTCTTCATCCATCTTGTTCCTGTAGATCCACTTGGTTCCTATTATATTGTGGTATTTAGGTTTAGGAACAAGTTCCCAGACCTTGCACCTCTTTAACTGATTCAGCTCTTCTTGCATTGCTTCAGTCCATTGTGGATCTAGAATGGCTTCTTCAAACTTCTTTGGTTCAACTTGAGATAGAAAACTGGAGTAGATTGCTGCATTCAGATTTCTGCTCCTTGTTTGTACCCCTTGTCTTGGATCTCCAATAATCTGCTCTACTGGATGATCTCTAAGATGCCTATTGGCTGGAGGCATCCTGACTTCTGGTTGAACCTCTTTAGTTTCATCATCATGCTATACTCCTTGAACTTCATCAGCAATTGGTACATGTAGTTCTCCCCCTGGACAACAGCCACTGTCTTCTACCTGCTGTCTTGTAGTAGGTTCTTCTTCTATAGTGAGCTTGTCCATTTTCTTTGTTATATCTGTGGGGCTGCATACACTACTAGACAACTCATTGTTAATAAGTCTAGTTTCATCAAATACTACATGTACAGTTTCTTCTACAACTTGAGTTGACAAGTTGTAGACTCTATAAGCCTTACTGTTATTGTTGTACCCAATAAATATTCCCTCTTGGGACTTGGCAGCAAACTTAGTCAAGTAAGACTTTCCATTATTAAGTATGAAGCACTTGCAACCAAAGATCCTGAAGTAGGATAGGTTTGGTTTCCTGCCTTTCACAACCTCATAGGGGGTCTTGTTGAGGCTTTTAGTTATGGTAGCCCTATTAATAACATGGCATGCAGTATTGACTGCTTCAGCCCAGAAGTATTCTGGTAGTGATGTATCACTTAATAGGGTCCTACCAGCCTCAATCAAAGTTCTATTCTTTCTCTCAGCAATGCCATTTTGCTGAGGTGTTCTTGGTGAAGAAAACTCTTGAAATATCCCAAAGTCTTCACATAGTTTTGTCATGCTATCAAACTGAAGCTCAGTACCATGGTCACTTCTTATTTTGACCACTGTACTATTTAGTTCATTCTGAATTTGTCTAACAAAGCTATAGAAGACATTGGGTGTTTCAGATTTCTGTCTTAGAAAGAACACCCAGGAGAACCTTGAGTAGTCATCTACAACTACAAAGGTATAGACCTTCCTACCTAGGCTGTGAACTGGCATTGGACCAAAGAGATCCATATGCAAGATGTATAAAGACCTCACAGCATCTTTGTTTTTTATGCTTCTAAAGGTGGATATAGTCGGCTTGCCCTTTTGACAAGCTGAGAAAATACCATCTTTAACACACTTAATTTGAGGACCATTCCTCACTAACTATTTGCTAAAGAGTTTGCCAATTGTCTTGTAATTTAGATGAGCTAGCCTCTTGTGCCATTTGACACAATGAGAGACTTTCTCATCTGCTACAAGACACACTTGAGAACCATTGGTCTCACACATAATGTCTAGGCAGTAGACATTCCTCTTTCTATAACATGTCAAAATGATCTCTTGATCAGTTGACCTCTTGATATGACAACCATTCTTAACAAATGAGATGTCATACCCTACATCACTTAATTGACTTATACTTATTAGGTTGTGTTTCAACCCTTTAACATAAGCCACTTGAGTAATGGTAACTAAGTTACTAGAAATGTTACCAAATACTTTGATGATTCCTTTTTCAGAACCACCAAAGGTGACTTTTGGACCATCTTTGATTGGAATGTAGTCCTTTAGTAAACCCCTTTTTCCAGTCATATGTCTGGAACATCCACTGTCCAAGTACCATATTGGGGCATGGCAACTTGGACTCACCTGCAAAACAGATTAATGAACCTTAGAACCCAAAGTATTCTTGGGTCCTTGGTATTTGTTAGTTTGCATCCTGACAAGACTACCTGCTGGTTTTCCAACAGCCAGTTTGCTACTCACTTTTGCACTAGCATTGTGCCAACAGTCCATTGCAAAGTGGCCAACCTTGCCACAACACCAACACTCAAACTTATTGTACCTTTGCTTAGGTACAGTCTTAGCTGTTTTATCCACAGCTGGCTTGTTGAGTGTTGGGGCTTTGCCCTTGGACTTGGACTGGACAGTCCTTGCAGGTTTAATAAAACCCAGTCCAGCCTTGCCTTTGTGATGAACAAATTCATCAATTAAAGGTAGAACTGACTTAGGTTTAGAAAACCTAGCAACTAAGTCCTTCTCCTTCTGAAGATTAATCTCCAGACTCTTGATTTGATCATTCTTAAATGATATAGTTCTCATATGAATCACAGTTATGTGCTTCAGTCTGGCTATCTCATTAAGCTTTTAATCAAATGACTTCTCAAACTCAGTTGCAGCAGCTTTAAGATTAGCAATTTCCTTTGCCTGACTTTTGGCTAGGGACTTGCTCTTCTTGTAAGTTTGCAACAGAACCTTATATTCATCCATCAACTGATGAATATCTTCTTCAGACTCAGATACACTCTCATCACTTGATGAAGATGAATCTGATTCTGTACTGGCACAAGAAATTGAACTGGAAGAACAATGTTGTACCTTACTAGGTCCTAGCTGCTCCAGGATTTTGTCACTTTCTGTCAATGCCATTAGCCCTTGGCATTGACTGTCTTCTTGTTCATATATAGACTCCATAATCTGCATGAACTCTTCTTCTTCTTCAGCAAACAGCCTTATATATGACTCAGCATCTGACTCAGTTTCTGATGAAGAGATATCTGACAGGGTCTTCTCCTTTTTGGAAACAAATGACTTTTCTTTCTTGCCTTTGAAATGAGTCTTCTTCTTGTCACTAGACTCCTTTCTCTTTTCTAGATAATCTGCAACAACATGGCCTTGTCTATTGCAGTAATAGCACACTATTTTTGAAAGTGTAGCCTTGCTAGACTTAGTCTTTTTCCTGTCCTTCTTTGAAGCCTTTTTATTCTGATAAAAGTCTTCTTTTCCCTATGAAGTAGAAGGCCTTGTCCTCCACTGTTTCTTCTTCAAGAACTTCTGGAAATGTCTAGTGAAGGCAGCAAAGTCCTCATCACTTTCACTGCTTTCAGATTTTGTGCTGACTGACTCATCTGACTCAGAATCAGCTGCTTTTGAAGGTGGAGAAGGTGACTTACATCTGTACTTTCTGGGGGCTTCTGTCTTGAAGGCCACTGTTCTTTCCTTGTGTTCATTTCTTTTAGATTTCTCCTCTTCTTTCCTCACTGTCAACTGCATTTCATAAGACAACAGTTTGCCAAACAGTGTAGGTGGAGGAATTTCTGCCAACTTAGCCATTTCTCTAATGGCACAGATCTTGGTGTCCCAATCTTTTGTTAGGGACCTTAGAAACTTGTCATTGAGTTCATAATTACTGAACTCTCTGCCATAGGACATGAGTTCATTCACTATCCTGTAGAACTTCTTATAGCACTCAGTTATGCTATCACCCTTTCCTTGTCTAAAACTTTCATACTCTTGATTTAGCAAGGATTTTCTGTCTTGCCTTACTTCTTCAGAACCCTCCATATACACAATAAGAGTATCCCACATCTCTTTAGCTGTCTTACAGTGTATCAGATTCTGAAAAGTTGCATCATCTATGGCACTCACTATTATGTTCTGAGCCCTTTTGTCCATAGTGGCTAGAACAATTTCATCCTTAGTCATTTCAGAGAAATCCTTTGGTGTTCTCTGATTTGCATCTAAGACTAACACCTTCATGGGCACATGTGGCCCTTCTTTTACTGTGATGTAAATCCTAGGGTCTGAGGCTTCCATAAACAGCCTTACCCTTTCCTTCCAGATCCCAAAGATCTCTTTTCTACATATGGGTATCTTCATGGATCCCAATTCCTTGTGATTTTCAGTGGAACCCATGGTTCTTGATTTTCTTGATTCTGTAATTCACTTAGACAGAATCTGCCAACAGGATCTCCTCAGACTGTTAGTCCTTTTTGATGAACCTCGCTTTGATACCACTTGAAAGATATAGTACCTAAACACCTAGCGGGGGGGGGGTGAATAGGTGGCCAAATTCTTTTTAACTTTTTATGGCAGCAATCAGTTAATATCACAGAATTCTATCTACTATATCACAGCACATATGCAACAATCACAGCCAACAACAATCACACAGTAGACACAGAGTTTTATAGTGGTTCCCCAAGCTTTGGGTACATCCACTTTCCCCATTCGCCTATCTAGCAGTGTATTAGATTCGGCCAAACTCCTCCACTAACTCAGAACCCAAAACAGGCTCCTACACCTCAGGCCCAAGGCCCTACAACTCAGCTTTTCCACAATGCCTACACTCAGCCACAAAGGCCTACACTCAGCCACCAAGGCCTATACTCAGCCACCAAGTCCTACACTCAGCCACCAAGGCCTATACTCAGCCACCAAGGCCTACACTCAGCCACCAAGGCCTACACTCAGAGATTTAACTCTCCTACCCTCAGCCTTTATAATTGCAGGCTTACAATCTCAGATCCCTATGGATCCTACAAGTTATAATGAATACAAAATGTATAAACTCAACAACTTAGATGAAAGAGAGATAAGTTGTGAGATTCTTGATGAGTTCTTGGAAGAACTCAGCTGAAATCAATCTGACTTGGCTTTCTTCAAAGCTTCTTGAAAGTAGAACACAATAAGACTGATTCCTCTGCAGTTGATCCTTGATCTCTGCTTCTTAAGATTCAGACCAATCTGAATCCTTCTTCTCAGCTGGGTTCCAACAGCCGATTTCTTGGATGGAGCTCTCTCTCTCCAACTTCTTAGATCTTCACTTGATAGCTAGATCTTCTTTAAATCTGAACTTGGACTTGTGTTCAATCAATCTCAACCACTTCAACAACAGTTTCTGTATACTGTATAAGCCTATTTATAGGCCTTCTTCATGGTAACCGGCTGGTCCGGTCCATAACTGAATTCTGACAACTCTGACAGGTGCTGTAGACCGGCTGGAATGGCAGCTGTCAAGTCATCCAGTCAGTTCTTGAAAATTCTGTAACTGTCTTTAAGTGTCGAGACTTTTTGTCTTTAAGTGTCGACACTTATAGACCAAGTGTCGACACAAGTTGTCTAAGTGTCGACACTAGTCTACAAGGTGTCGACACAACTCCTTGTGTTGTAGATTTTGTATCTCCACACTACTTCTTCTTCATGTGTCGACACTGAAATTGAGTGTCGACACAAGTACTTGTTCTTCAGAATTTTGCTGAATTCTTCTAAGAGTCAACACAACACCTTTGTGTCGACACATTTTCATGTGTTGTATCTGTCAAGTGTCGACACTGCTTCTTGGTGTCGACACATGTCTTCAGTTTTGAGACTTGTTGAGTGTCGAGACAGCTCCTTGTGTCGACACATCCTTCTTCTGTCGAGACTTCAGCTGAGTGTCGACACATCCCCTTAGTGTCGACACTTGTACTTAGAATATTCTTGAACTTTGCTAATCTTTGCTAAGTGTCGACACAGCTCCTTGTGTCGACACTTTCTTCAAGTGTTGAGTCTTCAGCTAAGTGTCGACACATTGTTCTGGGTGTCGACACTTACTTCCAGTGTTGACTCTTCTGCTAAGTGTCGACACATTATTCTGGGTGTCGACACTTACTTCAAGTGTTGACTCTTCTGTTGAGTGTCGACACATTGTTCTGGGTGTCGACACTTGTACTTAGTCTTTGCAGACTTTTGCTGAGTGTCGACACAGCCTCCAAGTGTCGACACTTTCTGATGTAGACACAGTTTTTCTGGGTGTTGACACAACTGCTAAGTGTCGACACATCTTCACTGTCTTTTCTTCACTGAGTGTGTTGGGTACATTGGTCAAATGTACCTGATTTGAAGAAACCTCACCTAACTCAATGATATACATCATAGTGTATTTGATGTTTGTTTGACTTACTTGTGCAGGTTAGGAATACACTGGACTGAAGCTAAAAATTCTAAGTCCATGTGTCGACACCCAGAGGGAAAGTGTCGACACTTGAGAAAGCTTGTGTCGACACCCAGACAAGCAGTGTCGACACTTGGAGTCATTGTGTCGACACCTGGGAAGAAGAGTCGACACCAGTCAGAAAGTGTCGACACTTGGAGCTGTGTCGACACTCAGTGAATAAGAATGCAGAAAAGTAAGTGTCGACACTTAGCAGAAGTGTCGACACCTAGAAGAGCTGAGTCAACACCACAAAGTATCGACACTTGAAGAAAGTGTCGACACTCAGCAAAAGTCTGCAGAATCTAAGTACAAGTGTCGACACTCAACACAATGTGTCGACACTATGCAGAAGAGTCAGCACTTGAAGTAAATGTCGACACCCAGCACAATGTGTCGACACTTAGCTAAAGACTCAGTATTTGAAGTAAGTGTCGACACTCAGAACAATGTGTCGACACACAACCAGAGGAGTCAACACTTGAAGAAAGTGTCGACACTCAGCACAATGTGTCGACACTTAGTTGAAGACTCTAGACTTGAAGAAAGTGTCGACACAAGGAGCTGTGTCGACACTTAGCAAAGATCAGAAAAGTTACAAAATATTCTAAGTACAAGTGTCAACACTAAAGGAATGTGTCGACACTCAGCTGAAGAAACAAAAGTAAAGACTTGTGTCGACACCAAGAAGCAGTGTCGACACTTGACAGTTTCTACACATGAAGATGTGTCGACACAAAGGAGATGTGTCGACACTTAGAAGAATACAGTTAAAGAATGAAGAACAAGTACTTGTGTCGACACTCAATTTCAGTGTCGACACATGCAGAAGTATCTGTGTCGAGACATACAAGGAATTGTGTCGACACCTTGTAGACTTGTGTCGACACTTACACTACTTGTGTCGACACTTAGTCTATAAATGTCGACACTTAAGAACAGAAAGTCTCGACACTATCTGACAGTTAGAGAATTTCAAGAAGTGACTGGTTGACATGACAGCTGCCGATCCAGCCGGTCTACATCAACTGTCAGAGAAGTCAGAAGTCTGTTATGAACCGGACCAGCCGGTTACCATGAAGGAAGCCTATAAATAGGCCCCCATAGTTTACAGAAAGAAAAAGAAGGTTGTTCATTATCATTACATGTTGTGAGAATAACTGAAGTGGTTGATCAGATTAAATCAAGAAGTGATACACTGAGGATCAACACAAGAAGATCAGGCAGTCCAACTGCAGATCTAAGAAGTTAGAGAGAGAGAGCTCCATCCAAGAATTCAGTCTTTGGAACTAAGGCTGAGAAGAAGAATTCAGAGTCATCTGGATTTCAAGAAGCAGAAGATTCAGACTAATTCAGTTCTACTCAAGAAGCTTTGAAGAAAGCTAAGTCAGTTTGGATCAAGCTGAGTTCTTCCAAGAACTCTTCAAGAAACTCTCAACTCCTCTCATCTTTTCTGAGTTGTAGAGTTAGCAATTTTATTTCAATTACATCTTGTAAGATCCATTGGATCTGAGTGATTGTAAGCCTATTTTATAAAGGCTGAGGGTAGGGCTTGTTGCCTGAGTGTAGGAGTTGAAGAACTCTGAGTGTAGGCCTTAATTGGCTGAGTGTAGGCCTGGGTGGCTGAGTGTAGGCCTTTTGGCTGAGTGTAAGGCTTTGGGCCTGAGGTAGGAACCTAGTTTGGTTCTGAGTTAGTGGAGAAGTTTGGCCGAATCTAGTACACTGCTAGATAGGCGAAGGGGGAAAGTGGATGTACCCAAAGATTGGGGAACCACTATAAAATTAGTGTGTCTTCTGTGCTGTGCTGTGAATTGACTGTTTATGCTGTAATTGCTGTTATCTGTAGAATTCTGTGAAATAGCTGTTGTGCTGCCAAACAAAATTTAAAAAGGATTAGGTCACCTATTCACCCCCCCCCCTCTAGGTGTTTAGGTACCATATCTTTCAAGTGGTATCAGAGCGAGGTTCCTCAAAATCAGGACTAACTGTCTGAGGAGATCCAGTTTGGCAGATACAGATTGAGTCTGAACACAGTTTCAAGAAAATCAAGAAATATGGGTTCTTCAGAGAATCATAAGGAGTTGGGTTCAATGAAACTGCCCATATGCAGAAAAGAGATATTTGGAATCTGGAAAGAAAGGGTAAGGCTGTTCATGGAGGCCTCTGACCCTAGGATCTACATCACAGTCAAAGAGGGGCCATATGTGCCCATGAAGATCTCAGTATTGGATGCAAATCAGAGGACTCCAAAGGATTTCTCTGAGATGACCAAGGATGAAATTGTCCTAGCCACTATGGACAAAAGGGCATAGAACATAATAGTTAGTGCAATTGATGATGCCACCTTCCAGAACCTTATTCACTGTAAAACAGCAAAAGAATTGTGGGATACCCTCATTGTCTACATGGAAGGTTCTGAAGAAGTAAGACAAGATAGGAAGTCCTTGCTTAATCAAGAATATGAGAGCTTTAGGCAAGGAAGAGGAGATAGCATCACTGAATGCTACAAAAAGTTCTACAGAATTGTTAATGAACTCATGTCCTATGGAAGAGAGTTCACAAATTATGAATTGAATGACAAGTTCTTGAGGTCCCTAACCAAAGATTGGGACACTAAGATCTGTGCCATCAGAGAAATGGCAAAGTTGGGAGAAATTCCTCCTCCCACACTGTTTGGCAAGTTGTTATCTTATGAGATGCAATTGTCAGTAAGAAAAGAGGAGGAAAAGTCAACAAGGACTGAACACAGGGAAAGGACTGTTGCCTTTAAGTCAGAAGTACCTAGAAAGAACAGGACTAAGTCATCAACTCCTCCTCCAGAGGTAGTTGAATCAGATTCTGATGAGTCTATTAGCACTAAATCTACAAGCAGTGAAAGTGATGAAGACTTTGCTGCTTTCACCAGACATTTTCAGAAGTTCCTGAAGAAGAAACAGTGGAGGTCTAGACCTTCATCTTCCAAAGGGAAAGAAGTCCAGTATCAGGAAAAGAAGCCTTCAAAGAAGGACAAGAAGAGGACCAAGACTATTAAGGCAACTGGGTCTAAGATAGTATGTTACTGCTGCAATAGACAGGGTCATGTAATTGCAGATTGTCCTGAAAGAAGGAAGGAATCCAGTGACAAAAAGAAAACTCACTTCAAAGGAAAGAAGGAAAAGTCCTTTGTTGCAAAGAATGAGAAGACTCTTTCAGACATGTCTTCTTCAGACACAGAGACAGATGCTGAAGCCTACATAGGGCTATTTGCTGAAGAAGAAGAAGAGTTTATGCAGATCATGGAATCTATCTATGAGCAAGAAGACTGCCAGAGCCAAGGACTGATGGCTTTGACTGAAAGTACCAAAAACCTGGAGCAGCCAGGACCCAGTCAGGTACAAGGTTTAACTCAAAATTCTGAGTCCAGTTCTAGTTCAGAGTCAGATTCATCTTCATCAAGTGATGGAAGTGTTTCTGAATCTGAGGGAGATATTCATCAGCTCTTAGATGAATATAAGGTACTGTTGCAAGCCTATAAGAAAAGCAAGATCCTAGCCAAAAGTCAGGCAAAGGAGATTGCTGATCTCAAGGCAGCTGCAACAGATTTTGAAAAGAATTATGATCAAAAACTTAATGAGGTAGCCAGGCTGAAACATATTACAGTGATTCAGATGGGAACTATCACATTTAAGAATGATCAAATTAAGAAACTGGAGATTAATCTTCAGAAGGAGAAAGAGCTAGTAGCTAGGTTTTCAAAACCTAAATCAGTGCTACCCTTGATTGATGATTTTGTTCATCATAAAGGAAAGACTGGACTGGGTTTTGTTAATCCAGCTAGGACTGTTCAGGATCAGTCCAAGTCCAAGGGCAAAGCCCCAACATTCAACAAGACTGCTGTAGTTAAGACAGCTAAGTCAGTACCTAAGCAAAGGTACAACAAATTTGAATGTTGGTGCTGTGGCAAGGTTGGCCACTTTGCTTTGGATTGTTGGCACAATGCCAGTGCCAAGTTGAGTAGCAAGTTACCTGTTGGAAAGACAGCAGGTAGCTATGTCAAATTGCAAACTAACAATCACCAAGGACCCAAGTTTACTTTGGGTTCTAAGGTTCATTAATTTGTTTTGCAGGTGAATCCAAGTGGCCATACCCCTACATGGTACTTGGATAGTGGATGTTCCAGACACATGACTGGAACTAGGGGACTACTGAAGGACTACATCCCAATCAAAAATGGTCCAAAGGTGACCTTTGGTGGTTCTGAAAAAGGAATCATCAAAGGGTTTGGTAACATTTCTTCTAACCTTGTTACCATTACTCAAGTGGCTTATGTTAAAGGTTTGAAACACAACCTCATTAGTATAAGTCAATTAAGTGATGTAGGGTATGACATCTCATTTGTTAAAAATGGTTGTCATATCAAGAGGTCAAGTGATCAAGAGATCATTTTGACTGGATATAGAAAGAGAAATGTCTACTGCTTAGACATTATGGTTGAGAACAATTGTTCTCCAGTCTATCTTGTAGCTGATGAGACAGTCTCTCAATGTGTCAAATGGCACAAGAGGCTTGCTCATCTTAATTACAAGACTATTGGCAAACTCTTTAGTAAAGAGTTAGTGAGGAATGGTCCTCAAGTTAAGTGTGTCAAAAATGGCATTTGCTCAGCTTGTCAAAAGGGCAAGCAGACTAAATCCACCTTTAGAAGCTTAGACAACAAAGATGCTGTGAGGTGTTTATACCTCTTGCATATGGATCTATTTGGTCCAATGCCAGTTCACAGCTTAGGTAGGAAGGTCTACACCTTTGTAGTTGTTGATGACTACTCAAGGTTTTCCTGGGTGTTCTTCTTAAAGCAGAAATCTGAAACACCTAGTGTCTTCTATAGTTTTGTTAAGCAAATTCAGAATGAATTGAACTGTACAGTGGTCAAAATTAGAAGTGACCATGGTACTGAGTTTCAGTCTGAAAGCATGACAAAGCTGTGTGAAAACTATGGGATATTTCAAGAATTCTCTTCACCTAGAACACCTCAGCAAAATGGCATTGCTGAAAGGAAAAATAGGACCTTGATAGAGGCTGGTAGAACCATATTAAGTGATTCATCACTGCCAGAATATTTCTGGGCTGAAGCAGTAAACACTGCATGCCATGTGATAAATAGGGCTACCATCACTAAAAGGTTAAACAAGACCCCCTATGAAGTAGTGAAAGGCAGGAAACCAAATCTGTCCTATTTTAGGATCTTTGGTTGTAAATGCTTCATACTTAACAATGGGAAGTCTTACTTAACTAAGTTTGCTGCCAAGTCCCAAGAGGGAGTGTTTGTTGGGTACAGCAATAATAGTAAGGCTTATAGAGTCTACAACTTGACCACACAAGTTGTAGAGGAGTCTGTGCATGTAGTTTTTGATGAAACACAACTAATTAACAATGAGTTGTCTAGTAGTGTGTGCAGCCCTACAGGTCTTACTAAGAAGATGGACAAGCTAACCATAGAAGGTGTACCTGCTGCAAGACAGCAAGTAGAAGAAGATGGTTTATGTCCAGGGGGAGAACTACATGTACAAGGAGCTGTTGAAGTACAAGGAACTCAGCTTGATGAAGATGTTGAAGAAGTTCAACCAGAAGTAAGGATGCCTCCAGCCAACAGGCATCTAAGAGATCGTCCAGTAGAGCTGATCATTGGAGATCCAAGACAAGGTGTTCAGACAAGGAGCAGAAATCAGAATGCTGTAGTATATTCAAGTTTTCTGTCTCAAATAGAACCAAAGAAATTTGAAGAAGCTATACAAGATCCACAGTGGACTGAAGCAATGCAGGAGGAGCTAAATCAGTTCAAAGATGCAAGGTGTGGGATCTGGTTCCTAAGCCTAAAGATCACAATGTGATAGGAACAAAGTGGATCTACAGGAACAAGTTAGATGAACAAGGTGTCATCATTAAGAATAAGGCAAGACTGGTTGCAAAAGGATATAGGCAAGAAGAAGGTATTGATTTTGATCAAACCTTTGCTCCAGTAGCCAGACTGGAAGCCATAAGAATGTTCTTGGCCTATGCAACCTACCAAGGATTCAAAGTATACCAAATGGATGTGAAGTCAGCATTCCTTAATGGTAATTTAAAAGAAGAAGTATATGTGGAGCAGCCTTCAGGTTTTGTTGATCCTACTCTTCCACATTATGTCTATAGACTTAGGAAAGCATTGTATGGGTTAAAGCAAGCTCCTAGAGCTTGGTATGAAACCCTATCTAGTTTCCTCATTGAGAACAAGTTCACAAGGGGGAAAATAGATAAGACTTTATTCCTTAGGGAATCTAGAGGCAAAGTAATACTTGTCCAAATATATGTAGATGACATTATATTTGGGTCTACTGAAAGTAGCCTTTGCAAAAAGTTTGCAAAGCTTATGCAGAGTCAATGTGAAATGAGTAGTATGGGAGAACTGAAGTTTTTCTTGGGTCTCCAAGTTAAACAGACTGAAAGTGGCTTGTCCATATGTCAGTCAAAGTTCACCCTGGAACTCATAAGGAAATATGGTATGGATTCCTCCAGTACCATGAAGATTCCTATGGGGTCAAGTATGTCTCTAAGCAAGGATGATGCAGGGAAACCTGTAGATGAAACCTTGTATAGAGGGATAGTTGGCTCCCTACTATATTTGACTGCAAGTAGGCCTGACATTATGTATGCTACATGTGTTTGTGCCAGGTATCAAGCCTGCCCCAAAGAATCTCACTTGACTGCAGTCAAGAAAATCTTGAGATATCTAAAGGGCACACCCTATCTAGGCCTCTGGTACCCTAGGAATGGAGATTTTGATCTAACAGGCTATTCAGATGCAGACTTTGCAGGATGCAAAGAAGATAGAAAGAGCACAACTGGATCCTGTCAATTCCTAGGTGGAAGACTCATTTCATGGAGTAGTAAGAAGCAAACCAGTGTGGCCATCTCCACAGCTGAGTCAGAATATGTAGCTGCAGGAAGTTGCTGTGCTCAACTTCTGTGGATTCAACATCAGCTAGCAGACTATGGATGTCAGGTAAGTAGAACTCCACTTTATTGTGATTCTACTAGTGCTATTTCAATAGCTAACAACCCTGTATCACATAGTAGAACTAAACATATTGAGATTAAATATCACTTTCTTAGGGAGCATGTAGAAAGAAATGATATTGCACTTGAATATGTTAGAACTGATAATCAGATAGCTGATATGTTCACTAAGCCCTTAGATGAAGCTAAGTTTAATAGGTTCAAAATTGAACTAGGTATGATAAACTTAGACTAAGTATACAGAACAAAAAAAAAATTGGCTAAGTAAAAAGGTGTCGACACATAGACAAGTCTATGTCGACACAGAATAGTAAGTGTCGACACTTCAGGAAAATGGTGTCGACACATCTAGGAAGTTGGTGTCGACACTTCAGAATGTTAGTGTCGACACATGTCGAGTAGGTGTCGACACATCAATAAGGTGTCGACACTTAAGTTTTACTCAGAATTTTTCTAAGTAAAGTCTCGACTACATGTCGAGTATAGTGGTGTCGACACTTAACCAAGTGTCGACACATAAAATCTGTTGACTAAATTTGTGTCGACACATGAGTGTCGAGACATTATAAGTCAGTGTCGACACTTATTGCCAGTGTCGACACATCTTTAGGAATTCCATCCCGCCTGTTCGTCTTCAAACTAGAAAGGTATAAATAGGGTTCTGTCTTTGATTGTCGACACGCTTTCAAAGTTTCGAGACCTAAACTCTTGTGTCGACATTTCTCTCATCTCAAGACTAAATCTTCAAACCCTAATGGCTCCCAAGCTGGAAGAGAACGTTAACGAAGGATATGAACTGGTGCGTGGCGCATTCGACGACTGCGAACAAGAAATCAAATCAGTGATAACCCTAATTGCCAATTCAGGATTGGAGTTCTTGGTTTCAGAACCAACGAAGATATGGAAGAAGGAAGTCATTGAATTCCTTACTGGCGCGGCTGTAGATGACTCAGGCTACAGAATTAAGTCAAGGGTGCATGGCACCAAGGTCAAGATTTCACCCAAGTCTTTAAGAAAGGTACTTCAGCTACCTAAAGTTCAAGATGAAGAGGAAGTAACTGCTTCTAAGACCAGGGAAGCTCTTACTTGGTGTGGACTGGATCCAAAGATGAAGGTGGGATCAGTCTTTAACAGAAGGTATGAATAATCAAGGCAAGTTCTTGTCAGAAATAGTGGGCAAGGTAATACTGAGCAAGCCAGGAGGACATGACAGGGTGTCTGCCTCCATGTTTGAAGTCATGACCCGAATCATCTTCAATCTGATAACAGACTGGTCAATGGTGGTTTATGAAAAAGTGAAGGAAAGCCTGAAGAAGCCCAATCTGGGCAGGATACTAAGTCTCTACCTGGCTGGATCAATTCCAGAGGTAATGAGCACTGCTGCAGGAACTAAGATCAATCATATGAGGAAGATGGACTCAAGAATATTCTCTAGATGGGAAAGGGTGTTGTCCAAGGAAGTTCCTACCCCAGAGAAACAAATTCAGAAGAAAGTCTCTCCTCCCAGGAAGAAGAGGAAGACTGCTGCTGTGCCTCAAGAGTCCTCCAGCAGCTCAGGCAGTGAAGAACATGTGGTCTTCACTCCTGATAGTCCAATGGATAAGGCTGCAGAAAAGTCACCTGCTCCTCAGGAGCCAGCTGACATCCAGGGGGAGCTTCCAGGTGTAGCAGAACCATCTACACTGGAGAGTGAGCAAGCCACCCTCCTCATTCAAGAGGTACTTGTTGACCTTAATACTTTGAATTTTTCTATAATAAATTCTGATTTGTCTGATGACCATCAGCAAAATCAGCCAGCAACTCAAGAACCAGATGTTGTTCTCCAAGACACATTTGTTGTAGCTGATGAAACCAGAACATCTCCTGCACAGTCTCCAGCAGAATACACAATGGAAGATCTATTTCTGAATTTAGATCAGGATGATTTTGATATGGAAAAGAATGCTGCTGATGCAGTGAAGGATGCTGCTGCTGAGGGGGAGAATTTGGATATTCAAGTAGAGCCTATAAGGCTAGATACTGAGCAAGGCACAAGATGTGCACACTGAAAAACCATCCAGCCCTAAGGATAGGGTGGATATTGCCAGTACATCTGAATCTGAAGATGATGAAGCTGAGCAAGCTAAGAAAAAGAAGTTCTTTGTTTTCAAACGAAGGAGCCAGAGCTACAAGAAGGCTCTCCAAACTGTTGCACAACATTCCTTAGTTCAACAACCTCCATCCACTGATTACAATGCTCTACTGCTTGTCATGCAACTCAAGATGGATGAACAAAGGAAGGCTTTAGAAACTTATGTTGATGAAGGGCACAAGGCACTACAATCTGATCTGGGACAGGAAATCAAGTCAATAAGGTTTGAAATGAACCTTAATAAAAAGGAAATGACTAATTGTTTTACAAAGGGTGCTCATGCAGTGGTCTATCTGGCTAAACATCAAGAAAAAATCAAAGAGAAAGTAGAAGATATAGCACTAAAGCAAGGCTATGTGCTGGAGAATCAACTCAGGATGAATGATAACTTGACTGCATCTCACAATGCCATAGTCACTGAACTCAAGAAAAAGTCTGATGAACCATCAACCTCCTCTGCTGCTGCCAAAGCTGATTTTGATAAACTCTTTCAAGCTGAACTAACTGCTGTCAAGACTGCCATCAAGGACTCCCAGAAGGTCATTTCTGAACAGCTTACCAAGCTAAGACCTTTCTTTAAAGAGGGGATAAGATATTTGGACAGCCAAATAAGGTTCCAGAAAGATGATGTGAGAGATCATGTAGCCCAAGAAGTCATAAAGGGGGAGAGAGTGTTAGTCAAGGCCAGTTCTGAGCATGCCAAATGGATTTCAAATTCAATCAGGGCTACACTTGGATATCCTCCCCTGTGTGATGACAATGAAGTAGCTGAATCTGGTATTCAAGGTACATATCTTGGAGGTGAGCAACAGGCAGTGGCTGATGTAATCTATCCACCTCCAGATTTTGAAATGATTCATGCAGATATAAGCACAATGTATAGTCCAACTGCTGGTAAGCCCAATGTTATTCTGGAAAAGGTTGTTCAACCTATCACAGCTGCTATGCAAGAGGCTTTGGACAAAGAAGAAGAGACTAGGCTATCAAAGAAGAAGTTCAGGGAACTTGCTGAACAAAAACCAGATTTTGAACAGTGGAGCCCTACTTCTAGGAACATCATTCTCACTGCATGGAAAGCAGCCAAGGACAATGCCCATGAGAGGAACAAGTGGTTCTCAGAGGCTGAATGGAGGAAACATGAGAGTAGGCAGGAAGCCATTGTCCAACATAGAAGGAAGGCTAAGTTAGGAAAGCTACCTCCAACAGCTGTGGAGCCTAGCAAGTACTTTCCTAAGCCCTTTCATTATTTTGAAAGGCAAAAGATCAAGGCTGAAGAACAGAAGAAGAAGGACTCCAAAGGGAAGAAGACTGCTGAAGCTGAGCCTGCTGCTGCTGCTGCTGTAAAAGCTCAAGTTAAAGCTGGAAAAGGAATTGTTATTAAAGAACCTGATCAGAAATAGATTAGGAATTAACTTGATGCTTGTTGTAATCTGTTAAATGAAAAACATTGTAGTACTTCATTGAAAATGTATAAGGAACAATATTGGAACAGTATATGATAAATATAGTATGATTGTTCTGAAATATGTATGTTTCTTAATTGTTCTGCAATGTTGTATGAGTATACATGTGTGCTTTATTACATGTTTAAGTTTAACTCTGTTGTCATATATCTGTTTTACTTCATTTTATAATTTTTAATTATGAGTGATGTATATCATTGACTAAGGGTTATGACTTCTCCAAATAGGGGGAGATTGTTGGGTACATTGGTCAAATGTACCTGATTTGAAGAAGCCTCACCTAACTCAATGATATACATCATAGTGTATTTGATGTTTGTTTGAGTTACTTGTGCAGGTTAGGAATACACTGGACTGAAGCTAAAAATTCTAAGTCCATGTGTCGACACCCAGAGGGAAAGTGTCGACACTTGAGAAAGCTTGTGTCGACACCCAGACAAGCAGTGTCGACACTTGGAGTCATTGTGTCGACACCAGTCAGAAAGTGTCGACACTTGGAGCTGTGTCGACACTCAGTGAATAAGAATGCAGAAAAGTAAGTGTCGACACTTAGCAGAAGTGTCGACACCTAGAAGAGCTGAGTCAACACCACAAAGTATCGACACTTGAAGAAAGTGTCGACACTCAGCAAAAGTCTGCAGAATCTAAGTACAAGTGTCGACACTCAACACAATATGTCGACACTATGCAGAAGAGTCAGCACTTGAAGTAAGTGTCGACACCCAGCACAATGTGTCGACACTTAGCTAAAGACTCAGTATTTGAAGTAAGTGTCGACACTCAGCACAATGTGTCGACACACAACCAGAGGAGTCAACACTTGAAGAAAGTGTCGACACTCAGCACAATGTGTCGACACTTAGTTGAAGACTCTAGACTTGAAGAAAGTGTCGACACAAGGAGCTGTGTCGACACTTAGCAAAGAACAGAAAAGTTACAAAATATTCTAAGTACAAGTGTCAACACTAAAGGAATGTGTCGACACTCAGCTGAAGAAACAAAAGTAAAGACTTGTGTCGACACCAAGAAGCAGTGTCGACACTTGACAGTTTCTACACATGAAGATGTGTCGACACAAAGGAGATGTGTCGACACTTAGAAGAATACAGTTAAAGAATGAAGAACAAGTACTTGTGTCGACACTCAATTTCAGTGTCGACACATGCAGAAGTATCTGTGTCGAGACATACAAGGAATTGTGTCGACACCTTGTAGACTTGTGTCGACACTTACACTACATGTGTCGACACTTAGTCTATAAGTGTCGACACTTAAGAACAGAAAGTCTCGACACTATCTGACAGTTAGAGAATTTCAAGAAGTGACTGGTTGACATGACAGCTGCCGATCCAGCCGGTCTACATCAACTGTCAGAGAAGTCAGAAGTCTGTTATGAACCGGACCAGCCGGTTACCATGAAGGAAGCCTATAAATAGGCCCCCATAGTTTACAGAAACAAAAAGAAGGTTGTTCATTATCATTACATGTTGTGAGAATAACTGAAGTGGTTGATCAGATTAAATCAAGAAGTGATACACTGAGGATCAACACAAGAAGATCAGGCAGTCCAACTGCAGATCTAAGAAGTTGGAGAGAGAGAGCTCCATCCAAGAATTCAGTCTTTGGAACTAAGGCTGAGAAGAAGAATTCAGAGTCATCTGGATTTCAAGAAGCAGAAGATTCAGACTAATTCAGTTCTACTCAAGAAGCTTTGAAGAAAGCTAAGTCAGTTTGGATCAAGCTGAGTTCTTCCAAGAACTCTTCAAGAAACTCTCAACTCCTCTCATCTTTTCTGAGTTGTAGAGTTAGCAATTTTATTTCAATTACATCTTGTAAGATCCATTGGATCTGAGTGATTGTAAGCCTATTTTATAAAGGCTGAGGGTAGGGCTTGTTGCCTGAGTGTAGGAGTTGAAGAACTCTGAGTGTAGGCCTTAATTGGCTGAGTGTAGGCCTGGGTGGCTGAGTGTAGGCTTTTGGCTGAGTGTAAGGCTTTGGGCCTGAGGTAGGAACCTAGTTTGGTTCTGAGTTAGTGGAGAAGTTTGGCCGAATCTAGTACACTGCTAGATAGGCGAAGGGGGAAAGTGGATGTACCCAAAGATTGGGGAACCACTATAAAATTAGTGTGTCTTCTGTGCTGTGCTGTGAATTGACTGTTTATGCTGTAATTGCTGTTAGCTGTAGAATTCTGTGAAATAGCTGTTGTGCTGCCAAACAAAATTTAAAAAGGATTAGGTCACCTATTCACCCCCCCTCTAGGTGTTTAGGTACCATATCTTTCAGAGTGTCGACACAGCTCCTTGTGTCGACACTTTCTGTCTGGTGTCGACTCAGCATCCCTGGTGTCGACACAATGACTCCAAGTGTCGACACTGCTTGCCTGGGTATCGACACAAGTCTTCTTAAGTGTCGACACTTTCCCTCTAGGTGTCGATACATGGACTTAGAAACTTTTCTTCTTTCCTGTAAATACTTAGCCTGCACAAGTAAACTCAAAACACATCAAATACATTTTGATGTATATCATTGAGTTGGGTGAGGCTTCTTCAAATCAGGTACATTTAAACCAATGTACCCAACATAACCTTCTGGTCAGTCTGTGGTATATGACATTGGGCCCCGGTCGGTCCTACTGCTATATGCTATGCGACGGATAGGGGGTGTTATGGTCACTTTGCTTTATGGCCTCCTGCTGGCCAAGGTTATAGACTTGGGGCTATGCCTGGGATGCATAGGACTCCACCAATGCCTTTCCCTTCTCTGCATAAGACGCTCCCATCTTCTTTTCACCCTTTGGTGGAGCAGCCCAACAATCACGGGCTATATGCCCCACTCTTCCACAAGTAAAGCAGTTATGAGTCTCTGGCCTCAAAGTCCCCCGACAGAACTGTTGAAGGAGCTTGCCTAGAAGGTTTGGACCTCTTGCCCCATTTCTTTTGATAGTACGATTTCCCAGGTCGGGGCGCTTTAAGCTCTGGCTTTGTCACAACCAAGGACCTTTTTCCTTGCACCCTCTTCATATCTTTCTCCAGTGCACATACAGTATCGACCAATGCCTTAAACCCTTGGTTTACCGAACTAAACAGCAGGAATCACAACTCATCTCGCAATCCTTCGTAAAACCTATTGGTTTTCCGTTGCTCATCGGCGAAGATAGAGCCCGCATATTGTCCCAACCTTACGAAATTATGCAGGTAATTCTCAACACTAGTTTCACCATATGTTAGCCATTGGAACTCATTTTCCATGGCAATGTGTTGTGCCACTGGTAAGAGCTTTGCAAGAAATAGTCGCGAGAACTCCTCAATCAAGAATTCTGTTAACTGCCTGCCCGCTAAGTGATGTAACTCGATCTCATCCCACCATAGACGAGCCTCTCCTTCCATTAAGAAGGTGGACAAGGTGACCTTCTGATCTTAATCCATCCTGATCGCCATCAATATATGCTTGACGCGCGACAACCAATCCTTCGCCTGCATTGGGGATCCTGTAACGCCCCTAGCCGATCCAACGTGACAGCGTCACGGCTCCGCTCTAGGCGACGCTACCGGGCTGCAGCCCAAGCACCCCAACCCCTCTCCCTCCACAGGCGGGTTGTTGGTGGCCACAGCCTCCCTTTGATGAGCGAACTCGACAGTTAAGTTGGGTCGTACGGGGACTTCCCAGGAGGTCACCCATCCCAGTACTACTCTCGCCCAAGCACGCTTAACTATGGAGTTCTTTCAACCTTCATCACCAATTGAGCTGCAGCTCAATTGGTGATGAAGGTTGAAAGAACTCCATAGTTAAGCGTGCTTGGGCGAGAGTAGTACTGGGATGGGTGACCTCCTGGGAAGTCCCCGTACGACCCAACTTAAACTGTCGAGTTCGCTCATCAAAGGGAGGCTGTGGCCACCAACAACCCGCCTGTGGAGGGAGAGGGGTTGGGGTGCTTGGGCTGCAGCCCGGTAGCGTCGCCTAGAGCGGAGCCGTGACGCTGTCACGTTGGATCGGCTAGGGGCGTTACAATAAAAAGTGCACTTTTATTGTAAGGCCCCTAGCCGATCCAACGTGACAGCGTCACGGCTCCGCTCTAGGCGACCCTACCGGGCTGCAGCCCAAGCACCCCAACCCCTCTCCATCCCCAGGCGGGTTGTTGGTGGCCACAGCCTCCCTTTGATGAGGTAAACTCGATAGTCAAGCCCGCACTACGGGGACTTCCCAGGAGGTCACCCATCCCAGTACTACTCCAGCCCGAGCACGCTTAACTATGGAGTTCTTTCAACTCTCATCACCAATTGAGCAGGTTCCGGCCTTGCCTCCACCTGTTCTGGCCTAACATCCACTTGTTCCTGCCTAAGTGGCTGGCCTTGGATCATGGTAAATAATGCCTCCGCAACTAACCGCACATGCTCTGCAGACGGTGGAGGTGTAGGCACCTCAGCTGGTGCCCTACTCTCATCAGAACGCTGGGGCTCAGACGGCCCAGCTCCACTTCGTGTCACCTAAAGGTGGACAAGACACATACATTAGCGTTCGTACCCAAGCAAACAACACAAAATAGGAACACACAGGTTCCCCAAACAAACAAATTTGCATTCCTATCATGGACATTCAGGAGTTCATTCGTAGACTTTGGTTTGCACAAACACGTGCTCGCCACCCCACAAAAGAAGTCGACCACGACTGCGAGAGGGAAAGACCAAAACAACCGATACCAAAAATGTAACAACCCCATCCGTTCATATGATATATTCTAGAAGGTCCGGCCGGGGCCCCACAGGATATACCACAAAACAGTCGGTGAAGGTACAGGATGATACCAGAGTAGCGCAATCGCACCTATCACAAGCATTCTAGCGGAAGCCCTAACTACTTGAACTCCTCAGGAATGTCCAAACATAAAACTCCACATTTTATATATCTATAGGAATGTCTTACAATAAGAACAAGTGTTGGCCTTATGGCCTTACATAGCTTTCATACAGTGGCTACAACTATGGGCGCGCAGGCCGGCCACAACAAAAGAAAACACACAACTCAAACATAGCCTTCGAGGGCTAAACAGCAGCAGCAGCAACACCAGCAGGAGCATCAACCTCTATGCGTCCCGCTCGGCTCTCCAGCACCTGTGCAAGGGACAATCCACCCACCGGTGGCAAACAAAAGCAACGGTCAGCGTTCAGCTGACCAAATTATAACGACCCTACCCCTTCTCTCGGGGCAGCGGTATTTTTCCCTGCAGGCATATCATATCACAAGTATGGCAATATATCAAAATGTGCTTTCACGCACACAGGCCATCACAACCGTTCGCCACCCGGCCCAACGGTCCGTGCACTCAGGGCACATTCTTGGTGTTCTGGCAACCTCTTGCCCACCACGTATCAGGGTTATCACCCAACGGTAAATCTCTTGAGCATTTACTCCATGGCGTGCAGCCGGAGTTAGTCCTCGGACACCGGGATGGCCCGTAGCCCCCCATTGTGTCATGGCGCGCAGGCCGAAGACTCTTGCTATGCGCTCCAACAGACCGGACCTTTGGTCTCACATCGGACGGACATAGCGCAGGTCGGATCCTCCACCCCCCGTTGCTCAAATCGCCTTGCCTTCTCCGAGTACAGCGTACTCATGGCTATATCAAAGGCGCGGGTCGGTCTCACCAATCCTGTTCCTGGCAGTTAAGCCTGGGCATAAGCCTTACACCCATTTTCTCACAACAACAGCGGGTCTTTCCTGGGCACACCAGTACTTCCTGTTACTCTCTTCACAGGTGGACACCGCACAAGCACAAATGTCAGGGGCCTTTCCTGGGCATACCAGTACTTCCTGTGACTCGCTTCACAGGTGGACACCCTATGACATCAAGCATCACAAAAAGGGCCTTTCCTGGTCTCACCAGTACTACCTGTGCCTCATTCACAGGTTGGACCCAAAACCATCACAAGGCTATTTTCCTGGGCTACCACCTCAGTACTTCCTGCTACTCCTTTTCGCAGGCATAACCCGTAGACGCCGCACACTACACGTTTATCACGGAGTCTTCTCCGGTTCGTATGCAACATCACCAATCTAGACCAACCTGTCCAGATGGGCTTCACACAGCATGCCTATTCCGTACTCCATTTCCGGATCTATATGCTAACAAGGGGATTTCACACATCCACCCAAAGAGTCCCAAAACCAGCCACCTCTTGGTGGGGGAACTCACAAAGATATGCTAAAAGGAAGCCTTCACATGGCTAGGAAGAAAGGTCGTTACCCTTGACGATCGCTTCGGTGCCATGGCTTGAAAGCTAGCTTGCAAGACTCGCAAGATCGTCTCCTCCGCAACGCTGGCTTCGGATCTCTCGTCGGTAAACCGCAGCACCACCAGCAGCAGCCCCCTTCCTTTTTCCTCCTCCTTTCCTTCTCTCTTTCTCTCTCTTGAAGAAAGGTTAAGGCCAAGTAAATGAGAAATCAATCTCTGACTTCGGCCCTAAGGAAAAAGAAGAAGAGCTTTCAGCCCTTGGATCCAGACGGAAGGAATGGACGGCCCGATTCTGCCAAAAACACCAATTTTGACCAGACACGGCCTCGAACACGGCCGTGTGCCTGGCCGTGTGCCTCAAGCGGTGCTCAACCGACCTATCCAAACCAGTGACACGCCCATGGGACACGCCCGTGTCATGGGCCGTGTCACCAACACGCCTTCAGACACGCCGTGTCTGTGGCCGTGTACCTGGGTGAAAAAAAATCCCAAATCATCCCGAGACTTCACACGGCCTGGGACACGCCCGTGTCCCCGGCCGTGTGCCCAGACACGGCACCCAGACACGCCCTGTCAAAAGCATTCGGCGGGCTGAGCTCGTCGCTCCGATTTGACACGCCCTGTGACACGCCCGTGTCACAGGCCGTGTCACCTATCTCGACACTCGACACTCGACACTCGACGATCTCGACACTCGACGATCTCGACACTCGACACTCAACGACACGGCCATGGACACGCCCGTGTCCTAGGCCGTGTGCCTCCTCTCGACGATCGTCGAGCGAAAAATCGTCGACACCTAAGTCGACTGTCGACACTGCCTTGACACGCCCTGCGACACGCCCGTGTCGCAGGCCGTGTCCACCTGACACGCCCTGGGACACGCCCGTGTCCCAGGCCGTGTCACCCAAATTTTCCCGTTTCAGAATTTTGGGCTGTTACAATCCTCCCCTCCTACAGGAAATTTCGTCCTCGAAATTCAGAGACAGAGAAGTAACAAAAAGCAGCAAGAAACATGTACCAACATATCACTTATTTATGTTACAATATTCTCGCTCCAAATTACACAAACAGCTCAGGGAATTCTTCTCGCATGGTCTGCTCACGCTCCCATGTCAGTTCTTCACGGCCGCAGTTGTCCCACCGGACTTTTACCATATCGACCGTCTTGTTCCGCAACTGTTTCTCGGCTCGATCTTCGATCTGAATGGGTCTAACTCTCGTTGTTAGCCCATACTCCACCGGCACACGATCATCCGCGACCACTTGAGCTGGATCTTTCACGGCTTTCCGCAGTACCGAGATGTGAAAAAACATCATGTAATCCACCCAAGTCCGCCGACAGAGCTAGCCGATAAGCCGCTTCGCCAATTCGCTCAACCACTTCAAAAGGACCTAATATCTTGGACTCAACTTTTTCAATCGTTCGAATCCTGGAGACACCTTTGAATGGCTTGATCTTCAAGTAGACCCAATCGCCAACCGCAAATTCGACATTCCGGTGCTTGGCGTTGTAGTACTTCGCTTGTCGATCTTGAGCAATCAGCAATCTCTCTCGAATAGTCCGAATGGTCGAGTTTGCTTCATCCACCTCATTTGGTTTAACAATCCGAGCTTCACCCGCTTCTACCCAAGCTAAGGGAGTACGACACTTCCTTCCATATAGAGCTTCATATGGTGCCATCCCAATGCTTGTTTGGTAGCTATTATTATATGCAAACTCGACCATATAAAGATGATCTTCCCATTTCTTTCCGAAATCAAGGGCGCACATTCGGAGCATGTCCTCCATTGTTCTGTTGGTACGTTCAGTTTGGCCATCCGTTTGGGGATGAAAGGCCGTACTGAAAGTCAATTTCGTGCCCAACAGTCGGTGAACTAGCCTCCAATCATTTGACGTAAACCGCCCATCTCGATCACTTACGATGCTCCGAGGGAACACCGTGAAGCCGCACAATTGATCAACATATAACTTGGCCAAATATTCAACTGAATCATCCCGTCTGTTCGGGAGAAAATGTGCTACTTTGGTTAGCCGGTCAACTATCACCCAAATGGAATCATTTCCTCGCTGCGATCTTGGCAACCCATGCACAAAATCCATGGAAATATCATCAAATTTCCACACTGGGATCGGCAGTGACTTCAAATAACCGCCCGGCTTTTGGCATTCCGCCTTCACCATCGCACATGTTTGACATTTGGCTACATATAGGGCAACATCTTTCTTGAGCCCTGGCCACCAGAACAGTTTCTTCATATCGTTGAACATCTTTGTGCTCCCGGGGGTGAATGGAATACTTCGTATAATGTGCTTCATACATCAGTTCTTCCCTCAGTTTCCCCACATTTGGGACGCACAAACGGCCATCTTTTCGTACAAGACCGTCATTCCAGGTGAATTTGCCCTCTGGCTCTTCATTCACATAGCGTAAGAGATCTTCATCCAACTCCGTTGCCCGTCGAACTCGGTCCGCAAGGTCACATTGCACCTCGGTCCAGTTCAAACATGCCCAAAATTCTGAAACCCTTGTAACAGCCCAAAATTCTGAAACGGGAAAATTTGGGTGACACGGCCTGGGACACGGGCGTGTCCCAGGGCGTGTCAGGTGGACACGGCCTGCGACACGGGCGTGTCGCAGGGCGTGTCAAGGCAGTGTCGACAGTCGACTTAGGTGTCGACGATTTTCGCTCGACGATCGTCGAGAGGAGGCACACGGCCTAGGACACGGGCGTGTCCATGGCCGTGTCGTTGAGTGTCGAGTGTCGAGATCGTCGAGTGTCGAGATCGTCGAGTGTCGAGTGTCGAGTGTCGATAGGTGACACGGCCTGTGACACGGGCGTGTCACAGGGCGTGTCAAATCGGAGCGACGAGCTCAGCCCGCCGAATGCTTTGACAGGGCGTGTCTGGGTGCCGTGTCTGGGCACACGGCCGGGGACACGGGCGTGTCCCAGGCCGTGTGAAGTCTCGGGATGATTTGGGATTTTTTTTCACCCAGGTACACGGCCACAGACACGGGCGTGTCTGAAGCGTGTTGGTGACACGGCCCATGACACGGGCGTGTCCCATGGGCGTGTCACTGGTTTGGATAGGTCGGTTGAGCACCGCTTGAGGCACACGGCCAGGCACACGGCCGTGTTCGAGGCCGTGTCTGGTCAAAATTGGTGTTTTTGGCAGAATCGTGGCCGTCCATTCCTTCCGTCTGGATCCAAGGGCTGAAAGCTCTTCTTCTTTTTCCTTAAGGGCCGAAGTCAGAGATTGATTTCTCATTTACTTTGGCCTTAAACCTTTCTTCAAAGAGAGAGAAAGAGAGAAGGAAAGGAGGAGGAAAAAGGAAAGGGGGCTGCTGCTGGTGGTGCTGCGGTTTACCGACGAGAGATCCGAAGCCAGCGTTGCGGAGGAGACGATCTTGCGAGTCTTGCAAGCTAGCTTTCAAGCCATGGCACCGAAGCGATCGTCAAGGGTAACGACCTTTCTTCCTAGCCATGTGAAGGCTTCCTTTTAGCATATCTTTGTGAGTTCCCCCACCAAGAGGTGGCTGGTTTTGGGACTCTTTGGGTGGATGTGTGAAATCCCCTTGTTAGCATATAGATCCGGAAATGGAGTACGGAATAGGCATGCTGTGTGAAGCCCATCTGGACAGGTTGGTCTAGATTGGTGATGTTGCATACGAACCGGAGAAGACTCCGTGATAAACGTGTAGTGTGCGGCGTCTACGGGTTATGCCTGCGAAAAGGAGTAGCAGGAAGTACTGAGGTGGTAGCCCAGGAAAATAGCCTTGTGATGGTTTTGGGTCCAACCTGTGAATGAGGCACAGGTAGTACTGGTGAGACCAGGAAAGGCCCTTTTTGTGATGCTTGATGTCATAGGGTGTCCACCTGTGAAGCGAGTCACAGGAAATACTGGTATGCCCAGGAAAGACCCTGACATTTGTGCTTGTGCGGTGTCCACCTGTGAAGAAAGTAACAGGAAGTACTGGTGTGCCCAGGAAAGACCCGCTGTTGTTGTGAGAAAATGGGTGTAAGGCTTATGCCCAGGCTTAAATGCCAGGAAACAGGATTGGTGAGACCGACCCGTGCCTTTGTTATAGCCATGAGTACGCTGCACGCGGAAAAGGCAAGGCGACTTGAGCAACGGGGGGGTGGAGGATCCGACCTGCGCTATGTCCGTCTGACGTGAGACCAAAAAGTGCGGTCTGTTGGAGCGCATAGCAAGAGTCTTCGGCCTGCGCGCCATGACACAACGGGGGGCTACGGGCCATCCCGGTGTCCGAGGACTAACTCCGGCTGCACGCCATGGAGTAAATGCTCAAGAGATTTACCGTTGGGTGATAACCCTGATACGGTGGTGGGCAAGAGGTTGCCAGAACACCAAGAATGTGCCCTGAGTGCACGGACCGTTGGGCCGGGTGGCGAACGGTTGTGATGGCCTGTGTGCGTGAAAGCACATTTTGATATATTGCCATACTTGTGATATGATATGCCTGCAGGGAAAAATACCGCTGCCCCGAGAGAAGGGGTAGGGTCGTTATAATTTGGTCAGCTGAACGCTGACCGTTGCTTTTGTTTGCCACCGGTGGGTGGATTGTCCCTTGCACAGGTGCTGGTGAGCCGAGCGGGACGCATAGAGGTTGATGCTCCTGCTGGTGTTGCTGCTGCTGCTGTTTAGCCCTCGAAGGCTATGTTTGAGATGTGTGTTTTCTTTTGTTGTGGCCGGCCTGCGCGCCCATAGTTGTAGCCACTGTATGAAAGCTATGTAAGGCCATAAGGCCAACACTTGTTCTTATTGTAAGACATTCCTATAGATATATAAAATGTGGAGTTTTATGTTTGGACATTCCTGAGGAGTTCAAGTAGTTAGGGCTTCCGCTAGAATGCTTGTGATAGGTGCGATTGCGCTACTCTGGTATCATCCTGTACCTTCACCGACTGTTTTGTGGTATATCCTGTGGGGCCCCGGCCGGACCTTCTAGAATATATCATATGAACGGATGGGGTTGTTACATTTTTGGTATCGGTTGTCTTGGTCTTTCCCTCTCGAAGTCGTGGCCGACTTCTTTTGTGGGGTGGCGAGCACGTGTTTGTGCGAACCAAAGTCTACGATTGAACTCCTGAATGTCCATGATAGGAATGCATTTTGTATGTTTGAGGAACCTGCGTGTTCTTATTTTGTGTTGTTTGCTTGGGTACGACGCTTATATGTGTGTCTTGTCCCCTTTAGGTGACACGAAGTGGAGCTGGGCCGTCTGCGTCCCAGCATTCTGATGAGAGTAGAGCACCAGCTGAGGTGCCTACACCTCCACCGTCTGCAGAGCATGTACGGTTAGTTGCGGAGGCATTATTTACCATGATCCAAGGCCAGCCACTTAGGCAGGAACAAGTGGATGTTAGGCCAGAACAGGTGGAGGCAAGGCCGGAACCTGTAGTGGATGTGGCTCCTCGAGCAGCTGAGAAGCAACTAACACGGTTCATGAGTTTCCATCCGCCTACATTTTCGGGAGCGGGTACTCCGACGCAGGCAGAGGCTTGGTTATCGCGCGTCAAGAGAGTTATGGCGGCGATTGGCACGGCGGAGCGTCAGAAGGTTACCTTAGCTACATTCTTGCTTGAAGGAGAAGCTCGCTTGTGGTGGGATGAGATAGAGTTACATCATTTGGCGGGTCGTCCGTTAGCTCAAGTCTCCATGGATGAATTCTCTCGATTGTTCCTAGCAAAGCACCTTCCTGTGGCTCAGCGGATAGCCATGGAAAATGAATTCCAACGGTTGACTCAAGGTGAGGGCAGTGTTGACGCGTACCTGCATGAATTTACTCGCTTGGGGCGGTATGCGGGTTCGATTTTTGCTGATGAGCAGAGGAAAACCAATAGGTTCTATGAAGGCCTGAGGGACGAGTTGAGGTTCCTTGTGTCAAGTTCTGTGAACCAAGGTTTCCAAGCCTTGGTTGACACTGCAACCGCGTTGGAAAAGGATATGAAAAGGGTGCAAGGAAAAAGAGCTTTGACTGTGACGCAACCGGAGTGGAAGGCGCCCCGATCTGGGAAACCATTCTATAAGAAGAAATGGGGTAAGAAGTCCAAGCCGAGTGGACAAGCTCCTTCATCAGTTGCAACGGGAGCAACGTCAGGGGCTACTTCCAAGCCAGATACTCGGGTCTGCTACAATTGTGGCCGCATGGGGCATATTGCGCGAGATTGTCGGATGCCGCCGAAGAGTGAAAAGAAGGCGGGAGCATCGTATGCGGAGAAAGGAAAGGCGGTGGTGGATTCCTCTGCCTCGCAAGCGCAACCCCGGGTCTACAATCTTGGCCTGCAGGAGGCCATCAAGCAGAGTGACGTGGTCACAGGTATGAGTTTAGTTTTGCTTATGCTAATGTTTGTATGCTTAGCTGAGTACCTCTTTGTTTGCGATGTGTATGTGTGACATGGTTGTCATAGGTTTTGTGATGATTCGGGACACGCTGGCGCGAGCACTATTTGATACAGGTGCATCGCATTCTTTTCTGTCTTGTGATTTTATAACGCGGCTTGGGATACCCAGTCGTGCAAAGACAGATAATGTCAGAGTGGTGTTGCCGAATGGCTGTTGGATGCTTGCGGATCAAGCTTGCGATGTGGCGGTTCAGCTAGGAAGTCGGGATTTTTGCTTAACCGCATTTGTTTTGCCAATATCGGAATTCGATGTGATTTTTGGGATGGATTGGCTTGCGGAACAGCATGCCGTGATTTATTGCCAGTCCAAAGAGATCATGTTGGGCCAGAACACCGAACAGGAGACTAAGTTCGCGGGGATGCGAGGAGTGGGCGGGACGTTGGTGTCTGCACTCCAGGTTCTCAAAGCTGTCCGGAAGGGTGCGGAGTGTTACTTTGCACTAATTCAGGCTGTTGAGCCTAAGGCCCATGTGAGCGAGGTTCCGATTGTGGCAGAATTTACAGATGTGTTTCCCACGGATCTCCCTGGGCTACCACCCCAGCGGGAGATTGACTTCACGATCGAGTTGGTGCCAGGTGCGAAACCTGTGGCCCGCTCGCCATATCGCGTCGCGCCAAAAGAGATGGCGGAATTGAAGGTTCAACTGCAAGAAATGCTAGAGCAAGGGTATATACGCCCAAGTATGTCACCTTGGAGCGCGCCGGTGCTTTTTGTAAAGAAGAAAGACGGTGGATTGCGATTGTGCATCGACTACCGTGAACTAAATAAGCTGACCGAGAAGAATAAATATCCGATCCCCCGGATTGATGAGTTATTTGATCAGCTGGTAGGTTCTACTGTCTATTCGAAGTTGGACCTGAAGTCTGGTTATTACCAGTTAAAGATTCGGGAAGGTGATATTCCCAAAACTGCATTTGGAACACGCTATGGGCACTATGAGTTCACAGTCATGCCATTTGGACTGTGCAATGCGCCCTCTGTGTTTATGGATTTGATGCACCGCATTTTCCGTGAGTACCTGGATCTGTTTGTGATAGTGTTCATTGATGATATCCTGGTGTACTCAAAGTCGAAAGCTGAACATGAGATTCACTTGCGGTTGGTGTTGAACACGTTGAGGCAAAATCAGCTCTATGCCAAGTTCTCGAAGTGCGAGTTTTGGCTATCGTCAGTGGCATTTTTGGGCCATGTGGTGAGTGGAGCGGGCATTGCAGTGGATCCAGCGAAGATAAGGGCCATACAGGAGTGGCCAATGTTGTCTTCCGTGGCCGAAGTCAGGAGTTTCCTTGGACTTGCGGGCTACTATAGAAGATTTGTGGAGAACTTCTCGCGGATCGCTTTGCCGCTAACCACACTGACGCGGAAGGATCAGAAGTTCGTTTGGACGCCAGAGTGTGCACGAGCTTTTGAAGAGCTGAAGATTCGGTTGACCACGGCGCCGGTGTTGTCTTCGCCATGTGGGACCGATGGTTTTGTTATTTATAGTGATGCCTCAGGGAGCGGCTTAGGCTGCGTTCTTCTGCAGAATGGAAAGGTTATTGCTTATGGCTCACGCCAACTGAAGGTGCACGAGCGAAATTATCCCGTCCATGATTTGGAACTAGCGGCGGTGATTTTTGCACTGAAGCTGTGGCGACACTACCTTTATGGCGTGAAGGTGGAGATCTATACGGATCATAAGAGCCTCAAGTACCTTTTGGAGCAGAAAGAGTTGAACATGCGACAACGAAGGTGGTTGGAGTTCCTTGGGGATTACACTTTCGAGATTCATTATACACCCGGGAAGGGGAATGTTGTCGCGGATGCGTTGAGTCGGCGAGTTCCGGCTAGAGCAAATTGGTTACAAAGGCATGATGAACGTCTGATCCAGGAGTTGGAAGCATTGGAGATCTACTGTGTTGATAAGAATTCCACTACCACTGTATGTTTGAACTGGATCGAGGTGCAATGTGACCTTGCGGACCGAGTTCGACGGGCAACGGAGTTGGATGAAGATCTCTTACGCTATGTGAATGAAGAGCCAGAGGGCAAATTCACCTGGAATGACGGTCTTGTACGAAAAGATGGCCGTTTGTGCGTCCCAAATGTGGGGAAACTGAGGGAAGAACTGATGTATGAAGCACATTATACGAAGTATTCCATTCACCCCGGGAGCACAAAGATGTTCAACGATATGAAGAAACTGTTCTGGTGGCCAGGGCTCAAGAAAGATGTTGCCCTATATGTAGCCAAATGTCAAACATGTGCGATGGTGAAGGCGGAATGCCAAAAGCCGGGCGGTTATTTGAAGTCACTGCCGATCCCAGTGTGGAAATTTGATGATATTTTCATGGATTTTGTGCATGGGTTGCCAAGATCGCAGCGAGGAAATGATTCCATTTGGGTGATAGTTGACCGGCTAACCAAAGTAGCACATTTTCTCCCGAACAGACGGGATGATTCAGTTGAATATTTGGCCAAGTTATATGTTGATCAAATTGTGCGGCTTCACGGTGTTCCTCGGAGTATCGTAAGTGATCGAGATGGGCGGTTTACGTCAAATGATTGGAGGCTAGTTCACCGACTGTTGGGCACGAAATTGACTTTCAGTACGGCCTTTCATCCCCAAACGGATGGCCAAACTGAACGTACCAACAGAACAATGGAGGACATGCTCCGAATGTGCGCCCTTGATTTCGGAAAGAAATGGGAAGATCATCTTTATATGGTCGAGTTTGCATATAATAATAGCTACCAAACAAGCATTGGGATGGCACCATATGAAGCTCTATATGGAAGGAAGTGTCGTACTCCCTTAGCTTGGGTAGAAGCGGGTGAAGCTCGGATTGTTAAACCAAATGAGGTGGATGAAGCAAACTCAACCATTCGGACTATTCGAGAGAGATTGCTGATTGCTCAAGATCGACAAGCGAAGTACTACAACGCCAAGCACCGGAATGTCGAATTTGCGGTTGGCGATTGGGTCTACTTGAAGATCAAGCCATTCAAAGGTGTCTCCAGGATTCGACGATTGAAAAAGTTGAGTCCAAGATATTTAGGTCCTTTTGAAGTGGTTGAGCGAATTGGCGAAGCGGCTTATCGGCTAGCTCTGTCGGCGGACTTGGGTGGATTACATGATGTTTTTCACATCTCGGTACTGCGGAAAGCCGTGAAAGATCCAGCTCAAGTGGTCGCGGATGATCGTGTGCCGGTGGAGTATGGGCTAACAACGAGAGTTAGACCCATTCAGATCGAAGATCGAGCCGAGAAACAGTTGCGGAACAAGACGGTCGATATGGTAAAAGTCCGGTGGGACAACTGCGGCCGTGAAGAACTGACATGGGAGCGTGAGCAGACCATGCGAGAAGAATTCCCTGAGCTGTTTGTGTAATTTGGAGCGAGAATATTGTAACATAAATAAGTGATATGTTGGTACATGTTTCTTGCTGCTTTTTGTTACTTCTCTGTCTCTGAATTTCGAGGACGAAATTTCCTGTAGGAGGGGAGGATTGTAACAGCCCAAAATTCTGAAACGGGAAAATTTGGGTGACACGGCCTGGGACACGGGCGTGTCCCAGGGCGTGTCAGGTGGACACGGCCTGCGACACGGGCGTGTCGCAGGGCGTGTCAAGGCAGTGTCGACAGTCGACTTAGGTGTCGACGATTTTCGCTCGAGGCACACGGCCTAGGACACGGGCGTGTCCATGGCCGTGTCGTTGAGTGTCGAGTGTCGAGATCGTCGAGTGTCGAGATCGTCGAGTGTCGAGTGTCGAGTGTCGATAGGTGACACGGCCTGTGACACGGGCGTGTCACAGGGCGTGTCAAATCGGAGCGACGAGCTCAGCCCGCCGAATGCTTTTGACAGGGCGTGTCTCGGTGCCGTGTCTGGGCACACGGCCGGGGACACGGGCGTGTCCCAGGCCGTGTGAAGTCTCGGGATGATTTGGGATTTTTTTTCACCCAGGTACACGGCCACAGACACGGGCGTGTCTGAAGGCGTGTTGGTGACACGGCCCATGACACGGGCGTGTCCCATGGGCGTGTCACTGGTTTGGATAGGTCGGTTGAGCACCGCTTGAGGCACACGGCCAGGCACACGGCCGTGTTCGAGGCCGTGTCTGGTCAAAATTGGTGTTTTTGGCAGAATCGTGGCCGTCCATTCCTTCCGTCTGGATCCAAGGGCTGAAAGCTCTTCTTCTTTTTCCTTAAGGGCCGAAGTCAGAGATTGATTTCTCATTTACTTTGGCCTTAACCTTTCTTCAAGAGAGAGAAAGAGAGAAGGAAAGGAGGAGGAAAAAGGAAAGGGGGCTGCTGCTGGTGGTGCTGCGGTTTACCGACGAGAGATCCGAAGCCAGCGTTGCGGAGGAGACGATCTTGCGAGTCTTGCAAGCTAGCTTTCAAGCCATGGCACCGAAGCGATCGTCAAGGGTAACGACCTTTCTTCCTAGCCATGTGAAGGCTTCCTTTTAGCATATCTTTGTGAGTTCCCCCACCAAGAGGTGGCTGGTTTTGGGACTCTTTGGGTGGATGTGTGAAATCCCCCTTGTTAGCATATAGATCCGGAAATGGAGTACGGAATAGGCATGCTGTGTGAAGCCCATCTGGACAGGTTGGTCTAGATTGGTGATGTTGCATACGAACCGGAGAAGACTCCGTGATAAACGTGTAGTGTGCGGCGTCTACGGGTTATGCCTGCGAAAAGGAGTAGCAGGAAGTACTGAGGTGGTAGCCCAGGAAAATAGCCTTGTGATGGTTTTGGGTCCAACCTGTGAATGAGGCACAGGTAGTACTGGTGAGACCAGGAAAGGCCCTTTTTGTGATGCTTGATGTCATAGGGTGTCCACCTGTGAAGCGAGTCACAGGAAATACTGGTATGCCCAGGAAAGACCCCTGACATTTGTGCTTGTGCGGTGTCCACCTGTGAAGAAAGTAACAGGAAGTACTGGTGTGCCCAGGAAAGACCCGCTGTTGTTGTGAGAAAATGGGTGTAAGGCTTATGCCCAGGCTTAAATGCCAGGAACAGGATTGGTGAGACCGACCCGTGCCTTTGTTATAGCCATGAGTACGCTGCACGCGGAAAAGGCAAGGCGACTTGAGCAACGGGGGGGTGGAGGATCCGACCTGCGCTATGTCCGTCTGACGTGAGACCAAAAAGTGCGGTCTGTTGGAGCGCATAGCAAGAGTCTTCGGCCTGCGCGCCATGACACAACGGGGGGCTACGGGCCATCCCGGTGTCCGAGGACTAACTCCGGCTGCACGCCATGGAGTAAATGCTCAAGAGATTTACCGTTGGGTGATAACCCTGATACGGTGGTGGGCAAGAGGTTGCCAGAACACCAAGAATGTGCCCTGAGTGCACGGACCGTTGGGCCGGGTGGCGAACGGTTGTGATGGCCTGTGTGCGTGAAAGCACATTTTGATATATTGCCATACTTGTGATATGATATGCCTGCAGGGAAAAATACCGCTGCCCCGAGAGAAGGGGTAGGGTCGTTATAATTTGGTCAGCTGAACGCTGACCGTTGCTTTTGTTTGCCACCGGTGGGTGGATTGTCCCTTGCACAGGTGCTGGTGAGCCGAGCGGGACGCATAGAGGTTGATGCTCCTGCTGGTGTTGCTGCTGCTGCTGTTTAGCCCTCGAAGGCTATGTTTGAGATGTGTGTTTTCTTTTGTTGTGGCCGGCCTGCGCGCCCATAGTTGTAGCCACTGTATGAAAGCTATGTAAGGCCATAAGGCCAACACTTGTTCTTATTGTAAGACATTCCTATAGATATATAAAATGTGGAGTTTTATGTTTGGACATTCCTGAGGAGTTCAAGTAGTTAGGGCTTCCGCTAGAATGCTTGTGATAGGTGCGATTGCGCTACTCTGGTATCATCCTGTACCTTCACCGACTGTTTTGTGGTATATCCTGTGGGGCCCCGGCCGGACCTTCTAGAATATATCATATGAACGGATGGGGTTGTTACAGATCCCATAACCATAAACATAGGAGGATTGAGGCTCATAAACTGCTTCAACTGTCGTTCAGCTGCTCTAACATCAATAGCCGCAACATGTTATGTCCTAGCCCCAACTTGTTCTAACACCAATGCCGGCTACGCTTGCCCACCAGGTTGTGCTTGAAACATTGCAAACAACACCTCTGCAACAAAGCGGACAGTTTTTACAGAAGGGGGAGGTGTTGTCACCTCAGCTGGTGTCGTACTCTCATCATAACGCTGGGGCTCTGACTGCCCAACACCACTATGAGTCACCTATAGGTGAACAAGACACACATTAGCGACCTCACACAAGTAATAACAACAATACAGGAACGTGCAGATTCCTCAAACAAGTGTATTTGCATTCCCAAGTGGACATTCAAGATTTCAGTAGTGTTAATGTGGTTTGCACTTACACGTGCTCGCTACTGATGGGGGTTAAAACTCCAAAATTTATTTAGAGCACGCGGCATCCCGGGCATGTTTATTTAGAAATGGTGGATTTGGTCTTGTTTAGAAAACGGGGGGCGCATATTTATTATTTGGATATAAAATAGGTAAAATCGAGTTTTAACGAAAGGAGGCAAGTGCTCTTATCGTGTGTAGTACAGGATATTCCGGTGTTGAATATCGAGGTCGTATTTTTCTCGGGGTCGGGTTGATTATTTACACTCTTCCCTGGAGGGGACTATTATTTTACCGATATTTTATCTTGTCAGGATATTTTTGTATACAAAAAAGCAGAAAACAAAAGCTTTAAAAGATGGAGCCGATGAAGAGCTTAGCACAACCGTATCGAATAGGATTTGAAATAAAATAAACTTTTAATAAAAGGAGATCCTAAGTTTTAAATTATTTAAGGCGGAGACTTGGCCGTGGAGGTTCCACTAAAATGAGCTCACATATCTCTAGAACTATCGCTCACCCGAACATTAAGACTATTCGGACGGGCTCTCATCCGACGAAAGATTCCTCTTAATGACCGCATTATGCTAAGAACCCTGCTATTGGGTGGGGAACCCAATTCGGTAGAGTTTACGTGCCTCCTCTCTCGAGGGTTAGTGCGGAACTCCATTTACCAAGGGGCGATAGGTCCATACGCACGGCCTCTCGACTAGCTAGCGTATAGACTACGGAAATAGAGCCCACACATCGATTATGTGGTTCTATGCTTCATAAACCAGGGGCAAACCTTAAGTTAATTTAATTACATAGAAAAACATGACCTTTAATTATTTAAAGCTATTTTATCTGTCCCAATGCTCTTCGATACTGAGGGCTTAGAGTGGTTAGCCACTTATCAGAATGGGGACGGCTTGCGGGAAAAAGCGAGAAAATGAAAGCAATAAAAGGAAAGCAATAAAAGGAAAGCAGTAAAGGAAAGCTGTAAAGAAAGTAGTAAATGACAAGTCCCACTCAAACAAGTGGGCAGAAAATGAAAGCGAGCGCTACTTAAATGAGTAGGAGGAAATAAATGAACCTACGCACGCACTCTATGGAAATGAAAACACACACACGCACTTGACAGAAAGTAAAAACTCACACACTCACTCGACATGAAATGAAATACGCACACACACAACAGAAATTAAAAACCCACACGCTCACTCTACTTGAAATGAAATACTCACACACTCTACAAAAAGTAAAACACACATTAACTCGACAGAAAGTAAAATACACGCACTCTTCAAAAAATGAAAACACACTCACACACTCTACTGGAATAAAAACAAACACGCGCACTCTACAGAAAGTAATGAAAACTCTAAAATTTATCTCATACACGCATGTACACTTAATAAATGCGACAAACAAGGTGCTCTAAAAATAAAACAACTGCATTTCTACCGCTAGAATGCGGTAGAAATGCATAAAAAGCAGAAATAGAAATTAAACGAGCAAAACAGTTTGCAAATAAACGCAAAATAAAAGTGCTCAAAAAATTAAAACAAATACATTTCTACACCTAGAATGTTATAGAAATGCATAAAAAGATAAAATAAAAATTAAAGGGGAAGAAAGTTTTGAAAATAAAATGGAAATCAAAATGCTTGAAAAAATTAAAACGACTATGTATTCATTCTTATAACTCCGCAAAAGTGCATAAAAAGTGAAAATAAAGTAAAAAAAGAACGAAAATGTTTTACAACCTAAACAAAAAAATCTAAGTTAAAGAAAAATAAAAACCACTTTGAAAATGCTTTTACGGATTTATAAGGATTGAATGAAAAGCTATAAAAATCCTAAGTCTAACATAGTGAAGTGAAAATACTAAAACATAAAAACATTAAAACTAACTCATACAAATACACCCATTTTCAAGATAAGAAAAATAAAGATAAAACAAAGAAGTAAAAGGATTGCTTAGAGAGGGGCTTAGATCCATTCCAAAACAACATAAAGAGACAAAAATCTAAACATTTTATTAAGCTAAAACGAGTGTTACCAAAAGTTAAAAACCAACATAAGAGAGGGGAAGAAAGTCACTTTACATTGCTCTTGGAATCATCTAAACAGCCAGCCCTAAGCAAAATGGCTCCAAAAAAGGGGAACATCAGCTCAAACAGAGAACTTCAATTTATAGAAAAAATTTCAAGGTACACACCCTCTAACACGGGCGTGTCGGGGAGGCATGTCAGTACTATACATGAGTTGATCCGGTGATTTGACGGCACATTTGACTTCAGGGCAGTCCACATGGAAGTCACGCCCGTGTCTCTGCTGACACGGTCGTGTCGGAGGGCGTGTCGGGAAGGTTGATCCGGGATGGGTTGTGTCGAAAAGTGGCCACGCTGTCTTGTCTGACTAGGTGGAGAAGTATATGCCCGTGTGGCATCTTGACATGGGCATATCGGGTCGGTTGATGATCTTCGAGCGCGATTTCGTCAAGATGGAATGACATGGGTCTCGGTCACGGTCGTTCACCATTTAACACGGGCGTGTTTGTGGGCGTGTTCATCAATTTCTTCAAAAAAATAGTCGAGTTCACGGGAATTGAAGTATCACGCCCAGGTCACGGGCGTGACCCAAAGTACACGGGCGTTTACTTACCTTTTTTGACAATTTTCCTGAAAATTTCAGGAAACAAATTTAAATCAAAGTTAGCATAATATTTACAAAATAGAAGCAATTTATTAAAGAAAATTAACTAAAAAAGACAAAAATAATCTTAAACGACTTATTTATTGTACGTAAAAATACGTATATGTACAACTCATCAAATACCCCCATACTTAAGCTTTTGCTATTCTAGAGCAAAAGTTGGAGATGAACTTATAATAAATTAAAGAAATCCTAAGTTTAGCTACCGCTTGAATTAATTGAAAGGAAGATCAAAATAGTTATTCGGGGTATAAGAGTTAAATCCTAAATTATGACAAAATTTTAAATAAAGGAAGAGTTTCAGCTAAAAAATTCTTGATATAATCAAATAGATAGCAAAAACTTTTATTTATTCGGTTAACAAAAATTGATTGGATTATGAAACTGTAGCTTATAAGAATTATAGGAAATAATGCAATTTACAAATTTTGCTCTCGAAAAGATTTTAAAATTAAATCTAGAATTATTTGAAATTGGTGGAGTGTGATGTTGAGGTTTATGAAGGGCTTGAATTTTAGAGGCTAGGGTATATATTTTCGCTCGAACCTCTAATTATTTTTTTTTGAATGTGGATGTTAAGAAAACGAAATCTTATTTTCCATAACATATAAAAATTTTTTAACAACTTCATAATAACCCAATGTATGTGTATAGGAGTAATGAATTTTATCCTCTTACTCCCTAACATATAATCTTTTCAAATATTGGATGCCTATGTTTACAGAACAAAATCTTATTCTCATTGACATAGAATCTTTTAAGGATCAAAATCATGTCAAGTAAGACATGAAAAAAGGTGGAAAGATAGGTTTTTTGTTTTTCAAAAAGAAAACTAGGTTTAATAAAAAAACTTTTGAGAGAAACCTTTATAAATTAAACGTTCCTATATTTCAAAATAAATCTTAGAGTAAACATAGTATGAAATCCAAGGTTGTTATTTTCTAACAAAATAAATATGCAACTATTTAGATAAGTAGAAGTAATGCTAAAAACATGTACCTTATCTAAATGAATAATAAAACATAAGAAATTCTTTATAGCTTAACCCAGATATCTAAATCTATCGATCTTCAATTAATAAACAAATAGTAAACAAAGAATTAATAGAATTCGCTTATAAATTAAGTCGCAACTAAAGTTTTGGAGAGTGAAAAGGGTTAAAATTTGATATTTGATTTATTCGTTACATATTAAACAAAAATTTTTTTATATTTTTTAGAGTTTTCATCATTTTTTTGTATTTTTGATTTATTATGGTTTTTATCTTTATTAGTGTTTCAACCCAGCCTCCCCAAACTCATCTTAGGAAAGCTTCTACCCACCCTCTTCTTTTTTTACATATTATCTTCTGTCTATTATCGTTCTACATACTTAGATTGCAATATTGGAGATAATGTTGGATTTAAGTATGGTGGTGTTTTCTTATTTTTTCTATTTCTACACTTTTATATTTTGCAATAATAAAAAACTCATCAAAAATACAAAACAATTACAAAAATTAAAACCTTCAAAAAAAACTTTCTCCTTGTTTTTTATAAACAAAAATTCAAAACAAATTCATAAACAAAAATTCAAAAAATCTTCATAAAACATTTTCATAAAACACAAAAAAAACATCATAAAACATCATTAAAACAAAAGTTATAAACAAAAAAAATTCAAAAAAGTTGTTGTTTTCTAAATATTTTTGTTAAAAAAATCTTTCTCTTTCCCCCCTCTCTAATACTCCCATACTTAAGCTTTTGCTATTCCAGGTCAAAAGTTGGAGATGAACTTATAATGAATTAAAGAAATCCTAAGTTTAGCTACCGCTTGAATTAATTGAAAGGAAGATCAAAATAGTTATCCGGGGTATAAGTGTTAAATCCTAAATTATGACAAAAATTTAAATAAATGAACAGTTTCAGCTAAAAACTTCTCGATATAATCAAATAGATAGCAAAAACTTTTATTTGTTAGGTTAACAAAAATAGATTGGATTATGAAACTGTAGCTTATACGAATTATAGGAAATAATGCAATTTGCAAATTATGCTCTCGAAAAGATTTTAAAATTAAATCTAGAGTCATTTGAAATTGGAGGAGTGGGATGTTGAGGTTTATGAAGGGCTTGAATTTTAGAGGCGAGCGTATATTTTTTCGCTCGAACATCTAATGAATGTTTTTGGTTTGAATGTGGATGTTAGGAAAATGAAATCTTATTTTTCATAACATATAAAATTTTTTAACAACTTCATAATAACCCAAAGTATATGTATAGGAGTAATGAATTTTATCCTCTTACTCTGTAACATATAATCTTTTCAAATATTGTATGCCTATGTTTACGGAATGAAATCTTATTCTCATTGACATAAGATCTTTTAAGGATCAAAATCATGTCAAGTAAGAAATGAAAAAAAGGTGGAAATTTAGGTTTTTTTGTTTTTCAGAAAGAAAACTAGGTTTAATAAAAAATCTTTTGAGAACAACCATTATAAATTAAACATTCCTATATTTTAAAAAAAAAACTTAGAGTAAACATAGTATGAAATCTAAGATTGTTATTTTCTAACAAAATAAATGTGCAACTAATTAGATAAGTAGAAGTAATGCTGAAAACATGTACCTTATCTAAATGAAAAATAAAGCATAAGAAATTCTTTAAAGCTTAACCCCAGATATCTAAATCTATCGATCTCCAATTAATAAACGAATAGTAAAAAAACAATTAATAGAATTCTCTTATAAATTAACTCAACTAAATTTTTGGAGAGCGAAAAGGGTTAAGAATGAGATATTCGATTTATTCGTTACATAATAAACAAAACATTTTTTGGATTTTTTAGAGTTTCATCATTTATTTGTATTTTTGATTTATTAGGGTTTTTATCTTTTTTTGGAATTTTGATTATCATCTTTTTTTATTTTTGGAGTTATTTTCTTTTTTGAATTTTGGATTTTCTATTTTTTATTTTTAGTTTTTTTGATTTTTTTAACATTTTTTATCAATTTATTTACAAGAAAGGGATGAAAAACAAGTGTTATTTACAAATAAGATATGGGAAAAGAGAAAGTGTTTTTTTACAAAAAAATTTACAAAGTTGAAGAGAGGGGTGAAAGAGAGATTTTTTACAAAGAAGAAGAGGGGGGAAAGAGAAATTGTTTTTTACAAAAATTATGTTTTTTTGTTTTATGATTTTTTGGTGTTTGATTGTAAAAACAAGAAAAAAAATTTTGAGTTTTTATTTTTGTAATTTTTTTATTATTATTTTTGGATCGGTGCATAAATATAAGAGCAAAATAGGAAACTAAGAATACACCCCCATACTTAAATCCAACATTATCCCCAATATTGCAAGATAATTATGAGGTATGATAACAAAATACAATGTCGGAATGTCCATAGAGAAAGAGGAAGAAGTCGGAACTTCCCTGAGATGAGGTCGGGGAGGCCCTTTATTAATAACCCGACAATATTTTGAAAAAATAGCAAAACTATAACATAAAAAACAAAAACAATAAATTCGGCCAAAAGGTTGCGGGTGGTAGGGTTTAAGTGTGTGTGTGACTCGAAGCTAACGTCTTAGCTTATGAGCGCGTACAGAAATGTGATCCCCAAACGTGCACAATAGTGTGAAGCGCCGAAGCAAAAAAGATAGATATATAATTTTTAATAATAGAAAAGTTTTATTTATTTCTAGTGTTTTTTTGGTAAAATTGTTTTAGATTTTTGAAATGAAATAAGACAAGTTAAAACAAAATATAGATACGGAATTTTTTTTGTGTGGTTTTTTTTAGGAGGGGAATATTTTGGATATATATATATATATATATATATATATATATATATATATATATATATATATATATATATATATATATATATATATCTACAGATTTTTAATAACAAATTATATATATCTATATATATATATATAAAGTAGTTTTTTTTAGTTTGCTTTTTTGTTTTTTTGTTTTTTTGGTTTTTGTAGGTGTTTTAAGTTTTTTAGTCTTTAGATTTTTTTTGGTTTTTTAGTTTTTAGATTTGCTAGTTTTTTAGATTTTTTGGTTTGTAATTTTTAGATTTTTTTTGTTTTTTGTGGTTTATTAATGTTTTAAGTGTTTTGTTAGTTTTTAGATTTGTTTTTGTTTTTAAGGTTTTCAGAAAAACAAAAATGAGAAATTTTTTAGATTTTATAGGTTTTTCATTCTTTTTTAGTGTTTAGATTTTTTGGTTTTATAGTTTTGTTTTCAATTTTCTTTTGTTTATAGTTTTTTGTTTTTGGAAATAGCGCTATTTCATTTTGGTGATGACTTTTTTTAGATAAATATATGAAATAAGAAGTATAAATTATCATTTTTTTGTTAAGTTTTTTTAAGTAGTTATTATTATTAATATTTTTTTTGTTGTCCATTTTTTAATTTTTGTTACATATATAAAAATAGGTAAAATTAATAGGTCTCGAGAGTTCAAAATAACGACACGAAAGTTCCCCGGCAACTGCGCCAAAAACATGATGTGGGTTAAAACTCCAAAAATTATTTAGAGCACGCGGCGCCCCGGGCATGTTTATTTAGAAAAGGCGGATTTGGTTTTGTTTATAAAACGGAGCGCGCAGATTTATTATTTGGATATAAAACAGGTGAAATCGAGTTTAAACGAAAGGATGTAAGTGCACCTATCATGTGTAGTACAAGATATTCTGGTGTGGAATATCGAGGTCGTATTGTTCTCGGGGTCGGGTTTATTATTTCTACTCTTCCCTGGAGGGGACTATTATTTTACCGATATTTTATCTTGTTAGGATATTTTTATATATATAAAAAGCAAAAAATAAAAGCATTAAAAGATGGAGCCGGTGAAGAGCTTAGCGCAACCGTATCGAATAGGATTTGAACTAAAATAAACTTTTAATAAAAAGAGATCCTAAATTTCAAATTAATTAAGGCGGAGACTTGGCCGTGGAGGTTCCACTAAAATGAGCTCACCTATCTCTAGGACTATCGCTCACCTGAACATTAAGACTATTTGACCGGGCTCTCATCTGACAAAAGATTCCTCTCAATGCCTGCATTATGCTAAGAACCCCGTTATTGGGTGGGGAACCCAATTCGGTAGAGTTTGCGCGCCTCCTCTCTCGAGGTTTAGTACGAAACTCCATTTACCAAGGGGGATTGGTCCATACGCACGACCTCTCGGCTAGCTAGCGTATGAAATACGGAAATAGATCCCACACATCGATTATGTGGTTCTACGCTTCGTAAACCCAGGGCAAACCTTAAGTTAATTTAATTAAATACAAAAATAGGGCCTTTAATTATTTAAAGCTATTTTATCTATCCCAATTCTCTTCGATACTGATGGCTAAGAGCGGTTAGCCACTAGTCGGAATGGGACGGCTTGCAGGAAAAAGCGAGAAAATGAAAGAAATAAAAGGAAAGCAATAAAAGGAAAGCAGTAAAAGAAAGCTGTAAAGAAAGCAGTAAATGACAAGTCCCATTCAAACGAGTGGGCGAGAAATGAAAGTGAGCCCTACTCAAACGAGTGCGAGGAAATAAATGCACCTACGCACGCACTCTACGAAAATAAAAACGCACACATGCACTCGACAAAAAGTAAAATCTCACACACTCAGTCAACATGGAATGAAATACGCACACACACACAATAGAAATGAAAAACCCACACACTCACTCCATTGAAATGAAATACTCACACACTCTACCAAACGTAGAACACACACTAACTCAACAGAAAGTAAAACACACGAACTCTACAGAAAATAAAAACACACTCACACACTCTACTGGAATAAAAATAAACACACGCGCTCTACAGAAAGTGATGAAAGCTCTAAAATCTATCTTATACACGCACAAACACGTACAAAAATGCAAAAAACAAAGTGCTCTAAAAAATAAAACAACTGCATTTCTACTGCTAGAATGCGGTAGAAATGCATAAAGACAGAAATAAAAATTAAACGAGAAAAAAAGTTTGCAAATAAATGCAAAATGAAAGTGCTCGAAAAATTAAAACAAATATATTTCTGCCGCTAGAATGCGGTAGAAATGCATAAAAAGATAAAATAAAAATTATAGGGGAAGAAAGTTTTAAAAATAAAATGGAAATCAAAATGCTTGAAAAAATTTAAATGACTGTGTATTCATTCTTATAACTCCGCAAAAGTGCGTAAAAAGTTGAAATAAAGTAAAAATAACGAAAACGTTTTACGACCTAAACAAGAAAATCTAAGTTAAAGAAAAATAAAAAAAACTTTGAAAATGCTTTTACAGATTTCTAAGGATTGAATAAAAAGCTATAAAAATCCTAAGTCTAACATAGTTAAGTGAAAATACTAAAACATTAAAACTTACTCATACACACACACACCCATTTTCAAGTTAAGAAAAATAAAGATAAAATAAAGAAGTAATTAGATTGCTTAGAGAGGGTCTTAGATCCATTCCAAAACAACATAAAGAGACAAAAATCTAAACATTTTATTAAGCTAAAACGAGTGTTACAAAAAGATGAAAACCAACATAAGAGACGGGGAGAAAGTCACTTTACATAGCTGTTGGAATCATCTAAACAGCCAACCCTAAGCAAAATGGCTCCAAAAAAGGGGAACAACAGCTCAAACAGTGAACTTCAATTTATAGAAAATAATTTCAAGGTACATGCCCTCTGAAACGGGCGTGTCGGGAGGGGGTGTCAGCATTATACATGAGTTGATCCTATGATTTGACGGCATGTTTGACTTTTGGGCATTTCTCGTGGAAGTCACGACCATGTCTCTGCCGACACGGGCGTGTCGGAGGGCGTGTCGGGAAGGTTGATCCGGGATGGGTTGTGCCGAAAATTCGCCGCGCTGTCTTGTCTGGCCCGGTGGAGAAGTACACTCTCGTGTGGCATCTTAACACGGGCGTGTTGGGTCGGTCGACGATCTTCGTGCACGATATCGTCGAGCTGGAATGGCATGGGTCTCGGTCACGACCATGCCCCATTTGACACGGGCGTGTATGGGGGCGTGTTGATCAATTTCTTCAAAAAACAGTCGAGTTCACGAGAATTGAAGTATCACGCCCAGGTCACGGGCGTGACCCAAAATACACGGGCGTGTACATACCATTTTTGTCAATTTTCCTGAAAATTTTAGGAAACAAATTTAAATCTAAGCTAGCATAATATTTACAAAATAGGAGCAATTTATTAAAGAAAGATAAGTAAAAAGACAAAAATAAACTAAAACGACTTATTTATTGTACGTAACAATACGTATATTTACCACTCATCAGCCACCCCACAAAAGACTTCAACCATGAATTCGAAAGGGAAAGACCGAGACATGCTGATTCCAAAATATAACGAGTCCATTCGTTCATATAGCATATAATAGATGGTCCGGTCGGGGCCCCACACCATATGCCACAAAACAGGTGTCGAAGTTACAGTTTAATACCAAAACACAATCGCATCCTAACTCAGAGCATGCTAGCGGAAGATTTTAACAATAATATTGAACTCCAACCATAAATGTTCACTATATATATAAACAACCACATTTATATCTAAACTCTCGAAGGAATGTACAGCAAGTACAATATCGTTTGGCCTTATGGCCTTACAGTTACTCTTTATAAGTGTGGATTTCAAACATAGGCGCGTAGGCCGGCCACACATAAGCAAACACAACATTCTTTGCTTAGCCTTCAAGGGCTAGCAGCAACAGCAGCAGCAGCAGGGACTTCAGCCCTTATATGTCCCGCTCAGCTCTCCAGCACCTGCACAAGGACAGCCCACCAAGCGGTGGCAAACAAGGCAACGGTCAGCATTCAGCTGACCAATTTATAACGACCCTACCCCTTTCCTGGGGCAGTGGTATTCCTTCCCTGTAGGCACAACAATTCCTAGGCAGATATATATATCACACATTGTGCTCCCACACACAAACAATCCATCACAACTGTCAGCCACACAGCCCGATGATCCGTGCACTCAGGGCACATTCTTAGTATACCGGCGAACCAGGGTCCTACCATAGTTCCAGGTCCGAAACCCGACGGTAAAATTGAGCATTTAGTCTTAACGGCGCGTAGGCCTAAGAGTCTCATTATGCGCACCAACTGACAACACTTTCAGGTCTCCAAGTCGGACGGACGTAATGCAGGTACAGATCAGCTACCCCCCGTTGCTTAAGTCGCCTTGCAATCACCGAAACCAACATACTCGAGGCCAAATCTAAGGCACGGGTCAGTTTCATATTTCCTGTTCGGTACGAGGCCTTTTCAAGAGCTCGCAACTCACAATAGCCATACCGTCCACCAAGAACTGGCTTCATAATAGCCACAATGTCCACCAAGGACTGGCTTCATAATAACCACAATGTACACCAAGGACTGGCTTCACAATCAAAAAGGTGAGTTCATGCTAGCGTCCTTCGCGGTCGCTTTGCGGGGTTCAACAGAAGCTCTCTTTCTGCACCCAACTCAACCCAAACCTTGCGGCATCCTGTAGTGCCAGAAAACTGGTCTTGCCATAGCACACAGCACAAACATCACAAGGTTATTTTCTTGGACTACCACTACAATACTTCCTCTTACTGCCCTTCACAGGTCCAACCCATCGACTCCACAAACCACACATTTAACCGCGGAGTCTTCTCCGGTGTGCAAATGAAACATCACCAATCAAGACCAACCTGTCCAGATGGGCTTCATACAACATGCCTATTATATACTAAACATTTCTAGATCAATATGCAAGACTATTGGGGATTCCAAGAATCAACCCAAGGGAAATCCCTCCGCAATCCACCCTCTTGTGGTGGAAAACCCATGCACATGCCAAAAAGACGAACTTCACATATCCAAGAAGCAAGATCGTTACCCTTGACGACCTCTTTGGAGCCATGTGATCTAGCTGGTTTCAAAGCACCGCAGCGGCCTTGCCTCCACAAATCTGGCATCGGATCTTGATTCGGAACTCGGAAGCTCCACCGGCGGCCGGATCCCTTTCTCCTCCTCCTCCTTGCTCTCCCTTCTCTCTAGCTCTTTTAGAAAGAGATATGGCCAAGATGAATGAGAGTTTCTCTCTCAACTCCTGGCTATAACACAGCAGGGAGAAGCCTCGGTCATTAGATCCCAGATGAAGGAAATGAACGGCCACAAATCGCCCGCACATGTCTATTTTTGAGCTGACACGGCCTATGACACGACATTGTCAGAGGCCGTGTACCATAAGCGGCACACAACCGACTTAACCCGAACAGGACACGGCCTGTGACACGCCCGTGTCATAGGCCGTGTCCTGTAACGCCCCGTATTTTTCGTTGAATGATTGCATATGCTTGATGGGCATTACGTTGGCTTTGATCGTTGTTCGAGCATGGTTTTCACGCGAGCTTACGAGTGGCTGTTTTGGTACCCTAGTTACACGATTCCCCATCAAGCCGGAGTCCAATTTTGGGGACTCGGTGAGGCCTCTTAGGGAATGCTTGCACTTTTTCGAGCCTGGGTCAGGTTGCTCAAAACGGGTTGATTGTATGGAAGATGTGTGGTGTACAGAAAACAAAAAAGGGTAAAAAGCCCTTAAGGAAGAAATGGCCTAGGACGAAACAGAAACACTTTTCAAAACAGTGACAAATGGTCATTTTTTTGAGTGACACGGCCTGGGACACGGGCGTGTCCCAGGGCGTGTCCAGCTCGGAATGCGGTTTGGCTTTGTGGTCGTCGAACTTCGTTAGTAGAAGTTGCGGGAGGAACACGCTCCCCGACACGGGCGTGTCGTGGCATGACCCAGGGCGTGACCTGGGGCATGACCTCCTTGACACGACGAATTTTCTTGCGTCGAGTTGAGCTCGACGAATGGGGTACACGCTCTGTGACACGGGCGTGTCACGGGCCGTGTCCCGCTATGTCGAGTGTCGAGTGTCGAGTGTCGAGTGTCGGGTGTCGAGAGAGGGGACACGGCCTATGACATGGGCATGTCACAGGGTGTGTCCAGCTTTGTCGAAGTGTCGACACTTTTGGTCGACGAGATGTCGAGACACGGGTTACACGCCCTAGGTCACGGGCGTGATCGACCCGACACGGGCGTGTACCAGGCTGTGTACCTTATAGATAACTTTGAAATTGTCGTATTCTGCGCCTCTTAAGGTACACGCCCAGTGACACGGGTGTGTCACAGGGCGTGACAGGGCCGAAAATCGACTTTTTCAGTTTTTTGTGCCATTCGTTTTTTTGATTCTGGATCAAGCCGTCCAGCTCTGTCCTGGAAGAATTAAGCCGAGAAGAGAATTTATTTTCTCCTCACTTCATCTTTCTCCAGCCTCTTCTTCATCTTCTTCCTCATTCCAAAAGGAAATCAAGGGAGCAAAGCTAAGGGAAGGAAAGAGAGGAGCAGCTGTCGTGGTGTTGTATCAATTCAGGAAAGCGGTGTTCTCCACCCTTGCCAATCTTGTTTTTGTTCTTTGATTCTTGCAAGTGTATCTTGTTTTCTTGCCACTCTTGGTTTTTGTTTCTTTTCTTGATTAAATTGCACTTTGTCTAAGATGCTAGCTTTGTTCATCTTGTCTTAACTCTCACCTATTAGACACTCATGCATAATCTTATCTTTCAAGAAGTTCCCAATCTTTGTGCTTACCTCTTGTTCATCTAATTTTGCCATGTTTTACCTTGTATTTCTCTATGATTTACAAGGTCTCTAATCGTTCATACGATTAGAGATCTTGTGGTGTTTAGTCGGCATGGTTACTTGTGGGGTTCGCTTATGGTGAAGTAGAGACCCAAACTCTATCGAGTTTGACATAACGTGGGCCAATTGTGGACATGAGTGAGGACGATGACATGAAATGTGTTTAGCTTAGGTTATGGTACATTTTGCGAGGCGAATTGTGAACCATGGCAGGAGCGTTGTTGTGAGGATTCGGTAAGGGGTGGTGTGGTTTCAACCTTGGTGGCCACCGGGTTTCTATTTGTGGTGTAGAGCACCGTTTTGGCCCCGATTTGGGCTGGTTTTTATTGGTGCGTTCCACTTTAGGGCCGCCACCCAAAAGACCCTTGAGGAATACCATTTAACCGCTGCTTATGGTTCACTAGTATAGTTGTTTCTTGTTCTCAAGATGATGGAATGGGCATGTGTATTGCCTTTTTGCTCCTGCGGGTTGAGCAGGACTTGATGAGAATTTCATGCACTTGATGCGTTACTTGTTGGGTTAACACTTATTTCCCCCCCTGTTCTTTTCACTTGTTTACATGAAATTTCTACAGGGTCGGTAAGCCCCTTCGTTGTATTTTATGAACTTAATGCTCTATTTTTTGTAGCTTTAATGATTGTTGAGGTGTTCTTTCTTGAATGCCTCAGGTGCAGGTTGTAGCCGGTTGAGCGGCTAGTGCTTGGGTAGAGTCTCTTTGGAGCTAGCCAAGCTTACTTAGCGAGGTATTTCTTTACTTTGTTGTACAGACATACATACGCCACAATGGGTTCGTGTCAGCTTGTTGGCGCCAATTGGTGGTTTTCTTTACTTGTTATATATGAATGCTAGACTGCTACTATGAATCATTTGAATGAGATGATGTCTACTTGCTCTTGGGAACGGTTTATGGTAGGTTGCATTAGGTATTTTTAAGCTAAACAAAACCTATTATTGTATAACATTCATAACATGTTTTGGTCACCTAACAAGTATTTTCCAAACAACGTAAAAAGGATGTGGTGTACAGAAAACAAAAAAGGGTAAAAAGTCCTTAAGGAAGAAATGGTCTAGGACGAAACAGAAACACTTTTCAAAACAGTGACAAATGGTCATTTTTTTGAGTGACACGGCCTGGGACACGGGCGTGTCCCAGGGCGTGTCCAGCTCAGGATGCGGTTTGGCTTTGTGGTCGTCGAAGTTCGTTCGACGAAGTTGCGGTAGGAACACGCTCCCCGACACGGGCGTGTCAGGGCGTGACCCAGGTCCTGACCTGGGGCGTGACCTCCTTGACTCGACGAATTTTCTTGCGTCGAGTTGAGCTCGACGAATGGGGTACACGCCCCGTGACACGGGCGTGTCACGGGCCGTATCCCGCTATGTCGAGTGTCGAGTGTCGAGTGTCGTGTGTCGAGTGTCGGGTGTCGAGAGAGGGGACATGACCTGTGACACGTGCATGTCACAGGGCGTATCCAGCTTTGTCGAAGTGTCGACACTTTTGGTCGACGAGATGTCGAGACACGGGTTACACGCCTTAGGTCACGGGCGTGACCGACCCGACACGGGCGTGTACCAGGCCGTGTACCTTGTACATAACTTTGAAATTGTCGGATTCTGCGCCGCTTAAGGTACACGCCTTGTGACACGGGTGTGTCGCAGGGCATGACAGGGGCGAAAATCGACTTTTTCAGTTTTTTTGTGCCGTTCGTTTTTCTGATTCTGGATCAAGCCGTCCAGCTCTATCCTGGAAGAATTAAGCCGAGAAGAGAATTTATTTTCTCCTCACTTCATCTTTCTCCACCCTCTTCTTCATCTTCTTCCTCATTCCAAAAGGAAATCAAGGGAACAACGCTAAGGGAAGGAAAGAGAGGAGCAGCTGTCGCGGTGTTGTATTGGTTCAGGCAAGCGGTGTTCTCCACCCTTGCCAATCTTGTTTTTGTTCTTTGATTCTTGCAAGTGTAGCTTGTTTTCTTGCCACTCTTGGTTTTTGTTCCTTTTCTTGATTAAATTGCACTTTGTCTAAGATGCTAGTTTTGTTCATCTTGTCTTAACTCTCACCTATTAGACACTCATGCATAATCTTGTCTTTCAAGAAGTTCACAATCTTTGTGCTTACCTCTTGTTCATCTTATTTTGCCATGTTTTACCTTGTATTTCTCTATGATTTACAAGGTCTCTAATCGTTCATACGATTAGAGATCTTGTGGTGTTTAGTCGGCGTGGTAACTTGTGGGGTTCTCTTATGGTGAAGTAGAGACCCAAACTCTATTGAGTTTGACATAACGTGGGCCAATTGTGGTCATGAGTGAGGACGATGACATGAAACGTGTTTAGCTTAGGTTATGGTACATTTTGCGAGGCGAGTTGTGAACCTTGGCAGGAGCGTTGGTGTGAGGATTCGGTAAGGGGTGGTGTGGTTTCAGCCTTGGTGGCCGCTGGGTTTTGATTTGTGGTGTAGAGCACCGTTTTGGCCCCGATTTGGGCTGGCTTTTATTGGTGCGTTCCACTTTAGGGCCGCCACCCAAAAGACCCTTGCGGAATCGCATTTAACCGCTGCTTATGGTTCACTAGTATAGTTGTTTCTTGTTCTCAAGATGATGGAATGGGCATGTGTATTGCCTTTTTTCTCCTGCGGGTTGAGCAGGACTTGATGAGAATTTCATGCACTTGATGCGTTACATGTTGGGTTAACACTAATTTTCCCCCCTGTTCTTTTCACTCGTTTACATGAAATTTCTACGGGGTCGGTAAGCCCCTTTGTTATTTTTTATGAACTAAATGCTCTATTTTTTTGTAGCTTTAATGATTGCTGAGGTGTTCTTTCTTGAATGCCTCAGGTGCAGGTTGTAGCCGGTTGAGGGGCTAGTGCTTGGGTAGAGTCTCTTTGGAGCTAGCCGAGCTTACTTAGCGAGGTAGTTCTTTACTTTGTTGTACAAACATACATACGCCCCAATGGGTTCGTGTCAGCTTGTTGGCGCCCATTTGTGGTTTTCTTTACTTGCTATATATGAATGCTAGACTGCTACTATGAATCATTTGAATGAGATGATGTCTACTTGCTCTTGGGAAGGGTTTATGGTAGGTTGTATTAGGTATTTTTAAGCTAAACAAAACCTATTATTGTATAACATTCATAACATGTTTTGGTCACCTAACAAGTATTTTCCAAACAACGTAAAAAGGATGAATTCTTATATTATTATAAATCTAGAATGCTTATAGGAGATTGTCATAAGTAAACTAAAGTATTTTACGCCGCGTACAACCACGTTTTGATCCATAAAGCCGAGGGATATGGCCATTAACTTAAATGGTTTTCTTGCATATAACTGATGATTTTCAACTACTAAAGTAAGCGTCGAGGTTTTTCCTGAACGTGTGCAGTTATCCCCTGCACGACGTTGCATCATAACACGTAGTTCCTCTTACTCTGATACGATGTACTCGTTGAGGAAATGCGGGTTGTGAAATGTCCTGTTCGGGTTAAGTCGGTTGTGTGCCGCTTATGGTACACGACCGTGTCACAGGACCTGTGTCACAGGCCGTGTACCATAAGCGGCACACAACCGACTTAACCCGAACAGGACATGGCCCTGTGACACGCCCGTCTCATAGGCCGTGTACCCTGACATGGCTTCAGACACGCCCGTGCCTAGCAGCCGTGTACCTCAGGCGGCACGCAACCGTCTCAACTCGAACAGGACACGGCCATGTGACACGCCCGTGTCACAGGCCGTGTGCCCGGAGACACACCCGTATCCCGCCCGTGTTCACCAGGCCTCATTGCCTTGGCTAATCTAAAGGAGGACACAGCCATGTGACACGCCCGTGTCATAGGCTGTGTTCCCCACTTGATGATCGTCGAATACATTTACTCGAGAGGAGTTCGTCAAACCAGAGGAGGACACGTCCTCGGACACGCCCGTATCGCGGGCCGTGCTCCCTCTCAAGAACTCGTCGAGTGCATTTCGTTGAGCACTCGACTGGCTGCTCAACCATACAGAGCAGGACACAGCATGGGACATGACCGTGTCTCAGGCCGTGTTGTCCAGCCTGAACCCAATTTGCGAATTTGGGGTGTTGCAACACAATCCTTAGATTTGTTGTTGAGTTCTCTGCTCAAGCCAAAGGAGCTGGCTTAGGCCATCATGCTGCTCCTAGTAAATCTTCTAGGAGAAATAAAGCTAAACGAAAGAATAAAGCTCCCAAAAAGGCTTTATCCAAGGAAAAGGGTAAAGATCCTCTAGATCAAACGTCATTTAAGAAGGATATCTTACCAACAAATGAGTTTGATTTTGACTCATCCTACGGTCGTTTTGTCAGGTCTTCTTATGTAGAGCCTAAGTGACGATACTAAGGATGGACTCATCCCTGAAATTTTGGTTAAAGTGTCTTCAAGGCACCTTATAAGGAGATACAAATGAAGCACTATGATCCATACATTCATGGCCATAATATGAAGAAGGAACCAAAGGCCAAGCCAGTTGTACCCAAGGAAAAGGTGGTGAAAAAGACTTGTGAATGTCATTATCATGAAGCTTCTACCTCCAAATAAGCTGCCTCTACAAGACCATACATTCAAAAGGTCAAGCAGAAGACTTGAAAAAGGTACAACAGGTTTGAATGTTGGTGTTGCGGTAAAATTGGTCACTTTGCCGCAGATTGTGTAACGCCCCAAAACTTGTATTTGAGTTGGTCGCGTGAAAAGGGATTTTTGGTGCCTGAATAGGGGTACACGGCCTAGGACACGGGTGTGTCGAAGGCAGTGTCTGGCTGGTGATTTTTGGCCGTTTTCATCCCGAGAAGGACACGGCCAGGAACACGGCTACATGACATGGGCGTGACATTTGACACGGGTGTGTGCCTACCCGTGTCAGTACCCGTGTTCAGTTGGGTCGTGTCGATTGGCTTGGCGGTTATGCATGACACGCCCCCGGTCACGGGCGTGTCGAGGACCTGACACGGGCATGTCAGGTGAAACACGGGCGTATCTTTGCCCGTGTGTCTTTTCTTTGTTCGACGATCGTGCCTCGATCAAGGCACACGGCCTGGGACACGGGCGTGTCGAGGACCTGATACGGGCATGTCAGGTGAAACACGGGCGTATCTTTGCCCGTGTGTCTTTTCTTTGTTCGACGATCGTGCCTCGATCAAGGCACACGGCCTGGGACACGGTCGTGTGCGAGGCCGTGTTCAGCCCAGGTCTGGGGAATTTTGTGCAGATCTGAACCGTTCATTTTCTTTAATTGAGGTCCAATGGCCCAGATGGTTTCCTGCTCTGTTAAGGCCGGGAATAGGGGAGTTAATCCTTCATTTCTCTCCAACCATTCTCTCTCTCAAGGGGTTGGAAAGAGGAGGAAGAAGGAAGGGATTCCGGCCGCCGGCGGAGCATCGGAGCACCATTTTGAGATCTTAGAGCAGATCCGTGGAGGAAAGTTCGTTGCAAAGATTTCCATCCGTGTAGTTTTTCCATGGCGCCAAAACGGACTACAAGGATAACGATTCTCAACTTAAGCATGTGAAGCTCTTTCTTTCTGCATAGGGAATCCCGCTTCCGCGAGTGTGCGGTGAGTGCGTGGTGTTCCTTGGGTTTGATGTGAATAGTCCCCCTTGTGTTGCATATAGAGTCCGGAATCGAAGTACGGGCATAGGCATTGTGTGTGAAGCATACCCGGACGTGTATCGTTTGGATCGGTGATGTTGCATTTGATATGTTTTGCCAGAGAAGACTCTGTGCTTTGGGTTTTCGGGTTTCTACGCGGTAGATCGCAGCAGGGATCCTTGGAGGTTAGCTCCAAGGCGCACCCGGAAAACTGAGCGGAATCGTTGTTCTGCTAACTTGGCGGTCTGGGAACCGGACTTGAACATAACTGGGTTATGTGATTGTTTGGAAATTTTGGGATCCGAGAGAAGCTTAGCCCGCGCGTAGTACTTAAATTGTCTAGGCGGCGTGACCAACTGGCAAGTGGAATTGGACCTAGGCTATGTGGTTCGGTGCGAGAGACCCGAAAAGGGGACTGGCCGTTGGCATAGTTGGGAGCCTTAGACGGTGGTCAGAAAGGCTAAATGCTCACATGTTGTTGCCATCCTGGGGGTGGTGGTGAAGACGCTGATTGGTCAGGATTCACCGTTAATATGCCCTGAGTGCACGGGGTGTTTGTCCGTGCGAGCCTACACCTGTGGCGAAATTTATATAGTTGCACTTTATTGTTTAGCTGGGCTAATGTAATGCAGGGAAAGAGCACCACCGTCCCGACCTAGGGGAGGGGCCGTTATAATTTGGTCGGCTTTTGGCTGATCGTTGCTTTGTTTGCCACTGTGCGGTGTAATGTGCTTGCAGGTGCTGCGGAGCAGAGTACCAAATAGCGGGCTGGAGCCCATGTTACTGTGCTGGCCCTAGAAGGCCGTAAAGAATAGTTGTACTTTACTTTTCTCCTGTGTGGACGGCCTGCGAGCCGATGTATGGAAAACACTATTTATTAAGTGAACTATTGTAAGTCCATGTTCCCCTTTCAGTGTATTTTGGGTTTCATTCCTGTAGTGTGTTGTGGACATTCATGTTTATTGGATTTAAGTTTTGGGTTCTTTAAAATTTAAAGACCTCCGCTAGAATGCTCTGTGTAGGACGAGTATTCTTAATTGGATGGTTTGAATATTCTTATGTAACCCTTCCAACTGTCTGTGGTATGTGGCATCGGGTTCCAGCTGGACCTTCTATTATATGCCATGCGACGGATGGGGGTGTTACAATTTGGTATCAGACTTCTGGTTACGGTCAGGCTTAAATGAATTCGTGGCGAATTCTTTTAAGGGGTGGTGAGCACATGTGTGCGTCATCGTTATAACATTAAAAAGAACCCATGAATGTCCACTTAGGAATGAAAAATACACTTTTTTGAGGAACCTGCGTGTTCCTATAGTTGCTCTTTGCAAATTTGTTTAGTCACTTATTCGTGTTTTGTACGACTATAGGTGACCGATAGTGGCGCAGAGCCGATAGAACATCTGGTTTCTGAGGGTTATAGTGCACCCAGCGTCGTGCTTGAGACCCCTCCATCCTTTGAAACCATAAGAAGAATCGTTGAAGTGGTGCTCGTTGTGACCAGTGCACAGCATGGAAGCAACGTGAAAACTTTTGTCCCTGAGCTAACTTCAATGTCGGGTGGTGTGTTGGATCAAAGGACTTTAAGAAGGCAGTAGGCCAGCAATTGAACATGTCCTTAGTGCACGGTACGCACTCAGTCGATGAGTATTTGCAGGCGTTCCTTTTCGTAAGCCGCCACCCATACTTTGAATTGGAGAACGAACATTCTATAGTTGATAGATTTTATAATGGGTTGTGTGGTGAGCTGTGAATCCTACTTGTAGGACCAAAACTATTGGGATTCCGAGCCTTGGTGGAGTCGGCTAGATCTTTGGAAGTAGATTTGGGGAGGATTCACCCGATTCCTGTGAGTAGGGTATCGAACCCTGCAAATCCTAGGAGGACTGCATCCCGCAGAACGTCGAAAGAGGGGGCTAGGTCTGGGACTAGCAAAGTTATGTACAACTGTCGAGCTTGTGGAAAGAAAGGGCACTTTGCCGAGAATGTTGGGATGGTGATCAGAAGATTAAGGAAGCTATGTCAGGAGCAGGTGAGGACTCTAGTACTAAGAAATCGCAGTTCAAAGGGCCAAGTTCAAAGTCGGATGTCCGGAGATGGAACAAGAAGCTGAAGACTTCGAACTCAGCCCCTTCGTTTGGTGCGTTGGGGGCAACCACAAGTCGAGTCCCAAGAGCTTGTTATATGTGCGAAAAAGTGTGGCATTTTGCCCGTTGCTGTTGGAGCGGACGCTTAATGTCCGAAAGGAAGCCTAATATATACAGGCTGGGTCAACAAGAGGCCAGAAAGCATGCGGTCGTGGGGACAGGTAAGGTTTAAAATTCTAGCATTTAGCTTTAGACACTTGTTGCCTTTGTGCATGTTAGCCTAGAACCACTTGTGCTAAGCTTTGTTTTGAATTTCGTTTATCCGGCGGGAGCACCGTTCGTTAAAGGGAGATTCGTGTCTCCGTTTGCCCAAAGTAATTGTTTTGCACGTCGGAATACCTCTTTCGATGGCAAAAGACGTTTCAGAGATGTTGTTGTCTTATGGTACTCAATGCGCGCAGATAGAATCTGTTGCGTTTAGGTCTGGATTGTGAGTCAAAATTTTGATTTGCAATCGTTGTTACTACCTCTAGGAGAGTTCAACGTGATCTTTAGTATGGTCAGGCTCTCGGAGCAGCAGGCATACGTTGATCGAAGTTGCTAGTGGGTCAGTTGAGAGCTAGTCATGAGACGACATTTGTGGGCGTGAAAGGGGTCGAGTAAGACGTTGATGTCTGCCCCTAATGTGGTTAAGGTGGTTTGGTGTAGTGCCAAACCGGTGTCACGCTCTCCGTATCTTATAGCGCCAAAAGAGATGGCGGAGTTAAAGGTGCAACTGCAAGAGTTGTTGGAGCAAGGATATGTGTGTCTAAGTTCGTCGCCTTGGAGCGCACCGGTTCTTTTCATTAAGAAGAAAGATGGGAGCTTGCGGCTTTGCATCGACTATCGGGAATTGAACAAGCTTACGGTAAAGAATAAGTATCTGATTCCTAGGATTAACAATCAATTTGATCAGTTGGTTGGGTCAACGGTATATTCGAAGCTAGATCTGAAATCCGGATACTTCCAGTTGAGGATAAGGGAAAGCGACATCCCAAAGACAACATTCAGTACACGGTTTGGGCATTACGAGTTCACGGTCATGCCATTTGGGTTGACGAATGTGCCATCCATATTTATGGATCTGATGAACAGTACGTTCAGAGAGTACCTGGATCGTTTCGTGATAGTATTTATCGATGATATCCTGGTGTACTCGCAGTGCGAGGAGGATCACTACAATCATCTACACATGGTGTTGGAGACATTGAGGAGAAATCAGTTGTATGCTAAGTTCTCCAAGTGTGGATTCTGGTTATCCTCGATAGCGTTCCTTGGTCATGTTGTTAGTGGAGAAGGGATAGCTGTGGATCCGGCGAAGATAGTGGCAATACGGGAGTGGCCTACTTTGACTACGGTGGCGGAAGTCCGGAGCTTTCTGGGGCTTGTCGGCTACTATAGGCGCTTCGTAGAGAACTTTTCGCGGATAGCACTTCCACTCACGACATTGACAAGGAAGGATCATAAGTTTTTGTGGTCTCCGGAGTGCGAGCAGGCTTTTGAAGAGTTGAAGAGGCGGTTGACCACGGTGCCTATTTTATGTTCGCCAAGTGGAACCGAAGGGTTCGAGATCTATAGTGATGCTTCGGGCAGTGGTTTGGGCTGTATTTTACTACAGCAAGGGAGAGTGATAGCCTATGGTTCATGACAACTGAAGGTTCACGAGAGAAATTATCCGGTCCATGACTTAGAGTTAGCGGCCGTGATATTTCCTCTAAAGCTTTGGAGGTACTACCTGTACGGTGTGAAGGTCGATATTTACACCGATCATAAGAGCTTGAAGTACCTGTTGGACCAAAAGGATCTGAACATGAGGCAGTGTATTTGGATGGAGTTCTTGGGGGACTACACCTTCAAGATACATTATGTGTCTTGGAAAGGAATTGCAGTGGCGGATACGTTGAGTCGCAGGACTCTGGCGCCAGCCAACTAGTTATCGGTACATGATGAGAGATTGGTCCATGAGTTGGAGGCTTTGGAGATATCTTTTGTCAACAAGCAGTCTAGTGCTGAGGCAAAACTGTTTTGGACAGAGATGCAGTGTGACCTAGCTGATAGGGTTCGGCGGGCTTTGGTTCAGGATAACAGCATGAAGCAGATCTTGGATGAATCATCGGATGGGTCAAATTCCCAATTTGCTATTGAGGATGGGTTGCTAAGGAAGGACGGTCGCCTATGCATTCCTAGTGCGGATAATCTTCGGGAGGAGTTGATGTATGAGGCTCATCATACCAAGTACTCAATCCACCCGAGAAGCACGAAGATGTATAGAGACATGAAGAGATTATTCTGGTGGCCAGGATTGAAGAAGGATGTAACACTTTATGTGGCCAAGTGTCGTACATGTGCATTGGTGAAGGCGGAATGCCAGAAACCCGGAGGTATCTTGAAGTCCCTACCTATCCCAGAAAGGAAATTCGACGACATATCTATGGATTTTGTGCATGGCTTGCCGAAGTCGCAGAGGGGAAACGACGCCATTTGGGTGGTCGTAGATAGGTTGACAAAGGTGTAGCACTTTATTCCGAACAAGAAGGAAGATCCGGTGGAAAGGTTAGCCAAGCTCTACGTAGAGAATATTGTACGATGGCATGGTGTGCCCCACAGTATTATTAGTGATCGAGATGGACGCTTCACGTCGAATGACTGGAGGTTGGTGCATAGTCTGTTGGGTACTAAGATAATGTTCAGTACAGACTTACATCCGCATACGGATGGCCAAACCGAGAGGGTCAACCGGACGGTGGAGGACATGCTTCGCATGTGCGTCCTAGATTTTGGAAAGCAGTGGGAAGATCGCCTGTACATGGTGGAGTTTGCGTGTAACAACAAATTTCAGGCAAGTATTGGAATGGCGCCGTTCGAGGCCTTGTATGGGAGAAAGTGTCGCACCCTGTTTTCTTGGTTGGAGACGGGCGAGTCAAAGCTTTCCAAATGTCAAGTAGTGGAAGATGTCACCTCAGTGATACAGACAATTCAAGAACGGTTGAAGATCTCTCAGGATAGACAGTCAAAGTACTATAACGCCATACATAGGAATGTGGAGTTCAATGTTGGTGATTGGGTGTACTTAAAAATTAAGCCGTGCAAGGGTGTCTCGCGTGTTCGACATTTGAAGAAGTTTAGTCTGAGATACCTTGGACCATTTGAATTCCTGGAGCGTGTTAGCGAGGCGGCATATAGATTGAAGCTGTCGGTGGAGTTGAGTGGGCTACATGACGTGTTTCACGTGTAGGTGTTGCGTAAGGTGGTGCAAGAGCCTTCGCAGATCATTGTGGACAATCAAGTACCAGTTGATTATGAGTTGACAACAAGGGTCAAGCTAGTACGTATTGAAGATGTTGCAGTCAAACGACTCCGCAACAAGGAAGTGCGAATGGTTAAAGTCCGTTGGGATAATTGCGGACGTGAGGAGATTTCTTGGGAGCGAGAGCAAGCTATGTTGGAGGAATAACTCGAGTTATTTCACTCAGGTATTATTTAGATTTGTGTATCTTTACTTAATTTCAGGACAAAATTCCTTAAGTGGGGGAGATTTGTAACGCCCCGAAAATTATATTTTTGGTGCCTGTATAGGGGTATACGGCCTAGGACACGGCCGTGTCCAAGGCCATGTCTGGCTGGTGATTTTTGGCCGTTTTCAACCCGAGAAGGACATGGCCAGGAACACAGCTACATGACACGGGCGTGTGCGTACCCATGTCAGTACCCGTGTTCAGTTGGGTCGTGTCGGTTGGCATGGCGGTTAAGCGTGACACGCCCCTGATTACGGGCGTGACACGGCACCGGTCACGGGCGTGTTGAGGACCCGACACGGGCGTGTCAGGTGAAACACGGGCGTGTCTTTGCCCTTGTGTCTTTTCTGTGTTCGACGATCGTGCCTCGATCAAGGCAAATGGTCTGGGACATGGCCGTGTGCGGGGCCGTGTTCGGCCCAGGTCTGGGGAATTTTATGCAGATCTGAGTCGTTTGTTTTATTTAATTGAGATCCAATGGCCCAGATGGTTTCCTGCTCTGTTAAGGCCGGGAATAGGGGAGTTAATCCTTCATTTCTCTCCAACCATTCTCTCTCTCAAGGGGTTGGAAAGAGGAGGAAGAAGGAAGGGATTCCGGCCGCCGGCGGAGCATCGGAGCACCATTTTGAGATCTGAGTGCGGATCCATGGAGGAAAGTTCGTTGCGAAGATTTCATCCGTGTAGTTTTTCCATGGCGCCAAAATGGACTACAAGGGTAAGGATTCTCAACTTGAGCTTGCGAAGCTCTTTCTTTCTACATAGGGAATCCCGCTTCCGCGAGTGTGCGGTGAGTGCGTGGTGTTCCTTGGGGTTGATCTGAATATTCCCCCTTGTTTTACATATAGAGTCCGGAATCGAATTACGGGCATAGGCATTGTGTGTGAAGCCTACCCGGACGTGTATCGTCTGTATCGGTGATGTTGCATTTGATATGTTTTGCCGGAGAAGACTCCGTGCTTTTGGTTTTCGGGTTTCTACGCGGTAGATTGCAGCAGGGATCCTTGGAGGTTAGCTCCAAGGCGCACCCAAAAAACTGAGCGGAATCGTTGTTCTGCTAACTTGGCGGTTTGTGAACCAGCCTTGAACATAACTGGGTTATGTGATTGTTTGGAAATTTTAGGATCCGAGAGAAGCTTAGCCCGCGCGTAGTACTTAAATTGTCTAGGCGGCGTGAGCAACGGGCAAGTGGAATCGGACCTAGGCTATGTGGTTCGGTGTGAGAGACCCGAAAAGGGGACTGGCCGTTGGCATAGTTGGGAGCCTTAGACGGTGGTCAGAAAGGCTAAATGCTCACATGTTGTTGCCATCCTGGGGGTGGTGGTGAAGACGCTGAAGTGTCAGGATTCACCGTTAATATGCCCTGAGTGCACGGGGTGTTTGGTCGTGCGAGCCTACACCTGTGGCAAAATTTATATAGTTGCACTTTATTGTTTAGCTGGGCTAATGTAATGCAGGGAAAGAGCACCGCCGCCCCGACCTAGGGGCGGGGTCGTTATAATTTTGTCGGCTTTTGGCTGACCGTTGCTTTGTTTGCCATCGTGTGGTGGAATGTTCTTGCAGGTGCTGCGAAGCTGAGTACCAAATAGCGGGCTGAGCCCATGTTGCTGTGCTGGCACTAGAAGGCCGCAAAAAATAGTTGTACTTTACTTTTGTCATGTGTGGCTGGCCTGTGAGCCGATGTATGGAAAACACTATTTATTAAGTGAACTATTGTTAGACCATAAGGCCATGTTCCCCTTTCAGTGTATTTTGGGTTTCATTCCTGTAGTGTGTTGTGGACATTCATGTTTATTGGATTCAAGTTTTGGGTTCTTTAAACTTTAAAGACTTTCGCTAGAATACTCTGTGTAGGACGAGTAGTCTTAATTGGATGGTTTGAATATTCTTATGTAACCCTTTCGATTGTCTGTGGTATATGGCGTCGGGTTCCATCTGGACTCTCTTTACTCGGGAGAGCCAATCCTCAGCTTGGGATGGGGTTCCCGTCCCCGAGAACACCGGAGGATTGAAGCCCATAACATGCTTGAGCTGTTTTTCAGTTGCTCTCCTAGGTACCAATGGCTCCACCACTACTTGATCCACCCTTCTCGGTGCTGCCGCTTGAAGCGGTACCTCCTCCACTGCAGGGGCAGGCTGCTGCATTTATCATAGCGAACACCACTTCAGCCACCAATCTTATGGTTTCTGCCGAGTGAGGTGTTGCAGGCACATCATTCGGTGCGCTACTTGCCTCAGAAACCGAGTGTTTTGACGGCCCTGCACCACTTCTGGTCACCTATAGTCGTACAAAACACCATTAAGTGACTGAACAATATTGCAAAAATGAATTATAGGAACACGCAGTTTCCTCAAACATGTGTATTTTCATTTCTAAGTGGACATTCATGGGTTCTTTTATCTTATAACGATGACGCACACACATATGCACACCACCCCTTAAACGAATTCGTCCACGAATTCATTTAAGCATGACCGGAACCGGTAGTCTGATACCAAATTGTAACACCCCCTATCCGTCACATAACATATAGCAGTAGGTCCGGCCGGGTCCCGAAGTCATATACCACAGACAGACCGAAGGTTTACTAAATGAAACCATCCTTCCAAACAAACGTCCTACACAGAGCACATTCTAGCGGAAGCATTTTAAATGTTGCAAAGAAAGAACCCAGCCACAACATGAATGTTCACTAAAATAACCCAAAAGGAATGAGCGTACAAATACACAAAGTACTTGTCCTTATGGCCTTACAAGAGTTTACTTATACAAATAGTGACTTCCAAACATCGGCACGCAGGCCGGTCACACATGAGAATAAAAGTAAACATTCGCATAGGCCTTCGAGGGCCGGCTCAGCAACCAGGGCTTCAGCCTGCTATTTGCCAGTAGGCTCCGCAGCACCTGCAAGTAACAATCCACCGCAGTGGTGGCAAACAAAAGCAACGGCCAGCTCTAGCTGACCAAATTATAACGACCCAGCCCCTAAACTCGGGGTGGCGATGCTCCTTCCCTGCATTTTATTAGCATAGCCAAACAGTAGTGAAATTATAATTCATCACAGGCATAGGCACGCACGGCCACACACCCCATGATCTCTGTAACACCCCCATCCATCACATGGCATATAGTAGAAGGTCCAGCTGGAACCCGACGCCATATACCATAGACAGTCGGAAGGGTTACATAAGAATATTCAAACCATCCAATTAAGACTACTCGTCCTACATAGAGCATTCTAGCAGAAGCTTTTAAAGTTGAAAGAACCCAAAACTTAAATCCAATAAACATGAATGTCCACATTCACACTACTGGAATGAAACCCAAAATACATTGAAAGGTACATGGCCTTATGGCCTTACAATAGTTGACTTAATAAATAGTGTTTTCCATACGTCGGCTCGCAGGCCGGCCACACATGACGAAAGCAAAGTACAACTATTCTTTACGGCCTTCTAGGGCCAGCACAGCAACATGGGCTCCAGCCCGCTATTTTGTACTTGACTCCGCAGCACCTGCAAGCACATTCCACCGCGCGGTGGCAAACAAAGCAACGGTCAGCCAAAAGCCGACCTAATTATAACAACCCCGCCCCTAGGTCGGGACGGCGGTGCTCCTTCCCTGCAATTCATTAGCCCAGCTAAACAATAAAGTGCAACTATATATATTTCGCCACAGGTGTAGGCTCGCATGGCCAAACACCCCGTGCACTCAGGGAACATTAACGGTGAATCCTGACACTTCAGCGTCTTCACCACCATACCAAAGATGGCAACCATGTGAGCATTTAGCCTTTCTGACCACCGTCTAAGGCTCCCAACTATGCCAATGGCCAGTCCCCTTTTCGGGTCTCTCGCACCGAACCACATAGCCTAGGTCTGATTCCACTTGCCCGTTGCTCATGCCGCCTAGTCAATTTAAGTCCTACGCGTGGGTCAATCTTCTCTCGGATCCCAAAATTTTCCAAACAATTACATAACCCAGTTATGTTCAAGGCCGGTTCCCTGACCGCCAAGTTAGCAGAACAACGATTGCGCTCAGTTTTTCGGGTGCGCCATGGAGCTAACCTCCAAGGATCCCTGTTGCAATCTACCGCGTAGAAACCCGAAAAACCCAAAGCACGGAGTCTTCTCCAGCAAAACATATCAAATGCAACATCACCGATCCAGACAATACACGTCCGGGTAGGCTTCACACACAATGCCTATGCCCGTACTTCGATTCCAGACTCTATATGCAACACAAGGGAGACTATTCACATCAACCCCAAGGAACACCACGCACTCAACGCACACTCGCGGGAGTGGTATTCCCTATGCAGAAAGAAAGTGCTTCGCATGCTCAAGTAGAGAATCGTTACCTTTGTAGTCCTCTTTGGCGCCATGGAAAAACTACACGGACAGAACTCTTCGTAACGAACTTTCCTCCACGGATCCGCTCTCAGATCTCAAAACGGTGCTCCGATGCTCCGCTGGCGGCCGGAATCCTCCTTCTTCTTCCTCCTCTCTCTAACACCTTGGAAATAGAAAGGCTTGGAGAGAAATGAAGGATTAACTCCCTTATTTCTAACAGTGCAGGTAACCATCTGGGCCGTTGGATCTTATTTAAAGAAAACAAACGGCTCAGATCCGCTCAAAAATCTCCAAACCTGGGCCGAACACGGCTTGGCACACAGCCGTGTCCCAGGCCTTGTGCCTCGATCCAGGCACGATCGTCGAACACAGAGACTCACACGGGATCAGACACGCCCATGTCCGACCTGACACGCCCGTATCGGGTCTCTCGACACGCCCGTGACCAGGGGCGTGTCACGTATAACCGCCACGCCAACCGACACGACCCAACTGAACACGGGTAGGCACACGCCCGTGTCAAATGACACGCCTGTGTCTTGCAGCTATGTTCCTGGCCGTGTCCTTCTCGGGATGAAAACGGCCAAAACACCAGCTAGACACGGCCTTGGACATGCCCGTGTCCTAGGCCGTGTACACCTATACAGGCACCAAAAATCCCTTTTTACGCGACCGACTCAAATACATTTTTTGGGGTGTTACAAATCTCCCCCACTTAATGAATTTCATCCCGAAATTAAGTAAAAGGTACACAAAAATAAATGTTACCTGAATGGAATAACTCGTGGTATTCTTCCAACATAGCTTGCTCTCACTCCCAAGAAAGCTCCTCCCGTCCGCAGTTATCCCAACGGACTTTAACCATCCAGACCTCCTTGTTGCGGAGTCATTTTACTGCAACATCTTCAACACGTACTGGCTTGACCATTGTTGTCAACTCAAAATCAACCGGTACTTGATTGTCCGCAATGATCTGCGAAGGATCTTGCACTGCCTTACGCAACACCGACACATGTAACACATCATGTAGCCCACTCAACTCCACCGATAGCTTCAATCTATACGCCGCCTCGCCAACACGCTCCAGTATTTCAAATGGTCCAAGGTATCTCAGACTCAGCTTCTTCAAACGTCGAACCCGCGATACACCCTTGAACGACTTGATTTTTAGATACACCATGTCGCCAACACTGAACTCCACATTCCTATGCTTGGCGTTATAGTACTTTGACTGTCTATCCTGAGCGATCTTCAACCTTTCCGAAATTGTACGCACCATTGAAGTGGCGTCTTCCACCGCATGACATTTATACAACTTCGATTTGCCTGCCTCCAACCAAGACAACGGCGTACGACACTTCCTCCCGTACAAGGCTACGAAATGCGCCATACCAATGCTCGCCTGAAAGCTATTGTTATACGCAAACTCCACCATATACAGGTGATCCTCCCAATGCTTTCCGAAATCTAGGACGCACATGCGAAGCATGTCCTCCATAGTCCTGTTGACCCTCTCGGTCTGACCATCCGTCTGTGGATGAAAGGCTGTGCTGAAACTCAGATTAGTTCCCAACATACAATGCACCAACTGTAACGCCCCCGGTTTTTTTTATGGCCAGTGTGTAATTTTGTTAAGCATTACGTTGGCCTTTGCTGTTGTTAGAGCGTAATCTTCGCTCTTTAGGCCTTTAGTGGCTTGGTTGATAGCCTGTTTGCAAGATTCCCTAGCAAGCCAGAGTCTGTTTTGGTGACTCGGTGGTGCCTCTTCGGGAATGCTTGTGTTTTGGCTTCGGGCAAGGTTAGCCCAAGTTTTGTTTGTCGGATGCTGATTTCGCTTCGCCACTCGAGTCGTAGCGTGGGTAGTAAGCTGCAATGTGAATTTCGTTACATTCCGAGGTAGTTTGTTCGAACCCGGATCATTTGGCTCGGGAGTAACATATAAATATGAAGCTATGCTGTTTTGGTTGCTGGTCCCCCCCCCCCCCCCCACAGGTGCCAAAAATTATGGCTGCAGTTTATTATAGTAGGGGAGAGGTGTAAGAGGTCAAAGACCTGGTGCGCATTTGGGTGACACGGCCTGGGACACGGGCGTGTACCAGGGCGTGTCAGGGTACACGGGCGTGTCATAGTGCGTGTCCCGTGTGTTCGACGAATTTCGGTCGACGAAGTTCACTTGTCGATTGTCGAGTGTCGATAGAAGGGGTACACGGCCTGTGATACGTGCGTGTCACAGGGCGTGTCTCGCTGTCGACGAACTTCGCTCGACGAAATTCACTCGACGATTGTCGAGTGTCAAGAGAAGGGGTACACGGCCTGTGACACGGGCCTGTCACAGGTCGTGTCCCACTGTCGACGAAGTTCGCTCGACGAGTGTCGAGTATGGGGTGACACGGCTTGGGACATGGGCGTGTCCCAAGGCTATGTCCTGCTCGGGTTGTTTGGCTGGGTGCTGTGTGCTGTGTCACGACCAGTGACACGGCCGTGTAGGTAGGCGTGTCCAGTGACACGGCCTGTGACACGCCCATGTCACAGGTCGTGTACTGTTTGGATGTGAGGCGGTTGCCCACCGCTTAAGTGACACGGCCTGTGACACGGGCGTGTCACAGGGCGTGTCATGGCCGAAATGTGAAATTTCAGCAAATTTTGCTGCCGTTCAATTCCTTTATTGTTTTAATCCAAGGGACCAAACTTCTTCCCTGGGAATCAGGCCGAGATTAAAGTCTTTCTCCTTCCCTTTTGGTTTCATTCGTCTTCTTCTTATTATTATTCCCCATTTCCAAAGAGGGAGAGTACAAGGGGAGAAAAGGGAAAAGAGACCAGCTGCTTTGGATTTGCCCCTTAGGTAACATTTCTTTGCTCTTGGATTAGTGGAAAAGAACGAAGGGTTGTCAAAGTTCTTAGTTGTTTTTCTCCTATGTTGTTCACCTCAGGTTTTTCTCCTAGTTGTGCTAAAGTTGTGTTAGCGACTGTGGTGCTTGAAGGTTGAGGCAAGTGGTGTTCTTGCCCTTGCCAAGTTTTTCTTTTCTTTCATCTCTTATGGTTATATGGCTATGGTGTAGTTGAACTTAGGGTTATTGCTTTTGTGTCCAAATCATGGATGAAGGTATACATATGAACATAGGAAATTAGATTATATTGCGTACTCGCTTAGGATGAACTTTCAGATTTGTGGTTACGTCAGTAGTTCAGATTGTTTGTGTATTTCGACATGTTTTGACGGTCGAATCGTAAAGTATGGTATGTGGTTTGTCTGATGGCTCTGTAAGGGGTGGTGTGGTGTAGAGCCTGGTGGGCACCTTTTGGCCCGGATAATGGGTTGGTTGTTTTATGGTGTAGAGGGCACCTTTTTGCCCGGATAATGGGCTGGTTGTTTTATGGTGTAGAGAGTACCATTTGGCCCCGATATGGGCTATTGTTTTTGTTGGTATGTTCCACCTTAAGGGCTGCCACCGTTGAACCCTTGAGTAATGAGTTTACCACTGCTAATAAGTCACAAATTACGATTGTTCCTTTCTTTGGTATGTTGGCAGATGTTTGCCTTATTGCTCCTGCAGGTTTTAGCAGGAAATGTTGATATCTCTAGCACTTGGTGTTTGATTATAATTCAGAATCTTTTAAATTAGACTTTAAGATCATGTGTTTAGACCTAATCAACTCTGAGAAGGAAATCAAACTTCTTAGAGATAAACAAGTTAACTATGATAGCTTAGTATTAGAAAATACTAAATTAAAAAATGAAATAGGTATGTTTAGTGAACAAATCACCCTTCTGAAAGATGAATTAAATAAGGCAAAACAACTATAAGAATCACTAAATGGAAGAAGTAAACAACTAGCAGAAATCACAAACACATCTAATGCTAGATTTAATGGAAGTAGGTTAGGATTATGTGTCTTATCTAGTGAACCACCTGTTATTCAGAAAACCCATCTATCACAACCCATAAACTTTATTTCTGAGAAAGGAAAGAAGAACGCTGATCAAGTAAAAAAGGTAAATAAAATTCTTGAACAAATTAAAACTAAGGGCAAAATGGAAAAACAGAAAACACCAAGTAAAAACAAAGTTCAGCAATTTTCGTCGACCTCAGATCGACGAAAAGGGGCCAGTTCGTCGAACCCAGATTGACGAACTCTGAACGCCAACTATAGCTATTATTATTCGTCTAACTGCGATCGACGAACTTTGTATGGTTCTTCGAGCAGAGATCGACGAACGTGGGGCGTAGAGAATGAACATGTTTATTCTCTGGGCAGAGATCGATGATCTCAACCCATTTCGTCGAACTATGGTCGACGAACTTACATACATTCGTCGAACCCAGGAAGACTTAACCAAAACTTTAACTGCAATAGAAACTTAAATACTTCTAGGAGATCATTTAATCCCCTAGCTGACTGGACCATTCCACCTAGGAGATACCGCCCCCTAGGATATAAGTCTCAGCCAGAATTTTCTGTTATTTCTAGTTTCTCCTATCAGCCATACAAAGGGCCCAAGGTAACCTGGGTCAAAAATCACTAACTGTTTATATTGCAGGTGAAAAAGTGTCCAGGGGTAAATGAAACTTGGTACCTGGACAGTGGCTGCTCCAAGCATATGACTGGCAGCAAGGACATCCTATTCAACTACAAGTCCAAATTGGGGCCAAAGGTTACCTTTGGTGACTCAAAATGTGGTCAGTTAGAAGGAGTTGGAGAAGTAAAAATAGGAGCTGTCACATTCAGAAAAGTGACATATGTAAGTGGACTAAAGCATAACCTCATCTCCATAAATCAATTATGTGATGATGGTTATCATGTAAACTTTAACCCTTCTACTTGCTTTATCATTGATAAAAACAACCAAACTATTTTAACTGGAAGTAGACAAGGAAATATTTATCTAGTAAATTTTTCTTCTACCACAACTGATATCTGCTTAGTGAATTTTAGTAATCAGAATGATTTATGGCACAAAAGACTAGGACATGTAAATCTGAAAAATATAACTAGGTTATCTAAGCACAACCTTGTTAGAGGTCTACCTTCTGCTCCCTACAAGAAGGAAGGTCTCTGCATGGCTTGTCAACTAGGCAAGCAAACTAAAACTAGCTTCAAATCAATTAATAAGAGTGATTCACCTAGGATCTTGAACTTGCTACACCAGGATCTTTTTGGACCCATTGCAGTACAAAGCCTAAGAAGGAAATCCTACACCTTGGTTATTGTGGATGACTTCTCTAGGTTCAGTTGGGTTTTCTTTCTGAGAATAAAGTCAGATACATTCAAGGTTCTTACAGATTTTCTCAGGACCATAGAGATTGAGTTCTCTACTCATATTGCATTGATCAGAAGTGATCATGACACAGAGTTTGAGTCTCTTCTTATGCACGAGTTCTGTGGGAAGGAAGGTATCAGGCATTGCTTCTCAGCTCCTAGAACTCCCCAACAAAATGGGGTAGCTAAAAGGAAAAATAGAACACTCATTGAAGCTGCAGGTACATTACTTGATGATGCATACATGCCACTAACCTTTTGGGCAGAGGCTGTAGGCACAGCAAACTATGTACTGAATAGGAGTTTAGTTCACAAACTAAAGAATATGACTCCCTATGAATTGCTCAAAAGGAAGAAGCCTAAAATTAACTATTTTTAAGTATTTGGTTGTACATGTTATATACATAATAACAACAAGAAATACATTAGAAAGTTTGAAGTTAAGGCTGAAGTGGGAGTTTTTCTAGGATACTCCCAAGTAAGCAAGGCTTATAGGGTATTCAATAAATCAACCTTAAAAGTTGAAGAGTCTATTCATGTGTCATTTGATGAGACTAACATGTACTGCAAGGAGAAAGAAGTTTCTACAATTAGCAACTTGCAGGTACTCCACTTATGTGAGATATTGGATGGAATAAACCTCACCCAAGAGGTTCCCACTCATCCCTCTACATAGGTCATTGAAGATAGTGAAGAAGATGAAGCTGAAGAACATGAGCCTCAACCAACAACAAATATAATTCCACAAGAGGAATTTATTCAAAATGTTGTTGCACAACCAACTCCAACCACTGATTTTGTCAAACTTAGGGATCACCCAAGATCTCAAGTGATTGGAGACATTTCAGCAGGTGTACAGACAAGGCATCAACTCAACCAAAACTTGATGCATGCCTGCTTGCTCTCTCAGGTTGAACCTCTAACCATTCATGATGCTGAGCAAGATCCCCACTGGATCCTTGCAATGCAAGAGGAATTAAACCAATTTAAGAGATATAGAGTTTGGGATTTGGTTCCAAGACCCCAAAACTATCCAGTTATTGGAACCAAATGGGTTTTCAGGAATAAGCTTGATGCCCAAGGAGTTATTGTGAGGAACAAGGCTAGGCTTGTTGCTCAAGGATATAGGCAAGAGGAAGGAATTGACTAAGATCAGACCTTTGCACCAGTTGCAAGGTTGGAAGCTATAAGGATTTCCCTTGCCTATGCAGCATTCAAAAGGTTCAAAGTCTTTCAAATGGATGTGAAAAGTGTCTTCTTAAATGGAGTGCTACAAGAAGAGGTTTATGTAGAACAACCTTAAGGTTTTGTTTCTCCAACTTATCCCTCTTATGTTTTTAGATTAAATAAGGCTCTTTATGGTCAGAAGCAAGCTCCAAGAGCTTGGTATGAGACCTTGGCAAGTTTTTTATTAGAGCATAAATTTACAAGAAGAACTGTAGATAAATCTCTATTCACTAGACATCATAAGGACCAAATTCTGTTAGTACAAATCTATGTAGATGACATCATATTTGGCTCTACAGATTCAATTTGTGCAAGAGGTTTTCTGACCTCATGCATTCTAAATTTGAAATGAGTAGCATGAGAGAGCTTTCATATTTACTTGGTCTCCAAGTGAAACAACTTCCTAATGGCATCTTCATCTCACAAGCAAAATATGCTAAAGAACTTCTAAAGAAGTTTGGGATTGCTGATGCCTCAGCAAAGAAAACTCCCATGGCCACAAATATTGTTGTGGACTCTGATATACCAGGAAAACCTGTAGATCAGAAACTTTATTGGGGCATTGTTGGGTCCCTATTATACCTTACAGCAAGTAGGCCAGATATTATGTTTGTTACATGCCTTTGTGCTAGGTTCCAAGTGAACCCTAAAGAATCTCATCTAATTTTCTTAAAAACGATTTTAAGATATATAAAGCTTTGTCCTGATCTAGGCCTATGGTATCCTGCTGAATCAGAGTTTGAGTTAACTGTATACTCTGATGCTGATTTTGCTGGATGCAGGGTAGATAGAAAAAGTACTTCAGGAACTTGTCAGTTCCTGGGTATGAGACTAGTATCTTGGTTTTGTAAGAAGCAAACATCAGTGTCAACATCCACTGCTGAAGCAGAATATATTGCAGCAGGAAGCTGTTGTTCACAGATGCTGTGGATACAAAATCAACTTCTAGATTATGGGTTCAACTTAAATAATTCAACACTATTCTGTGATAATACTAGTGCTATAGCCATAACACAAAATTCAGTTCACCATAGTAGGACAAAGCATATTGATATAAGACATCATTTCATTAGGGAGTGTGTAGACAAAAATAAGATTAAGTTTGTCTATATCTACACTGATTTACAAAAAGCTGACATATTCACCAAACCTCTGGATGAGAAAAATCATGATTTCTTTCTAAATCAGCTGGGAATGATCAATGGAGAAGACTTAGCTTAAGTTCTGTCAGCATTCGACGAATTTTCCAAAGTTCGTCGAACGGAGTTTGACGAAACGGGGAAGGCTTGAGAGATATTCGTCGAACGGAGTTCGCCGAATTCTCTGTGTGAAACAATTTTCATCGACCGGAGCTCAACGAACTTTTCTTCAGAAGATATTCGTCGATCGGAGTTTGACGAATTGTCTTCAAGTCTTCTGAATGAGATCGACGAATTATTAATTATTAACTCATTTCGTCGAACTCAGTTCGAAGAATTTATTGTATTTTCGTGGAACGGAGATTGTCGATTCATATTCTGGAAAACCTTATATCTAGGTTTTCTTCGACCTCCATCCCGCACATTCTGTTCCCCTTGCACTTGATCGCTGTTTCTCTCATTTGCAGGTGATTCCATAGTGATTCAAGTAGGAGCTCTAGCCGCTATGAAGTTTGACACTGGATTTGATGTCGACTTCGAATCATTCCAGCACTCAGACCCAATCTTACTATATATTCTGGAACATCTGGAAGAACAGAATCTGAAGAACCTGATGACCACCAGGATAAAGTTGGCAGGAACAGAAATTAGAGAATGGGTCTATACTTCAACCACTCCTGAAGATAATACTATGACAGGATCAATCGTCGGTAACACTGTCTCCTTAACCCCCGCGATTTTAACTGACATATTTGGTTTGACAAATGGAGAGGAGGAATTAGAAATTAATTCTGAAGAGTTTACTATGATGCTAAATCTGATGGGTTATGCTGGTGACAACCCACACAAACTATTGAAGAAACATCTGTCTGCGCCATATAAATTCTTAGCAGACTTGGTTGGTAAAGTGCTACTCGGAAAACACACAACACACGACCACATAACCAGACAACAGTTTCTGGTTATGTGTGCCATTGTCAACAAGAAGCAAATAGACTGGGCACAACTATTGTTTGACTTGATAAAGAAGAAGAATACCAAGAATGAAGTATGTTTTGGAAGGATCCTAGGGCTCTTCCTCAAGGAAAAGGCTGTTGAATCCCTGGTCTCCCAGACCACATTCATTAATGCCAGTAAAAGGCTCACCTGTGCCTTATTTGGCAGGTGGGAGAGGACAATCACCAAGCCCACTAAGGCTTCTACCTCTTCCACCCCAGCTTCCGAAAGGCACCAGGGTTGTTAAAGCCACTACCACACCTGCTGAAGAAATTCATCCCCCTCCACCATCTCTTCCAGCACCCCTTCCAGCAAAACAACTCACTTCCTCTCCCATTATTTCTTCAACACCCCAATCACAACAACATACTCATGTGTCTACTCCACCTCCATCTTTACCTGTTGACATCACTGACATTCCATATACCCCTCTTCAAGAGAAACCACAACCAACACCTCCTAAATCACCTCAAGATACCTATATTCCTACACCACCACAGTCTCCACTTCCCCCACATTTATCTTTCATCCCATCTTACATCCTACCCACAGACACTATGATGCAAAATGACATTCCTCCATCCTCATGACCATCAAATCTTCACATACCTAATGTTCTACCCTCTATTCCATCACTGGTTGCCACCTCTTCCACACCAATTGCAACACCACCTACCACTTTCTCTCTGGACCCCTCTACCATATCCTCTATCATCACCATCATCACCCCTCTTCTGAAATTCCTAATAGCAGAGGCCATTACACCTCTTGAAACCACCATTCAATATTTATCTACTCAAATCTCCGCCCTCACTGCTGCCCCCTCCACAGTCAGGGGCATGGACTCAGTCCCCACTGAAACCAGGCAGGGGGAGATGCCTGATGATGAAGCAGCAGCAACAGCTTCAGATACTTCAGCAGCAACAAATTCAGATACTTCAGCACCAGTAGCAGTAGAGACTTCAGTCCCAGCAGCATATATAGATTGAATAGATACAGATTTAATTGATTTTATTGATATTGATGTGGACATTGATGAAACTGTTGGTAATTTTATCCTCAATCCCACAGTTAATTTACAAGAATTGCTGAAAAGTTTTGACATTGTACATATGCAGTATCTTCCAGGAGAATTTACTAAGCCATAGTTGGCTATTGTACCTTATACTCCTCCTATCAGTCAAGCAGTTGCTAAGCAACTATATGACAGTTTTGAAATTCCAGTTTCTGCACCAACCTCTACAGTCATTCCATCCTCTCCAGAAGCTATCTCAGCACCAATTTTTGTGATGGATGACTCCCCCATGCCAGATCTAGATGAGTTGATCTTGGCTGATATTGAAGAAGAAAATAAGGCATCAGCTGAAAGCTCTATCCTAATTACTTCTGATTCCTGTATAGTCTCTTCTTTAACTACTACTGAAGCTCCAATTTTTGAAACTTCTGCTCCTGCTCCAGAAAAGACTGCCACTTATAATAAAGCCTTGAAAGCATTGGATGCTCTGTATGAAAATCCTCAGGGTTCTGCAAGTGATGATGATGAAGATGATGATGAAGATGATTCAGATGAAGAAGCTGCCAAGAAGAAGAAGAAAATGCTGTCAAAGAAAAGGAAAGCCCCTCCTCCTCCTCCTGCTAAACCAAACTCAAAGAATGACACCCCATTCTACGTCCTTCAAAATATTACCCCTTATAAAGGAATGGCAGCATGGATGTGGTTGTCTAAGAATCAGTAAAAGGAGAGGAAAATAAGTAGGAAATATTCTCCTCCACCAGTTCAGAGATACAGAAGAGATCCACCTCCTCCACCTCCTCCAGCAGCTAGTGCCACTGGCTCTAGCTCTCAGAGATTTGCCCCTATGCAAACTTATCAGAGCATCAAGGGAGATCCTCTGGAAGCAGTCAGCAAGGGAATCATTCTTCAGGAAAGCAACATCAACAATATCAACAGCATCAGCAGCAACAGCCAACTCTCTCTGCAGAATAGAAAACTGACAGTGCCAATAATCCAGATTCACCTCCTATTCCTTTTGAGGATCCTAAGACAGCAAACACTGCTAGAATGCTTAGATTTCAGGAAATTGTTGGTTTGTCCTTGATTAATAAAGCAAAAGTTGAAGGCAAAGACATATCAGAATATACAACTATGTCAAAATACAGGAAGGAAGAACTAAAGAGATTTGATAAAGCAAACAAACTATTTATTGTTGATGATTATATGAAACTCCATCCTGAAGCAGTTGTCCCTAGAACTACATCTCTGAAGATTACTAGGGCAGCTGATATGACAATGACAAAGGCACAGGCTTTGGATCCAAAGAGAGAAATTATCTTTACCAAGCCAGGAGAAAAGTCTAAAGAGGACAAGACCATAGAGAAGAAGCAGAAGAAGTAATCCTTACTTTGTTTTAATTTCTTTGCTCTTCTTCCTGCACTAACTTTCAAACTATGTTGTTTGTTTAAACAAAGCCTATGTACATATAAATCTGCTGCATGTGTTAGTAATTCTCTGCCAGATATATCTTTTTCTTGCTTTCTTTATATGTATGTTTATGTTTTGAGTATATTAGTGACCTCACCCAAATAGGGGGAGATTGTTGGATCCCTAGTTGATTTGGGCTAGGTTCACTAACTTAGGATGTGACCAAACATGTATAGCCAGGGTCAAATTTGTATTTTAGAGTCTAGGCCAAGTCCTTAGAGTCAATATCAGATGGACCAGCTATCAACAAGATCATCAGAGAATCAAGACTTAGAAGATTTCAAGACTAAGTAAAATGAGTTCGACGTTCGTCGAACTCAGGTCGACGAAAGGCGTTCTCAGCTCGACGATCTTGACATATTTCTTTGAGATGAGCTCGACGATATTCATTCTCTGTTTGACGAAAACTGGGATACTTCAACAAACTGAAGACAGGATAAACTCAAGATTATTCTAAGTCCAACTTCAGGCTTTGGTCGACGCACAAAATTCTGAGCTCGACGAATTTGGACCTCGAGTTCACAACAACCTTCTGTTAGAAGATCTTAGGTCGACGAAGTCAACTTCTTAGGCCGATGAATTCTCAGGTCGATGAACTGTGTTCTTTGGTCGACGAATTCTGGAACCAGAAGATTTGTATCGACACCAAGAACAATCTGTCGACACCAAGAACAATCTGTCGACACCAAGAACAATCTGTCGACACCAAGAACAATCTGTCGACACCAACTATGTCGACACTGGAAGATTTGTGTCGACACCAAGAACAATCTGTCGACACCAACTTATGTCGACACCAGAAAGATTATGTCGACACCAGAAGATTTGTGTCGACACCAAGATTAATCAGTCGACACCCACCTGTGTCGACACCAGAAGTTTTCATGACGACACATAGAATATCAGTCAACACAAACTATTTGATTAAGTCCAGAATTGTTGTTGATCTCCAGTCGACGAATGCAATTGTCAGCTCGACGAACTTCAGACAGAAAAGGCAAAGTTCTGAAGCATGCAAGTTCTATTATCAGCTCGACGAATAGAAGTTGTCTGATCGACGAAGACAAAATATCAGTTCGATGAACTAGTAACTCAGCTTGACGAATTCTGTTATTCGTTTGACGATTTCAGACTTAGCAATTTCGGGCATTCAATCCTCACTCAAATGCAATAATTCCTGACATATTAATGACTCAAACATTCTCTGAATGTAGCTGTTAGAGGAAGCATTAATTGCAGTCTTCTTCAGGAATATTACTTGCTGATTTTCCACGGGACATTTGAGGAAATTAGTAAATGCCGATTATTCTCAAGGCGTCAGCATTAATTATAGAGGATTCAAATTTTTTAAAAGAGACAGATGAAAAGAATATCGACAATCAGTAGCAAGCAAGAATTAGAGTACAAGAATATACTTAGTCAGAAAAACACAGACAGAAAGACTGACTGCAAGATTTCACATACAACACCAGAAAAGCTTCACACAAAAACTCATTCTGAAGCTTACAGTGATAGGCAGTGATATTCAGAAGAAGAAGAACAACTATAATATATCAAGTGTCTTCTTCTTCAACATTCTCTCCAGGACTTCTCCAAGGACAACAGATATCAAATCAGTCAAGAAGATCCTCCATCATTACTTGTCAATAACACTGATTGAAGACCTATCACCCTGCAGCAAAGCTCCAGATATTTCCTGAATCATTCTACATCTCAGGGGGAGCTTTTGCTAACATCATTCCACATAAGTCTTCTCTCTGATTGTTGACAGAGAAGACAAAATCACTCTCTCACCCCCTCCTGTACAAAGGGTTGTCATCTCCCTTCAAAAGTGATTCCTGTTTGCAAGTCTCCTTACCAAAAGACTTGAGTTGGTTTTGGGGGACCTGATCAAAACCCATTGGTGACAGGCACCTGATCAAAACCCTGAGTGGATTCCTACCAAGGGTGGTAGAAGAGTGGATGTACCCAGTTGAGGGGGAACCACTATAAATTTCTTGTGTCGTCTGATTGCTTATCTTTCTTTTTGTTCTTGCTGTGTGGCTGTGAGTAGGATTAATAGTATCTGTTTTTCTGTTCTCTATTTATTTACTGCACCTTACAGTTTGCAGCAAAAGCTGTAACAGCACGTTTTGTTTTGGGACCTAATAAATTTTTAATATACTCTATTCACCCCCCCCCCCTCTAGAGTATTGTAGATCTAACCCTCACTTTCAGACTTCGTTACGCTTATACACTCTAGATTCACCTGCTTCCAACCAAGTTAAAGGAGTACGACACTTCTAATCATACAGCGCTTCAAACGGTGTCATACCGATGTTCGCTTGGTAGCTGTTATTGTCGGCAAACTCCACCAGATAGAGATGATCTTCCCATCTCTTCCCAAAATCCAGGGCGCACATCTGGAGCATATCCTCCATCGTTCTGTTGGTTCTTTCAGTTTGGCCATCTGTTTGGGTATGAAAGGCCATACTGAACATTAACTTTGTGCCCAACAGCTGATGAACCAGCCTCCAATCATTCAATGTGAACCGCCCATCTCGATCACTCACGATGCTTCGAGGAACATCGTATAGCCGCACAATCTGCTCAACATAAAGCTTTGCCAAACTTTCTACTGAATCGACCCGCCTGTTCGGAAGGAAGTGTGCAACTTTTGTCAGCCAGTCCACAATCACCCAGATTGAATCGTTTCCGTGCTTAGATCTCGGCAACCCGTGCATGAAATCCATGGAAATATCATCGAACTTCCACTCCGGAACCGACAATGACTTTAAGAAACTGCTAGGTTTCTGGCATTCTGCCTTCACCATAGCACAAGTTTAGCATTTGGCCATGTAATGAGACACAACTTTCTTTATCCCTGGCCACCAGAACAGCTTCTTCATGTCTCTGAACATCTTTGTGCTCCCAGGGTAACATGAGTCTTCCATCAATTTACCCAAACTCGAGATGCACAAACGGCCTTCTTTCTGCAAAAGACCGTCATCCCAGGAGAACTTACACTCTGGCCCAGATTTAGCATAGCGTTGGAGACTTTCATCCAGCTTCGTTGCTCGTCAAAGTCTGTTCGCAAGGTCACACTGCACCTTCGTCCACTTCAAACATGCATCGGTTGTGGAATTCTTGTCAACACCAGAAGTCTCTAACACTTCCAACTCCTGGATTAGACGTTCATCGTGTCTCTGTAACCAGCTTGCCCTTTCCGGCACTCTCCGACTTAAGGCATCATCGACCACATTTCCCTTCCCGGGCGTATAATGGATCGCAAAGGTGTAGTCCCCAAGGGACTCCAACCACCTTCGTTGTCATATAGTCAGGTCCTTCTGCTTCCATAAATACTTTAGGCTCTTGTGGTCTGCATAGATTTCAACTTTCACGCCATACAAATAATGCCTAAATTCATTGCAAAGATTACCGCCGCCAACTCTAAGTCATGGATGGGATAATTTCTCTCATGCACCTTCACCTGGCGAGAGCCATAAGCAATCACTTTCCCATGTTTCAAAATAACGCAACCTAAGCCGCTCCCTGAAGCATCACTATAGAGTTCGAATCAATTAGTACCACATGGCGACGTCAACACAAGCGCTGTGGTCAACCGCTTCTTCAGCTCTTCAAAAGCTCGCGTGCACTCCGGCATCCAAAGGAACTTCTGATCCTTTCTCGTCAGTGCGATTAGGGGCAAAGCGATCCTCGAGAAGTTTTCCACAAACCGTCTGTAGTAGCCTGCCAGTCCAAGTCAGCTCCTGACCTTGGCCACCGAAGACAACACTGGCCACTCTTGTATGGCTCTTTCTGCTTACCACATGGCCCAGAAAAGCCACCGACGATAGACAAAACTCGTAGGTCGAGAACTTGGCATAGAGCTTGTTCCTTCGCAACATATGTAACGCCAACCACAAGTGATTTGCGTGATCAACTTCAGATTGAGAGTACCAAACTATCACCAATGAATACCTTCACACACAAGTCGAGGTATTCTCGGAATATTCGGTGCATCAGGTCCATAAACACCAATGGCACATTGTACAGCCCAAACGGCATTACCGTGAACTCATGATGACTGTAGAGTGTGCCAAATGCGATCTTAAGACTATCGTCTTCCTGCATGCTTGACTAGTACAACGTGGATTTCTCATCCAACTTGGAGTAGACGGTTGATCCCACCAGCTGATCGACCAATTCGTGGAATCGTCAGCTTACTCATTTCTGTCACCATCTTTCCTTCTCACAAGAAGAATAGGTGCGCTCGAAGGTGACATACTTGGGCGTATACATCCCTGTGCCAATAACCCTTGAAATTGAATTTTCAACTCAGCCATTCCTTCGTCGTGACGCGAGACAGCGAGCAGGCCACAGGTTTCTCACCTGGGACCAAGATAGAACAGAAGTCGATCTCTCGCTGGGGTGGTAGCCCAGGGAGATCCTTAGGAAAGACAACACATTCGCAACTCCCATATCGGCAGTGCAGATGCCTCCAAACACAATTCCCGACTTCCAAATTTCATCGCCACATTGCAAGCTCAAACCGCCAATTGCAAAACATTTGTTTGGTAGGAACACCTATCCACTATCACAAGTGCCCTCACCGGTGGTTTCCTAATCATAGCAAAGCCTATGGTGCACACATCACACATACAAGCTACATACATAATCTGCAATCAGAAAAACAATCAACAATGTTATCGCGCACTTGTGACAACTTCCCTGTGCTTAATGGCCAGGAGTAAAGGCGTAGGATTGCGCCTGGGATGCAAAGGACTTCACCACTGCTTTTTCCCTTTCCACATGAGACACTATTATATTCTGCTCAACCATTCGTTCACCACTCCTGATAATGATGGGCAAACTTGTCCCCATGTAATAGAAACTCAACTGTCTATTTGTGTTCACGTCTACCGTACAAACACGTTTAGGCCACACAGACATGTATTGGACGCATATAGTACAAACGTAGCAATGGAAACTACCATGCAACACTGATTCTTGTACATACAACGCATACCTCATCCACAAGTACATGAGTAGCACAGTTATTTTTGTACATCAAGTCGATCGTTCCTTCTTATTTATTGCCCTCTAAGAGCCACCGTGACAATCTCGGGCTTTATGCCCTGCTTCACCACACAAGTAAAACTTGTATTGCTTCTTTGGCTACTGAGCACCACCCCAACAGTCTCGAGCAATATGTCATTCCTTGCCACAAGTATAACAAGAACGAGTCTCGAGTCTCTGCCTCTTGCGGTGAGCAGACTTTCCAACCCTTGGATACCTCACTTTCCAGATCGCAAACATTTGTTGGGCTAGCATTTGCTGGGCTCTTATCAAGTCCATCTCCAATAATCTAGCTGACTCCACTATTGCCTGGAATCCCGGTAACTTAGGAACCATCAACAAGAAACGGAGTTCCTGACGTTGCCCATCGTAAAACCAATTGATCTTCATTTTCGCGGTTTCAAACACAAACTCTGGTTGTTGTCTCTTTGCAACAAATGTGTGAAAATAATCCTCAATCTTGTCCTCTCCTTGGCTCAAGCACATGCTCAACGACGAAACTGATGTGTTTCCCCTGTCCGTCTGCTTACTTACACTGACCGGCATGGAATGCATGACCTGGTCAAAGGGTTGAACCTGTCCCTCATGGTAAGCCTTGAGCATTGCAAAAACCACATCAGCAATCAGTCGAGCCATCTCTATCGATGGAGGAGATGTTGGTACCATAATCGATGTCATGCTTCCCATCGAATGGTGGGGTTTCTGCTGCAACGCCGTCACACTAGTCGCCTACAGTCATAAAATACACAAGTAAGCAACAAACATATTGCCAAAAGCAATACCAGGAATGCACAGATTCCCCAAGCAGGTGTCTTTGCATGCATTGCTAAGTGGACATTCAATCGTTCATTAGTGTTAACGCGGTTTGCACTGACACGTGCTCGCCACCCCACAAAAGAATTCGACAATGAATTCGAAAGGGGAAAGACCGAGACAGCTGATACCAAAAATGTAACAACCCCATCCATTCATGTCGTATATACTAGAAGTTCCGACCTGGGCCCCACAGCATATACCACAAAACAGGCAGTGAAATCACGGAGTGATACCAGAGTTACGCATCCTAACACATATGCATTATAGCGGAAGCCTATAACACATAACTTGAACGCCACCCTGAATGTCCACCATATAAACAACACATTTATATAGAACAGGAATGTCAGCAAATACAAAGTCGGGTGGCCATATGGCCGTACAAGTCTCTTTACAACTGTGTATTTAAACATTTGCACGCATGCCAACCATATATGAATAAAACACAACATTTGCTTAGCCTTCAAGGGCTAGTGGCAGCAGCAGTAGCAACAGTGGGTCCTTCAGCCTTTACGTGTCCCACTTGGTGTTCCAGCACCTGTGCAAGGACATTCCACCCAACAGTGGCAAACAAGGCAACGGTCAGCATTCAGCTGACCAATTTTATAACGAACCTACCCCTTTCCTAGGGCAGTGGTATTTATTCTCTGCAGGTATATCATTTCACAAGAAGATATATAAATTCATACATTGTGCTCTCATGCACATACATTCCACCACAACCGTCAGCCACGCAGCCCGACCGTCCGTACACTCAGGGCACATTCTTGGTGTACCGACGAACCAGTTTCCCACCACCATATCAGGGTCGCAACCTAATGGTAAAACATTGAGCATTTACTCTACGGCGTGTAGCCGGAGATTATAGTCTTAGTGAACCGGGATTGGCCTGTAGCCCCCCATTGTATCACGTTACGTAGGCATAAGACTCTCGCTAGGCGCTCCAACAGATCGCACTTTCAGGTCTCACGTCGGACGGACATAACGCAGGTCGAATCATAAACCCCCGTGCTCAAATCACCTTGCCATCACCGAGTACAACGTACCCACGTCTAAAGAAAAGGCGCGGGTCGGTTTCACCTTATCTGTTTGGCATAAAGCCTGGGTGTTTTCCTGGGCAAACCAGTACTTGCAGTTCCACCCATTGCGTATCACAACATCAAAGGGTCTTTCCTGGACGTCCAGTCCAGTACTTATTGCTACTTCCTTTGGTAGGTACAACTCCATAAATATCACAAGTATCAAAGGTGTTTTCCTGGCTTACCACGCCAGTACTTCCTGCTACTCCCCTTCACAGGTACCACCCATGAACATCAAGCATTACAAAAGGGTATTTCCTGCACTTCCAATCCAGTACTTCCTGCTACTACCTTTCACAGGTATATCCCAATACCACAAGTATCACAAGGGTATTTTCCTGAACTATCACTTCAGTACTTCCTGCGACTCCCTGTCACAGGTGCAACCCATCGACTCCTAACTACACGTTTATCACGGAGTCTTCTCCGGTGCATATATGCAATGTCACCAATCCAGACCATCCTGTCCAGATGGGCTTCACACATCATGCCTAATCCGTACTCCATTTCTGGATCTATATGCCAACTTAATGGGGATTCCAAGAATCAGTCCAAAGGACTCCCATAACAAGCCACCCTCTGGTGGGGGAATCATATGCACATGCCAAAAAGGAAGCCTTCTCATGGCTAGGAAGAAAAGTCGTTACCCTCGAAGATCGCTTCGGTGCCATAAGCTCCTAACTGGTTGGAAGGAACCACAACGACTTTTCCTCCACAACGCTGGGCTCGGATCTCTCGTTGGAACTCTGCAGCACCACCGGTGGACGACTCTCGTTCCTCCTCCTTCTTCCTCTCTTTCTCTCTCTAGGCTTTTAGAAATATGAAGGCCAAAATGAAAATGAGAACTTCCTTCTCATCCACGACCTTAAGGAATCAGGGAGGCGCCTCGGCCATCAGATCCCAGCTAAAGATTTGGATAGCCATGATTTTGCCACAAAATCATATTTTTTGCCTGACACGGCATGTGATACGCCCGTGTCCCAGGTTGTGTACCTCAAGCGGTGCTCAGCCGACTTATCCAATCCAGTACAAGACCATGTGACACGCCCGGGTCACGGGCCGTGTCACTGGACACGCCTACAGACACGTTCGTGACTGTGGCCTTGTTCTTCAGGCTGCATAAAATCGAGATCAACTCAAGGGGGACACGGCCTGTGACACGCCCGTGTCCCAAGCCGTGTGCCCTTACACGGTACTAGACATGCCCCAGCTTCACTTCATCGAGCTGCAATTCGTCGACCCAGGAGTACACACCCTGTGACACGCCCGTGTCACAGGCCGTGTACTCTACACTCGATAATCGTCGACCAAATTTTGTCGACCACTCGTCGACTGCTCACCCCAGCAGGACATGCCCTGGGACATGCCCGTGTCCCAGGCCGTGTCACCCAATGTTGCCAAATTCTGGGCTTTGGGGTGTTACATTATTGACCCAGGTAACCTTGGGTCCTTGATTCTTCTCAAATTTATAACTGGAAATGAAGGAAAATTCTGGTTGGTCTTTATACCCTAAGGGATGAAATCTTCTAGGTGGAATTATCCACTAGGTAAAGGGATTAATAAAAGATCTAGGTTGATTAAAATTTCTAAAGGAATTTAGGTTTCTATTATAATTAGTTTGATAGTAATTAAAATTTCTGTTTTCAGTATTTGCATTCAAAAAATTTAATTGCGTTCGTCGAACTGAGTTCAATGAAAAGTAATGATTTCGTCGATCTCGGTTCACAGAATGATAATACTTATTTCCTGCATTCCACGATCGTCGATCTCTGTTCGAAGAAATATGTTGATTTCGTCGAGCACCCGCACATGAGTAATTGCACCCAAATTCTGGGTTCATAGTTCGTCGATTGCCATTCTATGCATAATACTGATTTCGTCAATCTCGATTAAACGAATTTTGTTGAACATAATTTTTCTATGAATTTTTATTTTTCTTTGATTTATTCTTTGGTAAGATTTTAGTATTTTATTATTAACTTCTACTTTTTCATTGCCTTTAGCAGAAACAAATCTAATAAGAGCAGTAAGAATGTTTTTCTTAAGAAGATGAGGCTGACTTGATGAAGCTCCCAAGCCCAGTTTGCAATTAAGCCTGACATTGACTGTGCTTGTGATATTCAATAATTTGATGCTTATCCCATTAAGGGATTCTTCAAATTCTTTGGCCTCATTTAATTTTGTTTTTAATGAAATAATTTGTTCAGAAGCTAAGTCTAATTCATCTTTTAGTTTGTTGTTTTCAGAAAAAAAATATTGTCATATTCAATTTGTTTTTCCCTAAGAAGTTTGATTTCCTTCTCAGATTTAATTAAATCACTGCATAGGAGTTTGAATTTAGTTTTAAATTGATCAGAAGTGAAATCAAAAGAAGCTATTACATGATCCTCTTCTGATTCAGATTCTGAATTTTCTGCTTCTGAATCAGCAGCTTCTGAGTTGTTGTAAGAGGCATTGATTGCCATCAAGCATATCATTCTTGATTTTGCCTCTTCTTCATCCTCACTAGAACTGGATGGAGTTTCTTCTTCTGAGTCACTCCAGGTCTCAGCCATAAATCCCTTCTCCTTCTTCTTCTTGTATTTGTTGGAGGAGGGCTTGCTAGAGTGCTTCTTAGACTCTTTCTCTTTTCTCTTGTCCTTCTTTTGAGCCTCTGGACATTTTGCGAGAATGTTTCCTGGCTTCCTGCTTCCATAGCAAATAATTTCCTTAGTATGAGTCTTGTCATACCATGGTTTGTCCTCATTTCTGGTTGACCTTCTCCTGAAGTCCTTCTTAGCCATTTTGTAGAATCTTTTAGCTAATAGACTCATTAGCTCTTCACTGGCAGGTAGTGCTTCTAATTTCTCAGATGCCTTGAAGTAAATACTTTGCTCCTTCCTTCCTGAGATAGAAGTCTTTTGTTCAGCTGCTTCCTTAGTTTTGATAAGTTGCTCATAAGACTTGAGCTTGCCTAATAATGACTCAGTAGAAATCTCATTTAGGCTTTTGGCCTCCTTGATTAGCAGGTGAAGCACATAATAATCTTATCATTAATTTCTATTAATGAGATGTTATTTTCCAAGTTCTTCAGCTCATTGATAATCAGGCTGAGTCTGTTGTACATATCTGCTACTGACTCTGACTCTTCCTTCTTGAAATTCTCATATTGAGAAATCAAGTAGGACCTTCTGTCCTTTCTTTCATCTACTGAACCAGCAACCATAACATTTAAGGAATCCCAGATATCCTTGGCTTAAGAGTATTCAACAACTTTCTGAAATACATCATCTAACATTGTTTGATCCAAATTGTTCATGGCTTTGGTATCTGCAATTTTCAGCTTCTTCTGAGCATCAGTCCACTCAGGTGGTGGAACTACACTTGTGCTTGTTGTTGCAGTTGGTGTAGGGGGACCTGTCAAGATAGAATTATAAATATCTTCATCAATAGAATTCATATATAGCCTAATCCTTGCCTTCCAAAGTGCAAACTTATTTAGATAACAGGCGTTGAGTGAGCTTGCTCCACTCAATGCTTGTGGACTTAGTAAAATGTTCCTCCCAGATCACCGGCTTGCTTGGTGTCCACCTGTCCAATCTGTGTACTGGGCACTAACCTACATGCATAAACTCAAACACACATTAAATATAACTACTGTGTGTCATTGACATGTTTTACTTCTTACAAATCTAGGCCATGTGGATCAATGGACCAAACAGTGGTAGACCAAGCGCCATGTGGTAGGTGCCAGAGAGCTTGTCCAGAAATAAATCCATGCTAACACAAGAGTTAGACCTAACACTATGTAGTAGGTGCCAGTATGCTTGTCTAGAAATAATCCCATGCTAGTGCGGTGCGATTGTGCTAGCATGCGATAGTAGGTGGCAGAAGTTGATTTTCTTGGTATTTTTGTAACTGGTCTTCTTTTGGTCTTTTTGTACCCGGAGCACCCTTGCGCCCGTGGTTAGATGCAGAGGTATTTCTTACACCATGCAAGATCTTCTTAACAAAATGGTCCACCTCAATAGCTTCCACCTACAAGGCAGCTCACACTGTCTCAGCTTAGGTGGTGGCACCAAGAGCTACCACATGCTGGCGAAAATTATGTCGAAGTCCCTTCACAGAACAGCTGATCTTCTTAGACTCATCTGGAATAAACTCTGCAGCAAGGAGAGATAGACGGGAGAACTCTTTCTTATACTCGATCACTGACCTGCCGGGTTGCTAAAGGGACAAAAATCTCTCAGCTAACTTGTCTCACTCCACAGAAGAGAGGAACATCTCCATTAGAGCATCCTTGAATTGTCCCCAACTCAAGGTGACAGAATTAGGTATATTGTGGTGTTGAAGCCACCAGGTGTACGCGTCCTTGGTCTGCTAGTAGGACATAAGGAGAACTTTCTAAGCTTCAGGGAATCCAGCATACTCGAAGTGATTATCCATCTGATAGAGCCACTCTAAAATGACAAAATAGTCACGGTTTTCGTTCTAGGTTGGCGACTTTGGCCTTTTAAATGCTAGAGTGTCTATTATTGTTACAGGAGGAGCAACCAGACTTGACATGAGCGGGCCCCTGTGGTGCCAGTAGGCAATCTAGTTCCAAAACCATGTGCAGATAGGGTGGTTCCAGGAGGGGCAGTGATGATATCAACTCCAGCTATCCTACACTATCAGAACCAAGGGTTGAATCAGAAGTCTGGCGATACTCTTCCAAGCAAGTGAGACGATCCAAAATCTATCTTAACAACTGGGTAGTACCATCTCTAGAAGCACCTCCCACAGAAGAGGTAGCCTACTTACATTGTAATCACTTAGGTGACATCTTGAAGGAGACACAAGAGAATCGTGTAAGACAGCAATCAAGCTAAAGAGAAAGGGCATGGCTTCAATTGCCATTATTGTCATTAATGGGAAATTTCGGCCAACTGATATTTAATGCATCCAGCCACATAGGGGGTAGACCATGGCTGTTAAACTCCTTTAAACTGTTGACGAGAATATAACCAGCCTTTGAAATCAATTGGAGAGGCCCTTGGTCTTCCTTAGCCATGAATGGCCTCTCTTCTCACTTTCTCTCTCCACCATTAAAGGGAAAAATGGAGCTTTCTCTCTTCTACAAAGCATGGCTGAATTTTTATCTCTCCTCCAGTCTAATGAACAACCTTTTACACCTGAAGCAGAGGCAACTCACTGTTAATGAGTATGAGATCAAGTTTAGCAAGCTCATTCGTTTCTCCCCAGATCTGGTAGCATCCGAAGAATGCAGAGTAAAGTGTTTCCTGGGTGGTCTGAGCTACGACATCCAGCAGTTGGCTAGCACATACAAGTCTAAGACCTTTGCAGAAGTAGTCGAAGCTTCCCTGAAGATTGAGGCGATGTAAAATGCGAAGAATCGGGGATTGCATGCGAAGAAGGACAAGAGGAAATCTGATGATGGAGGAAGTGCTAGGGCATATTGCCCTGCAGCGAAGAAGGATAGAAGGGAAGTGTGTAGCTTCTATGGTAAGCCAGGACACCCTTTTGAGAAGTGCTTTAAGAGACTGGATGCGCAGAAGCTGTCTCAGGTACACGCAATCTAGGATGCACCAAAGGGAGGCCTTGTCCGTACTTATTGCTAGAGGAGTGGGCACGATGTTGTCCATTGTCGCAATAAGGTTGGAGCTTGTTTTCTCCGGGACAGAAAGGGTACATGAAGGCTAATTGCCCGCAAAGCCAGCCTACGCTGCATATAATTCTGTTGCAGACTCTACCGCCGGACCAGCTTCTCGTGGACAAGGGAAAGGAAAGTTGAATATGCTGACCATGGAGGAAGCCCAATCTTCGACTCAAGTGATCTCAGTTTAGTCTCTGACTCAGCTAGTAATCTCTTTTGGTAGATTTATAGTTTCTTCATTTTAGTTGCGCATGTTTTTTGTTTAGGTGCATTTAAGGTGAAGAATAAGTGGGCGCGCATTTTGTTCGATTCGGGTGCTGCTTACTCATTTGTGGCAAGGAGTTTTGTAGATCGGCATCGCTGGGCTCTCGACCAGTTAGACATCTCCCTAAACGTCAAATTCGATTCGAGAGAGCTGTTGATGTCAAGTCAGTGTATCCAAAAATGCCCCATTCTCATAGGTGGTTTTTTAGCCTTTGCGGATTTGAAGGTGCTAGATTTGGTAGACTTCGACGTGATTTGGGGCATGGACTGGCTGTCCAGCTACAATGTTGTCATTCAGTGCAAGCATAAGCGCTTGGATTTCAAAGGTGACAATGGCTAGCCCATGAGTGTGTTTGGTTTGTCGCGTCTGGAATCTCTGATCATTTCTGTGGTACGTGCTCGCAATTGTCTAGAGTCAGGTTGTGATTCTTTCCTTGTCTCTGTTTCTATTCTGGAAGCTGCACCGGTTGTGCCTCGGGTTGAAGACGTTTCTGTGGTGCGTGAGTTTCCGGATGTTTTTCCTATTAGTATTACTGGACTTCCTCCTGAGAGAGAGGTGGAGTTTGTTATAGACCTTGAGCCAGGCACTCGTCCTATTACAAAGGCACCGTACCACATGCCGCCGCTTGAGTTAGAGGAGTTGCATACTAAACTGGATGATTTATTACAGTGCAGCTTTATTAGACCCAGTTCTTCCCCCTGCGGTGCACCAATGCTCTTTGTGAAGAAAAAGGATGGAACGATGAGGTTGTCCATAGACTATCGATAACTAAACAAGGTGACCATTAAGAACAGTTATCCGTTGCCTAGGATCGATGACTTGTTCGATCAGTTGCGAGGTAGCTCCGTGTTCTCGAAGATTGACCTCCGTTCTGGTTACCATCAGTTAAGAATCCGTGAGTCAGACATTCCGCGAACTGATTTTCGTTCCCATTATGGTCACTTTGAATTTATGGTAATGTCGTTTAGATTAATGAACGCACCTCCAACTTTTATGAACATGATGAACAGGGTGTTCAAGGACTTTCTGGATAGGTTCGTGGTTGTATTCATTGACGATGTCCTAGTTTATTCCGGAAATATAGAAGAGCATGTCATGCACTTGCGCTTGGTCTTGGCTACTCTGAGGGAGCACAAGTTGTATGTGAAGCTTAGCAAGTGTGAGTTCTGGTTCTCTCAGGTATCATTCCAAGGACACATTGTAAGCAAGGATGGTATCTCAATGGACCCCACGAAGATAGCCGCAGTCTTGGATTGGAAGAGACCTACATCGCCTAAGGAGATAAGGAGCGTCTTATGCTTGGCAGGTTGCTACAGAAGATTTGTGAAAGGATTCTCTGTGCTATCTGCACCGTTGACCAGGCTTATGCAAAAGAGCGCAGCTTATGTTTGGAGTGATGCCTATGAGGAAGCTTTTCAAGAGCTCAAGAGGAGATTGTGTTCTAATCAAATTTTGGCATTGCCTGTGGAAGGAGTAGAGTATGTTGTTTATGTGGATGCCTCGCGAGTTGGACTCAGTTGCGTGTTGATGCAGGACGGCAAGGTGATTACATAAGGATCAAGATAGTTGAGGGTGCATGAAAAGAATTACCCAACGCACGACCTTTAATTTGCTGACGTCATTTATGCCTTGAAGTTGTGGAGACATCTTCTGTATGGAGTGTCGTGCAAAATTTATTCAGACCATAAAAGTTTGAAATATGTCTTCACTCAGAAGGAATTGAATTTACGTCAGCGTAGATGGCTAGAGTATGTTGAAGACTACAAAGTCGATATCCTTTATCATCTCGGCAAGGCTAATGTAGTGGCAGATGAATTAAGTCGGAAGCCCGCACATATCTTTAACCTCTCGGTGCAATCCTTTGTTGAAGAGTTTTTGCTCATGGACATTACTGTGAGGTATAGTGTTTCACTGAGTAGCTTAGAGGTGGGAGAGCCTTCGGGGATTACTCTCACTAGGCTACATCAGAAAGACGATCTCGATTTGCAGCACCTCCGTTGTAGGTCTGACAAAGGGGAATTACCTGACTTTTCAATTAATGATGTTGGTAACCTAAAGTACTGCGGCATATATTGTATTCCCGCTGTTGGGGACATCCGAGCAAGAAAATGCACTGAAGCACATGGTTCAATTGTTGCTCATCATCCTGGTTCCACAAAAATATACAGAGATTTGAAGCAGATTGTCTGGTGGATAGGTATGAAGAACGACATCACAAGATTTGTATCTGAATGTTATACCTGCCAGCATGTCAAAGCTGATCATAAAAGGCTGGGTGGTAAGTTAACGCCTTTATACATACCGAGTTGGAAATGGGAGAGTTTATCCATGGATTTCATAAACGGTTTACCGAGATCTCCCCGAGGGTATGATGTAGTGTGGGTTATCGTGGATAGACTAACCAAGTGTGCCCACTTTGTTCCATTCAAAATTGATTATTCTATGGAAAAGATAGCTGAGCTTTATCTGGACGAAGTTATCAGACTGCATGGTATACCTACGAGTATTGTATCAGACCGAGACTCCCAATTCATATCTCGTTTCTAGCAAAGCTTGCAAGGATCCCTAGGTACTGACCTTAGGTATTCTACTGCCTATCATCCTCAGACAAATGGTCAGACGGAGAGAGTGAATCGAATCTTGGAGGATATGATTAGATGTTATATTCTAGACCATGGTGGGGCTTGGGATAAACGCCTCGGACTGTTGGAGTTTGCATACAATAACAACTATCAGGAGAGTTTGCAGATAGCGCCCTTTGAAGCTTTATATGGAAGGTGTTGTCGAACTCTACTGTTTTGTGCAGAAGTTGGTGAGAACCCTTTGCTTGGTTCCGAAGCGCTGGAGGATCTGAGCATTTCAGTGACGCACATTCGTGAAAAGCTGAGGTTGGCTCAGAAGCGATACGAGAAGTATGCAAATCAGTGCAGAGTTGATCTGGAATTCGCAGTTGGGGACATGGTGTTTCTGAAGGTCTCTACGATGCCAGGTGTTAAGATATTTGGAAGGAACCATAAGCTAGATCCCAGGTATGTAGGACCTTTTCAGATTCTGGAGTGCATCGGAGTTTCTGGCTATATACTGAAATTGCCTGATTCTTTCCCTTGTATTCACGACGTGTTTCACGTGAGCCAATTGCGAAAGCTTGTTCGTAGTGATCGGCATGTGCTTGACTCAGTGCCTCAATTGCAGCCTAATCTCACATATGTCAAAGAGCCTGTCCGTATTCTGGAGACGCAAAATTGTGTGCTAAGAAAGAAGACAATTCTGATAGTTAAGGTTCTCTGGAACAATCAGGATGATAGAGGTGCAACTTGGGAATTTGAATCCGCAATGAGAGAATCTCATTCTCAGTTATTCTGCTAGCCATCCCTAGTTATTATTATTGTTTAATGAATTCTTCTATCATGTCTCTCCCATTGTCCTCTTGTTTCATTTTTTGTTCTAAGTTTCGGGACGAAACTTTCTTTTTGGAGGGGAGACTGTAACGCCCCTGGTTTTCCGATAATTATTTCATCGTCTCGATGATGTCATAATGACGTAAGGGGCGTTACGTTATCGTGGAGTTGAAGTTGTATCGTCGTTTGTGCGTTTTCGCGTCTGTTCGGTCGAGTTGGCCAAATTCGTGAATACTTGTCGAAAATGAAAAATTTCACATTAGGAAATTAAATTAATTAATTTTTTACATGCTCGTCAAGTTTTGTCACGATCCGAGCGATAATCGAGCTTCGGCGATTTTCCGAAGTTTTTTGGAATTTATGTTCGCCGTAGACTTTGAAAATTTATATCTCAAGAACGGCTCGTCTGATTTTGGTTTTGACTTCACTGTTGGGTTGGTTGCGTCAGTGTTCGCCTATGGTGTGAGTTTAGTTTAATTCGGCCCGTGTTTGGGCCTCCGTTTTGAACTCGTGTTTTCTTATTCAATAATATATAAATATGATTATTTTAATATTAAAGCACTATTCAAAAATGTCATTTACTATTCATCTCTATAGTTTGTTTGTTTTTTTGATATATTTGTAAATTTCACTGTTCACGCAATATTCTTCTAGAGTACAGCAACATTCTTCCCGAGTACAGCAACATTCTTCCCGAGTACAACATCATTCTTCACGAGTACATCAGCATTCTTCTCGAGTACAACAACATTCTTCATGAGTATAGCAGCATTCTTCTCGAGTAAAATATTTCTTGTTCTCGAGTGCCTGTTTTCCGCTTCTCAAGTACTTCTAAACTTGTTCTCGAGTAGTCTACAACTCTTCTCAATAATTCCATTCCAGTCTATGTTCGAGCGCCGTTTTGTGGGTCAAAACGGTGTAGTATATAAAATGATTACCATGATATTTGTTCGTCTCGACGGGATATATAACTTTCATGTCGGGCACTTTTCGATTTGAAACAATCGTAAACCTCTATTTTCATTTTTCATGCGTCCGCAACTAAATTGTCCGTTTTTTCTTCCTGTTTAGACAAAATAATTTATAAACACGTGTATATATATATATAAGTTTATACTCTGATACCTAAGGATAATTAGGAAAGAAAACATCATCTTCCTCCTTACGATAGACCAAACCGAAACCAGAGCGGCGACTCCCTCCCATTCGTGAATCTTCCGGTGGCCGTCAACGGAGCTTCGGCGCTCGAAATTTCCAATCATTCATAGATCTGGAAAGCTCTCAGCGAGAGCTTCGCCATCAATGTAAAATCTTCCCCTTTCCTTGAGATTTTCTCTCTAGTGTTTTTGGCCCTAACCTCTATTTCGGTTATTTCTTGTGAGATTTCGACTTTCGTCGTCTTCTTTAGCCCGATCTGCGACAAGGTGTGGTTTGGAGGATTTTTCCGGTAAAACCGAGGCAAGTGGTGTTCTTGCCTTCTCCCTTGCTCCCTTCCTCTTTATGTTGCCATATTTTGTTGAGTTTGTCATGTTTATATTTCTTTGAAACGTATCTCTAAATTTCATTGAAACTTGTCTGTCAAATTCTAAGTTATTTTCCTTGGATTGGGACTTGTCTTTAAATTTCTAAGTTATTTCATTAAGCATTTACCTCCAATTCTTGTTATGTATATTTGGTAAACCAATTTGGTTGTCCTGCCACTTTAATTATTGAGTTATGTGGATCATTGCGATAACTAGTGCGTCTCATTGTTTTGATTATACTATACTTTGTTTGACCCTTGAAATGTCCTTATGCAGTCCACTTCGTTGGATAACCTTAAGTCTGTGATGAATAAAAGGAAGCTCTGCAAGTATAATTAAATAACTAAAGAAACACAGATGGTCTGTGCGCGTTGGGGTTTCTCCCTCGGCATAGTGCCTTATGGTTGAGTATGTGCACGTTGTGTATTTTCATCCCCGACACATTACCTTGGCTTGGTCTGTGCGTGTTGGGGTTTCTCCCTCGGTATGGTGTCTGTTCTCTGGGTTTGTGCGCGTTGTGGACCTTTCTCCCCGGCACAGTACTCTTTATTATTGAGCTGATCAGTCTCATTTTTTTATTGATGAATAACATGAATATTAATGAAAGATGAAATTATGAACTTCTGATGTTTGGTACTCTGTTCTATCTAGTTGATGTGATTAGCCCTCCTTGCTCGACTTGATTTACAGTTTGCTTACTTTTACTCTATTGCTAACCTTTTGTTGCAGCCGTGTTATAGATTTCGTTCAGTTTGAGGTTTATTTGATCTGCCCTTACTTTTTGCACCATTTGTAACTTGTTTCTGAGGTGTTCTTCTTTTGAATGCCTCAGGATCAGAGCAGTAGCAGGCTTAGCTGACCGTGTTGTGCTTCTGGTGCTGCGAGTTGCTGCGGCCGTTTGTTTCCACCTTAGAGCTTTGAGGTAGTTGACTTTTTTTAGACTTGTTAGTTTTTACTATGGGTTCATGTCAGTTGTTGACGCCCATAGTTTTAGACTTTTTCTATGATAGACTACTTGCTGCTTTTACTGCTGTTACTTTTAACCTATTTTTACTAATTCCTCTATGGGAAGGATTTATGTTAGGATGCGATTAGTTATTTTAAAGAATACAAAACTGCATTCTAGAATATTGGCATGGCATATTCTTAACTGCAAAAATCTACTTTTATGCGTTATAAATTTTTTTTATATATATTAAATGTAGAAGTCACATCATCCTTATAATATGCTAGACCTTCACTCTCATATAGGATAACAAATGAATCAACTCATTATTTTCCGCCGCGTGAAACCTATATATTTTTTCACCTTTGGACTAGTGATCCGCCCGACCGAGGGACATGGTTGGTAACTTAAATAACTTATATGTATTGTTTTTAACTTAATTTCATAACTCTTTTACATGATGTAATTGTGAAAACGAGTAGCCTAAGCGTCTGTAGTTGTCCCCTGCACGACGTGGCATCACGGTGCGTACTTTCTCTACTCTGACGTATTATTTGAATAAGGAGAAAAGGCGGGTTGTGACATGTAGTGTTAGTGCTTCAACCTTGAACAATAGACAACGATGCGGTGAGTGAAGAAATGATGCATGCATATTTATACTTATATAATAGGATTCAAAATATATAGAAATTTGTAAGATACTTTATCTTTAGATGCTCAACCTAGCTTTGATACCAACTGTCATGACTTGTTCAATAACAATTATCAGAGTGGGCTATGGGCCGGTCGTGATTCCACAGGCATGAGCAGAGAAAATTCCATGCCTATTAGGCTAGATCTAAAATTGTAAGGTTATGTTTAAAATAATATATTTGAGGAAAACTAATTTGTTTTAATGCGGAAGGTTTTTTGTTAAATTGATGCACATGCAATTTGATAAAATATTATGTCACACATAGTACTAGTAAAAATGTAAATGCAATAAATCACAAAAACGAACATGTCATTAATATTGAATTCTAGAACGATAATACAGTCTAGCAGTTGTCCATGACACAAAGGAAAATGGCTGGCATAACTAGTACATAATGATAAAATCCAATAGTACAAGAATAAAATACATAGAACCTAACTAAGTAACAACATAATAAACCTTCAAGAATGCAGGATATTGACGCAGAATAACTCAAGAGGCAGGCGGCACAGACACAAAACTGAAGGAAAAATTCAAAACAAGGAGGAAAATGCCTCAGAACATAGGTGTAAAAGGTAAGCGGGTTAATAAATTAAAGCACGAACAAATGTAAAAGTAATATTAGAGTGTCAATTTATCTTATAGTGAGCTAGTAACTCTGTAAAATAGAAATATCTAAAATTATTAGCCTACTTTGGAGTTTAGCCTAAGATTGTTCTTGAAATGACATAAGATGCAATCGATGAAATGTGTAGGTGTTTATATAGAGTGCACGTGGTTCATACTCATATTCAGATTCAAGCCTAAATGGAAAGATTCCTGCTTATCGTGACAATGCAAGCAGAGAGTTACACTAACTAACCCTACCTTCCAAGACTTGCTTATGACGTTACGGGATTTATCGATTCATATTATTAGAAACTTCCATCACCTTACGACATACTAATGAGTTATATTCATAAATTGTCAGATACTATTTATAATTAAGAAATAGGTACATAAATCTAAATTTCTATATTTGCAAGCGAGAGGAAATTCTCCACTTGCCATAAGGTGAATCCAAAACTGCCGGTGGCAGCTAAGCGGTGCAACCGAGGACAAAGGAGCTATTTGAACCAATTCAAGATACGTATTTTAAAAAAAAAGTTTGACTTAATGAAATTATCTATACTGACACATGCATTTTCATCGCATAATGAAGTTAAGTACGAGTTAAGAGTTTTACCCCCCCCCCCCCTCAAGTATGAGGGGCGAGGAAGGTAGCACATGGAAATGGGTGATTGGCGGCATTTAGGTGATGGAAACCCTAAATTGGAGAGGGTTTTGTGCATTCCCAACAATTTGGACTAAGAGAGGTGTCAAAAATCACAAATACAACATCATTAGAAGATTACAAGATGGACAAAATTCTATTCACAATTCATACAAAAATCTGAATCACAATTCATACACACTAGGGAGCACAAATTTGTTGCGAAAAAAGGTCAGAAACACTGAACAAAGGAGGTTGAAGGGAGAATCTTACCACAGAACCCAAATCCAATCCCAAAATCTTAGGAGCGGAGGAACTGAGCAAACCCTATGAGTTTCTCATGAAATCCACCGGCCAAAACGTAGTGTAAGAGGGATGGAGATGCTGTCGGTACCTAGAGAAGAAAACATGAGGTTTCTGCAGCCAGCCCTAGAAGGAAATGGAGTTGTCGACCATGAGGAAGGGATATGACTTGAAGATGTCGTCTTGGGAATGAGTAATCCACCGACTCCTAGAGAGGAGGAGACAGCCGAGCCTAAAAGTTGGAGGGGGTGCCGGCAAAAGCAGGAAAGAGGAGTAGGTCACGAGCTGCAGAAGCGGGAGACGGGAGTCAGTATAGAGCGGAATAGGGAGGTGTGGCAGAAGGGCCTGTGGGAAACCTAAATGTCGAAATGAGACATTGAACGGGGGGGACAGGCTGCTCTGATTAGTAAAGAGGGGGAAAACTAATTCCTAATTACAATTATGTCATTGCTATTATTTTTTTATTATTCTTGTTTATTTTTATTATATATATCTATCTATATTATTCTATAAAGAAGAAACCTCCTTTGGTGCAACATTTATATTCCCATTTTTACCCTCTCATTTTACTACTAATTTAGTTGTAATTTCAAATTGATTTGAAAATAATTGGTTACTTTAGTCATTTCTAATATCCCGCCCAAATTTCCCCCAGCAAATTCCTCTTCCCTCCATATCATATTCCACCCTAAATCTCGATAAAATACATTTCTTCTCTCTGCCCCTTCGCGATCCGCAGCACCATGATGATCTCCTCCCTGTGATAACCTCAGATCGACTGCTCTTCCCAAGACCCATAGCGGAACCGATAGAGACTTCTCCGGTGGGGAAGAAGAGACGAGCAGTCAGCGGCGCCGGCGGAGGTGATGGTTCAGGCGCTGGATGCAAAAAGGAAGTCCCGGTGGGCTGAAGACGATCCTCTTCCTGTTATCCAGCTTCCTGATTTCATGAAGGACTTCACTGCAGACCTTGATCCTGATGTACAAACGCTCAATATTCTTCTTCTCGAGATCATCCGCAAGCTCCAGTCCGGGCTACCTCTAGATGACAGGCCTGAATGCGCTCGGTCTCCCTCCCCTGAGTCGATCTATGATAATCTCAGAATCAGAATTAATACCTGGGAGTATAGAGCAAGAGAAAAACTGATGAAAGAGAGGCAAGAGATTATCTCAAAGCTAATACAAAAAAACCCTACGTTCCGACCTCCTGCAGATTACCGTCCTCCCTAGCTCCATAAGAAGCTCTATATTCATATGAAGGAATATCCAGGATACAATTTTATCGGACTCATCATTGGACCCAGGGGTAACACTCAAAAGAGGATGGAGAAATAAACAGGTGCAAAGATTGTTATCAGAGGGAAGGGATCAGTGAAGGAGGGCAGACTGCAACAGAACAGAGACATAAATCCAGATCCCTCAGAAAATGAAGATCTTCATGTTTTTGTTGAAGCAGAAACTCAAGACGCACTTGACAAGACAGTGGGCATGGTGGAGAAACTCATGCATCCTGTTGTTGAAGGCCTCAACAAACACAAAAGACAGCAACTTAGAGAACTTGCTGCTCTCAAAGGGACGATCAAGGAAGATGAGTTCTGCAGTTTGTGCAGCAAGCAAGGCCACAGACAGTATGCTTGCCCTGCCCGCACCTCGACTTTTAAAAGTGACGTGCTCTGCAACATTTGCGGGGATGGCGGTAATCCGACTATTGATTGCCCCATGAAAGGATCCGGAAAAAAGATGGATGATGAGTACCAGAATTATTTAGCAGAGCTGGGTGGATCCGGACATCAATCTTTTATGAAGCAGAGCCCGACATTGTCTATCCAAGGTTCAAATCCAGGAATCAATCTTTCCTCTGTTACTCTGGGTATCTTCTCTCACAATTTTATGCTAGCAGTTTCTCTATTCCGTAATAGGGTTTAGGATGTGATAACAACTTTTAGCTTTGTGCTCATTTTAATTTGAAATTAACCATATATTTTGGTTAACACTGCACTACTTTCTACTGATTTGCTTTCTTAATTTTTGTAGACTTGCAAAGCCATTTCATCTTTCTTAAATTATATATTTTTAACGATGATTACTAAAAATTTATAATATTATGTATATACGCAAGATAAATTAGAAAAATAGAATGAACATGCCTGCAATCATTATTACTGGATACTTCAATTGATTTCCAGATTAGTTTGTGGTTATCTCTATAAACTCTCGATCATGCTAAGGTGAAGAGAGCAAAGCAATTAGAATTGACCATGCTAGCTTATCATCTATCTAATGTGCCTCCACTTTGTTCATCTATACGAAGGTCAAAATGTGTTCAGTAGATCCAACATGCAAGTAGAGGTACTCTTCTTCTTAGGTATGTCATCTATTTCTTCTCTTTGATTGTTATCAATTTTTCAGCCTTCCAACTTTAATTTAAATTTTTTTGCTGTCTATGCTATATATGAACTAAATTATATACAGAATAGGCACATGTTAACAATGGTTGTGAGTTGTTAAACACTACATGCATCATATCAAAATAATGTTTTCAGGGGTTCATTCAATTTCATTTTAAATTTTTATTTCAAGAGAACATTGTAATATAACGAGAAAAACTTCCAATAAAATTGGAAGTTTTACCCATTTTTTTATTCATGAGCTTGGGACATTTGCTTGAATAACTTTTTTTTATTTCTTATAGTATAGATATCAAGATTCTTTTTTAGGTTCGATTTTTAGTGTTCTAATTTCATTTTGAAAACCTTATATTTCCTCTTAGCTCTTGGTTTCGAGGTACTCAAAACATTTGAAATTTTGAAAACCTCATATATATAATTTTATGTTTTGTTTGCTGATTTCAAACGTTCCTTCTTCCATTAGCATCTTTTTCTGCATGCCCATGATGCCCATCTGCCTATACATGCATAGATTGTGGAGTTGGTTCAGTAATCCTACTCATTAGGATGTTGAACAGTACGAATACACGTAGAAACTTAATATGAATAATACAAAAATTACCGCTCATGACTAATGTCATTGCCAATGACCAATGTCACCCCCCCCCAACGAAGCTTGTTGCCCCCCATCAATGTCGCCGATCACGACCAATGTCACTGACCACGACCATTGTCTCCGACCACGTACAATGTCGCTGCCCACGATCAATGTCACCGCCTACGACAAATGTCGCCTCCCATGACTAATGTCACCGCCCACGACCAATGTTGTTGTCTACGACTAATGTCGCCGCTCACGACCAATGTTGCCCCCCACGAAATATGTCTCCCCTCATGACAAATGTCGGCCCCACGACAAATGTCGCCGACCACAACCAATGTCGCTGACAACGACAAATGTCGTCAACAATGACTAATGCCACGGACCACGACAAATGTTGTCGCCGACAATAAATGCCACCCCCACATGTTTTCTCCACAACGAATGTTGCCCCCACAATGAATGTCGCTCTCACAATGAATGTCGCCCTCACGATGAATGTCGCATACACGACAAATGTCGCACTCATGAAAAATGTCGCCCCCACGATAAATATCACCAACACGACAAATGTCTCCCTCACGACAAATGTCGCTCCCCATGACAAATGTTGCCTCCATGACTAATTTTGCGCCCACGACAAATGTCGCCGGCCACAACAACAAATGTTGCCACCATCGACAAATGTTGTCGCCCACGAGAAATGTTGCACCCCAAGACAAATGTCGCACCCCACGACAACTGTCGCCGCCCATGAGAAATGTTGCCGCCCACGACAAATGACGCAGCCCACGACAACTGTCGCCACCCACGGCAAATGTCGCCGCCCCCCACAATTGTCGCCGCCCACGGCAATTGTCGACGCCCACAACATTTGTCGCCGCCCCCGACAAATGTCGCACCACCGACAAATGTTGCACCCCGACGAATGTTGCACCCCGCCGAATGTCGCACCCCGCCGATTGTCGCACCCCCGCCGAATGCCCCCAGGGCCGAAGGCCCGTGCCTGTCACTTGTATATATATATATATATATATATATATATATATATATATATATATATATATATATATATATATATATATATATATATATATATATATATTATGGGTTGTTACACAGGGCAACAAAAGAGCTCTCACCCTCCATTGAAATACATGTCTTCTGTGTTTGACAACATATCCACATTCAGTGCAATCTATCTCCTTAGTTGGCGACGGAGATGAGGCTAAAATCTCGTCTTTAACTACTCTAGATGGTGCGAGGAGACAGAGGTAGAAGTCCTAGGTGGAAGGGGAAGGAAAACAGAGATGGAGATCCTCTCCCGAAGAGTTGGTGCAATTGTGCGACAGAAAGGCAAGACTGAATTCGTCTTTTGATTAAGGCAAACCTTTACACTTAAATAGTAAAAATGTTAAAAAATTGGACATGTACGGTCAATCGCATGACTGTGCAAGTGACATGTGTGTAATTAGTCCGTTAAATATCCAAATCGAGAAGCCATCTGTCAATGTGATTTTACTCTTGCACAGTTGGAATAACCATGTTTGAATAAATTGCACATGCCAGGACATTACTCAGACTTTCAAGGTCTAGAGATAGCTCATGGGATTTTCTTCACGCACGGTTGAAAATAACCGTGCGCGAAGAAAATGCACAAGACTGGATAGGACACCAATTTTGGCATTAAGACTGTGCACGATCGCAAAAATTTTGTGTGAAGGATTTGCACAATCGTGTGATCAAACTATTTTGTTAACCCGACGAACACGTCGATCACAAAGATCACAACGATCAAATGATATTGATGTCGAGCACGGTTGGAATGCATGTGTGAAGTAAAATCACACGATCGTGCGATCATGTCGTTTTGAGAACTTAACATAAGCAGAGTCACACAAAAGAAAATCTCCAGTGTGCGGAAGAAAAATCGCGTAACCATGGGTTATACTCAAAATTCAATTAAAAGATTGGGTTAGGCCCGAGAGTGTCCAGAACCAAATGGTCGGGGCTAATTGCCTCAAGAATTCACATACATTTGTAGAAAGAAGCATAAATGGAAGAGGAGGACCTTGCGCTTTCCCCCAATGAATGAGTGTTCAATTGCACACCACAATGGGCTTTTAGTGCACTTCAAGTGTAAATTGAAATTAAGTCAAATATGTGTGAAAAACCAACAAATGTGAAGTGTTTGTACGTGAAAATGAAGCCAGATTAGTCCGAAAAACACTATATAATTCGAACTCTTCACACCGCAAGACTTTCCCATTTGCTCATCCCAAGCGAACAATTTCTCTTGAAGACTGGAAAATACACATGCTGGAAAGGAAATTGGATATGTGGAGTACCATGCAACGTTGATTGCACACGCGGGTAAAAATTTACATAGAAAAACCTTTTTCACATGCGCATTAGATAATAATTTTCTAGATTGTGTTCCTATATATTATCCTACTCGCATTTAGAATCGCAGTGAATTCTTTGGTCAAGCATAGTGAGAAAGTAGTATAATCACTAAGAAGAGTATTGTTGACGTCAGCCTCCAAATAAATCCATCAATGACGATGGTTATAGGCATGCTCATTCATACTCTCTCCATGACACTGGTTAAGCTCAGAGGGCGAATCAACAGGACTTAAGCTTAAATGATAGACTTAGGTTTACTGTGCAGTAAACAATCATAAAAAATAAGGCTAACAAACCTAAACCAAGGTTGAGCTCGCCAAAATAAACATATCCCTGCAATAAGATCATGTGTACACCCAAGACTTAAATAAGATAATATGGGACGTGTACATTGTTTATTACCAAATATAATTTATTTTTAACATTTTTTCAATTTCTTTTTTTCACCTTTTTCTCTTTTCTTTCTTTTTTCTATATTTTTGAACTTTGTAATTTTTATAAACAAACTGAGATGTATATAATTGATGATGCAAAGCCACCACAGTCAAGAATACACCATATCCACACCCAAATTTTATTTTCTTTCTCTTAACCTTTTGAACATGGCTTTGGTGTGTGATTAGGATAGTGATTTAGGCTTTAGCAATTTGTTGATGTAGCATAAGCACGAGTTAGGGGTTAGGCACAAAAGGTGTAAGTATGGATATTATGTATAGGAATGATGCAAAGGCTCAACCAGGCCAAAGAATGGACAATATCACATTCGCACTTCATGAAATAACCTATACCCATGCTTCAATAGTCATTAGGGACAAGTTTTCGCAACCAAGAAAGGATATCCTTCCACTTGACTCGAGTAATACGATTCTAGCAATTGATTACACACATCACCTACGCTATCAAAAAATTTCACTTGATTCGCAAATTAAGAGTAGAATAAAAAATATTCAGATAAATAGAAATTTATAAAACTAAAAGCATAAGAAATAGCTGATTAAACATGAATTTGACACTAGATGTGTGCACTTGACTAGGAGCACTACATGATTTAACATGCTACTCCGCCATTCAATCTTATGTCAGCACAATGACGTTCCATTCAGCATAAAAAATATAATTTACACAAGACACATCAACGAGTAAGTGCGCTCTAGAGTGGGTGCAGTGGTGAGTGACAAATGCAAATGTAAACAGAAAAATTTCATAAAAAATTAAAATTGAAATAAAGATTGCTTCTGGAATCAACATGAAATTATACACGTGCATTGCGGGAAACAAACACGCTCACTCACCCCCAAACTTATAACATGCTATCCTAACGAATAATATTGAAAATAAAACTATTTAGAGACAAGGGGGAGGTTACCCAAATGCTCAACAAGTGAGCACACTAGAAGACACGTGCAATATATTAGAAGTACTTACGCCTTTCAAAGATAATGGACATGCACCTGCAGGAAAAGACTCCAAGCACAATTTGATATATATGATAATGTTGTTGGAACATGCATTCTGCATCTCTCAGGTTTGATAATATCAAATCCCAAACTGTATTTGATCGTACATTTTTTGGGTATAGTGTGCAGATTTATAGGTGTGAAGTTTTAGGAATGACAAATTTTTGCACTATCATGGGCGATAGCACTATCACAGGCGATAACACTATCATAGGCAATAACCTCCAAATGGATATGTCAGCGATTCTTAGACTCAGTATTGAAACATACGGGAAGTTAAAAAAAGAAACACACTATCGCTCGATGATATCGCTATCGCAGCAATAGTAGTACTAACATACGAAAGTGTTGTCACCTTTCCTTTCCAGTGCGGGATAGCTTGCATCGGCACGCTAAATTTGGATATTGCCAACAATATCTCTCTATTGTCTGTGATAGGGCTTTAAAAAGATATAAAAGTGATTTCTTTTTCTAATGGTGGGGAATGAACCCTAGAACATCCATAGGCGGTTCTTTGTCATCCATATTGCTGAGATCCTCCATCAAAGGAGAATAACTCTTTCTCTCATGCACGAAAGAAGAAGATCTCCAGAGAACGAATGCTAAAATGAGAATCTAAAGATGATTGCTTGCCCAAGCCATGAGAATCAAAAGCACTGTTTACTCGTTACCTCCAGAGATATATTTTCGAGGGAGCAAAAATCTTCTTAAATCTTTTTTCTTTCTTCATATTATTTTCTTTTGTACTCTATGTGTGAGAAAATGACCTTGAAGATCGTCGGATTCCTGGGAGGATTTCATGAGAAATCGACCTGGGAGGTCATCAGATTTCTAGGAGGAATCTACGTAAATCAACTCGGGAGGACGTCTAGATCTGGGAGATCTAGCAGGCTTGTCAATCTTCTTGTCAAGAAGTGAGAGAGCTAACCGGTCCTAAATGAGGTTCAGCATAGAAACCTCTCGGGTTGTTCCATTCACCGCCTACGATCTCCGACATCATGGAGATCTAGTTTTGAAAATTTTAAACTCCATTTCTTATATTCAATGAAATCAAGTCTTCTTGTTTGATCTTTAAATATATATATGCTTACTGTGGAATAATTGATTGAATACAAGTTCGTACTGCAATATTATCTTCAAAAGCAAAGAACAGATTCTCAGAAGATATCTCCCGACGATAGCTCTAAAGAATTTGCTCCTTATTTTTTGAAGAAATTTTAATCCCCAGTATATCACTATAAACATTATTGAACCCCACCCCCTTTAAGGTTGGCCATTAGATCCAACAAGTGATATCAAAGTCAGGTTATTTTGAAAAGGATTAAAATCCTGAAGTAGATGACAATAATTAATCACCTCTTTCTTAAGTGACAAGCAGTGAGTATAACTCCACTATTTATGGGGAATTCTTACAGCCATTGGAGAACTCAAATAAAAATATTTTTAATTACACAAAGCATGGATGTATGGGCCATGGTCAAAACGAAATACACTGCACCTACCATTTGGTTGAAACTAAAATTCTTGAAAAATCGTGAGATAAATGGGATGATGCACGTAAGTTGAGATGTACCAGTAATGTGAAATCCTTGAACTCTTTATTCTACTCATTAGATAAAACTGAATTTAACAGAATCTACAATTGTGAAACTTCTTTTAATATTTGCCATTTACATGAAGTAACACCTGAAGGTACCTCGCATGTAAATGAGTCAAAGCTATTTCGATTGGAGTCCAAATAAGAACAATTTTAAATAGAGATTGACAAGGAGGTGGGAAGTATGTACACTCATTTCACGAATATTGTCAATGCCTCTAAATTTCTCGGAAAGACCTACTTAAATGGAGATTTGGTAAGGAAGATCCTGAAATCCTTGCCTCCACGATTCAATTCGAAAGTGATCGCCATTGCTGAATCTCGCAAAATCAGTACCATGGAGATAGAGAGTCTCATTAGGAACCTGAAGACCCAAGAGCTCAAATTGAAAATTCAAGCTGAGGAATATCCTAGGGAATAGAAAATGAAGGCACTTGCTCTGAATGTGGGCAAGAAAAAGGTGGTGGTTGAGGAGACTGATGATGAGGAGAGCTTGTACAGCCGTGAGTTCAAAAACTTCATTAGGAACCCAAAGAGGTGGGACAAATTTGATAGATACATGAAAACGGTGCTGAAGAGAAAAAAAAGTGGAACAAGCCATCAAAAATGGCAAAAAGTAATGGAGAAGAATCCATCCCGGAGTGCATCCACTACTGTAAATCCAGACACTTCAAGCACAAATATTCGGAGCTTTTGAAAGAGTAGATGTAAAGGAAGACCCGTGGAAAGGAAAAAAGGTGCTAAAGGCATCAACCTAGGACAACACATTAATAGATGAGTTAGATACCTCCATCTCAAGTACTAAAGAAGAGGAAAATCTGTGTCTCATTGGGAAGCATCAAAATGAGTCTAACGGCGAATCCAATATCCATAACAACAGTAAGGCAACTCTTCCCACTTATGATGAGCTTGACGATATATATGAAAAATTACGTGATAAATTAGATGATTTGCTTAACGAAAATAGTGCCTTAAAATATGAAAATAAGAAAATGAAAAAGGATATGAAATGCCTTAATATGAACTTGTCAAATGTGAAAAAGAGAAGGCCGAGTGGCAAGAGTAATTTCACTCTTTGAGCATGATAAATGAAATGAAAGATAGCCTCGTCGATACTTCCTCTAAAATTGAACGCTTACCAAAAAGAGGAAAGCCTTGGAGAAAGGGCTACATATTTCACTTAGCCACATTGAAGATGGGAAGAAACAGTTTGTAAGCCAGTGTGTGATGCTCGTCACAGAAAACACTGCATAAAATGCGAAGATATATGACCTGAACTGTGTTATCTAGAAATTTAGAATAGGCCAAAATCTTTGAATATGTTGTTGGGTTATCAATGTCAAGGATCTGGGAAGTTCGGGATGGGATACAAACACGTAAAATTATCGCTCGGCGAAATCACTGTCGCTGGCAATAACTCTTCTCCAGTAAATCTGAAAAATAATTTTTAGAAAAATAAAATGAAATATATTAAAACTGGAAGTTTTCTCCATCTTCCAACATGAGATCAAATAGAACGGAAAAGGTGGCATCCACAGCCTATACCAAGTGTGTCAAATGTAAAAAAGTTTGGTCACACTTTTGACTCGTGCTTGAAGAAAGGATCAACTAAAGTAGCACAAATCTGGAAGCCAAAGTCGTCTACCTATACTATGGGTGGAACAACTTGGGTAACTAAAACTTTACCCTCATTCTCTTTTTAGATGTGTTGGTAGGCTAAAGACTATAAGAACGTCTAGTACTTGGACTCTGGGTGTTCCAAGCATATGACGGGAGATGAAGACAAGTTCCTTAGTCTGAAAATGAAAAAGAGAGGCATGGTGACATTTGGAGACAACAACAAAGGAAGAATTATGGGTATCAGCACCATAGGCAACAAGCATTTTTCTATTTCAAACGTACTGTTAGTAGATGGTTTAAAGCATAATTTAATATTCATTAGTCAACTGTGTGAAAAGGCTTAAATGTTTTATTTGAAACCAATACAAACATGAGTAAAATCAATTTTTGCTTGTTCCTATACAGTTCTTTTTTGGAGCAGTTTTATATTCCAAGTTCTGCCAGATTTTATCCAGTCTGATTTCAATTTTTTCCCCCATTTTCTTTCATTGATAATATTGTAATTTGTGGTACTTCAATGGTGAATTTGTTTAATTCATAAGCCCGGCTTTTGAGCACATATACTCTCGGAATTTAACTATTCGTGTATGAGTCTAATACATTAGGTATTGTATACAAACCCTGAATCCCATCCTGTGAGCATAATCACAGTACATAGTGTACGCCTTCATCTGAATGGATGATTGGAAATACAAAAGATTATATCTTGACTTGGGAGGACAAAAAAGTACTATTTAGTATGCAAAGAACTGTAATAAAAACTTAAAATTACAGTCTTAATTTTATTGATCCCACGCATTCCAAAAAAAAGGTTAACTAAAATACAACCTAAAACTAACTAATTACATAAGTAGAAAAAAATTATTAATAATATAGTTGTAAAATCAATGATTTCATACAGTTGGAAAAAAATTCTTTAAAGAACAGTCTTTGAATTAATACAGTTTGAAAAAGGATAGTTAAAAATGCAAATGTAAAAATCTATATTTACAAAGTAGATCGATTTGATGTTTCACCAGTAGCCTGCATGTTTGAGGTAGTCATGTGGAAGTGATAAGGTTTTGGTGGAAATAAAATCTTCCCTATTTCAGCAATTTTAAATACAACTCAGAACCATGATCGACTTGAAGATAAAAGAGAATGAAGTCACATTTTCACCAACTGAAGTTTTAGATATCATACTTCAACGAGACATCCACAAGAAGAGAATTCAGAGCTCCCAGGGTATGGTGCTACGTCAAGAGTTCTTCTTGTGCGCTGGTTCTAGAGCTCGAGGTTTGTCATTATGATATTACCACCTATTAAAGGAAAGAAAATACCACCAAAGCAAAAAACCGAACTCTTAGAAGAAAGTTTTTAGGTCAAGAGAAGGCAAGAATAACCGCAATGATGCCATGGAATCTGCATCTTCCAATTTATCTCCTCATTTCATTGTTTTGATCATTATATGCCACCTCCTGATGGTAATCTCTATTAGAAAATATCATTGAGAGATAACTCCAACCCAAGAAGAATAAAACCGCCAATAGGCTGCAATAAACACATTACAGCATACACCAACGCATGACAACCTTGCGAGGTATTGGACATTAAAAAAAACAACCACACTAGTAAAAACAAACACGACAAGGAAACTAGCAAGACATGCAGTACGGCAGCGGACAGGCCCAGACCGCCAGCAACTTCTACAGCATCTAGCTCGCAGCGAGTAAGAACAGGTCAGCAGCGATCTCAAAGCACATCGACCACTTCTTCTCCAGCTCGCAGCAATAATGGTCAAGCCGTCAGCAACTACAGGCACAGGCATAACGACCACTCCTACTCCAGCTTGCAGTGATAAAGATCAGATCAGTAACGACAACAAGTACATGCGACCACTTCTACTCAACTCGCCAACAACTATAGCACTCCAGTTCACCAACGACTGCCTCAACTCGGTAGTGACTAAACAATAGCTCGCCAATTACAGCTTCCAGATTGCCCAGACCCCCTTGCAGACCGAAACCAGTAACTCGCCAGCAGCTTGCCAGCAGTTCGCTAACTATTGGGTACATTGGGAATAATGTAAATGATTTATAGAAGCTCTTTCAACTCAATGATATACACAAATTTGTATTTGATGTATGTTGACTTTACTTGTGCAGGTTCTATGTTGAAGGAAAAATAAACTAAATACAAAAGTGTCGAGACACTAGGCAAGTGTCAACACCATTGTAAAAGCAGTGCTGAGATAAGTAATCAAGTTGTGTCAACACTCAGGACTAGTGTCTACACCCTTATTTAAGTAGTGCTGAGACAGGAAAGCTGTGTCGACACTCTGGACTAGTATCGACACATTTCACTCAAGTTATGTCGAGACTGGAAGCAAGCTGTGTCGACACCCAGGACTTGGGTTGACACCATTAGTCAAGAACTCAGCTGTGTTGACACTTAGGACTAGTGTTGACACATTTCTCACAAGTTGTGTCGAGATAAAAAGCTAGCAGTGTCGATACAATTGATTGATGTCAATATCCCTATAAGAGAAGTGCCAACACTCAGGACTGGTGTCGACAGATTCTAAGTACAGAAGTGTTAACACCTTCATGCAGAATCTTCCAAGACAGAAATTCTTCCAAGTCCAGAACTTGAAGCCTAAAGTTCTGACAACCGTTAGGACTGTCAGATGTCAGTGGATTAACCGGGGTAGCCGGTCACTTTGCCAAAGCTTATATAAGAAGACCAACATAATAGAAACTTAAGAGTAATTATTCTCATTCTTCTCATCTAAAGTTTGTCAAAACAATTCAATAGAATTATGAAGGTGGAGAGAATGCAGATCGTGGATCAACTTCAATCTTCTCCAGCAAAGTTCAACCCTACCTTCTCCTTCAAGAAGCTTCGAAAAACCTAAGAAGGGTTGGACCTTTTTCTTCACAGCCATGAATAAGGAAGAATATTTCACATCAAGATCTTATCAAGTAGAAGTCACCAGTCTCTCTCTTTCTAGGTGACATTTCAAAACACAAATTACTTCTATTTTAATAATTTTGTAAGATCTATTAGTAGATCTAGGGTGTTGGAGGTTGATTCCTCTGAGTTGTAATCCTAAATTATAAATGCTGAGGTAGGGTTGTGAGTCTGAAGTAGGATAAGGGAACATTTCTTTGAGCTGTATGAACTGGAAGGTTCTGAGATTGTAGCGAAAAGGTTTGCCTGAGGAGTAGGAGTGGAGGTGCACTCTGAGGTAGGGTTCTTGAAGAGGAACCTTAGTTGTACTATCTGGAAGATCTGAGGTAAGACATTGTTGTGTTTGAGTTGTAGGAGCCAGCTGGGCTCTGAGGTGTAAGATCTGAGGATCTAAGGAAAAATAATTAGGAGTTTGGCCGAATCTGGTTCATTGTTAAATAGGCGAAGGGGGAAACTGTATGTACCCATAAATTGGGGAAACACTATAAGACTATTGTGTGTTGTGTTGTGATTTGTGTTGTGATGTGTGCTTTGTTTGTTAAATTAGATATGTGCAATTCTTAGAAGATCAACTGTGTTCTTGAATACTGTGGTTGGATTAATAAACACATTAAGAAATTTCTCTGATTTATAGTAGCCAAGATTTAAATTAGACCTATTCACCCCCTCTAGGTCACTCTCTTTCCTAAACAAACACTTTACACTAACAGCTCGCTAGTAACCCTCTACAGACTACACAGACCACCTTGCAAATTGCAACCAGTAACTCCCCAGTAGCTCGCCAACAGCTCTCTAGCAACCCTCTATAGACCGCCCAGACCACCTTGCAAACTGCAACCAGTAACTCCCCAGAAGGTCACCAAGAGCTCACTAGCAACCCTCAACAGACCGCCCAGACCACCTTGCAAACCACACACCACTGACAGATACAAACAAGGCAGTTCGAAGAACACACAAACCACCTTGACCCCTTATACTTAGATATTAAAACAGTGGAGAAGCAACCTATTTATAGAGGAAAGAAACCAGAACACCAAAAACCAGCCTCGCTGCAAATCCACCTAGAACACCGACCAGTAACCTCCAAAATAGGAAACAGGCCGCCCGGCTTACAAGACAAGTCGCCCGGTCTTACTTCAAAACTTAACACTCCACCTTTTAGTGAGCCCCGGGAACAACACCAAGAAGAGATCGTAGTTGCTCAAACGGCCCTTTGTACAGGGCCTTTGTAAGGATTTCTGCAATATTAACTTGGCTACGCACATGCTCTACAGCAAGGGATCCACCCCGCACTTTCTATCGAATAAAGTGATGCTCAATCTCAATATGTTTTATTTGTGCGTGAAAAATAGGGTTGGTGACAAGTTTCAGCGGACTCTCATTATCACCGTGAATCAAGGTTGGTCCCTTTACTTCTTCATCAACATCCTCCACCAAGCTCCGTAGCCAAATGCACTCCTGTGCGGCGAGAGCAGTCACCTTTTACTCTGCCTCAGTGGTAGACAGAGAGATTGAGTCTTGTTTCTTGCTACACCAAGATATAGCGGTACCTTTGTATAGGAACATATACCCGGATTTCGACTTCCGGTCATTAGTATCTCCAGCATATTCTACATCTGTGTACCCATGTAGAGTGAAGCTCAACTTCCTCCCATACAGTATCCCCATATCCAAAGTAGTCTTCACATACTTCAGAATTCCTTTGGCTACCTCAAGATGAGGCACTCGTGGCTCCTGCATATATCTACTAACTTGACCAACAGTAAAGGCAATGTCTGGTCGAGTGATATTCAAGTATATCAGGCTCCCCATCAAGGCTTGAAAAATCTTCGGGCCAGGAAGAGTCCTCCCCTCATCCTTCCGAAGTTTAAGCCCAACCTCAAGCGGTATAGAGACATTCTTTCATTCCTTCATGCCTAAGCGCTCTATAATTCTTTCAGCATAGGCTCTCTGGGATACAAGTATACCTCTCTCACTCTTCTCAACTTCCAATCCAAGGAAATGATGTAGCTAACCAAAATCCTTCATCTCAATAGCTCTACATTAAGCATTTCCACCTCGCTGTCATTGTTCCCGGTTATGATCATGTCATCGACATATAAGAGAACTTGAACATGTAGATCATCATCCTTCTTAATAAACATGTCGGAGTTGGAGTCAGATGAGTTGTACCCGCAGAACTGAAGATACTCAGCAATCTTGCCATACCAGGCTCTCGGTGCCTGTTTTAGCCCGTGCATACCCTTCTTTAGTTTTCACACATGATGTGGTAGGTTCTTGGACACATATCCTGGTGCATGCTCCATGAAAATATCCTTGTCGATCTCTGCATACAAGAAGACATTCTTCACATCAAGCTGCCACAGCTTCCACTTCTGACATGCTGCTAAAGCAATAACCATCCTAATAGATGTCATTTTTGCCACAGGGCTGAAAGTCTTTCATAGTATTCATCGTACTTCTATGAGAAATCTCGAGCAACCAGCCATGCATTGTATCGCTCTTCTTCTCTCTCAGCCTTTCTCTTGAACTTTACACTCATTGGTAGGGGACAGGCTTCATTCCTTCAACCAAGGGAACTAGGTCCCACGTCTCATTCTTCTCTAGAGCTGTCAAATCTTTTCTCATAGCTTCATCCCACTCTTTTATGATAACTGCATCCTCAAACCGAGCAGGTTACTTTTCTTTGAGAGGTCCTACAAAAGAAACAAGAGACAAGGCTCACAAAATCTCCTTCCTTGTATCGAGCGGGTAGGGTAATGGTTCACTTTGATCTTCTAAAACCCTGTCTACTTTAAGCCGTGTCTATAGGCTCCCCAACTCCAGTACCTTGCTCATCACATCTTGAGATAATGCTCCCCCCACATTTGGAGGCTGAAGCTCCATTCAAGTCAGACAGAGAACACAGTGGATCACTTGGAGACATCACGAATTCAACCTCAGGGTCATCAACAACCCTTGCTTCGTTACTTCTTCCTTCAACTGGTAAACTCGTAGAAGAGACTCCAAGATAGTAAATCAGTTTGTCAAACACCAAATCACGAGAGACGATAGTCTAGTGGGTATGCACTGATGAGTAACATTTAAGATAAGTAATATCTCCAAATTCTACGAACTATAGTCAAGAGCACCTATCGTTCATAGTATAGGATATTTTAAGAATATCAAGTGTCGTATTACTTTGGGTCTATGGAGTACTCCTACTCACACAAGTTAATATTATTTTATTGGTAAATAACGATAGAAAATTAATAAAACTATGAACTAAGATTAACGCTTGATCTTGACTTACTTTGAATTAAAATAAACTTTTCTTAAAAACAAACTTCTAAATAACCTACTTCAACCGTGGAGGTTCCTAAACTACAAAAGCATCTCCCTCGAGCTCATGCTTTTGACTAACCGTAGGTTGATCGATTAAGACCTCTCGTCTAGTTGAAACCTGTAAGACCCCCCCTCCCCGGATCCCAAAACACGGCACGAAGGGGGAGTCTTATGCCCGGAACAGCCGCCTTGCGGTAGCATTAGCACACGGGCTAACCTGTACCACAAGACGCCTATTCCGCCAGCTACAACAATATCAATATAACATGCCAACCCAACCAAATAAATAAACATCCAGAAGTCAAAATCCACACTAAGTTATAATGTCCAAATACATCAATAATGAGAAGCTAAAACATGCTTCTACAATATATCAGAGTACAGCTAATCATTGCCCAAACGGGCTACATTAGAGTAAACAAAACACTAACATCAGTAACAGACGGTATCGACGGCACCGTCACATCAGGCCCTGTCGTCCTGGCCTGGCTGTCCTACTGCGTAGTCTGCGGCTGCTCTACCTGCGGCGTGGCCTCCTAAAAAGGAAGACGTAGCAACCGTTAGTCGAAATGACTAAGTGGTTTCACATCCGCTCCCCCGGCGACTCCTCGGCACCGGGCGGAGAAAAGGAACAAGAGTATAGTATATAACAAGTATGCAAGTAAAGGAAGTACAAGCAGGTGGCAGTAGTGTAAGAGTAACAGCATCATAATCAGCATTTATGTAAAAGCTACACTAAACTAGCAAGTATAAGTAACAGCAGGAAGGTAACTTAACTTATAAGAATGCCCATACAAACTTATAAGTTAAGGATCGGGTTACATAAAAGTAACTCATCGTATAAGAGTGCCCATACAAACTTATACGATGAGGATCTTGTGGTGCAATGATATGAAATGCTATGAATGCTATGCAATGACTCACCCATGCACACCCATGCAATTGCTATGTCGACACATACTATAGTTCCCACTTTTCGAGCAGGTAGCTAACCTCTCAGGCATCAACCGCCGTGGCCAGGCGGTGACAGTAGAACGGGCACTTCTACTACTAGGCGGGTATCACACTACTTCAGCTAGGCCTCCGTACGCCTCAACGCTAAGAACACAACAGCGGAGCCCATGCGTACTATGACCCAGCGGGGTCTTGGGTAGATGTGCACCAAGAACACAGCCCGAACTGGCCTTGTGTGACCCGGAAGGGGCCTCGGAAGAAAGCACGAGGACACAGCCCAACCGTTCACATGGTCGGAGGGGCCTCGGGACGTGAACACCGAGGACACAGCCCAAACCGACCAAGTCTAACTGCCAACTCCCGTCGGTGTGACGACTGGAGAGCCCGTAGACCTGCCACACTATCCTTAACCCAGGATTACGACACCGCGTGTCGACTCACACCACATGCAATTACCACATCAACATATCATGGAAGGGGTCTCGGAAGTAAACACGAGGACACAGCCCAACCATCCATCCACACCTTATCTCAACACAACCAAAACAAGTGACGGTCAACACCGCACTTACATCCCTTCACAATACTACCCGTAGGGAGACGACTCTCTAAGTATTGGACTACTAGACTCATTTCATTAATCAAATATGTCCATGATCGTAATCTATTCATCTATATGACTTTCCAAATGATGACAATGTAATATAAACATGATGCGCATATAAAGATTCATCACACTTTTCATTTGATAATGTCATAATATAAACATGAAGTGCACAATATCAATCTTTCAATTCCTACCAATTCGATTCGTTTAAATAAGATTATTTCACAATTTGATAATATGAAATCTGATTAATAAGCAACTTCAATCATGCAACAATTGATTAATCCTAAGGGTTCATCCAAGGCAAGTATCATGCATTATTAATTCCATCGAATCAAAATTCATCTTTCATTAAGCCCAGAATTTAGGCGAAGGTTGAATCTGGACAGCAACTTCGACCAGAGATTCCCGAGGCTACAGGAATCCGGTGAAGTCGTGTAACCCCTCGATGGAAAGGTATTTCCATGGACTACATCTTTCATATTCAGAGCTCAACCCAGATTTGAAAATAACTTACTCGAAATCGGCTTCAAAGTTCACTGCGCACAGAACACAATTTCTGTGTACAGGAATTGCCGGGCAGCAAACTCGATTAGGTTTTCCCAGGGCCACAGACATCACCTGAAGTCGTGCAACCACTCGTTGGAAAGGTATTTCCAAGGGCTACAACTTTCATGTTTAGCCAAAAGCCCAGATCTGCCCATATCCTACATGAAAATGGCCTATAAGATCGCTGCGCGCAGAATACAGATTCTGCGCGCATCTTAAAGAAAAATGGACGGCATCGGTCCGTCTTTCTCCTCAAACGATCCTTCCTAAATTTTCCAGAAATGTCCTCCTCCCTTATTCAACCTCAAAGGCCAAAACTCCTCACGAAACCATTCACCCATCGTCGTATTGAAGAAAAGGGGAAGGGTTGAAGAGATCTAAAATCTAGGATTCAAATCCTAGCATGGCCAAACCTAGAAATCTTCTCCTCTCCATCAAGACTCTCTTGAGCCGATGTCTCTCCTAAGAAAATAACTATAGATCTAGCACCAAGGGAGAGGGTAGAAAACTCACATTGGCTCCAGCGGTACCACCATTTCCGGCCATGGATCTCGTAGTTCTCCTTGGCGGCATCTTCTCTTTCACGGCGATGGCGGATCTCCTTCGGTAGGACTTGCTCCTGCAGTTTTCCCTCTCACAGGAGTTCTCACTAGAAATAGGGGAAGAAAAGAGAATGAAAACGGCTAGGGTTTTCTCTCCCCTATATATATAAAATGTGACACGGGTAGGGACACGGCCGTGTCCTCACCCGTGTCCTGCCTGGCGAAGCGGCAACGACAGTTTCCATGTCGGTTCAATACTTGACACGGGTTGGGACACGCCCGTGTCCCGACCCGTGTCCACATGACACGGCCGTGTGCATGGCCATGTCATTGGCCGTGTACTTCTCGGGTTGCATCTCGACACTTCTCGTCGAGCCCAACTCGACGCACACGGGTAGGGACACGCCCGTGTCACTACCCGTGTCACTTAGTGTCGACACATCCCGACAGTCTCGACACGCCTCGTCGAGCTCAACTCGACGCACACGGGTAGGGACACGGCCGAGTCACTACTCGTGTCACTTGGTGTCGACACAGCACGATCTCGACACGGCTCGTCGAGCTCAACTCGACGCACACGGGTAGGGACACGGCCGTGTCACTACCCGTGTCACTTGGTGTCGACACAGCTCGACGATCTCGACACGGCTCGTCGAGCTCAACTCGACGCACACGGGTAGGGACACGGCCGTGTCACTACCCGTGTCACTTGGTGTCGACACAGCTCGACGATCTCGACACGGCTCGTCGAGCTCAACTCGACGCACACGGGTAGGGACACGGCCGTGTCACTACCCGTGTCACTTCCCGTGTCTTTTTACACTGATTTCTCCACTTCTCCACAAGTGCAGTCCAATTCCCTGCACTTCTCAGGGCTCGAGTCAACCCTCCTGACTCAAAACACACACACTAGGGGCTTAGAGCGATTCGGGACGTTACAAATCCTATAAACAAAATAAAAGATTTCGTCTCCGAAATCAGGCTTAGGCTGTGGGGAGAAGAGCATAACAGGAAATTTAACATATGCTTTTAAATAAGATTACCTTGAGCAAACAACTCCGGGTAGCGTTGCTGCATCAAATCCATTGGCTCCCACGTGTATTCTTCTTTCCCATGATTCGACCATAGTACCTTCACCAAGGGTACACTTTTGCGGCGCAAAGTCCTAGTCTCGCTGTCAACAATCCGCACCGGCTCTAGTCGCACAGACCTATCTGATGCCACTGCACCTTCAGTTGTGGGAATATACTGGTCGGGCCGCAACAGTGCTTTTCGAAGCGACGACACATGGAACACGTCGTGGAGATTTTCTAGTTCTGGTGGTAACTCCAACCGATAGGCCAACGGGCCGATCCTTTCTAGTATAATATAAGGCCCAATATATCTTGGGCTGAGCTTTTTCACTCCACGCACCCGCGACACTCCATGCATCGGCCGAATTTTGAGGAACACTTTTTCTCCCACTTGGAACTCCACCATCCGATGCTTTTTATTGTAATATTTCGCCTGTCGACTTTGAGCCTCCAACATGCGATCCCGTATCAATCTGACCGCCGCATCAGTATCATCTATGTATTCGTTTCCCAATGCCTTCGGGTCTTCATCTTGCACCCAAGACAAGGGAGTCCTGCACCTTCTTCCGTAAAGGGCTTCATGGGGCGCCATGCCGATGCTCGCCTGATGGCTATTATTATAGGAGAATTCCACTAGTGGCAAGAGCCTTTCCCATGGCTCTCCTCTGTCCAGCACGCATAACCTCAATAAATCTTCCAGTGTCCTGATGGTCCTTTCAGACTGCCCGTCCGTCTGTGGATGAAATGCGGTACTAAAGGTTAGGCGTGAGCCCAAATACGCTTGTACCACCTTCCACTCATTGGATGTAAACCGACCATCCCGATCCAAAACAATTGTCTTGGGCACGCCATGATACCGTACAAATTGCTCCACAAAAAGGCGTACCAAAACATCCACGTGTGGTTCCTTCTTCATTGGAATGAACCGGGCCACCTTTGTTAGTCGATCCACAATAACCCACACTGAATCATTCCCGGAGCGGGAACGAGGTAACCCATGAACAAAGTCCATGGAGATATCCTCGAACTTCCATTCGGGGATGGGCAATGACTGCAACAAACCACCGGGACTCCTGCATTCAGCCTTCACTCTTTGACAAGCTTCGCAATGTAATCATAGTAGCGAACATCCTTCTTCATTCCCGGCCAACACATGGTCTTCCGCAACCCGGCATACATCTTAGCAATACCAGGGTGCACTGAATATTGAGAGGAATGTGTCTCTCTCAAGATATCCTCCCGAATTTTGCCGCCCTTGGGAATATAGAGTCGGCCACGAAAATAAATGAGGCCGTCTTTGAGTGTGTACTCATCGGTGGTCCCATCTTCAATTGCCTTGATTGCCGGGGCCAAGGCCGCATCCATTCCTTGCTCCACCCGAATCCGGTCTCGGATATCACAAACTATGCTCATGTTGGACAGATACTCCGCATACTCTGCCGAAGGAGCCTTGAAGACTAGAGTAATTTCCATCTCCTCGATCATCCGAGCCAACTCCATACTCATCAGCCGAGACTCTGGGCTAGAGCCTGGCGCTTTTCTACTCAAGGTATCGGCTACCGAGTTCGCTTTCCCGGGGTGGTAGTTCATGGTGAACTCATAGTCGCATAGAAATTCCAACCACCGCCGTTGTCTCAGGTTCAACTCCTTCTGAGTGTGAACATACTTCAAGTTTTTGTGATCGGAAAATATCTCGCAGTGGACGCCATATATATAATGCCTCCAGACCTTCAAAGCGAACACCACTGCTCCCAACTCCAAATCATGAACCGGGTAATTGATTTCATGTTTCTTTAACTGCCTTGAAGCATAAGCAATCACATACCCGTGCTGCATCAGCACCGCTCCCATCCCTTGATATGATGCGTCCGTGTAAACTTGGAATCCTTCCTTCCCAGACGGAAGAGCAAGGATGGGGGTGGAGGTAAGCCTATCTTTCAATTCTTGAAATGCCGCTTCAAATTGAGGTGTCCACTCAAATGGCACACCCTTCTTCGTCAAGGAGGTAAGAGGAAGGGCAATCTTGGAAAATCCTTTCACGAACTTGCGGTAGTAGCCAGCAAGTCCAAGAAAGCTTCGTACATCGGCCGCCGACTTCAAGGGCGACCACTCCTTCACGGCCCGCACCTTTGCTGGATCCACTGCTAACCCTGCTCCACTGATCACATGCCCTAAGAAGGCTACCTCCTTAAGCCAGAATTCAAACTTGCTAAACTTGGCATACACGGCATGCTCCTTCAATTTCTTCAAAACCAAGGTCAGGTGCTCGACATGCTCCTCCTCCGTCTTTGAGTAGACCAAGATGTCGTCGATGAAAACAATGACGAAGATGTCCAAATACGGTTCAAACACCTTGTTCATCAAACTCATGAAGGCCGAAGGGGCATTTATGATCCCAAACGGCATTACTGTGAACTCATACAAACCATATCTCAAACTGAATGCTGTTTTCTGAATATCCCCCTCATGTATCCTCAACTGATAGTATCCGGAGCTCAAATCCAATTTAGAAAACCAATGTGCTCCCACTAGTTGATCGAACAACTCATCGATCCGCGGTAGCGGATAAGTGTTCCGCACCGTCAACCGATTGAGTTCCCGATAATCTATGCACAATCGCAGTGTTCCATCCTTCTTCTTTACGAACAGCACAGGGGCTCCCCATGGTGATGAACTGGGGCGAACGAACCCTGAATCCACCAGTTCTTGCAATTGAACTCTAAACTCCGCGAGTTCTTTCGGAGCCATTCTGTACGGAGCCTTGGATACAGGCTTGGCACCTGGTACTAGATTGATCTGGAAGTCAACCTCTCTATGCGGAGGTAATCCTGGTAGCTTCTCAGGAAATACCTCAGGAAAATCCCGCACTACCCGTACATCCTTTAATTCCAACGCTGCTTCCTTCAACTCGAACCAGATCATGAAGACTTCCTCCCCCTTCATATGATCTTTTACAACCTGGACGGAAGATAACATCATGCGAGGCGCGAAGCCAATACCTTGGAAGATGACGTCAGAGTCTCCATGTCTCAAATAGATCCGCTTCTCCGCGTAGTCGATCCTCGCGAAGTGCCAATCCAGCCACGCCATGCCCAAAATAATGTCAAACTCCGGCATTCTCAGAACCGTGGCTGGTGTATCAAAGGCTTTCCCATCAATAAATAACTCCAACTCGCACTTGTCGGTTGCGATCATCTCCGAGCCGTCTGGAAGGCGTACACGTCGGGCTATGCCAGTGAAGTACTGTACATCCACCATGTCTTTTATGAAATCCTCGGACACAAAGGAGTGTGAGGCATCGGTATCGAACAGTGCATAGGCTGTCTTCCCGCCAATAATCACGGTGCCTAAGTACCAATAACCAAAACTTATTGCTAGTGGCTATTAAGTTCTAATCAATTCAAGTTAGACCATGCCAATATGTAAATTAATTAAATCATACCTGCAATCACATCTTGTGGGTTCCGTTCCTGCGCCATGTCAAGCGCGTACACCTGATCCCGGCCCGGTCCGGGGTTTCCTCTTGGCGGTCCTCGTCCTCGACCGCGCATATATCCCCGCCCTCGTGGAGCTGCTGGAGGGAGAGTAGGAGGGAGAGCAGGAGGGAGAGCAGGAGGGGCGTTCCCATATAGCTGCGGGCAAAAACGCCGGATGTGGCCCGACTGGTTGCATTCGAAGCACACCAGACCACAACGCCCTTCAGGTTGTTGAAATCGCTGAGGCTGTGGGGGTGGAGGCAACGCAGGCGGCTGCGGAACTGGATGCTCCACCCTATAGTTTCGGTGGACACGCCCTCCACCTCTTTGATAACCTCTTCCTCCTCTGAAGTCCCGTCTCCTTCTATTACTTGGGCCGGCTTCCATCACGTCCTCCGCAGGCCTCTTACTGCATCCCAGGTGGTCCGCCTCCAATCTTTTCGCCATATCAATGATCTCCGCAAGCTACCATCCGCTATAAACAAAAGGGACTGCCTTAGGGGATCTCGCAGCCCTTTATAGAAGTGCTTGGCATAACCTCTGTCATCCAACTCATAAGAGTCCGCAAACCTTGCGAGATGCTGGAATTCCCGTTGGTATTCTGTAACCGACTTTGATCCCTGCTTTAGTAGAAGGAACCTCTGCTCAAGCTCATCTCGGGCCGATGTAGGGATAAAGTGCTCCAAGAAAACACCCGAGAATTCACTCCAACTTATCTCTGTGTAGATCCGGCCTTGGAAGGTAGAGCCCATGAGAGACTTCCACCACCTCTTCGCATGTAAGTCCAAGACGGACACTGTCAATGTCACTGCCATGTTGGCTGGGCAACGGATACCGGCCAACAACTCCTGTATCGTGTCTAGCCATTCCTCTGTACGTACGGCTGACTCCATCCCAAGGTAGACGGGAGGGGAGAGAGCCCGGAAGGTGCTCAACCAGTTGGAGCTCGGGGCCTGTTGTTGCACCGGAGCCTGCTGTGCCTTAAAAGCATCAAGAATGGCGGTGAGCGTCTGCCCCAACTCAGACTGTTCGAACTGAGTGGGTATGGGAGGGGTAGGAGTACCCCCCATCGGCTCAACATGCAGTGGAACCTACACATACACGACAAATTTATGGTCAGGTTGGCTAAACTTAAGGTCAAAGTTGGACAAACTTAATGTGAATTACATATGGGCACACCACTGCTTCCGCTAAGTCAGTTTGTCCCCAAACTGACTAACCAAACGGGGGTGGCACCATTGTTGAATGACTTCTTAGTTGAGGATCGTGGCAAACTGATACCATTTGTAAGACCCCCCCTCCCCGGATCCCAAAACACGGCACGAAGGGGGAGTCTTATGCCCGGAACAGCCGCCTTGCGGTAGCATTAGCACACGGGCTAACCTGTACCACAAGACGCCTATTCCGCCGGCTACAACAATATCAATATAACATGCCAACCCAACCAAATAAATAAACATCCAGAAGTCAAAATACACACTAAGTTATAATGTCCAAATACATTAATAATGAGAAGCTAAAACATGCTTCTACAATATATCAGAGTACATCTAATCATTGCCCAAACGGGCTACATCAGAGTAAACAAAACACTAACATCAGTAACAGACGGTATCGACGGCACCGTCACATCAGGCCCTGTCGTCCTGGCCTGGCTGTCCTGCTGCGTAGTCTGCGGCTGCTCTACCTGCGGCGTGGCCTCCTAAAAAGGAAGACGTAGCAACCGTTAGTCGAAACGACTAAGTGGTTTCACATCCGCTCCCCCGGCGACTCCTCGGCACCGGGCGGAGAAAAGGAACAAGAGTATAGTATATAACAAGTATGCAAGTAAAGGAAGTACAAGCAGGTGGCAGTAGTGTAAGAGTAACAGCATCATAATCAGCATTTATGTAAAAGCTACACTAAACTAGCAAGTATAAGTAACAGCAGGAAGGTAACTTAACTTATAAGAATGCCCATACAAACTTATAAGTTAAGAATCGGGTTACATAAAAGTAACTCATCGTATAAGAGTGCCCATACAAACTTATACGATGAGGATCTTGTGGTGCAATGATATGAAATGCTATGAATGCTATGCAATGACTCACCCATGCACACCCATGCAATTGATATGTCGACACAGACTATAGTTCCCACTTTTCGAGCAGGTAGCTAACCTCTCAGGCATCAGCCGCCGTGGCCAGGCGGTGACAGTAGAACGGGCACTTCTACTACTAGGCGGGTATCACACTACTTCACCTAGGCCTCCGTACGCCTCAACGCTAAGAACACAACAGTGGAGCCCATGAGTACTATGGCCCAGCGGGGTCTTGGGTAGATGTGCACCAAGAACACAGCCCGAACTGGCCTTGTGTGACCCGGAAGGGGCCTCGGAAGAAAGCACGAGGACACAGCCCAACCGTTCACATGGTCGGAGGGGCCTCAGGACGTGAACACCGAGGACACAGCCCAAACCGACCAAGTCTAACTGCCAACTCCCGTCGGTGTGACGACTGGCGAGCCCGTAGACCTGCCACACTATCCTTAACCCAGGATTACGACACCGCGTGTCGACTCACACCACATGCAATTACCACATCAACATATCATGGAAGGGGTCTCGGAAGTAAACACGAGGACACAGCCCAACCATCCATCCACACCTTATCTCAACACAACCAAAACAAGTGACGGTCAACACCGCACTTACATCCCTTCACAATACTACCCGTAGGGAGACAACTCTCTAAGTATTGGACTACTAGACTCATTTCATTAATCAAATATGTCCATGATCGTAATCTATTCATCTATATGACTTTCCAAATGATGACAATGTAATATAAACATGATGCGCATATAAAGATTCATCACACTTTTCATTTGATAATGTCATAACATAAACATGAAGTGCACAATATCAATCTTTCAATTCCTACCAATTCGATTCGTTTAAATAAGATTATTTCACAATTTGATAATATGAAATCTGATTAATAAGCAACTTCAATCATGCAACAATTGATTAATCCTAAGGGTTCATCCAAGGCAAGTATCATGCATTATTAATTCCACCGAATCAAAATTCATCTTTCATTAAGCCCAGAATTTAGGCGCAGGTTGAATCTGGACAGCAACTTCGACCGGAGATTCCCGAGGCTACAGGAATCTGGTGAAGTCGTGTAACCCCTCGATGGAAAGGTATTTCCATGGACTACATCTTTCATATTCAGAGCTCAACCCAGATTTGAAAATAACTTACTCGAAATCGGCTTCAAAGTTCACTGCGCACAGAACACAATTTCTGTGTACAGGAATTGCCGGGCAGCAAACTCGATTAGGTTTTCCCGGGGCCACAGACATCACCTGAAGTCGTGCAACCACTCGTTGGAAAGGTATTTCCAAGGGCTACAACTTTCGTGTTTAGACAAAAGCCCAGATCTGCCCATATCCTACATGAAAATGGCCTAGAAGATCGCTGCGCGCAGAATACAGATTCTGCGCGCAGAATACAGATTCTGCGCGCATCTTAAAGAAAAATGGACGGCATCGGTCCGTCTTCCTCCTCAAGCGATCCTTCCTAAATTTTCCAGAAATGTCCTCCTCCCTTATTCAACCTCAAAGGCCAAAACTCCTCACGAAACCATTCACCCAGCGTCGTATTGAAGAAAAGGGGAAGGGTTGAAGAGATCTAAAATCTAGGATTCAAATCCTAGCATGGCCAAACCTAGAAATCTTCTCCTCTCCATCAAGACTCTCTTGAGCTGATGTCTCTCCTAAGAAAATAACTATAGATCTAGCAGCAAGGGAGAGGGTAGGAAACTCACATTGGCTCCAGCGGTACCACCATTTCCGGCCATGGATCTCGTAGTTCTCCTTGGCGGCATCTTCTCTTTCACGGCGATGGCGGATCTCCTTCGGTAGGACTTGCTCCTGCAGTTTTCCCTCTCACAGGAGTTCTCACTGGAAATAGGGGAAGAAAAGAGAATGAAAACGGCTAGGGTTTTCTCTCCCCTATATATATAAAATGTGACACGGTTAGGGACACGGTCGTGTCCTCACCCGTGTCCTGCCTGGCGAAGCGGCAACGACAGTTTCCATGTCGGTTCAATACTTGGCACGGGTTGGGACACGCCCGTGTCCCGACCCGTGTCCACATGACACGGCCGTGTGCATGGCCATGTCATTGGCCGTGTACTTCTCGGGTTGCATCTCGACACTTCTCGTCGAGCCCAACTCGACGCACACGGGTAGGGACACGCCCGTGTCACTACCCGTGTCACTTAGTGTCGACACATCCCGACAGTCTCGACACGCCTCGTCGAGCTCAACTCGACGCACACGGGTAGGGATACGGGCGTGTCACTACCCGTGTCACTTGGTGTCGACACAGCACGATCTCGACACGGCTCGTCGAGCTCAACTCGACGCACACGGGTAGGGACACGGCCGTGTCACTACCCGTGTCACTTGGTGTCGACACAGCTCGACGATCTCGACACGGCTCGTCGAGCTCAACTCGACGCACACGGGTAGGGACACGGCCGTGTCACTACCCGTGTCACTTGGTGTCGACACAGCTCGACGATCTCGACACGGCTCGTCGAGCTCAACTCGACGCACACGGGTAGGGACACGGCCGTGTCACTACCCGTGTCACTTCCCGTGTCTTTTTACACTGATTTCTCCACTTCTCCCCAAGTGCAGTCCAATTCCCTGTACTTCTCAGGGCTCGAGTCAACCCTCTTGACTCAAAACACACACACTAGGGGCCTAGAGCGATTCGGGACGTTACAAAACCCCTAAGATTGTTTTAGGCAGTGAACCCCTCTATTGGATTTGACTCCAATCCAGAAGATCCATATCATCCTCTCTCGAGGAGTGCATGCAGCTCCTTCTACCTTTGAGTGTTCTACCCGTATCCACAACCTCTCGATAAATGTAGGATACGGAACTATGGTCAAAAAAATTTAAATCAAAGATAGATCGAAGTGAAGAAATTTGTAGAATTTGACAATAAGAAGATTATTTTATTCAAAAGGTTGTCATGATCAAGTGCTAATGAAATTAGCTACTTTACATGAAAAGGGAGATACATAGAATGATAAATAAAGACATGATCGAAATAAAATAGTACTGAAATTGAAAGCTAACAAAGTGTGAAATTACACTATGTAATTGAAAAATACATAAATGAAATGCCTGAAAATAAGAAAATAAGCTACTAAAACTACTCCTAGATGACTCCCTAGATATCCCATAGATGATGGCTTTGTCTGGAAATTATAGGCAATTTTCTGGAAGGTCAAGCCCCTAGGCCATGCCCGTGACCTAGGGCGTGTAAGTCTCGGAACCGTCGTCTTGAAAACCCGGGAACGTTGGGAGAAAACCGCCAAAATTCGTTGTTTTACGGTCATGCACCTCGGCCATGCCCGTGACCTAGGGCAAGTCAGGTCTGTTACTACAAACAACGGGAAGGAGAAACGACGGGAGTTAATCTAGCGGTTGCTGGACGGCCTCGCTCGTGACATGGGAGTGTGTACTGACCGGGTCAGCAAATGGCTGGAAACACCGCAATTTGGCATCAATTCGATAGTTTCGGGTAGGTCATGCCCTAGGTCACGTGTAATAACCCCATCTGTTTGCATTGTATATACTAGAAGGTCCGGCCGGGGCCCCACAACATATACCACAAAACAGGCGGTGACGTTACGGTATGAAACCAGAGTAGCGCAGCGCACCCTAACACATTGCATTCTAGCGGAAGCCTATAACACTACACTTGAACTCCACACCTGAATGTCCAACATATAAAAACTCCATATTTTATACATCATAGGAATGTCTTACAACACACATAAACAGTTGGCCTTATGGCCTTACAGGGCTTTCATAACAGTGGCCTCAAACATTGGCACGCAGGCCGGCCACATCAAAAGAAAACATAACACTTCCATTTCTTTTAGCCTTCGAGGGCTAGTAACGGCAGCAGCAAATGCAGCAGGGACTTCAACACGTATGCGTCCTGCTAGGCTCTCCAGCATCTGCACAGGGACATTCCACTAAAGGGTGGCAAACAGAGGCAACGGTCAGCATTCAGCTGATCAAATTATAACGACCCTACCCATTTATCGGGGCAGTGGTATTCTTCCCTGCAGGTTTAGCATATCACAAGCTTGTATATATATCTCATATAATGTGCTTTCATGCACACATGCCATCACAGCCGTCAGCCACCCGGCCTAACGGTCCGTGCACTCAGGGCACATTCTTGGTGTACCGGTAAACTAGTTGCCCACCACCGTATCTGGGTCGCAACCTAACGACAAAGTACTTGAGCATTTACTCCATGGCATGCAGCCGGAGTTTTATAGTCTTAGTGAACCGGGATTGGCCCGTAGCCCCTCATTGTATCACGGTGCGCAGGCCTAAGACTCTTTCTATACGCTCCAACAGACCGCACTTTCAGGCCGCACCTCGGACGGATATAACGCAGGTCAGATCCTCCACCCCCCCGTTGCTCAAATTGGCTTACCATCACCGAGCACAACATACTTACGACTAAATCAAAGGCGCGGGTTGGTCTCACCAATCCTGTTCTGGCATTCAAGCCTGGGTGCTTTCCTTAGTACACCAGTGAATACTCTTACACCCATTTCATATCACACATCATTAGCGGATCATTCCTGGGCACACCACTATTTTCTGCTACTATCTTCACATGTATGACTCCGCAAATTTCACAAATCTCAGGGGTCTTTCCTGGCTACCACGCCAGTACTTCCTGCTACTCCATTTCACAGGTACCACCTCTGAACATTAAGAATCACAAAGGGTATTTCCTGGAATTCCAATCCAGTACTTCATGTTACTTCCTTCACAGGTAGAACACAACATCACAAGCAACACAAGCATAATATGGATATTTTCCTGAACTACCACACCAGTACTTCCTGCTACTTCCTTTCACAGGTCCAATCCGTCGACTCCTAAACTATACGTTTATCACGGAGTCTTCTCCGGCTCGTATGAGACATCACCAATCTAGACCAACCTGTCCATATGGGTTTCACACAGCATGCCTATTCCGTACTCAATTTCCGGATCTATATGCCAACAAATTGGGGATTCCATGAATCAACCCAAAGACTCCCACAACAAGCCACCTTCTGGTGGGAGAATCAGATGCATATGCCAAAAGGAAGCCTTCACATGGCTAGGAAGAAATGTCGTCACCCTCGAAAACCGCTTCGGTGCCATGAGCTCCTAACTGGCTAGGAAGATCCGCAACAGCGTTTCCTCCGCAACGCCGACCTCAGATCTCTCGTCGGAATACCGCAGCAGCACCGGTGAGAAGCCCCTTTCCTCCTCCTCCTTCTTCCTCTCCCTTTCTCTCACTAGGAATGTAGAAAGAGAAGGCCAAATGTAAAATGATATTTCCCTTCTCATCCACAGCCTTAAGGAAGCTTGGAGGTAGCTCAGCTATTGGATCCCAGCTGAAGGAATGGACGACCACGGTTACCCTCAAAATCATAATTTTTGCCTGACACGGCCTGTGACATGCCCGTGTCCCAGGCCGTGTGCCTCAAGCAGTGCTCAACCGACTTATCCAATCCAGTGACATGCCCATGTGACACGCCCGTGTCATGGGCCGTATCACCTGACACGCCTTCAGACACGCCCGTGTCTGTGGCCGTGTTCATCAGGCTGCACAACTTCAAAATCACCCGAGACTCACACGGCCTGTGATACGCCTGTGTCTCGGGCCGTGTGCCAATTACACGACACTAGACACTCCACAGCTCAAATTCATCGGGCTGAGTTCGTCGACCGCACTGACACGCCCTGTGACACGCCCGTGTCACAGGCCGTGTCCTATGCTCTCGATGATCGTCGACCGAATTTTTGTCGACCACTCGTCGACTGCTCACCCAAGAAGGACACACTCTGGGACACGCCCGTGTCCCAGGCCGTGTCACCCAATTTTTTCCAAACTCTGAATTTTGGGGTGTTACAACCCTCCCCTCCGTACAAAAATTTCGTCCACGAAATTTGCACCAAGGAGCTCAAACAGAAGGATTTTTATTCCACAATCGCTTCAATACAAGTCGATACACACTGCATAACCATTATACAAAAGGTTCGGGAAAATCAGCTCGCATGGTCTGCTCTCGCTCCCATGTAAGCTCCTCATGGCCGCAATTGTCCCACCGAACTTTAACCATCGCGACTGTCTTGTTCCGCAACTGCTTCTTGGCCCGATCCTCGATCTGAATAGGCATAACCTTCGTCGTTAGCCCATACTCCACCGGCACTTGATCATCCCTGATCACCTGAGCTGGATCTTTCACGGCCTTTCGCAGCACCGAGATGTGAAACACATCATACAATCCACCCAAGTCTGCCGAAAGAGCTAGCCGATATGCGGCTTCTCCAACTCGCTCAACCACTTCAAATGGACCAAGGTATCTTGGAATTAACTTTTCCAGATGTCGAATCCTGGATACGCCTTTGAAGGGTTTGATTTTTAAGTATACTGAATCGCCTACCGCGAATTCCACATTCTGGTGCTTGGCGTTGTAGTATTTCGCTTGACGATCTTGAGTGATCAATAGTCATTCCTGAATAGTGCGTATTGTCGAGTTTGCTTCATCAACTTCATTATGCATATAAACTCTGGTTTTGCCCGCTTCTACCCAAGCTAAGGGAGTACGACACTTTTGACCATACAGAGCTTCATACGGCGTCATGCCGATGCTCGCTTGGTAGCTGTTATTTTAAGCGAACTCCACCATCTAGAGATGATCTTCTCATCTCTTTCCAAAGTCAAGGACGCACATCCGAAGCATTTCTTCCATTGTTCTGTTGATCCTTTCAGTTTGGCCATCCGTCTGGGGATGAAAGGACATACTAAATGTCAACTTCGTGCCCAACAGTCGATGAACTTGCCTCCAGTCATTCGATGTGAACTGCCTGTCTCGATCACTTACGATGCTCCGAGGAATACTGTGTAGCCACACAATCTGGTCAACATACAATTTTGCCAAACTTTCTACCGAATCATCCCGCCTGTTCGGCAAGTACTGTGCCACTTTCGTTAGCCGATCAACAATTACCCAGATGGAATCATTTCCGCGTTGAGATCTAGGCAACCTGTGCACAAAATCCATGGAAATATCGTCAAACTTCCATTCTAGAATTGGCAACAACTTCAAATAACCGTCCGACTTCTGGCATTCCGCCTTTACCATAGCACGGGTTTGGCATTTGGCCACATAAAGAGCAACATCTTTCTTTAGCCCTGGCCACCAGAACATCTTTTTCATATCTTTGAACATCTTCGTGCTCCCTGGGTGGATTGAGTACTTCGTATAATGTGCTACATACATCAGTGCTTCCCTCAATTTACCCAAATTCGAGACGCACAAATGGCCTTCTTTCTGCAAAAGACCGTCATCCCAGGAGAACTTGCCCTCTGGCCCATCTTTAGCATAGAGTAGGAGATCTTCATCTAGCCATGTTGCTCGTCGTATCCGATCTGCAAGGTCACACTACACCTTCATTCCGTTCAGACATGTATTGGCGATAGAATTCTTGTCAACACACGAGATCTTCAATGCTTCCAACTCCTGGATGAGACGTTCATCATGCCTCTGCAACCAGCTTGCCCTTACCGGAGCTCTCCGACTCAAGGCATCCGCGACTACGTTCCCCTTCCCGGGAGTATAATGAATCTCAAAGGTGTAGTCTCCATGGAACTCCAACCACCTTCGTTGTCGTATATTCAGGTCCTTCTGCTCCAACAGGTACTTTAGGCTTTTGTGATCTGTATAGATCTCCACCTTCACACCATAAAGATAGTGTCACCGTAACTTTAGTGCAAAGATCACCGCCGCCAATTATAAGTCATGGACGGGATAGTTTCGTTCGTGCACCTTCAGCTGGCGTGATCCATAAGCAATCACTTTTCCATTTTGCAGAAGAACACAGCCAAATCCGCTCCCTGAGACATCACTGTAGATTACAAACCCATCGGTACCACATGGCGATGACAACACAGGCGCCGTGGTCAACCGAACCTTCAGCTCTTCAAAAGCTCGCGTGCACTCTGGCGACCAAAAGAAATTCTGCTCTTTTCGCATCAGCGTGGTTAGCGGCAAAGCGATCCGCGAGAAATTTGCAACAAATCTTCGATAGTAGCCCGCTAGTCCAAGGAAGCTCCTGACCTCGGCCACTAAAGACAACACCGGCCACTCCTGTATGGCCTTTATCTTCGCTGGATCCACCGCTATGCCCGCTCCACTCACCACATGGCCCAAAAAAGCCACCGACGATAGCCAAAACTCGCACTTTGGAACTTGGCGTAGAACTGATTCTGCCTCAACGTATTCAACACCAAACGCAAGTGCTTCTCATGATCGGCTTCCGATCGAGAGTAGACCATAATATCATCAATGAATACAATCATAAATAGATCCAGGTACTCTCGTAATATTCGGTGCATCAAGTCCATAAATACTGAGGGCGCATTGCACAGCCCAAACGACATTACCGTGAACTCATAGTGCTCGTACTGTGTTCCAAATGCGGTTTTGGGAAGATCTTCTTCCCATATCCTCAACTGGTAATAACCAGACGTCAAATCCAACTTTGACAAGATGGACGATCCCACTAGCTGATAAAACAACTCATCAATCCGCGGAATCAGATATTTATTTTTCTCGGCCAGCTTATTCAATTCGCGGTAATCAATATATAACCGCAATCCACAGTCTTTCTTTTTCACAAAAAGCACAGGTGTGCTCCAAGGAGACATGCTTGGGCGTATATAAGCCTTCTCCAGCAATTCGTGCAGTTGGACTTTCAACTCCGCCATTTCCTTTGGCGCGACGCGATATGACGAGCGGGCCACAGGTTGCTCACCTGGCACCAACTCGATCGTGAACTCAATCTCTCGCTGGGGTGGTAGCCCAGGGAGATCCTTTGGAAACACATCTATAAACTCCGACACGATCAGAACATTACACACACTAGCCTTAGGCTCAACAGCCTGAATTAGCGTGAAGTACAACTCTGTGCCCTTCCGAACAACTTTGGCAACTTGGAGTGCAGATATCAACGTCCCGCTCGCTCCTCGCATACCCGCGAACTTCATCTCCTGCTCAGTATTCTGGCCCAACATGATCTCTTTGGACTGGCAATCTATCAAGGCATGCTGCTCCGCAAGACAATCCATACAAAATGTTATGTCAAATTCCGATATCGGCAATACAGATGCAGTCAAACAGAAATCCCGACTTCTTATTTGCACCGCCACATCGCAAGCTCGGTCCGCAAGAGCATAAAACCATTCGGCAAAACCACCCTGATGCTATCTGTCTTTACCCGTCTAGGTATCCCAAGCAGCTTTATGAACTCGCTAGACAAAAAAGAGTGTGACGCACCGATATCAAACAGTTCTCGCTCCAGCGTGTTCCGAATCATCACAAAGCCTGTGGTAATCAAGTCACACACAAGCCGCATACACATATGCAATACGCAAAACATACAAGCAATACAATGCACAAAACTGAACTCGTACCTGTGACGACGTCACTCTACTTGATGGCCTCCTGCAGGCCAAGATTGTAGACCCGGGGTTGTGCCTGCGATGCAGAGGATTCTACCACTGCCTTGCCCTTTTCCGCATATGACGCTCCCGCCTTATAACACCCCAGATTTTGAGAGAGGGTCGATTTGCGTTTCTGGCCAATTTTGGTTTCTGGCAGGGGGCACACGGCACGGGACACGGGCGTGTCCCCGGCCGTGTCAGGCTGGAGTCGACGACTTGGCCGCGTAGTCGACACTTTGCGCTTGACGATGTGTCAAGACAGGTCACACGGCCTGCGACACGGGCATGTCGCAGGGCGTGTCGAGCCCTTGTCGACACTCGGCCCGGGGTGTCTACAGTTTTCGCTCGACAATCTGTCGAGACAAGGCACACGGCCAAGGACACGGGCGTGTCCATGGCCGTGTGGGTCGGTCGACGAACTTCAATCGACGATGTTCACTCGATGATTGTCGAGTGTCGGGTGTCGAGACTGGGGCATACGGCATGTGATACGGGCGTGTCACAGGGTGTGTCCCGCTTGGTCGACGATCTTCGCTCGACGTTTTTCCGTGGTGTCGACACAAAGGTAGTCGACGAGTGTCGAGACTTCGTACACGGCTTGGTACACGGGCGTGTCCCAGGCCGTGTCCTTCTCGGGTTGTTTTCGGGGTTGTGTCGATGGAGGCACACGACCGACCACACGGCCGACCACACGGCCGTGTCAGTCGGGACACGGGCGTGTCGGGTCGAACACGGGCGTGTCGAATGCCCGTGTGCTGTTCCAGGCACGTCGATTTGTGACGGCAAATGGGGGACACGGCCCTGGACACAGGCGTGTGTCAGGCCGTGTTCGGCCCAGGTATTTTATTTTTCAGACGGATCGTGGCCATTCCTTCCCTTATTTTGGGATCTGATGGTTCAGGACTGCTCTTGGGAAGTTAATTCGGAGAATAGGGTTGGAAACCCTCATTCTACTCCAAGCTTTCTCTTACTAAAATTTTAGAGAGAAGGGAGAGCAAGGAAGAAGGTGAAGGAGGGTTTGGGCTGTAGGAGAGGCTTCGGTGCTCCAAATCACGAGCCGAGTCCAGATCCGTGGAGGCTAGATCTTTGCGAAGGTTTTCATCCGGCTATTTTGCCATGGCAAGGAAGAGGAGTCGGAAGGTAACGACACTTCTCCTCTCAATCTTAGGATGCATGTCTTTAGCATCATTTCTTTTCTAGTTTTGGGCACCAAACACTCAAATGAGAGGGGTGGGTCGCCAAGGTTCAATAGGAACCTCCGGTTCAATTGAGTCCATCCCCGACATGATTTGCATTAGAGATCCGCTCCGTTAGTGGATTATGCATGGTGGGTGAAGCCGTAGTCACGACCGTTAGTCCGACTCGGTGATGTTGCATACGAACTTTAAGGATTCGTAGAGTTTCCGTTGCGGCAAGATGTCGTTTGTGATGTGGTGATGTTTTTCCCCTTTTTCTCAAGTGAGTACATGTAGTCGGAACCGGACAAGGTTAGCTCCTCGTGGCGGTAGATGGTTTCCTTGGTGGACAAGGTTAGCTCTGCATGAGTTGTAGATGGTTTCCTTGGTGCGCGGGAACGCTGCAGTACAAATGAGGGATTAGGGTGGAATTGTCTTGGTTTGTGATGTGCCAAGGCGTGGCTGTGTCACCGTGGTCGGCTGGCTATCCCGTGACGTTCACGTCATGTGTGGAGAGTGTCCCGGCGAGACTAGTCCCCTTCTGTGAGACTGACGAGAATGCCAAGCATGGGGACAAGCCCGGGCAATGAGGCCATGAGCGGGTGGGGTCCGGCAAGGCTTCTTAGAATCGGTCAGTTTGTGTTTGTTGGAATCCTGACATAAGACATCAAAGCTTGTAGGCAACCCCTGGTCTAAGACCTTGAGCGGGTGGGGCCTTTGCAAGAGTTCCATTTGGTGACCTGTGTGCCGTTGGGGGGGAATTGTGTTACCCCCTTTGTTTGTGGCTTTATGCCAATGGGGAAACGATGAGTACCCATGTGATGTGATGATGTGCTAGATGCATACGAGATAGGGTGCCTTGGGTGAAGCCCGGGTTGTTGCATACATGTTGCATAAGTAGGCCCTTTTTATTATATGCTCAACCAGTAGAGAACATGTATGATGTGTGTGACATCCAAGCCTGTTTCTGTAGCTGCTTTTTCTTGCTTATGAATATTGCATACGAAGTGCTAACTTGGAGGTTGGAGGAGTACCCCGGGGTCCGTTAGGGGCGGCCGGGAGGATATGTGTTTGTTACACATTTTGAGGTCAGCCTTTGCTGACCCACGTTACTAATAAATTTTATAGGGCAAGGATCGCAAGCAGGAGCTAGCTCGTCGACCAGAAAGGCCTAAGCCTTATGAAGTGCTTCTCTCTTTTGTAGCTCTACTTATATGATGTTGTATGTTTGAGACTCATGTTGTCCGGCTTGCATGCCGAGGTAGACTAGGAGTGTTATGCACTTTCTTGACTGTTGTATTATTTGAGTTTGGACACTTGTTGTAAGGCCATAAGGCCATTGTTATTACTCTTCTTGTAGTGGATAACTTCTTGTCTTGCTTGTGTTTCCGCTGTGTTGTGCAAAGAGTTTTGAGTGTGGGTAGTTATATCATCTTATAATACTAAAGCTGTGGCATCCGTCTGTTGTGGGGCCCCGGTCGGACCCATATTATACGGTCATTACAGGTGAGGTGTTACAATTTGGTATCAGAGCCAGGTTTGATTCAAGGTCAATGCGTAGAGAAGTTATCCACATAAGAGTAATGCGGGACCATGAGTGTTCTTATGTTTAAGTCTTGAGATTAGAGACTGATTCCTTGTTTCTTGTTTTCTTGAAGAGTGCAAGCAACGAGGCGGGAACGTCGAGAGCAAGAGAAGAGCTTTCGGCGAGCAGTGCTACTGCTCCAGGTCTTTTGGGCACGGGTGTAAACCCGGCCGACTTCTGCCGCATGCTTGCAGAAGCGATGGTGGCAGCCCAAGCTGCAGCGGCAGCTCAGGTAGCAACCCCTGCTACATCGGACACGACGACGGCCGTACCAGGCGGAGAGGTCAGGCGAGTAGAGCCTTTGGCGGAAAGGGTGGTTGTCGGACATGTAGACCGGCACATGAAGTATTTCCTGAGCTTCCATCCCCCGTCGTTCAAGGGAGTTGGTACGCCAACGGATGCGGAGGATTGGTGGGTTCGCATTCAAGAGCTTTTGAGGGTGGCAGAGACGCCAGAAGAAAAGAAATCTGAGTATGCGGCGTTCATGTTGGAAGGAGATGCCAAGTTGTGGTGGGTGAGCCATAGCGGCCGCCAGTTCCCTGGACGCACCCCGTCGATGGAGGAGGTTGGGGATGCTTTTCTAAAGAGGTACATTCCCGTTTCTACACGGTTGGCACTTCAGAGGCAGTTCATGCACTTAATGTAGCGGGACAAGACGGTGGACAAGTATATGCAGGAGTTCACCCGTTTGGGTCGTTACGCTGGAACGACGATGGCAGATGTTGTAGAGAGGGATAATCTCTTCTATCAGGGGTTGAGGTAGAACCTGAGGCAACCCCTCATTTTCATGAAGAGAGCTGGTTTCAATGAGTTAGTTGAGGCTGCCAGGATGATGGAGAGTGATCTGGAGCGAAGCCAGCATCGTAAGGGTTTCACTCCCAAGCAATGGGAAGGGAAGCCTTCCCAATCCCATGGAAAGTGTAACACCCCCTATCCGTCGCATAGCATATAGCAGTAGGTCCGGCCGGGGCCCGACGCCATATACCACAGACAGACCGGGTGGTTACTTATGGAAACCATCCAACCAATCTCAACGTCCTACACAGAGCATTCTAGCGGAAGCAGTTTATAAAAGTTGCAAAACAAGAACCCAGCAATAAGCATGAATGTCCACTAACATGATAATAGGAATGTTATTACAAAATACTCAAAAGTCGGCCTTAAGGCCTTACAAAATGTTTCACTTGTCTTTTACATGGTTTACAAACCTCGGCTCGCAGGCCGGCCATACATGAATAAAACATAAAACATTTCCACTTGGGCCTTCGAGGGCCAGCTTCGCAAAAAGGGCTTTAGCCCGCTATTGACCGCTTGGTCCAGCTGCACCTGCAAGCAAACAAACCACCGCACGGTGGCAAACAAGGCAACGGTCAGCAATGCTGACCAAATTATAACGATCCCGCCCCCAATTCGGGGCGGCGATGCTCCTTTCCTGCATTTCATTAACATAAGCGAGCAATTTATAACCATAGCCATATCATCACAGGCGTTGGCTCGCACGGCCACACGCCCCGTGCACTCAGGGCACATTCTCGGTGAACCGGTCGATGTCACGTCAATTAAAGCCATTAACATTCCGGACTCACCACCGCCACTCAGACGGTCATTCCTGTAACACCCCCTATCCGTCGCATAGCATATAGCAGTAGGTCCGGCCGGACCTACTGCTATATGCTATGCGACGGATAGGGGGTGTTACAATTTGGTATCAGACTACTGGTTTTGGTTGGGCTTGACTTGAATTCGTGGGCGAATTCTTTTTAAGGGGTGGTGAGCACATTGTGTGCGTCATCGTTATAACAGTAAAAAGAACCCATGAATGTCCACTTAGGAATGAAAATACTCGTGTTTGAAGAACCTGCGTGTTCCTATAATTGCTGTTTGCAATGTTATTTGGTCGCTTAACGGTGTTTTGTACCACTATAGGTCACCAGAAGTGGTGTTGGGCCGTCAGAACGCCGAGGTTCTGAGGCAAGTAGTGCACCGGAAGTTGCTCCCGCAACACCTTTGTCGGCTGAAAATATAAGATTGGTGGCTGAAGCGGTATTGGCCGTGATAAATGCGCAGCCTGGGAGGCAAGCGCAGCAGCCAGCTCCTGTGATGGAGCAAGTACCTCTTCAAGAGGCGGAGCCGAGGAGGGTGGAGCAAGTGGTTGTAGAACCAATAGTGCCAAGGAGGGCGACTGAGAGGCAGTTGAAACATGTAATGAGCTTTAACCCTCCGTTATTCTCGGGGTTGGGAACCCCATCGCAGGCTGAAGACTGGCTCTCTAGGGTAAAGAGAGTCATGACAGCGACGGAGACGGAGGAGTGGCAAATGACCACCATCGCTACGTTCCTTCTAGACGGGGAAGCGAGGATGTGGTGGGAAGGCTTGGAGCTGCATCATCTGAGAGGAAGACAATTGATAGACGTTCCGATGGAAGAGTTCTCGGAATTGTTCTTAGCAAGATACCTCCCTTCTACTCAGAGGATTTCAATGGAGAATGAGTTCCTGAGGTTGGTGCAGGGTGAGCGAAGCGTGGATGAATATCTCCACGAGTTTACGCGGTTGAGTCGTTATGCGAGCTCTACCATCATGGATGAGGAGCGCAAGACTAATCGCTTCTACGAAGGTCTGAGGGATGAGCTGAGACTATTACTGTCGGGGCCGATGACGCAGGGTTTCTTGACCTTGGTCAATACTGCCCGGTCCTTGGAGAAGGACATGAAGAGTGTACAAGCGAAGAAAGGCTTGGTTGAAAAGAAATCTGAGTTTAAAGTGCCGACTACTTCGAAGTCTGGCTATCGGAGGACTTTCAAGAAGCATAGGACTTCGGGTCCAGCTCCTTCTGGTGCTTCTGGGGCGACTACGAGTCGGACCCCGGGCGCGTGCTTCACTTGTGGCAAGACGGGGCATTTCGCCTGTGATTGTTGGAGCGGACGTCCTAAGTCCGAAAGGAGGCCAGGAGCTACCTACGAAGAGAAGGGAAAGGCGGTGGAGTCGACCGCATCTCACTATGCTCCGGCCCAACCTAGAGTTTACAATCTTGGCCAACAGGAGGCCATTAAACAAGCTGATGTGGTGACAGGTACGGTTTAATTTATAGCAAGTCAATTCCTTTATATGCTTGTTATGTATATGTTACCTTACCACTACTTGTTTAGGATTTGTAATGATTTGTGAAAATCCGGCACGAGCACTCTTTGATACGGGAGCTTCACACTCCTTCTTATCCGAAGGATTTATATCACGCATCGGAGTCCCTTCTTCGATGGCGAAGGATAAGTTGGATGTGTTGTTGCCCAATGGGTGTTCGATGCGAGCGGTTAGGATCTGCGATGTTAAGATTCGTATTGGGGAGCAGAAGTTCGACCTGCGAGCGTCTTTACTTCCGTTAGTGGAGTTTGACGTCATATTTGGCATGGACTGGCTCTCGGAGCAGCAGGCCCATATAGATTGCGGTAGCAAGGAAGTCAAGCTGGGAGCAAGTCGTGAGACGACTTTTACGGGCTTAAAGGGGTCGAGCAAGACGTTGATGTCTGCTCTTCAGGTGGTGAAGGCGGTTCGTGCCGGAGCAGAACTGTTCTTTACACTTGTGGAGGTTGCAAAGCCGAAGCCCGCGTTGGATTGTATTTCAGTGGTATCGGAATACCCTGATGTGTTCCCCGCAGATCTTCCTGGAGCCCCGCCACAACGGGAGATAGATTTTACTATCGAGCTAGTGCCAGGTGCAAAGCCTGTGTCACGATCTCCGTATCGGCTAGCGCCTAAGGAAATGGCGGAGCTGAAAGTTCAACTGCAAGAGTTGTTGGAACAAGGGTATGTGCGCCCGAGTTCTTCGCCTTGGAGCGCACCGGTCCTCTTTGTTAAGAAGAAGGACGGAAGCTTGAGGTTGTGTATTGATTATCGGGAGCTAAACAAGCTGACTGAGAAGAACAAGTACCCGATCCCCCGGATTGATGATCTCTTAGATCAGTTAGTCGGGTCGACGGTGTACTCGAAGTTAGATCTCAAGTCTGGGTACTATCAGCTACGGATAAGGGAGAGTGATATCCCGAAGACAGCGTTTAGTACGAGATACGGGCATTATGAGTTTACGGTCATGCCGTTTGGGCTGACAAATGCGCCGTCAGTGTTCATGGATTTGATGAACAGAACGTTCAGGGAGTACCTAGACCATTTCGTGATCGTCTTCATCGACGATATTTTGGTGTACTTGCAAAGTGAGGAAGATCACTTCAAGCATCTTCATTTGGTGCTGGAGACGCTAAGGAGAAACCAGTTGTATGCCAAGTTCTCGAAGTGCGAGTTTTGGCTATCCTCAGTAGCGTTCCTCGGGCATATAGTGAGTGGAGAGGGTATTGCGGTGGATCCGGCGAAGATTGTTGCGATACGGGAGTGGCCTGAGCTTGCTACGGTAGCAGAAGTCCGGAGCTTTTTGGGGCTTGCCGGTTATTATAGGCGCTTCGTAGAGAACTTCTCGCGGATAGCGCTACCTCTCACTACTTTGACGAGGAAGGAGCATAAGTTCGTTTGGACGCCGGAGTGCGCGCGAGCTTTTGAGGAATTGAAGTGTCGGTTGACCACGGCGCCTGTGTTGAGTTCGCCGGTTGGGACCGAAGGCTATGAGATATATAGCGATGCTTCAGGCAGCGGTTTGGGTTGTGTGCTACTGCAGCACGGAAGCGTGATAGCTTATGGCTCGAGACAGCTAAAAGTGCACGAGAGGAATTATCCGGTCCACGACTTGGAGTTGGCGGCCGTGATTTTTGCCTTGAAGTTGTGGAGGCATTATTTGTACGGTGTGAAGATTGACATCTACACCGATCACAAGAGCCTAAAGTATCTAATAGATCAGAAAGATTTGAATATGCGGCAGCGTAGGTGGATGGAGTTCCTGGGGGACTATACTTTTAAGATCCACTACGTGCCTGGCAAAGGGAATGCGGTTGCGGATGCATTGAGTCGCCGAGCCCCAGCTCAAGCGAATTGGCTATCAGTGCATGATGAGCGGTTGGTGCAGGAGCTGGAGGCGTTGGAGATTGTTTGTGTGGATAGACAATCTAGCGCTGAAGCAGTGCTGAATTGGACTGAAGTCCAATATGACCTGGCTGATCGGATTCGGCAGGCTTTGGATATGGATGCTCATATGAAGCAGTTCATGATAGAGGCTCTGGATGGGTCAAATTCCCAATTCGTCGTGGAGGACGGATTGCTTTGGAAAGACGGTCGTTTGTGCGTCCCAAGTGTGGGCAATTTACGGGTGGAGTTGTTGTACGAGGCACACCATACCAAGTACTCGATTCACCCAGGGAGCACGAAGATGTACCGCGATGTGAAGAAGCTATTTTGGTGGCCGGGTTTGAAAAAGGATGTGGCGCTATACGTAGCGAAGTGCCAAACCTGCGCCTTGGTAAAGGCGGAGTGCCAAAAGCCGGGAGGATTTCTTAAGTCCTTGCCTATTCCGGAGTGGAAATTTGACGACATCTCTATGGACTTTGTGCATGGTTTGCCAAGGTCGCAAAAGGGGAACGACGCCATTTGGGTGGTCGTGGATCGATTAACGAAGGTGTCGCATTTTATTCCGCATAGGAAGGATGATCCGGTGGAGAAGCTGGCAAAGCTATATGTGGATAACATAGTGCGGCTTCATGGTGTGCCCCGCAGCATCGTGAGTGACCGTGATGGGCGGTTCACGTCCAATGATTGGAGGCTGGTGCAGCAAATGTTGGGAACAAAGCTGAAGTTTAGCACGGCCTTCCATCCACAAACGGATGGGCAGACCGAGAGGGTCAATAGAACGATGGAAGACATGCTTCGCATGTGTGTCTTGGACTTCGGAAAGCAATGGGAGGACCACCTTTATTTGGTGGAGTTCGCATACAACAACAGCTACCAAGCAAGTATTCAGATGGCGCCTTTCGAGGCCCTTTATGGTAGAAGATGTCGCACGCCGTTGTCTTGGTTAGAAACGGGCGAGTCAAAGTTGTATAAGCGATCGGAAGTGGAGGATGCTACTTCCTTGGTAAGAACCATTCGGGAGAGGTTGCTCATGGCTCAGGACCGGCAAGCAAAGTACTATAATGCCAAGCACAGGAACGTGGAGTTTGCTGTGGGCGATTATGTATACTTGAAGATCAAGCCGTTCAAGGGTGTCTCGCGGGTGCGGCGATTGAAAAAGCTAAGCCCGAGGTACCTTGGACCGTTCGAGGTTCTGGAGCGAGTGGGAGAAGCGGCCTATAGGTTGAAGCTTTCAGTGGAGCTAAGTGGTTTACACGATGTATTCCACATTTCGGTACTTAGGAAGGCGGTGCAAGAGCCTACGCAAGTGATCGCGGTCGATCAAGTGCCGGTGGATAGTGGGCTAACGACAAAGGTCAAGCCCGTGCGGATTGAGGACTCGGAGGTCAAGCGGCTACGCAATAAAGAGATCAGGATGGTCAAGGTCCGGTGGGACAATTGCGGTCGTGAGGAGCTCTCCTGGGAGCGAGAGCAGACGATGCTTGACGAATATCCGGAGTTGTTCCGCTCAGGTACAAATTTTGTTTTGTACATGTTTTTCCCTTTATGTAATTTCGTGGGCGAAATTCTTTTAAGAGGGGTAGAGTTGTAACGCCCCGAAACTCAAAGGAGCAAAGGGGGACGTTTTGGGCCAGTTTTGGTTTCTGGCTGAAGGCACACGGCCTGGGACACGGGCATGTCCCAGGGCGTGTCAAGCGTGTGTCGACACTTAGCCGCGAAGTCGTCGAGTTATTCTCGACGATTCGTCGAGAATGGGCACACGGCCTGCGACACGGGCGTGTCGCAGGGCGTGTCGACCCGTGTCGACACTTAGCCGTGAAATCGTCGAGTTATTCTCGACGATTCGTCGAGAATGGGCACACGGCCCGCGACACGGGCGTGTCGTCGGGCGTGTCGACCCGTGTCGACGAGCGTCAAGGTGAAATCGTCGAGATTCACTCGACGGTCGTCGAGACAAGGCACACGGCCTCGGACACGGGCGTGTCCAAGGCCGTGTCAGCGAGTCGTCGTTCTCCCCTCGACGAAATGCCCCGTGTACACGGCCTGGGGGCCCAGGCGTGTCACTGTGACACGGGCAAGGACACGGGCGTGTCCTAGAACCCGTGCAGTGCTCGGGTTGGAAACGGGGGAAAATCATGGGGTACACGGCCGGCTACACGGCCGTGTCAGCTGGAACACGGGCGTGTCAGCTCGAACACGGGCGTGTTCGATACCCGTGTGCGTGTTCAGAAGATTCGATTTTGACGGCGAATGCGGCACACGGCCCTGGACACGGGCGTGTGCCAAGCCGTGTTCGGTCCAGATTGGGCATTTCAGCCCCGAATCAAAGCCGCTCGTTTTCTTCGGTTGAGATCCGACGGCTGGGGATGGTTCCTGGGAGGATATACACGGGTTTGACTTAAGAAAAATCCACTTTTCATTACTTATCCTCTCTCCAAACCCTTGGAGAAAGAAGAGCTAAGGCAAGAGGAAGAGGAGCTAGATCCGCCATTGGAGGAGCTTCGGAGCTCCGAATCGCAAGCCGACTCCGGATCCACGGAGGCAACGCAAGCGCGGTGATTTCTATCCGATTACATTTCGATGGCGCCAAAGAGGAACGCAAGGGTAACGATCCTCACTTGTGAGCATGATAGCTCTCTTTCTTAGCATAGGAAGCCCTCTCTCGCGAGTTTGCGAAGAGTTGGAGGCGTTCCTTCGGGTAGATATGTAAAGTCCCCGTTGTTTAGCGTCCGTATGCGAGAACGGACATAGGCATTTTGGTTGAAGCCTACCCGGACATGTAGTTCGGATCGATGATGTTGCATTGCATAAGGCCGGAGAAGACTCCGTGCTATTGGGTGTTTTTCGGGTTTTCTACGCGGTAGATTGCAGCAGGGAGCCTTGGGGACTAACCCAAAGGTGCACCCGGAAAACTGGGCGGACACGAGGTCTTGCCAACTTGGTGGCCTGAGTGCCAACATGAACATAACGGGGTTATGTGTCTTGCGGTAGAATGGGAATCGGTGAAAGTTTGACCCGCGCAAATGGCTTAAATTGCCGTTGCGATGTCAGCACGGGTGAGATGGAGCCGTACCCGCTTTATGTCGTTCGGGTTAGAGAGACCTAAAGTTACATGGCACTCGCCGTTGGCATAGATGGGTGTCTTCGGTGGTCAATGGCTTAAATTGACGTGACCAATACCATGAAGACAAATTGCTCATAGGAATGACCGTCTAAGTGGCGGTGGTGAGTCCGGAATGTTAATGGCTTTAATTGACGTAACATCGACCGGTTCACCGAGAATGTGCCCTGAGTGCACGGGTCGTGTGGCCGTACGAGCCAACGTCTGTGATGTAATGGCTATGGTTATATGCATTGCTCGCTTGTGCTAATGAAATGCAGGGAAGGAGCATCGCCGCCCCGAGTTGGGGGCGGGATCGTTATAATTTGGTCAGCATTGCTGACCGTTGCTTTGTTTGCCACCGTGCGGTGGTTTGTTTGCTTGCAGGTGCAGCTGGACCAAGCGGTCAATAGCGGGCTAAAGCCCTTTTTGCAAAGCTGGCCCTCGAAGGCCCAAGTGGAAATGTTTTATATTTTATTCATGTATGGCCGGCCTGCGTGCCGAGGTTGGTAAATCATGTAAAAGACAAGTGAAACTTTTTGTAAGGCCTTAAGGCCGACTTTTGAGTATTTTGTAATAACATTCCTATTATCCTGTTAGTGGACATTCATGCTTGTGCTGGGTTCTTGTTTTGCAACTTATAAACTGCTTCCGCTAGAATGCTCTGTGTAGGACGTTGAGATTGGTTGGATGGTTTCCATACGTAACCACCCGGTCTGTCTGTGGTATATGGCGTCGGGCCCCGGCCGGACCTACTGCTATATGCTATGCGACGGATAGGGGGTGTTACAATTCCTATGAGCAATTTGTCTTCATGGTATTGGTCACGTCAATTTAAGCCATTGACCACCGAAGACCCCCATCTATGCCAACGGCGAGTGCCATGTACCTTTAGGTCTCTCTAACTCGAACGACATAAAGCGGGTACGGCTCCATCTAACCCGTGCTCACATCGCAACGGCAATTTAAGCCATTTGCGCGGGTCAAACTTTCACCGATTCCCATTCTACCGCAAGACACATAACCCCGTTATGTTCATGTTGGCACTCAGGCCACCAAGTTGGCAAGACCTCGTGTCCGCCCAGTTTTCCGGGTGCACCTTTGGGTTAGTCCCCAAGGCTCCCTGCTGCAATCTACCGCGTAGAAAACCCGAAAACACCAAATAGCACGGAGTCTTCTCCGGCCTTATGCAATGCAACATCACCGATCCGAACTACATGTCCGGGTAGGCTTCAACCAAAATGCCTATGTCCGTTCTCGCATACGGACGCTAAACAACGGGGACTTCACATATCTACCCGAAGGAACGCCTCCAACTCTCCGCAAACTCGCGAGAGCGGGCTTCCTATGCAAAGAAAAGAGCGACTCATGCTCAAGATGAGGATCGTTACCCTTGCGGTCCTCTTTGGCGCCATCGAAAAGTAATCGGATGGAAATCACCGCACTTGCGTTGCCTCCGTGGATCCGGAGTCGGCTTGCGATTCGGAGCTCCGAAGCTCCTCCAATGGCGGATCTAGCTCCTCTTCTTCTTGCCTTAGCTTTTCTTTCTCCAAGGGTTTGGAGAGATAACAAGTGGAAAAAGTGAGGGTTTTCTAAGTCAAAACCCGGGTATATCCCTTCAGGAACAACCCCCAGCCATTGGATCCTCAGTCAAAGAAATGAACGGCTTCGATTCGGGACTGAAATGCCCAATCTGGGCCGAACACGGCCTGGCACACGCCCGTGTCCAGGGCCGTGTGCCTCATTCGCCGTCAAAATCGAATCACCTGGAACCTCACACGTGTCTCGAACACGCCCGTGTTCGAGCTGACACGCCCGTGTTCCATCTGACACGGCCGTGTAGCTGGCCGTGTACCCCATGATTTTCTCCCGTTTTCAACCCGAGAACTGCACGGGTTCTAGGACACGCCCGTGTCCTTGCCCGTGTCACCTTGACACGCCTGGGCTCCAGGCCGTGTACAAGGTCTCGGCACTTTGCGGCTAAGTGTCGACACGGGTCGACACGCCCTGCGACACGCCCGTGTCGCAGGCCGTGTGCCATGTCTCGACACACTGTCGACACCAAAGTGTCGACTTCGCGGGACGAGTGTCGACACGGGTTGACACGCCCTGCGACACGCCCGTGTCGCAGGCCGTGTGCCGTGTCTCGACACAACGTCGAAGCACTGTGTCGACTTCACGGCTAAGTGTCGACACGGGACGACACGCCCTGCGACACGCCCGTGTCGCAGGCCGTGTGCCCAGTCTCGACACAATGTCGAGACCAAAGTGTCGACTTCACGCCTTAGTGTCGACACAGGCTTGACACGCCCTGGGACACGCCCGTGTCCCAGGCCGTGTGCCTGCAGCCAGAACTCAAACTGGCCCAAATTATTCCCCTCTGCTCCTTTGAGTTTCGGGGCGTTACAACTCTACCCCTCTTAAAAGAATTTCGCCCACGAAATTACATAAAGGGAAAAACATGTACAAACTTAAATTTGTACCTGAGCGGAACAACTCCGGATATTCGTCAAGCATCGTCTGCTCTCGCTCCCAAGAGAGCTCCTCACGACCGCAATTGTCCCACCGGACTTTGACCATCCTGATCTCTTTATTGCGTAGCCGCTTGACCTCCGAGTCCTCAATCCGCACGGGCTTGACTTTTGTCGTTAGCCCACTATCCACCGGCACTTGATTGGCCGCGATCACTTGCGTAGGCTCTTGCACCGCCTTCCGAAGCACCGAAATATGGAATACATCATGTAATCCACTTAGCTCCACTGAAAGCTTCAGCCGATAGGCCGCTTCTCCTACTCGCTCCAGAACCTCGAACGGTCCAAGGTACCTCGGGCTTAGCTTTTTCAATTGCCGCACCCGCGAGACACCCTTGAACGGCTTGATCTTCAAGTATACATAATCGCCCACAGCGAACTCCACGTTCCTGTGCTTGTCATTATAGTACTTTGCTTGTCGGTCCTGAGCGATAAGCAACCTCTCCCGAATGGTTCTCACCAACGAAGTAGCATCCTCCACTTCCGATCGCTTATACAACTTCGACTCGCCCGTTTCTAACCAAGACAACGGCGTGCGACATCGTCTACCATAAAGGGCCTCGAAGGGCGCCATCTGAATACTTGCTTGGTAGCTGTTGTTGTATGCGAACTCCACCAGATAAAGGTGGTCTTCCCATTGCTTTCCGAAATCCAAGACACACATGCGAAGCATGTCTTCCATGGTTCTATTGACCCTCTCGGTCTGCCCATCCGTTTGCGGATGGAAGGCTGTGCTAAACTTCAGCTTTGTTCCCAACATTTGCTGCACCAGCCTCCAATCATTGGACGTGAACCGCCCATCACGGTCACTCATGATGCTGCGGGGCACACCATGAAGCCGTACTATATTATCCACATAAAGCTTCGCCAGCTTCTCCACCGGATCATCCTTCCTATGCGGAATAAAATGCAACACCTTTGTTAATCGATCGACCACCACCCAAATGGCGTCGTTCCCCTTCTGCGACCTTGGCAAACCATGCACAAAGTCCATAGAGATGTCGTCGAATTTCCACTCCGGAATAGGCAAGGACTTAAGAAATCCTCCCGGCTTTTGGCACTCCGCCTTTACCAAGGCGCAAGTTTGGCACTTCGCTACATATAGCGCCACATCCTTTTTCAAACCCGGCCACCAAAATAGTTTCTTAACATCACGGTACATCTTCGTGCACCCCGGGTGAATCGAGTACTTGGTATGGTGCGCCTCGTACAACAACTCCGCCCGTAAACTGCCCACACTTGGGACGCACAAACGACCGTCTTTCCACAACAATCCGTCCTCCACAACGAATTGGGAATTTGACCCATCCAGAGCCTCTATCATGAACTGCTTCATATGAGCATCCATATCCAAAGCCTGCCGAATCCGATCAGCCAGGTCATATTGGACTTCAGTCCAATTCAGCACTGCTTCAGCACTAGATTGTCTATCCACACAAACAATCTCCAACGCCTCCAGCTCCTGCACCAACCGCTCATCATGCACTGATAGCCAATTCGCTTGAGCTGGGGCTTGGCGACTCAACGCGTCCGCAACCGCATTCCCTTTGCCAGGCACGTAGTGGATCTTAAAAGTATAGTCCCCCAGGAACTCCATCCACCTACGCTGCCGCATATTCAGATCTTTCTGATCAATCAGGTACTTTAGGCTCTTGTGATCGGTGTAGATATCAATCTTCACACCGTACAAATAGTGTCTCCACAGCTTCAAGGCAAAAATCACGGCCGCTAACTCCAAGTCATGGACCGGATAATTCCTCTCGTGCACTTTTAGCTGTCTCGAGCCATAAGCTATCACGCTTCCGTGCTGCAGTAGCACACAACCCAAACCGCTGCCTGAAGCATCGCTATATATCTCATAGCCTTCGGTTCCAACCGGCGAACTCAGCACAGGCGTCGTGGTCAACCGACACTTCAATTCCTCAAAAGCTCGCGCGCACTCCGGCGTCCAAACGAACTTATGCTCCTTCCTCGTCAAAGTAGTGAGAGGTAGCGCTATCCGCGAGAAGTTCTCTACGAAGCGCCTATAATAACCGGCAAGCCCCAAAAAGCTCCGGACATCTGCTACCGTAGCAAGCTCAGGCCACTCCCGTATCGCAACAATCTTCGCCGGATCCACAGCAATACCCTCTCCACTCACTATATGTCCGAGGAACGCCACTGAGGATAGCCAAAACTCGCACTTTGAGAACTTGGCATACAACTGGTTTCTCCTGAGTGTCTCCAACACCAAATGGAGATGCTTGAAGTGATCTTCCTCACTTTGCGAGTACACCAAAATATCGTCTATGAAGACGATCACGAAATGGTCTAGGTACTCCCTGAACGTCCTGTTCATCAAATCCATAAATACTGACGGCGCATTAGTCAGCCCAAACGGCATGATCGTAAACTCATAATGCCCGTATCTCGTACTAAACGCTGTCTTCGGGATATCACTCTCCCTTATCCGCAGCTGATAGTACCCAGACTTGAGATCTAACTTCGAGTACACCGTCGACCCGACTAACTGATCAAAGAGATCATCAATCCGGGGGATCGGGTACTTGTTCTTCTCAGTCAGCTTGTTTAGCTCCCGATAATCAATACACAACCTCAAGCTTCCGTCCTTCTTCTTAACAAAGAGGACCGGTGCGCTCCAAGGCGAAGAACTCGGGCGCACATACCCTTGCTCCAACAACTCTTGCAGTTGAACCTTCAGCTCCGCCATTTCCTTAGGCGCTAGCCGATACGGAGATCGTGACACAGGCTTTGCACCTGGCACTAGCTCGATAGTAAAATCTATCTCCCGTTGAGGCGGGGCTCCAGGAAGATCTGCGGGGAACACATCAGGGTATTCTGATACCACTGAAATACAATCCAACGCGGGCTTCGGCTTTGCAACCTCCACTAGTGTAAAGAACAGTTCTGCTCCAGCACGAACCGCCTTCACCACCTGAAGAGCAGACATCAACGTCTTGCTCGACCCCTTTAAGCCTGTAAACGTCGTCTCACGACTTGCTCCCAGCTTTACTTCCTTGCTACCGCAATCTATATGGGCCTGCTGCTCCGAGAGCCAGTCCATTCCAAATATGACGTCGAACTCCACCAACGGAAGTAAGGACGCCCGCAGGTCAAACTCCTGCTCTCCAATACGAGTCTTAACCTCGCAGATCCTATCCGCTCGCATCGAACACCCATTTGGCAACAACACATCCAACTTATCCTTCGCCATCGAAGAATGGACTCCGATGCGTAATATAAATCCTTCGGACAAGAAGGAGTGTGAAGCTCCCGTATCAAAGAGTGCTCGTGCCGGATTTTCACAAATCAACACAAATCCTAAACAAGTAGTGGTAAGGTAACATGTGCATAACAAGCATATAAAGGAATTGACTTGCTATAAATTAAACCGTACCTGTCACCACGTCAGCTTGTTTAATGGCCTCCTGTTGGCCAAGATTGTAAACCCTGGGTTGGGCCGGAGCATAGTGGGATGCGGTCGACTCCACCGCCTTTCCCTTCTCTTCATAAGTGGCTCCCGGCCTCCTCTCGGACTTAGGACGTCCGCTCCAACAATCACGGGCGAAATGCCCCGTCTTGCCACAAGTAAAGCACGCGCCCGGGGTCCGACTCGTAGTCGCCCCAGAAGCACCAGAAGAAGCTGGACCCGAAGTCCTATGTTTCTTGAAAGTTCTCCGATAGCCAGACTTCGAAGTAGTCGGCACTTTAAACTCAGATTTCTTTTCAACCAAGCCTTTCTTCGCTTGCACACTCTTCATGTCCTTCTCCAAGGACCGGGCAGTATTGACCAAGGTTAAGAAACCCTGCGTCATTGGCCCCGACAGTAACAGTCTCAGCTCATCCCTCAAGCCTTCATAAAAACGATTAGTCTTGCGCTCCTCATCCATGATGGTAGAGCTAGCATAACGACTCAACCGCGTAAACTCGTGGAGATATTCATCCACGCTTCGCTCACCCTGCACCAACCTCAGGAACTCATTCTCCATTGAAATCCTCTGAGTAGAAGGGAGGTATCTTGCTAAGAACAATTCCGAGAACTCTTCCATCATAACGTCTATCAATTGTCTTCCTCTCAGATGATGCAGCTCCAAGCCTTCCCACCACATCCTCGCTTCCCCGTCTAGAAGGAACGTAGCGATGGTGGTCATTTGCCACTCCTCCGTCTCCGTCGCTGTCATGACTCTCTTCACCCTAGAGAGCCAGTCTTCAGCCTGCGATGGGGTTCCCAACCCCGAGAATAACGGAGGGTTAAACTCATTACATGCTTCAACTGCCTCTCAGTCGCCCTCCTTGGCACTATTGGTTCTACAACCACTTGCTCCACCCTCCTCGGCTCCGCCTCTTGAAGAGGTACTTGCTCCATCACAGGAGCTGGCTGCTGCGCTTGCCTCCCAGGCTGCGCATTTATCACGGCTAGCACCGCTTCAGCCACCAATCTTATATTTTCAGCCGACAAAGGTGTTGCGGGAGCAACTTCTGGTGCACTACTAGCCTCAGAACCTCGGCGTTCTGACGGCCCAACACCACTTCCGGTCACCTATAGTGGTACAAAACACCGTTAAGCGACCAAATAACATTGCAAACAGCAATTATAGGAACACGCAGGTTCCTCAAACACGAGTATTTTCATTCCTAAGTGGACATTCATGGGTTCTTGTTACTGTTATAACGATGACGCACACAATGTGCTCACCACCCCTTAAAAAGAATTCGCCCACGAATTCACTTTAAGCCCGACCAAAACCAGTAGTCTGATATCAAATTGTAACACCCCCTATCCGTCGCATAGCATATAGCAGTAGGTCCGGCCGGGGCCCGACGCCATATACCACAGACAGACCGGGTGGTTACTTATGGAAACCATCCAACCAATCTCAACGTCCTACACAGAGCATTCTAGCGGAAGCGGTTTATAAAAGTTGCAAAACAAGAACCCAGCAATAAGCATGAATGTCCACTAACATGATAATAGGAATGTTATTACAAAATACTCAAAAGTCGGCCTTAAGGCCTTACAAAATGTTTCACTTGTCTTTTACATGGTTTACAAACCTCGGCTCGCAGGCCGGCCATACATGAATAAAACATAAAACATTTCCACTTGGGCCTTCGAGGGCCAGCTTCGCAAAAAGGGCTTTAGCCCGCTATTGACCGCTTGGTCCAGCTGCACCTGCAAGCAAACAAACCACCGCACGGTGGCAAACAAGGCAACGGTCAGCAATGCTGACCAAATTATAACGATCCCGCCCCCAATTCGGGGCGGCGATGCTCCTTTCCTGCATTTCATTAGCATAAGCGAGCAATTTATAACCATAGCCATATCATCACAGGCGTTGGCTCGCACGGCCACACGCCCCGTGCACTCAGGGCACATTCTCAGTGAACCGGTCGATGTCACGTCAATTAAAGCCATTAACATTCCGGACTCACCACCGCCACTCAGACGGTCATTCCTATGAGCAATTTGTCTTCATGGTATTGGTCACGTCAATTTAAGTCATTGACCACCGAAGACCCCCATCTATGCCAACGGCGAGTGCCATGTACCTTTAGGTCTCTCTAACCCGAACGACATAAAGCGGGTACGGCTCCATCTAACCCGTGCTCACATCGCAACGACAATTTAAGCCATTTGCGCGGGTCAAACTTTCACCGATTCCCATTCTACCGCAAGACACATAACCCCGTTATGTTCATGTTGGCACTCAGGCCACCAAGTTGGCAAGACCTCGTGTCCGCCCAGTTTTCCGGGTGCACCTTTGGGTTAGTCCCCAAGGCTCCCTGCTGCAATCTACCGCGTAGAAAACCCGAAAACACCAAATAGCACGGAGTCTTCTCCGGCCTTATGCAATGCAACATCACCGATCCGAACTACATGTCCGGGTAGGCTTCAACCAAAATGCCTATGTCCGTTCTCGCATACGGACGCTAAACAACGGGGACTTCACATATCTACCCGAAGGAACGCCTCCAACTCTCCGCAAACTCGCGAGAGCGGGCTTCCTATGCAAAGAAAAGAGCGACTCATGCTCAAGATGAGGATCGTTACCCTTGCGGTCCTCTTTGGCGCCATCGAAAAGTAATCGGATGGAAATCACCGCACTTGCGTTGCCTCCGTGGATCCGGAGTCGGCTTGCGATTCGGAGCTCCGAAGCTCCTCCAATGGCGGATCTAGCTCCTCTTCTTCTTGCCTTAGCTTTTCTTTCTCCAAGGGTTTGGAGAGATAACAAGTGGAAAAAGTGAGGGTTTTCTAAGTCAAAACCCGGGTATATCCCTTCAGGAACAACCCCCAGCCATTGGATCCTCAGTCAAAGAAATGAACGGCTTCGATTCGGGACTGAAATGCCCAATCTGGGCCGAACACGGCCTGGCACACGCCCGTGTCCAGGGCCGTGTGCCTCATTCGCCGTCAAAATCGAATCACCTGGAACCTCACACGGGTCTCGAACACGCCCGTGTTCGAGCTGACACGCCCGTGTTCCATCTGACACGGCCGTGTAGCTGGCCGTGTACCCCATGATTTTCTCCCATTTTCAACCCGAGCACTGCACGGGTTCTAGGACACGCCCGTGTCCTTGCCCGTGTCACCTTGACACGCCTGGGCTCCAGGCCGTGTACAAGGTCTCGGCACTTCGCGGCTAAGTGTCGACACGGGTCGACACGCCCTGCGACACGCCCGTGTCGCAGGCCGTGTGCCATGTCTCGACACACTGTCGACACCAAAGTGTCGACTTCGCGGGACGAGTGTCGACACAGGTTGACACGCCCTGCGACACGCCCGTGTCGCAGGCCGTGTGCCGTGTCTCGACACAACGTCGAAGCACTGTGTCGACTTCACGGCTAAGTGTCGACACGGGTCGACACGCCCTGCGACACGCCCGTGTCGCAGGCCGTGTGCCCAGTCTCGACACAATGTCGAGACCAAAGTGTCGACTTCACGCCTTAGTGTCGACACAGGCTTGACACGCCCTGGGACACGCCCGTATCCCAGGCCGTGTGCCTGCAGCCAGAACTCAAACTGGCCCAAATTATTCCCCTCTGCTCCTTTGAGTTTCGGGGCGTTACAGAAAGTCTGATATGTGTAGGTGGAGGAATAAGGCTCACACATCCAGGTCCGGCAAGAAGAGCAAGTGGATGCCTGGAGGTTCTCACTTTAGGGGACCGCTGACGTGCTACAACTGCGGTAAGGTGGGGCACATAGCTCGTGTTTGTCCCCAAGGAGGAGCGGGGCAAGAGGCAAGGCAGGAGCAGACTCTGCGCTCCGGCCCCAGTGTTGCAGAGAAAGGTAAGATGGCGGAGTCGAGCGCTTCTCGGTTCCAACCGGTGCAACCAAGGGCTTACAACCTTGGACAGCAAGAAGCGATCCGCCAAACCGATGTGGTGACAAGTATGAAGAAAATTTAAGTTGAAATTTTGTGCTTCATACTTTTAGACCCTTTTCTGTGATGTCTATGTTGTAGGATTCGTATTAGTTTCCAGATAGCCCGCGAGGGTAATGTTCGATACGGGAGCATCGCACTCCTTTCTTGCGGAGAGCTTCATCCGGAGAATAGTACTTGAGTCTTTCTCGGTGGACGCGGAGTTGAAAGTGCGCATGCCCAATGGGTCATCCATGACCACCGGGGCCAAGGGTGCATCTGTTGGGAGCTGGACGGAGTTTACTTCATTTTGGTAGCAGCGATTTTGCCATTGGTTGAGTTCGATGTCATTTTGGGCATGGACTGGCTTGCAGAGTAGCGTGCCAGTATTGACTGCCTATATAAGGTAGTGACCCTAAGGAGCAAAGGGCAGGCGGAAGTCAAATTTGAGGGCCTTTGTGGAGTGGTCTGTTACCTGATTTCAGCCATGCAATTGATGCGGGCAGTTAATCAGGGTGGTGTAGCGCTGATAGTATTATTGGAGGTTCGTCTCTCCCAGTTGTCTTTTAAGGAAGTGCCCGTAGTGGCAGAATTCAAGGATGTGTTTCCGGAGGAACTTCCTAGAGTGCCTCCTCGGCGGGAGATCGAGTTAGTGCCGGAGGCTAGGCCGGTGTCACGTCCTCCGTTTAGTATGGCACCAAAGGAGTTGGCAGAACTCAAAGTATAGTTGCAGGAACTGTTGGAGCAAGGTTATATCAGACCCAGTTCTTCGCCGTGGAGTGCGCCGGTGTTGTTTGTAAAGAAGAAAGACGGTAGCATGCGGTTGTGCATAGACTACCGAGAACTGAATAAATTGACCGTCAAGAATAAGTATCTGATTCCTCGGATAGATGACTTGTTCGACCAATTGGTGGGGTCGGTGGTGTACTCCAAATTGGACTTGAAGTCAGGCTACTATTAGTTGCGAATTCGGGATGAGGACATCCCCAAGACTGCCTTTGGTACAAGGTATGGACACTTTGAGTTTACGGTGACGCCGTTCGGGCTGAAGAATGCACCATCTGTGTTCATGGATCTGATGAATCGGGTATTTCGGGAATACTTGGATTCTTTTGTGGTTGTCTTCATTGATGACATCTTGGTGTATTCCAAATCGGAAGTGGAGCATGAGACCCAATTGAGAGTGGTCTTGCAAGTGTTGAGGGAGAATCAGTTGTATGCAAAGTTCCCCAAGTGCGAGTTCTGGTTAGAGAAAGTGGCATTTTTGGGCCACGTGATTAGTGGGGATGGGGTGGCAGTGGATCCAACAAAAGTGGAAGCCATCAGAGATTGGCCGGTTTTGAGGACCGTGGCGGAGGTCCGAAGTTTTCTTGGACTAGCCGGGTATTACAGGAGGTCGTGGAGAATTTTTCGCGGATAGCTATACCCCTCACCTCACTCACTCTTAAAGATTATAAATTTATGTGGACTCAAGAGTGCAGCCAAGCATTTGAGGCACTGAAGGAGAGACTGATGATGGCCCCAATCCTAAGTCTACAACAAGGGACCGAGGGATTTCAGATCTTCAGTGACGCATCGGGATGCGGTTTGGGTTGCGTTTTGGTGCAACATTGCAAGGTGATAGCTTTTGGGTCTAGACAGCTGAAGCCTCATGAGAGGAATTACCCCGTCCATGACTTGGAGTTGGCGGCGGTAATTTTTGCGTTGAAAATATGACGGCATTATGTTTATGGTGCAAAGGTGGAGATCTTCACGGATCATAAAAGCCTGAAGTATCTCTTGGATCAAAAGGACTTGAACATGTGGCAATGCAGGTGGGTTGAGTTTCTTGGAGTCTACGAGGTGGCGATTTAGTATACGCCAGGTAAAGCCAATGTGGTGGCGGATGATTTGAGTAGAAAGTAGTCAGGGCAAGGGAATTGGATCGAAGCTCATGATGAGCGGTTGGTACGAGAATGGGAGTCCCTTGGTTTGGAATGTGTTGCGAGAGGTGAGTCCAGCATGGCTCGGTTGAACTGGATTGAAGTGCAGAACGACTTGATCGATCGCATTCGGGAAGCGACTCGGTTGGATGTGGAGTTTCAACCATTTGTGTTGGAGGCTCAAACGGGCGAGAGCAGCGCCTGGGAGATGATTGATGGGATTCTTAGGAAGTACGGAAGGGTTTGTATACCGCAGTTCGGCAAACTCCGTGAGGATTTGATGTTTGAGGCTCACTTCACAAAGTACTCCAGTCACCCGGGCAGTACAAAGATGTACTTGGATATGAAGAAATCCTTTTGGTGGTCGGGGCTAAAGCGGGACGTAGCTTTGTATGTCAATCGTTGCCAGACTTGCGCCTTGGTGAAGGCCGAATGTCAGAAGCCGGGCGGGTTCCTGAAGCCCCTTCCAATCCCTGAGTGGAAATTTGATGACATCTCCATGGATTTTGGGCATGGTCTGCCTAGATCGCAGCAAGATAATGATGCTATTTGGGTGATCGTGGACCGCTTAACCAAGGTGTCCCACTTCATCCCAAATCGGAAAGAGGACAGTGTGGAGAAGTTGGTGGAGTTGTATGTTCGCAACATTATGCGACTGCATGGCATTCCTAAGAGCATAGTCAGCGATCGAGATGGACGGTTTACGTCCACGGACTGTAGATTGGTTTAGAAGAGTTTGGGCACGAAGCTAAAGTTCAGTACATCGTTCCATACTCAAACTGATGGGCAAACCGAAAGAACGAACCGTACTATGGAGGATATGCTGAGAATGTGCATTCTTGACTTCGGCAAGAAGTGGGAGGACCACCTATTCATGGTAGAATTCGCGTACAATAACAGTTATCAAGCAAGTATAAAAATGGCGCCATACGAAGCTTTGTATGGGAGACGGTGTCGAACACCGATGTCTTGGGCAGAAGCGGAAGACACCAAAATTTTGGGAAAGGAGGCGGTGGTTGACGCTTGTGAGTTGGTACGGACCATTCAAGAGCGTATGAAGGTGACGCAAGACCGGCAAGCAAAATACTTTAATGCTCGTCACTGGAAGTTGGAGTTTGCGGTAGGTGATTGGGTCTATTTGAAGATCAAACCGTTCAAAGGCGTCTCACGGATTCGCCTACTCAAGAAGTTGAGTCCAAGGTTTTTGGGGCCTTTTGAAGTTGTTGAACGGGTGGGAGAAGCAGCCTAGTGGTTGGCGTTGTCCGCGGAGCTGAGTGGATTGCATGACGTCTTCCATGTCTCCGTCTTGAGGAAAGCCTTGGTGGAGGCTAGTGTGGTGATCGAGCCAGCATCGGTGCCAATTGAGGAAGACTTGAGGACACGAGTCCTTCCAATTGCTATAGAGGATTTGGAGACTCGGTAGTTGCAGAATAAAGAGGTTAAACTCGTGAAAGTCCGATCGGACAACTGCGGTCGTGTGGAGCTCTCGTGGGAGCGAGAACAAGCCATGCTAGAAGAGTATCCAGAGCTCTTCAAATCAGGTACCATTTAAGTGTGTTCCCTTTTGCTTTGTAATTTCGGGACAAAATTCTGTTAAGGGGGGAGAGTTGTAACACCCCAGATTTTGAGAGAGGGTCGATTTGCGTTTCTGGCCAATTTTGGTTTCTGGCAGGGGGCACACGGCCCGGGACACGCCCGCCCGTGTCCCAGGCCGTGTCAGGCTGGAGTCGACGACTTGGCCGCGTAGTCGACACTTTGCGCTCGACGATGTGTCGAGATAGGGCACACGGCCTGCGACATGAGCGTGTCGCAGGGTGTGTCGAGCCCGTGTCGACACTCGGCCCGGGGTGTCGACAGTTTTCGCTCGATAATGTGTCGAGACAAGGCACACGGCCTAGGACACGGGCGTGTCCAAGGCCGTGTGGGTCGGTCGACGAACTTCAGTCGACGATGTTCACTCGACGAGTGTCGAGTGTCGAGTGTCGAGTGTCGAGACTGGGGCACATGGCCTGTGACACGGGCGTGTCACAGGGCGTGTCCCGCTTGGTCGACGATCTTCGCTCGACGTTATTCCGCGGTGTCGACACAAAGGCAGTAGACGAGTGTCGAGACTTCGCACACGGCTTGGGACACGGGCGTGTCCCAGGCCGTGTCCTTCTCGGGTTGTTTTCGGGGCTGTGTCGATGGAGGCACACGGCCGACCACACGGCCGTGTCAGTCGGGTCACGGGCATGTCGGGTCGAACACGGGCATGTCGAATGCCCGTGTACTGTTCCAGGCGTGTCGATTTGTGACGGCGAATGGGGGACACGGCCCTGGACACGAGCGTGTGCCAGGCCGTGTTCGTCCCGGGTATTTTTTTTTTCAGATGGATCGTGGCCATTCCTTCCCTTATTTTGGGATCTGATGGTTCAGGACTGCTCTTGGGAAGTTAATTCCGAGAATAGGGTTGGAAACCCTCATTCTACTCTAAGCTTTCTCTTACTAAAATTTTAGAGAGAAGGGAGAGCAAGGAAGAAGGTGAAGGAGGGTTTGGGCTGTAGGAGAGGCTTCGGTGCTCCAAATCGCGAGCCTAGTCCAGATCCGTGGAGGCTAGATCTTTGAGAAGGTTTTCATCCGGCTATTTTGCCATGGCAAGGAAGAGGAGTCGGAAGGTAACAACAATTCTCCTCTCGGTCTTAGGATGCATTTCTTTAACATCATTTCTTTTCTAGTTTTGGGCACCAAACACTCAAATGAGAGGGGTTTTGGATCGCCAAGGTTCAAGAGGAACCTCCGGGTCGATTGAGTCTGTCCCCAGCATGATTTGCATTAGAGATCCGCTCCGTTAGTGGATTAGGCATGGTGGGTGAAGCTGTAGTCGCGACCGTTAGTCCGACTCGGTGATGTTGCATACGAACTTTAAGGATTCATAGAGTTTCCGTTGCGGCAAGATGTCGTTTGTGGTGTGGTGATGTTTTCCCCTTTTTCTCGAGTGAGTACGTGTAGTCGGAACCGGACAAGGTTAGCTCCTCGTGGCGGTAGATGGTTTACTTGGTGGAAAAGGTTAGCTCCGCATGAGTTGTAGATGGTTTCCTTGGTGCGCGGGAACGCTGCAGTACAAATGAGGGACTAGGGTGGAATTGTCTTGGTTTTTGACGTGCCAAGGCGTGGCTGTGTCTCCGTGGTCGGCTGGCTATCCCGTGACGTTCACGTCATGTGTGGAGAGTGTCCCGGCGAGACTAGTCCCCTTCTGTGAGACTGACGAGAATACCAAGCATGGGGGCAAGCCCGGGCAATGAGGCCATGCGCGGGTGGGGTCCGGCAAGGCTTCTTAGAATCGGTCAGTTTGTGTTTGTTGGAATCCTTACATGCGACGTCAAAGCTTGTAGGCAAGCCCGGGTCTAAGACCTTGAGCGGGTGGGGCCTTTGCAAGAGTTCCATTTGGCGGCATGTGTGTCGTTGAGGGGGAATTGTGTTACCCCCTTTGTTTGTGGCTTTATGCCAATGGGGAAACGATGAGTACCCATGTGATGTGATGACGTGCTGGATGCATACGAGATAGGGTGCCTTGGGTGAAGCCCGGGTTGTTGCATACATGTTGCATAAGTAGTCCCTTTTTATTGTATGCTCAACCAGTAGAGAACATGTATGATGTGTGTGACATCCAAGTCTGTTTCTGTAGCTGCTTTTTCTTGCTTATGAATATTGCATACGAAGTGCTAACTTGCAGGTTCGAGGAGTACCCCGGGGTCCGTTAGGGGCGGCCGGGAGGAGATGTGTTTGTTATACAGTTTGAGGTCAGCCTTTGCTGACCCACGTTACTAATAAATTTTACAGGGCAATGATCGCAAGCAGGAGCTAGCTCGCCGGCCAGAAAGGCCTAAGCCTCATGAAGTGCTTCTCTCTTTTGTAGCTCTACTTATATGATGTTGTATGTTTGAGACTCATGTTGTCCGGCTTGCATGCCGAGGTAGACTAGGAGTGCTATGCACTTTCTTGACTGTTGTATTATTCGAGTTTGGACACTTGTTGTAAGGCCATAAGGCCATTGTTATTACTCTTCTTGTAGTGGATAACTTCTTGTCTTGCTTGTGTTTCCGCTGTGTTGTGCAAAGAGTTTTGAGTGTGGGTAGTTATATCATCTTATAATACTAAAGCTGTGGAGTCCGTATGTTGTGGGGCCCCGGCCGGACCCATATTATACGGTCATTACAGGGGAGGTGTTACACGCCTTCTTTTCACTCTTGGGCGGCACCCGACAATCCCGGGCTATATGTCCCACCCGGCCACAATTAAAGCATGTACGAGTATCCGGCTTTGAGGTGGCCCCCGACGTTGCTCCCGATGCAACTAACGAAGGGGCTTGTCCCGTCGTCTTGGGTCTCTTGCCCCATTTCTTCTTATACAATGACTTCGTCGGTCGGGGCACCTTGAATTCCGGCTGTGTCACGGCCAAGGCCCTCTTCCTTCTCACCCTCTTCATGTCTTTCTCCATTGCGCACGCAGTGTCGACTAATGCCTGGAAGCCTTGGTTCACAGAAATAGAAAGCAGGAATCGCAACTCGTCCCGCAGTCCTTCATAGAACCGATTTGTCTTTCTCTTCTCATCAGCAAATATCGAACCCGCATACCGCCCCAAGCGAGTAAACTCGTGCAGGTAAGCTTCCACACTGCTCTCTCCTTGCATGAGCCTTTGGAATTCGTTCTCCATGGCTATACGCTATGCCGCCGGGAGGTGCTTCTCCAGGAAGAGCCGAGAGAATTCCTCCATGGACACTTGTGTCAACGGTCTACCCGCCAATTGATGTAGTTCCATCTCATCCCACCATAAACGAGCCTCTCCTCCTAGCAAGAATGAGGCTAAGGTGACTTTCTGATGTTACTCTGATCCAATCGCCGCCATTATCTGCTTGGCACGCAACAGCCAATCTTCAACCTGCGTAGGAGATCCAACTCCCGAGAACGTAGGCGGATGAAAGCTCATAAACTGCTTCAACTATCGTTCAGCCGCTCGAGGATCTACAAGCCTCAATACCGGTTGTGCCTGCCCAATCGGCTGGCCTTGCATCATGGCAAACAATGCCTCAGCAACCAAACACACATGTTCAGTAGACAGTGGAGGTGTTGGCACCTCGGCTGGTGCCGTACTTTCATAAGAACGTTGGGTATCCGATTGCCCCGCACCACTCCGCGTCACCTAAAGGTGGACAACACACACATTAGCGACCGTACACAAGCAATATCAACAAGTTAGGAACGCACAGGTTCCTCAAACACATGTATTTGCATTCCAACCATGGACATTCAGGAGTTCAATCATGTTCACTTGGTTCGCACATTCACGTGCTCGCTACCCCACAAAAGAAGTCGACCACGACTTCGAGTGGGAAAGACCAAGACAGCTGATACCAAAAATGTAACAACCTCATCTATTTACATCGTATATACTAGAAGTTCCGGCTGAGGCCCCACAACATATACCACAAAACAGGCAGTGACGTTACGGTATGAAACTAGAGTAGCGCAGCGCACCCTAACACATTGCATTCTTGCGGAATCCTATAGCACTACACTTGAACCTCACACCTGAATGTCCAACATATAAAAACTCCACATTTTATACATCATAGGAATGTCTTACAACAAACATAAACAGTTGGCCTTATGGCCTTACATGGCTTTCATAACAGTGGCCTCAAACATTGGCACGCAGGCCGGCCACATCAAAAGAAAACATAACACTTCCATTTCTTTTAGCCTTCGAGGGATAGCAACGGCAGCAGTAAATGCAGCAGGGACTTCAACCCTTATGCATCCCACTCGGCTCTCCAGCACCTGCACATGGACATTCCACCCAAGGGTGGCAAACAGAGGCAACGGTCAGCATTCAGCTAAGCAAATTATAACGACCCTACCTCTTTCTCGGGGCAGCGGTATTCTTTCATGCAGGCTTAACATATCACAAGCATGTATATATATCTCATATAATGTGCTTTCATGCACACATGCCATCACAACCATCAGCCACCCGGCCTGACTGTCCGTGCACTCAGGGCACATTCTTGGTGTACCGGTAAACTAGTTGGCCACCATCGTATCAGGGTCGCAACCCAACGACAAAGTACTTGAGCATTTACTCCATGGCATGCTGCCAGAGTTTTATAGTCTTAGTGAACCGGGATTGGCCCGTAGCCCCCCATTGTATCACGGCGTGCAGGCTTAAGACTCTTGCTATGCACTCAAACAGACTGCTCTTTCAGGTCTCACGTCGGACGGACATAACGCAGGCCGGATCCTCCACCCCCGTTGATCAAATCGCCTTGCCATCACCGAGCACAGCGTACTTTCGTCTAAATCAAAGACGCAGGTTGGTCTCACCGATCCTATTCTGGCATTCAAGCCTGGGTGCTTTCTTGGGCGCACCAGTACTTACTCTTACACTCATTTCATATCACACATCATTAGCGGATCTTTCCTGGGCGCACCAGTATTTCCTGCTACTCTCTTCATATGTATGACTCCACAAATGTCACAAATGTCAGGGGTCTTTCCTGGCTACCACGCCAGTACTTCCAGCTACTCCATTTCACAGGTACCACCTCTGAACATTAAGCATCACAAAGGGTATTTCCTGGAATTCCAATTTAGTACTTCTTGTTACTTCCTTCACAGGTAGAACCCAACATCACAAGCAACACAAGCACAACACGGATATTTTCCTGCACTACCACTCCAGTACTTCCTACTACTTCCTTTCACAGGTCCAATCTGTCGACTCCTAAACTACACGTTTATCACGAAGTCTTCTCCGGCTCGTATGCAACATCACGAATCTAGACCAACCTGTCCAGATGGGCATCACACATCATGTTTATTCCGTACTCAATTTACGGATCTATATGCCAACAAATTGGGGATTCCATGAATCAACCCAAAGACTCCCACAACAAGCCACCTTCTGGTGGGGGAATCAGATGCATATGCCAAAAGGAAGCCTTCATATGGCTAGGAAGAAAGGTCGTTACCCTCGAAGACCGCTTCGTTGCCATGAGCTCCTAACTGGCTAGGAAGATCCGCAACAGCTTTTGATGAGTCCACATTTTACAATGATTTTTGGACTCATCTGGGCTAGTTTTATCGCCTTAGCACTACACTTGAGAGCCTTTATTGCTTATTTGTGTTTATGTACCTATTTCACGATTAAGTGCACTGTAGGCCCGCTTCTGTGTGCTTTCTATGTTTCCATTTTGTTGTTATTCTCTAGCCCTATCTCGGGGATGTGGTGTGCACGTTCTGGTGGCCTTTCTGCCCCTTCTGCTGGTATAGGGGTCGTGTGCGTGTTTCGGGATGGTTGTGAAACAGGAATACTGCGCACGATCAGGGGATCTAATGCGCACGACCACTGGTCATGCGCCCCTGATCGTGCGCACTACTCTACATTTTCTATAGAATCAGCCTGGGGTAAGCGCACGACCACTGGACTTACTGCACACGACCACTGGTCGTGCGCCACTGTTCGTGCGCATTACACCCCCTTTTTCATAACCCTGTCTCGGTAATCGCACGAGCACTGGCCATAGTGCGCACGACCACTGGTCGTGCGCCACTGCTCGTGCGCTTTTATGCTGATGCTTCTTGTTCAGGTTGTAGGTTTATTTGGAAAATCCGCACGATCATCGACCTACAGTGCGCACGACCACTGGTCGTGCGCCGCTGATCGTGCGCACTACTTCTGCTGCCTCCGTATATAAGGCCCTGCTCCGCGTTTTAGGTCAAGGCCTGTCATTTGCTGCGATCGGAGAGTGCGCGGGAATCGCCTTTTCACTTCTCCAGCTGCTCCATCACTTCCACCTTCGTCGGGAAGCCATTTCCACTTACTCCGAAGCTTTTCAACACTCCGGCGAAGCCCTCGGCCATTGGTGACTTCAACTCCAAGCTTTCCTGCAGAGTTGGTGAAGTAGATAACCTAGAGAACGGACTTAAAGGCATTCGAGGTGACAACTCGCTACTCCGGCCACGACCCGCGGTGGATCTTCATTCTCTTTTGGTTTACTCCTCTTCCCCTTCCTCTGTGTTATGATTGTTTTGAGCAGTGTAATGAACATTTCCATCCCTGAACATCAAGTTTACTTTCTAGTTAATGGAATGTTAGTTTCTTCTTATGCTTGTGAGTTCTGTCTGTGAATGCGCCTCACTCACCCCACATCCACTTCATTCATGTGCCTTGTCCGATTGCAATCCACACAAGAACGCTGCAATCCATTAGTTTCCCATCCACTCGCCCAACTGAAGTTCGGCATAGCGGCCGACAAACCCACTTAACCTTGCGAAGCGGTGCCGTCGACCCGCATAGTTTTTACTAGTTCAATAGATCAAACATCCACAATCTCCCTAGTCCGATATTTCATTTTTGTTCTATTTTTAACTCTCATAACGATATTCTCAGTACTGTTGCCGTTCTACGCTAATTGCATTCCTCAAGAGACCGACACTTGGGGATTTATTCCCAAAACTTTATTACTTGTGCGACCGGTGCATTTGCCGTATTACACGCATCAAGTTTTTGGCGCCGTTGCCGGGGAATGCAACTGTAGAGCGACTTCGGATGACTTCCAATATTGTTATAAAAGTTAGTATTGTTTTGTTTTGACTGCTGTTTTCTTCTAGTGTGTAGCGTTTGCCGCAGTGAATGCAGGGTTGAGGCACAGGAGATCTAGTAGCTTACTACCCCTTTTTCATTCAAGCCTCTTTTAATGACTACAATTCAGCAGCAGACTTATAAAGCAAGCCTGATCAACCTCACATACCGAGCAGAAACGGGAAATAACAGTTTCGAGATCTCGCCTGACCTCATCGAATATATCATCGAAAACTGTCAATTCAGCGGAGATGGAAAAATTGATGCACTATGCCACGTGCAGCGGTTCTTAGAAATTTACAACACTTGCACGCCAAATACTGCCAACAACGAGCAGCAGAGGATCCGACTCTTCTCCTTCTCCCTAAAAGACGAAGCAAAGCGATGGTATCAAGATATTCGGAAGGGAATATCCTCATCCTGGAAACAACTCGAAAGGAAATTTTTGGCCAAATTCCGACAACCGATGCTAGCAATAGAGAATTACAAGGAGCTAATCACCTTCACCCAACGAAATGAAGAGACCTTGTTTGATACATGGGAGCGTTTCCAGTCCCTGCGAAGGGAATGCTGCAGAGTGGAAATGTCCGACATCCTCCTAATTCAAACTTTCTACTTCGGCATTGCAGACAGATTCCGGCCATTACTTGACATCGCAGCTGGTGGAACCCTGTTTAACAAATCCAGTGAGGATGCCTGGGAAGTTATAGACAACATTGCCCAAACTAGTAGGCATTGGAACTACCCGCCTTCTTCTGACTTTCCGGTAGAGATAAATTCAGTAGTCTCTGATGAAGCCACCGACCACAATCTCTCGTCAAAGACAGAGCAATTTTTTTCTTACACGTGCAAAATGATGGAGATGTTCAATGACCAAGCCACCACCATTCAGCGCCTACAAACCGCCATAGGGATTGTCACGGAAACGTTACTATGTTCAGTCAATCAGAAACAGGAAACGGTACATACTATGAGCTTTAGAAGCGGAAAAAGCCTAGAGAGGGCCTCGCCTCCTGACCCTCCCACACAATCACTCCGCGAGCCCATCGTCGATTTGATAAAGGAACCCCCGTCCTCACCTACCGCACAAGAACCCATGGCAGTACTACAACCTGTGAAGAACGCCGTGAAGCCGCCATTTCCCCACCGACTGCAAAACGAAAAGGCTGAAAAACTATTTCATAAATTCCTTGAGATCATGAAAGGAGTGCAAATAAGTATACCTCTGACAGAAGCTATCACTCAGATCCCAGGATATTCTAAGTTCCTAAAGAAACTCATCACACAGCGTAAATCTTTAGAAGGACTGAAAACGATCAATCTCACTGAAGAATGCTCAACTCTCCTCGCCAACTATTCCCCAACCAAACGAAGAGATCCGGGCAGTTTTACCATTCCCTGCAGAATTGGCCTCCACCGATTCGGACGTGCATTATGTGATTTGGGAGCTTCAATAAATCTAATGCCGCTCTCCGTCTTCCGCGAGCTAGGAGTTGGGATTCTGCAGCCAACCCACCTGAGATTGCAATTAGCTGACAGATCGGTAAAACAACCGGCCGGAATAGTCGAAGATCTTACTGTCATGGTCAACAACCTCTCCTTCCCAGCAGATTTCGTCATTCTTGACATGATGGCCGATCCCAAAGTGCCTATAATACTAGGACGGCCCTTCCTTGCCACGGCCCGTGCCATTATCAATGTGGACCAAGGAGAGCTCACCCTAAGCCTGGGGGACGAAAAGATTTCTTTCAACGTCCACGAACCCTCCCAACATCTCAGAATCACTAATTGGGACGAAGCAGATTTGATCGACGAACCGGACTTGTACAGCGAAATGATTCTTGACCCAGCCGAGCCAGTGTGGGAAGAGGAGGATGCCACTAATGTTCCGAGCACCCCGCATCCAACCAAAGAACCGTTCATCACATCTACCATCACAACCACTACCATAACTCTGAAGACACTGCCTGAATCCCTGAAATACGCTTTCTTAGAGGAAGGCACAGCGTGCCCAGTCATTATCTCTGCATCTCTCTCCGTCTACAACGAACTCGCCTTGGTCAATGTCTTAAAGAAATACAAAATTGTGTTTGGACGTTCATTAGCTGACATAAAAGGGATCAGCCCGGCGTTTTGCATGCACAAGATTCTGCTTGAAGATCAATACAAGTCGTTGGCACAACCTCAAAGGCGACTGAACCCCAAGATGCATGAAGTGGTACAGGCCGAAGTAATAAAATTGCTTGATGCAGGTATCATTTACCCAATCAACGACAGCAAATGGGTCAGCCCAGTGCAAGTGGTTCCCAAAAATGGCGGGACTACGGTGGTGGCCAACAAAAAGAATGAATTATTACCCACCCGCGTGGTCACCGGGTGGAGAGTCTGTATAGACTACCGGAAACTGAATGAGGCCACCCGCAAAGATCATTTCCCGCTGCCCTTCATCGACCAAATGCTGGAAAAATTGGCCGGTCAGGAATACCATTGTTTCCTCGACGGGTACTCTGGATACAATCAAATCACAGTTGACCCCGATGACCAAGACAAAACGACGTTTACATGCCCTTCCGACAACTTTGCATTCAGGAGAATGCCATTCGGATTGTGCAACGGCCCAGCAACCTTCCAGCGATGCGTGATTGTCATCTTCGGTGACATGATTGGAGACTTTCTCGAAGTCTTCATGGACGATTTTCTCTTTTTGGTAACAGCTTCGATTCCTGCCTTGTGAATCTAGACAAAGCTCTGAAGCGTTGTGAGGATACAAACCTTGTCTTGAATTGGGAAAAATGCCATTTCATGGTTCGCGAGGGCATTGTCTTAGGCCACAAAGTCTCTCACAGAGGGCTCGAAGTCGACCAAGCAAAAGTCAGTATCATCAAAAATCTTCCTCCTCCATCTTCCGCCAAGGGGATCCGCAGCTTCTTGGGACATGCCGGTTTCTACAGAAGATTCATCAGTGATTTCTCCTCCATATCCAAGCCCCTCACAAATTTGCTGGGCAAGAACATCCCGTTTGACTTCGAAAAAAATTGTATGCAGGCCTTCGAGACTCTCAAAGATCGACTCATCTCCGCTCCAATCTTGGTGGCACCAGATTGGACTTTGCCTTTCGAAGTCTTGTGCGACGCAAGTGATGTTGCAGTCGAAGCAGTGCTCGGTCAAAGGAAAAACAAAATCTTTCATATTATTTCCTACGCCAGCCGGACTCTCAACGATGCTCAACTGAACTATACCACTACAGAAAAGGAGCTATTGGCAGTGATCTTCGCTTTCGAAAAATTCCATTCATACCTAGTGTTATCTAAGGTCATTGTGTACACTGACCATGCCGCACTAAGGTATTTATTCAAGAAAAAAAAGCCAAGCCCCGACTAATCCGTTGGATTCTTCTTCTACAGGAATATGACATCGAGATCCGAGATAAGAAAGGGGTTGAAAACGTCATCGCCGATCACCTATCAAGATTGGAGAGCAACACCGCAGGAGTTGTCCCCATCTGCAACCGCAACGAGATTGCCGACTACTTCCCGGACGAAAAATTATTCACCATCTGTTCGCTCACTCCGACAATCCCATGGTACGCAGATATGGCCAACTACCTCGCCTGCAAATCTGTCACCCCTCACTTGTCATCGCAGCAAAAGCGAAAACTATTGTCCGACGCCAAATATTATTTCTGGGAAGACCCGTTACTCTTCCGTACTTGCAACGACAGCATCATCCGGCGTTGTGTACCCGAGACCGAATTTCAATCCGTCTTAACACACTGCCACGATTGGGAGGCCGGCGGTCATTTCGGTGCAACCCGAACAGCACGCAAGGTACTGCAATGTGGACTGTTTTGGCTAACCCTTTTTAGAGACACTCAAGCTTACGTCGCAAAATGCAATGAATGCCAAAGGACAGGGAATATCTCCAAGAGGGATGAAATGCCTCTCAACAATATGCTCGTCTGCGAACCATTCGACGTTTGGGGAATTGACTTCATGGGACCCTTCCCCATGTCGCATGGAAAACTCTATATTATTGTCACAGTAGACTATGTTTCCAAATGGGTCGAAGTCGAGGATGTCGCAGCAAATGATGACCGCACCGTTTTGAATTTCCTACACAATAACATTTTCTCTCGATTCGGCGCCCCGCGCACCATCATCAGCGATGGCGGGATCCATTTTTGCAACAAGTCGTTCTTGCAACTCATGAAGAAATTTGGAGTACACCATAAAATCTCTCTTGCCTACCATCCCCAAACCTGTGGGCAAGTAGAGGTCTCCAATCGCGAGCTCAAAAGAATCATCGAAAAATCCATCCATTCCAACCGCAAAGAGTGGGCCAAAAAGGTCGACGACTCCTTATGGGCGTACAGAACCGCCTTCAAAACTCCTATCGGTATGACCCCTTTTCAACTCGTCTACGGAAAAGCTTGCCACTTACCAGTCGAGCTGGAACACAAAGCACTATGGGCAACCAAATTGCTAAACATGGACATCGAAGCCGCAGCCGATAAGCGCCGCACTCAACTGAACGAATTAGAGGAGCTCCGGCATTTTGCATACGAAAATGCGCGGATATACAAAGAAAGAACAAAAAAATGGCATGACCGTCACATCATCCCCAAAGACTTCCAACCAGGTGACCAAGTACTGCTGTACAATTCCCGCCTCCGCTTATTTCCCGGCAAACTCAAATCGCGGAGGAGCGGCCCTTTCACAGTGATCGGAGTCTCCCCTTTTGGCGCCATCGAAATAGTCGGGAAAAGCGGAGACAATTTCAAAGTCAATGGGCACCGGTTAAAATTATATGATGGCGGCGCAACCACCGGCGACTCTCAAAGCCTGCAGCTCGCCGAACCCACGCAAAGCCATGGCGACACTCCTTGATTGACTGGAACTCACCACAGAGCTAGTCTACCACGCCTTCTGTTTCTTTTCTTTTGTTTCTATTTTCTGAGCAAGAAAGCTACTATATTTTTGTGAGCGCCCATCTGGGAGGCGTCTGTTGTCTTTTCTTTTTTTTATGTATCGAACTTTCTATTTGAACTGCTAATACAAGTATTTGGTCCACCTTAAGGACGGTAAACAAAAGGTCTTTCGGGAGACAACCCAAGTTGGACCGTTCGGTCCTATGCTGTGTTTTGAGTTCGGTTTATTTCTTTATATATATATATATATATATGTCCAGATTTTGTTTGGCTTGCATCCTTTACTCGCAGGTGCAGGAATATTTGAGGCGCGGCAACTTGGCCGCACTTGGACATCTCATTGCCCGACTGGTATGCTCAATTTTGAGCATAGGTACTTCCTACCCTAGCTCTTTCTCCTATTTGGAATGTTTATTTTTATTCGTTGTCAACTTTAAGTCTGGGGGGGGGGGGGCTAGTCTGCCTGTGGTCACTACACCGCACCTTCTGTTGCATTCCATTTTCTTATTTACTTATTTCTTGTTTTTTTTGGTTGCACACACTGAATCACCCACACGAGTGCGCTCTTACCCACGCGCACAACCCGAGTTAAATTTATTGCTTTTGTGTAAACTTTAAAATAGTGGTACTGGCTTAGGATTTCAGGATTGAGTCGTTCGAAACTCATGCAGTGCTCCTAATCGAATACTCATGGTTTGTGTAGAGTTAGGATATAACTAATTTTTCTCTATGCTCGTAGAATTATTCTTTTCTGCTCACGTCAATATTGTTTGTACTGCTCAAAATCTGAATCTGGGATAATCAAACGATAGTGTAGGAATGTGTGTAGCTGCCACTAGACTCGTATTGCTCGAGTCGGGGGGAAGGATCATCTTTCTCGGTGGCTAAGAACTTGCCCTAAGCTACTCTCGAAGCATTGGTGCACGGTTAGTTAAGCGTGAGCATGACGTAGGCCTTATTTTTGGCTAGTTTGAGCCTTGTTTAGCCATTCCTACCTGTTAACCATTGCATGCCAAATTTGTGCCTACCCTTCCTTTGATCCAGCTCCACTCACTTTCACCAGGGCCTGAAGCTAAACCCACCTTCGCAATCAAATGCTTGAGCTGATTTGTAATTCCTGTTTTGCCAAGGTTGTGATTAGTGGACATTGTTTTTGGGGGTGCTGATTTTATTCCCGTTTTGATTGCTTCGTTTCGGGATTGCTAGCGCAGAAAAGAAAATAATAGTTTACGAAAATAAAAAGCTGATTCGTGCAATCGAAAAAACAAATATTTTTGTGAAAGAATTGCTTTGAGATCTTGATCCCCATCCTGTTTATTGATTTTGGTCGGGTTCAGTCGTGTTCACACCCGGATTTCAAGCTAAGTCTGGGGGCGTGTGCCCCATTCTTTTCTAAGTGGCTGTATTGGTTTGGGTTGTTTTCGCTCGCTTTGGTTGCATAGAGCCTTCATGTTTACCTTTGACCACCAAGCCGTTGCCTAAGCCCCATTTCCTCCTACAAGTCCTACTGATTCACGCTTGAGTCTAACCCACGCCGTGGAGAGAGTGTGAACGTGCAAGCGTATGGTCCCCGACATTGGTGGATTCCTTTGGAGGTGATCCTGAGTCCCGAACTTTAGCAATGCTCACCTTAGTGGCCTGCCTACTTTCTTCCTACACATGATCGCACGATTCTCCAGAATTCTAATTTTGAGCAATTACAATATTTATTTACGTCTGTCGAATAGTTTAAACTACGTTGTATAATTAAAAAGTTTTTCTATTATATCTTCTATACTCATGATATATTTGATTTCTCGTCTTACTTCTTTCTGAAATTGCCGAGACAGTTAGCTATCTTCGAGTCCATGGAGTGATGATTTGCTCGGGACGTGCAAATGGTTAAGTCTGCGGGTGTGATGAGTCCACATTTTACACTGATTTTTGGACACATCTGGGCTAGTTTTATCGCCTTAGCACTACACTTGAGAGCCTTTATTGCTTATTTGTGTTTATGTACCTATTTCACGATTAAGTGCACTGTAGGCCCGCTTCTGTGTGCTTTCTGTGTTTCCATTTTGTTGTTATTCTCTAGCCCTATCTCGGGGATGTGGTGTGCACGTTCTGGTGGCCTTTCTGCCCCTTCTGCTGGTACAGGGGTCGTGTGCGTGTTCCGGGATGGTTGTGAAACAGGAATACTGCGCCCTGATCTAATGCGCACGACCACTGGTCGTGCGCCCCCGATCGTGCGCACTACTCTACGTTTTCTATAGAATCAGCCTGGGGTAAGCGCACGACCACTGGACTTACTGCGCACGACCACTTGTCGTGCGCCACTGTTCGTGTGCATTACACCCCCTTTTTCATAACCATGTCTCGGTAATCGCACGTGCACTGGCCATAGTGCGCACGACCACTGGTCATGTGCCACTGCTCGTGCGCTTTTATGCTGATGCTTCTTGTTCAGGTTGCAGGTTTATTTGGAAAAGCCGCACGATCATCGACCTACAGTGCGCACGACCACTGGTCGTGCGCCACTAATCGTGCGCATTGCTTCTGCTGCCTCCGTATATAAGGCCCTTCTCCGCATTTTAGGTCAACGCCTGTCATTTGCTGCGATCGCAGAGTGCGCGGGAATCGCCTTTTCACTTCTCCAGCTGCTCCATCACTTCCACCTTCGTCGGGAAGCCATTTCCACTTACTCCGAAGCTTTTCAACACTCCGGCAAAGCCCTCGGCCATTGGTGACTTCAACTCCAAGCTTTCCTGCAGAGTTGGTGATGTAGATAACCTAGAGAACGGACTTAAAGGCCTTCGAGGTGACAGATCGTTGGTACCGGAAGCCTCCTTGGACTGAGCCCGGAAGCGGATTGACAACTCGCTACTCCGGCCACGACCCGCGGTGGATCTTCATTCTCTTTTGGTTTACTCCTCTTCCCCTTCTTCTGTGTTATGAATGTTTTGAGTAGTGTAATGAACATTTCCATCCCTGAACATCAAGTTTACTTTCTAGTTAATGGAATGTTAGTTTCTTCTTATGCTTGTGAGTTCTTTCTGTGAATGCGCCTCACTCACCCCACATCCACTTCATTCCTGTGCCTTGTCCGATTGCAATCCACACAAGAACGCTGCAATCCATTAGTTTCCCTTCCACTCGCCCAACTGAAGTTCGGCCTAGCGGCCGACAAACACATTTCACCTTGCGAAGCGGTGCCGTCGACCCGCATAGTTTTTACTAGTTCAATAGATCAAACATCCACAATCTCCCTAGTCCGATATTTCCTTTTTGTTCTATTTTTAACACTCATAACGATATTCTCAGTACTGTTGTCGTTCTACGCTAATTGCATTCCTCAAGAGACCGACACTTGGGGATTTATTCCCAAAACTTTATTACTTGTGCGACCGGTGCGCTTGTCGTATTACACGCATCAGCTTTTCCTCCGCAACGCCGGCCTCGGATCTCATGTCGGAATACCGCAGCAGTACCGGTGACCAGCCCCTTTCCTCCTCCTCCTTGTTCCTCTCCCTTTCTCTCACTAGGAATGTAGAAAGACAAGGCCAAATGCAAAATGAGATTTCACTTCTCATCCACGGCCTTAAGGAAGCAGGGAGGCAGCTCAGCCATTGGATCCCAACTGAAGGAACGGACGGCCATGGTTTCCCTCAAAATCATACTTTTTGCCTGACACGGCCTGTGACATGCCCGTGTCCCATGTCGTGTGCCTCAAGCGGTGCTCAGGCGACTTATCCAATCCAGTGACACGCCCATGTGACACTTCCGTGTCACGGGCCGTGTGTAACACCCTATCCGTCGCATGGCATATAGCTGTAGGTCCGGCCGGGGCCCGATGCCATATACCACAGACAGACCGGGTGGTTACTTAATGGAAACCATCCAATCAATTCAACGTCCTACACAGAGCATTCTAGCGGAAACAATTTGAAAATTGTTGTATTAAGAAATAACCCAACACCAGCATGAATTTCTACTAATACGACAAAATGAATGAAGTACAAATACACAAGTACATTCCTTATGGCCTTAAAATGTTTTCCTCCAATTACATGTTTTCAAACCTCGGCACGCAGGCCGGCCATACATGAATAAAAGAAAACACTCAAAATTAGGCCTTCGAGGGCCGGCTCAGCAACTTGGGCTTTAGCCTGCTATTTTCCGCTCGGCTCCGCAGCACCTGCAAGCACAATCCACCGCAACGGTGGCAAATCAAAGCAACAGTCAGCCATGTTGACCAAATTATAACGATCCCTCCCCCAATTCGGGGCGGCGATGCTCCTTCCCTGCACTTTATTAGCATAATCAAGCAGTATATAAATACATTGCATCACAGGCGTAGGCACGCACGGCCACACACCCCGTGCACTCAGGGCACATTCTCAGTAAACCGGTCAATGTCACGTCAATTTAAGCCATAAACACCCCGGTCTCACCACCGCCACTTTGACGGCCACACTATGAGCAATTTGTCTTCCCGGCATGGGTCACGTCAATTTAAGCCATAGACCGCCGAAGACCCTCATCTATGCCAACGGCAAGTACCACGTACCCTTAGGTCGCTTTAACCGAACAACATAGAACCGGTACGGTTCCATCTAACCTGTGCTCACAACGCAACGACAATTTAAGCCTTATGAGCGAGTCAAACTTCTCCCGAGTCCCGTTTCCGTTACACACTTCACATAACCCGGTTATGTTCAAGTTGGCTCCCAGGCCACAAAGTTGGCAGAATCACGTATCTGCCCAGTTTTCCGGGTGTACCTTGGAGTTAATCCCCAAGGCTCCCTGCTGCAATCTACCTCGTAGAAAACCTGAAAAACAAACATTCGCACGGAGTCTTCTCTGGGCATTTTGCAATGCAACTTCACCGATCCAGACCAACTTGTCCGGGTAGGCTTTACACATCATGCCTATGTCCGTTCTCGAATACGGACTCTAAACAACGGGGACTTTACATATATACCCGAAGGAATGTCACAACCCGCATTTTCACCGCATAGAAACAACTTATCAGAGTAATTGAAAATGCACGTCATGATGCCACGTCAGCAGGGGATAACTGCGGACGCTCAGGCAGACACCAAACTAAACATGAAGATAGGTTCTTTTTAAGTTATTTTAAGGGAAATCAGTTAAGTGCAGTAGTTAGTTGTATCCCTCGGGTTAGCGGCTCATCTAGTCCACGAATCAAAATATATTATACGCTGCGGAAAAAAAATACTTGATTAGATTAATTCAAACATCCTACATGAGTAAGACGTCCCAAAAGGACAACTCATGTTATGCAAGACTCTAAATTTATTATAGTAGGAAATATTGCTTTTATGGTCGCTAAAAATAACAAGTTAGAGTTTCTAATTATGTCATGCATGAAGTAATAGTAGGATATTTTATAGTTGAAAATACTTAACATGCATTCCTAACATAAATCCTCCCAGATAACAAGTAATCCACATCCATATTTAAAGAAACGAGTAGCTAGCAAGTATCAAACAACTAACAATTCAGTGGGCGCCAACAAACTGACACGAACCCACGAACAAAAGTATGTCTGAACTAGTAAAACTAAACAAACAACAAACTACCTCGCTAAGATGAGGCAACAACCATGGCCAACACTGCCGCCAGAAAACTCCAAAACCAGCACTGCTAACTGCTACTGCTCTGAACCTGAGGCATTCCAAAGACAGAACACCTCAGCAAGAAGGTACAAAAGGTGGCGGGAAAAGTAATAAGCCAAAATAAACAAAGGTCAACAGGGGTACCAACCCAAGACCAAAAGCACTGAAGTAAAGTACAAAAGAAAATAGGGCATCAACAGGAAAGGAATTCCTACGTGATCTGTCATGTTCCACAAGGGTACACCAGACACACAAGGTTATAAGGTGACCACATGAATATTTCACCAGAAAGGAAAATACAAAACCTTTATTAGGCACCTGTGGCCGACTCTACCCACAAATACGGGCGAAGTGGTCACTCTTGGACACACCACCAAAAAACACGGGCGAAGTGGTCACTCTTGGACAAACCATCCAAAAACACGGGTGAAGTGGTCACTCTTGGACACACCACCCAAAAACACGGATATATAATCCGTCTAACTGCGAGGGAGTCTCATACTCTCCACCATACACCGCAGACATCCAAAAACCAGGTAGACTTCCACAGGGCACTAATGAAGGTAACAAACACTGCGGAGGTAGAATCGTCCAAAAACTCCTGCATTCAAGAAACCCAAAGAAACCACAACAAAAATATCTCGAGATTTGGCTCGACAGATTCTACTTGACATTACCGAACTCAAGACGCTGTTGATCAACCTCTAGGAGCAATTTACAGTCCTAGATAAATTCTAACACGCTAACTAACGAAAGCTAAAACATGCATAGCCATCATTAAGACACACCAGGAACGATTAACCAAAACCAGACAAAATCGGGCTTTCCAAGACAACACTGTACAACAACGAAGGAACGTTGAAACGATTAATCATCAAACTGACTTGGAAGAATAAGGGCAAAAAACTTAAAGAACATGAAAGTATAGTCGTTATCATTAGATCGGACAAAGAGAAACGAGGGGAAACCACCACTTGCCTTGGTTTGACCGGAAAAGTCCTCTGAATCGCTCCACATCGAAGATCGGGGCAAAAGACTGCGGGAGGAGTTGAAATATAGACAAAAAGGGTCGAAAAGGGGATTAGGGCCGAAAACCCTCACGAGAAAATCTCAAGAAATGGGGAAGAAATTACCACGAGGACGTAGCTCTCGACGAGAGCTTTCCAGATCGATGATCGGTTTGAAATTCCGCGCACCGGAGCACCGTCAGCGACCACCGGAAGGATTAAGGACGGACAACCTCTTTCTCGCTCATGCCGCTCTGGTTCGGGAGGGAAAAAGGAATCGGAGAAGATGAAGAAGATATTTATACTAAAGTGATAACTGGAAGAACAAACAAAATAGACCGGGTTCGGCTGAACCAGATTTCCCGAGATAGAAGGATTACTCGAGTACTAAAGGAATTACACGAGTACAGCACAAGGGTTACTCGAGTACTAAGGCACATACTCGGGTAAAGCAGGGGAATTACTCGAGTACTAAGGACTTACTCGAGTACTGCACGGGAAAACTACTCGAGTACAAGGGCACTTACTCGAGTACAGCAAGGGTATTACTCACGAATTCTGTTCGAAAATCGTCCAACGCAGAAAGCAGGGCCCGATTGTCGAACTCAGTTCGAAAATCGTCGAACTCAATTCGAAATTCGTCGAACTCAACATGGAGATCCGCTAGACCTACAGCAATCTCCGCTCGACGATTCGTTGAGCTCGGCACGACAATTGTCGAGCTCCGCATCGTCGACCTCCAGACAGCGCCCAGGGAAAAATGACAATCATCGAGATCCGCTCGACGATCGTCGACCTCAACACAGCGCCCAGGAAAAAATGATACTCGTCGAGGTCCGCTCGACGATCGTCGACCTCAACACAGCTCCCAGGAAAAAGAAAACAATCGTCGAGCTCCGCTCGACGATCGTCGAACGCGACACAGTGCCCAGAAAAGGGAATACAATCGTCCAGCTCCGCTCGATGATCGTCGAACCCGACACAGCGCCCAGAAAAAAAACTGAAAAAAACTCGGTTCGACGAAAACCCACACCTTTAGGAGGTCTTCCCGAGAATCAACACAAGCCCAAGGCATTAAAATAGCAATTATCATGTTCAGATAGTTCAACCAGGAATATGAGATCAAAACAAAGGCTCAAACGCGCCGAATTAAACGATACTCAAGCCGTATGCGAAAACTGCTGCTACGGACACAACGACGAAGTCAAAACCAAAATCCTACGAGCCATTCCCGAGATATTAACCGCCAAAACATGCGGCGAACAAAAACAAAACCCAAAACTTCGATCGCGCGCCGAGACTCCAAAAACGCTCGGGTTGCGACGAAACTGGACGAGCACATCCAAAACTACTCAAATCCAACACTCGACATTAAAAGTAACGCCACGATGTCATAAAGCTGACGTTGCCCAAACAAATAAAGTCATCGAAAAATTGGGGGCGTTACAGTCACTCCCCCTAAAAAGAAGTTTCGTCCCGAAACTTATCACAACTCCAAAACCAAATGAAAAACGACAAAATCCAACATAACTGAAAACATAGCAACATACCCGAAGCTAAGAGAAGAGGTGCGAATGAGATTCCCTCATCGTCGATTCCAATTCCCACGTCGTGCTCTCGGCGTCTTGATTTCTCCAAAGAATCTTGACCATAGGGATGGTCTTTCTCCGCAACACACGCTCTTGAGAATCCAAAACACGAATAGGTTCTTCCACATATGTAAGGTTGGGCTGAATCTGGGGTATCGAGTCGAGGACTTGATGATCACTACGAACACACTTCCGGAACTGGCTCATATGGAACACATCATGGACACCAGGGAAGGTCGCAGGCAATTCCAACCTATAAGCTGACACTCCGATGCGCTCAAGAATCTGGAAAGGTCCCACATAACGGGGGTCTAACTTGTGGTTCCTTCCAAACCTTTTAACGCCAGACATCGGGGAAACTTTCAAAAAAACCAAGTCTCCAACGGCAAACTCCAGATCGACCCTTCGTAGATTAGCATACTTCTCATAGCGCTCTTGAGCCACGCGAATCTTTTCCCGAATATGAGTCACGACACAATTCATCTCTTCAAGGGCTTCCGGACCTAACAACGGTCTCTCACCAACTTCAGCCCAAAATAATGGAGTTCTACAACGCCTCCCATACAAAGCCTCAAATGGAGCCATCTGCAGACTCTCTTGATAGCTATTACTGTATGCAAACTCCATGAGTCTGAGATGCTCATCCCAAGGACCACCACGATCCAAAACATAACACCTGATCATATCTTCTACGATCCGATTCACCCTTTCCGTCTGACCATTAGTCTGCGAACGATAGGCGGTGGAATACCTTAAATCGGTACCCAACCCCTCCTGTAAACTCTTCCAAAAACGAGACGTAAATCTAGAGTACCAATCTGATACGATGCTAACAGGCACACCATGTAACCTGATGGCCTCTTCAAGATATAACTCAGCTATCTTCTTCATCGAGTACCCAATCTTAAATGGAACAAAGTGAGCACACTTTGTCAGTCTGTCTACTATCACCCAAACAGAGTCATGACCATGGGGAGATTTTAGCAGATCGGTGATAAAATCCATTGAAATACTCTCCCATTTCCTACTTGGAATATCAAGCGGTGTCAAATTACCACCAGGCCTTCTGTGATCAGCTTTAACACGCTGACAAGTATAACATTCCGATACAAACTTTGCGATGTCATTCTTCATCCCTGACCACCAAACAATTTGCTTTAGATCTTTATACATCTTAGTGGAACCAGGGTGGTAGGCTACACTAGAACCATGAGCTTCAGCACAGATCTTAGCTCGAATATCGCCAAAGGCGGGGATGCAAAATCTACCCCGATACTTCAGGGTGTCCAACTCGTCCACAGAGAAATCGGGTAGCTCTCCCTTCAAAGTTCTATTCCGGAGGTGCAACAAATCAGGATCATCCTTCTGATGTGCTCGAATAAGGGAAATCCAAGAGGGTTCTTCTGCTTCTAGACTAGCAGGCACAGTACTACTCCCAACCTCAATATCCATCAACAAAAATTCTTCTATCAAGTACTGCACCGACAGATTAAAAATCTTAGCGGTGTTTCTACTCAAGGCATCGGCTGCTACATTAGCCTTTCCTAGATGATAAAGAATTTCCACTTCATAATCCGCCACATATTCAAACCACCGATGCTGGCGCAGATTTAGTTCTTTCTGAGTGAAGACGTACTTCAAACTCTTATGGTCTGTATAGATCGTGCACAACACGCCATATAATAAGTGTCTCCAAAGCTTCAGCGCATAAATTACGGCAGCAAACTCCAAATCTTGCGTAGGATAGTTTCTCTTGTGGATATTTAGTTGTCTCGATCCATACGCAATCACCTTACCATCTTGCATTAAAACACAACCAAGTCCGATATGTGACGCATCAACATACACATCATACTCAACTCCTTCAGTAGGTAAGGTTAAAATCGGAGCAGTACATAATCTCTTCTTCAGCTCTTTGAAATCCTCTTTGCACTTATCACTCCAAATGAAAGCAGTATTCTTCTGAGTAAGTCAAGTTAGAGGAGCAGACAACACCGAAAATCCTTCCACGAATCTTCTATAATAGCCTGCTAGGCCTAAGAAACTCCTAATCTCCTTAGGTGTAGAAGGTCTCTCCCATTCCATTACAGTAGAAATCTTGGTCGGGTCTACAGAAATACCGTCCTTGCTTACAACATGACCCAGAAAGGACACCTGAGGTAGCCAAAACTCACACTTGCTCAACTTTACATATAACTTATGCTCCCTAATGGTCGAGAAAACCAGACGTAAATGCTGAGTATGCTCCTCAACATTGTGGGAATACACTAAGACATCATCTATGAACACAATAACTAATTGGTCCAAGAAATCTTTAAACACCTGATTCATCAAATCCATGAAAGCAGAGGGTGCATTGGTTAAACCAAAAGACACCACCAAAAACTCATAATGTCCATGCCGAGAATGGAAAGCATTTCGGGGAATATCTGCCTCTTGAATCCTTAACTGGTGGTAGCCTGAGCGAAGATCGATCTTTGAAAATACCGAGCTACCACGCAATTGGTCGAACAGATCATCAATCCTTGGCAGGGGATATCTATTCTTCATTGTTACCTTGTTCAATTCCCTATAATCGATGCAAAGTCTCATCTATCCAACTTTCTTCTTGACGAACAAAACAGGAGCACCCCATGGAGAAGTACTTAGTCTAATAAAGCCACAACTGAGCAACTCATCGAGCTGAGTACGCAACTCGGCCAACTCACGCGGAGCCATACGGTACGATACTTTAGCAATAGGACGAGTACCTGGCTCGAGGTCTATCACAAACTCTATCTCCCTTTCCGGAGGAAGTCCTGGAAGACTATCAGGAAAGATATCTGGAAACTCTCGCACCACCGAGACATCCTCAAGATGTGGCGTAACAAAAGCTGTCTCCAGAGCAGAAATAGAAACCAAAAACACCTTGCAACCAGACTCTATAGCACGACAAGCACGTACCGCAGAAATGATAGGAGAAACTCTGTCCTGAAATCCATAGACGCTCATAGGTTGTCCGTCGTCCATTCTGAAATCCAAGCGCTTAGCCTTGCAGTGGATGACCGCATCATACTTGGACAGCCAGTCCATGCCCAGAATCACGTCAAAATCAGACAGATCCAAAATCATCAGATCCGCAAAGGCCAGAAAATTGCCAAGATAAATAGGGCATCTCAGAACTCCTTGGTTAGATATCACAGAATCACCGGAAGGGAGCTTGACGTTGAAGGAGCCTCCCAAATGGTCCACACTCAGGCGATGTTTATCGACAAATCTCCGGGCCACAAAGGAATGGGTGGCACCCGAATCGAAAAGAACATAGGCCCACCTATTCCGCACCTTAAACTCCCCTAAAACCATAACATACATAACTAAATGGACGATAACTAGGGCAACAACGATAACTAACAAGGATAAATTAAACCGAGGCTAACCTGATATCACTTGCGTAGAGGTTTGAGCTTCCTCGTTGGTCATCACGTTCAGCTTTCCCTTTCCTTTATCCAGGTTTGGTGGCGGCGACAGAGCTCGAAGTGGGGCAGGCTGCAGCGGGGAGTGATCCTGGGGGCACGCAGACTTCTAGTGTCCCTTCTACCCACACTGGAAGCAAATCCTTTCTTTCATCCAGCAGCGAGTCACGTCATGACCCTTCCTTGCACAGAACGAGCACACAAGCTCTCCCTTGGGTGCACCTTGGATGACGTGCACCTGCTGCTGCTTCAGGGTGGCAGTCCTCTTGAAGCACCTTTCGTAGGGGTGGCCAGGACGACCACAGAAGCTACACATTTCCTTACTTTTCTTCTTCGAAGAAGGTCCAGATGCCCTGGAGCTACCATCCTCAACGCCTTTTCTTTTCTCCTTCCTTGCCGCAGCACCACGGTTCTTAGCGTTTTCAATGGCTCCACTTTTAAAGCGGCTTCCACTGCTTCAGCATAACTTTCAGCTTGGTAAGCGCATGCCAACTGCTGGACATCGCTTCTTAATCCTCCCAAGAAACGTTTCACTCTACCCTCCTCAGAAGCTACCAAGTTAGGAGTAAACCTGCTCAGTTTGCTAAACTCAATCTTGTACTCGCTCACAGTGAGCTGTCTCTGCTTTAGATGCAGGAAGTTATTCATCAGGTGGTCTTACTCGACCGAGGGTAGAAACTTTTTCAGTAGCATTCTCTTAAAAGATTCCCAAGAACAGCCTTCCTTTAGACCCTCTCTTTCCCGAATCCACCAACTCTTCGCCAGACCTTTTAACTGATAGGTTGCAATCATCACCTTCTGGGCTTCTAGAATTCCAGAATACGAAAACATCTCCTTGATGGAGATGATTCAATCATCTATAATCACAAAGTCAGCACTCTCATCGAAGGTGGGAGGCCCCAACCGCTGGAAGTGCGATATGAAAATCATTTCTGGTGGTATCGCCATCGGGGGCACCAGAGGAGCAGGGGTATCAGGCATGACTTGGCCCGAGGCGGGCTCTTGCGCTGAAGGTTGCTGCGTGGGAGAGGCAGACAACAAAGACTCAATTTGCGATTGCATCGCGATTAATTGCCTTGATAGGGCCTCGTTGCTCTGACGCAGACTCTCGATAATCGCATCACTTTGCGCACCTGATGACTGACCCTCTGACTGGGGAGTCGACCTCGTCGCAGGACGCTTTGGCGGCATTTCTAAAAAGCAAACGAATAACTCATCAAAATCCTAGCTTACAACAAAACCACACGCCTAGTTCAGACCATACTTAAAAGACACTTGCTTATGCTGCAACTTGCTCTGGGAATTTATAATGATGTTATGTCCTACTTAGGATGATATCCTCTCATCCTATTGACTCTTGTGCCTATGACATGAATGCATGTATTTATATTCGTTTTCTGATTTAAAACCATGTGTGTACAAATGTCATCACGCAAATCTTTAGATTGGCACGTTGTGCTTATGCAATGTTATGTTGTGCATGATTGTGCTATGCATTCTAAAAAAGCCCTAATGCATGTTATGAGCGACATACGCATGAAAATGTTATGCATCCCATACTACATAACATTCTCATGCAACGAAAAAGAAACGTGCTAGTCGCATTCATGTGGTGAGGTTATGCATCCCATACTACATAACCCTCACATGTTGCCCCTATGGTGGATCCATATGCAGACACATATTATGCATCCCATACTACATAATATGCCCCGTATACTTCATGTTATGTTATGAGTGTAGTGTTCGTGCTTCACCCAAGACGTGTTGATGACATATCGGTGTGTGTATGATATGATGTGAAACACCTAATACCAACAAGGAAAGGTTGCCCAACAAATTGTCAAGCAACCTCCCTCTGATACCAACTGTCACAACCCACATTTTCACCGCATAGAAACAACTTATCAGAGTAAGGGAAAATGCACGTCATGATGCCACGTCAGCACGGGATAACTGCGGATGCTCAGGCAGACACCAAACTAAACATGAAGAAAGGTTCTTTTTTGTTATTTTAAGGGAAATAAGTTAAGTGCAGTAGTTAGCCGTATCCCTCGGCTTAGTGGCTCATCTAGTCCACGAATCAAAATATAATATACGATGCGGAAAAAAAATACTTGATTACATTAACTCAAACATCCTACATGTGCAAAACGTCACAAAAGGACAACTCATGCTATGCAAGACTCTAAATTTATTATAGTAGGAAAGATAGCTTTTACGGTCGCTAAAAATAACAAGTTAGAGTTTCAAATTATGTCATACATGAAGTAATAGTAGTAGATTTTATAGTTGAAAATACCTAACATGCATTCCAAACATAAATCCTCCCAGAGAACAAGTAATCCACATCCACATTTAAAGAAACGAGCAGCTAGCAAGTATCAAACAACTAACAATTCAGTGGGCGCCAACAAATTGACACGAACCCACGAACAAAAGTATGTCTGAACTAGTAAAACTAAACAAACAACAAACTACCTCGCTATGACGAGGCAACAACCACGGCCAACACTGCCGCTAGAAAACTCCAAAACCAGCACTGCTAACTGCTACTGCTCTGAACCTGAGGCATTCCAAAGACAGAACACCTCAGCAAGAAGGTACAAAAGGTGGCAGGAAAAGTAATAAGCCAAAATAAACAGAGGTCAACAGGGGTACCAGCCCAAGACTAAAAGCATTGAAGTAAAGTATAAAAGAAAACATGGCATCAACAGGAAAGGAATTCCTACGTGATATGTCACGTTCCACAAGTGTACACCAGACGCAGAAGGCTATAAGGTGACCACATGAATATTTCACTAGAAAGGAATATACAAAACCTTTATTAGGCACCTGTGGCCGACTCTACCCACAAACACGGGCGAAGTGGTCACTCTTGGACACACCACACAAAAACACGGGCGAAGTGGTCACTCTTGGACACACCACCCAAAAACACGGGCAAAGTGGTCACTCTTGGACACACCACCCAAAAACACGGATATATAATCCGTCTAACTGTGAGGGAGTCTTATACTCTCCACCATACACCGCAGACATCCAAAAACCAGGTAGACTTCCACAGGGCACTAATGAAGGTAACAAACACTTTGGAGGTGGAATCGTCCACTAACTCCCGCATTCAAGAAACCCAAAGAAACCACAACACAAATATCTCGAGTTTTGGCTCGACAGATTCTACTTGACATTACCAAACTCAAGACGCGGTTGATCAACCTCTAGGAGCAATTTACAGTCCTAGATAAATTCTAACACGCTAACTAACGAAAGCTAAAACATGCATAGCCATCGTTAAGATACACCAGGAATGATTAACCAAAATCAGAGAAAATCGGGCTTTCCAAGACAACATTGTACAACAACGAAGGAACGTTGAAACGATTAATCATCACAATGACTTGAAAGAATAAGCGCAAAAAATTTAAAGAAAATGAAAGTATAGTCGTTACCATCAGATCGGACAAAGAGAAACGATGGGAAACCACCACTTGCCTTGGTTTTACCGGAAAAGTCCTCTGAATCGCTCCACGTCGAAGATCGGGGCAAAAGACTGCAGGAGGAGTTGAAATCTAGACAAAAAGGGTCGAAAAGGGGATTAGGGCCGAAAAACCCTAATGATAAAATCTCAAGAATTGAGGAAGAAATTACCATGAGTGCGCAGCTCTTGACTAGAGCTTTCCAGATCTACGATCGGTTTGAAATTCCGCACACCGGAGCACCGTCAACGACCACCGGAAGGATTAAGGACGGACAACCTCTTTCTCGCTCACGCCGCTCTGGTTCGGGAGGAAAAAAAGGAATCGGAGAAGATGAAGAAGATATTTATACTAAAGTGATAACAGGAAGAACAAACAAAATAGACCGGGTTCGGCTGAACCAGAGTTCCCGAGACAGAAGGATTACTCGAGTACTAAGGGAATTACACGATTACAGCACAAGGGTTACTCGAGTACTAAGGCACATACTCAGGTACAGCAGGGGAATTACTCGAGTACTAAGGATTTACTCGAGTATTGCACGGGAAAACTACTCGAGTACAAGGGCACTTACTCGAGTACAGCAAGGGGATTACTCACGAATTTTGTTCGAAAATCGTCGAATGCAGAAAGCAGGGCCCGATCATCGAACTCAGTTCGAAAATCGTCGAACTCAATTTGAAAATAGTCGAACTCAACACGGAGATCTACTAGACCTACAGCAAGCTCTGCTCGACGAATCGTCGAGCTCAGCACGACAATCGTCGAGCTCCAGACAGCGCCCAGGGAAAAATGACAATCGTCGAGCTCCGCTCGACGATTGTCGACCTCAACACAGCGCCCAGGAAAAAGAAAACAATCGTCGAGCTCCGCTCGACGATCGTCGAACGCGATACAGCGCCCAGAAAAGGGAATACAATTGTCGAGCTCCGCTCGACGATCGTCGAACCCGACACAGCGCCCAGAAAAAAAACCAAAAAAAACTCGGTTCGACGAATACCCACACCTTTAGGAGGGCTTCCCGAGAATCAACACAAGCCCAAGGCATTAAAATAGCAATTATCATGTTCAGATAGTTGAACCAGGAATATGAGATCAAAACAAAGGCTCAAACGCGCCGAATTAAACGAAACTCATGCCGTGGGAGAAAACTGCTACTACGGACACAACGGCGAAGTCAAAACCAAAATCCTACAAGCCATTCCCGAGATATTAACTGCCAAAACATGCGGCGAACAAAAAACAAAACCCAAAACTTCGATCGCGCGCCGAGACTCCAAAAACACTCGGGTTGCGACGAAACTGGACGAGCATGTCAAAAACTACTCAAATACAACACTCAACGTTAAATGTAACGCCATGATTTCATAAATCTGACGTTTCCCAAACAAATAAAATCATCGAAAAATCGGGGGAGTTACAAGGAACGCCTCAAACTCACCGCAAACTCGCGAGAGTGGGCTTCCTATGCAAAAGGAGTAGAGCTTCACATGCTCAAGTAGAGAATCGTTACCCTAGCATTATTTCTTGGCGCCATGGAAATGTAAGAGGATGAAAAGCACCGCACTCTCCTTGCCTCCGTAGATCCGAAGTCGGTTCGCGATTTTGAGCTCCGAAGCTCCGCCGGTGACCAGATCTAGGCTTCTTCTTCCTCCTTTGCTCTCCCCTCTCTCTTGACTTAGAAAGAGAACCACTCAAGTGAAATAAGGGTTTCAAAGGTCCAATCCCGGGTATATCCCCGTAGGAACAACCCCCAACCGTCGGATCCCAAAATAAGGAAACGAATGGCTACGATTCGTAGCTGAAAAGTAAAACATGGGCCGAACACGGCCTGCGACACGCCCATGTCCAGGGTCGTGTCCCTCATTCCCCGTCAAAATCAACGCGTTACCAAAATTACACGGGACCCGACACGCCCGTGTTTAACTTGTCACGCCTGTGTTCAAACTGACACTGCCGTGTGGCTGGTCGTGTGTCCCCATTGACACAGCCCCGAAAACAACCTGAGACTCACACGGGTCTTGGACACGCCCGTGTCCTATTTGACACGCCCGTGTCAAACCCGAACACGCCTGGGCTCCAGGCCGTGTTCACTGTCTCGACACTTCATCGAGCGAAGTTCGTCGACCACCCGACACGGCCTTGGACACGCCCGTGTCCTAGGCCGTGTTCCCTGTCTCGACACATCGTCGAGCGAAAATGTCGACTCCCCGAGCCGATCGTCGACACGGGCTCGACATGTAACATCCCATTTCCAACTATACCCCTAAGAGTGGTTTTGGCCATGACTAGGTTATGACAAAATCCTATGAAGCCCAAGAAGACCAAGAAAAACCTAAGAATGTGGGTGAGACCACTATGGTCTGCAAATAGTAAATTCCTGAACCTTAGTTTAAGATAACCATGGGGCTTCACCAAGACTTCAAGACCCCACCATGGTCTCATCAACCCATTGTAAGATCCATTAGAGCACTAAGGACCCATGGAGGGCAGTCAAAAGGGTTAAGTTGACCCAAGTTAACCTTAACCCTAAATGGGTCAAACTAACCTACTTAGGGTCAATTGACCATCCCCAAGCCAAGTGGACCCCACCCAAGCCCACCTAACCCTAGTGTGTGGTCAATGGGTAACCTAGGACCCATTGGGGTCCACTCAAGAGGCTAATTTGACCAAAGTCAACTCTAACCCTAAATGGGTCAACCTAACCTACATTGGGTCAAACTGACCTGCACAAGGGCCAATTGAAGTTCCCTTAGCCAAGTGGACCCCACACATACCTTCATAACCCTAGTGAGAGGCCAATGGGTCACCAAGGACCCATTGGGGCCAACCAAAAAGGTTAAGTTGACCAAAGTCAACTCTAGCCCTAAACTGGTCAAGTGCCCTGCCTAAGGGTCAAGTGACCTCTAAAGGGCCAATACAACCCTACCTAGGCCTTAGGGGAGGCCAATGGGCCACCAAGGACCCATTTGGGCCAACCTCAAAGACCAAATTGACCTAAGTCAACCCTAGCATAGGTTTGGGTCAAGCTAGCCCAAATGGGCTAACTCAAGCTCAAGCCCAACTCATTTGGGTTAACCATGCTTTGGTGGATGAAATAAACATGTGGGCTGCCAATAGACTAGAATATTGACTAGCCAACTTAGTGACTAGGAGAGAGAAAGAGAATCTCAAAATTAAAGAATAATTAAGAGAGAGAAAGGGGTATATTTAAGGGTGTTTAAGGGAAATGAGCCACTTTGACCCATGCCATCAGCCCCCCACTTGGGCTGGCCGACCCTTAGAGTCATGGAGAAGGAGCTGGATGGAGTGGGGCCCACCCATGCATGCATGGTGACAATAACTAAGCAAACCCTCCACCTTGCATATAAGAATTATCACCCCCCCCCCCTTTATACTTCATCTCCCCACTTTTTCCCCCTCACTTCATCACCCTCAGGACAAGGAGAGCAGCAGAGAGAGATAGAGAGACCGAGCCTGGATCTGAACCCGAGCTGGAGGCATGAAAACCAAGGATCGTCGCCGCTGCCGCCATGGTTCCCCGCCGCTCCTCACGTCGCAAGGCCGCCGGGAAGGTCCTCCCTCACCTCTCTCTTCATGCCTAGATCTTAGGAGTGTCTAGGGTAGGGTGTAACAACCCCATCCGTTCATATGATATATTCTAGAAGGTCCGGCCGGGGCCCCACAGGATATATCACAAAACAGGCGGTGAAGGTACAAGATGATATCAGAGTAGCGCTATCGCACCTAGCACAAAGCATTCTAGCGGAAGCCTAGACTACAACTGGAACTCCTCATGAATGTCCAAGCATAAAACTCCACATTTTATACCATAGGAATGTCTTACAACAAGTCATACGAGTTGGCCTCATGGCCTTACAGAGCTTTCAAGCAGTGGCCTAAACAACTTGGCGCGCAGGACGACCACAACAAAAGAAAACACACAAACAACATAGAGCCTTCGAGGGCTCGCAACGGTAGCAGTAACAGCAGCAGGTACATCAACCTCTATGCGTCCCGCTTGGCTCTCCAGCACCTGTACAGGGACAATCCACCCAACGGTGGCAAACAAAGGCAACGGTCAGCGTTAAGCTGACCAAATAATAACGACCCTACCCCTTTTCTCGGGGCAGCGGTATTCTTCCCTGCAGGCATAGCAAATCACAAGTATGGCAAGCTATATTATCAAAAGGTGCTTTCACGCACACAAGCCATCACAACCGTTCGCCACCCGGCTCAACGGTCCGTGCACTCAGGCACATTCTTGGTGTTCTGGCAACCTCTTGCCCACCACCGTATCAGGGTCACAACCCAACGGTAAATCTCTTGAGCATTTACTCCATGGCGTGCAGCCGGAGTTAGTCTTCGGACACCGGGATGGCCCGTAGCCCCCCGTTGTGTCATGGCGCGCAGGCCGAAGACTCTTGCTATGCGCTCCAACAGACCGCACTTTCTGTCTCACATCGGACGGACATAGCGCAGGTCGGATCCTCCACCCCCCGTTGCTCAAATTGCCTTGCCTTCTCTGAGTACAACGTACTTATGGCTATATCAAAGGCGCGGGTCGGTCTCACCAATCCTGTTCCTGGCATTCAAGCCTGGGTATTTCTCTATACCCATTTCTCTCACAGCAACAGCGGGTCTTTCCTGGGCACACCAGTACTTCCTGTGACTCTCTCCACAGGTGGACACCGCACAAGCACAAATGTCAGGGGTCTTTCCTGGCTATTATACCAGTACTTCCTGTTACTCGCTTCACAGGTGGACACCCTATGACATCAAGCATCACACAAAGGGCATTTCCTGGGCACACCAGTACTTCCTGTGCCACATCCACAGGTTAGACCCAAACACATCACATGGTTATTTTTCCTGGGCTACCACCCCAGTACTTCCTGCTACTCCTTTTCGCAGGTATAACCCGTAGACTCCGTACACTACACGTTTATCACGGAGTTTTCTCCGGTTCGTATACCACCCCAGTACTACCTCGACACGCCCTGCGACACGCCTGTGTCGCAGGCCGTGTCAGCTGACACGCCCTGGGACACGCCCGTGTCCCATGCCGTGTCACCCAAAAATTCCTGTTTCAGAAATTTGGGCTGTTACATAGGGTTCGGGATTGAATGAGCCCGAACCCAGCTTCTCCATTTCTCCATTAATGGCGGTTTTGGAACTTTCGGGTAAGGTGGCGCCGCCACTTCCCGCCGCCCTAGGCGCCGGCAAAGCTTGCCCCCACCACCGTGAGGGGGGAGGAGATGTTTGTCGGTGGAGGCGCCGCCGGTAGCCGCCGGGAAAGCCCCCGTGAAATTCGGGCTGGGAACCAGGAGGTTTGGAGAAGAAAAGCAGCTGCCGTCCATTTGCGTCAAGATCCGTGCCATGCATATTATTAATCCAGGAATTATTTAATTAAATGAATAGTGCTATTTTTTATGTCTTTTATAACCGACCTTTGCATGCTAATTTTAGGGAACTTACAGCATTTTTCATAAACTCTTCTCAACATGAAAATTGTAGGTCTTGGTGTCATTTTTAATTTGATATGTTACACATAATTTTAGGTTAAGTATACTGCCCTATAGAGCCATTTTCCTAGGGCTGGTCCTAGGATATGTCAGAAACTAAAATGAGTGCCCTGCCCAAACCCTAAGTCCAAATGGGCTAAAATTTTGGGCATATGGCTTACTTAGTCATATCTAGGCCCTCCCCAAAAATGGGAATTTTGGGGAAAATTATTCTATACGTTTAATCAGAATTTGTTAAATTAAATTTTGTTGATTTTTGGAGCATACCAACTCCAAGATGCCCCAAATTTTGGGGGCTTGCCGTTAGGAGTATATTAGACCTATGGTAGAAAATTAAACAATTTAGCTCTCAGCATGTTGAGATATCTCACTTGCAAGATCTGAAAAATTGAATGGACGTTGGCTGCAAATAACAAAAATTCAGAAATTGGAAGAGATGCCCAAGACCATCCATAGTCCCAAATGACCTGGAATTTTGGGAAGTAACTGGTTTAGTGCATAAGTAGGCCCTGCCCAAAAATGGGACTAAATGGAACAAAAATTAGGGTGAAATTACTAAAATACCCCTAGTCTTGTTTACGTGATTCTTGGAGTAGTTCAACTCCAAAATGCCCCATATTTTGGTGGCCTGCCCTTAGGAGTATATTAGACCTATGGTAGAAAAATTAGACAATTTAGCCCTCTGCATGTTGAGATATCTCTCTTGCAAAATCTGAAAAAGTGAATGACTTTGGGCTGCAAATAGCAAATATGAAGAAATTGGAAGAGATGCCCAAGCACATCCAGAGGCCCAAATGACCTGCCATTTTGGGAAGTAACTGGTTTATGGCATATTTAGGCCCTGCCCAAAAATGGGATTAATTGGAATTAAAATTAGGGTGAAATTACCAAATTACCCCTAGGCTTGTTTAGGTGATTCTTGGACTAGTTCAACTCCAAAAGGCCCCAATTTTTGGTGGCATGTCCATGAGGACATTATTAATACATAGTTAAAGTTTCAGCCCATATGGACCACATCAAGTTAGGGAAACCCCTTGCATGTGTTGGCTTGTAAAGGACTTGGTGTGCTTATAGCCAAAAGAAGAAAAAAATGAAATACTGTAGGCACAGCCCTTTTTGGACCACTGACTTAGTATTACCTTAAGTACCCTCCCCTCTTTGGGTAAAATGGATGAATTAGTGTTGACATACACTTGGACCCAAGTTCACACCCTAAGGATGGACCTTTAGGGGTTGTGAAGGACATAGGGGCAAATGCACTTGTATGGCCTTGTAATTCAGTAGAAATATATCTTATGTATATTTAAGCCTCTGGTTGAAATGTTAGGAAATTTAAAATTAGTTAAGTATCTCAAAAGTAAAACCCTAGTTTTAGGGTAGAAGCACTATGATGAATTGTAAATATACCTATTTTTATGTACATTAATTTAGTTGTTTTCATTTATTTTTATCGTTTTTACTTATTTTTATTCAATAAAATGCTCCTATTTTTGTAAATATTATACTAACTTAGTTTATTTTATTTTTCAGGAAAAAAATGAAAATCTGCCAAAAAATTGACATGTCACGCCCGTGACATATTGGTCACGCCCGTGACCAGGGCGTGACACGTCAAATTCCAGTAAATCTGCAATTTTCGAGGAGCAAAGCGTCGACACGCCCGTGTCACCCGAGTCACGCCCGTGACCCATGCCCGTGACCATCCAGATCGACGGAGTCGCGCTCAACGATCGGCGACCCAGCTGACACGCCCGGCGACACGCCCGTGTCACCCGACACGGGGCGTGACCCAAACCCGTGTTCACTCCACTCGACGATTTCATCTCAACGATCGTCGAGTGTCGACACCTGCCTGTCACGCCCAGAGTCACGCCCGTGACCTGGGGCGTGACCTTTCCAGCTAGCCCGACAAGACCCGCGCGGCGACTTTTTGGCGCACCGCGCCCAGATCCACCTGCCTGTCACGCCCCCTGTCACGCCCGTGACCAAGGGCGTGACCACTGCGAGACCGCCACGTGTCCAGCCCGAAGTCAACTTTCCCGTCAAATCGCCGGCCGCCTTCCAAATAGTGCTGTCACGCCCCATGTCACGCCCGTGACCAAGGGCGTGACTCATGAAAATTTTGTCTATAAATTCAGAGGTTCTCCTTTGAATTCCTGTTCCCCTTTTGGGCACCATTTTGTATAGGAGTTATGCTGCTCGGATGAGTCCAAATGCTATGTAAGGGAAATTTCCCCCCCTCTCCTTTATTTTCTTAGCTTTGTAATCTTTGTTTTTAGCTTAATAAAATTGTAGATTTTCTCTCTTTTCATGGATTTGGACTTCAACGATGTGCCTACTTCTTTGCAATCTTATTTATTTTTGTTTTAACTTAGTTTCTGTTCTTCTTTATAGGCGTGTGTGAGTGTATGAGTATAGTTTATTTACTTTTATGTTTTCTTTTTTTTACGTAGTGTTGTTAACTTAGGTTTTTATAGCTTTCTATCTCATTGTTATAAACCCGTAAAATTGATTTCAAAGTGATTTTCATTTCTTTTAAGTTAGATTTTTCTTTTTAGGATGTAAAACTTTTTCATTATTTTCAGTTTATTTTCACTTTTTAATCAGTTTTACGGAGTTATAGGAATGATAATATAGTCGTTTTAATTTTTCGTACACTTCGATTTTTCGTTTTAAACTTTTGTCCGTTTAATTTTTTCGTTCTCTTTTTACGCATTTCTACCGCATTCTAGCGGTAGAAATGTATTCGTTTTTATTTTTCGATCACTTTCATTTTGCGTTTATTTGCAAAAACTTTCTTCCTGTTTTTTTTTATTTCAGCTTTTTATGCATTTCTACCGCATTCTAGCGGTAGAAATGCAGTTGTTTTCAATTTTCGGCAACTTAGTTTTTTGCAATTTTTTATGTATGCGCATTTATTTCCGCCTACTCGTTAAGAGTTAAATGGCGCTTTGCTTTATTTCAATTCTGTCGTGTGTGTGCGTGTGTTTTACTTTCAGTAGAGTGCGTGTGTTTTCATTTATGTCGAGAGAGAGTGTGCGTGCGTTGCATTTATTTTGTCCTACTCGGTTGAGTAGGACCCGCATTTATTTTCCCCTACTCATTTGAGTAGGATTTGCGTGTGTGCGTTTTACCGCTTTCTTTCTCCCGCCCACGCAGTTGCGCCGGGACTCGCAATTTACTGCTTTCTTCAGTCCTACTCGTTTGGGTAGGACTTGCAATTTTCAGCTTTCATTTACTGCTTTATTTTACTGCTTTCATTTCCTGCTTTCCATTTTCTGCTTTATTTTCTGCTTTTCCCGCAAATCGTCCACATTCCGATGAGTGGCTAATCGTTCTTAGCCCTCGGCATCGAAGAGCATTGGGACAGATAAAATAGCTTAAAATAACTAAAGGTCTAATCTTTCTAATTAATTAATAGCACTTAAGGTTTGCCCGGGGTTAACGACGTGTAGGACCACATATCGATGTGTGGGCCCTATTTCCGTTTTCCATACGCTCGCCGAGAGGCCGTGCGTATGGACCGATCACCCCTTGGCAAAGAGAGTTCCGCACTAACCCTCGAGAGAGGATGCGCGCCAACTCTACCGGATTGGGTTCCCCACCCAATAGCGGGGTTCTTAGCGTAATGCGGGCGTTAAGAGGAATCCTTCGTCGGACGAGAGCCCGGTCGAATAGTCTTAGCGTTCAGGTGAGCGATAGCCCTATAGCTAGGTGAGCTCATTTTAGTGGAACCTCCACGGCCAAGTCTCCGCCTTAATTAATTAGAAATTTAGGAGCTCTTTTTATTTAAAGTCTATTTTAGTTCAATTGTTTTTTCGGTGCCATCGAGCTAAGCTCTTCATCGGCACCACCTTCAAGCTTTCTTTTTATTGCTTTCATTTTCTTTCCGCCATTTTCTGTATTTTTATATAAAATATCCCGACAAGATAATTATCGGTAAAATAATAGTCCCCTCCAGGGAAGAGTAGAAATAATCGAACCGGCCCCGAGAACAATACGACCTCGATATTCCACCCGGAATATCCTGTACTACTCACGATAGGTGCACTTGCCTCCTTTCGTTAAAACTCGATTTCTAAACCTTTTTTATATCCAAAATAAATAAATAAAATACGCGCGACCCGTTTTCTTAAATAAATTCACTTCCGCCTTTTCCTTAAATAAAACCGCCGGGTCGCCGCGTGACCGCTAATAATTTTGGAGTTTTAACATGCATCAAGTTTTTGGCGCCGTTGCCGGGGACTTTTACGTTCGTTATTTTAAACCCTGGAAATCTATTAATTTTACCTATATCTATATATAACAAAAATTAAAAATGGCCAACAAAAATATAATAATAATAATAATAAAAATAATAATAAACAACATAATAATTACAAAATTATAAAACCAAAAAAAAATATGAAAAACTTCTAAACTAAAAAAATAAAATTTTGCAAACCTTAAAAACTTAAAAAAAAACTATACAAATAAAAAAAAAAAAACTAAACTAAAAAAAAAAAAAAAAAAAAACTAAAATCCCAAAATGAAAAAACAAAAAAAAAACTTAACAAAAAAAAAAAAAAAAAAAAAAAAAAAATTTTATTTTTCATTCTTTAATAAAAAGACACAAAAAAAAACTATAAAACAAACAAAACTAAAAAAAAATTTCGTAAAAAATGATGAAAAAAAAAAAAAAAAAACAACTAAAAAATAAAAAACGTCCTTAAAAACACAAAAAATACAAGTGTATATATTTTGTCTTTTTTTAACTTATTTTATTTTGTTTTGTTTCGCTTCGGCGCTCTTCCACTCTTGTGCGCGCTAGGGATCACATTTTTATCACACAATGGTCGCTAAGGCCTTAGCTACCTTCGACTCCCCCACGCACTTGCCCCCCTACCGCCCGCAACCTTTAGCCGAATTTTTCGTTTTTTGTTTTTTCTAGTATTGTGTTGCTTCTTTATTTTTCTTATAAATAATGCAGGGTTTCAACTTGGGCCTCCCGCGCTCGTCTTAGGGAAGCTTTTACCCTCCCTTTTTTTTCTTTTTGTACTTCTTTTATTTTGTATATTATCGTTCCGCATACTTAGACTGCAACATTGGGGACAATGTTGGGTTTAAGTATGGGGGTGTTTTCCTATTCTGCACTATTTATATTCAGTACTTAAAAAATTACAAAAAAAAAATTGCAAAAATCAAAAAATTTCAAAAAAACTTTTTAATTAAAACAAATAAAAATTCAAAAAAAAAAATTCTCTCTTCCCCCCACTTCTTCTTTTTTGTAAAAACTTGCGTCTTGCCTGCCCGCGACGGTCGACTCATCGAACCAACCATTCAAATAAGAGTCTGTTCGCGGGGCCGCAATCGAGTTTTTACTTTGCCCTTTTTTTGTAAAAATCTCTCTTCCCCCCACTTCTTCTTTTTTGTAAAAACTTGCGTCTTGCCTGCCCGCGACGGTCGACTCATCGAACCAACCATTCAAATAAGAGTCTGTTCGCGGGGCCGCAATCGAGTTTTTACTTTGCCCTTTTTTTTCCCCCCTATCTTTTTTGTAAATAACTCTTCTTTCTCTCCTCATTCTTGTAAATAATTTATCCTCAAAAACTAAAAATCAAAAAATTAGAAAAAAACCAAAAAAAAAACCCTAAAAAGATAAAAAATCAAAAAAAATCCTAAAAAGATAATAATTAAAACACACAAAAAAATGATAAAAACCCTAAAAAATTCAAAAAAAGAAAATGTTTTGTTAAATTATGTAACAAAATAATTCGAATCTACCATTTCTTAACCCTTTTTGCTTTCCAAAAATCCAGTTTCGAGTTAATTTATATGCGAATTTTAGTTATTCTTTGCTTACTATTCGTTTATTAATTAAAGTTCGATAGATTTAAGTGTCTGGGGTTAAGATTTAAAGAATTTTTTATGTCTTTTCCTTATAATAGGGAACTTGTTTTTCACCACCACTTCTAATTTTATAAATAGAAGCTCGTTTTTTATGTTAGAACATAACATCTATGGATTTCAATTATTTCTGCTTCATGCTTTTAGAAACATTGGAACGTTCATTTTAAAAAGGTTGCTCTCAAAACTTTTTGATTAAAAGCTAGTTTTATTTTTGAAAAACTAAACCCACTTCCATTTACTGCTTTCTTCAGTCCTACTCGTTTGGGTAGGACTTGCAATTTTCAGCTTTCATTTACTGCTTTATTTTACTGCTTTCATTTCCTGCTTTCCATTTTCTGCTTTATTTTCTGCTTTTCCCGCAAATCGTCCACATTCCGATGAGTGGTTAATCGTTCTTAGCCCTCGGCATCGAAGAGCATTGGGACAGATAAAATAGCTTAAAATAACTAAAGGTCTAATCTTTCTAATTAATTAATAGCACTTAAGGTTTGCCCGGGGTTAACGACGTGTAGGACCACATATCGATGTGTGGGCCCTATTTCCGTTTTCCATACGCTCGCCGAGAGGCCGTGCGTATGGACCGATCACCCCTTGGCAAAGAGAGTTCCGCACTAACCCTCGAGAGAGGATGCGCGCCAACTCTACCGGATTGGGTTCCCCACCCAATAGCGGGGTTCTTAGCGTAATGCGGGCGTTAAGAGGAATCCTTCGTCGGACGAGAGCCCGGTCGAATAGTCTTAGCGTTCAGGTGAGCGATAGCCCTATAGCTAGGTGAGCTCATTTTAGTGGAACCTCCACGGCCAAGTCTCCGCCTTAATTAATTAGAAATTTAGGAGCTCTTTTATTTAAAGTCTATTTTAGTTCAATTGTTTTTTTCGGTGCCATCGAGCTAAGCTCTTCATCGGCACCACCTTCAAGCTTTCTTTTTATTGCTTTCATTTTCTTTCCGCCATTTTCTGTATTTTTATATAAAATATCCCGACAAGATAATTATCGGTAAAATAATAGTCCCCTCCAGGGAAGAGTAGAAATAATCGAACCGGCCCCGAGAACAATACGACCTCGATATTCCACCCGGAATATCCTGTACTACTCACGATAGGTGCACTTGCCTCCTTTCGTTAAAACTCGATTTCTAAACCTTTTTTATATCCAAAATAAATAAATAAATACGCGCGACCCGTTTTCTTAAATAAATTCACTTCCGCCTTTTCTCAAATAAAACCGCCGGGTCGCCGCGTGACCGTAAATAATTTCCGAGTTTTAACTGCATCAAGTTTTTGGCGCCGTTGCCGGGGACTTTTACGTTCGTTATTTTAAACCCTGGAAATCTATTAATTTTACCTATATCTATATATAACAAAAATTAAAAATGGCCAACAAAAATATAATAATAATAATAATAAAAATAATAATAAACAACATAATAATTACAAAATTATAAAACAAAAAAAAAATATGAAAAACTTCTAAAACTAAAAAAATAAAATTTTGCAAAACCTTAAAAACTTAAAAAAAAAACTATACAAATAAAAAAAAAAAAACTAAACTAAAAACAAAAAAAAAAAAAAAAAAAACTAAAAATCCCAAAAATGAAAAAACAAAAAAAAAACTTAACAAAAAAAAAAAAAAAAAAAAAAAAAAATTTTATTTTTCATTCTTTTAATAAAAAAACACAAAAAAAAACTATAAAACAAACAAAACTAAAAAAAATTTCGTAAAAAAATGATGAAAAAAAAAAAAAAAAAAACAACTAAAAAATAAAAAACGTCCTTAAAAACACAAAAAAATACAAGTGTATATATTTTGTCTTTTTTTAACTTATTTTATTTTGTTTTGTTTCGCTTCGGCGCTCTTCCACTCTTGTGCGCGCTAGGGATCACATTTTTATCACACAATGGTCGCTAAGGCCTTAGCTACCTTCGACTCCCCCACGCACTTGCCCCCCTACCGCCCGCAACCTTTTAGCCGAATTTTTCGTTTTTTGTTTTTTCTAGTATTGTGTTGCTTCTTTATTTTTCTTATAAATAATGCAGGGTTTCAACTTGGGCCTCCCGCGCTCGTCTTAGGGAAGCTTTTACCCTCCCTTTTTTTTCTTTTTTGTACTTCTTTTATTTTGTATATTATCGTTCCGCATACTTAGACTGCAACATTGGGGACAATGTTGGGTTTAAGTATGGGGGTGTTTTCCTATTCTGCACTATTTATATTCAGTACTTAAAAAATTACAAAAAAAAAATTGCAAAAATCAAAAAAATTTCAAAAAAACTTTTTAATTAAAACAAATAAAAATTCAAAAAAAAAAATTCTCTCTTCCCCCCACTTCTTCTTTTTTGTAAAAACTTGCGTCTTGCCTGCCCGCGACGGTCGACTCATCGAACCAACCATTCAAATAAGAGTCTGTTCGCGGGGCCGCAATCGAGTTTTTACTTTGCCCTTTTTTTGTAAAAATCTCTCTTCCCCCCACTTCTTCTTTTTTGTAAAAACTTGCGTCTTGCCTGCCCGCGACGGTCGACTCATCGAACCAACCATTCAAATAAGAGTCTGTTCGCGGGGCCGCAATCGAGTTTTTACTTTGCCCTTTTTTTCCCCCCTATCTTTTTTGTAAATAACTCTTCTTTCTCTCCTCATTCTTGTAAATAATTTATCCTCAAAAACTAAAAATCAAAAAAATTAGAAAAAAACCAAAAAAAAAACCCTAAAAAGATAAAAAATCAAAAAAATCCTAAAAGATAATAATTAAAACACACAAAAAAATGATAAAAACCCTAAAAAATTCAAAAAAAGAAAATGTTTTGTTAAATTATGTAACAAAATAATTCGAATCTACCATTTCTTAACCCTTTTTGCTTTCCAAAAATCCAGTTTCGAGTTAATTTATATGCGAATTTTAGTTATTCTTTGCTTACTATTCGTTTATTAATTAAAGTTCGATAGATTTAAGTGTCTGGGGTTAAGATTTAAAGAATTTTTTATGTCTTTTCCTTATAATAGGGAACTTGTTTTTCACCACCACTTCTAATTTTATAAATAGAAGCTCGTTTTTTATGTTAGAACATAACATCTATGGATTTCAATTATTTCTGCTTCATGCTTTTAGAAACATTGAACGTTCATTTTAAAAAGGTTGCTCTCAAAACTTTTTGATTAAAAGCTAGTTTTATTTTTGAAAACTAAACCCACTTCCATTTTTTTTTTTTTCGTGTCTTAATTGACATGATTCCCCCCTATCCCTTAAAAGATCCTATGTCAATGGGAATAAGATTTCATTCCGTAAACATAGGCACCCAATAATTTAAAAAGATTATATATGGAGTAAGAGGATAAAATTCATTACTCCTACAAATATACATTGGGTTATTTATTTATTATGAAGAAAGAAAAAAATTTATTAAGAGTTAGGAAAATAAGATTTCGTTTTCCTAACTATCCAAAAGAAAAAAAATTGGAGGTTCGAGAAAAAATTACCTCGCCTCAATATTCAAGCCTTCTTCATAATCCACCAAACCACTTAGCCTATTTCAATGATTCTAGACTTAATTTAAATTTTTTTTGAGAGCATAATTTTTAAATTGCATTATTTCCTTTAAACTTCTTTTAAGCAAAGGTTTTTTATGTAAATCCAATCCATCTTTGTTAAACTAACAAAAATAATTTTTTGCTTTCTATTTTATTTTTTCTAGAAGTCTTTTTGAAACTCTTCTCTATTCATAACATTTCATAAATTAGGATTTAATTCTTTAACCCGGATGTTTATTTTGATCTTCCTTTTAATTAATTCAAGCGGTAGCTAAACTTAGGATTTCTTTTATTCCTTATAAGTTCATCTCCACTTTTGCTCTGGAATAGCAAAAGCTTAAGTATGGGGGTATTTGATGAATTGTAAATATACCTATTTTTATGTACATTAATTTAGTTGTTTTCATTTATTTTATCGTTTTTTACTTATTTTTATTCAATAAAATGCTCCTATTTTTGTAAATATTATACTAACTTAGTTTATTTTATTTTCAGGAAAAAATGAAAATCTGCCAAAAATTGACATGTCACGCCCGTGACATATTGGTCACGCCCGTGACCAGGGCGTGACACGTCAAATTCCAGTAAATCTGCAATTTTCGAGGAGCAAAGCGTCGACACGCCCGTGTCACCCGAGTCACGCCCGTGACCCATGCCCGTGACCATCCAGATCGACGGAGTCGCGCTCAACGATCGGCGACCCAGCTGACACGCCCGGCGACACGCCCGTGTCACCCGACACGGGGCGTGACCCAAACCCGTGTTCACTCCACTCGACGATTTCATCTCAACGATCGTCGAGTGTCGACACCTGCCTGTCACGCCCAGAGTCACGCCCGTGACCTGGGGCGTGACCTTTCCAGCTAGCCCGACAAGACCCGCGCGGCGACTTTTTGGCGCACCGCGCCCAGATCCACCTGCCTGTCACGCCCCCTGTCACGCCCGTGACCAAGGGCGTGACCACTGCGAGACCGCCACGTGTCCAGCCCGAAGTCAACTTTCCCGTCAAATCGCCGGCCGCCTTCCAAATAGTGCTGTCACGCCCCATGTCACGCCCGTGACCAAGGGCGTGACTCATGAAAATTTTGTCTATAAATTCAGAGGTTCTCCTTTGAATTCCTGTTCCCCTTTTGGGCACCATTTTGTATAGGAGTTATGCTGCTCGGATGAGTCCAAATGCTATGTAAGGGAAATTTCCCCCCCTCTCCTTTATTTTCTTAGCTTTGTAATCTTTGTTTTTAGCTTAATAAAATTGTAGATTTTCTCTCTTTTCATGGATTTGGACTTCAACGATGTGCCTACTTCTTTGCAATCTTATTTATTTTTGTTTTAACTTAGTTTCTGTTCTTCTTTATAGGCGTGTGTGAGTGTATGAGTATAGTTTATTTACTTTTATGTTTTCTTTTTTTTACGTAGTGTTGTTAACTTAGGTTTTTATAGCTTTCTATCTCATTGTTATAAACCCGTAAAATTGATTTCAAAGTGATTTTCATTTCTTTTAAGTTAGATTTTTCTTTTTAGGATGTAAAACTTTTTCATTATTTTCAGTTTATTTTCACTTTTTAATCAGTTTTACGGAGTTATAGGAATGATAATATAGTCGTTTTAATTTTTCGTACACTTCGATTTTTCGTTTTAAACTTTTGTCCGTTTAATTTTTTCGTTCTCTTTTTACGCATTTCTACCGCATTCTAGCGGTAGAAATGTATTCGTTTTTATTTTTCGATCACTTTCATTTTGCGTTTATTTGCAAAAACTTTCTTCCTGTTTTTTTTTATTTCAGCTTTTTATGCATTTCTACCGCATTCTAGCGGTAGAAATGCAGTTGTTTTCAATTTTCGGCAACTTAGTTTTTTGCAATTTTTTATGTATGCGCATTTATTTCCGCCTACTCGTTAAGAGTTAAATGGCGCTTTGCTTTATTTCAATTCTGTCGTGTGTGTGCGTGTGTTTTACTTTCAGTAGAGTGCGTGTGTTTTCATTTATGTCGAGAGAGAGTGTGCGTGCGTTGCATTTATTTTGTCCTACTCGGTTGAGTAGGACCCGCATTTATTTTCCCCTACTCATTTGAGTAGGATTTGCGTGTGTGCGTTTTACCGCTTTCTTTCTCCGCCCACGCAGTTGCGCCGGGACTCGCAATTTACTGCTTTCTTCAGTCCTACTCGTTTGGGTAGGACTTGCAATTTTCAGCTTTCATTTACTGCTTTATTTTACTGCTTTCATTTCCTGCTTTCCATTTTCTGCTTTATTTTCTGCTTTTCCCGCAAATCGTCCACATTCCGATGAGTGGCTAATCGTTCTTAGCCCTCGGCATCGAAGAGCATTGGGACAGATAAAATAGCTTAAAATAACTAAAGGTCTAATCTTTCTAATTAATTAATAGCACTTAAGGTTTGCCCGGGGTTAACGACGTGTAGGACCACATATCGATGTGTGGGCCCTATTTCCGTTTTCCATACGCTCGCCGAGAGGCCGTGCGTATGGACCGATCACCCCTTGGCAAAGAGAGTTCCGCACTAACCCTCGAGAGAGGATGCGCGCCAACTCTACCGGATTGGGTTCCCCACCCAATAGCGGGGTTCTTAGCGTAATGCGGGCGTTAAGAGGAATCCTTCGTCGGACGAGAGCCCGGTCGAATAGTCTTAGCGTTCAGGTGAGCGATAGCCCTATAGCTAGGTGAGCTCATTTTAGTGGAACCTCCACGGCCAAGTCTCCGCCTTAATTAATTAGAAATTTAGGAGCTCTTTTTATTTAAAGTCTATTTTAGTTCAATTGTTTTTTCGGTGCCATCGAGCTAAGCTCTTCATCGGCACCACCTTCAAGCTTTCTTTTTATTGCTTTCATTTTCTTTCCGCCATTTTCTGTATTTTTATATAAAATATCCCGACAAGATAATTATCGGTAAAAATAATAGTCCCCTCCAGGGAAGAGTAGAAATAATCGAACCGGCCCCGAGAACAATACGACCTCGATATTCCACCCGGAATATCCTGTACTACTCACGATAGGTGCACTTGCCTCCTTTCGTTAAAACTCGATTTCTAAACCTTTTTTATATCCAAAATAAATAAATAAAATACGCGCGACCCGTTTTCTTAAATAAATTCACTTCCGCCTTTTCCTTAAATAAAACCGCCGGGTCGCCGCGTGACCGCTAATAATTTTGGAGTTTTAACATGCATCAAGTTTTTGGCGCCGTTGCCGGGGACTTTTACGTTCGTTATTTTAAACCCTGGAAATCTATTAATTTTACCTATATCTATATATAACAAAAATTAAAAATGGCCAACAAAAATATAATAATAATAATAATAAAAATAATAATAAACAACATAATAATTACAAAATTATAAAACCAAAAAAAAATATGAAAAACTTCTAAAACTAAAAAAATAAAATTTTGCAAAACCTTAAAAACTTAAAAAAAAAACTATACAAATAAAAAAAAAAAAAACTAAACTAAAAACAAAAAAAAAAAAAAAAAACTAAAAATCCCAAAAATGAAAAAACAAAAAAAAAACTTAACAAAAAAAAAAAAAAAAAAAAAAAAAAATTTTATTTTTCATTCTTTTAATAAAAAGACACAAAAAAAAACTATAAAACAAACAAAACTAAAAAAAAATTTCGTAAAAAAATGATGAAAAAAAAAAAAAAAAAAACAACTAAAAAATAAAAAACGTCCTTAAAAACACAAAAAAATACAAGTGTATATATTTTGTCTTTTTTTAACTTATTTTATTTTGTTTTGTTTCGCTTCGGCGCTCTTCCACTCTTGTGCGCGCTAGGGATCACATTTTTATCACACAATGGTCGCTAAGGCCTTAGCTACCTTCGACTCCCCCACGCACTTGCCCCCCTACCGCCCGCAACCTTTTAGCCGAATTTTTCGTTTTTTGTTTTTTCTAGTATTGTGTTGCTTCTTTATTTTTCTTATAAATAATGCAGGGTTTCAACTTGGGCCTCCCGCGCTCGTCTTAGGGAAGCTTTTACCCTCCCTTTTTTTTCTTTTTTGTACTTCTTTTATTTTGTATATTATCGTTCCGCATACTTAGACTGCAACATTGGGGACAATGTTGGGTTTAAGTATGGGGGTGTTTTCCTATTCTGCACTATTTATATTCAGTACTTAAAAAATTACAAAAAAAAAATTGCAAAAATCAAAAAAATTTCAAAAAAACTTTTTAATTAAAACAAATAAAAATTCAAAAAAAAAAAATTCTCTCTTCCCCCACTTCTTCTTTTTTGTAAAAACTTGCGTCTTGCCTGCCCGCGACGGTCGACTCATCGAACCAACCATTCAAATAAGAGTCTGTTCGCGGGGCCGCAATCGAGTTTTTACTTTGCCCTTTTTTTGTAAAAATCTCTCTTCCCCCCACTTCTTCTTTTTTGTAAAAACTTGCGTCTTGCCTGCCCGCGACGGTCGACTCATCGAACCAACCATTCAAATAAGAGTCTGTTCGCGGGGCCGCAATCGAGTTTTTACTTTGCCCTTTTTTTCCCCCCTATCTTTTTTGTAAATAACTCTTCTTTCTCTCCTCATTCTTGTAAATAATTTATCCTCAAAAACTAAAAATCAAAAAAATTAGAAAAAAACCAAAAAAAAAACCCTAAAAAGATAAAAAATCAAAAAAAATCCTAAAAAGATAATAATTAAAACACACAAAAAAATGATAAAAACCCTAAAAAATTCAAAAAAAGAAAATGTTTTGTTAAATTATGTAACAAAATAATTCGAATCTACCATTTCTTAACCCTTTTTGCTTTCCAAAAATCCAGTTTCGAGTTAATTTATATGCGAATTTTAGTTATTCTTTGCTTACTATTCGTTTATTAATTAAAGTTCGATAGATTTAAGTGTCTGGGGTTAAGATTTAAAGAATTTTTTATGTCTTTTCCTTATAATAGGGAACTTGTTTTTCACCACCACTTCTAATTTTATAAATAGAAGCTCGTTTTTTATGTTAGAACATAACATCTATGGATTTCAATTATTTCTGCTTCATGCTTTTAGAAACATTGGAACGTTCATTTTAAAAAGGTTGCTCTCAAAACTTTTTGATTAAAAGCTAGTTTTATTTTTGAAAAACTAAACCCACTTCCATTTACTGCTTTCTTCAGTCCTACTCGTTTGGGTAGGACTTGCAATTTTCAGCTTTCATTTACTGCTTTATTTTACTGCTTTCATTTCCTGCTTTCCATTTTCTGCTTTATTTTCTGCTTTTCCCGCAAATCGTCCACATTCCGATGAGTGGCTAATCGTTCTTAGCCCTCGGCATCGAAGAGCATTGGGACAGATAAAATAGCTTAAAATAACTAAAGGTCTAATCTTTCTAATTAATTAATAGCACTTAAGGTTTGCCCGGGGTTAACGACGTGTAGGACTACATATCGATGTGTGGGCCCTATTTCCGTTTTCCATACGCTCGCCGAGAGGCCGTGCGTATGGACCGATCACCCCTTGGCAAAGAGAGTTCCGCACTAACCCTCGAGAGAGGATGCGCGCCAACTCTACCGGATTGGGTTCCCCACCCAATAGCGGGGTTCTTAGCGTAATGCGGGCGTTAAGAGGAATCCTTCGTCGGACGAGAGCCCGGTCGAATAGTCTTAGCGTTCAGGTGAGCGATAGCCCTATAGCTAGGTGAGCTCATTTTAGTGGAACCTCCACGGCCAAGTCTCCGCCTTAATTAATTAGAAATTTAGGAGCTCTTTTTATTTAAAGTCTATTTTAGTTCAATTGTTTTTTCGGTGCCATCGAGCTAAGCTCTTCATCGGCACCACCTTCAAGCTTTCTTTTTATTGCTTTCATTTTCTTTCCGCCATTTTCTGTATTTTTATATAAAATATCCCGACAAGATAATTATCGGTAAAATAATAGTCCCCTCCAGGGAAGAGTAGAAATAATCGAACCGGCCCCGAGAACAATACGACCTCGATATTCCACCCGGAATATCCTGTACTACTCACGATAGGTGCACTTGCCTCCTTTCGTTAAAACTCGATTTCTAAACCTTTTTTATATCCAAAATAAATAAATAAATACGCGCGACCCGTTTTCTTAAATAAATTCACTTCCGCCTTTTTCTCAAATAAAACCGCCGGGTCGCCGCGTGACCGTAAATAATTTCCGAGTTTTAACTGCATCAAGTTTTTGGCACCGTTGCCGGAGACTTTTACGTTCGTTATTTTAAACCCTGGAAATCTATTAATTTTACCTATATCTATATATAACAAAAATTAAAAATGGCCAACAAAAATATAATAATAATAATAATAAAAATAATAATAAACAACATAATAATTACAAAATTATAAAACCAAAAAAAATATGAAAAACTTCTAAAACTAAAAAATAAAATTTTGCAAAACCTTAAAAACTTAAAAAAAAACTATACAAATAAAAAAAAAAACTAAACTAAAAACAAAAAAAAAAAAAAAAAACTAAAAATCCCAAAAATGAAAAAACAAAAAAAAAACTTAACAAAAAAAAAAAAAAAAAAAAAAAAAAATTTTATTTTTCATTCTTTTAATAAAAAGACACAAAAAAAACTATAAAACAAACAAAACTAAAAAAAAATTTCGTAAAAAAATGATGAAAAAAAAAAAAAAAAAAACAACTAAAAAATAAAAAACGTCCTTAAAAACACAAAAAAATACAAGTGTATATATTTTGTCTTTTTTTAACTTATTTTATTTTGTTTTGTTTCGCTTCGGCGCTCTTCCACTCTTGTGCGCGCTAGGGATCACATTTTTATCACACAATGGTCGCTAAGGCCTTAGCTACCTTCGACTCCCCCACGCACTTGCCCCCTACCGCCCGCAACCTTTTAGCCGAATTTTTCGTTTTTTGTTTTTTCTAGTATTGTGTTGCTTCTTTATTTTTCTTATAAATAATGCAGGGTTTCAACTTGGGCCTCCCGCGCTCGTCTTAGGGAAGCTTTTACCCTCCCTTTTTTTTCTTTTTTGTACTTCTTTTATTTTGTATATTATCGTTCCGCATACTTAGACTGCAACATTGGGGACAATGTTGGGTTTAAGTATGGGGGTGTTTTCCTATTCTGCACTATTTATATTCAGTACTTAAAAAATTACAAAAAAAAAATTGCAAAAATCAAAAAAATTTCAAAAAAACTTTTTAATTAAAACAAATAAAAATTCAAAAAAAAAAAATTCTCTCTTCCCCCCACTTCTTCTTTTTTGTAAAAACTTGCGTCTTGCCTGCCCGCGACGGTCGACTCATCGAACCAACCATTCAAATAAGAGTCTGTTCGCGGGGCCGCAATCGAGTTTTTACTTTGCCCTTTTTTTGTAAAAATCTCTCTTCCCCCCACTTCTTCTTTTTTGTAAAAACTTGCGTCTTGCCTGCCCGCGACGGTCGACTCATCGAACCAACCATTCAAATAAGAGTCTGTTCGCGGGGCCGCAATCGAGTTTTTACTTTGCCCTTTTTTTTCCCCCCTATCTTTTTTGTAAATAACTCTTCTTTCTCTCCTCATTCTTGTAAATAATTTATCCTCAAAAACTAAAAATCAAAAAAATTAGAAAAAAACCAAAAAAAAAACCCTAAAAAGATAAAAAATCAAAAAAAATCCTAAAAAGATAATAATTAAAACACACAAAAAAATGATAAAAACCCTAAAAAATTCAAAAAAAGAAAATGTTTTGTTAAATTATGTAACAAAATAATTCGAATCTACCATTTCTTAACCCTTTTTGCTTTCCAAAAATCCAGTTTCGAGTTAATTTATATGCGAATTTTAGTTATTCTTTGCTTACTATTCGTTTATTAATTAAAGTTCGATAGATTTAAGTGTCTGGGGTTAAGATTTAAAGAATTTTTTATGTCTTTTCCTTATAATAGGGAACTTGTTTTTCACCACCACTTCTAATTTTATAAATAGAAGCTCGTTTTTTATGTTAGAACATAACATCTATGGATTTCAATTATTTCTGCTTCATGCTTTTAGAAACATTGGAACGTTCATTTTAAAAAGGTTGCTCTCAAAACTTTTTGATTAAAAGCTAGTTTTATTTTTGAAAAACTAAACCCACTTCCATTTTTTTTTTTTCGTGTCTTAATTGACATGATTCCCCCCTATCCCTTAAAAGATCCTATGTCAATGGGAATAAGATTTCATTCCGTAAACATAGGCACCCAATAATTTAAAAAGATTATATATGGAGTAAGAGGATAAAATTCATTACTCCTACAAATATACATTGGGTTATTTATTTATTATGAAGAAAGAAAAAAATTTATTAAGAGTTAGGAAAATAAGATTTCGTTTTCCTAACTATCCAAAAGAAAAAAAATTGGAGGTTCGAGAAAAAATTACCTCGCCTCAATATTCAAGCCTTCTTCATAATCCACCAAACCACTTAGCCTATTTCAATGATTCTAGACTTAATTTAAATTTTTTTTGAGAGCATAATTTTTAAATTGCATTATTTCCTTTAAACTTCTTTTAAGCAAAGGTTTTTTATGTAAATCCAATCCATCTTTGTTAAACTAACAAAAATAATTTTTTGCTTTCTATTTTATTTTTTCTAGAAGTCTTTTTGAAACTCTTCCTCTATTCATAACATTTCATAAATTAGGATTTAATTCTTTAACCCCGGATGTTTATTTTGATCTTCCTTTTAATTAATTCAAGCGGTAGCTAAACTTAGGATTTCTTTTATTCCTTATAAGTTCATCTCCAACTTTTGCTCTGGAATAGCAAAAGCTTAAGTATGGGGGTATTTGATGAATTGTAAATATACCTATTTTTATGTACATTAATTTAGTTGTTTTCATTTATTTTTATCGTTTTTACTTATTTTTATTCAATAAAATGCTCCTATTTTTGTAAATATTATACTAACTTAGTTTATTTTATTTTTCAGGAAAAAAATGAAAATCTGCCAAAAAATTGACATGTCACGCCCGTGACATATTGGTCACGCCCGTGACCAGGGCGTGACACGTCAAATTCCAGTAAATCTGCAATTTTCGAGGAGCAAAGCGTCGACACGCCCGTGTCACCCGAGTCACGCCCGTGACCCATGCCCGTGACCATCCAGATCGACGGAGTCGCGCTCAACGATCGGCGACCCAGCTGACACGCCCGGCGACACGCCCGTGTCACCCGACACGGGGCGTGACCCAAACCCGTGTTCACTCCACTCGACGATTTCATCTCAACGATCGTCGAGTGTCGACACCTGCCTGTCACGCCCAGAGTCACGCCCGTGACCTGGGGCGTGACCTTTCCAGCTAGCCCGACAAGACCCGCGCGGCGACTTTTTGGCGCACCGCGCCCAGATCCACCTGCCTGTCACGCCCCCTGTCACGCCCGTGACCAAGGGCGTGACCACTGCGAGACCGCCACGTGTCCAGCCCGAAGTCAACTTTCCCGTCAAATCGCCGGCCGCCTTCCAAATAGTGCTGTCACGCCCCATGTCACGCCCGTGACCAAGGGCGTGACTCATGAAAATTTTGTCTATAAATTCAGAGGTTCTCCTTTGAATTCCTGTTCCCCTTTTGGGCACCATTTTGTATAGGAGTTATGCTGCTCGGATGAGTCCAAATGCTATGTAAGGGAAATTTCCCCCCCTCTCCTTTATTTTCTTAGCTTTGTAATCTTTGTTTTTAGCTTAATAAAATTGTAGATTTTCTCTCTTTTCATGGATTTGGACTTCAACGATGTGCCTACTTCTTTGCAATCTTATTTATTTTTGTTTTAACTTAGTTTCTGTTCTTCTTTATAGGCGTGTGTGAGTGTATGAGTATAGTTTATTTACTTTTATGTTTTCTTTTTTTTACGTAGTGTTGTTAACTTAGGTTTTTATAGCTTTCTATCTCATTGTTATAAACCCGTAAAATTGATTTCAAAGTGATTTTCATTTCTTTTAAGTTAGATTTTTCTTTTTAGGATGTAAAACTTTTTCATTATTTTCAGTTTATTTTCACTTTTTAATCAGTTTTACGGAGTTATAGGAATGATAATATAGTCGTTTTAATTTTTCGTACACTTCGATTTTTCGTTTTAAACTTTTGTCCGTTTAATTTTTTCGTTCTCTTTTTACGCATTTCTACCGCATTCTAGCGGTAGAAATGTATTCGTTTTTATTTTTCGATCACTTTCATTTTGCGTTTATTTGCAAAAACTTTCTTCCTGTTTTTTTTTATTTCAGCTTTTTATGCATTTCTACCGCATTCTAGCGGTAGAAATGCAGTTGTTTTCAATTTTCGGCAACTTAGTTTTTTGCAATTTTTTATGTATGCGCATTTATTTCCGCCTACTCGTTAAGAGTTAAATGGCGCTTTGCTTTATTTCAATTCTGTCGTGTGTGTGCGTGTGTTTTACTTTCAGTAGAGTGCGTGTGTTTTCATTTATGTCGAGAGAGAGTGTGCGTGCGTTGCATTTATTTTGTCCTACTCGGTTGAGTAGGACCCGCATTTATTTTCCCCTACTCATTTGAGTAGGATTTGCGTGTGTGCGTTTTACCGCTTTCTTTCTCCCGCCCACGCAGTTGCGCCGGGACTCGCAATTTACTGCTTTCTTCAGTCCTACTCGTTTGGGTAGGACTTGCAATTTTCAGCTTTCATTTACTGCTTTATTTTACTGCTTTCATTTCCTGCTTTCCATTTTCTGCTTTATTTTCTGCTTTTCCCGCAAATCGTCCACATTCCGATGAGTGGCTAATCGTTCTTAGCCCTCGGCATCGAAGAGCATTGGGACAGATAAAATAGCTTAAAATAACTAAAGGTCTAATCTTTCTAATTAATTAATAGCACTTAAGGTTTGCCCGGGGTTAACGACGTGTAGGACCACATATCGATGTGTGGGCCCTATTTCCGTTTTCCATACGCTCGCCGAGAGGCCGTGCGTATGGACCGATCACCCCTTGGCAAAGAGAGTTCCGCACTAACCCTCGAGAGAGGATGCGCGCCAACTCTACCGGATTGGGTTCCCCACCCAATAGCGGGGTTCTTAGCGTAATGCGGGCGTTAAGAGGAATCCTTCGTCGGACGAGAGCCCGGTCGAATAGTCTTAGCGTTCAGGTGAGCGATAGCCCTATAGCTAGGTGAGCTCATTTTAGTGGAACCTCCACGGCCAAGTCTCCGCCTTAATTAATTAGAAATTTAGGAGCTCTTTTTATTTAAAGTCTATTTTAGTTCAATTGTTTTTTCGGTGCCATCGAGCTAAGCTCTTCATCGGCACCACCTTCAAGCTTTCTTTTTATTGCTTTCATTTTCTTTCCGCCATTTTCTGTATTTTTATATAAAATATCCCGACAAGATAATTATCGGTAAAATAATAGTCCCCTCCAGGGAAGAGTAGAAATAATCGAACCGGCCCCGAGAACAATACGACCTCGATATTCCACCCGGAATATCCTGTACTACTCACGATAGGTGCACTTGCCTCCTTTCGTTAAAACTCGATTTCTAAACCTTTTTTATATCCAAAATAAATAAATAAAATACGCGCGACCCGTTTTCTTAAATAAATTCACTTCCGCCTTTTCCTTAAATAAAACCGCCGGGTCGCCGCGTGACCGCTAATAATTTTGGAGTTTTAACATGCATCACACTACTAGGTCAAAACAGTAACTTAACCTCATCTAAAAATTGTGAGAATGGGGTAGAATGAATCTTAGGGTGAGTTGAACCACTAGATATTTTTAGTGGAATTTTACAGATTATATTCATGGTAGTTCTTTTGTTAATTATCAAAATGTCCAATTTAGTGTTTGATTTAATTTGATCATTTGGTTTAAATGGAACCTAGTAGAATTTGGCCAGTACAGGTTTTTGACCTAAATAGAGGTCTCTGAATTTTATTATAATTTTTAAAGGATTTTATATATTGCTTCCTTCATAAATATTGTAAAGGCCATACTTGGTAAATAAATCATTTAAAGAATAATTTAACTTGTAAAAATGTGAAGTTTGGCCACTGATGATTTTAGGATGGTATCTACTATTAGGAATTTAATTAGGAATTTTTGAAGTATATTTATAGTACTTGATTCACAATTATGCTCTTTGTTGATTTTTGTATTGAATTTATTTAGAATTAAATATTCTGTGAAAAATCATGAAAGTTGGCCAGTGATAATTTAGGACTGCAGTAGTCTAATATATTTAACTCAAATTATTTGGATGAAAATATCAAGTAGGTGATTTACAAATCTTGGAATATGGGAATTTACTGCTAAAATAATTTTAGACCCCTTAAATGTTTGTAGAAAATGTCAAATTTGGAAATTGTAACTTTTAGATTTATGGAATATTATCATGAATTTATGAAACATTAATCATGTCTAAAATGTATACTTCATGATCAACTTGACTATAATTGGCTCTTATAAGAAATTATTTAAATAGAATATTAATTGAGGAAAATACAATATTCTGGAATTAAATCATTTATGTCATGATAGGACTCCAGTAATAATCCTAAGTCATTCGGATGAAAACTCGAAAGACATCATATCATGAACATCACTTAATATAAGTTGGTCTGCAAATAGTAATTTGGGGAAAAGTTGCATTAGGATAAGAGTTAGAATAGGGTAGAGTTAGTCGTGTTGAATTGTTTGAATGAAAGTGGATGAGTCACCATAAAAAGTCCTAAGGAGTGGTGGGAATCGAGTTGATGTGTGTTAGAAGGTACGTGAGTTCGACGAAAGATCGTCGTTCCCGCGAGAGTGAAAGGTCTAAACTACCCTAGGATTAGTCTATCACAATATGAGTAGGTAATGGGTAAGGGAAATCAACCAATAATATTAATAAGTACCTTGCGAAATGGAACGCTGGGCGTAATCCCAACACAGTTCCTAGTGCCCCTTGAGAGCCCTTCACAGGGAATACCGGGGGCAGTACTGGGTTAACGTAAACCTTAAAGAACAAATCGAAAGAGTAATTTAGTAAATAGGGTTTCACACTACACACACTAGTTGGACAAGTATTGGAAATGGTTAAGTCGTCCCGAGGTGTTCAAAGGGGCGCCATCCCACGGTGTTCAAAGGGATGAGGTTTGGAATAAGAGACGGACCTTTTGGTCCGGCGAGCTTTGGCTCGGTTGATATTTGAGACGGACGGGATGGTCCGGGGAGCTTTGGCTCGGTTCTGATATGATAATTTGCATGTGCATGAAAGGAAAGAAAGTTAAGGTGGTGGGTCTTCGGTATGGGTTAGTCGATGCACCGACGCCTATACGATCACTCGGCAAGTGTGGTTTTACACTTCGCCAAACTTAAGTCTGGCGGTCCAGTCGGCAAGATTACACGGTAGTCCGCTTAGTGCACCAAGCGTTGAGGCGTACGATAGGTCAGACCGGTAGTGCTTTTACTGGTTTTGAGGTGGGCGAGGCCCAACCCATTGCTTCCGTCTGCCACTACGGAGGTATCCTGGGAGGTAACGGCTCCGAAAGGGGGAACTAAAGGTCTGTGTGCACAGAGTCGGGTGTGTGTGTGTGTTGCACTTGATGTTCCATCATACCCACCATATAGATGGATATCATAATCGATTAATAATAACCTGCGACACCTAACGTATAAGTAGAATGGGACGCTTATACATTAGGCCCTGCAAAACGACCCCTTGGTCTATAAGATTGTATGGGCAAGTTTATAAATTAAGGTTATTTCAATATTTATATGCTGCTTGTGATAACCGACACCCCAACGTATAAAGTAGTATGGGACATTTTATACGATGGGATCCTTGTAGAAGATCCCTTGGCTTATGTGTACTCACATAAGTGAAGGTTAAATTCCTTTCTTACTTTACCTATTACAACATGATTATAACTTGCTAGTTAGGTACCCCTGTCACCTGTTTTTGATTTCTCTCCACTTTCACGTCCTTTCCTTTCTTCCTCCCCGCTCGGTGCCTAGGAGCATGGGGGAAGGGGTGGGGGACGATAGGGCTTAGTCTTTTAGAATAATGGTTTTCGAACCACATCATATTAGGGGATCGTGGAGCCGAGTATGGAGGAGCAGCCCAGGAGACCGGTGCGATTGGAGACAGGGCAGTATAGCTCAGAAGTACAGCCAGCTGGGATCGTGAGTTCCGACTTCTAGTAGTTGTTTTATTTTGCTTCCGCATGAGAGATCTGTAGTGAGGATATTGATGTACCGGGCTTAAGCCCTTTATTTCTGTACTCTTTACTATTCTGTGGACACTCCCTTCGTGGAGATTTATATATATATATGATTTGATGTGGACTTATCTTTTCTTGCACTTCTACTTTTGCTACAGTTGCGATCGATTTGTCCGGCAGGATCGGCGTCTTGTAGTGACGACCTTTCCGGGTGCGAATGTGTCACCGCAAGGCGGCGGTTCTGGGCATAAGACCCCGAGGTTTTAAATTGAAAAAAGGGGGTCTTACACGACACGCCCTGAGACACGCCCGTGTCTCAGGCCGTGTTCGCTGCTCGACGATCATCGACTCCAAACATTGTCGACCTCGCGTCCAAATCGTCGACTCGAACCTGATACGCCCTGGGACACGCCCATGTCCTAGGCCGTGTGCCCCTTGCCAAATACCTGATTTGGCCCAAAACGCCTCCCGTCGCTCTTTTGAGTTTCAGGGCGTTACAACTCTCCCCCTCTTAAAAGAATTTCGTCCTCGAAATTACATAAAGGACATAAGGAAAGAAACATAAAACTTAAATGGTACCTGAGTGAAACAACTTCGGGCACTCCTCAACCATAGTCTGCTCTCGCTCTCAAGAGAACTCCTCATGACCGCAATTGTCCAAACGGACCTTGACCATCCTGATCTCTTTATTGCGTAGCCGCTTGACTTTCGAGTCTTCAATACGTACGGGCTTGACCTTAGTCGTCAACCCACTATCAACCGGCACTTGATCGACCGCAATCACTTGCGTAAGCTCTTGTACCGTCTTCCGTAGCACCGATATATGGAATACATCATGTAGACCACTAAGCTCCACAGACAGCTTCAACCGGTACACTGCTTCACCAATCCGCTACAGAACCTCAAACGGTCCAAGGTACCTCAGGCTTAACTTCTTCAAGCACCGCACCTGCGAGACACCCTTGAACGGCTTGATCTTCAAGTACACCCAATCATCAACAGCAAAGTCCATGTTCCTGTGCTTGACATTATAGTACTTAGCTTGGCGGTCCTGAGCAATTAGCAACCTCTCCCGAATGGTTCTCACCAAAGAAGTAGCATCATCCACTTCTAATCACTTATACAACTTTGATTCACCCATTTCCAACCAGGACAACGACGTGCGACATTTTCTACCATAAAGGGCCTCGAAGGGCGTCATTTGAATGCTCATCTGGTAGCTATTGTTGTAAGCGATTTCCACCAAGTATAGGTGATCTTCCCATTGCTTTCCAAAGTCCAGGACACACATGTGAAGCATGTCTTCTATTATCCTATTGACCCTCTCGGTCTGCCCATCCGTTTGCGGATGAAAGGCTGTGCTAAAACTCAGCTTTGTTCCCAACATCTGCTGCACCAGCCTCCAATCATTGGACGTGAACCGCCCATCTCGGTCACTCACGATGCTGCGGGGCACACCATGAAGCCGTACAATATTATCCACATATAGCTTTGCCAATTTCTCAACCGGATCATCCTTCCTATGCGGAATGAAATGCGACACTTTCGTTAGACGATTTACGACCACCCAAATGGCGTCGTTCCCCTTTTGCGACATTGGAAACCCGTGCACAAAGTCCATAGTAATGTCGTCGAACTTCCACTCCGGAATAGGCAAGGATTTTAAGAATCCTCCCGGCTTTTGGCATTCCGCCTTCACCAATGCGCAAGTTTGACACTTCGCCACGTAATGCGCCACATCTTTTTTCAGTCCTGGCCACCAGAATAATTTTCTTAACATCGCGGTACATCTTCGTGCTCCCTGGGAGAATTGAGTACTTGGTATGATGCGCCTCGTACAACAATTTCACCCGCAAATTGCCCACACTTGGGACACACAGACGACCGTCTTTCCAAAGTAATCCGTCCTCCACAATGAATTGGGAATTTGACCCATCCAGAGCCTCTATCAAGAGTTGCTTCATGTGGACATCCATATCCAACGCCTGCCGAATCTGATCAGCCAGGTGATATTGGACTTCAGTCCAATACAATGCTGCTTCAGCACTTGATTGCTTATCGACGCAAAAGATCTCCAACGCCTCCAACTCCCGAACCAACCGCTCGTCATGGACCGACAACCAATTGGCTTGAGCTTGGGCCCGGCGACTCAACGCGTCCGCCACCGCATTGCCCTTACGAGTCACATAATGGATCTTGAATGTATAATCCCCCAGGAACTCCATCCATCTACGCTGCCGCATGTTCAGATCTTTCTGATCAATCAAATACTTCAGACTCTTCGGATCGATGTAGATATCAATCTTCACACCGTACAAATAATGTCTCCACAGCTTCAAGGCAAATATCACGGCCGCTAACTCCAAGTCATGGACTGGATAGTTTCTCTCGTGCACCTTCAGCTGTCTCGAGCCATATGTTATAACGCTTCCATGCTGTGACATCACACAACCCAAACCACTGCCCAAAGCATCGCTATAAATCTCATAACCTTCGGTCCCACTCGGCGAACTCAACACAGTCGTCGTGGTCAACCAACATTTCAAATCCTCAAAAGCTCGCGCGCACTCCGGCGTCCAAACGAACTTCTGCTCCTTCTTCGTCAAAGTAGTGAGAGGTAACGCTATCCACGAGAAGTTCTCTACGAAGCGCCTATAATAGCCGGCAAGCCACAGAAAGCTCCGGACTTCCGCTACCGTAGAAAGCTCAGGACACTCTCGTATCGCAACAATCTTCATCGGATCCACTCCAATACCTTCCCCACTCAATATATGACCGAGGAAAGCCACTGAGGACAACCAAAACTCGCACTTCAAGAACTTGGCGTACAATTGATTCCTACTTAGAGTCTCCAAAATCAAATTAAGATGCCTGAAGTGATCTTCCTCACTCTGCGAGTACACCAAAATATCGTCGATGAAGATGATCACAAAATGGTCCAAGTACTCCCTGAAGGTCCTATTCATCAAATCCATGAATACTGACGGCGCATTCGTCAGCCCAAACGGCATGACCGTAAACTCGTAATGCCTGTATCTTGTACTTAACGCTGTCTTAGGGATATCACTCTCCCTTTGTAACGCCCCGAAACTCAAAGGAGCAAAGGGGGACGTTTTGGGCCAGTTTGGGTTCTGGCAGCAGGCACACGGCCTGGGACACGGGCGTGTCCCAGGGCATGTCAAGCCTGTGTCGACACTAAGATGGGAAGTCGACACTTTGGTCTCGATATTGTGTCGAGACTGGGCACACGGCCTGCGACACGGGCGTGTCGCAGGGCGTGTCGATCCGTGTCGACACTTAGCCACGAAGTCGACACTCTGTGGTCGACGAAGTGTCGAGACATGGCACACGGCCTGTGATACGGGTATGTCGCAGGGCGTGTTGACCCGTGTCGACACTCGACCCGGGAAGTCGACACTTTGGTGTCGACAATGTGTCGAGATAAGGCACATGGCCTAGGACACGGGCGTGTCCAAGGCCGTGTCATCAGGTCGACGATCTTTGGTCGACGAAGTGTCGAGTGTCGAGACCGTGTACACGGCCTGGGGTCCAGGCATATTGAGGTGACACGGGTAAGGACACGGGCGTGTCTTAGAACCCGTGTAGTGCTCGGGTTGATTTTGGGGAAAAATGAAAGGGGTACACGGCCGGCCACACGGCCGTGTCAGGTGGAACATGGGTGTGTCAGCTCGAACACGGGTGTGTTCAATACCCGTGTGAGGTTCCAGGTGATTCGATTTTGACGGCGAATGAGGCACACGGCCCTGGACACGGGCGTGTGCCAGGCCGTGTTCGGTCCAGATTGGCATTTCAGCCCCGAATCGAAGCCGTTCATTTCTTTAACTGTAGATCCAACGACTGGGGGTTGTTCCTGAAGGGATATACCCGTGAATGGACTTGGAAAACCATTACTTTTCATAACTTCTTACCTTTCTAAAACCTTAGAGAGAGAGGAGAGCCAAGGGAGGAAGAAGGAGCTAGATCCCGCCATTGGAGGAGCTTCGGAGCTCCGAATCGCGAGCCGACTCCGGATCCACGGAGGCAAAGCTAGTGCGGTGCTTTTCATCCGATTACTTTTCAATGGCGCCAAAGAGGAACGCTAGGGTAACGATCCTCATCTTGAGCATGAGTAGCTCTCTTTCTTTGTATAGGAAGCCCGCTCTCGCGAGTTTGCGGAGAGTTGGAGGCGTTCCTTCGGGTAGATATGTGAAGTCCTAGTTGTTTAGAGTCCGTAAGCGAGAACGGACATAGGCATGATGTGTGAAGCCTACCCGGACATGTTGGTCTGGATCGGTGATGTTGCATTGCATAATGCCGGAGAAGACTCCGTGCTATTGGTTGTTTTTCGGGTTTTCTACGCGGTAGATTGCAGCAGGGAGCCTTGGGGACTAACGCAAAGGTGCACCCGGAAAACTGGGCGGATACGAGATCTTGCCAACTTGGTGGCTTGAGATCCAACTTGAACATAACCGGGTTATGTGACTTGTGATGGAAATGGGACTCGGTGGAAGTTTGATCCGCGCAAATGGCTTAAATTGTCGTTGCGTTGTGAGCACGGGTTAGATGGAACCGTACCCGTTCTATGTCGTTCGGTTAAAGAGACCTAAAGGCACGTGGCACTTACCGTTGGCATAGATTAGGGTCTTTGGCGGTCAATGGCTTAAATTGTCGTGACCCAGGCCAGGAAGACGAATTGCTCATAGGTTTGGCCGTCCAAGAGGCGGTGGTGAGTCCGGAATGTCAATGGCTTTAATTGACGTGACATTGACCGGTTCACCGAGAATGTGCCCTGAGAGCACGGGGCGTGTGGCCGTGCGAGCCAACGTCTGTGATGAAATGGCTATATATATATTGCTCGCTTATGCTAATGAAATGCAGGGAAGGAGCATCGCCGCCCCGAGTTGGGGGCGGGATCGTTATAATTTGGTCAGCATAGCTGACCGTTGCCTTGTTTTGCCACCGTGCGGTGGTTTGTTGCTTGCAGGTGCAGCTGGACCAAGCGGTCAATAGCGGGCTAAAGCCCGAATGCGAAGCCGGCCCTTGAAGGCCTATTTGGAAGTATTTACTGCTTTATTCATGTGTGATCGGCCTGCGTGCCGTGGTTTGTAAAACATGTAATTGGAAGTGAAACATTTTGTAAGGCCTTAAGGCTTATTTTGAGTATTTTGTATAACATTCCTATTCTGTACTAGTGGACATTCAGTCTCTAATGCTGGGTTCTTTATTGCAACTTTTATAAACTGCTTCCGCTAGAATTCTCTGTGTAGGACGTTGAGATTGGTTGGATGGTTTCCATGAGTAACCACCTGGTCTGTCTGTGGCATACGGAGTCGGGCCCCGGCCGGACCTACTGCTATATGCTATGTGACGGATAGGGGTGTTACAATTTGGTATCAGAGGGAGGTTTCGATCCTCCAACCTGTGGGTTATGCAGCTCAGTTGGTGATAGGAACTGTTGAAGGTTGCCTATCAAGGGGGTTGCGGGTTCGAGACTTGGCCTCAACAATGCACCGCGGCCGAGAAATAGGCGCGGAGAGGCTTTGGGGTGCTTGGGCTGCAGCCCGGTAACGATGTCTTGAACGAGACAAGCCTGTGGGCCTCTGAGCTCGGGCCGAGGGTCGTTACAATAAAAAGTGCAAGTTGGCTCTCAGGCCACCAAGTTCCATCTAACCCGTGCTCACAACGCAACGACAATTTAAGCCTTATGAGCGAGTCAAACTTCTCCCGAGTCCCGTTTCCGTTACACACTTCACATAACCCGGTTATGTTCAAGTTGGCTCTCAGTCCACCAAGTTGGCAGAATAACGTATCTGCCCAGTTTTCCGGGTGCACCTTGGAGTTAATCCACAAGGCTCCCTGCTACAATCTACCTCGTAGAAAACTCGAAAAACAAACATTCGCACGGAGTCTTCTCCGGCCATTTTGCAATGCAACATCACCGATCCAGACCAACTTGTCCGGGTAGGCTTCACACATCATGCCTATGTTCGTTCTCGAATACGGAATCTAAACAACGAGGACTTTACATATCTACCAGAAGGAATGCCTCAAACTCACCGCAAAAACGCAAGAGCGGACTTCCTATGCAAAAGAAGTAGGGCTTCACATGCTCAAGTAGAGAATCGTTACCCTAGCATTCCTCCTTGGCGCCATGGAAATGTAAGCAGATGAAAAGCACAGCACTCTCCTTGCCTCCGTAGATCCAAAGTCGGTTCGCGATTTGGAGCTCCGAAGCTCCGCCAGTGACCGGATCTAGGCTTCTTCTTCCTCCTTTGCTCTCCCCTCTCTCTTGACTTAGAAAGAGAACCACTCAAGTGAAATGAGGGTTTCAAAGGCCCAATCCCGGGTATATCCCAGTAGGAACAACCCCCAACCGTCGGATCCCAAAATAAGGAAACGAATGGCTACAATTCATCGCTGAAAAGTAAACCCTGGGCCGAACACGGCCTGCGACACGTCCGTGTGCAGGGTCGTGTCCCTCATTTGCCATCAAAATCAATGCGTTATAAAAATTACACGGGTCCTGACACGCCCGTGTTTAACTTGACATGCCTGTGTTCAAACTGACACGCCCGTGTGGCTGGCCGTGTGCCCCATCGACACAGCCCCGAACACAACCCGAGACTCATATGGGTCTTAGACACGCCCGTGTCCTATTTGACACGCCCATATCAAACCCGAACACGCCTGGCCTCCAGGCCGTGTTCACTGTCTCGATACTTCATCGAGCGAAGTTCGTCGACCACCCGACACGGCCTTGGACACGCCCGTGTCCTAGGCTGTTTTCCCTGTCTCGACACATCATCGAGCGAAAATGTCGACTCCCCAGGCCGATCGTCGACACGGTCTCGACACGCCCTAAGACACGCCCGTTTCTCAGGCCATGTTCGCTGCTCGACGATCGTCGACTCCAAACTTTCTCGACCTCGCGGCAAAATCGTTGACTCGAACCTGACACGCCTTGGAACACGCCCGTATCCCTGGCCGTGTGCCCCTTGGCAAATACCAAATTTGGCCCAAAATTCCTCCCTTTGCTCTTTTGAGTTTCGGGCCGTTACACCGTGTCACCTGACTTGCCTTCAGACACGCCCGTGTCTGTGGCCGTGTTCATCGGGCTGCATAACTTCAAAATCACCCGAGACTCACGCGGCCTGTGACACGCACGTGTCTCAGGCCGTGTGCCCATTACACGACACTAGACACGCCCCAGATCAAATTCATCGTGCTGAGTTCGTCAACCGTGCTGACACGCCCGTGTCACAGGCCGTGTCCTATGCTCTCGACAATCGTCGACCGAATTTTTGTCGACCACTCGTCGACTGCTCACCCAAGAAGTACACGCCCTGGGACACGCCCGTGTCCCAGGCCGTTTCACCTAATTTTATCCAAACTATGAATTTTGGGGTGTTACATCACGCCCGTGACATGAGGGCGTGTACTTAGAAAAAGTTCCTGAATTATCCCGGGAAGATTGCTGGAGAAAATGATTTTTTTGACCTAGACATGCCCGTGTTCACGCCCTGGTCATGCCTATGACCTGGGGGCGTGTACTTGTAAAACTCTCCATATTTATAGAGGAGGTCGTCCTCTTTCTATTGACTAGTTGCACGTCTAGTAACTCTTCCTAGTTTGAAAGTTATGACCATTTGAAGATTAGTTATCCACGACCAAAAATGTTAATTTTCTCCACAATGTTTTCAGATCATTACCATGGACTTGAAATTGATATTTAGGGCCCAGATTGACCTGAAATATAAAAAGAGACGAATTATTATATATATTAATATAAAGTCAAATAAACAATACTATTTATTTAATAAAAACTAAACAAAAAAACTATATAAATTGACTTATCAAATACCTCATACTTAATCTTTTGCTATTCCAGAGCAAAACTATGAGAAGTACTTATAAGAAATTAATATAATTTTTAAGTAAATTAAAATTTTATTAAATCGAAATAAAGTTAAAAATAAACTTTATGGATTAAAAATTTAAGTCCTAAAATATGAAATTAAAATGTTAAGAGCTAAGATATTTAGCAAAGTTTTCACTAATAAATTAATTAGAACTCAAAATTAAGTATTTAGCGAATAAAGTTAGCTTAAAATTATTTACACTTTTTTTTACTAAAAAGAAACTTAAAGGAAAATTCAAACTACTACTTATGTTCTCTTCGAATTTTAATTTAATTCTAAATTAATTATATTGGATATTAGGCTTTGGGAACAAGAAAATTGAAGAGATCTTAGATTGGGGGTGATGAATTTTATCCTCTCACCCCACATAAATTTTTTCTTTTTGATATTTTCATATGTTTACCAAAAAATGATGAATTTTATTCCCTCATTTTCCATGACATATGAACAAATATTTTTTCTCTTCAAATAAAAACAAAATTTCTTAGGAGTAATGAATTTTATCCTCTTACTCTTTTTTATGGGGTTGCATATATGTATCAAGGAATACTTGATTCACATGACATATGACATATATCAAGGAAAAATTGCATGTGTATCAAGAGATAATGAATTTTATCCTTTTATCCCCATGACATATGATCTAACAAGAAAAATAAAAATAGAGGAAAGGCTAGCGAAAATTTAGATTAAATTAAAATAGTTAGAGAGCAACTATAGTAAATTAAACTTTTCTAAAAATCTTAAAGCATAAGTGAATATAATTAAAATCTAAAGATTGTTAAACTAAGCACTATAAAATTGAAACTAATTAGAATTTGAGAGAAAAGTTTAAATAAATTTCTCTAAACAAATTTACTTCATAAATTTATTTCTTAAAATCAAATCGCCTAAAAATTAAATCTAACTAACTATGATGAAATAAAAGGTTAGAAAATCAAATATTATAAAAATTCTTATAAATTAACTCAAAATAAATTTCTAAAAATCACAGAAATATTAAGTAGGTGTTTATCATATTTTTCTTGATTTGTCTCTTTTTTCTAATTTTTTTGTATTTTTTTGGTTAAAATAAAAAAAGAAACAAAATTTTTTAAAGATTTTTTAATATATTTTTTGAAATGTGTAATTAAAAATAATAAAGAAGACTCCACCCTCACACTTAAAGATAAACATTGTCCCCAATGTTTACATGCTAAGTAGGAGTGGGTAACCGAAAAGAATTAATATAAAAGTTTATAGAAATTTTTTTAAAAAAAGTTATTAAAGATAAACAAGGGGTCTCTCTCCAGAGCGCTTTTATTTTCCCCGTCTTTAAGCTACATAGTTTGGGTTAGGAGAATGGAAAATAAAAATTAAAGTGCACTGGTAACTTCCTTAATTCACGCTTTGGCGAAGATGCCAAAGTCGCTCACCCTGCTACTCCTACGTTTATTGCTTGATTTTCCTTCTTGCAGTTGTCTTGAAAATGTAAATTCAAATCACTTATCCAAATCTGAGGTGATTTGAATTTTTGTAGTGGAGCGACAAAAGGATCGTGGAAGAAGTTTAATTGCAACGGCTCCTCTCCTTCCTGAAACTCGTCAGTGAAAGAAAAATCAAGAATAAGCGCGTTAGAAAAATCTTCACAATGAGGAGGCTCTTCCAAAGCCATATGATTAGGCTTCAGTTGTTTATTTTATATAGTAAAATCATCAATTGAAAATTCATTTAAAGAAATATTATCGGCCTCCTCATTTTCATAAATTTGAATTCCTAAATAATTAGAAGGGGTGATTGAAATTTCATGAAAATTAGAATCAGGTGTGGTAGGAGAAGAAACATGTTCTTCTTCAAACTCACCCGGTGTGCCCATAATATTAATTAATTCTTGATATAATAATTCTTCTTCCTCTTCCGAATAAGACACCAAGGGGGCACATGAAGATTCATGTTCCGTACTAGGTGAAATATTTGAAGAGGGGGAGAATCATTAGAAAAAGCATTAATAAATTTTTTATATAATAATTTTTCTTCCTCTTCTGAATAAGATACTATGGGGCACATGAAGATTCATGTTCCGCCACAGGTAAAATTTTCAAAGAAGGAGAAAAATTAATAGGACAAGCAATAATTTCTTCTAAATTTTGGGGCGCATCAACATAAATTGTGTAAAGTACTGAAATTTAGAAGAAGAAGCATGTGGTGTGATAAAATAATAATACAAATTCGGATCTAAATAATTATTCTCATAACACGGGAAGTTTTCCGGTTGATCTTGCGAACAGGAAAAGCCAAAATCCGAGGTAGAAGAGAAATTATTTGAATCAAAATAATTATTCTCGTTTAAATTTGAAAAATTATTTTCATGAAAATTAGAAAAATTGGAAAAATTATTTTCATGAAATTTTTTAAAAAAAGTATCATAAAAGTGAGAATAGTAATTTTCATAATTATTATAAAAATTATTTTCATAAGAGAGATTTTTATAATAATTATAATGATAACAATATTCACTTCGATGAGAACCGCCACAATAATAACAAAAACTTTGGCATTTTTTGCGGCTTTCAAAATATCTAGTTTATTTTGAAGCTGGGCAAGTTCGGCGGCCAATTTAGATAAATTTGTTTTTAAGAAAGAAAAATAAAAAAATAATAGTTACCCAATAGAAATGAATTTAAAAAGAAAAATAAAAAGGAATTGAGGTAGGGAAGAAGAATTATAAAAGTAATAAAATTTGCCCTTTCAAAATATCAACAAAAATATGTTCCCCGACAATGGCACAAAAAACTTGATGAGTCAAATTTAAGATAAGTAATATCTCCAAATTCTACGAACTATAGGCAAGAGCGCCTATCGTTCATAATATAGGATATTTTAAGAATATCAAGTGTTGTATTCTTCTGGGTCTGTTGAGTATTCCTACTCAAGTAAATTAATATCATTTTATCGGTAAATAACGATTGAAAATTAATAAATCTATGAACTAAGATTAACACTTGATCTAGACTTACTTTGAATTATAGTAAACTTTTCTTAAAAGCAAACTTCTAAATAACATACTTAAACTATGGAGGTTCCTAAAGTACAAAAGCCTCTCTCTCGAGCTCATGTTTTTTACTAACCTTGTGTTGATCGATTAAGACCTCTCGGCTAGTTGAAACCCCTAAGCTTGCTTTAGGCGGTGAACCACTCTATTGGATTTGACTCCAATCCGGAAGATCCATGTAATCCTCTCTCGAGGAGTGCATGCGACTCCTTCTACCTTTGAGTGTTCTACTCATATCCACAACCTCTCGGTAAATCTAGGATAAGGAACTATGGTCGAAAAAAATTAAATCAAAGATAAATCGAAGTGAAGAAATTAGTAGAGTTTGACAAAAATAAGATTATTTTATTCTAAAGATTGTCATGATCAAGGACTAATGAAATTATCTACTTGACATGAAAAGGAGATATATAGAAAGATAAATAAAGACATAATTGAAATAAAATAGTACTGAAATTGAAAGCTAACAAAGAGTGAAACTACACTATGTAATTGAAAAGTACATAAATGAAATGCATGAAAATGAGAAAATAAGCTACTAAAACTACTCCAAGATGACTCCCTAAATGTCCCCTAGACGCTGGCTTTCTCTAGAATTTATATGCAATTTTCTGGAAGGTCAGCACCTAGGTCATGCCCGTGACCTAGTGCGTGTAAAGCTCGGAACCGTCATCTTGAAAGCTCGGGAACGTTGGGAGAAAACTGCAAAAATTCGTCGTTTTGCGGGTCACGCCCCTCGGCCATGCCCGTGACCTAGGGCTTGTCAAGTCTATTACTGGAAATGGCGGGAAGAAGAATCGGCGGGAGTTAATCTAGTGGTTGCTTGATGGTCACGCCCATAGGTCACGCCCGTGATATTGGGGCGTGTACTGAGCGGGTCAGCAAATGGCTGGAAACGGTGCAATATGGCATCTCTTCTATAGTTTTGGGTAGGTTACGCCCTAGGTCACGCCCGTGACATGGGGGTGTGTACTTAGAAAATTTCCAGAATTGTCCCCGGAAGATTGCTAAAGAAAATTCCCTTTTTGACATAAATACAGCCGTGTTCACGCTGTGGTCAAGCCCGTGACCTAGGGGTGTGTACTTGTGAAACTCTTCATATTTATAGAGGACGTCGTCCTCTTTCTATTGAATGTTTGCATGTCCTGTAACTCTTCCTGGTGTTAAAGTTATGACCATTTGAAGTTCAGCTATCCACAACCAAAAATGTTAAATTTCTCCACAATGTTTTCAGATCATTGCCATGGACTTGAAATTGATATTTGGAGCCCAGATTGACCTGAAATATAAAAAGAAATGAATTATTATATATATTAATATAAAGCCAAATAAACTGTACTATTTATTTAATAAAAACTAAACTAAAATAACTATATAAATTGACATATCTAATACCCTCATACTTAATCTTTTGTTATTCCAGAGAAAAACTATGAGAAGTACTTATAAGAAATTAATATATTTTTTAACTAAAATAATAATTTATTAAATCAACAGAAAGTTAAAAATACACTTTAGGGATTCAAAATTTAAGTCCTAAAATATGAAATTAAAATATTAAGAGCTAAGATATTTAGCAAAGCTTTCTATAATAAATTAATTAGAACTCAAAATTAAGTATTTAGCAAACAAAGTTAGATTAAAAATTATTAACACCTTTTTTACTAAAAAGAAAATTAAAGAAAAATTCAAACTACTATTTATGCTCTCTTAGAATTTTAATTTAATTGTGAAGCAATTATATTGGATATTAGGCTTTGAGAACAAGAAAATTGAAGAGATCTTAGATTGAGGGTGATGAATTTTGGAAGTTTTCTCCCAACGTTCCCGGGTTTTCAAGACGACGGTTCCAAGCCTTACATGCCCTAGGTCACGGGCGTGACCTAGGGGTGTGACCTTCCAGAAAATTGCCTATAAATTCCATACAAAGCCAGCATCTAGGGGACAACTAGGGATTCATCTAGGAGTAGGTTTAGTAGCTTATTTTCTTGTTTTCATGCATTTCATTTATGTACTTTTCAATTACATAGTGTTACTCTTTGTTAGCTTTCAATTTCAGTACTATTTTATTTCGATCATGTCTTTTTTTTTATCTTTCTATGTATCTCTCTTTTCATGTCAATTAGCTAATTTCATTAGCACTTGATCATGACAAACTTTATAATAAAATAATTTTCTTTTTGTCAAACTCTACTAATTTCTTCACTTCGATCAATCTTTGATTTACTTTTTTTCGACCATAGTTCTGTATCCTAGATTTAGCGAGAGGTTGTGGATACGGGTAGAACACTCAAAGGTATAAGGAGCTGCATGCACTCCTCGAGAGATGATGACATAGATCTTTAAAAATGTTGTAGTATAGTGGTGAGTATTCCCGCCTGTCACGCGGGTGAACCGGGTTCGATCCCCGGCAACGACGCCAAAAACTTGATGAGTAAAATTTAAGATAAGTAATATCTCCAAATTTTACGAACTATAGGCAAGAGTACCTATCATTTATAGTATAGGATATTTTAAGAATATCAAGTGTCGTATTCTTCCGGGTCTGTTGAGTACTCCTACTCACGCAAATTAATACTATTTTATCGGTAAATAATGATAGAAAATTAATAAAACTATGAACTAAGATTAACAATTTATCAAGACTTACTTTGAATTAAAATAAACTTTTCTTAAAAGCAAACTTCTAAATAACCTACTTCAACCATGGATGTTACTAAAGTACAAAATCATCTCTCTCGAGCTCATGCTTTTGACTAAGCTTAGGTTGATCGATTAAGACCTCTCGGCCAGTCAAAACCCCTAAGCTTGCTTTAGGCGGTGAACCCCTCTATTGGATTTGACTCCAATCCGGAAGATTCATGTCATCCTCTCGAGGAATGCATACGGCACCTTCTACCTTTGAGTGTTCTACCCGTATCCATAACCTCTCCATAAATCTAGGATACAAAACTATGGTCGAAAAAAATAAATCAAAGATAGATCGAAGTGAAGAAATTAGTAGAGTTTCACAAAAAGAGTAATATTTTATTCTAAAGGTTATCATGATCAAGTGCTAATGAAATTAGCTACTTGATATGAAATGGGAGATACATAGAAAGATAAATAAAGATATGATTGAAATAAAATAGTACTGAAATTGAAAGCTAACAAAGAGTGAACTACACTATGTAATTGAAAAGTACATAAATGAAATGCATGAAAACAAGAAAATAAGCTACTAAAACTACTCCTAGATTACTCCATAGATGACCCCTTGATGCTGGCTTTGTCTGGAATTTATAGACAATTTTCTCGAAGGTCACGCCCCTAGGTCACGCCCGAGACCTAGGGCATGTAAGGCTCGGAACCATTGTCTTGATAGCCTGGGAACGTTGGGAGAAAACCGCCAAAATTCATCATTTTGCGGGTCACAACCCTCGGCCATGCCCGTGACCTAGGGCGTGTCAAGTATATTACTGGAAACAACGGGAAGGAGAAACGGAGGGAGTTATACGGTCACTCCCATAGGTCTCGCCCTTGACATGTGGGCGTGTACTGACCGGGTCAGTAAATGGATAGAAACAGCATAATCTGGCATCAATTCGGTAGTTTTTGGTAGGTCACGCCCGTGATAATAGGGCATGTACTTAGAAAAAGTTCCAGAATTGTCACGAGAAGATTGCTGGAGAAAGCTCCTTTTTTGAACTAGACACGCCCGTGTTCACGCCCTAGTCATGCCTATGACCTTTGGGAATGTACTTGTGAAACTCTCCATATTTATAAAGGACGTCGTACTCTTTCCGTTGACTGGTTACACGTCCCGTAACCTTTCCTAGTTTGAAAGTTATGACCATTTGAAGTTCAGTGATCCGCAATCAAAAATATTAATTTTCTCCACAATGTTTTCAGATCATTGCCATGGACTTGAAATTGATATTTGGAGCCCAGATTGACTTGAAATACAAAAAGAAACGAATTATTATATATATTAGTATAAATCCAAATAAACTATACTATTTATTTAATAAAAACTAAACTAGAATAACTATATAATTTGACTTATCATGCACATCAATGCACTTCCACCCCTTCTTCCGTTCATTGTTGAAACTGAAAACTCGGTATATGGATTTAACTCTTAGGGAAGGGGTGATCGCACACTTACTTCTACCTCACAAACCAAACAACTAAGGGATCAGAACAGTGGACGAACCCAAGGTTCTGATACGGAGGTCCCACCACACACCTGGAAGATCTTAAAGTGCTTCCCCTCTCTAGCCAAATGTCAAGCTGGTGGTATCTCAGAAAGAGCAAGAAGACCGGTGCACAAGTAAGCATGCCTTCTGAGGTACCCCCTTGGGTCTATTTATAGATTTCTGAAAACGGCCTGCAAATAGCCAACCTCTGTGGTTCCGAACAGCTATATGGAGCCCAATTGGGTCTGCCAACAGCGTAACTACGCTGTTCTAACAGGCTATATGCAGGCCAACTGGGGTAAAATAGTAAAGATACATCACAAAAAAACTGGGTGAGTGGCCCTCTAAACCCTCCACTCACTTGGGGCGGCGAGTACTCGATGGAGCTGGCACTCGCCGCCTCCACTTTCCTGGGGCAACGAGTACTTAATGGATCTGGCATTCGCCGCCTCCCTACGGCCCTAGGCGAGTGCGGGCCAATAAAACCCCCACTCGCCAAAAGGTGCGAGTGTTGCGTAAGCCAGGTACTCGCCTCCTCAGCACCCCACTGCGGGTGTAGCTTTACTCACCGCCTGAAAGCAGAAGGCACCGACTGCAAGGGCCTCACTCAACACCAAGGAGATGTCTTGGGTTACTGTGCCTCACTCAATGCCAAGGAGAGGAGGCATTGAGTGACAAGGCTTCACTCAATTGCAAGGACAGGCGTTGAGTGACAGGGCATCACTCAATACAAAGGAGAGGCGTTGAGTGTGTGGGGCGGTGAGTGCCCGGTGGGGTTGGCAATCGCTGCCCCCCTATGCGCCCGGGAGAGTACTGAACTAGGACTGCCTCTACTCGGACGCTACTTGTCGAACCCCTGGGGCGAGTGTGAGCCTACTTGCTCCACTCTTCCCACATTTTGTCCACCCCACCAAGGCGAGCTGAGGAGGCCACTGAGCTCTCGCCTCCTCCCGGTTTGACTGGGACTTGGACTGCTGACTCCTGCCACCCACTACTCGCTGGATATGGGGTTGTACATAATCCCCACTCTTTGCGAGGTTGGCACAAGCACGAAAAGAATCTTCCAACCCCGCAATATGCGGCGAGTGTGATAGGAGAGGGAGAATCTTTTTGTGGGATCCACCGGTGACTATATATATATTCGCGTACCTGTGTGACCTTTGTTATTCCTCTTACTTGACCTTGTCGGGATGCCACTTTCCAGAGAACTTTAGGAGAGGTTTCCCCAGGCTCGGTAGCTAAATGTCGTCCATGCGGCTGGGCTGACCACGGTGATCCTCGGCTCGACACCGTGCGAACTACCACATGACCTGCCTGCCAAAAAGGCTAAATCCATTCCCAAGGTTTTCGAGCCGATCCCTCAAGATCTGACCTCCACCTCAAACCTTGGGCTCACTTCCTCTTTTGTACCAGCCGCTAAGTCAAAAGGGAAGGATGTCATTGAGGTACCAGCCAATTCGGCCGACCGACAGGATGATGATAGTGCTACCAAGCCGTGAGTCGACTCCCCTCTCCATGACTCATGGCCTCCAACTCCTCCTCGAACTCTCCTGCAAAATCCATCGCTTGCTTTTGGGACCACGAGACTGGACCAGTTGAAGCCAAGATCACTATCTCACACTCCTTCTCAACAACCCACACCTACTCCTGCACTCGCGGGGGAAACGATCGGATACATCTTGGTTCCCAGCTTCAACCTCCTTTCTCCCGGGGCTCATTCCCTGGGTTGCGGAAAGAATCTGTCCTTGCCCCCTTCACACACCCTCCAAAGGATGCCGGTCACATACCGTAAGTTCCATACCACAAGGCCATTTCCCCTAGTTTCTTTGAGGCACTCGCTCCTTCTATTAACTAAACGTTTTTGCAGGTCTCCCCTCTCCCTATGATGTCGAGGAATCTTCTGAACAAGCTCGCCACTCGCCACCCCCTGAGCCTTGGGTGGAAAGCTTACTGCATGATTCACTATATCCCACCGAGTAGAGGCAATGAGTGGTTGAAGTCCTTAATAAACGGGATGTCGCGTTGTGCCAGCTCCGGGCGGACAATGCTTATAGCGAGCAGTGGTTGCAGGCACTGGAGCGAGAGTACGTGTTACTCGCAGATAGAGGGAGGCACCTATCGGCAAGAGAGATGATGTCGACTACCCCATTTATGGAGAGGCTTGATGAAAACCAGCAGTCCTTACACCAGGACCTGGACCTGGTCCGCGAGTTCCTCAACCTGTTCCAACCTCCGAGGATGGGGACGTGAGGATAGGGTAGTTGAAAATGCACCCCAGCTGAGCCTACTGGCCCTCACCCCCCAGCCCCCAGCTCGAGCGTGTTGGCGAATTTCATCCTTTCTTATGATTTATTTTCAAGGATCTTTGAACTTCCCTTGTATGTTGTAACTTAAAAACATTTCTTAGATTTTAACGTGTGATTTCATGATATGCTATTTTCAGTTTTAGCTCGCTCTACAGTAGGTAGAGTCGCAGGGTCGGCAAGCCGGGGTTGGCGAGCTAGACGTGGTGAGCTGTGTTGATCGGTCAGCTCGGCCAAGAATTCAGCATTCTATAAATAGGCCCCCTCACCAACCCCCAGATCATCTCCTTTACTATCAGCTTGGACCTTCCCCTGCTGCTTTTTACCAACCTGCACTCACACCCCAACCCTTAGAACTATGGGTAAGATGTGACCTGATGCTGATTGGTGATCTAAGTGTGCTCTACAATTTGCCGAGTACCTAATTTTCAAGTGGAGCACCTCAGAGCGCGAACTCGTCGAATTCCTTCCTCCTGGCTTTGAGGCGTGCCGGCCTAGGGAGAACAAATCCATCAACACCTTCTATCGAGATGAGCTCGTCTTCCTTATCTCACACTTCGAGGTGGGGTTGGGCCTGCCTCTTTGGCCGAAAATCCGCCAGATCCTCAAATATTTTTTGGCGGTCACGGCCCAACAGAACCCGAATGCGATCACCATGATGGTCGAATTCTCCTGTCTCCTCCACCGAGAGTGGATTGAATTCAATCTTATCATCTTCCGCAAACTCTTTACCTAACGCGCGACCAATGACTGTGTCGCCTTTCTGATGGGCTCGCACATCAAGGTTAGCGAGACCACGAACAAGAACCATAGCTGGGTTTCCAAGGTCATGTTCATCATGGGCGACCACGGTAACATACCCTTCTCCCCCAGCAGAAGAGTGAGGAAGTATATCGGCTCCCAAGGCTATCAGAAGATGATTCTGAGCTACTCAAGTTCTTCCTAGAGAGGGACTTCGAGGTCCCCTTCCTTTGAAGGGACCTCGAATCATTCCTCCTGGTTCAACCCGGCGAAGGTATAAATCTTCCCTCAATTTTGTATGGGCTCGCCAATTAATAGCAATGTTTCTAACCCATGTTATTCTCTACAGGGGAGCGATCAATCACCGATCATCTACCCTATGCGGACTCGGGACTCTACCCAGACCCACTCGTGCATGTGCGGGAAGCCACGGCAGCTTGCCACGACGAGCTGGGGTCAGGTAAACCTTCCTCCACCAAGAAGCGACCTGGCCTCGAAGGGTCCAACTCGCCTCGGCGCTCCCCTCCACAAAAAAAGATGAAGCAAGCTCTGGTGGTCTCCAAGAGGAGACAACAACAACAAATCTACATGAGCTCGTTGGAGTCCACATAAGAAGGATCGCTAGAGAGCTCGCGAAAAAGTTCGGCAGAGAAAGATCAAGGGGATGGCGAGCCCCCCGCATCCACATCCTCCGAGAAGCCCGCGATCCGGGCTTGCCGGAGAGCCACCCTCTCTTCAGTCTTGGGGGAGATCAAAGGACTCGGTCGGCAAGCCGATGGTCCGATGGGATGAGCAGGCCCACAGGGTTTCCATCTCAATCCTCCATCCATCTTGGTCAGGTTGCCAACCCCCAACTGGGCATGCCAATACGCTCGGCTTCGGTCTATACGGGCGCGTGGGTGTCGAGGCCTACAAGGGAATTACCCTGCACCATCTCGGCCAATGAGGGCTTGCAGACGTAGATGTGGGCCCTGAGTTTGCATCACATGGTGGTCCGTCGTGGCTTCAACCTCAACCACCTCCTACTAAAATCCGAGCAGGATCGCAATGTCGTGAAGGACAATGTCGCCGACCTGGCGAGGTGACTAGGAATCGCTGAGGGCCTTCTCTCCAAAGCCGCTGGAGGGATTTTAAGTGGTGGGTATCCCCTTTCTCTTTTCACTTGGGATTTTTCTCACCTATATGTTTCTTCTTACCTTTCTTTGGTTCGCAGGATGCCATGTCTGCTAGGGAGCTGTGAGCTCGCGCCTCCAAGGTGGTGGGGGAGAACAAAAAGCTCAGGGAGGAGAACAAAGGGCTTCGGAGTGAGCTGATCAGGCAGATGGACATCTTCGTCTCTCAGTTCGGCGGCGAGCCGAGCATTCCCCCCCCCCCCCCCAAGTGGCCAAAAATCTTCAGTGTGGCCGAGGTCACCGAGAAGCTGCGAATTAACTCCATCAGCATTGCCAAGTATTCCCTGAAGTTCATGAAAGACACGCAGGTGCTGGTGGAGGGCTGTAGGAGGTATCGGTCAGGGAGCTGATGACAGACCTTCTCCTAACCACCCCCCCCCCCAGGTGAGAGGAAAGCGAGCATTGACTCGCTATTCGGCGAGGTGTCGGGGTTCAATGATGATCAATCTGGGGGGGCGAGAACTAGCTCGCCAACTTTCCTCTTTTTTGTACTTTTGTAATTCTTTACCCACCCCCTTTTTGTAACCTCGTCGAGGCGAGCTCCTTCTTTTGTAACAACATTCACCTTAATGAAAAGTAACTTAGCATATTTCTTCTATTTTTCTCTTTTTTTCTTTTTGATTGTTCTCACCGTATGGTACTCACGCGCTAGTCACCGCCCTCTGCTGGGTGAACTCAATAGGATAGCACTTGCCGTTAGAATGCACTTGAGTTAGGATTCGTGTCTGTGAGGAGACCTTGAAAGCTCGACGGCCCTTAGACAATCAGGATGCAGGATACTGGCCGCTCTAGGCTCGCGGCGACACTGCTCGCATGTGAGTTCTCCTTCTCTTAGAGGATTGGACGAAGTCAAATTTCCCAAGTAAAATCTCATGGGGATGGAATGTAATCGCCAAGAACCGGTGCGCCTCGCCTTTCTTGGTAGATGCTGAGATCTCAGCTCGCCATAGTCAGCTTGCCCTAGAATTGTCGAGCCCAACCCTTTGCAATCCTTGTGATCTTTACTTTCAGACTCCAAGTACATGGATCCCAATCTTAAGGGCAACCATGTCCACCGGGGATCTAGGCCCTGCTAGTGAGATGGAAACCTAACAGCGGGGGAATCACCGGACTTAGCTCCGGAGCAAGAATAATTCCTTTAGGCTAACCTACGGGAGCTACCACTGGCCAAATCAGCTAGGTAAGAGCCTGGCGACGGGTTTTGAGCCTCAACCGAACTCAGCTCCAGGGACATAATGACATCACTCGAGGATCCCGGCCCAGCCAGCTAGGTGAAGCCTAGCATTGGGAGCTTCTCGGGATCTAAACCCAGAGCGAGAATACTTTCCTTGGGCGAACCTCCGGGCGCTACCACCGGCACAATCAGCTAGGTAAGAGCCTGACGACGGGTGTTGAGCATCAACCGGACTAAACTCCGGGGTCAAAACAATGTCACTCGAGGATCCCGACCCTGCCAGATAGGTGGAAGCCTGACAATGGGAGCATCTCGAGACCTAACCCCAGAGCGAAAATACTTTCATTTAGCCAAACTTCGGGCGCTACCACCGGCCCAATCAGCTAGGTAAGAGCCTGACGGTGGGTGTTGTGCATCAACCAGCCTCAGCTCTAGGTTCATAATAATGTCACTCGAGGAACCCGTCCCTGCTAGCTAGGTGGAAGCCTAATAGTGGGAGAGTCTCGGGACCTAACCCAAGAGTGAGAAAACTTTCCTTTGGCTAACCTTCGGGCACTGGCACTAGTCCAGTTAGCTTGGTGAGAGCATCGAGGCGGGAGTTGAGCATCAACTTACTCAGCTCAAAGGTCATAACGACAACATTCGAGGATCCCGGCACTGCCATCTAGGTGGAAGCCTGACAGCGGGGCATCTCGGGACCTAACCCTAGAGCGAGAATACTTTCCTTTGGCCAACCTCCGGGCACTACCACCGGCGCAATCAGCTAGGTGAGAGCTTGACGGCAGGTGTTGAGCATCAACCAAACTCAGCTCCATTGTCATAATGATGTCACTCGAGGATCCCGGCCCTGCCAGCTAAGTGGAAGCCTGGCAGCGAGAGCGTCTCGGCCTAACCCCAGAGCTAGAATACTTTACTTTGGCCAACCTCCGAGTGCTATCACCGGCCCAATCAGCTAGGTGAGAGCCTGACAGCGGGTGTTGAGCATCAACCAGACTCAGCTCCATAGTCATAATGACATCACTCGAGGACCCGACCCTGCCAGCTAGGTGGAAGACTGGCAGCAGGAGCGTCTCTGGAGCAAACCACAGAGCAAGAATACTTTCCTATGGCAAACCTCCGGGCGCTAACACTGGCCCAATCAGCTAGGTGAGAGCCTGACGGCGGGTATTGAGCATCAACTAAACTCAGCTATAGGGTCATAATGACGTCACTCAAGGATCCTGACCCTGTCAGCTAGGTGGAAGCCTGGCATCGGAAGTGTCTTGGGACCTAACCCCAAGGCGAGAAAGATGTCCACCGAGGACCCCTGCCCTATCAGCTAGGTGAGAGACTAGTAGCTGTAGAAAGCTCGGGACTTAAGGAAACTTCGGCCTATCATGAATATCATTGTCAAGTAGAAATGAAAAGATCAAAGGGTTCCATTATTTAGCAAAGTAAAATACGTACATGCTTTAGGGATAGAAGCGCTTCAAGTCATCACCACTCCAGGTGTGACTTAGGGTCTTGCCCTCCACATTCCGGAGGCGATACCCTCCTGATCTTAATGCCTCTTGTATAATATATGGACCTTCCCAGTTGGGGTTGAGCTTTCATACTCCGGCAGATCTTCCTGCTGCATCCACCTTCTTCAGGACCAAGTCTGCTTTTGCAAACTGCTTGACCATGATGTGCTTGTCAAAATACTTAGCCATCATTCGCTTGATCTCTTCCTGTCAGACAGCTGATAGGTCGTGCAGCTCCTCCACCATATCAAGGAATAGCCGAAGCTCATCCTCATTCTCAGCCCGCCATACTTCACCACCTTCCTCTGATGCCACCACCAGCGGTGTCCGAACCTCGAACTCTATAGGAAGTACTGCCTCACAACTATGGGATGGTTTGAAAGGGGTTTCCCCTGCGGCTATGTTGGGGGTGGTTCTTAAGGCTCAGAGGACTGAGGGATGTTATTCTACCCTGTTCCCTCTCAAATTCTCAACTTTTTTCTTTAAGAGGTTTATAATGATCTTGTTTGCCGCCTCCACCTGCCCATTGCTCTTGGGATGGTGGATCGAGGAAACTTGTGGTCAGTCCCAAGCTATCCACAAAAACTGATGAACTCGGTGCTGGCAAAGTAAGGCTCATTGTTCGTGACGATGGCCTGCACCAACTCATGCCGACAGATGATCTCCCCGCAAACAAATTTCTTGATTACCTGGGAGGTCACCTTGGCCAACGCCTTTACTTCCAACCACTTAGAAAAATAATCTATCATAACAAGAAAGAACCTCCTTGCCCGCAGGCTTGAGGGAAGGTTCCCACCAGATCCATTCCCTAGATGGAGAAGGGCCAGGGAGCCGTGATACTTCTAAGTCGCTATGCTGGTTGGAGTTGGAGGGGGGAAAACAACTGGCATTTGTGACACTTCTTTGTAAATTCTGCGGCATCCTGGCTTAGGGTCGGCCAAAAATACCCCTGTCAAACTATCCTCCCTTCCAAGGTTCTACTTCCTGAGTGACTTCCGCACTCCCCGGAATGGACCTCCTCTACAATCCTCTAGACCTCCCTCTCGGCCACGCAACATGCCAACATTCCTGAGAGGGTCTTTCTGTACAACTTCCCATTGCACATGAGATAATATGCTGACTTGTGCTTGAATCGCTTCTTGTCAATCACCTCCGGAAATTCCCCTGTGGAAAGGAAGGTTGTGAATAGGTCCATCCACGAGGGGTGTTGGTCCACCTCCATCAACTCCCCCTCTTGGATGGACAGACAGAATAGGTCAGTGATGGTACCCCGTCCCACCCACCCGTGGACCATGCTTGGCTAGCTGATCAACCTACTCATTCTCCTCTCGCGGCACATGTCAGAAGGATAAGGTCTGGAACATACTGATGAACCCATTCACCTTTGCCAAGTATAACTGGAGATTAGGTTCCCTTGCCTCAAACTCCCCATTGATTTGGGAGGTCACCAGCATGGAGTCAGTGAGGACCTCAACATCATGCACCCCCGACTCCCTGGCAATTCGCAATCCTACTATCACGGCCTCGTACTCGGCCTGGTTGTTAGTGATGGGAAAGTGCACGACCACCATTTTCTCAATCCTCGTTCCCTGGGGGCTCTCGAAGATCACCCCCACACCCAAGGAATATCTTCCCGACACACCATCTACCATCACCTTCCAAGGAACTGGGCGAGTGAGTTCTGCCACCGCCACCTCAACCACATAGTCAGTTAGAAAGTCGGACATTGCTTGGGCCTTGATCGAGAGGCTTGGGATGAAAGAGATATTGATCTTACTCAGCTCCACTGACCACTTTGCCAACCTTCACGAATGCTCCACCCCCTCAAAGATGTTGCAGAGGGGGTGGTCAGTCACCACTCGGATGGACTGTGCCTGAAAGTAGGGTCGGAGTCTCCGGTCCGAGATTACCAGAGAAAAAGACAACTTCTCCAAGATCGGATATCGGAGCTCCGCCTTCCTCAAGAGTATGCTTACATAGTATATGGGCAGCTGCTTCTTCCCTCCTTACCTAACTAGGATGGAGCTCACTGCCTCGCCCCCGACCCCAAGATATAGTGACAGATCTTCCCTGTCCTTCGTCCCTTGGAGCAGATGGGCCTGAGTTAATTGTCTATTCAAGGCCTGGATTGCCTCCTCGCATTCTTTCGACCACTAGAACATCTGGTCCCCTCTCAGCATTTTGAAGAAGGGAGAACACTTTTCGCATGTATGAGAGAGGAACCTGCTGAGGCCTGCCAACTTCCACGTTAGTCGTTGCACCTCCTTTGCATTATGAGGCGACCCCAACTCCATAATTGCCTTGATCTTATCAGGATTAGGTTCCACCCCAACGAGGGTGAGAAGATGACCCAAGAACTTCCCACTACTAGCCTTAAAGACACACTTCAATGGGTTCAACCTCATCTTGTATCCTGAGGGTGTCGAAGGCCTCCTCCAAATCTTGGAGTTGGGAGTCCACCTCCCAGCTTTTGATCATCAGATCATCCACATACACCTCGAGGTTCCTCAACATTTTCTCCTGGAAGACCCTATCCACAATATTTTGGTATGTCACCCTTACATTTTTAAATCCAAAGGACATCAACTTGAAGCAGTAACACCCATCCCAAGTGATGAAGGATACATCTTTTATATTGGGCTGGTACATCTGATTTGATGGTAACCTTAAAAAGCATCTAAGAAACTCATCACAGAAAAACCGACGGCTGAGTCAAACAGCGCGTTGATCCAAGGTAAGTGATAACAATCCTTAGCGCATGATTTATTTAGCATGGAAAAATCAACACACATTCTCCACCGGGCGTCTCATTTTTTAACCATTACAACTTTGGAGAACTAGCTGGGGTATTGGATTTCGGATACAAAGCTGGCCTTCAGGTGCTTGTCCACCTCCTCCCTAATGGGTTCGGCCAACTTGTCCCCAATGGAACTCTTCTTCTGCTGGATAGGGCGGACCTCTAGATCCAAGTTGAGATGATGGTAGGCAACATCTACATTGATCTCTGGCATCTCTGCCGCACTCCCCGCAAAGATGTCCACATTCTTTAGGATGCATGCCAGCATCCTACCCTGGTCATCCGGGGTCAGGCCCCCGCTGATGCACACTTTCTACACCTTGCCTGGGTGAGAACCTCCATCTCTACCACCTCTTCGGCAGCCTCCAGTCGGGACTGCACCTCCCACTCTCTGGCAGCCCCCTCTCCTGGGACTGGGATCTCCTCTCCCTCAGCTACCTCCATGGCCATCACCTCGGCCGGCTCTGCCAGAACTTCTTCTGTCACCTACACCTGGGTGCGGATCTCCTCCCCTTCTTCCATCTCCACCACCTCTCCTTCAACCTCTTGCCTTGACAACTCCTCCATCCTCCGCTACATCTCCTCGGCTCCTCCCTGCTAGGAGATGAGGTTCACCGCAGTGATGTTACATTCCCTTGCTACTTTGGTGTCTCCCCAGACCCTGACCTGGACCCCGTCAGCATTGAACTTCACACACTGATGGAAGGATGAGGGGATGCAGCAGAAGGCACTGATGAGAGGCCATCCAAAGATGGTGTTGGAACTGCTGGGGGCGTCCACAATGACGAACCTACAGTTTAGGGACTACGCCGGCAGAGTGACATGGAGCCCCACTCCTCCTTCAATCTCCTTCCTTTCCCAGAGAACCCAAACAAAGGTCTATCCGAGGCAATCACCCTCTTAGCCTCCACTTTCATCACATCAAATGCCTTTTTGAAGATGACGTTGACCGAACTCCCATTATTAATGAGGATCCTGGAGACAGTAAACCCTTCTACTGCGGTTTAAATAACCAGCGCATCGCAGAAAGGATCCTCATGATCTGGCATGTCACTCCTAGAGACGGTGACCTTCTCCTTTGGGGGTGGGGTCTGGGATGTTGAGCCGACGCTCCTTAGGTACATGGTGTGGAGGCTAGCATTCTGGGAAGCATCAACACCCACCACCCATGGATCACTCCAATCCCGCCTCAGGCCCCAACATCAGCCCGATCCTCACACTTGTCCTCCTTTGTCTGAGGCAGGATTTCCTCGATCTATACCCCCCTACGATCCCGTTGCTGCTCCCTATTTCCTATCACCTCGGGGAACTTCGGGCACGTGGTCGTAGCATGCCCCTCCTATAGGTGGAAGTCACAATAGGGTAACTCCACCCTGACTTCCCTCCTTCTCCTCTGCATGACTATTGTCATTGCCTGATGTTGATCAGGGTAAGGAGGCCTTTGGCCCTGCCTCCATCCTGGAGGGTGGAACTAACCTTGGACCCCCTAGCGATTGTCTCCTCTGTGGAAACCTCTCCGCTGGTCTTGGTCTTGCCACTCCAGCTGCCTCTAGCTGACCCCATTGTTTGGCTCCTAACGTCCCCATGTGGGCTGCTACTGCTGCTGCTCCGTTTGTCGAGATTCGTCTCCCCTTACATACTGACCTAGCCCACCTCCTAACCTATTTTCCTCTTATATGGCCCAATAGGCCAACTTCTTCGCGAACTCGAGGTTCGACGCCTCCCTGTTGACTTCCTTCACTGCCCTCTCCATCAGCTCCTCATAGGAGAGAGGCGGCACCCTCTTCTGCTCCATCCTGAAAAAATGCTATTGTATCCCTAAGGTGAAGGTCATCATCAGGGTGTGCCCTGACATCTGCTGGACCTGGGTGACCTCCTCCTGGAACTGGTCCACATAACTCCCCATCGTCTCATTCACCCCCTGCTTGATGTGGAACAGGGACTCCGACTCCTTCCTCTTCTTGGAAGTGATGAACCTCAACATGAACCGCCGGCGCAGACCCTCGAAGTAGTAGATGGAGCTGGCCGGTAGCTAGTGGAACCAATCTCTCCCTTTTCCATGAGGGTGATAACAAGGAGCCTGCACTTAAAAGCATCCGACATTTGTCTTATTTAAACCACATCCTCGAACCACCAGATGTGCTGGACTGGGTCATCCTTCTAGTTGTAGTAGGACATCTCCGGCTCCCTGAACCCCTCCGGAACTAGGGCAGAAGAAACCAACTCACTAAAGGGGCTACCTCCCCCTACTGGGCAAGCTGGAGGACCTCGCACCCCCATCTCGCTGAACCAACCTCCGCTCGCCGAGCCGGGTAACAACACTTGCTTGGGGAGATCTCGCTCCCTCCCCTCTTCTGCAACCTCCTTCCCAGCTCACCGAGCTGAGGAATCCTCGCCTAGTGTTAGGGTGGCATCGATCGGGATAGCTAGCGTCGAGCATTTGGCATGCACGCCGAGTGCTAACATGACAGGGCCAAGCAGCTACTACCTGAGCTCCTCAAACATGCCAATGGTGGCGAGAGGCGGAGGAGGTGGCGAGTTGGCCCTATCCAAACCTTGACCTTCTCCTCCATTCATCGAGCCTGCTGAAGATTTTCGGCGCTGACCACTCTCCACGCTCACCACATCAAAATGTTGAAATTGAAAACTCGGTCTGTGGAGTTCACCCTTGGGTAAGGGGTGATCACACACTTACTTCTCCCTCAGAAGCCAAACAACTAAGGCATCAGAACATGGGACAGACCCAAGGGTCCGGCACGGAGGTTCCACCACACACCCAGAATATATTAGAGTGCTTCCTCTCCCGAGCCAAATGCCGAGCTGGGGGTATCTCAGAAAGTGCAAGAAGACCTGGGCTCAAGTAAGCATGCCTTTTGAAGTACCCCCTTAGGTCTATTTATAGATTTCTGAAAACGGCCTACAAATAGCCAACCTCCGCTGTTCCGAACAGCTATGTGCGACCTAATTGGGTTTGCCAATAGCATAACAACACTGTTCTAACAGGATATAGGCAGGCCAATGGGGGTAAAATAGTAAAGATACATCACAAAAAACTGGGCTAGTGTCCCCTTAAAACCTTGGCTCGCCTGGGGCGGCGAGTGCATGATGGAGTTGGTACTCACTGCCTCCACTTACCTAGGGCGGTGAGTGCTCGATGGAGGTAGCACTTGCTGCCTCCCTACGGACCTGGGAGATTGTGGGCCAACCCCCCCCCCCCCCCCCCCCCCCCCCCGCCCACTCACGAAAAGGTACGAGTGTTGCGTAAGCCAGGCACTCACCTCCTCAGCACCCCACTGCGGGTCCAGCTTTACTAACCGCCTGAGAGCAGAAGAGCGGACCGCAAGGGCCTTACACAATGCCAAGGAGAGGCGTTGAGTGATTGGGCCTCACTCAATGCCAAGGGGAGAAGGCGTTGAGTGACAGGGCCTCACTCAACTCCAAGGAAAGGCGTTGAGTAACCGGGCCTCACTCAATGCCAAGAAGAAGCGTTCAGTGTCTAGCGCGGCGAGTGCCCGGTGGAGCTGGCACTCACTGCCCCCCTGTGATCCTGGGTGAGTACTGACCTAGGACTGCCTCTACTCGCCTACTACTTGTCGAACCCCTGGGGCGAGTGTGAGCCGACTCACTCCACTCGCCCCTCATTTGCTTCACCCCACCAAGGCAAGCTGAGGAGGCCACTAAGCTCTCACTTCCTCCCGGTTCGCCTGGGAATTTGACTGCTGACTCCTGTCGCCCACTACTCGCTGGATATGGGGTTGTATATTTGTCATACCCAATAAACAAGCACTTGCATGCTTTGGGTTCTAGCTTGGTTCGCAGCTGATCTGAAATATGAACAAAACAAGTCGCACCAAACACTTTTAAATGGGCCACACTTGATTTTTCTTTGAACATTATCTAATGTGGAGAGATCATTTGATTTGGACTTAGAGGAAGCCGATTGATCACATATGCAGCGCTGGCCATTCCTTTTGCAAATAGGTCCTTAGAAATTCCTTACACGTATATCCAGCTATTGTAAGTCTCTGACAAATGATGAATTTTCCTCTCGACAACACCATTCCGCTGAGGAGTATAGGAGCATGAAAGCTCCTTCCAGATGCCAGATTTCTTACAAAAAGCCTCAAATGCGTTAGAGGTAAACTCCCAGCCATTGTCAGTCCTTAGCTTCTTCACTTTCAGCCCAAGCTTCCCCTCAACAAGCTCCTTCCACTCATGGAATTTCACAAAGACTTCTGACTTCTCTCTCATGAAGAACACCCAAGTATATCTGGTGTAGTCATCTATTATCAACAACATGTATCTATTTCCTTCGTAGGAAGGAGTATTGCACGGTCCCATAACATCAGCATGAACACACACCAACGGAGCTTTGCACCTTAATTCTGAACTGTCAAATGAAAGTCGATGCGACTTTCCAAATTGACACCCTTCACACAAGTGTCCATATCCAAAGGATGAAAGACTCGGCAAGCCATTTACTAACTTCTTTGTCTCCATGATCTTCAACATGTCCTTCCCCACATGCCTTAGCCTCTCATGCTAGATCAACACACCATCATTCCCTTTTAGCTTATCTACGTAAGCTTTAGCATATAAACAAACAAGTTGAAAGTCGTTTTTTCAAAGTCAGCTAACACCTAGAGGAGGGGGTGAATAGGTTTTAGTCCTTTTTCATATTATCTAGACCTAAACCTGAATAACTGTGCTTAATGTTTTGATTATTCTAGCTTTCAAGACATACACACAGAAGACACATATATTTGTAGTAGTTCCCCAGATTATGGGTACGTCTATTGTCCCTCTCCGCCTTTCTAACAGATTGTTAGAGAAGGCACTTAACCAATTTCTCGGCTCCAAAGAGCTTACAACTCGATCCTGCTGGACCATTAAGTCTTCTTCAAAACTTACAACTCAAGCCCAAGGTCCTACAACTCAGTGATTCAGCAATCACCTACCTCAGGCTTAAAAGCCCTACGACTCAGCTAGAAGGACAACCCTACAAACTTAGAGAGATAACTCTCCTACTACTCAGGCCATTAGCCATACCTCAGATATATAATAGAGATCCTACACTATGCTTTTATAATATAAGCCTACAACTCAGATTCTACACAGAATCCTACAAATAGAATGTGAGGTTAATTGTGTTGAATTGACACTATAGTAATTACTCTGTGTCCACTTCTTCCTGGGTTGAGCAGATTTCAGCCCTAGCTTCTGTTGTTGAAGACTATGGAGATGATAGTTCTATTCTTCTTCAATCAGCAACCTTTCCTTGCAGAACTTGATTGATCTACTCCTTCTTCCTTTTCAGAAATTGCTTCTGAACCTATTGTCACGGATGTAGATTGCAATAGCTAACTCTTGTCACTTTCAAGTTCACTGATCAGAACAAGACCTTCAAGCCTGTCAATAATGGAAAGGAAGACGACGATGTTCAGCCGCAATGCGTAATCAGGAAAATCGAAAAGCTTCTTTCCTTTCAGCCAATCTTATCCTTTTATAGTCAGCTGATCAATGACTCTTTGTACTGTGGGCGCAGCCTAAAAGGGATGAGTTACCACCTTACATTTTTAGAAAATGACAACCACTTTCCGCCAGCGCCTTTAAAGGCATACTGCAGCTTTCCCGCAAATAATTTGAATTGTGTTGACTTTGTTAACCTTTGCTGACGTCAGCCATTCTTAACTTAGAAAATTTCTCAAAATCAACTTAGGCATTGAGTGGTGTTGAGTGAACTGGTTTCACACAACGATTCTGGACTTAGCTTATTCTTCAGCTCTTTGTACATCCATAACGTTGAGAGCTTTGAGTGGTTGGCCTTCACTCAATGTCATTAGCCTTAGATTCTTCTGAACTCTACTAACTGCTGAGGCATTGAGTTAACTGGCTTCACTCAATGCTTTTATACTGAAAAATGTTGCTTTAGAATAGATGCGTTAAGTGTTTTGACTTTACTCAATACTTCTTGCATCAGCGTCAACTTTTGACTAGGCGTTGAGTGAACTGGCTTAACTCAACGCTTCTGGAATTAGACAAATTCTGGTTCTTCTTATGCTTTGACTGTCTAGGCTTGTCTCAATGCTTTCTGTCATTTGGCGTTGAGTGAACTGGCTTCACTCAACGCTGTTGTACTTATACAGATTTTTCCTGTCATTCTACCAAGGCTTTGACACAATCAGCATGGCGTTGAGTGAACTGGCTTCACTTAATGCTTTTGGACTTAGAAACATTTTCTTTGATAGAATTCTCTGGCTTTGACTGCGGCAGCTTTACTCAATGAATTTGCTAGTTGCCGTTGAGTGAGTTGATATCACTCAACGCCTGTGGACTTAGCCACTTTTTTATCTTCCATTATTGAGGCTTTGACAAGTACTGTTGTATTCAGTTCCTTTTATATTATGGCGTTGAGTGAACTGACTTCACCGAATGCATGTGGACTTAGGCACTTTTCTGCCCATCCAGCCCACAACTTTGTGTCCACCTATCTAATCAATGTGATAAGGACTACCCTGCATGCATGAACTTACACATACATCAAATACAATTATGTGTGTGTCATTGACTCATTTGACTTTTACAAATCTATGACATTGGGATCAATGGACCCAAAAATCTCCCCCAATTTGAAGAAGTCAAAACCCTTGATCAAATTTTTAAGTCAGTGACATACACCAAATATGCAGCAATAAGATATACTATAATGATAGAACATATCTAGTAAAATTACCAAATTCACTGCCTGTGTGGTGAGCATCACCTACTCCCCCTGAATTATTGCAAGGTATGTGGTACCACTTGAAGGCCTTTATTACCTTCATCCCATTACCCTGTATGGGGACATCTTTTTCTCCCCCTGCATTTGACACTTCTTTGATGAACTTGATTACTTGATCAACCTGTGATGTTACTTGATCAATCTCTTCTCTACCATTTTTTGACTTCTGAATAGTCAGAGAGGAGCTAGTCTACCTTTATTGTCTTCTCCCCGTAGCTGATTACAGATGATACCACTAGAGCAGCTGCCAGCATCCTTTCTTCATGAGGTTGAATTTGCTCCTGCAGCTGCTAGACTTGCTCTACCTTAATAGGAGCATCTCCTATCATCATGTTGTTGATAGACACTTTTATCTCCATTACCACTTTAGGTCTTCATCACATGCAAGAAGAACAAATCCTGCACCAAAAATATCATAGGGAGAAACTTAAGTTATGCTAAGTTCAACATACCCAACTCAAACTTGAATGTGTTAAACTTTACTTCATCTAGTGGCTTTGTAAGGATATCACCCACTTGCTTGTTTGTGGGGACAAACTCTAGACTGATGTCTTCCTTTTCCACATGCTCCCTAAAAAAATGATACCTAATTTTTATGTTCTTAGTCTTGTTGTGTCAGATAGGATTCCTAGCAATAGACATTATACTAGTAGAATCATAATAAAGAGGAGTTCTACTTATTTGGAGATTATAATACAAGATTTGATGTTAAATCCACAACAACTGAGCACAACAGCTACGTGCTGAATTGTACTCTGACTCAGTAGTTGATAATGCAGCACTTGTTTGCTTCTTACTGCTCCAAGATACTAGTCTCCCACTAATAACTAACAGGATCCTGAAGTGCATTTCTTGTCCTCTTTGCAGCCTACAAAATCTGCATCTGAATAGCCTGTTAGTTCAAAAATCCCTATTTATAGGGTATCATATGTCAAGATCTAATGTGCCCTTAAGATACCTCAAGATTCTCTTTACAGCAGAGTAATGAGATTCTTTAGGACATGTCTGATACCTAACAAAGACACATATAGCATACATGATGTCAGGCTTACTAGCAATAAGATATAGAAGGGAGCCAATTATCCTTCTATACAAAGTTTCATCAACAGGCTTCCCTACTTCTTCTTTGTTTATAGGCATACTTGACCCCATGGTAGTTTTCATGGCGGAGGCATTCTCCATTTGAAAGATATTGTACCTAATCACCTAGAGGGGGGGGGGGTGAATAGGTGACTTAAATCTTTTTAACTTTTTAGGCAGAATTCAGAGTTTATCACAGAATTATAACACAGCAATTAATCAGCAATCACAGCAATCAATCCAGCACACAGTGAACACACAAATTTATAGTGGTTCCCCAAGATTTGGGTACATCCACTTTCCCCCTTCTCATATCTAGTAGTGTACTAGATTCGGCCAAACTCCTCCACTATCTCAGATCCTCAGATCTTACACTCAGAACCCCAAAACAGGTTCCTACAGCTCAGGCCCAAGGCCCTACAACTCAGCTTCTTCACAAAGCCTACACTCAGCTTCTTCACAAAGCCTACACTCAGCCACCAAGGCCCACACTCAGCCACAACAGGCCTACACTCAGAGATTCAAATCTCCTACACTCAGGCACTCAAGCCCTACACTCAGCCTTTATAATTACAGGCTTACAAACTCAGATCCTTAAGGATCCTACAAGATAATATGAATACAAAAATGTAAACTCTACAAATCAGAGAAAAGAGAGAAGAGTTGAGAGTTTCTTGATGAGTTCTTGGAAGAACTCAGCTGAGATCAATCTGACTTGGCTTTCTTCAAAGCTTCTTGAATGTAGAACACAATAAGATTAATCTCCTCTGCAGTTGATCCTTGATCTCTGCTACTTAAGATCCAGAACAAAATCTGAACCCTTCTTCTCAGCCTGGTTCCAACGGCTGACTTCTTGGATGGAGCTCTCTCTCTCCAACTTCTTAGATCTTCACTAGATTCTTCAAGGAATAGCTAGATCTTCTTTTCTTTTCAATTACTTGAACAACAATTAATCATCTGAACAACTGTTTCTGTAGACAGTATAAGCCTATTTATAGGCCTTCTTCATGGTAACCGGCTGGTCTGGTGCCTAAATGATTTCTGACAACTCTGACAGGTGCAGTAGACCGGCTGGAATGGCAATTGTCAAGTCATCCAGTCAGTTCTTGAAAAATCTGTGACTGTCTGAAAATGTCAAGACTGTATGTCTTTAAGTGTCGACACTTATAGAATAAGTGTCGACACAAGTTGGCTAAGTGTCGACACTAGCCTACAAGGTGTCGACACAACTCCTTGTGTTGTAGAATTCACTTCTCGACACAGCTTCTTCTTCATGTGTCGACACTGATAATGTGTGTCGACACAAGTACTTGTACTTCAGTATATTGCTGAATTCTTGTAAGTGTCGACACAAATCCTTTGTGTCGACACATCTTTATGTGTTGAACTTGTTCAGTGTCGACACATCTTCTTGGTGTCGACACATGCCTTCTGTGTTGATACTTGTTGAGTGTCGACACAGCTCCTTGTGTCGACACATCTTCTTCTGTTGAGACTCTGGCTGAGTGTCGACACATCTCCTTAGTGTCGACACTTGTACTTAGAATATTCTTTGAACTTTGCTAAGTGTCGACACAGCTCCTTGTGTCGACACTTTCTTCAAGTGTTGAGTCTTCAGCTGAGTGTCGACACATTCTTTCTTGTGTCGACACTTTCTTCAAGTGTTGACTCTTCTGCTGTGTGTCGACACATTGTTCTGGGTGTCGACACTTATACTTAGTCTCTGCTGAGTTTTGCTAAGTGTAGACACAGCCTCCAAGTGTCGACACTTTCTGATGTAGACACAGTTCCTCTAGGTGTCGACACAACTGCTAAGTGTCGACACTGCTTCACTGCACTTTTCTTTATTGAGTGTCGACACAGCTCCTTGTGTCGACACTTACTGTCTGGTGTCGACTCTGCATCCCTGGTGTCGACACAATGACTCCAAGTGTCAACACTGCTTGCCTGGGTGTCGACACAAGTCTTCTTAAGTGTCGACACTTTGCTCATGGGTGTCGACACATGGACTTAGAATATTTTCTACTTTCCCTGCAAATACTTGATCTGCACACTAAACTCAAAACACATCAAATACATATTGATGTATATCATTGAGTAGGGTGAGGCTTCTTCAAATCAGGTACATTTAAACCAATGTACCCAACAATCTCCCCCTATTTGGAGAAGTCATAACCCTTAGTCAATGATATACACCATACAGAATAAAATCCTAGCATAATGTAAAGCAGGATTATATATCAGGGCAAACATAAACATGTATCAATCAAACATGTAGACATAGACATTATCTCAGAACAATTATGAAATAAATTTATCACACAGCAAATTTATTATACAGCACATTGTTCTAACAGCTTTGTCATATTCATTTTTCAAAAGTTTACAAGGTGTTTAAAATCAAAAGATTACAATTGTAAACTGAAGAAAATTCTATTCTATTTTTGTTCAGCCTCCTTGATCACTATTCCTTTTCCAGACTGTATCTTGGCTTGTACAGAGGCTTCAGCATCTACAGTATCAGCAGGCTTATTTCCTTTCAGCTCCTTCTTCTTTTGCTCTTCAGCTTTAATCTTTTGCCTTTCAAAATAATGATAAGGCTTGGGAAAGTACTTGCTAGGCTCCTGAGCAATAGGAGGTTGCTTTCCCATCTTTGCATTTCTTCTATATTGGACTATGGCTTCTTGCCTTGATTCATGCTTTCTCCACTCATGTTCAGAAAACCACTTATTTCTATCTTGAATGTTATCTTTTGCAGCCTTCCATGCAGTTAAGATAATGTTTCTTGAAGTGGGGCTCCACTGCTCAAAATCTGGTATTTGTTCAGCTTGCTCTCTGAACCTCTTCTTAGATAATCTAGCTTCTTGTTCCTTCAGTAAAGCTTCTTGCATAGCCTCAGATACTGGCTGAACCACCTTCTCTATGATAACATTTTCCTTTCCCTCAGGTGGACTATACATTGTCTGTATGTCAGCATGTATCATATCAAAATCTGGAGGAGGGTAGATGACTTGAGCCACTTCAGGTTGCTCCCCTCCTAGATAGGCAGGATTAATCCCAAATTCTGCAACATTATCATCATCACATAAAGGAGGATAACCAAGAGTTGCTCTGATAGAATTAGATATCCACTTGGCATGATCAGAGCTGGCTTTGACTAACACCCTCTCCCCCTTTATGACTTCTCTAACCATGTGATCCCTCAGATCATCCTTTTGAAATCTTATTTGGGCATCCAAAGAGTTGACTCCATCTTTAAAGTATGGTTTCAACCTTTGGAGTTTGTCAGTTATGATCTTTTGAGAGTCTTGTATGGCAGTCTTAACAGCAGTTATTTCCTCTTGGAATGCTTTGTCAAATTCTGCTTTAGCTGTAGCATGAGCTGGAGTCTGTCCAGCAGCTATGTTCTGCATCTCAGTGACAATGGCATTGTGAGATTCTGTTAAGTTGTCATTCATTCTGATCTGATTCTCCAGTACATAGCCTTGCTTCACTTCAAGTTCATCCACTTGAGCTTTTATCTTTTCTTGATGTGTAGCTAAGTACACTACTGCATTCCCTCCCTTGTGGAAGCAGTCAGTCATTTCCTTTTTATTTTGTGTCATCTCAAATCTTATAGACTTTATGTCCTATGCCAGATCAAACTGAAGAGATTTCTGTCCTTCATCTACATACTTTTCCAGTGCTTGTCTCTGCTCATCAAGCTTGATTTGCATAGCAACCAGCAGAGAACTGTAATCTACTGATGGAGTTGGCTGTAGTGCTGGCTGTGGTGCTATGGTTTGCAATGCCTTCTTATAATTCTGACTCCTTCTTTTGAAGACTTGAAACGTCTTTTTCTTAGCTCTTGTAGCCTCCTCATCTTCAGATGCTGATGTACTGGCTATATCTACCCTTTCTCTAGGTAGCTCCTCAACAGCTTGGGGCTCTCAGGCTCTTGCCTTGTAGGTTATTCTAGAATTTGCACTTGCTCCCCCTCAATAGGAGCAGTCTCCCCCTCAATAGCAGCACTGTCCTTCTCAAGTTCTGCTTGATCTAGATTGAGGAAAAGATCTTCCATGGTAATTTCTTGTGGAGAATGGGCTGGAGAAACTCTTGGCTCATCTACCACTGGATCAGATATAACTTGAGCTGTAACAGATGTGTCCTCCATGATAACATCTGGGAGTTGGCTATCAATCTGAGTTTGTTGATTAACATTATTTAAGGAATCAGAAAAAACAGTATCCTCTATAAGGAAATCTAAAGCATTAAGCTCAGTGATTACCTCAAGAATTGTGTTTGTAGCTTGCTCACTTTTCAGTGGAGTTGGCTCTTCCACAACTAGAGGCTCCCCCTGGATTTGATCCTCGTGTATGGGGCTAGCTGATGGTAGCTCCCCCTGCCTCTCTGCACCATCATGTTGAGTTGGAGACTTCCCAACATTTCCTTCAACATCCTCTTTAGGAGTAAAGACAACTTACTCTTCACTACCAGAGCTGCTAGAGGAATCCTGAGCCACTGGGGCAGACTTCTTCTTCTTCTTTTATGGTGTTACTTTCTCAGGAGTTATTTTCTCAGGGGTTGGCATCTCCTTAGACAAAACCCTGTCCCATCTGGAGAAGATCATCATGTCCATCTTTCTCATATGATTGATCTTACTGCCAGCAGCTTGACTCATAACTTCTGGTATACTACCAGCCAAGTATAGACTTAAGATCCTACCCAAATTGGGCTTCTTCATACTCTCCTTGATCTTTTCAAAGACTACTACAGACCAATCAGTTTTTAGGCTGAAGATTATCCTGGTCATGAGATTGAACATATGGGCAGATACCCTGTCATGCCCTCCAGGCTTACTTAAGATCACTTTGCCAACAATTTCTGATAGAAATTTAACCTGGCTGTTCATCCCCTTCCTATTGAATACAGATCCAATTTTCAGTTTGGAATCTAGACCACACCATGTCAATGCTTCTCTGGTCTTAGAAGCAGTTACTTCATCCTCTTCTTTTGTCCTGGCAGGTTTAGAACTTTTCTCAAACTTTTGGGAGAGACCTTCACTTTTTCTCCATGGACCCTGTACTTGATCTTGAATCCAGATTCGTCTATTTTAGCTCCATTCAGGAATTCCAGTACTTCTTTCTTCCAGATCTTAGTCGGCTCAGAAACAAGAAATTCTAACCCTGAGTCTGCAACTAGGGTTACTACATCCTTGATTTCCTGTTCTGCTTCGTCAAACGCTTGTCGCACCAGTTCGTAGCCTTCATTGACATTCTCCTCGAGCTTTGGTGCCATTAAGGTTTGAAGAATATGACTAGAGAGAAGAGAGGTGTTGACACACAAGTTTGGTCTCGAAACTTTAGTGAGCGTGTCGACAGACAATGGAGAAATTCTATTTATACCTTTCTAGGTTTGAAGATGAAAGAGCGGGTCAGCTAACTTAAATTGTGTCGACACTGTGGAAAAGTGTCGACACTGACTTATAATGTCTCGACACCTATGTGTCGACACAAGTTTAGTCAACATATATATGTGTCGACACTTGATTATGTGTCGACACCACTCAACTCGACATTTAGTCGAGACTTTACTTAGATAATTCTGAGTAAATTCTAAGTGTCGACACCACCTTGGTTGTGTCGACACCTACATGTCATGTGTCGACACTAATTTTCTGAAGTGTCGACACCAACTTCCTAGATGTGTCGACACCTTTTCCCTGAAGTGCCGACACCACTTTTCTGTGTCGACACAGATATCTCTGTGTGTCGACACCATTTTACTTAGTCATTTCTATAAACTTATTCTAAGTTTATCATACCTAGTTCAATTTTAAACCTATTGAACTTAGTTTCTTCTAGGGGCTTAGTATACATGTCAGCTAGTTGATTATCTGTTCTAACATATTCCAGTAAAATATCTTGTTTTTCTACATGTTCCCTAAGGAAATGATATTTTATTTCAATATGTTTAGTTCTACTATGGGAAACAGGATTGTTTGCAATTGATATAGCACTAGTAGAATCACAAAAGAGTGGAGTTCTACTTACCTAAATTCCATAATCCTCAAGCTGATGTTGTATCCATAGAAGTTGAGCACAGCAACTTCCTGCAACCACATATTTTGATTTTGCAGTGGAGATAGCCACACTTGTTTGCTTTTTGCTACTCCATGAAATCAGTCTCCCACCTAGGAATTGACAGGTTCCAGTTGTACTTTTTCTGTCTTCTTTGCATTCTGCAAAGTCTGCATCTGAATAACCTGTTAGATCAAAGTCTCCATTCCTAGGGTACCAGAGGTCTAGATAAGGAGTGCCCTTTAGATATCTCAGTATCCTTTTGACTGCTGTCAAATGAGACTCTTTAGGGCATGCTTGGTATCTTGCACAGACACATGTAGTATACATGATATCTGGTGTACTTGCAGTCAAATATAGAAGGGAGCCAACTATCCCTCTATACAAAGTCTCATCTACAGGTTTCCCTGCATCATCTTTGCTAAGAGACATACTTGACCCCATAGGAGTCTTCATGGTACTGGATGAATCCATACCATACTTCCTTATGAGTTCTAGGGTGAACTTAGACTGGCATATGGATAATCCATTCTCAGTCTGTCTAACTTGGAGACCCAAGAAGAACTTAAGTTCCCCCATACTACTCATCTCAAATTGTCCTTGCATTAGTTTTACAAACTTTTTGCAAAGACTACTTTCAGTAGACCCAAATATTATGTCATCTACATATATTTGGACTAGTATAACTTTGCCTCTGAATTCCCTAAGGAATAGAGTCTTGTCTATTTTCCCCCTTGTGAACTTATTCTCAATGAGGAAACTAGACAGGGTTTCATACCAAGCCCTAGGGGATTGCTTTAACCCATACAATGCTTTCCTAAGTCTATAGACATGATTAGGTTGAGTTGAATCAACAAAACCTGATGGCTGTTCCGCATAGACTTCCTCTTTTAGATTACCATTCAGAAAGGCTGACTTTACATCCATTTGGTAAACTTTAAATCCTTGAAAGGTTGCATAGGCCAGGAACATCCTTATGGCTTCCAGTCTGGCTACTGGAGCAAAGGTTTGATCAAAGTCAATACCTTCTTCCTGCATATATCCTTTAGCAACCAATCTAGCTTTGTTCTTGACAATTACTCCATGCTCATCCATCTTGTTCCTAAAGATACACTTGGTTCCAATTATATTCTGGTCTTTTGGTTTAGGAACAAGCTCCCAGATTTTGCATCTCTTGAACTGATTTAGCTTTTCTTGCATTGCCTCAATCCAGTGAGGGTCTAGGATGGCTTCTTCAAACTTCTTTGGCTCTACTTGGGATAGAAAACTGGAGTAGAGCACTGCATTCAGATTTCTGCTCCTTGTTTGTACCCCTTGTCTTAGATCACCAATGATTTGCTCTGCTGGATGATCTCTTAGATACCTATTAGCTGGTGGAATCCTGGCTTCAGGTTGAACTTCTTCAGTTCCTTCAACTTGTTGCACTCCTTGGATTTCTTCTTCATTAGGTACATGTAGTACTCCCCCTAGACAACAACCACTATCTTCTACTTGTTGTCTTGTAGTAGGTTCTTCTTCAATAGTGAGCTTGTCCATCTTCTTAGTTATACCTGTGGAGCTGCATATACTACTAGACAACTCATTGTTAATAAGTCTAGTTTCATCAAATACTACATGTACAGACTCCTCTACAACTTGTGTAGACAAGTTGTAGACTATATAAGCCTTACTGTTGTTGCTGTACCCAACAAAAATTCCCTCTTGGGACTTGGCAGCAAACTTAGTCAAGTAAGACTTTACATTGTTAAGTATAAAGCACTTACAAACAAAGATCCTGAAGTAGGATAGGTTTGGTTTTCTGCCTTTCATAACCTCATAGGGGGTCCTGTTATGGCTTTTAGTAATGGTAGCCCTATTAATAACATGACATGCAGTATTCACTACTTCATCCCAGAAATATTCTGGTAGTGATGTATCACTTAATAGGGTTCTACCTGCCTCAATCAAGGTTCTATTCTTCCTCTCAGCAATGCCATTTTGCTGAGGTGTTCTTGGTGAAGAAAACTCTTGAAATATCCCAAATTCTTCACATAGTTTTGCCATACTATCAGACTGAAATTCAGTACCATGGTCACTTCTTATTTTGACCACTGTACTATCTAGTTCATTCTGAATTTGTTTGACAAAGCTATAGAAGACACTAGGTATTTCAGATTTCTGTCTAAGGAAGAACACCCAGGAAAACCTTGAGTAGTCATCTACAACTACAAAGGTATAGACCTTCCTACCTAGGTTGTGAACAGGCATAGGACCAAAAAGATCCATATGCAAGAGGTATAAACACCTCACAGCATCTTTGTTTTCAATGCTACTAAAGGTGGATCTTGTCTGCTTGCCCTTTTGACAAGCTGAGCATATTCCATCTTTAATACACTTAACTTGAGGACCATTCCTCACTAACTCTTTACTAAAGAGTTGGCCAATTGTCTTGTAGTTGAGATGGGCAAGCCTCTTGTGCCATTTGACACAATGAGAGACTTTCTCATCAGCTACAAGACACACTGGAGAACCATTGTTCTCACACATAATGTCTAGACAACAGACATTCCTCTTTATATAACCTGTCAAAATGATCTCTTGATCATTTGACCTCCTGATATGACAACCATCTTTCACAAATGAGATGTCATATCCTACATCACTCAATTGACTTATACTAATAAGGTTATGTTTCAAACCTTTGACATAATCCACTTGAGTAATAGTAATATGGGATCTAGAAATGTTACCAAAACCCTTGATGATCCCTTTTTCAGAACCACCAAAGCTGACTTTTGGACCATCCTTGATAGGTGTGAAGTCCTTTAGCAATCCCCTTATTCCAGTCATGTGTCTGGAACATCCACTGTCCAAGTACCATATTGGGGCATGGCCACTTGGACTTACCTGCAAAACAGATTAGTGAACCTTAGAACCCAAAGAATTCTTGGGTCCTTGGTACTGGTTAGTTTGATTCCTAACAAAGCTACCTGCAGGTTTTCCAACAGGCAGTTTGCTACTCACTTTGGCACTAGCATTGTGCCAACAGTCCATGGCAAAGTGGCCTACCTTGCCACAGCACCAACACTCAAACCTATTGTACCTTTGCTTAGGTACATTCTTAGCTGTTTTATCTACAGCTGGCTTGTTGAGAGTTGGGGCTTTGCCCTTGGACTTGGACTTGACAGTCCTAGCTGGTTTAGTAAACCCTAGTCCAGCTTTACCTTTTTGATGAACAAATTCATCAATTAAGGGTAGAACAGACTTTAGTTTAGAAAACCTAGCAACTAAATCTCTCTCCTTCTGAATACTAATCTCCAGACTTCTGATTTGATCATTCTTAAAAGTTATAGTCCCCATCTGAATCACAGTTATGTGCTTCAGTCTGGCTATCTCATTTAGCTTTTGATCAAACATCTTCTCATAATCAGTTGCAGCCATTTTGAGACTTGCAATCTCCTTAGCTTGACTCTTGGCCAAGGATTTGCATTTCTTAAATGCTTGCAACAGAACTTTGTATTCATCTATCAACTGATGAATATCCTCTTCAGACTCAGATGCATTCTCATCACTTGATGATGATGAATCTGATTCTGAACTAGCACAAGAAATTGAACTAAAAGAACAATTTTGTACCTTACTAGGTCCAGGCTGCTCCTGGATTTTGTCACTTTCTGGCAATGCCATCAGTCCTTGGCACTGACTGTCCTCTTGTTCATATATTGAGTTCATGATCTGGATGAACTCTTCTTCTTCTTCCTCAGCAAACAGTCTTATATATGCTTCAGCATCTGACTCGGTTTCTGATGAAGAAATGTCTGACATGCTCTTATCCTTTTTGGCAACAAAAGAATTTTCCTTCTTGCCCTTGAATTGAGTCTTTTTCTTATCATTAGACTCCTTCCTTTTCTCCGGACAATCAACAATAACATGTCCTTGTCTATTACAGCAATAGCATACTATTTTTGATAGAGTTGCTTTGCTTGACTTGGTCTTTTTCCTGTCTTTCTTTGAAGACTTTTTATTATGATAATAGTCTTCTTTACCCTGTGAAGTAGATGGCTTTGTCCTCCACTGTTTCTTCTTTAAGAACTTCTGAAAATGTCTTGTGAAGGCAGCAAAGTCCTCATCACTTTCACTGCTTTCAGACTTTCTGCTTGCTGACTCATCTGACTCAGTTTCAGCTACTTTTGGTGGTGGAGTTGGTGACTTACTTCTGTACTTTCTGGGGGCTTCTGTTTTAAATGCCACTGTCCTTTCTTTATGTTCACTTCTTGTAGATTTCTCTTCTTCTTTCCTCACCATCAACTGCATTTCATAGGACAGCAGTTTTCCAAACAGTGTTGGTGGAGGAATTTCTGCTAACTTTGTCATTTCCCTAATGGCACAGATCTTGGTGTCCCAATCTTTTGTAAGGGACCTTAAGAACTTATCATTAAGCTCATAATTACTGAACTCTCTGCCATAGGACATTAGCTCATTCACAATCCTATAGAACTTCTTATAGCATTCTGTTATGCTATCAGCCCTACCTTGCCTAAAGCTTTCATATTCTTGGTTTAGCAAAGATTTTGTCTTGCCTCACTTCTTCAGAACCCTCCATGTACACAATAAGAGTATCCCACATTTCCTTGGATGTCTTGCAGTGTATCAAATTCTGAAAAGTAGCATCATATACAGCACTCACCATGATATTCTGAGCCCTTTTGTCCATTGTGGCTAGAACTATCTCATCCTTTGTCATTTCAGAGAAATCTTTGGGTGTTCTCTGAGTTGCATCTAAGACTGAAACCTTCATTGGCACATATGACCCTTCTTTAACTGTGATGTAAATTCTAGGGTCCGAGGCTTGCATAAATAGTCTCACCCTTTCCTTCCAAATGCCAAAGATCTCTTTTCTGCAAATGGGTAGCTTCATGGATCCCAATTCCTTATGATTCTCAGTGGAACCCATGGTTCTTGATTTTCTTGATTCTGGAATATACTTAGACTGAATCTACCAACAGGATCTACTCAGACAGTTATGTCCCTTTTTGAGTAACCTCCCTCTGATACCACTTGAAAGATATTGTACCTAATCACCTAGAGGGGGGGGGGGTGAATAGGTGACTTAAATCTTTTTAACTTTTTAGGCAGAATTCAGAGTTTATCACAGAATTATAACACAGCAATTAATCAGCAATCACAGCAATCAATCCAGCACACAGTGAACACACAAATTTATAGTGGTTCCCCAAGATTTGGGTACTTCCATTTTCCCCCTTCGCCTATCTAGTAGTGTACTAGATTCGGCCAAACTCCTCCACTATCTCAGATCCTCAGATCTTACACTCAGAACCCCAAAACAGGTTCCTACAGCTCAGGCCCAAGGCCCTACAACTCAGCTTCTTCACAAAGCCTACACTCAGCTTCTTCACAAAGCCTACACTCAGCCACCAAGGCATACACTCAGCCATAACAGGCCTACACTCAGAGATTCAAATCTCCTACACTCAGGCACTCAAGCTCTACACTCGGCCATTATAATTACAGGCTTACAAACTCAGATCCTTAAGGATCCTACAAGATAATATGAATACAAAAATGTAAACTCTACAACTCAGAGAAAAGAGAGAAGAGTTGAGAGTTTCTTGATGAGTTCTTGGAAGAACTCAGCTGAGATCAATTTGACTTGGCTTTCTTCAAAGCTTCTTGAATGTAGAACACAATAAGATTAATCTCCTCTGCAGTTGATCCTTGATCTCTGCTACTTAAGATCCAGAACAAAATCTGAACCCTTCTTCTTAGCCTGGTTCCAACGGCTGACTTCTTGGATGGAGCTCTCTCTCTCTCCAACTTCTTAGATCTTCACTAGATTCTTCAAGGAATAGCTAGATCTTCTTTTCTTTTCAATTACTTGAACAACAATTAATCATCTGAACAACTGTTTATGTAGACAGTATAAGCCTATTTATAGGCCTTCTTCATGGTAACCGGCTGGTCCGGTCCCTAACTGATTTCTGACAACTCTGACAGGTGCAGTAGACCGGCCGGAATGGCAGCTGTCAAGTCATCCAGTCAGTTCTTGAAAAATCTGTAACTGTCTGAAAGTGTCGAGACTGTCTGTCTTTAAGTGTCGACACTTATAGACTAAGTGTCGACACAAGTTGGCTAAGTGTCGACACTAGCCTACAAGGTGTCGACACAACTCCTTGTGTTGTAGAATTCACTTCTCGACACAGCTTCTTCTTCATGTATCGACACTGATAATGTGTGTCGACACAAGTACTTGTACTTCAGTATATTGCTAAATTCTTGTAAGTGTCGACACAACTCCTTTATGTCGACACATCTTAATGTGTTGAACTTGTTCAGTGTCGACACATCTTCTTGGTGTCAACACATGCCTTCTGTGTTGATACTTACTGAGTGTCGACACAGCTCCTTGTGTCGACACATCTTCTTCTGTTGAGACTCTGGCTGAGTGTCGACACATCTCCTTAGTGTCGACACTTGTACTTAGAATATTCTTTGAACTTTGCTAAGTGTCGACACAGCTCCTTGTGTTGACACTTTCTTCAAGTGTTGAGTCTTCAGCTGAGTGTCGACATATTCTTTCTTGTGTCGACACTTTCTTCAAGTGTTGACTCTTCTGCTGTGTATCGACACATTGTTCTGGGTGTCGACACTTATACTTAGTCTCTGCTGACTTTTGCTGAGTGTCGACACAGCCTCCAAGTGTCGACACTTTCTGATGTAGACACAGTTCCTCTAGGTGTCGACACAACTGCTAAGTGTCGACACTGCTTCACTGCACTTTTCTTTATTGAGTGTCGACACAGCTCCTTGTGTCGACACTTACTGTCTGGTGTCGACTCTGCATCCCTGGTGTCGACACAATGACTCCAAGTGTCAACACTGCTTGCCTGGGTGTCGACACAAGTCTTCTTAAGTGTCGACACTTTGCTCCTGGGTGTCGACACATGGACTTAGAATATATTCTGCTTTCCCTGCAAATACTTGACCTGCACACTAAACTCAAAACACATCAAATACATATTGATGTATATCATTGAGTAGGGTGAGGTTTCTTCAAATCAGGTACATTTAAACCAATGTACCCAACACCATTCCATATTTTTTAATGAACTCCCTAGTGAGCTTGGACTAGGATATGTACAAGCCATCACCAGTCTGTCTAACTTGGAGTCGCAAGAAGAACTTGAGCTCACCCATACTACTCATCTCAAACTTCCCTTGCATAAGTTTAGCAAACTCCCTACAAAGGTTGTCATCAGTAGATCCAAAGATAATGTCATCAACATATATCTAGACTAGGATGATCTTGCTCTTAGATTCCCTTAGGAATAGGTTCTTATCTATCTTCCTCTTTAAGAATTTATTCTCAATAAGAAAACTATACAAAGTCTCATATCGTGCTATAGGGGTTTGCTTCAACCCTTATAGAGTTTTCCTAAGTCTATAAACAAAGTCAGGAGAGTTAGAGTCAACAAAACCTAGAGGCTGTTCAACATATGCCTCTTCTATTAAGTCTCCATTCAGGAAGGCTGACTTTACATCCATTTAGTAGACTTTAAATCCTTGGTAGGCAGCAAATACAAGGAAAAGTCTTATATCTTCCAATCTGGCAACTGGGGTAAATATCAGATCAAAATCAATCCCTTCTTCTTGCATGGATTCTTTAGCCACCAGTCTAGCCTTGTTATTAACTATAATTCCATTTTCATCAAGTTTACTTTTGTAGATCCACTTGAATCCAATGATATTATGTCCTTTTGGTCTAAGAACCAGCTTCCTGACCTTACATCTCTTGAATTGTTTCAGTTCCTCTTGCATTGATCCAATCCAGAATTGGTCTATGTTAGCCTCTTAAAGTTTCATGGGCTCTACTTATGATAGAAAACTTGAGCAGAGTGATGTGTTGAAACTCTTGCTTCTCGTATGGACTCCTTGGATTGCCTCACCAATGATCTGGTGTGGTCGATGGTCCCTTAGAAACCTGATAGCTGGAGGCGGCCTTGCTTCAACTTTGTGAGCATTAGTGGCTCCATCTAGCTGAACTTCATCCACAACTTCTGTGTCTTGTGCACCCTCTGGATAGCGCATATCCTCATCCTTATCCTAGACTGCCGGATCATCCTCCTTGATGGTGAACTTGTCTATCGCCTTCTGTATGCCTACAGAACTAGAAGAAGAGCTAGCAACTCACTGTTAATCATGTTTGATTCATCAAAGACAACATGAACGGACTCTTATGCAACTTGACTTGTCAAGTTGTAGATTCTATATGCCCTTTTGTGGTTATTGTTCAGAACAAAGATCCCTTCATAGCATTTGGCAGCAAACTTAGTCACATAAGACTTTCCATTATTCAAGACATAGCACTTGCTACCAAAAATCCTGAAGTAAGACAAGTTTGGTTTTTTACCTTTCAAGATCTCATAGGGGGCCTTCTTGTGGATTTTGGTGATAGAAACACTGTTAAGAACATGACATGCAGTGTTTACAGCCTTAGCCCAGAAATATTCTGCGAGAGTTGTGTCATTCAGTAAGATCCTTCCATCTTCTATAAGAGTCCTATTTTTCCTCTCAGTAATTCCATTTTGTTGGGGTGTTCTAAGTGAGGAGAATGTTTACTGAGTACCTTGTGCTTCATAGAACAATGTCATGCTTGCAGACTAAAATTTTGTCCCATGGTCACTTCTGATTTTTACCACAGTACTGTCTAGTTCATTATGTATCTGCTTGACAAAGGTCTTGAAGACTTCAAGGGTTTCATCCTTTCTCTTAAGAAAGAATACCCAAGCAAACATAGAATAGTCATCAACTACCATAAGGGGGTAGACTTTCCTACCAAGGATATGAACTGGCATATAACCAAACAAGTCCATATACAGGAGGTACAAACACCTCACTGAGTCTTTAGTCCCAATACTCTTGAAAGAGGTCTTGGTCTGTTTTCCCTTTTGCATGTAGAGTAGATACCCTCCTTAGTGCATTTCAACTTGGGATCATTTCTAACTAGCTCTACACTAAAGAGCTTCCCAATAGTCTTGTAATTCGAATGAGCTAATCTCTTATATCATTGTACACAATATGAAATTTTTCTCATTTATCACTAGGCATATTGGAGAGTCTTTATCTAAGCATAGTAAATTTAAGCAATAAACATTTCCACTCCTAGTGCATGTTAAGATGACCTTTTGCTCACTTAACCACTTAATGTGGTACTCATCCATATGGAAAACTATGTCATTGCCCGGATCACAGAGTTGGCTAATATTTATTAGGTTGTGCTGCAAACCTTCCATATAGGCTACTTTTGTGATAGTGACTATGTCATTAGAGATCTTACCATAATCTCTTATCACTCCGCTATCTGATCCACCAAAGATGAATTTGGGTCCACTCTTTACTGGAGAGTAATCCTTCAGCAAGCTCCATGTTACAGATATGTGCTTAGAACATCCACTATCTAAGTACCATATATGGGTATGGTCACTTGGACTAACCTGCAAGACATAAATCAGTTAACCTTAGGACCTCAATTATTATTGGGTCCTAGGTGCAAGTTAGTCTGATAATAAACTTGTATACATGCAGTTCTTCTGACAGTTAAGCTCTCTCTTGCTCTCAACACACTAGGATTGTTCCAACAATCAATAGCATAGTGGCCCACTTTGCCACATCACCAGCACTAATGAATATTGTACCTCCTTTATAGAGCTGGTCTTGTAGATGTGCTGATAGCGGCTCTCAATCCAGAAGGTACAGCAACAGTCTTATTCTTGTATCTTCCAGTCGCTGTCTAACTTGGGGTTTGTTTGACAGTAGAAGTACTTGGAATATCTTGAGCCCTGCCAATAGTAGTCTTCTTTTCAGAAAGCATACTCTTGATGGCCTCGGATAGCCCCATGTATGGCTTGTTGACACACTTGCTCCTAGTCTGATTTAGGGTTGGGAGATCCTGAGAATAGGCAGCTGTCTTGTTCTTGAGTGAAGGGGCTGGTTCACCAAATACAAATGGTCCATGATGGGCCATTTGGATTTCCTAATGGGTGGTCTTGAAGGTACTGATACCCCTGCTATCTCTCCCACCATAGTGGTGATCATCTTTGTTCCCTTTGGCGGATCTACCATTCATCCAGTGTCCATAGATGCTTTCTTGGTCATACCTGTTTGAAGGGAGCAGCACTCCTTGAATGTAATAGGAGGCTTGGAGGCTAGTGGATGTTCTGGTGCTTAACCCTTTCCTATAGGATTGGCAACTTTTGTGGGTCCCTTGAATTCCAACACCTTCTTAACCTTTTAGGTGGAGAATGAATCTATCAAGGGCAGTACTGAACTGGGCTTGGAGTAGCCAGCCACTATCCTTTTCTCCCTCTCAAGCAATACTTCCAGGTCTCTTATTCGGTTTTTTTAGTACTCTATGGTGCCTAAATGGATGAAGGAAATAGTTTCCAATTCACTAATTTCTCTCATTTTTCAAATCCAACAGGGAAGATGAGTCTACATGCTAGAAAGCAGCAAGCTGAAGAGAAGAAATCTCCTTAGTCTGCTTCTTAGCCAGCAACTTGCTTTTCTTGAAAGAACTCAGAAGGACACCTTATTTGTCAATTAAAGAATTGACATATTCCTCAAATTCAGAGTCTCCATCATCACTTTGTGAATGAGCTTCAGAATCTTGGTTGGTCTTATAGCCTGGTACAGAAGAGGACTTGGTTAGAGCATGTACCATTTGATGACCAGGCTGATCCTGGATGGATTCTTCATCAGTCATAACCATCAGCCCATAGCAGCAGCTGTCTTCTTCTTCATCATCCACCTCTGAATCACGATCTAACTATGATAGAGGGGCCCTAATTTATATCCTGGAAGCATGATAGTCTTCATCTTCTTCTAGTACAACATCAATTAGCCCAATGTAGGCCTCAGCTTCTTCCTCTTCTTCTGATTCTGATGAGGAAGAGTCAGACCAACTCTTCTTTTTCTTAGCAATTAAGGACTTCTCCTTCTTGCCTTTGTGTTAGTGAGCCTTCTTATCCCCAGCTTCTTTTCTTTTAATATGGCAGTCAGCTATTACATTCCATGGCTTGCTGTAGCAATAACATATAACATTAGTAGGAATCTTTTTACTAGGTTTAGAATCATATATCTCCTCCTTAAAGGATTTCTTCCTGTGAGGTGAGGAGTAGGAAGGTCTACTCTTCCAATTCTTCTTCCTCATCAACTTCTGGAAATGTCTGGAGAAGGCAGCAAAGTTCTCATCAGACATGTGGCAGTCTGATGTACTTGTCTCTGACCTTTCTAAGTTAGACTCAGCAATCCTCTATGGTGGAGAAGGTGTCTTCCTTTTGCTCCTCCTTGAGGCTTCAGCATTAAAGGCCGCAGCCTTTTCTTTAGTCTGAGACTTGTTGTTTTTCTCCTCCTCCTTTCTTGTAGTCAGTTGTAATTTATAGGACATCAGCTTCCCGAACAGTATTGTTGGTGGAGTGTTAGCAAGCTTTGTCACCACTCTGATGGCACAAATCTTAGTATCCTAGGATCTGGTTAGAGACCTGAGAAATTTGTCATTCAGCTCATAAGTGTAGATAACCTTACCATAGGTACTCATTTCATTGACTATCCTGAAGAATCTCTAATAGCACTCTCTTATGCTGTCAGTCTTGCTCTACCTGAAAGCCTCATACTCTTGGTTGCGCATGGACTTTCTGTCATCTCTGACTTCCTCTGTGCCCTCCATGTAGATGACTAAAGTGTCACACATATCCTTGAAGGTCTTGCAATGCACCATATTTTGGAGGGTGGAGTCATCTATGACACTAGCTATAATATTTTATGCCCTCTTGTCCATGATGATAAGGATGACTTTGTACAACTCCGTAGTCGGGCGAGTGGGACCCTCCCCAAATATCAGACTTGGGGCGTGTTATGGGCGACGAGTTGGTGTGACCCTGTTCGGAGGCGTGCGGGTCCTCGTGCGTGCGTGCGTGCAGAGGTTCTATGCGCACAGGTTCATAATTTATATATATATATATATATATATATATATATATATATATATATATATATGTTATATTATAAGATATATAATACATTATATATATATTAGAGATATGGGGTAAGATAGAATGAGGGGGGATGAAAGAAAGGGAGAGGCGGGGTACAGCAGGAGGGAGGATAAAAAAAGAATAGGGGAATCGGGATTTTTCCCCAGGCTAGGGCACGGCCGCCCCTTCCCCCCTCTCTCTCCCGTCGCCGGCAAAGCAAGGCTCGGCCGCCGCCCGCCCCCACTCTCTCTCCGGCCACCGCCCAGGCTAGGGCACGGCCTCCTTCCCCGCTCTCTCCCGTCGCCGGTAAAGCAGTGCAGCCGCCGTCCCCTCCCTCTCTCTCTCAGCCAACAACAGAGCCCCGCCCCTCCCTCTCTCTCTCGGCCAACAGCAGAGCCCTGTCTCCTCCCTCTCTCTCTCTCTCTCGGCCAACAGTAGAGCCCCGCCCCCTCCCTCTCTCTTTCGGCCAACAGCAGAGCCCCGTCTCCTCCATCTCTCTCTCTCGGCCAACAACAGAGCCCCACCCCCTCCATCTCTCTCTCTTGACCAACAGCAGAGCCCCGCCTCTCACCCTCTTTCTCTCGGCCTGGAGCAGCATAACCTGGCCCCTCCCTTTTTCTCGGCCTGGAGCAGGGCTCGGCTTGGAGTGGGGGTTCGGCCTGGAGCTAAGCCCTAGCTTTTCACCACCGGCAGCAAGCTTGGCCTGGAGCAAGGCTCGGCTTGGAGCAAGGCTTGGCCTGGAGCAAGGCTCGGCCTGGAGCAAGGCTCGGCGTGGAGCAAGGCTCGGCCTGGAGCAAGGCTCGGCCTGGAGCAAGGCTCGGCCTGGAGCAAGGCTCGGCCTGGAGCAAGGCTCGGCCTGGAGCAAGGCTCGGCCTGGAGCAAGGCTCGGCCTGGAGCAAGGCTCGGCCTGGAGTGGAGATCGACTACCGACGCGGCCGCATGTAGTAGGATCAACCCGGAGCTCCTCTCTCGGCCCCGCCGCCAAGCACGCGACAAGTGTAACGATGTTTCAACTTGGGCAGGTGAAGCCTTCAGTTTACATATTTGCACGGAAGCCCCTCTCCACCAACGGGTGGGGGGAAGGGATCTTCCCGACGGGTTGACGTGTATGTCCCCGCAGTTAATTGTATTAGTACCCGGAAGCGTGAGTATGGGTTTAGGCATGCTGTGTGAAGCCCATCCGGGCATGTGAGCCGGATTGGTGATGTTCTGGGGTTCACGGAGAAGACTCCGTGGAAGTTGTTTATTAGCTGCTTGTAGGGAATGCACACCATAGACCCAAAAAAGGGGGTGTGCACAATATGTTTGGTCCGCTTATGTTGGCCGACCGATGACTAGTTGGCCGCCGCTCGTCGAGACGTTGGCGTACAGGTGTTGCAGTACCAGGCGGGGAGTAGCGGGCTTAGGCCCAAGCTTGTGCCGGCCCTCGAAGGCCTTTTTGTTTATATTGCCGGCCTGCGTGCTGAGTATGGAATTCATATTCCTGTAATATTTTTTCATATCTGTGATGCTCTGTGAATATGTAGTTTACTCCTGTCTTGGGCGAGCGACGTGTTCGTGATCCGCTCCCCCCGTGTGGGCCCCGAGGAATAGATGCTGGGAAGCCCCTGATGGCCTGTTGTCATCCTTTCAGAATAGAAGAGTTCCGCCGTTAGCGGCCCAGTTGGGGCTGCGTAGAGTAGCGCTGCTGGGTGGTTTTGTGCCAATAGTAAGACGGGCGAGTAACATTTTACATAGACCCGAGGTGACACCTCTAGTTAGGGAGTGGATCTTGAGATCCTCCTTATATGTTCTGGTCAGCCAAGAGAGCCCTCCGAAGGTGCCTTAGCTCAGCCCTTGGCTTGGGAGGGGAAGAGTTTGTTAGACTTCTGGGTATGCGGCGGGTCCTCCACGCTGAGACCTTGGGTCTGTCCCTCGTGTTCCTAGTCTTGTGAATAGATCGTTCGCTTGAGGGTAGTAAGTGCGCGGTCACCCCTTCCCCAAGGGTTGAACTCCACAGGAGATCGATTTTCCGTTTAAACATTTTTGTGCGGTGAGCGTGGAGTGTGACCAGCACTGAAGAACTCTGGCGAGCGTCATGGCTATAGAAGTGGAACCAGGTGACGACCAGGGTCATGCGTTGATACTTTGTGTGTAAGGACCTCATACTCAGAGTTGTCCCCTCCCATAGTTGTTGTTTGAATCTCATAGCACTCGGGGTAGGATTTGCACCTATTTGAAGCGCTTCTACCTATGAAAACACGTGTATCCCCACTTATTATATCAATGAGAAACCTGGAGGTTATTGTATTCAAGATCAATTAAGAGAGTAGTTGAGAGGTATTAGGAGCCGGGGTGACCTGAAAGGGTTCCCTCCCTAGCGGTAATATGTTATCTCTTCCTTGTAATTCAGTAGCGGTCAAGTTTTCTCTTTATTACCAATTCGCCTCGAGCTTCTGAGGGCTTCAAGGGTTAGCCTTGCGATCGACTCCGGAAGCCAAACGTCCAACCCGTTCCTTCTAAATAGCCCAGTTCGGATAATAGGACGATGCCTCGGGACTCTAAGCGCTATTATAAGACCGAGCCTTTACACTGACGGCCGAGATCAGCTCCCCCCTTGCACGTCGGCCTATGTCGTCCCGATCGCACCTCTCCTCCGACTAGCGGAATTATCAGGAACGAGCCTAGACGCTAACCTCTCAGATTTGATAAAGGGCCGATTTATCCAACAATCACAAGTGACATGGCGGAAAGCGATCTTTGTCATTAGATCAGGATACGAGCCGTCGACCTGTTCCTTCTAAATAGCCCAGTTCGGATGATGGGACAATGCCTCGGGACTCTAAGCGCTATTGTAAGACCGAGCCTCTGCACTGACGGCCGAGATCAGCTCTCCCCTTGCATGTCGGCCAATGTCCCCCCGATTGCATCTCTCTTCCGATTGGAGGAATTATTAGGAACAGGCTCGGACGCCAGCTTCCCGATTTGACGACTTCCAGATCATCTCTCTTATGAAAAGAATGCGTCCTCCGTTTGTAAGAACATCGGTGCGATTAACTCTCCAACACCTCTTAAGTAAACAAGATGTCTCCACCTCGAGCAAAGTCAAGTCCTCGAGTAGTAGTGGACCCCGAGCAGATCCCGTTGTCAGTCTCTCACCTAGCTGGCAGGGCCGGAAGTCACTCGGTGTCATCCGTGGGCCTGGAGCAGATCCCGCTATCAGGCTCTCACCTAGTTGGCAGGGTTGGAAGTCACTCGATGGCGGTAGTAGTGGACCCCCAGCAGATCCCGCTGTCAGACTCTCACCTAGCTGGCAGGGCCGGAAGTCACTCGGTGTCATCCGTGGGCCTCGAGCAGATCCCGCTGTCAGGCTCTCACCTAGCTGGCAGGGCTGGATGTCACTCGATGGAGGTAGTAGTGGACCCCGAGCAGATCCCGCTGTCAGGCTCTCACCTAGCTGGCAGGGCCGGAGGTCACTCGGTGTCATCCGTGGGCCTCGAGCAGATCCCGCTGTCAGGCTCTCATCTAGCTGGCAGGGCCGGAAGTCACTCGATGACGGTAGTAGTGGACCACGGGTAGACTCGATGTCCGGCTCTCATTAGCTGGCAGGGCTGTAGGCACACCTGGGGGGAAAGGTTGGTTCTTGGAGAGTTTTTGCAGGACCCCGAGTGATGCCCGGCCCCGGGTAGACCCGCTGCCTGGCTCCTACTAGCTGGCAGGTCCGTAGGCTCGCCTGGGGGGTAAGGGACCCCGAGTGCTGCTCTTCCCCGGGTAGACTCGCTGTCAGGCTCTCACTAGCTGGCAGGGCTATAGGCACACCTGGGGGGAAAGGATTAGCTCCGCGTGTACAAGAGGATACAAAATATATGGCTTTGTTGTTTCACGATACCACGAGAAATTGTATACTTGTTGTAAGTAATGGTATAAGGGCAATTCAATAGGAGTGAGCCAAAGGGTATCGAGTGATTCAAAAGGTTCAGAAAGGTCATGGAGAGATTGATGCTCCAAGCGCAGATTTCAGTTTCTCTCAAAATTTTTTTTTGTGTCGGCTCCGACTCGCCGAATATGTTTGGTTGGATGATTCTTTCCGAGCTTGTACCAAGCTCGAAAAGAGCGGGGATTGTGTACAACCCCGTAGCTGGGCGAGTGGGACCCTCCCCAAATATCAGCCTAGGGGCATGTTATGGGCGACGAGTTGGTGCGACCCTGTTCGGAGGCGTGCGGGTCCTCTTACGTGCGTGCGTGCGGAGGTTCTATGCGCACAGGTTCATAATTTATATATATATATATATATGTTATATATGTTATATTATAAGATATATAATACATTATATATATATTAGAGATATGGGATAAGATAGCAGGAGGGGGGATGAAAGAAAAGGAGAGGCGGGGTACAGCAGGAGGGAGGATAAAAAAAGAATGGGGGAATCGGGATTTTTCCCTAGGCTAGGGCACGACGCCCCTTCCCCCCTCCCTCTCCCGTCGCCGGCAAAGCAAGGCTCGGCCGCCGCCCGCCCCCACTCTCTCTCCGGCCACCGCCTAGGTTATGGCACGGCCTCCTTCCCTGCTCTCTCCCGTCGCCTGCAAAGTAGCGCAGTCGCCGCCCCCTCCCTCTCTCTCTCAGCCAACAACAGAGCCCCGCCCCCTCCCTCTCTCTCTCGGCCAACAGCAGAGCCCCGTCTCCTCCCTCTCTCTCTCTCGGACAACAACAGAGCCCCGCCCCCTCCCTCTCTCTCTCGGCCAACAGCAGAGCCCCGTCTCCTCCCTCTCTCTCTCTCAGCCAACAATAGAGCCCCGCCCCCTCCCTCTCTCTCTCTCGACCAACAGCAGTGTAACACCCCCTATCCGTCACATAGCATATAGCAGTAGGTTCGGCCGGTGCCCGACGTCATATGCCACAGACAGACCAGGTGGTTACTTATGGAAACCATCCAAACAATCTCAACGTCCTACACAGAGCATTCTAGCGGAAGCAGTTTACAAAAGTTGCGATAAAGAACCCAGCATTAGAGCATGAATGTCCACTAATACAAATTAGGAATGTTATACAAAATACCCAAAAATAAGCATTAAGGCCTTACAAAATGTTTCACTTCATATTACATGTTTTACAAACCACGGCACGCAGGCCGGTCACACATGAATAAAGCAGTAAACACTTCCAAATAGGCCTTCAAGGGCCGGATTCGCATTTGGGCTTTAGCCCGCTATTGACCGCATGGTCCAGCAGCACCTGCAAGCAACATAACCACCGCACGGTGGCAAACAAAAAGGTAACGATCAGCAATGCTGACCAGATTATAACGATCCCGCCCCCAACTCGGGGCGGCAATGCTCCTTCCCTGCAGTTTTATTAGCACAGGTGAGCAATATAATAGTATTCATTACATCACAGGCGTAGGCTCACACGGCCACACACCCCGTGCACTCAGGGCACATTCTTGGTGAACCGGTCGATGTCACGTCAGTTAAAGCCATGGACATTCCGGACCCACCACCGCCACTTTGACGGCCAAACATATGAGCAATTTGTCTTCCCGGCATGGGTAACGTCAATTTAAGCCATTGACCGCCGAAGACTCTCATCTATGCCAACGGCAAGTGCCACGTGACCTTAGGTCTCTTTAACCCGAACGACATAGATATGAGTACGGTTCCATCTAACCCGTGCTCACGTCGCAACGACAATTTAAGCCATTTGCGCAGGTCAAACTTCTCCCGAGTCCCATTTTCGTCACACAATTTCACATAACTCGGTTATGTTCAAGCTGGCTCTCAGGCCCCCATGTTGGCAAGATCTCGTATCCGCCCAGTTTTCCGGGTGCACCTTTGGGTTAGTCCCCAAGGCTCCCTGCTGCAATCTACCACGTAGAAAACCCGAAAAACAAACCATAGCACGGAGTCTTCTCCGGCATTTATGCAATGCAACATCACCGATCCAGACCAACATGTCCGGGTAGGCTTCACACATCATGCCTATGTCCGTTCTCGCTTACGGACTCTAAACAACGGGGACTTCATATATCTACCCGAAGGAACGCCTCCAACTCTCCGCAAACTCGCGAGAGCGGGCTTCCTATGCAAAGAAAGAGAGCTACTCATGCTCAAGATGAGGATCGTTACCCTAGCGTTCCTCTTTGGCATCATTGAAAAGTAATCGGATGAAAAGCACTGCACTAGCTTTGCCTCCGTGGATCCGGAGTCGGCTTGCGATTCGGAGCTTCGAAGCTCCTCCAATGGCGAGATCTAGCTCCTTCTTCCTCCCTTGGCTCTCCTCTCTCTCTAAGGCTTTAGAAAGAGAACACTTAAGAAAAAGTGAGGGTTTTGAAAGCCCAAACCCGGGTATATCCCTTCAGGAAGAACCCCCAGCCGTTGGATCTCAAAATAAGGAAACAAATGGCTTTGATTCGGGACTGAAATGCCCAATCTGGACCGAACACGGCCTGGCACACGCCCGTGTCCCGGGTCGTGTGCCTCATTCGCCGTCAAAATCGAATCACCTGGAACCTCACACGGGTATCGAACACGCCCGTGTTCGAGCTGACACGCCCGTGTTCCATGTGACACGGCCGTGTGGCCGGCCGTGTACCCCATCATTTTTTCCCCAAAATCAACCCGAGCACTGCACGGGTTCGAGGGCACGCCCGTGTCCCTACCCGTGTCACCTCAACACGCCTGGACCCCAGGCCATGTACACGGTCTCGACACTCGACACTTCGTCGAGTGAAGATCGTCGACCTGATGACACGGCCTTGGACACGCCCGTGTCCTAGGCCGTGTGCCTTGTCTCGACGCATCGTCGAGCAAAGCTCGTCGACTCCCCGGGACGATCGTCGAGACAGGTCGACACGCCCTGCGACACGCCCGTGTCATAGGCCGTGTGCCATGTCTCGACACTTCGTCGAACGCAGAGTGTCGACTTCGCGGCTAAGTGTCGACACGGGTCGACACGCCCTGCGACACGCCCGTGTCGCAGGCCGTGTGCCCAGTCTCGACACAATTTTGAGACCAAAGTGTCGACACCCCGTCTCAATGTCGACACAGGCTTGACACGCCCTGGGACACGTCTGTGTGCCTGCAGCCAGAACCCAAACTGGCCCAAAACGTCCCCCCTTCGCTCCTTTGAGTTTCGGGGCGTTACAACTCTCCCCCTCTTAAAAGAATTTCGCCCACGAAATTACATAACGGAAAGACATGTACAAAACCCAATTTTGTACCTGAGCGGAACAACTCCGGATACTCGTCAAGCATAGTCTGCTCTCGCTCCCAAGAGAGCTCCTCATGACCGCAATTGTCCCACCGGACCTTGACCATCCTGATCTCTTTATTGCGTAGCCGCTTGACCTCCGAGTCCTCCATCCGCACAGGCTTGACCTTTGTCGTTAGCCCACTATCCACCGGCACTTGATCAACCGCGATCACTTGCGTAGGCTCTTGCACCGCTTTCCGAAGTACCGAAATATGGAATACATCATGTAAACCACTAAGCTCCACTGAAAGCTTCAACTGATAGGCCGCTTCACCAACTCGCTCCAGAACCTCAAACGGTCCAAGGTACCTCGGGCTTAGCTTTTTCAATCGCCGCACCCGCGAGACACCCTTGAACGGCTTGATCTTTAGGTACACATAATCACCCACAGCGAACTCCACGTTCCTGTGCTTGGCATTATAGTATTTCGCTTGCCGGTCCTGAGCGATAAGCAACCTCTCCCGAATGGTTCGCACCAAAGAAGTAGCACCCTCCACTTCCGATCGCTTATACAACCTTGACTCACCCGTTTCTAACCAAGACAACGGCGTGCGACATTTTCTACCATATAGGGCCTCGAAAGGCGCCATCACAATACTCGCTTGGTAGCTATTGTTGTATGCGAATTCCACCAAATAAAGGTGGTCTTCCCATTGCTTTCCAAAATTCAAGACACGCATGCGGAGCATGTCTTCCATAGTTCTATTGACCCTCTCGGTCTGCCCATCCGTTTGTGGATGGAAGGCTGTGCTGAACTTCAGCTTCGTTCCCAACATTTACTGCACAAGCCTCCAATCATTGGATGTGAACCGCCCATCTCGGTCACTCACGATGCTGCGGGGCACACCATGAAGCCGTAATATGTTATCCACCTAAAGCTTTGCCAACTACTCCACCGGATCATGCTTCCTATGCGGAATAAAATGCGACACCTTCGACAACTGATCTACGACCGCCCAAATGGCGTCGTTCTCCTTTTGCGACCTTGGCAAACCGTGCACAAAGTTCATAGAGCTGTTGTCGAATTTCCAATCCAGAATAGCCAAGGACTTAAGAGATCCTCCCGGCTTTTGGCCTTCTGCCTTCACCAAGGTGCAAGTTCGGCACTTCGCTACGCATAGCGCCACACCTTTCTTCAAACCCGACCACCAAAACAGTTTCTTAACATCACGGTACATCTTTGTGCTCCCCGGGTGAATCGAGTACTTGGTATAGTGTGCCTCGTACAACAACTCCACCCGTACATTGCCCACACTTGGGACGCACAGACGACCGTCTTTCCAAAGCAATCCGTCCTCCACGACGAATTGGGAATTTGACCCATCCAGAGCCTCTACCACGAACTGCTTCATATGAGCATCCATATCCTAAGCCTGCCGAATACGATCAGCCAGGTCTTATTGGACTTCAGTCCAATTCAGAACTGCGTCAGCACTTGATTGCTTGTCCACACAAACAATCTCCAACGCCTCCAACTCTCGCACCAACCGCTTATCATGCACCGATAGCCAATTGGCTTGAGCTGGGGCTCGACGACTCACCGCGTCAGCAACCGCATTCCCTTTATCAGGCGTGTAGTGGATCTTGAATGTATAGTCTCCCAAGAACTCCATCCACCTATGCTGCCGCAAATTTAGATCCTTCTGACCAATCAGACACTTCATGCTCTTGTGATCGGCGTAGATATCCATCGTCATACCGTACAAATAATGCCTCCACAGCTTCAAGTCTAAAACTCACGGCCACTAACAACAAGTAATGGACCGGATAGTTCCTCTCGTGCACTTTTGGCTGTCTCGCGCCATTCGCTATTAAATCTCATAGCCTTCGGTCCCACTCGGCGAAGTCAGCACTGGCGCCGTGGTCAACTGACATTACAACTTCTCAAAAGTTCGCGCGCACTCCGGCGTCCAAAAGAACTTCTGCTCCTTCCTCGTCAAAGTAGTGAGGGGTAACGCTATCCGCGAGAAGTTCTCTACGAAGCACCTGTATTAGCCGGCAAGCCCCAGAAAACTCCGGACTTCCGCTACCGTATAAAGCTCAGGCCACTCCCGCATCACAACAATCTTCAATGGATCCACTGCAATACCTTCCCCACTCACTATAAGACCGAGGACGCCACTGAGGATGACGAAAACTCGCACGTCGAGAACTTGGCATACAACTGATTCCTCCTTAGCGTCTCCAAAACCAAAAGAAGATGCTTGAAGTGATCATCCTTACTCTGCGAGTACACCAGAATATCGTCGACGAAGACGATCACAAAATGGTCCAAGTACTCCCGGAAGGTCATGTTCATCGAATCCATGAACACTGACGGCGCATTAGTCAGCCCAAACGGCATGACCCTAAACTCGTAGCGTCCGTATCCTGTACTGAACGTTATCTTAGGGATATCACTCTCCCTTAACTACTTTAGAGTACGCTGTTGGACTGACCAACTGATCACAAAGATCATCGATCCTTGGGATTGGGTACTTGTTCTTTGCCGTCAACTTGTCGAGCTCCTGATAATTAATACATAGCCTCAAGCTTTCGTCCTTCTTCTTACTAAAGAGGGTCGGTGCGCTCCAAGGCGAAGGACTTGGACGCACATACCCTTGCTCCAACAAATTTTAGAAGTTGCACCTTCAGCTCCGCCATTTCCTTAGGCGCTAGCCGATAAGGAGATCGTGACACAGGCTTTGCACCTGGTACTAGCTCAAACATGAAATCTATCTCCTGTCGAGGCGGGGCTCCAGGAAGATCTCTAGGGAACACATCAGGGTATTCTGATACCACTGAAATACAATCCAATGTGGGCTTCGACTTTGCAACCTCCACTAGTGTAAAGAACAGTTCTGCTCCGGCACGAACCGCCTTCACCACCTGAAGAGCAGACGCCATCGTCTTGCTCGACCTCTTCGAGCCCGTAAAGGTCATCTCATGACTTGCTCCCAGCTTGACTTCCTTGCTACCGCATCTATATTGGCTTGCTGCTCCGAGAGCCAGTCCATACCAAATATAACGTCGAACTCCACCAACGGAAGTAATGACGCTTGCAAATCGAACTCCCGATTCCCAATCCAAAACTAAGCGCAACAACTTCTACCCGCGCACAATGAGCACCATTGGACTATAACGCATCCAATTTGTCTTTTACCATCGAAGGAGGTACTCTGACGCACAATATAATTCCTAATAAAGGAATGTGAAGCTCCCTAAACGAACGGTGCTCTCGCAGATAAAGTAAAGTCGCAACAAAGCTTAGCACAAATAGTTCTAAGCTAACATGCACAAGGGCGACAAGTGCTTAAGGCAAAACTATCTTTAAACCATACCTGTCGTCACGACGGCGTGCTTCCTCCAGGGCTTTAGGCACTCACGAGCATAATGCCCCGGCTCCCCACAGTTGAAACATGTGCCCGGGGTCTGACCCGTAGTTGCCCCAGAAGCACCAGAAGGAGCTGGACCCGAAGTCCTATGCTTCTTATACCATTTTCGATATACAGACTTTGAGGTGCTCGGCATTTTGAATGTCATTTCCTTTGAACTAACATCCTTGACTGCTCCTGACATAGCTTTCTTACCCTTCCGAGCACCATTCCAACAGTCTCGGGCAAAGTGCCCTTTCTTTCCACAAGTATGACAAGTGTAAGTAGCTTTACTAGTCGATTTCATAGCCCCTTTCTCCAGCATTCTGCCGGAAGCAGCTCTTATGGGGTTTGAATAGTTCGATACCATGGTCGCTGGCATCGGGAGGGTCTTCCTCAAATCTGCCTCCAAAGATCTAGCTGATTCCACCAAGGCTCGGAATCCCAATAACTTTTGTCCTAGCAGTAGAACTCGTAACTCGGCACGCAGGCCATTATAAAATCTATCGACTGTAGCTTGTTCGTTATCCAACTCGAAGAATGGGTAGCGACTTATCAGAAGAAATGCTTGCAAATATTCCTCAACTGTGTGCGCTCCCTGCACTAAATGCATATTCAGCTGCTGCCCCAATAGTCTACCAAAGGTCATCTGCTGCATCACGCCCACCGGCGTTGAAGCCACAACTGGGGCGCAGGGTTGTACATTTCCTCCAAGCTGTGCACCCGTCACAGCGAACACCGCTTCTACGATCCTTCTAACGGTTTCATACGAAAGAGGAGGCTCAAACACCTCACCGGGTGCACTATGCCCCTCAGAAACCGGACATTCTGGCTGTCCAGCACCACTTTCGGTCACCTATAGTGGTACAAAACACCGTTAAGCGACCAAATAAAATTGCAAACAGCAATTATAGGAACACGCAGGTTCCTCAAACACGAGTATTTCCATTCCTAAGTGGACATTCATGGGTTCTTTTTACTGTTATTACGATGACGCACACAAGGTGCTCACCACCCCTTAAAAAGAATTCGCCCACGAATTCACCTTAAGCCCGACCAAAACCAGTAGTCTGATACCAATTTGTAACACCCCCTATCCGTCACATAGCATATAGCAGTAGGTCCGGCCGGGGCCCGACGCCATATGCCATAGACAGACCGGGTGGTTACTTATGGAAACCATCCAACCAATCTCAACGTACTACATAGAGCATTCTAGCGGAAGCAGTTTATAAAAGTTGCGATAAAGAACCCAGCATTAGATCATGAATGTCCACTAATACAAATTAGGAATGTTATTCAAAATACCCAAAAATAATCCTTAAGGCCTTACAAAATGTTTCACTTCATATTACATGTTTTACAAACCACGGCACGCAGGCCGGTCACACATGAATAAAGCAGTAAATACTTCAAAATAGGCCTTCAAGGGCCGGCTTCGCATTTGGGCTTTAGCCCGCTATTGACCGCATGGTCCAGCAGCACCTGCAAGCAACATAACCACCGCACGGTGGCAAACAAAAAGGTAATGGTCAGCAATGCTGACCAAATTATAACGATCCCGCCCCCAACTCGGGGCGGCAATGCTCCTTCCCTGCAGTTTTATTAGCACAAGCGAGCAATATAATAGTATTCATTACATCACAGGCATAGGCTCACACGGCCACACACCCCGTGCACTCAGGTCACATTCTTGGTGAACCGGTCGATGTCACGTCAGTTAAAGCCATGGACATTCCGGACCCACCACCGCCACTTTGACGACCAAACATATGAGCAATTTGTCTTCCCGGCATGGTTCACGTCAATTTAAGACATTGACTGCCGAAGACTCTCATCTATGCCAACGGCAAGTGCCACGTAACCTTAGGTCTCTTTAACCCGAACGACATAGATATGGGTACGGTTCCATCTAACCCGTGCTCACGTCGCAACGACAATTTAAGCCATTTGCGCAGGTCAAACTTCTCCCGAGTTCCATTTTCGTCACACAATTTCACATAACTCGGTTATGTTCAAGCTGGCTCTCAGGCCCCCAAGTTGGCAAGATCTCGTATCCGCCCAGTTTTCTGGGTGCACCTTTGGGTTAGTCCCCAAGGCTCCCTGTTGCAATCTACCGCGTAGAAAACCCGAAAAACAAACCATAGCACGGAGTCTTCTCCGGCATTTATGAAATGCAACATCACCGATCCAGACCAACATGTCCGGGTAGGCTTCACACATCATGCCTATGTCTGTTCTCGCTTACGGACTCTAAACAACGGGGACTTCACATATCTACCCGAAGGAACGCCTCCAACTCTCCGTAAACTCGCGAGAGCGGTCTTCATATGCAAAGAAAGAGAGCTACTCATGCTCAAGATGAGGATCGTTACCCTAGCGTTTCTCTTTGGCGCCATCGAAAAGTAATCGGATGAAAAGCACCGCACTAGCTTTGCCTCCGTGGATCCGGAGTCGGCTTGCGATTCAGAGCTTCAAAGCTCCTACAATGGCGAGATCTAGCTCCTTCTTCCTCCCTTGGCTCTCCTCTCTCTCTAAGGCTTTAGAAAGAGAACACTTAAGAAAAAGTGAGGGTTTTGAAAGCCCAAACCCGGGTATATCCCTTCAGGAACAACCCCCAGCCGTTGGATCTCAAAATAAGGAAACGAACGGCTTTGATTCGGGACTGAAATGCCCAATCTGGACCGAACACGGCATGTCACACGCCTGTGTCCAGGGCCGTGTGCCTCATTCGCCGTCAAAATCGAATCACCTGGAACCTCACACGGGTATCGAACATGCCTGTGTTCGAGCTGACACGCCCGTGTTCCATGTGACACGGCCGTGTGGCCGGCCGTGTACCCCATCATTGTTTCCCCAAAATCAACCCGAGCACTGCACGGGTTCGAGGACACGCCCGTGTCCCTACCCATATCACCTCAAAACGCCTGGACCCCAGGCCGTGTACACGGTATCGACACTCAACACTTTGTCGAGTGAAGATCGTCGACCTGATGACACGGCCTTGGACACGCCCGTGTCCTAGGCCGTGTGCCTTATCTCAACGCATCGTCGAGCAAAGCTCATCGACTCCCCGGGACGATCGTCGAGACAGGTCGACACGCCCTGCGACACGCCCGTGTCGCAGGCCGTGTGCCATGTCTCGACACTTCGTCGAATGCAGAGTGTCGACTTCACGGCTAAGCATCGACACGGGTCGACACGCCCTGCGACACGCCCGTGTCGCAGGCCGTGTGCCCAGTCTCGACACAATTTTGAGACCAAAGTGTCGACACCCCGTCTCAATGTCGACACAGGCTTGACACGCCCGTGTCCCAGGCCGTGTGCCTGCAGCCAGAACACAAACTGGCCCAAAACGTCCCCCCTTCGCTCCTTTGAGTTTCGGGGCGTTACAAGCAGAGCCCCGCCTCTCTCCCTATTTCTCTCGGCCTGGAGAAGCATACCCCGGCCCCCTCCCTTTTTCTTGGCCTGGAGCAGGGCTCGGCTTGGAGTGGGGGTTCGGCCTGGAGCTAAGCCCCAGCTTTTCACCACCGGCAGCAAGCTCGGCCTGGAGCAAGGCTCGGCGTGGAGCAAGGCTCGGCCTGGAGCAAGGCTCGGCCTGGAGCAAGGCTCGGCCTGGAGCAAGGCTCGACCTGGAGTGGAGATCGACCACCGACGCGACCTCATGTAGTATGATCAACCCGGAGCTCCTCTCCCGGCCCCCCCGCCAAGCACGCGACAAGGGTAACAATGTTTCAACTTGGGTAGGTGAAGCCTTCAGTTTACATATTTGCACGAAAGCCCCTCTCCACCAACGAGTGGGGGGAAGGGAGCTTCCCGACGGGTTGACGTGTACGTCCCCGCAGTTAATTGTATTAGTACCCAGAAGCGTGAGTATGGGTTTAGGCATGCTGTGTGAAACCCATCCGGGCGTGTGAGCCGGATTGGTGATGTTTTGGGGTTCCCGGAGAAGACTCTGAGGAAGTTGTTTATTAGCCGCTTGTCGGGAATGCACACCATAGCCCCAAAAAAGGGGGTGTGCGCAATATGTTTGGTCTGCTTATGTTGGCCGACCAATGACTAGTTGGCCACCGCTCGTCGAGACGTTGGCGTACAGGTGTTGCAGTACCAGGCGGGGAGTAGCGGGCTTAAGCCCAATCTTGTGTCGGCCCTCGAAGGCCTTTTTTTTTATATTGCCGGCCTGCATGCTGAGTATGGAATTCATATTCATGTAATATTTTTTCATATCTGTGATGCTCTGTGAATATGTAGTTTACTCCTGTCTTGGGCGAGCGGCGTGTTCGTGAACCGCTCCCCCTGTGTGGGCCCCGAGGAATAGATGCCGGGAAGCCCCTGATGGCCTGTTGTCATCCTTTCAGAATAGTAGAGTTCCGCCGTTAGCGGCCCAATTGGGGCTGCGTAGAGTAGGGCTGCTGGGTGGTTTTGTGCCAATAGTAAGGCGGGCGAGGAACATTTTACATAGACTCGAGGTGGCACCTCTAGTTAGGGAGTGGATCTTGAGATCCTCGTTATATGTTCCGGTCGGCCAGGAGAGCCCTCCGAAAGTGCCTTAGCTCAGCCCTTGGCTTGGGAGGGGAAGAGTTTGTTAGTCTTCCGGGTATGCGGCGGGTCCTCCACGCTGAGACCTTGGGTCTGTCCCTCGTGTTCCTAGTCTTGTGCCTAGATCGTTCTCTTGAGGGTAGTAAGTGCGCGGTCACCCCTTCCCTAAGGGTCGAACTCCACAGGAGACCAATTTTCGGTTTCAACAGACTTCATCCTTTTTCATTTCAGAATAGGTCTTGGGTGTCTGGACATTTGCATCTAGAGCTGAGACTTTCATAGGGATGAAAGGTCGCTCTGTGATAGTAATAAAGATCTTAAGGTCAGCTGCTTCCATGAACAACCTAACCATCTCCTTCCAGATACCAAACCCTTTCTTCCTGCAGAATGGAAGCTTCATGGCACCTAGCTCCTTATAGTTAACTCTTGAACCCATAAGGACAATCTTTTTGCTGAACTTGGAGATCTACTCAGACTGTTAAGTATTCTTTAAGCAACCTCCCTCTAATATAACTTGAAAGACTTTGTTTTCATGGTCAGCTAACACCTAGAGGGGGGTGAATAGGTTTTAGCCCTTTTTCAGATTATCTAGACCTAACCCTGATTAACTGTGCTTAGTGTTTTGATTATTCTAGCTTTCAAGATATACACACAAAAGACATAGATATTTATAGTGGTTCCCCAGATTATGGGTACCATCCACTGTCCCTCTCCACTTTTCTAACAGCTTGTTAGATAAGGCACTTCACCAATTTCTCAGCTCCAAAGGGCTTAGAACTCGATCCCATAGGACAACTCAGTCTCCTTCAAGACTTACAACTCAGGCCCAAGGTACTACAACTCAGTGATTGAGCAATCAAACACTTCAAGCTCAGAATCCCTATGACTCAGGCTGGAAGGACAGCAGTACAAACTCAGAGAGATAACTCTCCTACAGTTTAGGCCAATGGCCCTACCTCATAGCTTTAACAAAGATCCTACACTAGGCCTTTACAATATAAGTGTTGAAGCCAAATATGACCCCAACTGAAGTTCGAAGAAAAAGGGGTGCAGCCAAAACCTACTTCTCTCAAGTCTCACCCCTTGACTGGATTCTAAGGACCTAAGACTGACCCAAAAGCCTCAGCTGGGAGGTCCCACCTCACACCCGGAAGATCTCTGAGAGCTTCCCCTCCAAAGCCAAAGCTGGGCTGGGAGCTCCTCAGAAAGCACTGGAATTTTGGGGGACAATGATCGCTTGCTTCCTAAGGAGCCCTTATGGGTCTATTTATAGCATTTTGCTGTCCTGAATTTACTGAAAAGCCCCTGGTTGATCTGCGAATAGCCAAATCCCGTTGTTTTTCTGAGGGTACTGAAGTAATTTCTCCTGAGGGCAATTAGGACATTCTTCCAAAGACCCTGGGCCCCACTCGGCGAGAGCTGGTGCCGAGACCTTTCGGCCCAGGGCGTGGCGTGAACGTTCTCGCCCAGCGTAGGCGAGAACTCTTCGGGATAGAAGCCTGGTTTGGGCGAGAGCGCTTCCGCGCAGGCCGCGCTTGACGCTCTCGGCCTACAGTTTCTCTTTCAACGAGCCGGCGAGAGCATTCCCGCCTTCTTTGGGCGAGATCCTCCTTAGGGCGGGAACACTTCGGCTAACCCACCTGTGACCATTGTGCCTCCTTGTCTGGCTCAGCGAATATGGGGTTGTACACAATCCCCGCTCTTTTGAGCTAGCACCGCGCTCAAAAAGACATGTCCAACCCAAAATATTCGCTGAGCACGTGTCAACGTCAGGGAATCTTTCGGTGGACCGTACGGCGCCTATAAATATGTGTGTCGATAGACGGCCACAATACTTCCCTCGAGTCGCCATTCTCCCCCTGAGCTCTCGCCTTCCCTCGCTATGCCTTCCAAGCGGGCCGACAAACCGCTTCCGCAGGATCTGCAGGATCGTATTAATGCGGCACAGGCGCGAGCCAAGGCTAATAGCACCCTGGTTGCTCCATGGCTAGCGAGACAATCATCGGTTGTTGAGCCTTCTCTGCCTAAGAAGAAGAAGAAGAAGGCGAAGGTGGTGCAGCGGGACCTGTCCCGCGAGAACAGGAGCCCGCCCACCCCGACACCTAGTCGCGCGGATGGCCCCTCTTCGCGGAAGGTAAGCTCGATATACCAATTACTAAAACCAGTTGTCCATTTGCTTGACGTGGTACCTCTCGCAGGAGACGGTTCCTAACGCTGCCGCGTCCCCGCGAGAACCTTTGGATCCACCCTCTAGCCATCACGATGATCAACCACAGGTTCCCGAGGCGCCCCCTCCACCAGACCCGAACACCGCTGGTAAAGGTTCCCTTCTCGCCTTCGACTGTTATTTTTAAATGCTGACCCGATTCCTCGCAGCATCGGTTTCCGCACCTCCAGACCTCGCCACCCGGGAGAGTGGGGCGAGAACTGCTAATCAGTCTGCCCATGCGGTTGATTCCTCCCTACTGGCGGGAGGAAAGAATGTCAAGATCCCCGAGTCACTGTTAGACGCTAGCCCTCCTGCGGGAGAGGGGACCCGCCTCCCCGCTCCTGACCAAGCTGGGATCACCATCCGCAAAGTTTACCCCCCCGGAAAAGGAAAGCCAATCCACCTCCTCTTTGGAGCTGAGGGGGGGGCTGGGCCTTCTCGCATGTCGTCGACCGGGGGGCCTCGTCACTCTGAAGGTACACCGAAATTTTATCGCGGCTATCCTTTAGCTCCTGCTAAAATGGGGATTCTTTTGACAGGGGACATGAACTCGCGGCCTGGCGCTGAGGTAGAGGAAGAAGAAGAAGAAGAAGAAGAAGAAGAAAGAGAGGGAGAAGATGGCGAGAGCTCTCCCCTCCCTTCATCTGACGAGATGGAGGAGATCCTGACCGGTGCCGGGAGCGTGAAAAGACGGGGGAAGAAGGTCGCCGCCATTCTGTCGAAGCTCATCCGGCGAGAACGTGCCCGTGACCTTGCGGCAAGAGAGTTTCGCCAGTCAGTGGAGAAGAGGCTGGAGTCCCTGGAGAGAGACTACCTTATAGGCGAGATGGACCGGTCGGGGGGAGCTACCGCCGGGTCCTCTCCTGAGAGGTGCATCGAGAGAATCCGGGATCTATCTCACCGGGTTGACCTGGGATGCAGCGTTCTGTCATCCTACTTCAACCCGCAGGCGCCCCCCCGGACCAAGCTGCGGGATCGACGCAAATGGCGGTGGGAGCAAGGGAAATGGCGCTGGGAGCCATACTGAAGCGCGAGACCTCCCCTCCTCTTCCCCAGGCCTTCCCTTCTCTAATGTACCCTTATTTACTCGCTTAGAGTTGTAACTAATGTTCCTGCACTTTATTCGCTTATTATTTTATCGTGTTCCCGCTCAGTGAGAGCAATAGCTCTGTCTTTAATATTTTTGTATGTGTATGAGTTATTTTCCCAGGTCTTTGGGGTGGCGAGAGCCACCTCGCTTCCGCCTACCTTGCCGGCCGTATGACATCTCGCAACGTTTGCGCCAGTCACTTAGTTAATCGGTCGCTGTCAGATTAGGGCGGGAAAAATGAAGCGCCGCTGACCTAGGACGCGCCGGCTGCACCCCCGCCGCCTTTCTGAAAACAGCCATCATTACCACGATTTTCTATAAATAGGAGGCTCACCTACCACATTCATTTCTCTGATTCCAGTCTCTCTCTCCTCTCCTGTTGCTCTCGCTGTCTCTCCAAAGCTCCCGCCTGTCTCTGCCTCCTTCTTCCGTTCTCGCGCCGTTTTTTTCTCTCGCCTTCTTCTCGTAGATCTCGCCTTCCAACTTTTTCGTGATGCCGGGCGGAAGTGAAGACGATCCAATTGCGCGGAAGCTTTCCAAAAGCATCTTTTCCCCTCCTGCACTCTCACCGTGGAAGAGTTCAACCAGATCAAGACCCAGCATGTTCCCGCCGGCTTCACCGCGCGGAACCCGGGTAGTCATGACAAAGTAAACACCGCTGGGGAGGGGGAGCTCGCCATCCCTATTGAACACTTCGAGGTGGGCTTCCGCCTCCCGCTGTGGCCTGAGATGCGGCAGGCCCTCCGGTACTACGGGGTGGTTCCCGCGCAGCTGAACCTGAATTCAGTTGCTATTCTCGTGGCATTCATATGCTATATGCGGTCCGAGAGGATCGAGTTCAGCTTGCCGATCTTCCGCAAGCTATTTACTTTCCGCGCGAAAGGAGGCGTGGTGTTCTTCTCCGGGCAACTGCTGAAGACAATCGGTCTCGCTAACAAACATCATCACTGGGGCGAGAGGTTCATCTACGTCTCCGGCGACTTCGGGAACGTACCCCTAGCCCCCATCCAATACGAGGATGCCGCCTACAAGCCTCCGTCCTTGGGCTCCCGCGAGAGTGCCCTCCTTGAGTTTTTCGGAACCAAGGACTTCGACGTCCTCTTCCTCCGGCGAGACGTCGATTCTCTTTCCACTGTACTTCCGGGAGAAGGTAGAGTCTCGCCTTCATTTATCTTTTTCTTGCCTTTTCCAAGGTTGGAACTTATCGCTATTGTTTTCGCAGGAGAGCGCGAGATTCCCCTTCGCCAGCCCTTTGATGAGGCTCGCGCCGGAGGGAGTCAGCCTCCTAGGGACCCGCTGGCTCTTGCGAAAGCCGCTGCTCAAGCCTGCCGAAAAGAGCCGGGCCTCCCCCCCTCAAGCGGCGTCGCGAAGCGAAAGCCTGGTCCCCCTGCGCCTCAGCCAATCAAGAGACCCAAGACCACGGATACCGAGAAGGGCAAGGCTGTTGTGGTACCGCCCGTCCAACCTCTCCCTGCCGGCCGCTCTTTTGAGGAGGTCCTGCAGGCAGTAAGCAAGATTGCGGCCACCACGGGCGGCCCCGGGACTTCTGCCGAGAACCCTCGGACCCCTGGCGCCGCCGAGAGCGAGGGTGCCGCCGCCGGGACCTCCGGCCAACCCTTGTCTGACGGGGTGCCGCGGGGTCATCACAACTTCGGTCTCGACGTGAGGTGTCTGGACGCGGAGAACAAGCCACTGCTGCAATGGGATCCTGACGCCAACAAGGTCACGATCTTGTCCCTCTTGCCGAGTTGGGCGGAGCGAGACGAGGTCACCGGCGAAGCTTTCGCCTTAGTCTATTTCCTCTACAGCCGGGAGGACGCTAGCGTCTACGACAGGATGTCGACCCGGCTGTTGGCCTACGACTCCACTCGCGCTTTGATGCGTGGGCTGGAGCTTGCGCACATGTGCGCCCGGCGGAGTATTACGATAGACCGCAACTTCCAAGACATGTTCAAGGCCAGGGACGATGCGGTGGCCCAGGCGGCCTCTCTGGCCAAGGAGCTGGCCGAGACCCAGCAAATCTTATCCTCGCGCCAAGCGGAAGGGGTAAGCGAGTCCTTTCATAATCACTTGTTCTCGCCTTCCTAACCCTTCTCTTATGCTAACCTTCCGCCGTTCAGGATTCCGCTCAAGCCGCACTTCGTGAGGAGCTGTCTCAGGCCCGATATGACAACATTCTCCTACGGGAGCAGATCGTGCGCCTCGAGGCGAGTGCAGCCCCTCCGCTGGACGAGAGATTGAAGAGCCAGTATTACTCGGCTTATGACATCGACAAGCTGCTCCAGGGGAACGCGCAAGCCACCGTAAAGTTGACGCTGGAGACGCTGCGCGACATCAACTGCTGGGACGGGAGGGGCAAAGACATCACCGCTCAACAACTTGTCCCACGGCTCTTCGAGCCCATTCCAAAGCCCCTGGGCGCCCCCGATACCCCTCCCTCGGATGTCTCAAAGTCCCCCGCAGCGGGTGGCGAGACCTCCGAGGGGAGCTCCGGCGGAAGCTCCAGCGGGAGCTCCAGCGAGACTTCCGAGGGGTACAGTTTGTCCCCTTGAGGGTCCCCTTCTCGCTTCTGTTCTTCACCTCTATGTAAAGTGCGAGACGCTATCATTTTGTACCCGTACATAGTATTACTAATGCAAATGTTTTTCTTGCGAACATTTCTTGTTATTTGCGAATGTGTTTGATGTAATTGTCGTGGTTGAACGCTTTTGGCGTATGCTTCCGCCAAGCCCCTTGGCCTTATTAGGAAATCCTTAGCGATGAATCAGCAAGAACCTGCGGTAACCGGCCAGCCGGAAGCGTGACTCTCGAATCCTTAGGACGGGACCGTCCCCTCTAGACTGCGCGAGTCCCCACTGGCCCATCGCATAACGATCTCGCCTGTTTGTTCGAGAACACTGAGAGGAACCTTTTTGGCAAAAGCCTCCCCACCTCGAGATCCCTTTGATGGGGACTCTCCTGCCGAGATCTATCCCTGCCGAGATCTATCCCTGCCGAGATCTATCTCTGCCGAGATCTATCTCTTCTTTTTCACTTTTCATTTGGTATTCCCAATGTGCTTCCTGCCTTGCATTAATCAAGCCAACCAGACCAAACCTATCTCCCACAGGCTAGCCTTCGGACCTGCCAGCTAGATGAGAGCCTGCGCAGCGGGTCTACCCGGGGCCGAGCCGAGCTCGAGGTGCCGATGAAGATCTCAAACCAATCAAACCTATCTCCCACAGGCGAGCCTTCGGACCTGCCAGCTAGATGAGAGCCTGCGCAGCGAGTCTACCTGGTGCCGAGCCGAGCTCGAGGTGCCGATGAAGATCTCAAACCAAGCAAGCCTATCCCCCACAAGCGAGCCTTCGGACCTGCCAGCTAGATGAGAGCCTGCGTAGCGGGTCTACCTGGGGCCGAGCCGAGCTCGGGGTGCCGATGAAGATCTCAAACCAACCAAACCTATCCCCCACAGGCGAGCCTTCGGACCTGCCAGCTAGATGAGAGCCTGCGCAGCGGGTCTACCTGGGGCCGAGCCGAGCTCGGGGTGCCGATGAAGATCTCAAACCAACCAAGCCTATCCCCCACAGGCGAGCCTTCGGACCTGCCAGCTAGATGAGAGCCTGCGCAGCGGGTCTACCTGGGGCCGAGCCGAGCTCGGGGTACCGATGAAGATCTCAAACCAACCAAGCCTATCCCCCACAGGCGAGCCTTCGGACCTGCCAGCTAGATGAGAGCCTGCGCAGGGGTCTACCTGGGGCCGAGCCGAGCTCGGGGTGCCGATGAAGATCTCAAACCAACCAAGCCTATCCCCCACAGGCGAGCCTTCGGACCTGCCAGCTAGATGAGATCCTGCGCAGCGGGTCTACCTGGGGCCGAGCCGAGCTCGGGGTGCCGATGAAGATCTCAAACCAACCAAGCCTATCCCCCACAGGCGAGCCTTCGGACCTGCCAGCTAGATGAGAGCCTGCGCAGCGGGTCTACCTGGGGCCGAGCCGAGCTCGGGGTGCCGATGAAGATCTCAAACCAACCAAACCTATCCCCCACAGGTGAGCCTTCGGACCTGCCAGCTAGATGAGAGCCTGCGCAGCGGGTCTACCTGGGGCTGAGCCGAGCTCGGGGTGCCGATGAAGATCTCAAACCAACTAAGCCTATCCCCCACAGGCGAGCCTTCGGACCTGCCAGCTAGATGAGAGCCTGCGCAGCGGGTCTACCTGGGGCCGAGCCGAGCTCGGGGTATCACAAAACATTCAACTATGCTATGCCATGAAAAATTTGACACTAGTTAAAGGAGAATCAATCGATATAATATAACAAGTTTATTTTTGAGATACGTGGTTACATCCTTCCCCCCTCAGGGGTAGAAGCGCTTTAGATCATCACCACTCCAAGTGTGGCTCAGGGCCCTTCCCTCCACGTCCTGGAGGTAGTATCCCCCCGTTCCGAGGACTTCTTTCACAATGTATGGACCTTCCCAATTCGGGTGGAGCTTGCCCACGGGAGCCGACCTTCCTGCCGCGTCGACCTTTCTCAGCACCAGATCCCCCTTAGCAAACTGTTTGATCCTGACATGCTTATCAAAATGCTTGGCCATCCGTCGCTTGATCTCTTCTTGCCTGATAGCTGCCACGTCTCGCAGTTCCTCCACCATATCTAACGAGAGGCGCTGCCCCTCCTCGTTCTCCACCCTCCATGCCTCGTCTCCTTCGCCCGCGGCTGTGACTCGCGGGGACCGGACCTCAAACACCACCGGTAGGACGGCTTCACACCCATGAGAGAGCTTGAAGGGGGTCTCACCGGTGGCCGTGTTCGGAGTCGTTCGTAGTGCCCACAGGACCGATGGGAGCTGCTCCACCCAATTTCCCTTCAAGTTTTCCACTTTCTTCTTTAGTAGATTTACAATGATTTTGTTTGCTGCTTCCACTTGGCCGTTACTCCGAGGGTGATGGACGGAGGCAAACCGAAGATCTATCCCTAGTTGAGCGCAGAAGCTGATGAACTCCTCGCTGGCAAACTGGGGGCCGTTATCGATCACTATTGCTTGGGGCAATCCATGCCTACAAATGATTTCCCCCCAGATGAAATTCCTTATGACCTGCGAGGTGACCTTGGCTAAGGCTTTGACCTCTAGCCACTTTGAGAAATAATCAACCATGACCAAGAGGAACCTCCTTTGCCCACTAGCCGGAGGAAAGGGCCCAATTAAGTCCATTCCCCAGATGGCAAATGGCCATGGTGCCGTGATACTCCGGAGTCTTTGAGCTGCCAAGAGTTGAAGGGGGGCGTAGAGGTGACATTTTTGACACCTCCTTGCAAACTCCATGGCATCCTTCCTTAGGGTGGGCCAGAAGTAGCCCTGTCTGACCACCCTGGCCTCTAGCGTCCTTCCTCCCGAGTGACTGCCGCACTCGCCCGAATGCACCTCCCTTAAAATCTTCGGGATTTCTTCTTCGGTTGCACATCTGGCTAGAAGCCCTGACAACATCTTGCGATGCAGACCCCCCTCCATCATCAGGTAGTGAGCCGCCTTACGCTTGAAGCTTCTCCCAACCTTGGTCCCCTCAGGCAGTTCACCGGTGGTTAGGAAGGCCACAAATGGATCTACCCACGAGGGTTGCCGATCCACAAGCATCAACTCTCCTTCCTCGATAGCTGGTCGGAACAGCTCCGTCAAGGTCCCTCCTACATGAGGTCCGAACTTGGACAGTCGATCGGCGGCTACACTTTCTTCCCTTGGAACATGTTGAATTGAGAAAGACCGGAATCCTCCGATGATCACCCTTACCTTGGAGAGGTATCTGATGAGGGTTGGTTCCCGAGTTTCAAACTCTCCCCGGATCTGCGATGTCACTACCTTTGAATCAGTGAAAACTTCCACCTCCTGAATCCCCAGCTCCTTTGTCAGGCGAAGGCCAGCAATAACGTCCTCATACTCCGCTTGATTGTGGGTCACTGGGAAATGTAAAATGACTGCTTGCTCTATGGTTACCCCCTTGGGACTTGTCAACACCACCCCCGCCCCTAGGGAGTGCCTTCCTGAGGCCCCATCAACCATCAACTTCCATGCTTCTCGCGGTTGCTGCTCTTCCCCCTCGACCTCAACAACGTAGTCTGCTAGAAAGTCCGCCAGTGCCTGTGCCTTGATGGAGAGCCTTGGTACAAAGGAGATGTCGAACTCGCTTAGCTCAATGGACCACTTAGCCAGCCTCCCCGAGTGCTCCACTACTTCGAAGACCTTGCGAAGAGGGTGGTCGGTCACCACCCTAATCGAATACGCTTGAAAGTACGGCCGGAGCTTTCTGGCCGAGATGACCAAGGCATAAGCGAGCTTTTCCAGGATGGGGTAGCGAAGCTCTGCTTTTCTCAATATCCGGCTGACGTAGTAGATGGGAAGTTGTTTCTTTCCTTCTTCCCTTACTAGGACGGAGCTCACCGCCTCCGCCCCTACTCTGAGGTACAAGGTCAGGTCCTCCCCATCCTTTGGGCTCTGAAGGAGGGGAGCCTGAGAGAGTTGTCTTTTCAGCCCTTGGAAGGCCTCTTCGCACTCGGCCGTCCATTCGAACCTTTGATTCCCCCGCAACACCTTAAAGAATGAAGAACACTTGTCTCCTGCCTTAGAGTGGAGCCTGCTTAGCCCAGCCAGCTTGCCTGTTAAGCACTGGACCTCCTTGGTGTCACGTGGTGACTCCAGATCCAGGATGGCCTTGACCTTGTCCGGGTTGGGCTCCACCCCTGTCGGAGTCAGAAGATGCCCGAGGAACTTCCCGCGGCTGGCCCTAAAGACACACTTTAAGGGATTCAGCCTCATTTTAAAACTTCTCAGGGTGGCGAAAGTTTCCTCGAGGTCTTGCAGGTGCGAAACTATGCACTTGCTTTTGATCATTAGGTCGTCGACGTAGACCTCCAAGTTCCTCCCCCTCTGATCCCGGAAGACCCGATCCATCATGCGCTGATAGGTAGCCCCTGCGTTCTTTAACCCAAAGGGCATCATCTTGTAACTGAAGCATCCCTCCCTCGTGATGAAGGAAACATCCTTGGTGTCAGGAGGGTGCATCCGGATCTGGTGATAACCTGAAAAAGCATCTAAAAAACTCATAACAGAAAAACCGACGGCTGAATCAACCAGCGCGTCGATCCGAGGCAGGGGATAGCAATCCTTAGGGCATGATTTATTCAACAAAGAAAAGTCAACACACATCCTCCATTTACCACATCCTTTCTTCACCATTACCACATTGGAGATCCAGCCTGGATACTGGATCTCTGAGATGAAGCCCGCCTCCAGGAGCTTCTTGACCTCCTCGCGAATGGGCTCCTCCAGCTTTGTAGCGATGGCTCTCATCTTCTGACGGATGGGGCGGGCGCGGGGATCCAGGTTCAGGCGGTGGCAAGCTACATCGGCGTCGATGCCCGGCATGTCCGCCGCACTCCAAGCGAAGACGTCAACGTTGCTTTGAATGAAAGCTCGCACCTGCTCCCGGGCCTCGAGACAAAACCCCCCGCTGACCCGCACCCTTTGCACCTTTCCCGCTCTGGTGAAGACCTCCATCTCCACCACTTCTTCAGCCGGTTCCAGCCGCGACTGCTCCCAACCGGTTCTTGCCTCTTCCTCCGGCTCTAGCTCTCCTTTTTCCTCCTCCTCAATCTCCATCGCTTCTACCCCCCTCTGCTGCTGCTGCTCGGCTTCTACGCCCCCCGGGACCTCTCCCTCGACTTCTCTTGCCGCCTGCTCTTCTACTTCCACTGCCCCTTCCGGGCTTTCCTGCCCCTCGTTCCTCCGTAACACCTGCACATCCCTCGCATCTTCTCTGCCTCTTCCTCTCCGGCTTCCTCTCCAGCTATCTTTCTTACCTCCTTTAGGACCATCTCCTCTTCTTCAACAACCTCCTCTAGGGCCGCCTTCTCTATCTCCAACTCTTCCGCCTCCGCCATCCATGAAATGGTGTTGACTGCTGTAATGTAACATTGCCTTGCCACCTTCGGGTCTCCCCTGACCCTGACCTGCACCCCCCCATTGTTGAACTTGAGGCACTGATGGAACGAGGAGGGGACGCAGCGAAAGGCGCTGATGAGGGGACGCCCAAAGATGGCATTATAACTGCTTGGGGCGTCCACGATCACGAACCTGCAGTTCCGCGACACGCCCCCCAACCTTACGTGCAACCCTACCCCTCCTTCTACCTCCTTCCTCTCCCCGGAGAACCCGAACAGAGGTCCATCCGACGCCAAGACCCTCTTCCCTTCAACCCTCATCTCATCAAAAGCTTTATTGAAGATGACATTAACCGAGCTCCCGTTATCTACCAATATCCTCGTGACCGTATAATTTTCCACCGCCGTCTGGATCACCAGGGCGTCACAGAATGGATCCTCATAGTCTGGCATGTCTGCTGATGAAAAAGTGATCCTTTCTTCTGGTGGGGGAACCTGGGAGGTCGAAGCCACTCCTATCCGGTACATGGTCTGCAGGCTCCCCTTACGGGTTGCCTCAATCCCCACTCCTCCGTGAATTACCCCGATTCCTCCCCGGGTCCCTACATCCACCCAGTCTTCGCACCTGTCTTCCGCTTCGCCCTGCTGCACCTCCACTATCCTCATCGGTGGATCATGCCTCCCTGCTCCTCTGGCCTCCCTCAGCTCTAAGAACTCTGGGCAAATGGCCATTGCGTGACCCTCCTCCTGGTGGAAGTCACAAAAGAGCAACGCCTCCCCGCCCCTTCTTCCGTCTCCCCTTCCTCTTCTACCTCCTCGAGCTCCCCTGGCTGCTCCTCTCCCTCTTCCTACTTCCATGGCCTCCTGTGGCGGTGGGGGATGATCCCTCGGCTCCTGCCTCCATGCCGGTCGATCGAACCTCCGGTGCTCCCGCAGGTTATCCCTCCCCCGATAGCCTTCTCCTGGGCCTTGGGGGCGACCCTCCTGGGGCCTCCAACCCTATCGGTTGACTGGCTCCCGGGCCCCCCAACCCTGCTGCTGCCCAAACCTTCAGGGCTCCTCCCTTCTCCTTTCTTCCCTTTGCTCCCTCTGCTCTCTCGGCTCCTTCTGTCTTCCCGCTGCTGGTTCCTTCCCGTCATCCTCTGCTAGCTTGGCCAACTTCCTGGCGAATGCTGGGTTTGCTCTCTCGAAGTCAATCTCCTTTGACACCCTCTCCATGAGCTCCTCAAAGGAGAGGGGGGGCATCCTCTTCAACTCCATGCTAAAAAATCCCGGTCTCAGCCCCAGGGTGAAGGCCAGCATCAGCGCGTACCCTGGAACCTCCTGGACCAGAAGGATCTCCTCCTGAAACCGATCGACATAGTGACCCAGCGTCTCATCCGGCCTCTGCCTCACCGCAAACAGACACTCCGCTTCCTTCTTCCGCTTCTTTGAGATTGAGAACCTTAACAGGAAACTTCTCCGCAGATCTTCAAAACAGTAGATTGACCTTGCTGGCAACTGGTGGAACCAGTCCCGAGCCTTCTCTTTCAACGTGATGGCAAACAGCCGGCACTTGAAGGCATCTGTCTTATTGACACAACGTCTTCAAACCACTGTACGTGCTGCACCGGGTCATCCTTCCCTGAGTAGTAGGACATGTCGGGCTCCCGGAACCCCTCCGGTACCGGAGCCGAGATGATGAGCTCGCTAAATGGGCTCTCGCCTCCTGCCTGGCGAGAAGGCACGTCTCGCGGCCTCGGCTGGCTTGCCCGATCCGCGAGACCGTGCCCTGGGAAGAGTTCCCGCACCGCCGCCTCCTTCTCGTCTGGCTCTGCCAGCGCCTCCTTGCCCGGGCGCTGGCTCTGGCCCGGGAATAGCTCCTGCGCCGCCATATCTCTCTCGCCAGCCTCGCCCGGGACCTCCTTTCCTGGGCGCTGCCCTGGGGCGTTCTCGCCCAAGAGCGGAACCTCTTCTATCGGGACCTGAGGGGTGGCCCACTCGCCTCTCGCCGAGAAGGCCAAGCTGATCGTCTGCAGAACCTCTCGCCTGAACTCATCCAGCATCCTCTTCGTCACCTCCTCTCCCCGGGTGGGGGAGCCTCCAGAACCTGACCCTTCACCTTCACCTCCAGCCATGGGACAAAACTTAAGGCTTTCTTGTATCGTCTGCCTTCCACGCTCACCGCACCAGAACTGTTGAAGCCAAATATGACCCCAACTAAAGTTCGAAGAAAAAGGGGTGCAGCCAAAACCTACTTCTCTCAAGTCTCACCCCTTGACTGGATTCTAAGGACCTAAGACTGACCCAAAAGCCTCAGCTGGGAGGTCCCACCTCACACCCGGAAGATCTCTGAGAGCTTCCCCTCCAAAGCCAAAGCTGGGCTGGGAGCTCCTCAGAAAGCACTGGAATTTTGGGGGACAATGATCGCTTGCTTCCTAAGGAGCCCTTATGGGTCTATTTATAGCATTTTGCTGTCCTGAATTTACTGAAAAGCCCCTGGTTGATCTGCCAATAGCCAAATCCCGTTGTTTTTCTGAGGGTACTGAAGTAATTTCTCCTGAGGGCAATTAGGACATTCTTCCAAAGACCCTGGGCCCCACTCGGCGAGAGCTGGTGCCGAGACCTTTCGGCCCAGGGCATGGCGTGAACGTTCTCGCCCAGCGTAGGCGAGAACTCTTCGGGATAGGAGCCTGGTTTGGGCGAGAGCGCTTCCGCGCAGGCCACGCTTGACGCTCTCGGCCTACAGTTTCTCTTTCAACGAGCCGGCGAGAGCATTCCCGCCTTCTTTGGGCGAGATCCTCCTTAGGGCGGGAACACTTCGGCTAACCCACCTGTGACCATTGTGCCTCCTTGTCTGGCTCAGCGAATATGGGGTTGTACAATAAGCCTACAACTCAGATTCTACACAGAATTCGTAAATAAAATGTGAGGTTAATTGTGTTGAATTGACACCAGAGTAATTACTCTGTGTCCACTTCTTACCGGGCTGAGCAGATTTCATCCCTAGCTTCTACTGATGAAGACTATGGAGATGACAGTTCTATTCTTCTTCAATCAGCAACCTTTCCGTGCAGAACTTGATTGATCTGCCCCTTCTTATTCCTTATCAGAAATTGCTTCTGAACCTGCTGTCGCGGATGTAGATTTCAACAGCTTACTTTTGTCGCTTTCAGGTTCACTAATCAGAACAAGACCTTCAAGCTCGTTAATAATGGTGAGGAAGACGATGATGTTCCGCCGCAATGCGTAATCAGAAAATGATAAAAGCTTCTTTCCTTTCAACCAATCTTATCCTTTTATAGTTAGCTGATCAACGACTCTTTATATTGTGGGCCCAGCCTAAAAAGGATGAGTTACCACCTTCCATTTGAAGAAAATGATAACACCTGTCTGTTGGTGCCATTAAAGGCATACTGCAGCTTTCCCGTAAAGAATTTGAATTGTGTTGACTTTGTTGACCTTTGCTGACGTCAGCCATTCTGGACTTAGAAGATTTCTCAGAATCAACTCAGGCGTTGAGTGGCGTTGAGTGAACTGGTTTCACTCAATGATTCTGGACTTAGCTTATTCTTCAACTCTTTCTGCATCCATAGCTTTGAGAGGGTTGAGTGGTTGGCCTTCACTAAATGCCATTAGCCTTAGCTTCTTCGTAACTCTACCAATTGCTGAGGCGTTGAGTGAACTCTCTTCACTCAACGCTTCTGTACTTAGAAACTTTTCTTCTAAATGGAGGCGTTGAGTGTGTTGACTTCACTCAATGTTTCTTGCCTCAGCCTTATCTTTTGACAAGGCGTTGAGTGAACTGGCTTCACTCAACGATTCTAGACTTAATCAAATTCTGGTTTCTTCTTTGGCTTTGAATGTCCAGGCTTATCTCAATGCTTTCTGTCATTTGGCGTTGAGTGAACTGGCTTCACTCAACGATGTTTTACTTAGAATCAGCATGACATTGAGTGAACTGGCATCACTCAACGCTTTTGGACTTATAAACATTTCCTTTGACAAAATCTCTCTGGATTTGACTGAGGAAGCTTTACTCAACGAATTTGCTATCTGGCATTGAGTGACTTGACATCACTCAATGCCTGTGGACTTATCCACTTTTTTGTCTTCCATTGTTGAGGAATTGACAGGTCCTGCTGTAATCAACTCCTTTTGTTCTATGGCGTTGAGTGAACTATCTTCACTTAATGCCTGTGGACTTAGGCACTTTTCTGCTCATCCAACCCACAACTTTGTGCCCACCTATCCAATCAATGTTAGAAGGACTAACCTGCATGCATGAACTTACACACACACATCAAATAAAACTATATGTATGTCATTAACTCATTTGACATCCTACAAATCTGGGACATTGGGATCAATGGACCCAACATAAGTCCTTCTCTCGCCTACCTATGTGTTGGGTATATTAGAAACAATGTACTTGATTTGAAGAAGCCCTTTCAACTCAATGATATACACAATTTTGTATTAGATGTATGGTTTAGTTTATGCATGCAGGTTAGTCTATGTCATATTGATTGGATAAGTGGTCCAAGTGACATTGACAGGTGGACTCATAAAAGCTGACTTGAAAGGCAGAAAATTTACTAGGTCCACAAATGTCGAGTGAAGCCAGTTTACTTAACGCCATACATCTAATAGTGCTGGGTGAAGTCAGGATAGTCAAAGCAAAAAATGACTATACAAAAGTGTCGACACTCTTCACAACTATATCGACACCTATGTAGGAGAAGTGTCAACAGATCAAGTCAGCTATGTCGAGACAATTCAGTTATCTCGACACCTTGAAGATTCAAGACAACGGTGTTGAGACAAGTCAGTTATCTCGATACCTTGAAGGATCAAGTCAGCTGTGTCGAGACAATTCAGTTATCTCGACGCCTTGAAGAATAAAGTCAGTTATGTCGAGATAATTCAGTTATCTCGACACCTTGAAGATTAAGTTAGTAGTGTCAAGACAAGTCAACTATCTCGACACCTTAAAGCTCAGGACAGTACTGTCGAGACAATACAACTGTCTCGACAAAATGAAGAGCTGAAGTGAAGACTTAAAGATGTCGACACCCAGCAGATAGTTGTGTCGAGACTGCTAAGATGTCTCGACACTTTGCAGTTTAAACTAAATATTATTGTGTTGAGACACTTGGTACATCTTGACTCTTATGATTCTGAAGATGTACAGAGTCAACATAGAAGTGTCAAGTTAAGTCTGAAATGTCACATCAGCTACAATAATGTGATATCTAATCAGAAACTATTTGAAGGAAGACTTAGAGTATGATAGTGTAATGATGACATCATCAATCAGAAGACAACAACCTGTGAAGTCTATAAGTAGAGGGGTCTTCTACATAGAAGAGAATAATCAGAAGAATCACACAATCAATCATTTTTCTCGCATTCAGAGGAGAGCGACAACCCTAAGAAGAAGGAAGACAAAGGTGTTCAAAAAAATCTTCAGATCCTTTGAACAAGTTGATTAGAGGATTAAGGTGGATCTGTTCTATAAGTTCATCAAGGAAATCAAGCCGATGAACTTCAAGAACTTGTAGATCTAGTGAAGATTCATTGCAGTAAGTCTGCTCATCAAGAATCTATCTTGTGTTGTTGTATTAAAGAATCTGAATTCTCAAATAAATCAGATTACAGAATTACTATTTTCTGAGATTATATTCTTTCTTATTTACCTCTTAATTTTGTAAGATCTCTTTGAGATATGAGTGGGTAGGAAATAAATTCTACGAGTTATAAGCATGATTTATAAAGGCTGAGGTAGGGTTCTTGAGGGACCTGAGGTAGGTGATTTGTGTAGCATCAATGAAGTGTAAGCCTGTATTATAAAGGCTGAGGTAGGGTTCTTGAGGGACCTGAGGTAGGATATTGGGTAGATCTTTGAGGTAGGACTTGTTGGCCTGACTTGTATGTTTCTTAACAGAAACTGAGCCTGTAAGATCTATTGATCTGAGTTGAAGATTATGAGATATAACCTTATCTAGCACATTGCTAGTGAGAAAGAAGGGGGAAAGTGGATGTACCCTAGATAGGGGAACCATTATAAAATTTTTGTGTACTCTGTAGATTTCTTGTGTTTTATGCTTGTGAATATTTATTTTCAAGATTCTATTGAACCTTTACTACAAGTAACAAAGAAATTTAAAAGACACTTCTTCACCCTCCCCCCCTCCCTCTAGGTGATTAACTACCCATAGATTTATCTTTCACTATGTGAGTGACATCTCCATTGATTCTGGACAAGTTCTTCATGAACTTCACCTCCTTCGGCTGAACACGACATGGTACGTACCCGGCATCCACCGCATTTGTTATAGAGAACAAATTCTTCTTAATTCCAGGAACATGATATACACACTTCAAGGTGAGAGGTCCCATTGCCACCCAGCGAGACGACCTGTTGGATCCCTAATAAGATTTAGGCTAGGTTCACTAAGTTAGGATCAAGTGACCCACAATATATAGCCAGGGTCATAGTTGTGTCCTAGATTCTAGGTCAAGTCCTTGGAGTCAACAATACATGGACCAGCTATCAACAAGACTACCAGAGACTAAAGACTTATAAGAATTCAAAGACTGTAAAATGAGTTCGACGTTCGTCAAACTCAGGTCGACGATTGTCGTGCTCAACTCGACGATCTCAGAGAAAATTCTCTGAGCTGAGCTCGATGAACTCTATTCTTTGGTCGACGAAACTTTGGACACTACACTTCAACACTTCAGCAAGGCTGTGTCGACACCAGATAGCAAATCTGTCGAAACCAACTAGGTCGACACCAGAAGCAAGAATATATCGACTCACAGAAGACTTGTGTTAACACTCAGAATATCTATCGACACCAACATCAACTGTGTCGACACACAGGATTTATGTCGACACACTCCAGATTGCTGTCAACACAACAGCTATGTCGAGACAAGAAGTAATTGTGTCGACACCCAGGATCTGTGTCGACACATTCCCCAGAAGTTCTGTCAACAAGTTATCAGCTCGACGAACTTCATTCTAAGCTCGACGAACTTCATTCTCTGGTTGACGAATTCTGGACCCTTTACTTCAACCTGTTGAACCAGGAGTTGCTCATATTTTTCTAAGTCTAGAACCTTCTCCAGTCGACGAAGCCAGTTATCAGCTCGACGAACTTCAGACACAGAAAAGGCAAAGTTTCTGAAGCATACAGTTCTGTTATCAGATCGACAATCTTGGAACTCAGCTCGACGAACAGAAGTTATCTGATCGACGAACACAGCAACTCAGCTCGACGAACTGCGGACTCAGCTCGACGATTTCTGTCATCTGTTCGACGATTCCAGACGTAGTATTACTTTCTTCTGTCCTCACTTTATGGCAATAATTTCTGAATGATAAAATATTCTCTTAATATTACCGTTGGACGGTGCATTGATCACGACTTTCATCAGAATTATTGCTTTCCATTTTTCCAAGGGACAGTTGAGGAAATAAATCAATGTAATTTATTCTCTAGGCCGTTAGCATTGACTGCAGTAGAGGAATTCAAATTTCGAAAGACAAATTCCTTCAGAACATATAAAAGAGATTTTTCCCTTTTCCAAAAGAATATAGAAAACACAAGAACAGAGTATAGCCACAAGAACACAGCATTTACATAGAGAAGAACACAGCATATACAGAGACACACAGACACCTAAAGAATTACATTCAGTCTGTCTTCAAGAGTCTCTCTGCTCCATCATTCTTTCATAGCTTTCTGATACAGAAAAGAAGCCCTAGGCCAGAGGCAGATCAGCTATTGAAGAAGAAGAACAATCAATCTAAATTAAGAGTCTTCTTTCTTCATCATTCCAGGAAACTTGAAAGGACAACAACTACTCCATCTGTCAAGAAGTTCCTGCAGATTTCTCTGATAAAAGCTTAAAGACTGAAGGTCTATCACCCTGCAGTAAATCTCCAGATTTCCCTGAACTATTCTACATCTCAGGGGGAGCTACTTGCTAATATCATATCCACTTGTCTTCTCTCTGATTGTTGACAGAGAAGACACCATCACCTCTCACCCCTCTCTGTATAAAGGGTTGTCATCTCCCTTGAAAAGTGATTCTTGGTTACAAGTCACCTGACCAAAAGACTTGAGATTTGGTTTTTGAGCACCTGATCAAAACCTCATTGGTGTTAGGCACCTGATCAAAAATCTGAGTGGATTCCTACCAGGGTGGTAGAAAAGTGGATGTACCCAGGTTGGGGAACCAATATAAATTTCTTGTGTCGTCTGGTTACCCTTTATTTTGTTTCTTGTTGTGGCTGTGATTGTTAGTTAGTTGTTGATGTGTTTTATTTTTTAATCTATTTCTTACAGCACTAGGACTTGTCTGCAATAGCTAGAAAATTTTTATAAGCTTTAAATACTCTATTCACCCCCCCTATCTATATTATTCATGATCTAACAGCTCACTTTCAATTGGTATCAGAGGAGGTTCCTTTGATTGTACAAGCTAACCCTTGAACCAAAGATCCTTTGTTAGATCTAAATTTTATTTTTATTCCCATTTAGATTTATATACACAACTATGACACAGAATAAGGATTATGCAAGCACTAGACCTTCAGTTTGCAACCTAAACAGGTTTGTCATCTAGAAGGCAAGAATTAAATTATACATGAATTCTATTGATGAGGATATATACAAATCTATTTTGACAGGTCCCCCTCAAGCTTCAACTTCTGCAACATTACAAGCACTACTGCAGTTCCACCACCTGAGTGGACTGAGGCTCAGAAGAAAGCAAAGATTGCTGATGCCAAGGCAATGAACATATTGGTTTAGACTATGTCAGATGACATCTTTCAGAAGGTGGCTGAGTGCACCTCTACAAAGGTAATTTGGGATTCACTCAACCAAATGGTTGCTAGCTCGGCAGATGAGAGGAAAGATAGAAGATCAAACCTCATCATACAATATGAAAACTTCAAAAAGGATGAAGCAGAAACAGTTGAAGTGATGTACAACAGGCTTAGCTCCATCATCAGTGAGCTAAGAACATTAGATAAAGAAATCACCTTGACTGAAGTAAATGACAAGATCCTTATGTGCTTCCCAAGCACATGGGATTCAAGGATCTGGCCCATCAAGGAGGCCAGAAGCCTAAATGAGATATCCACTGAATCTCTATTAGGCAAACTAAAGTCCTATGAATAGCTGATTAAATCCAGGGAGGCAGTTGAGCAAAGAACACCCCCTCCAGCAAGAAAAGAGCATAGCATTGCTTTCAAAGCTGCTGGTGAGACAAAGACTCCTTCAACAAATGAAGAACTCATGAGTCTCTTTGCCAAACGATTCTATAAGATGGCAAGAAAGGATTTCAGGAGGAAGTCATCAAGGAAGGATGACAAGCCTAGATATGATTAGACACCAACCAAAGAAGTTGTGTGTTTTGGATGCAGGAAGCCTGGGCACTTCATCTTTGAGTGTCCAGAGAATTAGAAGAAAGAAAAGAGAAAAGAAAAGGATACCAGGAGATAACACAACAGTAGACCTTCTTCCAGTAAATACAAGAAGAAGGAGAAAGGTTTTGTGGCTGAAACCTGAAGTGAGACTGAAGAAGAATCAATATTCCAGCTCCAGTGAAGATGAGGAACAAGCAAGGGCCAAGGAGGTTTGCCTCATGACAATTGATGCTTCCAAGAGCCATTCAGAAGAGGAGGACTCAGACAATGAAGAAGCTTCAGATTCTGAAGCTGACAAGGTATTGTCTTCCTTTGATTACAATTCAGATTCTTTTAAAGTTGAATTTAAAAAAATGTGTATTGACCTAATTAACTCAGAAAAAGAGATTAAAACTCTTAGGGAGAAACTTGGAAATTTAGAAAATATTAACTCTGAAAATAATAGGTTAAAGGATGAGTTGTGTTTAGCTAATGAACAAATAACACTGCTAAAAACTGAGCTTTGTGAGGCTAAACAACTTGAGGAAACTCTTAATGGAAGAAGCCTCAAGCTGATGGACATCACAAGTACTGTGAATGCCAGAATCAATGGCAAGTTATGTAACGACCCTCGGCCCGAGCTCAGAGGCCCACAGGCTTGTCTCGTTCAAGACATCGTTACCGGGCTGCAGCCCAAGCACCCCAAAGCCTCTCCGCGCCTGTTTCTCGGCCGCGGTGCATTGTTGAGGCCAGGTCTCGAACCCGCAACCCCCTTGATAGGCAACCTTCAACAGTTCCTATCACCAACTGAGCTGCAACTCAGTTGGTGATAGGAACTTTTGAAGGTTGCCTATCAAGGGGGTTGCGGGTTCGAGACCTGGCCTCAACAATGCACCGCGGCTGAGAAACAGGCGCGGAGAGGCTTTGGGGTGCTTGGGCTGCAGCCCGGTAACGATGTCTTGAACGAGACAAGCCTGTGGGCCTCTGAGCTCGGGCCGAGGGTCGTTACAATAAAAAGTGCACTTTTTTGTAACGACCCCAGGCCCGAGCTCAGAGGCCCATAGGATTGTCTCGTTCTGGACATCGCTACCGGGTTGCAGCCCAAGCACCCCAAAGCCTCTTCGCGCCTGTTTCTCGGTCACGGTGCATTGTTGAGGCCAGGTCTTGAACCCGTAACCCCCTTGATAGGCAACCTTCAACAGTTCCTATCACCAACTGAGCTGCAGCTCAGTTGGTGATAGGAACTGTTGAAGGTTGCCTATCAAGGGGGTTGCGGGTTCAAGACCTGGCCTCAGCAATGCACCGCGGCCGAGAAACAGGCGCGGAGAGGCTTTGGGGTGCTTGGGCTACAGCCCGGTAGCGATGTCCAGAACGAGACAATCCTATGGGCCTCTATGCTCGGGCCTGGGGTCGTTACAAGTTAGGCTTTGGTGCTTCATCAAGTTTGCCCCCCCCCCATCCTCAGGAAAAATATTTTACTTACCCCCATCAAATTTCTCTCTGCTAAAGGGAAAGAAAAAGTAAACAATAAACCAACAATAAAAAATGTTTCTAAATCAATAGGTCAGAAAACCAAAAATCAAAAAACCTTAAGTAAAAACACGGTTCAACAGAACTCGTCGAACTTAGATCGACGAAATGTAGCCATTTCGTCGAACCCAGATCGACAAACTCTTAACGCAAACTATAGTTATAATTATTCGTCTAACTACGATCGACGAACTCAGTATGGTTCGTCGAGCAGAGGTCGACGAAACTGGGGCATAGAAAATGAATACATTCATTCTCTAGTCAGAGATCGACGATCTCAACCCAATTCGTCGAACTCTGGTCGACGAACTCACAAGAAATTCGCCGAACCCAGAAAGACTTAACCAAAAATAATCTTATAACAGAAACTTAAATAATTCCCGGAAAGCTTTTAATCCACTAGCTGATTGGGTTATACTACCTAGGAGATATCACCCTCTAGGATATAAATCCCAGCCTGAATTTTTTGTAATTTCCAGCTTTTCATACCAGGAAAACAAAGGACCCAAGGTAACATCCCCTATCCGTCGAACCAGGTGAAGAGCTGTCCAAGTGTGAATCGGACCAGGTGTAACACCCCCTATCCGTCGCATAGCATATAGCAGTAGGTCCGGCCGTGGCCCGACGCCGTATGCCACAGACAGACCGGTTGGTTACTCATGGAAACCATCCAACCAATCACAATATCCTACACAGAGCATTCTAGCGGAAGCAGTTTAAAAACGTTGCAAATAAAACCCAGCACTAAAGCATGAATGTCCACTAATCCAAAATAGAAATGTTATACATAAACCAACACAAGCCTTAAGGCCTTACAAAATGTTTCACTTGATATTACATGATTTACAAACCATGGCACGCAGGCCGGTCATACATGAATAAAATAGTAAACACTTCCAATTAGGCCTTCGAGGGCCAGCTTCGCACTTGGGTTTTAGCCCGCTATTGACCGCTTGGTCCAGCAACACCTGCAAACAACAAACCACTGCACGGTGGCAAAACAAGGCAACGGTCAGCAATGCTGACCAAATTATAACGATCCCGCCCCCAACTCGGGGCAGCGATGCTCCTTCCCTGCATTTCATTAGCATAAGCGAGCAATATATAACAATATTCATTTCATCACAAATGTTGGCTCGCACGGCCACACGCCCCGTGCTCTCAGGGCACATTCTCATTGAACTGGTCGACGTCACGTCAATTAAAGCCATAGACATTCCGGACTCACCACCGCCACTTTAACGGCCAAACCTATGAGCATTTTGTCTTCTTGGCCTAGGTCACGACAATTTAAGCCATTGACCACCGAAGACTCTAATCTATGCCAACGGCAAGTGCCATGTACCCTCAGGTCTCTTTAACCGAACGCCATAGAACGGGTACGGTTCCATCTAACCCGTGCTCACATCGCAACGATAATTTAAGCCATTTGCGCGGGTCAAACTTCCACCGAGTCCCATTTCCATCACAATTCACATAACCCGATTATGTTCAAGTTGGCTCTCAGGCCACCAAGTTGGCAAGATCACGTATCCGCCCAGTTTTCCGGTTGCACCTTTGGGTTAATCCCCAAGGCTCCCTGCTGCAATCTACCGTGTAGAAAACCCGAAAAATAACCAATAGCACGGAGTCTTCTCCGGCATTATGCAATGCAACATCACCGATCCAGACCAACATATCCGGGTAGGCTTCACACATCATGCCTATGTCTGTTCTCGCTTACGTACTCTAAACAACGGGGACTTCACATATCTACCCGAAGGAACGCCTCGAAATCTCCGCAAACTCGCGAGAGCGGGCTTCCTATGCAAAGAAGGAGAGCTACTCCTGCTCAAGAAGAGAATCGTTACCCTTGCGTTCTTCTTTGGCGCCATGGAAAAATAAGCGGATGAAAAGCACCGCACTAGCTTTGCCTCCGTGGATCCGGAGTCGGCTCGTGATTTGGAGCTTCGAAACTCCTCCAATGGCCGGATCTAGCTCCTTTTTCCTTCCTTGGCTCTCCTCTCTCTCTAAGGTTTTAGAAAGATATCCACTCATGAAAAGTGAGGGCTTCTAAGTCCAATCCCGGGTATATCCCTTCAAGAACAACCCCCAGCCGTTGGATCATCAATTAAAGAAATGAGCGGCTTTGATTCGGGACTGAAATGCCCAATCTGGACCACACACGGCCTGGCACATGCCCGTGTCTATGACCATGTTCCTCATTCGCCATCAAAATCGGCTCGCCTGGAACAACACACGGGTATCGAACACACCCGTGTTCGAGCTGACACGCCCGTGTTCCACCTGACACGGCCGTGTGGCCGGCTGTGTACCCCCATCATTTTTCCACGAAAATAACCCGAGCACTGCAAGGGTTCTACGACACGCCCGTGTCCTAGCCCGTGTCACCTCAACACGGCTGGGCTCCAGGCCGTGTACACGGTCTCGACACTCGACACTTCGTCGAGCGAAGATCATCGACCTGACGACACGGCCTTAGACACGCCCGTGTCCTAGGCCGTGTGCCTTGTCTCGACACAATGTCGAGAGCGAAGTGTCGACTTCCCGGGACAAGTGTCGACACGGGTCGACATCCCCTGCGACACGCCCGTGTCGCAGGCCGTGTGCCATGTCTCGACACTTCGTCGAACGCAGAGTGTCGACTTCGCAGGCTAAGTGTCGACACGGGTCGACACGCCCTGCGACACGCCCGTGTCGCAGGCCGTGTGCCCAGTCTCGACACAATGTCGAGATCAAAATGTCGACTTCCTGGCTGAGTGTCGACACAAGCTTGACACGCCCTGGGACACGCCCGTGTCCCAGGCCGTGTGCCTTCAGCCAGAACCCAAAACTGGCCCAAAACGTCCCCCGTTGCTCCTTTGAGTTTCGGGGCGTTACAACTCTCCCCCTCTTAAAAGAATTTCGTCCTCGAAATTATATATAGGAAAGACATGTACAAAACCAAAATTTGTACCTGAGCGGAACAACTCCGGATACTCGTCAAGCATAGTCTGCTCTCGCTCCCAAGAGAGCTCCTCACGACCGCAATTGTCCCACCGGACCTTGATCATCCTGATCTCTTTATTTGCGTAGCCGCTTGACCTCCGAGTCCTCAATCCGCACAGGCTTGACCTTTGTCGTCAACCCACTATCCACCGGCACTTGATCAACCGCGATCACTTGCGAAGGCTCTTGCACCGCCTTCCGGAGCACCGAAATATGGAATACGTCATGTAAACCACTTAGCTCCACTGAAAGTTGCAACCGATAGGCCGCTTCACCAACTCGCTCTAGAACCTCAAACAGTCCAAGGTACCTCAGGCTGAGCTTTTTCAATCGCCGCACCCGCGAGACACCCTTGAACGGCTTGATCTTTAAGTACACATAGTCTCCCACAGCGAACTCCACGTTCCTATGCTTGGCATTATAGTACTTCGCTTGCCGGTCCTGAGCGATAAGCAACCTCTCCCGAATGGTTCTCACCAAATAAGTAGCACCCTCCACTTCCGATCGCTTATACAACTTTGACTCACCCGTTTCTAACCAAGACAATGGCGTGCGACATTTTCTACCATATAGGGCCTCGAAAGGCGCCATCTGAATACTCGCTTGGTAGCTATTGTTGTATGTGAACTCCACCAAATACAGGTGGTCTTCCTACTGCTTTCCAAAATCCAAGACACACATGCGGAGCATGTCTTCCATGGTTCTATTGACCCTCTCGGTCTGCCCATCCGTTTGCGGATGGAAGGCTGTGCTGAATTTCAACTTTGTTCCCAACATTTGCTGCACTAGCCTCCAATCATTGGACGTGAACCGCCCATCTCGGTCACTCACGATGCTGCGGGGCATACCATGAAGCCGCACTATGTTATCCACATAAAGCTTTGCCAACTTCTCCACCGGGTCATCCTTCCTATGCGGAATAAAATGTGACACATTCGTTAACCGATCAACAACCACCCAAATGGCGTCGTTCCCTTTTGCGACCTTGGCAAACCGTGCACAAAGTTCATAGAGATGTCGTCAAACTTCCACTCCGGAATAGGCAAGTACTTAAGAAATCCTCCCGGCTTTTGGCACTCCGCCTTCACCAAGGCGCAAGTTTGGCACTTCTCTACGTATAGTGCCACATCCTTCTTCAAACCCGGCCACCAAAACAGTTTCTTCACATCACGGTACATCTTCGTGCTCCCCGGGTGAATCGAGTACTTGGTATGGTGTGCCTCGTGCAACAACTCCACCCGCAAACTACCCACACTTGGGATGCACAGACGACCGTCTTTCCAAAGTAATCCGTCCTCCACGACGAATTGGGAATTTGACCCATCCAGAGACTCTACCATGAACTGCTTCATATGATCATCCATATTCAAAGCCTGCCGAATACGATCAGCCAGGTCATATTGGACTTCAGTCAATTCAGAACTGCTTCAACACATGATTGCCTATCCACACAAACAATCTCCAACGCCTCCAACTCCCGCACCAACCGCTCATCATGCACTGATAGCCAATTGGCTTGAGCTGGGGCTCGGCGACTCAACGCGTCCGCAACCGCATTCCCTTTACCAGACATGTAGTGGATCTTGAATGTATAGTCCGCCAGGAACTCCATCCATCTACGCTGCCGCATATTCAGATCCGTCTGATCAATAAGATACTTCAGGCTCTTGTGATCGGTGTAGATATCAATCTTCACACCGTACAAATAGTGTCTCCACAGCTTCAAGGCAAAAATCACGGCCGCTAACTCCAAGTCATGGACCGGATAGTTCCTTTCATGCACTTTTAGCTGTGTCGAGCCATAAGTTATTACACTTCCGTGTTGCAGTAGCACGCAACCCAAACCGCTGCCCGAAGCATCACTATAAATCTCATAGCCTTCGGTCCCACATGGCGAACTCAGTACAGGCGCCGTGGTCAACCGACACTTCAACTCCTCAAAAGCTCGCGCGCACTCCGACGTCCAAACGAACTTATGCTCCTTCATCGTCAAAGTAGTGAGAGTAACGCTATCCACGAGAAGTTCTCTACGAAGCGCCTATAATAGCCGGCAAGCCCCAAAAAGCTCCGGACTTCCGCTACCGTAGCAAGCTCAGGCCACTCTCGTATCGCAACAATCTTCGCCGGATCCACAGCAATACCCTCTCCACTCACTATGCGACCGAGGAATGCCACTGAGGACAACCAAAACTCGCACTTCGAGAACTTGGCATATAGTTGATTTCTCCTTAGCGTCTCCAAAACCAAATGAAGATGCTTGAAGTGATCTTCCTCACTTTGCGAGTACACCAAAATATCGTCGATGAAGACGATCACGAAATGGTCCAAGTACTCCCTGAAAGTCCTGTTCATCAAATCCATGAACACTGACGACGTATTAGTCAGCCCAAACGGCATGACCGTAAACTCATAATGCCTGTATCTCGTACTAAACGCTGTCTTCGGGATATCACTATTCCTTATTCGCAGCTGATAGTACCCAGCCTTGAGATCCAACTTCGAGTACACCGTCGACCCGACTAACTGATCAAAAAGATCATCAATCTGGGGAATCGGGTACTTGTTCTTCTCCGTCAACTTATTGAGCTCCCGATAATCAATACACAGCCTCAAGCTTCCGTCCTTCTTCTTAACAAAGAGGATCGGTGCGCTCCAAGGCGAAGAACTCGGGCGCACATACCCTTGCTCCAACAACTCTTGCAGTTGAACTTTCAGCTCTGCCATTTCCTTAGGCGCTAGCCGATAAGGAGATCATGACACAGGCATTGCACCTGGCACTAGCTCAATCGTAAAATCTATCTCCCGTTGAGGCGGGGCTCCAGGAAGATCTACGGGGAACACATCAGGGTATTCCGATACCACTGAAATACAATCCAACGCGGGCTTCGGCTTTGCAACCTCCACTAGTGTAAAGAACAGTTCTGCACCGGCACGAACCGCCTTCACCACCTGAAGAGCAAACATCAACGTCTTGCTTGACCCCTTTAAGCCCGTAAAAGTCGTCTCATGACTAGCTCCCAACTTGACTTCCTTCCGACCGCAATCGGTATAGGCTTGCTGCTCCGAGAGCCAGTCCATGCCAAATATAACATCGAACTCCACCAACGGAAGTAAAGACGCCTGCAGGTCGAACTCCTGATCCCCAATACGAATCTTAACATCGCAGATCCTATCCGCTCGCATCGAACACCCATTGGGCAACAACACATCCAACTTATCCTTCGCCATCGAAGAAGGGACTCCGATGCGTGATATAAATCCTTCGGACAAGAAGGAGTGTGAAGCTCCCGTATCGAAGAGTGCTCGTACCGGATTTTCACAAATCAATACAAATCCTAAACAAGCAGTGGTAAGGTAACATGCGCATAACAAGTATTTAAAGAAATTGACTTGCTATAAATTAAACCGTGCCTGTCACCACATCAGCCTGTTTGATGGCCTCCTGTTGGCCAAGATTATACACCCTCGGTTGGGCCGGAGCATAGTGGGATGCGGTCGACTCCACCACCTTGCCCTTCTCTTCATAAGTAGCTCCCGGCCTTCTCTCGGACTTAGGACGTCCGCTCCAACAGTCACGGGCAAAATTCCTCATCTTTCCACAAGTAAAACACGCACCCGGGGTCCGACCCGTAGTCGCCCCAAAAGCACCAGAAGGAGCTGGACCCGAAGTCCTATGCTTCTTGAAAGACCTCTAATAGCCGAACTTTGAAGTAGTCGGCACGTTGAATTCAGATTTCCTATCACCCAAGCTTTTCTTTGCTTGTACATTCTTCATGTCCTTCTCCAAGGACCGGGCAGTGTTGACCAAGGTTAAGAAACCCTGCATCATCGGCCCCGAGAGTAGTAATCTCAACTCATCTCTCAAGCCTTCATAGAAGCGATTAGTCTTGTGCTCCTCATCCACGATGGTGGAGCTAGCATATCGACTCAAACGAGTGAACTCATGGAGATATTCATCCACACTCTTCTCACCCTAAACCAACTTCAGAAACTCATTCTCCAACGCTATCTTCTGCGTCGAAGGGAGGTATCTAGCCAAGAATAATCTCGAGAACTCTTCCATCGAGACATCACCAAGTTGCCTACCTCTCATTAAGTGCAGCTCCAATCCTTCCCACCACATTCTCGCTTCACTGTCCAGAAGGAACGTAGCGATGGTGGTCATTTGCCACTCCTCTGTCTCCATTGCTGTCATGACTCTCTTCACCCTGGAGAGCCAGTCTTCAGCCTGAGATGGGGTTCCCAACCCCGAGAATACCAGAGGGTTAAAGCTCATAACATGCTTAAACTGCCTCTCGGTTGCCCTCCTTAGCACCACCGGTTCCACAACCACTTGCTCCACTCTCCTCGGCTCAGCCTCTTGAAGAGGTTCCTGCTCCATCGCAGGAGCGGGCTGCTGCGTTTGCCTTGCAGGCTGCGCATTTATCATGACCAACACCGCTTCAGCCACCAATCGTATGTTCTCAGCCGATAAAGGTGTTGCAGGAGCAACATCCGGTGCACTACTAGCCTCAGAAACTCGACGTTTCGACGGTCCAACACCACTTCTAGTCACCTATAGTGGTACAAAACACCGTTAAGCGACCAAATAAAATTGCAAACAACAATTATAGGAACACGCAGGTTCCTCAAATACGTGTATTTTCATTCCTAAGTGGACATTCATGGGTTCTTTTACTATTATAACGATGACGCACACAATGTGCTCACCATCCCTTAAAAAGAATTCGCCCACGAATTCATCTTAAGCCCGACCAAAACCAGTAGTCTGATACCAAATTGTAACACCCCCTATCTGTCGCATAGCATATAGCAGTAGGTCTGGCCGGGGCCCGACGCCGTATGCCACAGACAGACCGGGTGGTTACTCATGGAAACCATCCAGGTCCAGCAGCACCTGCAAAAAACAAACCACCGCACGGTGGCAAAACAAGGCAACGGTCAGCAATGCTGACCAAATTATAACGATACCGCCCCCAACTCGGGGCGGCGATGCTCCTTCCCTGCATTTCATTAGCATAAGAGAGCAATATATAACAATATTCATTTCATCACAGACGTTGGCTCGCACGGCCACACGCCCCGTGCTCTCAGGACACATTCTCGGTGAACCGGTCGACGTCACGTCAATTAAAGCCATAGACATTCCAGACTTACCACCGCCACTTTGACGGCCAAACCTATGAGCATTTTGTCTTCTTGGCCTGGGTCACGACAATTTAAGCCATTGACCGCCGAAGACCCTAATCTATGCCAACGACAAGTGTCATGTACCCTCAGGTCTCTTTAACCGAATGACATAGAACGGGTACGGTTCCATCTAACCCGTGCTCACATCGCAATGACAATTTAAGCCATTTGCGCGGGTCAAACTTCCACCGAGTCTCATTTCCATCACAATTCACATAACCCGGTTATGTTCAAGTTGGCTCTCAGGCCACCAAGTTGGCAAGATCACGTATCCGCCCAGTTTTCCGAGTGCACTTTTAGGTTAATCCCCAAGGCTCCCTGCTGCAATCTACCGTGTAGAAAACCCGAAAAACAACCAATAGCACGGAGTCTTCTCCGGCATTATGCAATGCAACATCACCGATCCAGACCAACATGTCCCGCTAGGCTTCACACATCATGCCTATGTCCGTTCTCGCTTACGGACTCTAAACAATGGGGACTTCACATATCTACCCGAAGGAACGCCTCCAACTCTCCACATACTCGCGAGAGCGGGCTTCCTATGCAAAGAAGGAGAGCTACTCATGCTCAAGAAGAGAATCGTTACCCTTGCATTCTTCTTTGGCGTCATGGAAAAATAAGCGGATGAAAAGCACCGCACTAGCTTTGCCTCCGTGGATCCGGAGTCGGCTCGCGATTTGGAGCTTCGAAACTCCTCCAATGGTCGGATCTAGCTCCTTCTTCCTTCCTTGGCTCTCCTCTCTCTCTAAGGTTTTAGAAAGATATCCACTCATGAAACGTGAGGGTTTCTAAGTCCAATCCCGGGTATATCCCTTCAGGAACAACCCCCAACCGTTGGATCATCAATTAAAGAAATGAACGGCTTTGATTCAGGACTGAAATACCCAATCTGGACCGCACACGGCCTGGCACACGCCCGTGTCCAGGGCCGCGTGCCTCATTCGCAGTCAAAATCGGCTCGCCTGGAACAACACACGGGTATCGAACACGCCCGTGTTCGAGCTGACAGGACCGTGTTCCACCTGACATGGTCGTGTGGCCGGCCGTGTACCCCCATCATTTTTCCCCAAAAACAACCCGAGCACTGCACGGGTTCTAGGACACGCCCGTATCCTTGCCCGTGCCAAGTGAAGATCGTCGACCTGACGATACGGCCTTAGACACGCCCGTGTCCTAGGCCGTGTGTCTTGTCTCGACACAATGTCGAGAGCAAAGTGTCGACTTCCCGGGACGAGTGTCGACACGGGTCGACACTCCATGCGACATGCCCGTGTCGCAGGCCGTGTGCCTTGTCTCGACACTTCGTCGAGCGCAGAGTGTCGACTTCGTGTGCTAAGTGTCGACATGGGTCGACACGCCCTGCGACACGCCCGTGTCGCAGGCCGTGTGCCCAGTCTAGACATAATGTCGAGATCAAAATGTCGACTTCCCGGCTGAGTGTCGACACAAGCTTGACACGCCCTGTGATACGCCCGTGTCGTAGGCCGTGTGCCTTCAGCCAGAACCCAAAACTGGCCCAAAACTTCCCCCGTCGCTCCTTTGAGTTTCGGGGCGTTACACCTGGTACTTGGACAGTGGTTGCTCCAAACATATGACAGGCAGTAAGGATATTCTATCCAACTACAAGTCCAAGCTGGGGCCAAAGGTCATCTTTGGTGACTCCAAATGTGGCCAGTCAGAAGGTTTTGGAGAAGTGAAGAATGGAGCTGTCACATTCAAGAAAGTGGCATATGTCAGAGGACTGAAGCATAACCTCATCTCCATAAGTCAATTATGTGATGAAGGTTATCAGGTACATTTTAGGTCATCTTCATATATTATCTCTAATAAAGAAAACCAAATAGTTTTAATTGGGAATAGACAAGACAATATATATTTAGTTGATTTTTTATCTGCCAATTCTTATATCTATTTACTTAATATAATTAGTAACAAGAATGACTTATGTCATAAAAGACTAGGTCATGTTAATATGAAAAACATTGATAGGCTATCTAAAGACAACCTTGTTAGAGGTCTACCTTCTGGTCCCTACAAGAAGGAAGACCTTTGCAGGGCTTGTCAATTAGGCAAGCAAATAAAATCTAGTTTTAAATCTGTAAATAAAAGTGATTCACCTAGAATTTTGTATCTTCTATACATGGATCTCTTTGGATCCATTGCTGTACAAAGCCTAGGATGGAAATCTTACACCTTAGTTATTGTGGATGACTTCTCAAGGTTCACTTGAGTATCCTTTCTGAGATCTAAGTTAGATACCTTTCAAGGTTCTTACAGATTTTCTCAGGACTGTATAGATTGAGTTCTCTACTTATGTTGCATTGATCAGAAGTGATCATGGCACAGAGTTTGAGTCACTTCTTATGCATGAGTTTTGTGAGAAGGAAGGCATCAGGCATTGTTTCTCAGCTCCTAGAACTCCCCAACAAAATGGGGTAGCTGAAAGGAAAAATAGGACACTCATTGAAGCTGCAGGTACATTGCTTGCAGATGCTTACATGCAACTAACCTTTTGGGCAGAGGTTGTAAACACTACAAATTATGTACTGAATAGAAGCCTGATACATAAACTGAAGAATAGGACTCCATATGAATTACTTAAAGGGAAGAAACCTAAAATCAACTATTTTAAAGTATTTGACTGTATATGTTATATTCACAATAACAACAAAATATATATTAGAAAGTTTGAGGCTAAGGCTGAAGAGGGAATTTTTCTAGGATATTCCCAAGTAAGCAAAGCCTATAGGGGTTTTAATAAATCATCATTAAAAATTGAAGAGTCCATTCATGTTTCTTTTGATGAAGCTAATATGTCTTGCAAGGAGAAAGAGATTTCTACCAATAGCCCTTTGCAAGTACCTCACTTGTGTGAGAGATTGGATGAACTAAACCTTACCCAAAAGGTTCCAACACATCCTTCTCTACAAGTTAATGAAGAGAGTGAAGATGAAAGCATTGAAGGAATTGACCTTCCTCCAACAGCAAACACAATTCCACAAGTGGAATTAATCCAAGATATTGTTGCACAACCAACTCCACCCACTGATTTAGTCACACTTAGGGATCACCCCAGATCTCAAGTGATTGGAGACATATTAGTAGGTGTACATACAAGGAATAAACTCAATCAAGATGTGATGCATGTCTGTTTTCTCTCTCAGGTTGAACCTCTATCCATCCATGATGCAGAGCAAGATCCCCACTGGATCATTGTAATGCAGGAGGAACTAAATCAATTTGAGAGATATAGAGTTTGAGATTTGGTTCCAAGACCCCAAGACTATCCAGTCATTAGAACCAAATGGGTATATAGAAACAAACTGGATGCCCAAGGAGTGATTGTGAGGAACAAGGCTAGGCTTGTTGCTAAAGGTTATAGGAAAGAGGAAGGGATTGACTATGACCAAACATTTGCACCAGTTGCAAGGTTGGAGGCCATCAGAATTTTTCTAGCCTATGCAGCATACAAGAGATTCAAAGTATATCAGATGGATATGAAGACTGCATTCCTCAATGGAGTACTTAAAGAAGAGGTTTATGTTGAACAACCTCCAGGTTTTGTCTCTCCAACTCACCCTTATCATGTTTTCAAATTATATAAAGCTCTTTATGGTCTCAAGCAAGCTCCAAGAGCTTGGTATGAAACCCTAGCTAGCTTTTTGATAGAGCATAAATTTATTAGAGGCATTGTAGATAGAACACTTTTCATTAGACATCATAAGGATCAAATATTGTTAGTAAAAATATATGTGGATGACATTATATTTGATTGTACTGATTCCAAATTATGCAAGAGGTTCTCTGACCTCATGCATTCCAAATTTGAAATGAGTAGCATGGGTGAGCTTTCATACTTCCTTGGTCTCTAAGTGAAGCAGTTGCCTGATGACATCTTCATATCTCAAGCTAAATATGCTAAAGAGCTTATAAAGAAGTTTGGGATGGCTGATGCTTCGACAAAGAAAACACCCATGGCTACAAATGCTGTAGTAGACTCTGATGCATATGGGAAACTTGTGGATCAGAAATAATATAGGGGTATTGTCGGGTCCCTACTATATCTTATAGCAAGCAGACCTGATATTATGTTTGCCACATGCCTTTGTGGTAGGTTCCAAGCGAACCCAAAAGAATCTCATCTAATTTTCTTAAAAAGAATTTTGAGATATATAAAGAGTTGTCCTAGTCTAGGCCTATGGTATCCAGCTGAGTCAGAGTTTGATTTAACTGGATTTTCAGATGCTGACTTTGCTGGATGTAGGGTTTATAGGAAAAGCATCTCAGGGACTTGTTCGTTCCTTGGTATGAGGTTGGTATCCTGGTTTTGTAAGAAATAGTCATCTATGTCTACCTCAACTGCTGAGGCTGAGTATATTGTAGCTGGCAGCTGCTGTTCCTAGATGCTGTGGATTCAAAATCAATTACTAGACTATGGTCTCAACCTAAATAATTCAAATCTCTTTTGTGATAACACAAGTGTTATAGCAATAGCACAAAATCCAGTCCATCGCAGTAGGACAAAGCATATAGACATTAGACATCATTTCATTAGAGAGTGTGTAGACAAAAATAAAATTAATCTTGTCTATATCTACACTGATTTATAAAGAGCTGATATATTCAACAAACGTCTGGATGAGAGAAATCATCTATTTTTTATAAATCAGCTTGGAATGATAAATGGAGAAGACTTAGTTTAGTTTCTGTCTGCACTCGACGAATTATCCAGAGTTCATCGAACGGAGCTCGACGAACTAGGGAAAGTTCGGGAGATATTCGTCGAACGGAGGAGGACGAACTCTCTGTGAGTGAAGTTGTGTTCGTCGAATGGAAATCGACAAATCCACTTCAAGAAAACTTTCATCGAACGGAGCTCGACGAAATGTCTTCAACTCTTCATATTCCAAAAAACCTTATAACTAGGTTTTCTTCGACCTCTGTCCCGCGCTTTCTGTTCCCCTTGCACTTGATCGCCATTTCTCTCTTTTGCAGGTGATTTCATGGCGATTTAAGCAGGAGCCCTAGCTGCAATGAAGTTTGACACTGGATTTGACGTCGACTTCGATTCTTTTCAACAATCAGATCCTATTTTTCTACATATTCTGGAACTTCTGGAAGAACAGTAATTGAAAAATCTGATGACGACAAGGATAAAACTATCTGGCATAGAAATTCGAGAATGGGTTTACACTTCATCTACATCCGAGGAGAACACCATGTCAGGAACAATTACGGGTAATTCTGTATCTTTATCTCCCGCCGTACTTACTGAAATTTTTGGATTGGTTAATAGAGAAGAACAGTTAGACATTGATTCTGAAGAATATGATGAGATGTTAAGTTTGATTGGTTATACTGGAGATAACCCCAATAAGTTGTTGAAGAAACACTTATCGGTAGAATAAAAATTTCTGGCCGATATTGTGGGAAACGTCTTGCTGGGCAAGCACACTGCCCATGACTACATCACCAGGCATCAATCCTGCTCATGTGTACAGTTGTCAATAAGAAGAAAGTGGATTGGGCACAGATCTTTTTTGATCTTATTAAGAAAAAATGCAATAAGAAAGACGTTTGCTTTGGAAGGATCCTAGGGATCTTCCTGAAGGAGAAGGTTGCTGAATCCCTAGTCAATTATACCATATTCATTAATGCCAGCAAGAGGCTCACATGCACCTTGTTTGGCAGGTGGAAGAGGGTCATAACTAAGCCATCCAAGGCTTCAACCTCTTCCACCCCAGCTTCTGAAAGCACCAGGGTCGTAAGAGCCACTCCCCACCCTACTGAAGAGATCATCCCCACACCTCCATCTCTTTTGGCAACTCAACAACCACAACAACTACAATAACTTCCACCACATCAACAACCAACACCCTCTGTTCATACTTCTACTACAGTTACATCTTCTGCCACCTCTCCACCCCTAGATCTTACCAACATCCCCTCATCTCCTACTCAGGAATACCATCAACTCACTCCACCTCAATAACCTCTATCCCCCAATGCTACACCAGATCCAACACCAACCTCATATCCTCTTCCACCACACTTATCCTCAATATCATACTTCAATATCCTAATATCTCCTCCCAATTCTCCTCCTCCTCCATATCCATCCACTCAGGATGTCCCCAAGACAGATGTCCCTCCTCCACCATCTCCAACATTTACCATCCCTCAAAATGTCTCCACCCAACATTCTACTGAACCATATACTACTCCATCTCTGGATCCCTCCACCATTACCTCTGTAATTACTCTCATCACTCCTCTACTCAAATCTCTTATAGCAGAGGCCATTACACCTCCTGTTACTTCTATCTCCACCCTTTCTGCTCAACTCTCTTCCTTCACTGCTGCCCCCTCTTCATTCAGGGGCATGGCTAAAGTATTTACTGAAACCAGGCAGGGGGAGATGCTTAATGAAGAAGCTGAAGCAGATCCAGCAGTATTTCCAGTCTCAGTTTCTCCAGCTCCAGCAACAGCAGATATAGAGGCAGTAATAGCAGATACAGAATGTCTACCAGATGATACAGATTTAATTGATTTGATTTATTTCATTGAGACTAATATGGACTTTGATGAGTCAGTTACTGAAGAAATAGTTACTGAAGAAATTCTTTCTGTTGGTAATTTCATGTTAAATCCCACAGTAGACTTAGTTCAATTACTGAAAGTTTTTGATACTGCATTTTTGAAATTTATTCCAGAAGTATACACTAAGCCATCCTTGGCTATTGTTCCATATACTTCCCCAATCTCTCCAAATGTTGCCAAGCAACTCAGGGATACCTTTGTTGTTTCAAAGCCAGTAGTCATGCCATCTCCATAAGAAGTCATCGCTGCTCCTACTTTTGTAATGGATGACTCTCCCATGCCAGCTCTGGATGACTTGATCCTGCCTGATATTGAAGAAGAAGAAAAGGCAGTTACTGAAAGCACTGTTAGAATCAGTTCTCCAGCTTCTCCTGTGGCTTCTCCTCCAGCTCTTGTTGAAGTTCCTGCTCAAGCTCTATCTCTACCTCCATCTCTTGAAAGGACTATCATTTCTGCTGAGGCTCTGAAAGCTCTAAATGACGTATATGATAACCCTCAGGGATCTGATAATGATGATGATGAGGATGAGGATTATTATTCTGATGATGAACCTAAGAGGAAGCAAGTATCCAAGAAAAGAAAAGCCCCTCCTCCTCCTACTCCAAAGCCAAATCCAAACAATGACACTCCCTATTATATTCTCCAAAAGATAACTCCATACAAAGGGATGCCATCTTGGATGTGGTTATCCAAAAATCAGCAGAAGGAGAGGAAGAAAAGCAGAAGGTACTCTCCTCCTCTAGTTCAAATATTCAGAAAGGATCCACCTCCTCCACCTCCTCCAGCTGCTGGTGCTTCAAGCACATCTTCTCAAGGATCTGCCCCACTTCAAACATATCAAAGACACCAAGGTAGATCATATGCAAGCAGCCAGCACATGCAGTATTCTTCAGGAAAGCAACATCAACAGCAGCAGCAACATCAACAAAAACAGCAACAATTCACTGAACATCAACCAGCTGAAGGCTATAAAAGACCATCCACTTCTCCTGTTCCTTTTGAAGATCTTGAAACAGCTACTATTGCTAGAATGACCAGGTTCCAGGAACTAGTGGGCCATTCTATGATTAACAAAGCCAAAGCTGAAGGAAAGCATCCTTCTGAATATTCAACAATGTCAAAGTACAAGAAAGAAGAGCTCAAGAGGTTTGATAAAGCAAACAAGATTTTCAATGTGGATGACTACATGAAGTTGCACCCAGAAGTAGTTATCCCAGAGCCACATATTTGAAGATTATAGGGGCTGCTGATATGACTATGACAAAAGTGCAAGCTTCAGATCCAAAAAGAGAGATTGTGTTTACAAAGCCTGGAGAGAAGAGCAAGCAAGAAATGCCAAAGGAAAAGAAATAGAAGAAGTAAATTTTGAACTCTTTTGTTTTCTACAATTATATTTAACTGCTCTATATTCTAAACAAAGATTATGTATATATATATATCTGCTGCATGTGTTATTGATCTCTGCCAGATATATGCTTTTTCTGCTTTGTTTATTTTCAATTTTTATTTGAGTCTGTAATTAGTGACCTCACCCAAATAGGGGGAGATTGTTATATCCCTAGTAAGATTTGGGCTAGGTTCACTAAGTTAGGATCAAATGACCCACAATGTATAGCCAGGGTCATAGTTGTGTCCTAGAGTCTAGGCCAAGTCCTTAGAGTTAACAACACATGGACTAACTATCAACAAGACTGCCAGAGACTCAAGACTTAGAAGAATTCAAAGTCTGTAAAATGAGTTCGACGTTCGTCAAACTCAGGTCGACGATTATCGTGCTCAGCTCGACGATCTCAGAGAAAATTCTCTGAGCTGAGCTCGACGAACTCTATTCTTTGGTCGACAAAAATTTGGACACTACACTTCAACACTTCAGCAAGGCTATGTCGAGACCACACAGCAAATCTATCCACACCAACTGGGTAGACACCAGAAGCGAGAATATGTTGACTCACAGAAGAGTTGTGTCGACACACATAATATCTGTCGACACCAACATCAACTATGTCGACACACAGGATTTATGTCGACACACTCCAGATTTCTGTCAACACAATAGCTATGTCGAGACAAGAAGTAATTGTGTCGACACCCAGGATCTGTGTTGACACATTCCCCAGAAGTTCTCTCAACAAGTTATCAGCTCGACGAACTTCATTCTCAGCTCGACGAACTTCATTCTCTGGTCGACGAATTCTGGACCATTTACTTCAACCTGTTGAAGCCAGAAGTTGCTCATATTTTTCTAAGTCCAGAACCTTCTCCAGTCGACGAATGCAGTTATCAGCTCGACGAACTTCTGACACAGAAAATTCAAAGTTTCTGAAGCATATAGTTCTGTTATCAAATCGACGATCTGGGAACTCAGCTCGACGAACAAAAGTTATCTGATCGACGAATACAACAACTCAGCTCGATGAACTGTGAACTCAGCTCGACGATTTCTGTCATCTGTTCGACGATTCCATACAAAGTATTTCTTTCTTCTGTCCTTATTTTATGACAATAATTTCTGAATGATTAATGATAAAATATTCTCTGAATATTACCGTTGGACGGTGCATTGATCACGGCTTTCATCAGAATTATTACTTTCCATTTTTCTAAGGGACAATTGAGGAAATAAATCAATGCAGTTTATTCTCTAGGCCATCAGCATTGATTGCAGTAGAGGAATTCAAATTTTGAAAGACAAATTCCTTTAGAACATATAAAAGGGATTTTTCTCTTTTCCAAAAGAAGATAGAAAACACAAGAACACAGTACAGTCACAAGAACACAGCATACACATAGAGAAGAACACAGCATACACAGAGACACACAGACACATAGAGAATTACATTCAGTCTATCTTCAAGAGTCTCTCTGCTCCATCATTCTTTCACAGCTTTCTGATACAGAAAAGAATCCCTAGGCCAGAGCCAAATCAGCTATTGAAGAAGAAGAACAATCAATCTAAATCAAGAGTCTTCTTTCTTCATCATTCCAGGAAACTCCAAAGGACAACAACTACTCCATCTGTCAAGAAGTTCCTGCAGATTTCTTTGATAAAGTCTTAAAGACTGAAGGCCTATCACCCTGCAGCAAAGCTCTAGATTTCCCTGAACTATTCTACATCTCAGGGTGAGCTACTTGCTAATATCATATCCACTTGTCTTCTCTCTGATTGTTGACATAGAAGACACCATCACTTGTCACCCCTCTCTGTATAAAGGGTTGTCATCTCCCTTCAAAAATGATTCTTGGTTACAAGTGACCTGACCAAAAGACTTGAGATTTGGTTTTTGAGCACCTGATCAAAAGCTCATTGGTGTCAGGCACCTGATCAAAAATCTGAGTGTATTCCTACCAGGGTGGTAAAAGAGTGGATGTACCCAGGTTGGGGAACCACTATAAATTTCTTGTGTCGTCTGTTTGCCTTTTCTTTTATTTTTTGATGTGGCTGTGATTGTTAGTTAGTTGTTGCTGCATTTTATTTTTTAATCTATTTCTTACAACACTAGGAGTTGTCTGAAATAGCCAGAAAATTTTTATAAGCTTTAAATACTCTATTCACCCCCCCCCCTTTACAGTATTCCTGATCTAACAGCTCACTTTCACGACCTCTTCTTTTTCTACAGGATGAACAGTATCATCAGCTGTGATGATAACATCGTTTCCTTCATACACTTTGAGGGTCGTGAACTTAGTCACATAACTAGTGAGATGATGACCACAACTAGAGCCGACAATCAAATCATCTTGGATATTGATCGAAGCAAGAGCATCAATAGAAGTTGTCATCATCTATACAAGAAAGCAATTCCCCTACTATTGTCCTCCTTCTGATCCTTTGTCTCCATGTTCTTGACACTCAGACGTTTCTCCTTCTCAAGGACATGTCCGGCTTTAAAGTTCGATCGACAGAATTTTGCTATGTGTCTGTTCTTGCAATACGTAAAGCACAACGACCTGTTTTGTTCGTCAAACTGGGGTAGGAAGTTTCTCTTATCTCCTTGAGACGATGACGACGGTCTATCTCCAGCATTTTTCTTTTGCTTTTCTCAAAACTTCTTCTTCCCAGAGAATAACACTTCACCTTCTCCTTCCGTGATGGTAACTCCGGCCATCTACTTCGCCAGACTTTCTTGGGATGTGAGAATATTCTCCAGTTCTAGCAGAGATGGTTGAACAACCGACCCTTGAACAGATGTGATGAAGGCCATATATTCTTTTTATTAAACAATCCATAACCTTCAGAAAGAATTCCGGATCGGAAGCTCTCCTTGAGTGGCCCTTGCCAGCTCATTCTCCAGAAACTGCAACCGCGCCACATTCTTCTTATTAAGCAATCAATCTAGAGCTTTGCAGATCTCTGATGCAGATTTGCATCCAAAAATATGATTAAACAACTCTGGAGAAATGGCCCGCTTAAGCGTGAACTCTGCTTTGGCGTTGGTTTTCCCCAAAGTTCTAACAAGCTGAGTGTTGTCTCCTGCAGCGACAACCTTCTCCTTCTCATCACCTCGAAAAATCTCCCACAAGTCTTCCCCCAGTAGGTAGCTCTTCATGCATGATCTCAAATTCTTGTTGTTAACCTGAGTGAGCATCTCCATTCCAAGGCCTCTGTCCATCCCAGATGGGAGGAGAGATCAATCAACGAGAAAAGGACCACAAGCACAGCTAGCTCGAACCTCCCTCTGATACCATGTTAGAAAATATCATTGAGAGATAACTCCAACCCAAGAAGAATAAAACCGCCAATAGGCTGCAATAAACACGTTACTGCATACACCAATGCATGACAACCTTGCGAGGTATTGGACATTAAAAAAACAACCACACTATTAAAAACACAAACAATAAGGAAACTAGCAAGACATGCAGCACAGAAGCGGACAGGCCCAGACCGCTAGCGGCTTCTACAGCGTCCAGCTCGCAGCGACTAAGAACAGATCGACATCAATCTCAAAGCACAACGCCCACTTCTTCTCCATCTCGCAGCGATAAAGGTCAAGTCGGCAACGATCACAAGCACAGGCACAACGACCACTCCTACTCCCGCTCGCAGCGATAAAGATCAGATCAGCAACGACCACAAGTACAAGTGACAACTTCTGCTCAACTCGCCAACAACTGCAACACTCCAGTTCGCCAGCGATTGCCTCAACTTGGATGTGACTAAACAACAGCTCGACAACTACAGCTTCCAGATCGCCCAGACCACCTTGTAGACCGAAACCAGTAACTCGCCAATAGCTCGCTAGGAATCCACTAGAGACCGCCCAGACCACCTTGCAAACCGCAACCAGTACCTCCCCAGTAGCTCGCCAACAGCGCGGTAGCAACTCTCTAGAGACCGCCCAGAACACCTTGCAAACCGCAACCAGTAACTCCCCAGCAGCTCGCCAACAACTCGCTAGCAACCCTCTACCGACCGCCCAAACGAACCACCTTGCAAACCACACACCACTGACGGATACAAAAAAGGCAGTTCGAAGAACACTCAAACCACCTTGACCCCTTCTACTCGGATACTGAAACGAAGGAGAAACACCCTATTTATAGAGAAAAGAAACCAGAACACCAAACACCAGCCCCGCAGCAGATCCATCTAGAACACCCACCTACAACCTCCAAAACAGGAAACAGGCCGCCCGACTTACTAGACAAGCCGTCCGGTCTCACTTCAAAACTTAACAATCTCTCAGATTTGTCGGCACTTTTCTCGCGAGCTTCTGCACAACGCTCATGTTCGAGATGACTCTGTCATGGTCTTGTCCGGCATGAGCGCTCCTCGTTTCCTCAGTCTGATCCATACGCGCTCCTCGTTTCCTAAGTTTGATATGTATGCACTCATCATTTTCTCGGTCAGATCCGTAAACAATATTAATATGCATGATAGTAAAGTTCACATATTATAATTGCAATGCGTACAAAATATGAATGCAAAATTATAATTTATATCATTGCGTATAATATATGATTGCATTGCATGCAAAATATGCACGCAAAATATATAATATGCTTGCTTGAATATCAAGATCATAAATGATATATGAGTTTGCATAATTAATCTTCCGAAAAAAATTAACAAAATCCGTGTTGTATAGATTTGAAAATTTACTCCACAGCATCTTTTAAAAAATTTGCTTCAAAACACACAAAAAAAAATTTTCACTGTTTCTATAATAAAATATGGCCACATGTCACCATCGCAATAGCCTCTCCATACCTGAAGACCGAATAACAAATATGACCTTAATAGGATATGAAAGCTTACGTGAAGAAAATAGCATCACATGTAATTCATTAGTCATAGTCAAAATGTTGACTTCTTCCGTCTGTGTGGAAAATAAGAAGTTAGGTAGAGATAAGGGGTAGGGGGCACGCGGGGTCGTGGCTCCTGGTTGATGAGGTGGGGTCGCAGATGAATGAGTACTGACGCCTAGATTTAGGCAACTAGCGTCATATAGACTTTTGTTATTCTTCAAATAGTATCCTAGTCTAACTTAGAATTAGAAAGTATAAAAAAGAACCGTCTCCATATTTTAGGTGATTGTTATCCGTAAAAGAGTTTTGATTATCCGCACTTTATTTTTTGTGTTTTTCACTCCCAAATGTTAGATAATCGCAAAACAATTTTGTCTATGCCTACTATTTTATTCTCCCCTTATCTTACATCATTTTTGAGAGACATGTTCAATTTTCCCTGAGATCAAATGAGAGTTATTTCGATGAGATCCCTCTTAGGATCGCTAGTCGCACCTCATGCATGAGTTACGGTTATCCAAAGAGCCCCCACTAACGCCGTAATCATCCGAGGTATAATCGATGCGGCAACCGCCACCATCCCCGACGTCACTGCCGCCATCGCCGACATCAACGCCGCCATCGCCGTCATCGTTGCCGTCATCGCCGCGGCAGCCGCCTCCATCACCGTCATCATCGCCACTATCGCCGCCATCGCACTAGAGATTTGAGCAGTTGTGGTCGCGATGTTGAAGATGTTCTAAACTCATGTGGGCATGACTCTTTGTGTAAATAGATTAGTTCGGGTTGATAAATAGTCTTTTTATGACGACATTTTACGTTAACTAGTATAACATATGTTACAAATATTTATATGGATGAGAATTTTGTATTCAATGACGGTGTTTTCTCTTTCTTTTTGGATGAAGTTGTTATGAATAACAGGTGAAAGCAAAGATTCAAAGTGTATTAATTTGCAGATATCAAAAGTTTGATTTGCGGATAACAATTTGATTTGCTGATAACACTTTGATTTGCGGATATAATTTTAACAAAACTGTTTTACGGATATCAAAAATTTACGAATAGTCAGAACTGTAGTGCGGATAACAGTCACCTTATGTCACTGATAATAACAATCAGCATTTTAATAAAGATTATTTGTATGAAAATTTTTAAAAAAAATTCAATTACATCTCTCCTAATTTTTGTAAAGAAAGATAATAATTTGTCTTAATATGCGAATACAAAAGGAATACGAAAGAAATTACCTGAACCCGATCAAGTTGCCACAACACTGTCACATTGCTGTATGGATAATAATGAGCTGGATTATTTTTTTCAAGTTGCATACTCTAAATCCTAAAAGCAGAAAATAAGTGAGAACCGGGAACGATGAACTGCTCGAGTTACTTGTTTGCTAGAGCTAGCAAAACCCCAACTCTTGTTCTGCCCCTCGAGTTAGCCCTTTTCATATAACACATGTTTTTGTGGAGGTAGTTATACAGATGCTTGGAGGAGCTTTACAAATATTCAGATTTAAATAACCCATTGCTTAAGAATTGAACAATTGTCGAAATCGGTATTCATGTATATGTAGTTTATGATCGCCTTTTCACGTAATAGTTTCGTCACTAATTTTAGAAGATATTATTTGGAAATATACCTGCAAATTATTGTTTTAGGCTCTGTTTGGCATGCTGGTGGCGGTCGTAAATGCATGGATTAAAACGTCATTCATTAAGAATCACATAACAAACATCATCCGTTTGAACAAAAAAGTAAATGAAGTTCCTTTAGGTGGACGTTAACGAATGACAATTTAACTTGTGTTCATAACCGTCACCATCGTGCCAAACAAGACCTTAATCTTACATGAAGAATGACCCCGAAGATGTAAATCACATTCAAATAATGATACCAACATGGATACCATATATCACCCATGGAAAATTACGAAGGAATGCAGACAAACTTGATTTTCATAAGCGCGTCAGTTACAAATTGTAAGAAGAGACATATGGCACCTAATGTTGCTCAAAGAGTACATATAACAAACTGAACTCCCTTAGTATATTCAAAGAAGAACCCTTAACACAAACTTATATAAACGAATACGGATTGTGACAGTTCACAAAGAATTGAGATGCAACATGCCCTCATCATAAAGGTCATAGTTAGACTAGCCCAAGGAAGAATACTAAGAGCACCAAGTTAATATATGGGATATCATATCAAGGAATACTAAATAAAAATAACCTGAGGTGGGAAACAAGTTCTATAACAGGGACATGAAAACTGTTGCCTAAAACTGCTAAGTGTACAACATTTTTGGCCTATAACAACACTTAAAAACTGTTGTCTAAAACTGTTAAGTGTTGCCAAAATAGTGAAAATTGTTGTCATAGGGGGTGTGGTCTATACCCGTGTTACCAAAGGTCTAAGATAACAATTTGTATACCTTTAGGCAACACTATAAAAAACTGTTACCTAAACCATAAGAATAGACAACAGTTCCTCGATGAACCTATTGCAACATTTACGAAATATTGACCCGTAGTGTTACACTTAAAAACTGCTGCCAAAAGATATAAAGGCAACGCTTCAAAACGGTTGTAAAAAAGATTTGTCATTTTTTAAAAAAAGGGCCAATACAAAAGGGGAAATAAAAGGTCCGTTGAAAGATGGTGAAACCATCAAGGTGCATTCAGCAGAAGAAACAAACACATGCAGTTCAAAAAGCAGGAACTTTGATACTATATATGAAAGAGATACAATAATATGACATCATTTTTGACAACCAAATCAACCGAACAACAACAACAACAACCAAAACAGAACCCATATAGTCCCCAATCATTGGGGGTATGGGCGGGGGAAGATTGGAAATAGACCTAACCTTTGGGACTATGCACAAAGTGACTTCTCTCAGAGGAGAAAGACCTAACCTTTGACAATAAATGCACAAAGTGGCTGCTCACAGATACCTCTGAAATAATGACCCCCTATACTGTCACATTTGCTGCAGAATCATGCCCTCAAATCAAAGCCAAAGTCATCAGGGAGGGAAGACCCAAAAATCCATTTTGATTTATGTGCACATAACCAAATCAACCGAATAATCCAAAAAAATTAAGAGTTCCCGGTTTTGTACAGCCATTAAAGAAATTCTAGCATCTCACTATGTAATAGTTGAATACTTTAATTACATAATTACTGAATTAAATAAATTGGAGGACATGCAATGCTCTATATTTCACTAGGCTGGTATCCAGGTTGGCAATGCTACAATCTATGCTTCCCGACACCAGTCTCGTTGAATAATGTGTTGAAAGAATCAACTCCACTGCTTATAGTTTTGTCGCTGGACATCTGACCATCAGGCTACAAAGAGGAATGTAATTTCAGTTGATGTTGCAATACAATTACATCAAAACACATTACAGATTTCAGCAGATTCATGAGCAATATTGTAATCTTTATTATATAATGGAGAAATTTGGTGTATGTTTTTTGCCCCTTCAATTTTTTCTACAAACATGTCTAACAGTTTTGCGAAGATAGCCTAGATCTTACACGGATAGTGGGATTAAATCTGATGGATGTAAATTATCTTGATACCATAAATTGCTAGTAGTATAGATCTACATATAGGAATTTAAAAAAACACAGAGGAGCTGAAATAAACCAAAAATTCTTTGGCTAAAAAACATACCATATCTTTTTCAAGGAGGCTGGAAAAATCGGGACATCCTCATTAACTGATGTCCTCATGATGAAGCAATGGGCAAATTGCCAGCCTTCTGTATTCTGCTGTAGAAAATATTCTCAAGATCAAACTATGAAAACTTGAATGAAAATTTACTCCATTTTCTTCTGAATTTGTCAATGAATGTGAACAAGGAACTCAACATAGGAAAGGATGCCTTGGGTCTTGAAAGTCTTTGTTTTCAAGGGTAGCTAAACATTATAAGGGGGGGGGGGGGGTGAATAGGTTTTTATGTCTTTTGAAACTATCGTTTTGCTTTGGTGTGTTGTGACTTAGTTTTAGGTTAGCTATCAATAATACACAACAATACACAATTATTTATAGTGGTTCCCCAAGGTATGGGTACATCCAATATCCCTCTCACCTTTCTAACAGTGTGTTAGACAAGCTCAACTTCTCCAAACTCGTCTCCAATAGCTTACAACAAAGATCCCTCAGGATCTCTCAAACTCCTCCAAGTACTACCTCAGGCCCAAGGCCCTATCACTTAGAGCAGATGATGCTCCTATAACTCAATGATTCACTGATCACCTATCTCAGACTTTAATCAAAGTACTACAACTCAGGCTAGGAGGTTAGCCCTACACTCAGATCCATAAGAGGATCTTACACTCAGTGAATGAACTCACCTACAACTCAGACACACAGACCCTACCTCAGATCCACAGAAGGATCCTACACTCAGTCTTTATAGATCAGGCTTATAACTCAGATTTGTTAAGATCCTATAGAAAAAGTATGTTGTTGATGATGAAATAACTCCAGAGAAAATGTTCTCCGAGTCTTCTCTCTAGACTAAGATTCCTCAGCCCTATCTTCTTCTCAGCTCCATGGTATTAGATCTTCTGGATGTTTTAGCTTGAGCTGGGAAGAACTCAGAAACAAGAGTTCCTGAACTTGCTGTAGAAGAACAATGAGTTTTCTAATCTTTGTGTGTCTTCAATCAGTAACCCTTGTCTGAAGGTATCAAACTATCTCTCAATGGACTAATTGCAGAGCACTTCTTTGTTTATAGGAAAAAGATGAGTTGATTCAAAAATCTCTCTTCAAAAAGTTCGCCCCGTCTTTCTCGGAACTCTGTACTTTTTATCCCGTCACCCAACTACACTTTAAGCAGCATGGACCACTAAAGTAGTTAGCAGCACCACCACTTTTGCATTAATTACTGTACAACTGGGAAGCGAAGACTGTTGTTCTGTAGTAAGATGATCTCGTGTTGTTTGAGTTTCGCTGACGTTAGCATGACTCAGCTCCTGTGGACCTAGCCAAAATTCTAGTAATTATGATTGGGCATTGCGTGAAGCCTTGTCACTCAATGTACTGGTACTTTGCAAAATTCTAACTGGTGGTGTTGAGTGTGTTAAGTGATCCTTTATCACTCAACGAATGTAGACAATTCTAGTCTAACAGCTTAGGCGTCGAGTGAACCTTCATCACTCGATAGTACTTCTGGACTTAGTTGATTTAACTTTGCTAGAAGGCATTGAGTGAGGCTTCTTCACTCAATGCTTTCTCACTTTGCCTGTTTTCTTGATGAGGCATTGAGTGACCTGTCTTCACTCAACGCTTATGTACTTAATAGGATTATATGTCAAGGAGGCATTAAGTGAACTGTCTTCACTCAACGCTTCTGGGCTTAGATAGATTTCTTTGACAGCAACCCTACGACTTAGACTGTATGTTATCCTATCGATGCTTTTGCTTCATGGCATTGAGTGAACTTTCTTCACTCAACGTTTCTTGTCTTGTAAGACCCCCCTCCCGAAACACAAAATACGGCACGAGGGGAGTCTTATGGGCAGAATAGCCGCCTTGCAGTAGCGCTAGCACACGGGCTAACATGTACCACAAGACGCCTATCCTGCCAGCTATAACTAATATCAACCAATGCCAATCCAACCAAGAATATAAAACAGAAGTCAATCCACACATAAGTAAAATAGTCCAAAAGTACATCGAGAAAAAGAAGTAACAAAAAGCTTCTAAAATATCAGAGTACGGAAAAACTTTCCCAAAGGGCTACATCAAGAGTCTCTCAAACTCACATCAGTCACTGATGGTAGCAAAGGCGCCATCCCTTCAGGCCCTGCCGTCGTGGCCTGGCTGTCCTGGTGCAAAATCTGCGGCTGCTCTAACTGTGGGGTTTCCTCCTAAAAAGGAAGACGTTGCAACCGTTAGTCATAAAGACTAAGTGGCTATCATATCCGCTCCCCCGACGACTCCTCGGTATCAGACGGAGAAAGGAATAAGGGTACAATATATATAAGTAGAATAAAAGTACAAATTACTTTTATAGAGTGAACAATATCAATGTATATAAGCAGCCCAACAAATGAGTAAATCATCTACTCTAGCAGTTCAACCATCTACAACAGTATAAAAATATAGAGTTACAACAGAAAGTAACTCAACTTATATGAATGCTCATACAGACATATAAGTTAAGGATCGGCTCAGCAGTATAGTAACTCATCGTATAAGAGTGCCCATACAAACTTATACTATGAGGATCTTCAGAATGCAATGTAATGTAATGATATGTATGCAATGCAATGACTCATCCATGATCTCACACATGCAGTTGCTATGTCGACATAGACTTGTAGTTCCCACTTTTCGAGCAGGTAGCTAACCTCTCTGGCGTCAACCGTCGTGGCCAGGCGGTGATAGTGGAGTGGGCTTCTCCACTACAAGGCGGACATCCACACTACCAAGCCTAGGCCTTCGTTCACCTCAATGCTAAGAACACAACAGCAGAGCTCACATATGTACTACGGCTCAGCAGGAGTCTCGTGCAGATGAGCACCGAGAACCACGCCACGAACTGGTTGATGTTGTGAGCCGGAAGGAGCCTCGGAAAAAGCACGAGGACCAAGCCCAACCGTCCACTTGGCACGGAAGGAGCCCCGGGAATGAGTACCTAGTACCAATCCCAAGCCCCCAAGTCTGTCTGTTAACTCCCGTCGGTGTGACGACTGGCGAGCCCATTGACATGCCACACTATCCTTAACACAGGATTACGACACCACGCGTCGACTCACACCGCATGCAATTTCATGTCATCGTGGCATGGAAGGAGCCTCAGGAATGAACACCGAGGACCAAGCCAAACCGTCCACTTACGTCTCTTCTCAATTTTACCAAACAAGTGTGTTCAAACCCCCGCACTTACACCCTTTCACAACCCTGTGCCCCAAGGTACTTATGGGTTCATTATCAGTGTAAGGTTATTTCACACATTCATCATCTAAGACCACGACCATTTGTTCGTAACGGTCATTATCAATTATATACAGCATGTTCAAATCAAGCTCATCATTATTCAACACATTACCACTACCAAGTACGTTCTCAATATTCCGCATATTTAAATCTTTCTCTAACCTTCAATAAATCACCTCGGTGGGGTGCACCTTACTACTCCATTTGTTCATTAAGGATCTAACCAACAAATGTCATTAACATATTTCACCCCAATCATTTATAGTCTAAATTCCACAAACATTATCATTACTGTACCATGATCTCTCTACTAATACAAAACAAACACGAGAATTATAGGTGCAGCAATGATTACTGTATAGCAACTTCAAACGAGTATTCTTGAGGCTTTAGGAATCCGGTGAAGGAATTTAACCCCTCGTTGGAAAGGTGTTTCCAAGAGCTGCGACTTTTGTGTTTAGTTGAAAGCCCAGATTTGGCCGCATCGAGTTTGAAAATGGCCTCGAATGTTGATACGCACAGAAAACAGATTTATGCGCGCATGTTAAAGCAGATCGTACGACATCAGTTCGTCTTCTTCCTTCAACAAAACATTCAAATAACATCCAGAATTTCTCCTCCCTTATTCACCCTCATAAGGACACTTCTCTTCACAAAACCAGTCCACAAACTGCATTCGAAGTGAGGGAAAGGTTGAAGACTCTAATTCCTAGGACACGAGTCCTAGCATGGCCTTTTTCCTAGAAACCTTCTTCTCAAAAATCAAGACCCTTTTGAGTCGATATCACTCCTAGAAATAATTAAAGATCTAGCACCAAGGGAGAGGGTAGGAAGCTGATGCACTCTTGGAAAGTGTACAGATCGCTGTCAAGTAATAAAAGTGAGGAGTTTAATCTCTGGATATGAATCTCTTGAGGAGTGCAAGTAGGGAGTGTGATTTCACTATATGAAAAAGAGATTGCAAGCGGGAAAGTAACCAAAGGGGTTTTTTGAATGGAGTTCCTAAGTTAAAAACAAAAAAGAAAACTATTGCGGGTCGCCGTCACCGCGTCGCTTGGGGGGAGTACTACGGAGAGCAGTATGGATGAATGACGAACAACGAGGGTCGCAATCACCTCTTCACAACGCGTGCTTCTAGCAATCGCTAGAACGACACAATCACAACAAACACAAGAAAAAACTGAAGCTTAACAATACAAGCAATGATTAAGACATAACAACATAAAGACATGATGAAACCTTAAGCAAAACATTGTTCTCAAGCAACAATCTCACTAACACGAGTTCAGAATGAAGAAACCATAAGAAGAGGTGGAGAAATACAACAGAGCGCACGAAGGCTTTCCGAGATTCACGACCGAATTCAAGGGTTCTCGGGCTTGTCCGAGCTCGGTCTTCGGATGACGTCCGGGAACCAAGAAGGGCTGTCACTTCCTTCGAAATCCCATCTTCTTCGTGAATGATCGCTGGGCTAGTTCTGACCGAAGAACTCCGCAAGTGCAGCAACAAAGACCTTGGATGGTAGCTTGGAGTTCGGAGAAGATGAAGGTGGCCGGAGATGCAAATATTGCAAGCTTTCTGATAAGTCATAAATATACCAATTTTTGTGTACAATAAATAAGTCGTTTTAGTTACTTTTTGTCATTTTTACTTATTTTTCTTTAATAAATTACTCTTTTTGTGTAAATATTATACTAACTTACTTTTATTTTGATTTTCAGAAAAATTTGGAAAATTGTCAAATTTTGCATGGGTCACGCCCGTATTCTTTGGGTCACGCCCGTGACCAGGGCGTGACACGTCAACTTCTAGTGAATCAACAATTTTTTGATGAAAATAGCTTGACACGCCCGACATCACGCCCGTGTCGAATGACACGGCCGGTTAACCCATGTCATGCGCGCTCGACGTTTTCAGCTCGACGTTCGTCGACCAACCGGACACGCCTGTGTCACCCAACTCGACACCCCCATGTCACTTGCTCTCGACATTTTCAGCTCGACAACTTTCATACTCGACACAACTCTCTCGACATTCATCGAGACCAACCTGACATGCCATGTGTAGATAGAGACACGGGCGTGACCGCCACATGTACTTCTCCAACTGGCCGACAAGACTGCACCCGTGACTTTCGATGCGGCCCGCGCCCAGTTCTACCTCCCCGACACGCCCATAGTCACGCCCGTGATATGGGTCGTGACCGCCGCGATACCGACATGTGACCTGCCCGAAGTCAACCAAGCCATCACCTTGCTGGATCGAATCTTCAATAGTAGTGACACGCCCCCTGACACGTCCGTGTCAGAGGGCGTGTTCTTCAAATTTTTTTGTCTATAAATTCCAGCCTTCTGCTTGTAATCCTGTTCCACTTTTTGGATCCATTTTGTATAGGGGAAATGCTGCTTAGATGATTCCAAGGCCTATGTAAGGGATTTTCTCCCCCTCTCCTTTTTGGTTTTAGCTTTGTAATCTCCTTTTAGATTAATAAAATTTGTAGTTTTTCTCCCTTTCTATGGATTTGGACTTCATCTATGTGCCTTCTCTTTATGCAATCTTATTCTTTTTTCTTTTTTCTAACTTAGTTTTTGTTCTTTTAATACGTGTGTGTGAGTGTATGAGTATAATTTTTACTTTTATGTTTTCATTATTTTTCTTACTTAGATTGTTTAGTGTTAGGATTTTTCCATACTCCTTATACTCATCCTTATGAAACTATAAAAATGATTATAAAGTGGTTTTTAATTTATTTTTACTTAATCTTTTTAGATCATAAATATTTCATTCTTTTATCTTTTCTTCCACTTTTTAAGCGTTTTTATGGAGTTATAAAGATGGATTAGTTGTTATTTTCCTTTTTCAAGCATTTCCATTTTTCACTTTTATTTAAAAAACTGTTTTGCTCGTTTAATTTTTCTATTCTCTTTTTACGCATTTCTATCGTATTCTAATGGTAGAAATGCAATTGTTTTAATTTTTCATTAACTTAGTTTTTATTCATTTTTGTACGTGTGCGCATTTATTTCCGCCTACTCGTTAAGAGTTAAATGACGTAGTGTTTAATCTCTTTTCCAGTAGAGTGGGTGAGTTATTACATTCTGTCGTGTGCGTGTGTTTTACTTTATGTCGAGAGTGTGTGTGCGTGAGTATTAATTTCTATTGAGTGTGTGCGTGCGTTGCATTTATTTCCTCCTAATCGTTTAAGTAGGACTCACTTTTATTTCTCCCTCCCACGCATTTGCGCCGGGACTCACACTTTACTGCTTTCATTTCAGTCCTTCTCGTTTGAGTAGGACTTGCATTTTACTGCTTTATTTACTGCTTTCTTTTACTACTTTCTTTTCCTAGTTTCATTTACTGCTTTCTTTATTGCTTTCACCGCCTGCCGTCCCCATTCCGATGTGTGGCTAACCATTCTTAGCCCTCAATATCGAAGAGCATTGGGACAGAAAAAAATAACTTTAAATAATTAAAGGTCCTTATTTTCTAATTAATTAAAATTACTTAAGGTTTGCCCGAGGTTTACGACGCCTAGGAACACAAATCGATGTATGAGCCCTATTTCCGTAGTCCATACGCTAGCTAGCCGAGAGGCCGTACGTATGGACCGATCACCCCTTGGTAAAGAGAGTTCCGCACTAACCCACGAGAGAGGAGGCGCGCGAACTCTACCGGATTGGGTTCCCCACACAATAGCGGGGTTCTTAGTATAATGCGGGCATTAAGAGGAATCCTTCGTCGGACTAACGTTCGGTCGAATAGTCTTAGCGTTCGGGTGAGCGATAGTCCTAGAGATAAGTGAGCTCATTCTAGTGGGACCTCCACGGTCAAGTCTCCGCCTTAATTGATTTGAAACTTAGGATCTCTGTTTATTAAAAGTTTATTTTAGTTCTAATTTTATTCGATGTCGTTGCGCTAAGCTTTTCTTTGGCTCCACCTTTATTGCTTTCCCTTTTATGCTTCCATTTTCTGTCTTTCTTTTGACTTTTTATTATATATAAAAAATATCCCGATAAGATAATATTCGGTAAAATAATAGTACCCTCCAGTGAAGAGTAAAAATAATCGAACTGACCCCGAGAACAATACGACCTCGATATTCCACCCCGGAATATCCTGTACTACGCGCGATAGGTGCACTTGCCTCCTTTCGTTAAAACTCGATCTAAACTGTTTTATATCTAAATCAATAAATCTGCGCGCCCCTTTTTCTAAATAAAACCAAATACGCTTTTCTTAAATAAACCGCCCGTGGCGGCGCGGGAATTCTCACCAATTTTTGGAGTTTTAACTGCATCAAGTTTTCGGACCCGATGCGAAAATAACAATCAAGTTTTTGGCGCCATTGCCGGGGAGTTTTTCGAGTCGTTATTTTGAACTCTAGAGATCTATTAATTTTACCTTTATATATAATTTGGCCAACATAATAATAATAATAAACTATTAAAAAAAAACAAAAACAAACAAAAACTAAAAAAATTTATATTATTATTATCTATAAAAACACATAAATAAAATGACGCCATTTACGAATAAAAAAAACTAACAAAAACAACAACAAAAAACTATAAGTAAAAACTAAAAAAAAAAATACAAAAACAAAAAAAATCTAAAAACTAAAAAACCAAAAAAAAATCTAAAAAATCTAAGTTTGATTTTCTGATATAAAATCAAATAAAAAAAGCAATAAAACTTATAAAAATCTAAAAACTAACAAAAAACCAAAAGAAAAACTAAAAACTCTAAAAAACCCATAAAACTTTAAAAAAACCAACCAAAAATATAAAAACTATAAAATCAAAAACATAAAAAAACCTAAAAAAACCCATAAACACTACAAAACCAATCTAAAAACCAACTAAAAAATAAAAAACCAACTTAAAAACACACAAAGAAAATAATATCTAATAATTTGTATATATTTTGTTTAACTTATTTTAACTTATTTTATTTTTATTTAGTTTGTTTTATTTTGCTTCGGCGCACTTCACTCTAGTGCGCACTAGGGGAGCACATTTTTATCACACGCATATAGCTATGATGTTAGCTAATTGAGTCACACAAGCACTTGTCATCCCCTACCGCCCGCAACCTTTTGGATGAATGTGTCTTTTTCGTTATCTTTTATTTCTTTCTTCTCTTTTAATAATGCAGGGTATCAACCCTAGCCTCCCGCACCATCTTAGGGAAACTTCTACCCTCTCTTTTTCTTTTTGTATATATTCTATTATGTCTACTTCTCGTTCCGCATACTTATATTAAAATATTGGGGACAATGTTGGGTTTAAGTATGTGGGTGTTTTCTTATTTTTTTCATTTCTACACTTTTATATTCTGCCATAACAAAAAAATCATCAAAAATACAAAAAAATTACAAAAAATCAAAAACTCAATTTTTTTTTGTTTTTACCCTCAAAAACTCAAAAAAATCATAATTTTTTTTCTTTTACTTTGTAAACATTTTTGTAAAACAAAATCTCTCCCCCCCCCCCCCCCCTCTCTTCTTATTTGTAAAAGCTCGCTTTTTAGCAAGCTCGCGGAGTTTGATTCATCAAACCAACCACCCAAATAAGAGTCTGTTCGCGGGCCGCCTTCGAGTTTTTACTTTGTATATTTTTATACAAAAATCTCTCTTTCCTCCCTCTCTTCTTCTTTGTAAAAAGTTTTCTCTTTCCCCCCCTCTTCTTTATACATAACACTTCTTTCTCTCCGCTTTCTTGTAAATAATTTGATAAAAATAATAATTAAAAAAAGAGATAAAAAAACCTTTCAAAATTCAAAAAAAAGATAATTATCACAAAAAATACAAAAAATGCTAAAAACCCAAAAATCCAAAAAATTATGTAACGAATAAATCAAATATACCATATCTTAACCCTTTTTGCATTCCAAAAATCTAGTTTCGAGTTAATTTATATGCGAATTTTACTTATTCTTTGTTTACTATTCATTTATTAATTAAAGTTCGATAGATTTAAGTGTCTGAGATTAAAATTTAAAGAATTTTTTATGTCTTTTCCTTATAATAGAGATCTTGTTTTTCGCAACCACTTCTAATTTTTGTAAATAGAAGCTCATCTTTTATGTTAAAAAATAACAATCATGCATTTCAATTATTTCTACTTCATGCTTTTAGAAACATAGGAACATTCATTTTAAAAAGGTTGCTCTCAAAATATTTTTATTAAAATCTAGTTTTCTTTTTGAAAAAATAAACCCCACCTCATTTTTTCATGTCTCACTTGACATGCTTACCCATATTTTATCCCTAAAAAGATCTTATGTCAATGGGAATAAAATTTCATTCCGTAAACATAGGCACCCAATATTTTAAAAAGATTATATGTTATGGAGTAAGAGGATAAAATTCATTAATCTCACACATATACATTGGGTCAATTTTATTATAAAGAAAGAAAAAAAATTTATATGTTAGGAAAATAAGATTTCATTTTCCTAATTATTCAAAAGAAAAAATATATAGAGGTTCGAGAAAAAATTAACTCGCCTCTAAATCCAAGCCCTCTTCATAAACCACCAAACCACTTATCATTTTTCAATGATTCTAGAATTAATTTAAAAAGTTTTTGAGATCATAATTTTTAAATTACATTATTTCCTTTAACTTCTTTTAAGCTAAAGTTTTTTATATAATTTCAATCCATATTTGTTAAACTAACTAAAATAAACTTTTGCTCTCTATTTGTTTTATCTAAAAGTGTTTTTGAAACTCTTCCTCTATTTATAACATTTCATAAATTAGGATTTAACTCTAGTACCCCAGATGTTTATTTTGATCTTACTTTTATTTAATTCAAGCGGTAGCTAAACTTAGGATTGCTTTAATTTCTTATAAGTTCATCTCCAACTTTTGCTCTGGAATAGCAAAAGCTTAAGTATGAGGGTATTTGATAAGTTGTAAATATACCTATTTTTGTGTACAATAAATAAGTCGTTTTAGTTACTTTTTGTCATTTTTACTTATTTTTCTTTAATAAATTGCTCCTATTGTGTAAATATTATACTAACTTACTTTTATTTTGATTTTTAGAAAATTTCGGAAAATTGTCAAATTTTGCATGGGTCACACCCGTGTTCTTTGGGTCACGCCCGTGACCTTGGCGTGACACATCAACTTCTAGTGAATCAACAATTTTTTGATGAAAATAGCTTGACATGCCCGACGTCACGCCCGTGTCGAATGACACGGCCCGTGACCCCAACCCGTGTCACGCGCGCTCGACGTCTTCAGGTCGATGTTCATCGACCAACCTGACACGCCCGTGTCATCCAACTCGACACGCCCGTGGCACTTGATCTCGACATTTTCAGCTCGACAACTTCCATACTCGACACAACGCTCTCGACATTCGTCGAGACCAACCCGACATGCCCCGTGTAGACGGAGACACAGGCATTACCGCCACGTGTACTTCTCGAACTGGCCGACAAGACTTCACCCGCGACATTCGACGCAGCCCGCACCCAGTTCTACCTCCCCGACACGCCCATAGTCACGGCCGTGACATGGGGCGTGACCGCCACGATACCGACACGTGTCCTGCCCGAAGTCAACCAAGCCGTCACCTCGCCGGATCGAATCTTCAATAGTAGTCACACGCCCGTGTCAGAGGGCGTGTTCTTCAAATTTTTTTGTCTATAAATTCCAGCCTTCTGCTTGTAATCCTGTTCCACTTTTTGGATCCATTTTGTATGGGGGAAATGCTACTTAGATGATTCCAAGTCCTATGTAATGTGTAACACCCCCTATCTGTCGCATAGCATATAGTAGTAGGTCCGGTCGGGGCCCGACGCCATATACCACAAACAGATCGGGTGGTTACTCAATGGAAACCATCCAACTAATCATAACGTCCTACAGAGAGCATTCTAGCGGAAGCAATTTTAGAAGTTGCAATAAAGAGAACCCAGCATCAAGCATGAATGTCCACTAACCACCAAAGGAATGTAGTACATACAAAAGTACTGGACTTAAGGCCTTACAGATGGTTTCCTTCACATTACATATTTTACAAACCACGGCACGCAGGCCGGTCATACATGAACAAAAGCAATTAAACACTTCAATTAGGCCTTCAAGGGCCGGCTTCGAAATTTGGGCTTTAGCCCGCTATTGACCGCTTGGTCCAGCAGCACCTGCAAGAAACAAAACCACCGCACGGTGGCAAACAAAAGGCAACGGTCAGCAATGCTGACCAAATTATAACGATCCCGCCCCCAATTCGGGGCGGCGATGCTCCTTCCCTACACTTATTAGCATAACCAAGCAGTATATAAATATACATTGCATCACAGGTGTTGGCACGCACGGCCACACGCCCCGTGCTCTCAGGGCACATTCTCGGTGAACCGGTCGATGTCACGTAAATTTAAGCCATAGACATTCTGATCTCACCACCGCCACTTTGACGGCCAAACATATGAGCATTTCATCTTCTTGGCATGGGTCACGTCAATTTAAGTCATAGACCGCCGAAGACCCTCATCTATGTCAACGGCTCTAACCGAACGATATAGAACGGGTACGGTTCCATCTAACCCGTGCTCACTTCGCAACAACAATTTAAGCCATATACGCTGGTCAAACTTCTCCCGAGTCCCGTTTCCAACGCAATTCACATAACCCGGTTATGTTTCAAGTTGGCTCCCAGGCCACCAAGTTAGCAAGATCGCGCATCCGCCCAGTTTTTCGGGTGCACCTTAGGGTTAATCCCCAAATCTCCCTGTTACAATCTACCACGTAGAAAACCCGAAAAACAAACAATCGCACGGAGTCTTCTCCATCATTTATACAATGCACCATCACCGATCCAGACCAACATGTCCGGATAGGCTTCACACATCATGCCTATGCCCGTTCTCGAATACGGACTCTAAACAACGGGGACATCACATATCTACCCGAAGGAACGCCTCCAACTCACCGCAAACTCACGAGAGCGGGCTTCCTATGCAAAGAAGGAGAGCTTCACATGCTCAAGAAGAGAATCGTTACCCTAGCGTTCTTCCTCGGTGTCATGGAAATATAAGCAGATGAAAAGCACCGCACTCTCTTTGCCTCTGTAGATCCGAAGTCGGCTCGCGATTTGGAGCTTCGAAGGTCCTCCAATGGCCGGATCTAAGCTTCTTCTTCCTTATTTGCTCTCCTCTCTCTCTTGACTTAGTAAGAGAACCACTCAAAAGAAATGAGAGTTTCAAGGGTCCAATCACGTGTATATCCCATCAGTAACAACCCCTAGTCGTTGGATCCCAAACTAAAGAAACGAATGGCCTTGATTTGGGCCTGAAATAATAAAACTGGGCCGAATACGGCCTACGACATGCCCGTGTCCAGGGCCGTGTCCCCCATTCGCCGTCCAAATCGACGCTCCTAGAACAACACACGGGCATCAAACACGCCCGTGGTCGACCTGACATGCCCGTGTTCCAACTGACACGCCCGTGTTCCAACTAACACGACCATGTGGTCGGCCGTGTGCCTCCATCGACACAGCCCCGAAAACAACCCGAGACTCACACGGGTATTGGACACGCCCGTGTCCTAGCCCGTGTCTACTTGAACATGCCTAGGTGCCAGGCCGTGTTCACTGTCTCGACACTTCATCGAGCGAAGTTCGTCGACTGCCTGACACGCCCTGGGACACGCCCGTGTACCAGGCCGTGTGCCACCTGCCAGATTCCAAATCTGGCCCAAAACGTCACTCGTCGCTCTTTTGAGTTTCGGGGTGTTATAACTCTCCCCCTCTTAAAAGAATTTCGTCCTCGAAATTTCATAAAGGAAAGACATGTACAAAATTAAATTGTACCTGAGCGGAACAACTCCGGATACTCGTCAAGCATAGTCTGCTCTCTCTCCCAAGAGAGCTCCTCCCGACCGCAATTGTCCAATCGGACCTTGACCATCCTGATCTCTTTATTGCGTAGCCGCTTGACTTCCGAGTCCTCAATCCGCACGGGCTTGACTCTTGTTGTCAACCCACTATCCACCGGCACTTGATCAACCGCGATCACTTGCGAAGGCTCTTGCACCGCCTTCCGAAGCACCGAAATATGGAATACATCATGTAAACCACTAAGCTCCACTGAAAGCTTCAACTGATAGGCTGCTTCACCAACCTACTCCAGAACCTCAAACGGCCCAAGGTACCTCGGGCTTTGCTTTTTCAATCGCAGCACCCGCGAGACACCCTTGAAGGGCTTGATCTTTAAGTACACCCAGTCGCCCACAGCGAACTCCACGTTCCTGTGTTTGGCATTATAGTACTTCACTTGTCGGTCCTGAGCGATAAGCATCCTCTCCCGAATGGTTCACACCAACGAAGTAGCATCCTCCACTTATAATCGCTTATACAACTTTGACTCACCCATTTCTTGCCAAGACAACGACGTGCGATATCTTCTACCATATAGGGCCTCGAAGGGCGCCATTTGAATACTCGCTTGGTAGCTATTGTTGTACGCAAACTCCACCAAATAAAGATGGTCTTCCCATTGCTTTCCAAAGTCCAAGACACACATGCGAAGCATGTCTTCCATAGTTCTATTGACCTTCTCGGTCTGCCCATCCATTTGTGAATGGAAGGCTGTGCGGAATTTTAACTTTGTTCCCAACATTTGCTGCACAAGCCTCCAATCATTGTACGTGAACCGCCCATATCGGTCACTCACGATGCTGCGGGGCACACCGTGAGGCCGTACTATATTATCCACATATAGTTTTGCCAACTTTTCCACCAGATCATCCTTCCTATGCGGAATAAAATGCGACACCTTCGTTAGCTGATCTACGACCACCCAGATGGCGTCGTTCCCCTTTTGCGACCTTGGCAAACCGTGCACAAAGTCCATAGAGATGTATTCGAATTTCCACTCCGGAATAGACAAGGACTTCAGAAATCCTCCCGGCTTTTGGCACTGCGCCTTCACCAAGGCGCAAGTTTTGCACTTCGCCACATAAAGTGCCACATCCTTCTTCAAACCCGGCCACCAAAACATTTTCTTAACGTCGCGGTACATCTTTGTGCTCCCCGGGTGAATTGAGTACTTGGTATGGTGTATGTTGGAACACCCTATTACTAATTTGGGTCAGGATCACTATGTCTTTAGGAAACCTGTTTTTGACCTCCTGTATAGCTCTAAAGGTCAATTAGAATTGAGTCTAAGGGATAGTACTTACATTTGGAAGCTGCCCTCAAGACCAAGGATTTTCAGTTTGAAGACTAAGTCATATCGTCGAGCTCAGTACGACGAATCGTCGAACTCCAATCGACGATCGTCTAGCTCAACTTCGACAGATCGTAGAACTCCATTCGACGATCGTTGAGCTCAACTTCAACAAATCGTCGAACTCCATTCGACGATCTTTGAGCTCAATTTGACGATCTTGACTCAGTATTGATTCTTTATCTCTGAGCTCAGTTCGACGATAGTTGAGCTCAGATCGACGATCTCTGTTGCTGTATAAATCCAAATCGCTGAGCTCAGTTCGATGATAGCAGAGCTCAGTTCGACGTTTTTCTGATGAGTTAAAGGATTCCCAAGATTCAAATTCAGAATAGTTAAGGAGTTATTCAGCAATTAATTCAGAAGATTTTCTAGCCGTTTTCATTTATTTCTGGACCAAGTTTCAAGGGATTATCAAAGAATGTTTCTTTGGACTTTTCCCCAGAAGACATTTGCAATTAAGGATGCAATTAATGTCAGGCCGACGGCTATTCTTGATAGAGGATGATTTTCTATTCAGTACCAGAGAATAAAATACAAGATTTTTGAATCTCTCCAACACTTAGAACACAGATCAGATAGAGACAACACAGACAAGAAGAACAAGATCAAAACATTCACTGTCTCAAAGAATTCATACAAGAACACACACCAAAGGAGATCAACAAATCTGAAAATCTTCAGATCACCTTTGATTCAAGTGTTCAAGGCCAACATCATTCAAAGACTCCAGACACCTAACATTTCAGCTATTGCTGAAATTACCATTTGCTGGAGATCAACTTCTGAAGGCCTATCACCCTCAGCAAAGCTTCATTTCCTGAACAACTCAAGAACTCAGGGGGAGTTTGACAACATAAAATTCACATAGTCTTCTCAGTTGCTCTGAGAAGGAGAATACTTCCATAACTCTCTCATCCCCATCTCTGTAAAGGGTTTTTCAAACTCCCTTCAAAAGTTTGAGCTTGGTTTTTGAGCACCTTGTCAAAAGCTCATTGGTGGCAAGACACCTGATCAAAAACTCTGATTTGGTTTTTGAGCACCTTATCAAAAGCTCATTGGTGCCCAGGACAACTGATCAACTCATCCTGCAGTGGATTCCTTCCTAGGGTGGTAGAAGAGTGGATGTACCCAAGTTTAGGGGAAACACTATAGCTCCTTGTGTCTTCTGGCTTGCTTGTCTTTATCTTTTGTTTCTGGCTGTGATTATTTTGTGATTAGTTTAGATCTGTGATTAATTTCTGTTGTAGGTTATTTTGTGATTAGATTTAATAATTGCTTCACTGTTCACTCAGATTACAATAATTGTTGTAAAAAGTTTTTAAGCACCATATACTCTATTCACCCCCCTCTAGAGTATATCAGATCTAGCTGCACTTTCAATTGGTATCAGAGCGAGGTTGGTTAAACATACCACACCTTGGTGGTTGCACAGGCTAACACCTGAACCCAAAGATTCCTAGCTAGATCTGTTTTCTTTTGAGTTTATTATTAGATTTTGTTTTCACAAATCATGGCCCAAAACAAAGATTATGCTAGCACCAGACCTCCAGTGTGCAATCTATCCAAGTTTGCACTTTGGAAAGCAAGGATTAGATTATACATGAATTCTATTGATGAGGATATTTTTAATTCTGTTTTAACAGTTTGCCCAAGACCTCCAGAGAACTCAAGTACAAATGATGTTCCACCTCCATCAGGAACAGATGCTGATATCAAGAAATGGAAGGTAGCTGATGCAAAGGCTATGAATATCTTAGCCCAGACCATGTCTGATGACATCTTTCAAAAGGTAGCTGAATGCAATTCAGCAAAGGAAATCTGGGATAAACTCTCTGAAATAGTCTCAGGATCAGCTGATGAGAGAAAGGACAGGAGATCCCACCTCATATCTCAATATGAGAATTTCAAGAAGGGAGAAGCTGAATCAGTTGGAGATATGTATAACAGACTCAGTGTGATAGTCAGTGAACTCAGGACTTTGGATAAAGAGATCTCACTAACTGAACTTAATGACAAAATTCTAATGTGCTTCCCAAGCACTTGGGATTCAAGAATCTGGCCAATCAAGGATGCCAGATGTTTGAATGAGATCACCACAGAAGATCTATTGGGTAAGCTCAAATCTTATGAGCTGCTCATTAAGAACAGAGAAGAAGAGCAGAAGGCTGCTTCACCAGCCACAAGAAAAGAGAAGACAATAGCCTTCAAAGCAACAGAAGATCAGCCTGAAGACAAAGTCACAGGCAATGATGAACTGCTCAGTCTATTGGCCAAAAGATTTTACAAAATGGCCAGAAAGGACTTCAGAAGGAGATCATACAAGGAGCATGATAAGCCAAGATATGATAAGTCAATTAACAATAAGGAAATTGTCTACTTTCGTTGCAGGAAACCAGTGCACATTGTTCCTGACTGTCCAGAGAACAAAAATAAGGACAGAAGGGACAAGAAAGAAAGATGAAAGGAGAAAGACTCCAAGAGGAATGGCAATGACAAACCCTCCTCAAGAAAAAAACAAACACACAAGAAAGGGGTTTGTTGCTGAATCCTGGAGTGAAACTCAAGAGGAATCAGAAGCCTCATCCAGCTCCAATGATGATGAAGATGATGCAGAATAGAAGGAGTTCTGCATGATGGCAATCAATGCCTCACAATATAATTCAGATGAAGAAGACTCAGAGTCAGATTCAGAGACTCAACTTGAACAAGACTAGGTAATTAGTTCATTTGATTTCAATTCAGAGGACTTTAAATCTGAGTTTAAAGCATTGTGTTTAGACCTCCTAAAATCTGAGAAGGAAATTATCTCTCTCAGAAATCATTTATCTGAACATAATACCTTAACGTCAGAAAACCTCAAACTCTCTCAGGAGTTGGAGTGCTGTAGGGAGCAGATAGCTTCACTGAAAGGTGAGCTATCTGAGGCCAAGAAGCTTGATGAATCCCTTAATGGGAGAAGTATCAAGCTGATGGACATCACAAGCACAGTGAACTCCAGATTTAATAGTACACTGTGCTTGGGTGCTTCATCCAGCCAACCTATAGTCCTAATAACCCCAATCAAGTTCATTTCTGATAAAGGAAAGGGAGTTGTAGAGGTAGCTAGGAAAAATTCTGATCTGCCCAAGAAAACTAAGTTCCAGCAGAAATCGTTGAACGGAGCTCGACGATCGCCGAACGCAGATCGACGATCTCATGTAAAATCATCAAACTCAGGTCGACGATCTCAAATTCCTGAACTCTGTCATAGTCGACCGTCGAACGGAGCTCGACGATCTGACCCAAGATCGTCGAACGCAGCTCCACGATCGTCGAACAGAGATCAGAGCTCTAGAAACTCCTTCAAGGGCAAATCAAAATCCAATCCTAAGGGTCCTTCATCCCAAATCTTTAACCATTATACTGAATGGATTATACCTCCAAGGAGATATCATCCTGAAGGTTATAAGAGTCAACCTGGGATGTCTTTTATTTCTGAGTTTAAAGTTTATCAACCTAGGCCCAAGGTAAACTGGGTCAAAAACAAATGAATTATTTTATGTCCAGGTGAAGACCTATCCAACATCAAACCAGCAATGGTACTTGGATAGTGGGTGCTCTAAGCACATGACAGGAAACAAGGACAACCTCACATCCTTTAGAGCCAAGCTTAGACCCAAAGTTATCTTTGGTGATTCAAACTTTGGACAAACCAAAGGATATGGTGCAGTCCAGATTGGATCAGTAACATTCAAGAAGGTAGCTTATGTGGAAGGACTGAAGCACAACTTAATAAGCGTCAGTCAGCTGTGTGATGAAGGCTACCAGGTGACTTTCAGCAAAGCATTATGCAAGATCAAGTCAGAGGACAACACAACTGTGTTAACAGGTAAAAGGAAAGGTAGCATCTATCTAGTAGATTTTCTTTCAACTGATGTAGATATTTGCCTGTTCAATTCTGTCTGTAGACCAAATGTTTTATGGCATAAGAGACTAGGACACTTAAACCTTAGAACTATTACTAGGCTATCCAAGGACAACCTTGTTAGAGGACTACCTTCTGTCCCCTACAAGAAGGAAGGACTCTGCAGGGCTTGTCAATTAGGCAAGCAAACTAAAAATAGTTTTAAGTCACTTAATAAGAGTGATTCACCTAGGATATTATATCTGTTACACATGGATCTTTTTGGACCCATTACAGTACAAAGCCTAGGAGGGAAATCTTACACCTTAGTAGTTGTAGATGACTTCTCTAGATTCACATGGGTGTTCTTTTTGAGGAAGAAGTCTGATAACTTTAAGTGTTTGACAGAGTTTCTCAAATGTATACAGATTGAGTTCAATACTCACATTGCCCTGATCAGAAGTGATCATGGGACAGAGTTTGATTCTCTTCTTATGCAAGAGTTCTGTCAGAGTGAAGGGATCAAGCACACTTTCTCAGCTCCTAGAACTCCTCAATAAAATGGGGTAGCTGAAAGGAAAAATAGAACCCTTATTGAATCTGCCACTACATTGTTGTCAGATGCTCATCTTTCTCTATCCTTTTGGGCAGAGGCAGTGAACACCTCCAACTATGTGCTGAATAGAAGTTTGATACATAAACTAAAGGGTAAGACTCCCTATGAATTACTCAAAGGGAAGAAACCTAAAGTTGATTATTTTAGAGTTTTTGGTTGTATTTGCTATATACATAATAATGACAAGAAATATTTTGCAAAATTTCAAGCTAAAGCTGATGAAGGAGTGTTTCTGGGATACTCCATGATCAGTAAGGCTTATAGGGTTTATAATAAATCATCTCTAAAAATTGAGGAATCTGTTCATATATCATTTGATGAATCTAACGTGTCTTTCAAGGAGAAGAACACTTCTACCATAGCACCTTTGTAGGAACATTCTCTTGTTGAAGACTTGAACAAGTTACAAGTCACTCAAAAGGATGAAAGTAGTGAAGATGAAGAAAGCATTCATCATACTGAAGAGAAACAACTTGAAGAGCCAGTTGTTGTACCACAACAAGAAACAACAACACAGGTTGGTCAACAATCAACACCCCCTGTTGATTTAGTAACATCAAGAGACCATCCAATTTCCCAAATAATTGGAGACATCTCAGCTGGTGTGCAAACCAGAAATCAGGTCAACCAAAACCTATTGCACACCTACTTCCAATATCAAATTGAACCTCAGTCCATTCAAGATGCAGAGCAAGATCCACACTGGATCATTGCAATTCAAGAAGAGTTGCATCAATTTGAAAGGAACAAAGTGTGGGAACTAGTGCCAAAGCCTAAGGATCACTCCATTGTTGGAACAAAGTGGGTGTTCAGAAACAAACTGGATGATCAAGGAGTAATTGTAAGGAACAAGGCAAGGCTAGTTGCTCAAGGATATTCTCAAGAATAAGGCATAGACTATGACCAGACTTTTGCACCTGTTGCAAGATTGGAAGCCATCAGAATCTTCTTAGCTTATGCAGCACATAAAGGCTTCAAGGTATATCAGATGGATGTGAAAAGTGCATTTCTAAATGGAGACATCAAAGAAGAAGTATATGTCAGACAACCTCCAGGTTTTATCTCTCCAACTTATCCTGATTACATTTTTAAGTTGAACAAACCATTATATGGTCTCAAGCAAGCTCCTAGAGCATGGTATGAGACCCTAGCATGCTTCCTTTTGGAAAATGCATTTATAAGGGGTAGAGTAGACCAAACTCTTTTCATTAGAACCCATAAGTCCCATACCCTACTAGTACAGATTTATGTAGATAATATTATTTTTGATTCTACTGACTCAAAATTATGCAGAAGGTTTTCCAACCTAATGCATTCTAAATTTGAAATGAGTAGCATGGGTGAGCTATCATTCTTTCTAGGATTGCAAGTCAAACAACATGCTGAAGGCATCTTTATTTCTCAAACCAAGTATGCAAATGAATTGGTTAAGAAATTTGGCATGTCTGAAGCATCTTGCATGAAAACACCTATGCCTACTAAGCTGTATTGGATGCTGATGAACATGGGAAATCTGTTGATCAGACAACATATAGAGCAATGATTGGCTCTTTACTGTACCTTACAGCTAGTAGACCAGATATAATGTTTGCTACATGCATATGTGCTAGGTTCCAAGTAAGCCCTAGAGAGTCACACCTAACATTAATAAAGAGGATTCTCAGGTATGTTAAAATTTGTCCAAATCTAGGTCTCTGGTATCCAAAAGATTCAGCATTTGATTTAACTGGAATTTCTGATGCTGATTATGCTGGATGCAGAATTGACAGGAAAAGCACCAGTGGAACTTGTCAGTTCCTTGGTGACAGACTTGTCTCTTGGTTTTGCAAGAAACAAACTTCTGTGTCAACTTCAACTGCTGAAGCTGAATATATGGCTGCAGGCAGTTGTTGTTCACAAATCTTATGGATTCAAAACCAACTCCTAGACTATGGCTACAACTTAAAGAAGTTTAAAATCTTTTGTGATAACACCAGTGCTATTTCTATAGCTCAAAATCTAGTCCTCCATAGTAGGACAAAACACATAGAAATTAGGCATCACTTCTTAAGGGACAATGTTGAGAAGAATAAAATTGAACTGCAATATATCCCAACTGATTTACAAAGGGGAGATATTTTCACCAAGCCCTTGGATGAAAAGAAACACACCTTCTTCCTAAATCAGTTAGGAATGTTAGATGGAGGAAGTCTAAAATAATATCCAAGATTTTAAAAGTTTAAAATTGACCAAGACTAGACAAACATCTTGATTTTTTTTAGTGTCTAGAGTGTTTTTCTGGTCTCTGAACTGCGCTCGACGATTTTCCCCCAGATCGTCGAACGGAGATCGAAGATTTCGGAAATCGTCGACCTGAGTTTAGCGCTTCTCAGATAGTATGGACTATCTCTTCCGGTCAACGATCGTCGAACGGCGCTCGACGATTTTGTTCTCTGAACTATCGTCGAACAGAGCTCGACGCTCTCCAATATCGTCGAACGGAGATCGACGATATTGAAGACTCTTCAGATTCCTTTAGAAGCCCCGATCGTCGAACTGAGTTCAACGATCTTTCCTTTTCTGCATCGAACCCTAATATAAAATTCATTTTTCGTCGTCGTTCTCCTTTTGCGCTTTCGATTTCTCTGCAAAAATTCTCTTTCCCTCCAAACATTTCTACACTTGGTCGTTTTGTTTGTTGATTTTTGCAGGTAACCATGACAGTTTCTGTTGCTGTTCTCGCCGCAATGAAATTCGATGCTGGATTTGACATTGACATGGAGTCCTTTAGCACTAATGATCAAGTTTTCCAGGATATTTTGGAGTTGTTCAAAGAGCAGAAACTTGCTACCATTATGACCACCAGAATCAAACTTGCTGCTGATGAGATTAAGGAGTGGGTTTACACTTCCCACAACCAGGATCAAAATACTATAAATGGTTCAATTTCTGGAACTCAGGTACCCTTGACTCCAACTATTCTGGCAGAGGTTTTTGAGTTAAGTTCTGGTAGAGATTCTGCTGATTTATCTGGAGAGGACTTTGCTGATTTGCTTGCAAGAATGGGTCATTCTGAAGCTAACCCTAGCAAGCTGCTGAAGAAAAACCTGTCTGTGGAATACAGGTTCTTGGCTGATGTAGTTGGGAAGGTTTTGTTGGCTAAGCACTCAGCACATGATACCATTTCTAGGTATCAGCTATGCTTAATGGGAGCCATAGTGGACAAGAAGAATTTGAACTGGGGAGAGGTCTTCTTTGACCTGATTAAAAAGAAAATAAATAAAATTTTGTGAATTTTGGGAGGATTCTAGGCCTCTTTCTGCAGAACAGATGCCCTACTCTGCTTGTATCATCTGGGATACATATTAATGCATCTAAGAGATTATCTTGTGCCCTATTTGGCAAATGGGACAGGCAGATCACCAAGCCCAGCAGGCCCTCTTCAAGCACACCTTCAGGCACCAGGACTGTAATAGTCACTTCCCCTCAAGTCTCTGCCCCTCCAGATGACTTGCCTGCTGCTGCCTCTCCTCCTCCTCCAATTCCATCTTCTCCAGTTCCATCCACTATTCAAATTCCATCCACTATTCAAACTCCATCCACTATCATCATCTCAAGCCCATCTCCAACATCTACACCATCTCCAATTCCAACTCTACCAACAACAGAAGAAATTTTTCATCCCTTATATTCCTACCCTCAACCAGACATTGCCACATCACCCTCCATTCCCTCCTTAAATCTTATTGATGATTCCTTCATGGATGACTCACCCTCATCTCCTCCTGAGCTACCCTCCTCATCAACATCTTACCAGGAACTTCTACAAGAGATCATTGATCAACACACCTTCACACCCTCTATCTCAATTCCACTGCCTTCCATCTCCACTATACCCACACCTCAACCATCACTCCTACCATCCACCAGCTCTCCAACACCATCACCAATTGCTCATCCGTCCTCTACCTCTGCTCCAATCACTTCTGAGCAAGCAGATCTTCCAGCCCTGGCTGACAAGATATATGAACTGCTAGCCCCCAGGCTATCTCTTCTATTGGAGACCTCCTTGGTTCCATTACTTCAGTCAGTGGCAGCTCTTTCTGCCAGGCTATCCTCCTTTTTTCCCTCAGGCAATCCCTTCATCAGTGTGCCTTGATCCAGCCTTATCTGAATATAGGAAGGGGGAGATGCCTTATGAAGTGAGCTTGCCTGCTGTTTCTTCAGTTATTGTTACTGTTGCTGCTGTTGTTCTTCAAGCACCAGTTCCACCTCCAGTTGCAGTCTTCCCAGTGGACATCAGGTCCTTACTTTCAGTGTTTGATTCAGTTTATTTCATTTGTCTTCCAGAGAAATCTTGTCTTCCAGAGACAGTTGCGGTCCACCCCTCAGAAGATTTGTCCAAGGCCATTGTGCCCTTCTCATGTTGTGACACCAGCATTATAACTTCTTTTGTCAATTCAGTATATGCTGCTGCTATTCATGCTGATATTGTTGATATTTCTGTTGCTGCTATAAAGGTTGCTATTTCTGATGATATGCAGATGATAGAGGCACATGATTTTGAGCCTTCTGTTTTTGCTGATGATATTCCTGCTGTTGCTGATATTGTTATATCTGAAAGTGTTTCATCTGAAACTATTGTTGCCCCAACTGCTACTGTTATTACTTCTACTGATATTCCTGCTGTTATACCTTCTAAGAGTGCTGCTCCAGAACCTTTTGTGTCTGCTGTTATTACTGCCTCAACTTCTGTTTCTAGTGCTGTATCTGCTGCTGCTCCAACCACTGCTGCTACATCTGCTTCAACTCAACTTCAGAAGGATTACATGAAAAATATTGATGCTCTATATGATGAGCAAAGTTCTGAGAGTGATGAATTCAGGACTGATTCTGATGACTCCTCTGCCACTATTGCCAGAAAGAGAAAGGCAAGGAGCAAAGCCATGAAAAGAGTACCTCCAGCCAATGTCAAGGACAATAATGACATACCATATTACATTCTTCATGACTGCCCCATAACTGAGCATTGGATGCAATACTCCAAGAACCAACTTAAAGCCATGAAGAAAAAGAGGAGGTATGAAAAAGGATCTTCCCAGTTTCATCATTCTCATCCTCCTCCACCACCTCCTCCTGATGCAGGTGCAGGTGGAAGCTCAGCTGCTCAACCTCATGCTAAAAGCCAAACCCCCTATCAGCCACATGCAAGATCTTATCATAGGGGAAGCCAGTCTAGAGGTTCTCAACCTAGAAGAGGAAACTATAGAGGAAATCAAAGGGAAGTCCAGGTTTATTCAAAAGGTTACTCAAGGCAACATCCTTACTCCAGGGAAGGACAAACCTCATCAGACACAACCTCAGGTCCTTTTCCCTATAAGCTGAAGGAAGTAGTTTCATCCAGACCTCCTCAAGATAATCCTTCCAATAGATATGAGCCACCATTGCCATTTGAAGATCCTGAAAATAATCCAACTGCTTGGACTGCCAGGATGAAAGAGCTTGCTGCACTGGACCAAATTAAGAAAGCTAAAGAGCAAGGTAGAGACTACTCCAACATCACTACATTGTCTGAACAGAGAAAGAAAGAATTGGAAAGATATGCTTCAAGCAAATTCTTTGATTCTGATAGGTATATGGAGCTGCATCCTCAAGCTGTAGTTCCAAGGCCCAAACAACAAACCTCTTTAGGTGCAACAGATGACACAAGATCCAAAAAGGAAGCTCTTAACCCCAATAGAGAAATCAAACTTATAAAGAGCAAGGAGAAGAAATAACTATGTAAGGTGACAATCATTTTGATTTCTGATTTTTGTCTGGGATGATATATATCTATGGTTCTACAATGACCTGCTTATTGCTTTTCTGCATTGTTGCTTTGTATGTTGTTATTTAAGTTTTCCAAATTTTGTAAATAGTAATCCTAACCCAAATATGGGGAGATTGTTGGAACACCCTATTACTAATTTGGGTCAGGATCACTATGTCTTTAGGAAACCTGTTTTTGACCTCCTGTATAGCTCTAAAGGTCAATTAGAATTGAGTCTAAGGGATTGTACTTAGGTTTGGAAGCTGCCCTCAAGACCAAGGATTTTCAGTTTGAAGACTAAGTCATATCGTCGAGCTCAGTATTACGAATCGTCGAACTCTAATCAACGATCGTCTAGCTCAATTTCGACAGAACGTCGAACTCCATTCGACGATCGTTGAGCTCAACTTCAACAAATCGTCGAACTCCATTCGACGATCTTCGAGCTCAGTTCGACGATCTTGACTCAGTATTGATTCTCTATCTCTGAGCTCAGTTCGACGATAGTTGAGCTCAGATCGACAATCTCTATTGATGTATAAGTCCAAATCGCTGAGCTCAGTTCGACGATAGCAGAGCTCAGTTCGACGTTTTTCTGATGAGTTAAAGGATTCTCAAGATTCAAATTCAGAACAGTTAAGGAGTTATTCAACAATTAATTCAGAAGATTTTTTAGCCGTTTTCATTTATTTCTGGACCAAGTTTCAAGGGATTATCAAGCAATGTTTCTTTGGACTTTCCCCCAGAAGACATTTGCAATTAAGGATGCAATTAATGTCAGGCCAATGGCTATTCTTGATAGAGGATGATTTTCTATTCAGTACCAGAGAATAAAATACAAGATTTTTGAATCTCTCCAACACTTAGAACACAGATCAGATAGAGACAACACAGACAAGAAGAACAAGATCAAAACATTCTCTGTTTCAAAAAATTCATACAAGAACACACACCAAAGGAGATCAACAAATCTGAAAATCTTCAGATCACCTTTGATTCAAGTGTTCAAGGCCAACATCATTCAAAGACTCCAGACACCTAACATTTCAGCTATTGCTGAAATTATCATTTGCTGGAGATCAACTTCTGAAGGCCTATCACCCTCAGCAAAGCTTCATTTCCTGAACATCTCAAGAACTCAGGGGGAGCTTTGACAACATAAAATCCACATAGTCATCTCAGTTGCTCTGAGAAAGAGAAGACTTCCATAACTCTCTCATCCTCATCTCTATAAATGGTTTTTCAAACACCCTTCAAAAGTTTGAGCTTGGTTTTTGAGCACCTTGTCAAAAGCTCATTGGTGGCAAGACACCTGATCAAAAAATTTGATTTGGTTTTTGAGCACCTTATCAAAAGCTCATTGGTGCCCAGGACACCTGATCAACTCATCCTGCAGTGGATTCCTACCTAGGGTGGTAGAAGAGTGGATGTACCCAAGTTTAGGGGAACCACTATAGCTCCTTGTGTCTTCTGGCTTGCTTGCCTTTATCTTTGGTTTCTGGCTGTGATTATTTTGTGATTAGTTTAGCTCTGTGATTAATTTCTGTTGTAGGTTATTTTGTGATTAGATTTAATAATTGCTTCCATGTTCACTCAGATTACAGCAATTGTTGTAAAAAGTTTTTAAGCACCATATACTCTATTCACCCCCCCCCCCTCTAGAGTATATCAGATCTAGCTGCACTTTCAGTGTGCCTCGTACAACAAGTCCACCCGCAAATTGCGCACACTTGGGAAGCACAGATGGCCATCTTTCCAAAGCAATCCGTCCTCCACGATGAATTGGGAATTTGATACATCCAGAGCCTCTACCATGAACTGCTTCATATGGACATCCATATCCAAAGCCTGCCGAATCCGATCAGCCAGGTCATATTGGACTTCAGTCCAATTCAGTACTGCTTCAGCACTTGATTGCTTATCCACACAAACAATCTCCAATGCCTCCAACTCCTGAACCAACCGCTCGTCATGGATCGACAGACAATTGGCTTGAGCTGGGGCCCGGCGACTCAACGCGTCCACAACCTCATTACCCTTACCAGGCACGTAGTGGATATTGAATGTATAGTCCCCCAGGAACTCCATCCATCTATGCTGCCGCATATTCAGATCTTTCTGATCGATCAAATACTTCAGGCTCTTGTGATCGGTGTAGATATCACAACACTGTACAAATAGTGTCTCCACAGCTTCAGGGCAAAAATCACGGCCGTTAATTCCAAGTCATGTACCGGATAATTCCTCTCGTGCACTTTCAACTGTCTCGAGCCATAAGCTATCACACTTCCGTGTTGCAGTAGCATGCAACCCAAACTGCTGCCCGAAGCATCGCTATAAATCTCATAACCTTCGGTCCCACATGGCGAACTCAGCACAGGCGCCGTGGTCAACCGACATTTCAACTCCTCAAAAGCTCGTGCGCACTCCGGCATCCAAACGAACTTCTGCTCCTTCCTCGTCAAAGTAGTGAGAGGTAACTCTATCTGCGAGAAGTTCTCTACGAAGCACCTATAATAGCCGACAAGCCCCAGAAAGCTCCGGACTTTCGCTACCGTAGAAAGCTCAGACCACTCCCATATCGCAACAATCTTCGCCGGATCCACTGCAATACCTTCTCCACTCACTATATGACCGAGGAACGCCACTGAGGATAACCAAAACTCGCACTTCGAGAACTTGGCATACAATTGATTCCTCCTTAGCGTCTCCAAAACCAAATGAAGATGCTTGAAGTGATCTTCCTCACTCTGCGAGTACACCAAAATATCGTCGATGAAGACGATCATAAAATGGTCCAAGTACTCCCTGAAGGTCCTGTTCATCAAATCCATGAACACTGACGGCACATTAGTCAGCCCAAACGGCATGACCGTAAACTCATAATGCCCGTATCTCGTACTGAACGTTGTCTTCGGGATATCACTCTCCCTTATTCGCAGCTGATAGTACCCAGACTTGAGATCCAACTTCGAGTACACCGTCGACCCGACCAACTGATCAAAAAGGTCATCGATCCGGGGAATCGGGTACTTGTTCTTCTCCGTCAACTTGTTGAGCTCCCGATAATCAATACATAGCCTCAAGCTTCCGTCCTTCTTATTAACAAAGAGGACCGGCGCGCTCCAAGGCGAAGAACTTGGGCGCACATACCCTTGCTCCAACAACTCTTGCAGTTGAACCTTCAGCTCCGCCATTTCCTTAGGCGCTAGCCGATAAGGAGATCGTGACACAGGCTTTGCACCTGGCACTAGCTCAATCGTGAAATCTATCTCCCGCTGCGGCGGGGCTCCAGGAAGATCTCTAGGGAACACATCAGGGTACTCCGATACCACTGAAATACTATCCAACACGGGCTTCGGCTTTGCAACCTCCACTAGTTTAAAGAACAGTTCTGCACCGGCACGAACCGCCTTCACCACTTGAAGAGCAGACATCAATGTCTTGCTCGATCCCTTCAAGCCCGTAAAAGTTGTCTCACGACTTGCACCCAACTTGACTTCCTTGCGACCGCAATCAATATAGGCCTGCTGCTCCGAGAGCCAGTCCATGCCAAATATTACGTCGAACTCCACCAACGGAAGTAACGACGCTTGCAGATCGAACTCCTGATTCCCAATACGAATCTTAACATCGCAGATCCTATCCGCGCGCATCGAACACCCATTGGGCAACAACACATCCAAATTATCCTTCGTCACCGAAGAAGGGACTCCGATGCGTGATATAAATCCCTCGGACAAGAAGGAGTGTGAAGCTCCTGTATCGAAGAGTGCTCTTGCCGGATTTTCACAAATCAAAACAAATCCTAAACAAGCAGTGGTAAGGTAACATGTGCATAACAAGTATTTAAAGAAATTAACTTGCTATAAATTAAACCGTACCTATCACCACATCCGCCTGTTTGATGGCCTCCTATTGGCCAAGATTGTATACCCTCGGTTGGGCCGGAGCATAATGGGATGCGGTTGACTCCACAGCCTTGCCCTTCTCTTCGTAAGTTGCTCCCGACTTTCTTTTGGACTTGGGACATCCGCTCCAACAATCGCGGGCAAAGTGCCCCGACTTTCCACAAGTAAAACATACACCCGGGGTACGACCCGTAGTCGCCCCAGAAGCACCAGAAGAGGGAGCTAGACCCGAAGTCCTAGACTTCTTAAAGAATCTTTGATAGCCAGACTTTGAAGTAGTCGGCACTTTGAATTCAGACTTCTTGTCACCCAAGCTTTTCTTTGCTTATACATTCTTCATGTCCTTCTCCAAGGACCGGGCCGTGTTGACCAAGGTCAAGAAACCCTGCATCATCGACCCCGAGGGTAGTAACCTCAACTCATCTCTCAACCCTTCGTAAAATCGATTCGTCTTGCGCTCCTTATCTGTTATGGTGGAGCTAGCATATCGACTCAATCGAGTAAACTCGTGGAGATATTCATCCATGCTCCTCTCACCCTGAACCAACTTCAGGAACTCATTCTCCAACGCTATTCTCTGCGCCGAAGGGAGGTATCTAGCCAAGAAAAATCTCGAGAACTCCTCCATCGAGATATCAATAAGTTGCCTACCTCTTAATAGGTGCAGCTCCAATCCTTCCCACCACAATCTCGCTTCACCGTCCAAAAGGAACGTAGCAATGGTGGTCATTTTCCACTCCTCCGTCTCCGTTGCTGTCATGACTCTCTTCACCATGGAGAGCCAATCTTCAGCTTGAGATGGGGTTCCCAACCCCGAGAATACCGGAGGATTAAAGCCATGACATGTTTGAGCTATCTCTCAGTTGACCTCCTTGGCACCAACGGCTCCACTACTACATGTTTCACTCTCCTCGGCTCAACCTCTGGAAGGGGTTCCTACTCCATCGCAGGAGCGGGCTGCTACATTTGCCTTGCAGGCTGCGCATTAATCATCGCCAACACTGCTTCGGCCACCAATCGTATGGTCTCAGCCGATGGAGGTGTTGTAGGATCAACATCTGGTGCACTGCTAGCCTCAGAAACTCGACGTTCCGACGGCCCAGCACCACTTTTGGTCACCTATAGTGGTACAAAACACCGTTAAGCGACCAAATAAAATTACAAACGGCAATTATAGGAACACGCAGGTTCCCCAAACACGTGTATTTTCATTCCTAAGTGGACATTCATGGGTTCTTTTACTGTTATAACGATGACACACACACACATGTGCTCACCACCCCTTAAAAAGAATTCACACACGAATTCATTTTAAGCCTGACCAAAACCAGTAGTCTGATACCAAATTGTAACACCCCCTATCCGTCGCATAGTATATAGCAGTAGGTCCTGCTGGGGCCTGACGCCATATACCACAGACAGACCGGGTGGATACTCAATGGAAACCATCCAACTAATCATAACGTCCTTCACAGAGCATTCTAGCGGAAGCAATTTTAGAAGTTGCAATAAAGAGAACCCAGCACCAAGCATGAATGTCCACTAAACACCAAAGGAATGTAGTACATACACAAGTACTGGCCTTAAGGCCTTACAGATGGTTTACTTCACATTACATGTTTTACAAACCACGGCACGCAGGCCGGTCATACATGAACAAAAGCAAGTAAACACTTCAATTAGGCCTTCAAGGGCCGGCTTCGCAATTTGGGCTTTAGCCCGCTATTGACCGCTTGGTCCAGCAGCACCTGCAAGCAACAAAACCACCACACGGTGGCAAACAAAAGGCAACGGTCAGCAATGCTCACCAAATTATAACGATTCCGCCCCCAATTCGGGGCGGCGATGCTCCTTCCCTGCACTTATTAGCATAACCAAACAGTATATAAATATACATTGCATCACAGGCATTGGCACGCACGGCCACACACCTCGTGCTCTCAGGGCACATTCTCGGTGAACCGGTCGATGTCACGTCAATTTAAGCCATAGACATTCTGCTCTCACCACCGCCACTTTGACGGCCAAACATATGAGCATTTTGTCTTCTTGGCATGAGTCACGTCAATTTAAGCCATAGACCGTCGAAGACCCTCATCTATGCCAACGGCTCTAACCGAACGACATAGAACGGGTACGGTTCTACCTAACCAGTGCTCACATCGCAACGATAATTTAAGCCATATACGCGGGTCAAACTTCTCCCGAGTCCCGTTTCCAACGCAATTCGCATAAACCAGTTATGTTTCAAGTTGGCTCCCAGGACACCAAGTTGGCAAGATCACGCATCCGCCCAGTTTTTCGGGTGCACCTTAGGGTTAATCCCCAAAGCTCCCTGTCGCAATCTACCACGTATAAAACCCGAAAAAGAAACAATCGCACGGAGTCTTCTCCGGCATTTATGCAATGCAACATCACCGATCCAGACCAACATGTCCGGATAGGCTTCACACATCATGCATATGTCCGTTCTCGAATACAGACTCTAAATAACAGGGACTTTACATATCTACCCGAAGGAACGCCTCCAACTCACCGCAAACTCGCGAGAGCGGGCTTCCTATGCAAAGAAGGAGAGCTTCACATGCTCAAGAAGAGAATCGTTAGCCTTGTGTTCTTCCTCGGTGCCATGGAAATGTAAGCGGATGAAAAGCACCGCACTCTCTTTGCCTCTGTAGATCCGAAGTCGGCTCGCGATTTGGAGCTTCGAAGCTCCTCCAATGGCCGGATCTAAGCTTCTTCTTCCACCTTTGCTCTCCTCTCTCTCTTGACTTAGAAAGAGAACCACTCAAAAGAAATGAGGGTTTCAAGGGTCCAATCCCGTGTATATCCCATCAGGAACAACCCCCAGCCGTTGGATCTCAAATTAAAGAAATGAACGGCCTTGATTCGGGCCTGAAATAATAAAACTAGGCCGAACACGGCCTACGACACGCCCGTGTCCAGGGCTGTGTCCCCCATTCGCCGTCAAAATCGATGCGCCTGGAACAACACACGGGCATCCAACATGCCCGTGGTCGACCTGACATGCCCGTGTTCCAACTGACATGGCCGTGTGGTCGGCCGTATGGCTCCATCGACACAGCCCCGAAAACAACCCGAGACTCACATGGGTATTGGACACGCCCGTGTCCTAGCCCGTGTCTACTTGAACACGCCTGGGCGCCAGGCCGTGTTCATTGTCTCGACACTTCGTCGAGTGAAGTTCGTCGACTGCCTGACATGCCCTGGGAAACGCCCATGTCCCAGGCCGTGTGCCCCCTGCCAAATTCCAAATCTGGCCCAAAATGTCACCCGTCGCTCTTTTGAGTTTCGGGGCGTTACATAAGGGATTTTCTCCCCCTCTCCTTTTTGGTTTTAGCTTTGTAATCTCCTTTTAGATTAATAAAATTTATAGTTTTCTCCCTTTCTATGGATTTGGACTTCATCTATGTGCCTTCTCTTTATGCAATCTTGTTCTTTTTTCTGACTTAGTTTTTGTTCTTTTAATATGTGTGTGTGAGTGTATGAGTATAAATTTTACTTTTATGTTTTCATTATTTTGTTTACTTAGATTGTTTAGTGTTAGGATTTTTCCATACTCCTTATACTCATCCTTATGAAACTATAAAAATGATTATAAAATGGTTTTTGATTTCTTTTTACTTAGTCTTTTTAGATCATAAACTTTTCGTTCTTTTTTCTTTTCTTCCACTTTTTAAGCGTTTTTATAGAGTTATAAAGATGGATAAGTTGTTATTTTCCTTTTTCAAGCATTTCCATTTTTCGCTTTTATTTAAAAAACTGTTTTGTTCGTTTAATTTTTCTGTTCTCTTTTTACGATTTTCTATCGTATTCTAATGGTAGAAATGCAATTGTTTTAATTTTTCATGAACTTAGTTTTTATTCATTTATGTACGTGTGTGCATTTATTTCCGCCTACTCGTTAAGATTTAAGTGGCGTAGTGTTTAATATCCTTTCCAGTAGAGTGGGTGAGTTTTTACATTTTGTCGTGTGCGTGTGTTTTACTTTATGTCGAGAGTGTGTGTGCGTGACTTTTAATTTCTGTCGAGTGTGTGCGTGTGTTGCATTTATTTTCTCCTACTCGTTTGAGTAGGACTCTCTTTCATTTCTCCCACCCACGCATTTGCGCCGGGACTCGCACTTTACTGCTTTCATTTCAGTCCTACTCGTTTGAGTAGTACTTGCAATTTACTGCTATATTTACTGCTTTCCTTTACTGCTTTCTTTTCCTGCTTTCATTTACTTCTTTCTTTATTGCTTTCACCGTCTGCCATCCCCATTCCGATGAGTGGCTAACCGTTCTTAGCCATCAGTATCGAAGAGCATTGGGACAGAAAAAAATAACTTAAAATAATTAAAGGTCCTTATTTTCTAGTTAATTAAAATTACTTAAGGTTTGCCCGGGGTTTACGACTCGTAGGACCACAAATCGATGTGTGGGCCCTATTTCCGTAGTCCATATGCTAGCTAGCCGAGAGGCCGTGCGTATGGACCGATCAGCCCTTGGTAAAGAGAGTTCCGCACTAACCCTCGAGAGAGGAGGCGCGCCAACTCTACCGGATTGGGTTCCCCATCCAATAGCAGGATTTTTAGCGTAATGCGGGCGTTAAGAGGAATCCTTCATCGGACTAACGTTCGATCGAATAGTCTTAGCGTTCAGGTGAGCGATAGTCCTAGAGATAAGTGAGCTCATTCTAGTGGAACCTCCACGGCCAAGTCTCCGTCTTAATTGATTTGAAACTTAGGATCTCTGTTTATTAAAAGTTTATTTTAGTTCTAATTTTATTCGATGCCGTTGCGATAAGCTTTTCATCGGCTCCACCTTTATTGTTTTCTCTTTAATGCTTTCATTTTTTGTCTTTCTTTTGTCTTTTTATTATATATAAAAAATATCCCGACAAGATAATTATCGGTAAAATAATAGTCCCCTTCAGGGAAGAGTAGAAATAATCGAACCGACCCCGAGAACAATACGACATCGATATTCCACCCCGGAATAACATGTACTACACGCGATAGGTGCACTTGTCTCCTTTCGTTAAAACTCGATCTAAACAATTTTATATCCAAATCAATAAATCTGCGCGCCTCGTTTTCTAAATAAAACCAAATACGCTTTTCTTAAATAAACCGCCCGGGGCGCCGCGGGAATTCTCACCAATTTTTTGGAGTTTTAACCGCATCAAGTTTTCGGACCCGATGCGAAAATAATAATCAAGTTTTTGGCCTCGTTGCCGGGGAGTTTTTCGAGTCGTTATTTTGAACTCTGGAGATCTATTAATTTTACCTATATATATATATATATATATATATATATATATGACCAACATAATAATAATAATAATAATAATAAACTATTAAAAAAAAAACAAAACAAACAAAAACTAAAAAAGTTTATATTATTATTATCTATAATAACACATAAATAAAATGACGTCATTTATGAATAAAAAAACTAACAAAAACAACAAAAACACTGTAAGTAAAAACTAAAAAAAACAAAAAAATCTAAAAACTAAAAAACCAAAAAAAAATCTAAAAAATCTAAGTTTGATTTTCCGATATAAAATCAAATAAAAAACAATAAAACTTATAAAAATCTAAAAACTAACAAAAAAACAAAAAAAAAACTAAAAACTTTAAAAAAACCATAAAACTTAAAAAAACAACCAAAAATATAAAAACTATAAAATCAAAAACATAAAAAAACCTAAAAACAAAACCTAAAATACTCATAAACACTACAAAACTATCCTAAAAACCAACTAAAAAATAAAAAACCAACTTAAAAACACACAAAGAAAATAATATCTAATAATTTGTATATATTTTGTTTAACTTATTTTAACTTATTTTATTTTTATTTATTTTGTTTTATTTTGCTTCGACGCACTTCACTCTAGTGCGCACTAGGGAGCGCATTTCTATCACAAGCATATAGCTATGACGTTAGCTAATTGAGTCACACACACACTTGCCCCTACCGCCCGCAACCTTTTGGCCGAATGTGTATTTTTTGTTATCTTTTTGTTTCTTTCTTCTCTTTTAATAATGCAGGGTATCAACCCGAGCCTCCCACACTCGTCTTAGGGAAGCTTCTACCCTCTCTTTTTCTTTTTGTATATATTTTATTCTATCTACTCCTCGTTCCGCATACTTAGATTACAACATTGGGGACAATGTTGGGTTTAAGTATGTAGGTGTTTTTTTTCATTTCTGCACTTTTATATTCTAGCATAACAAAAAATCATCAAAAATACAAAAAAATTACAAAAAATCAAAAACTCAAATTTTTTTTGTTTTTACCCTCAAAAACTCAAAAATTTATAATTTTTTTTCTTTTACTTTGTAAACATTTTTGTAAAACAAAATCTCACCCCACTCTCTCTTCTTATTTGTAAAAGTTCGCTTTTTAGCAAGCCCGCGACGTTCGACTCATCAAACCAACTACCCAAATAAGAGTCTGTTTGCGGGGCCGCCTTCGAGTTTTTTACTTTGTACATTTTTATACAAAAATCTCTCTTTCCTCCCTCTCTTCTTCTTTGTAAAAATTTTTCTCTTTCCCCCGCTCTTCTTTATACATAACACTTCTTTCTCTCCCATTTCTTGTAAATAATTTGATTAAAAAAAGATAAAAAAAGCTTTAAAAATTCAAAAAAAAAAATAGATAATAATCACAAAAAAAAATAGAAAAAATGATAAAAATCCAAAAATCCAAAAAATTATGTAACGAATAAATCGAATATACCATACCTTAACCCTTTTTGCTTTCCAAAAATCTAGTTTCGAGTTAATTTATATGCGAATTTTACTTATTCTTTGTTTACTATTCGTTTATTAATTAAAATTCGATAGATTTAAGTGTCTGGGGTTAAGATTTAAAGAATTTTTTATGTGTTTTCCTTATAATAGAGAACTTATTTTTCACCACCACTTCTAATTTTTGTAAATAGAAGCTCATCTTTTATGTTAGAAAATAACAACCATGGATTTCAATTATTTCTACTTCATGCTTTTAGAAACATAGGAACGTTCATTTTAAAAAGGTTGCTCTCAAAACTTTTTTATTAAAATCTAGTTTTCTTTTTGAAAAAATAAACCCCACCCCATTTTTTCATGTCTCACTTGACATGCTTACCCATATTTTATCCCTTAAAAAGATATTATCTCAATGAGAATAAGATTTCATTCCGTAAACATAGACATCCAATATTTTAAAAAGATTATATGTTACGGAGTAAGATGATAAAATTCATTACTCCCACACATATACATTGAGTCAATTTTATTATGAAGAAAGAAAAAAAAATTTATATGTTAGGAAAATAAGATTTCATTTTCCTAATTATTCAAAAGAAAAAAATATATAGAGGTTCGAGAAAAAATTACCTCGCCTCTAAATCCAAACCCTCTTCATAAACCACTTATCATTTTTTAATGATTCTAGAATTAATTTAAATTTTTTTTGAGAGCATAATTTTTAAATTACATTATTTCCTTTAACTTCTTTTAAGCTAAAATTTTTTATATAATTTCAATACATCTTTGTTAAACTAACAAAAATAAACTTTTTCTCTCTATTTGTTTTATCTAGAAGTATTTTTGAAACTCTTCCTCTATTTATAACATTTCATAAATTAGGATTTAACTCTAGTACCCCGGATGTTTATTTTGATCTTACATTTAATTAATTCAAGCGGTAGCTAAACTTAGGATTGCTTTAATTCCTTATAAGTACATCTCCAACTTTTGCTCTGTAATAACAAAAGTTTAAGTATGAGGGTATTTGATAAGTTGTAAATATATCTATTTTTGTGTACAACAAATAAGTCATTTTAGTTACTTTTTATCATTTTTACTTATTTTTCTTTAATAAATTGCTCCTATTGTGTAAATATTATACTAACTTACTTTTATTTTGATTTTCAGAAAATTTCGGAAAATTGTCAAATTTTGCAAGGGTCACGCCCGTGTTCTTTGGGTCACGCCCGTGACCTGGGCGTGACACGCCAACTTCCAGTGAATCAACAATTTTTTGATGAAAATAGCTTGCCACGCCCGACGTCACGCCCGTGTCGAATGACACGGCCCGTGACCCCAACCCGTGTCACGCGCGCTCGAAGTTTTCAGCTCGACGTTCGTCGACCAACCTGACACGCCCATGTCACCCAACTCGACACGCCCGTGTCACTTGCTCTTTACATTTTCAGCTCGACAACTTCCAGACTCGACACAACGCTCTCGACATTCGTCGAGACCAACCCAACACGCCCTGTATAGACAGAGACACGGGCGTGACCGCCATGTGTACTTCTCCAACTGGCCGACAAGACTGCACCCGTAACTTTCGACGCGGCCCGGGCCGAGTTCTACCTCCCCGACATACCCATAGTCACGCCCGTGATATGGGGCGTGACCGCCGTGATACCGACACGTGTCCTGCCCGAAGTCAACCAAGCCGTCACCTTGCCAGATCGAATCTTCAATATTAGTGACACGCCGTGATATGGGGCGTGAAATGCTGCTTAGATGATTCCAAGGCCTATGTAAGGGATTTTCTCCCCCTCTCCTTTTTGGTTTTAGCTTTGTAATCTCCTTTTAGATTAATAAAATTTGTAGTTTTTCTCCCTTTCTATGGATTTGGACTTCATCTATGTGCCTTCTCTTTATGCAATCTTATTCTTTTTTCTAACTTAGTTTTTGTTCTTTTAATACGTGTGTGTGAGTGTATGAGTATAATTTTTACTTTTATGTTTTCATTATTTTGTATAATTAGATTATTTAGTGTTAGGATTTTTCCATACTCCTTATACTCATCCTTATGAAACTATAAAAATGATTATAAAGTGGTTTTTGATTCCTTTTTACTTAGTCTTTTTAGATCATAAACTTTTCATACTTTTTTCTTTTCTTCCACTTTTTAAGCGTTTTTGTAAAGTTATAAAGATGGATAAGTTGTTATTTTCCTTTTTCAAGCATTTCCATTTTTTGCTTTTATTTAAAAAACTGTTTTGCTCGTTTAATTTTTTTGTTCTCTTTTTACGCATTTCTATCGTATTCTAACAGTAGAAATGCAGTTGTTTAATCTCCTTTCCAGTAGAGTGGGTGAGTTTTTACTTTCTTTCGTGTGCGTGTGTTTTACTTTATGTCGAGAGTGTGTGTGCGTGAGTTTTAATTTATGTCGAGTGTGTGCGTGCGTTGCATTTATTTCCTCCTACTCGTTTGAGTAGAACTCGCTTTCATTTCTCCCGCTCACGCATTTGCGCCGGGACTCGCACTTTACTGCTTTCATTTCAGTCCTACTCGTTTGAGTAGGACTTGCAATTTACTGCTTTATTTACTACTTTCCTTTACTGCTTTCTTTTCCTTCTTTCATTTACTGCTTTCTTTATTGCTTTCACCGCCTGCCGTCCCCATTCCGATGAGTGGCTAACCGTTCTTAGTCCTCAGTATTGAAGAGCATTGGGACAGAAAAAAATAACTTTAAATAATTAAAGGTCCTTATTTTCTAATTAATTAAAATTACTTAAGGTTTTCCCGGGGTTTACGACGCGTAGGACCATAAATCGATGTGTGGGCCCTATTTCCGTAGTCCATACGCTAGCTAGCCGAGAGGCCGTGCGTATGGACCGATCACCCCTTGGTAAAGAGAGTTCCGCACTAACCCTCGAGAGAGGAGGCACGTCAACGCTACCGGATTGGGTTCCCCACCCAATAGCGGGGTTCTTAGCTTAATGCATGCATTAAGAGGAATCCTTCGTCGGACTAACGTTCGATCGAATAGTCTTAGCGTTCAGGTGAGCGATAGTCCTAGAGATAAGTGAGATCATTATAGTGGAACCTCCACGGCCAAGTCTCCGCCTTAATTGATTTGAAACTTAGGATCTCTGTTTATTAAAAGTTTATTTTAGTTCTAATTTTATTCGATACCGTTGCGCTAAGCTTTTCATCGGCTCCACCTTTATTGTTTTCCCTTTTATGCTTTCATTTTCTGTCTTTCTTTTGCCTTTTTATTATATATAAAAAATATCCCGACAATATAATTATCGGTAAAATAATAGTCCCCTCCAGGAAGAGTAGAAATAATCGAACCAACCCCGAGAACAGTACGACCTCAATATTCCACCCCGAAATATCCTGTACTACACGCGATAGGTGCCCTTGACTTCTTTCGTTAAAACTCGATCTAAACCGTTTTATATCCAAATCAATAAATTCGCGCGCCCTGTTTTCTAAATAAAACCAAATACACTTTTCTTAAATAAACCGCCCGGGGCGCCGCGGGAATTCTCACCAATTTTTGGAGTTTTAATCGCATCATGTTTTCGGACCTGATGCGAAAATAACAATCATTTTTTGGGGAGAAACGGTGGTCGGATCAACTCTCCAAGGATGAGAGATAAAATGGCTGCTGGAGGCGAGTTTTCCCGCTCAGAGGAGCGGTAATGGCGGGTGAAGCGGAGCTGGATCCTTGAAAAGCGGAAATCTACAACTTAAATAGAAAAGTCAGAAAAATGGTCACACATGGTTTGCCGAACGGTCGTGCGCAAACCGTGCGATAATAACTTTCAGGATAGAAATGAGGAAGGAGAAGCGTTGACCCCTGCGTTCTCCTTCGCGCACGGGCAGTTCCGCCCGTGCGTGAAGGACATCGTACGGGTAGAGACAGAGTGCTGGAAAATAGAAACATACAGGAAAACCGTGCGTGTTACTCGCGTACGGGCGCAGCTTCCCGTGCGTGAACAACTCGCACGGTTAGCCACAGAACGGAAAAAAACGGGATGTTACAGGAAATCCGTGCGTTTCCTTCACGCACGGTTTCGAAGAAACCGTGCGTCAACCGTGCGAGAGGAAATTCGTCGAGCTCAGCTCGACGTTCTTCCAGAGGACTACAACGCACGATTTCACGCAAACCGTGCGTGAAAGAAACGCAGGACCATGCATTTTCCTTGAGACAGAATTCCTGCCTTGGGGGAAAACGCACCACCTGCCAAAGAAAGCCAAAGCTGGAGTACAAGCTCCCAGCACCAATAAAACAAACAAACAAATAGAACCATGGGGAGCACCAAGTGCATACCCCCAAAACAGAATGTGCAATTGCACACCCACGGGCCAAAACAGTGCACAAAATGGTCCAAGACCGAACGATGCAAAAATAACTGATTTTCGGTAGAAATGGAGTGCACGAGTGAGAAAACCAGCCCAGATGAGTCCGAAAAACCCTATAAATATCATACTCATCACACCACCAGACTTAAACATTTGCTCGTCCTGAGCAAATCATCTCTCTGTGGACTCAAAAATGGCTAGCTGGCTTAGATATTTCAAAAATAAGGTAAAACGAGAAATCAAATACTCACGGGTACAGAAAATATAATAGATAAACTTTTTAATTATTCTATGAAGTTTATAAATTTCGACAAGTGTAAATAAGTATTGTAACTACTCAAAAATTGAATTCTGGAGAATTGTACAGTCATGCGTAGGAAGAAAGTAGGCAGGCCACTAAGTTGAGCATTGCTAAAGATCGGGGCTCGGGACCACCTCCAACGGAATCCACCAATGTCGGGGACCATATGCTTGCCCATTCACACTCTCTCCACAACACTAGTTTTACTCAAGCGCGAATCCGCAGGACTTTAGGAAGATAATGGGGCTTAGGAGTATACGTAGGTAAGGATTCAAAGGGTAAATCATGGCTACGCACAACCCAAATGAGCTCATATAAAAAAAATCCTCTCGCCAAGCAATACAAACAGGTGCACCACACCACCAGACTTAAACTTGACAAACGGGTGCGTGCACCACCTACCAATCAAAAAATCTCAAATGGAATTTTCATTTAAACTTTCTCTTCTTTCATTTCAATCTACTTTCTTTTTCTGTTTTTCTTTTCTTCCTATTTTTCAAACCATTTTTTTTTACATTCAGCCACAATATCATGACATTTGCACCTCGCAAACACAAAACAGCACCTCAACAACATCACCAAATGCAAGAAGTGATAACAAATAGCTCAAGCAAGGGTCGTGCTACTGGGATAGGCTTTTAATCTTTGGTGATCATGGAGTGGGGCTGAATTAACAGGAGGGGTAGGCTCAAAATAGGCTAACAAGGATTACGTTAGGAATGGGTACAAGGCTCAACCGGGCCAAAATGATTGCCTACATCACACTCACGCTTGACTAACCATGTACCAAAGCTTCGAGAGTAGCTTGGGGCAAGTTTTAGCAACCGATAAAGATAATCATTCCTCCCGACTCGAGCAATATGAGGCTAGGGGCGGCTACACACATTCCTACACTACCGTTCGATTGCTCCAGATTTCACAGGTTTGAGTAGTACAAACTTTATTTACAAATGCAGAAAAGCATAAATCTACGAGCATAAAGAAAAATTAGATCTATACTATTTTTATACATAATGAGTCCTAGATTAGGAGCACTGCACGAGTTTCACACTACCCTATCCTAAAATTCTAAGCCAGCACCACTATCTTAAATTTAACACAAAAGAAATAAATTAAACTTGGGCTGAGTGCGTGCTTAAGTGCGCGCTCATGCAGTGTAGGTGCACAATGCTGTAATGATCAAACTGAAAATGAAAATACTCTTATGGTATGCAGTGCATGTGCAAAGGTGACTCGTAAAACTTTCCCCCACCGGACTTATAATAAACAATATATTCATGATTTGCAATAAAAACAAAAAAATGAAAGTTGAGGGAAGAAGTTTCCCCATGCCCAGTAAATGAGCATACCAGAAGATTGGCGTTAATCTTCAACAAACAGTCTACGGCCTAAACAGATTCCACCTGCAAAATAGAATATCTCCAATCACAAAAAACTATACAAAATTAAGCACAACAACTAAATTGCAGCAAATTTAAAACAAGCAGCGGCATTCGGTCGTCTCCCATAAGCCCTTTTCTTTGCCGTCCTTAAGGTGGACCAAATACCTGTATTAACAGTTATATAGATATTGTTTTAAAAGCAAAGTTCAGAAAGCATGAAAAAGGGACCAAAGTTACACACAACATGAAGATAAAAAAACAAGAAACGGAAAGAAAGGGGGCCCCGAAGATCCTTCACTCTTCAGCTGAACGCTGACTTGTGAGAGATCCCCTCAGTCACGCGAGATGAGGGCGAGGTGAAAGCTTTAGGGCCCAGGGAAGAAGAGTCTCCCCTAACCCTAGCCTCGTCCTTCTCGCGTCGGCGGGCAAAGTCAAAAGCTTTACGTATAAGAAGTTCTTTTCTTTTTCAGATTAATAGAAGCGGATCGCCAGGGTGGTATATCCACCCCAACCAAATCAGCAACAAGCCTATCTTTCGCAACCGGGGGCATCCTTTCCTCACCCACGGTGGGTGATAGATCAGCCCAAATCCCTGTTTAATAGTTGTACAGCATTCATTATGCTTAATCACATTTTTTAAATTTGTTTCCTGCACGCTCCCAATAGCCGTGCACAACCATCGTTCCTTTTCTTCAGCAACTTGTTTAACGTCAAACAAATCCTCTTTCTCTTCTCCATCCACAATCTTCAGCACGTCTTTTCCTTTCACAGCCCAGTCTTGCTTATTCAGCACAACATCTGTCTCGTCAGCTCCAGATAAATCATGAGATAATAAAATATTTAATTCCAGTAGTTTTTTAGATTCATTCGGGATTAGAGTGGGAAGTGAAGGCGATAGCGGCAAATCAGCCTTGGAAGCCAAGGTGATGCCGCATGCGTTAAAGCACAACGTCGCTTCACTGGCTTTCAGAAAGGTAACCACAAGAATAGGCTTTGAATCATTTTCTATGGGTCCCAACACCTAGAAGTCGGTAATAACCACATCCCCGTTAAGCTTCACTTCCACCTCTTTAATCACCCCATTTTTTAACCACTGACCCATCAGCTAGCACAAGCGATTTATAGATATTAGTTTCGACATTTAAATTAAGCTTCTCAACATCTTGCAGAGCAAGAATGTTGCATGACGAACCTGAATCGCAAAGAGCTACCGTCTCAATTTCATTAATCGCACACTTGACAGCCACTTCATTAATACTGCACTCCTCTGCGTCCCCAGCACTCTTCCCTTGCTCACGGGGATTCTTTTCCGTGTCGCTTGGGAGCGTGCCGCGAGTACGCTCAGCGAACACATGGGCACGTTTCCCCAGCTGTGTCTCTGAGTTCCTCATAGAAGCAGTTTGAGTGGCCATGTTAGATTGGGCCATCTCAACAAACTTTTCCATCATTTCTTCAAGAGCACTCCTACGTGCCTATTACCCGCTCTGTATATAACCCGGCTGCGGTGGTCGCAGTTGGCTATTGGAGGCTTGAGCATAAAATTGATGCTGGCCTCCCTGCCATCTTTGACCTGGGGCATTTTGATTCCATGAGAAATTCTGATGATTTCTCGCGTTTGGGTTATAAGCATTATTATAGGGCGTAGCGCGGTTTTGACTGTTTATAAAATTAGCACTTTCATCAAAGGTTATACCTGCCGGTTCCGCAAATGACTCTTCAGCTGGGCATTCAAAAGCGTGGTGGCCAGGATTTCCACATCCCTGACATGATATGCCCTCAACTGGAGCCGGAGGAGTAGTCAATCTGGTCAGCATCCTTCTTCCATTCATCATAGATTGGCTTTCTTCATCTTGTGGCATCACCGCATTAACATCAAACAAATTTTCGCCCCCCTAGGGGCATTTCTTTCCGCAGTCCAGTACGTTCTATGGGACGCCGTGTCTCTAAGAAGCCGCAAAGCCTCTTCAGGAGAAAGTTTCATAATTGTGCCGTCGGCGGCTGCGTCGATCGTAGCCCGGTTGTTCGGCTCGACACCAAAATACAATATTTCTACCAGATTCAACGGCTCGGAGCCGTATTGGGGACAATGGCGCCGCAGGTCAGCGAAACGCTCCCACGTCTCAAACAATGTCTCTTGATCCACCTGCTAGAACATAGCAATTTCCCTTCGGGCATTCACAATTTTGTCCACTGGTTGGAACTTCACCAAAAACTTAGAGTACAGAGCTTCCCATGTGGTAGCGGTCCCAGAGGCAATTGTGTGAAGCCAGGTCTTAGCCCTGTCCCTCAGTGAAAACGGGAATAGCTTCAGCTTAACAACCTCATCAGAAATTCCAACATATCGGAAGGTGCAGCAAATTTCTGAGAACTCCGCCAGATGGAGCAGCGGGTCGTCACTCGTCAAACCAGAATACTGCGTACTATGTCTGATCATGTTCAGAATCACAAGCTTTATCTCAAAATGGTTGTTGGCAATGGCTGGTCTGAAGCCTGGATAAACACTTCCCGCAGTCGGGGTAGTGAAATCACGCATCGTCCTAACGCAAGGTTGGACCACCTCCTGACCCTCAACAACCCTATCACCATGGCCATCTCCTACTTTGCCCAAGTCTTCCATTCTTCCTTCAGCAGTAGCAGCGCGCACGCGAGCTCTCCTCGCTCGTGCGGTCTCAAGATCAGCTCCCAAATTTTCACCCCTATTACTAGGGTTAGGATCTGTCAGACAACAATAGAAATCTATCAAATCGTCAAACAATTGTAAATTTTTCCACAAAAAAAATGCACACAGTGGTTGCACTACCCAGCAATGACGCCAAAAAATTGATGCACTCTCAGCAAGTGTATCGATCGCTGTCAAGTAATAAAAGTGAGGACTTTAATCCCCGGATATCGATCTCTTGAGGAGTGCAAGTAGGGAGTGTGATTTCGCTATATGAAAAAGAGATTGCAAGCGGGAAAGTAACCAAAGGGGGTTTTTGAATGGGGTTCCTAAGTTAACAACAAATAGAAAACTATAGCGGGTCGCCGTCACCGCGTAGCTTGGGGGGAGTACTACAGAGAGTAGTATTGATGATGGACGAACAGAGAGGGTCGCAATCACCTCTTCACAACACACGGTTCTAGCAATCGCTAGAACGACACAATCAGAACAAACACAGGAAAAAAATGAAGCTTAACAACACAAGCAATGATTAAGACATAACAACATAAAGACATGCTGAAACCTTAAGAAAAACATTGTTCTCAAGCAACAATCTCACAAGCACGAGTTCAGAATGAAGAAACCACAAGAAGAGGTGGAGAAATGCAACCGAGCGCACAATGGCTTTTCGAGATTCACGGCCGGATTCAAGGGTTGTCGGGCCTTGTCCGAGCTCGGTCTTCGGATGACGTCTGGGAACAAAGAAGGGCTGTCACTTGCTTCGAATATCCCATCTTCTTCGCGAATGATCGCTAGGCTAGTTCTGACCGAAGAACTCCGCAAGTGCAGCAACAAAGAGCTTGGATGGTAGCGTGGAGTTCGGAGAAGATGAAGGTGGCCGAAGACGCAACTATTGCAAGCTTTCTGAGGAGAAACGGTGGCCGGATCAACTCTCCAAGGAGGAGAGAGAAAATGGCGGCTGGAGGCGAGTTTTCCCGCTCAGAGGAGCGGAAATGGCGGGGGAAGCAGAGTTGGAACCTTGGAAAGGGGAAATTTGCAACTTAAATAGAAAAGTCAGAAAAAATGGTCACGCACGATTTAGCGCACGGCCGTGCGCAAACCATGTGATAATAACTTTCAGGATAGAAACGAGGAAGGAGAAGCATTGACTCATGTGTTTTCCTTCGCGCACGGGTGGTTCTGAAGGACATCGTACGGGTAGCGACAGAGTGCTGGAAAATAGAAACATACAGGAAAATCGTGCGTGTTACTCATGCACGGGCGCAGCTGCCCGTACGTGAACAACTCGCACGATTAGCCACAGAATGGAAAAAACTGGGAAGCCACAGGAATTCCGTGCGTTTCCTTCGCCCACGGTTTTGAAGAAACCGTGCGTTAACCGTGCGAGAGGAAGTTTGTCGAGCTCAGCTCGACGTTCTTTCAGCTGACTAAAACGCGCGATTTCACGCAAACCGTGCTTAAAAGAAACGCACGACCGTGTGTTTTCCTTGAGACAGAATTCATGCCTTTGGAGAAAATGCACCACCTGCCAAACAATGACAAAGCTGGAGCACAAGCTCCCAGCACCAATAAAACAAAAAACAAACAGAACCATGTGGAGCACCCAGTGCATACCCCCAAAACAGAATATGCAATTGCACACCCATAGGCCAAAACAGTGCACAAAATGGTCCAAGACCGAACGATGAAGAAATAATCGATTTCTGGTTGAAATGCAGTGCACGAGTGAGAAAACCAGCCCAGATGAGTCTGAAAAACCCTATAAATTTCGGACTCATCATAAGCTCACCTCGTTTCTGGCATTTCCGGCATTTCCAGCCATGGATCTTATCACCCTTCTTGGCGGCATCTTCTTCTCCTCGGTCGTTGTTAGTTCTTCACGGGAAGAAGATCGGCTCAAGCACCTTCTTCCTCCCCAGTAGTTTCTTACAGCGATGGCTTGGAAGGAAGACTAGAAACGGTTAGCGTTTTCACCCCTTTTCATGTGGGAAGTTTGTCAACTACTTAGCCACGTGTCAGCCTACCATTGGACCGCGAATCAACTCAGTAAATGAGTCCCTTCGAAACGACGCGGGCGGAATATTCGCCAAAACCCGAAATTGAACTACACAGGTAGGGACACACTCGTGTCACTACCTGTGTCCTGCTCGGGAAGAATGTGGTCAATGATTCGTCGAACTCCGCTCTACGAATCATTGAGCTCCGCTCGACGAATCGCCGAGATGCCGCTTGGACACACACGGGTAGGGACACGCCCATGTCACTACCCGTGTCCTGCTCGGGAGGAGCACGGTCAATGATTCGTCGAGCTCAGCTCGACGAATCGTCGAGCTGCTGCTTAGACACACACACGTGTAGGGACATGCCCGTGTCACTACCCATGTCCTGCTCGGGAGGAACACGTTCGATGATTTGATGAGCTCAGCTCAATTAATCATCGAGCTGCTGCTTGGACATACACACGGGTAGGGACACGCCCGTGTCACTACCCGTGTCCTGCTCGGGAGGAGCACGGTCTACGGTGTTAGTCAAGCTCTGCTCGATGAATACACACACACAGGTAGGGACACGTCCGTGTCACTACCCGTGTCCTGCTCGGGAAACACAACAAGGAATCCACAACGTTGCGAGAGAGCCATATAATAATGGACACGCTCGTGTCACTACCTGTGTCGTACTTTGGACCAACTTCTCCTCGCTTACTCAAGTGCAAGCCAGACTGCCAGCACTCCCTGAGCCTAACTCAGCTCTCCTGGCTTAAAAGTGCGCACGATGGGCCTAGCGCGAATTAGGATGTTACAAATCCTATAAACAAAATAAAAAGATTTCGTCCCCGAAATCACGCTAAGGCTATGGGGTGAGAAAAGCATAAAATAAAATAAATTATGCTTTTAAAGTTACCTTGAGGAAACAACTTCGGGTAGCACTTTTGAATCAAGTCCACCGGCTCCCATGTATACTCCTCCTTCCCATGGTTAGACCACAACACCTTTACCATGGGAACACTCTTGCGGCGCAAAATCCTTGTCTCGTTGTCTACTATCCGCAAAGGCTCTAGTCATATAGATCTATCAGTTGTTACTACTCCATCAATGGTAGGAATATGTTGATCGGGCCACAACAGTGCATTCCGGAGAGACGATACATGGATTACGTCATGAAGGTTCTCCAGCTCTGGTGGTAACTCCAACCGGTTGGCCAAATGACTAATCTTTTCCAATATGGTGTAAGGTCCAACGTACCTTGGGCTGAGCTTCTTCACACCACGTACCCGTGACACTCCAAGCATCGACCGGATTTTCAGGAACGCTTTGTCACCCACCTGAAATTCTACCATCTGGTGCTTTGCATTATAATATTTAGCCTGCCAACTTTGATCCTCAAGCATGTGGTCTCGTATTAGTCTAACAACCACATCAGTATCATCGATGTACTCAATTCCTAAAACCTTAGGGTCTTCATCTTGTACCCATGACAGGGGGTTCTACATCTCCTTCCGTAAAGGGCTTCATGGGGTGCCATCCCGATGCTGGCATGGTGACTGTTGTTATAGGAGAATTCCACAAGGGGTAAGAGACTTTCCCACGGCTCTCCTCTATCCAACACACACATTCTTAATACGTCTTCCAATGTTCTGATGGTCTCTCAGACTGCCCGTCCGTCTGAGGATGAAATGTTGTGCTAAAGGTAAGGCGTGAACCCAAGTATGCCTATACGACCTTTCATTCTTTAGAGGTAAAACGACCATCCCGATCAGAAATAATTGTCTTTCACACGTCATGATACCACAAAAACTTCTCCACAAATAGGCATACCAAAACATCCACATGAGCTTCTTTCATCATAGGAATAAACCTGGCTACCTTCGTCAGGTGGTCAACAATTACCCACACCAAATCATTCCCTGAGCGTAAGCAAGGCAATCCGTGGATGAAGTCCATGGAGATATCCTCGAACTTCCAATTGGGGATGGGCAACGACTGTAATAACCCTCTGGGGCTCTTACATTCCGCCTTCACCCGTTGACAGGCCTCGCAATGTGTAACAAAATATCTGACGTCCTTTTTCATTCCCGACCAACACATGGTCTTTCGCAAGTCGGCGTAGATCTTGGCAGTCCCAGGATGCACTGAATACTGAGAGCAATGTGTAACAACCCCTATCCATCACATAGCATATAGCAGTAGGTCCGGCCGGGGCCTGACGCCATATACTACAGACAGACCGGGTGGTTACTCAATGGAAACCATCCAACCAATCCAACGTCCTACACAGAGCATTCTAGCGGAAGCAGTTTATATAAGTTTCAATTAAGAACCCAGCACAAAGAGCACGAATGTCCACTAATAAACCAAATAGGAATGTAGTACATACACAAGTACTGACCTTAAGGCCTTACAAAATTGTTTACTTAATATTACATGATTTACAAACCACGGCACACAGGCCGGTCATACATGAATAAAAGCAGTAAACACTCCAGTTAGGCCTTCGAGGGCCGGCTTCGCAATTTGGGCTTTAGCCCGCTATTGACCGCTTGGTCCAGCAGCACCTGCAAGCAACAAAACCACCGCACGATGGCAAACAAAGGCAACGGTCAGCAATGCTGGCCAAATTATAACGATCACGCCCCCAACTCGGTGCGGCGATGCTCCTTCCCTGCATTTTTATTAGCATAACCCAGCAGTATATAAATTCATTGCATCACAGGCATTGGCACGCATGGCCACACGCCCCGTGGTCTCAGGGCACATTCTCGGTGATCACAGTCTAAGCCCGTTGACTCACCACCATCTCCAGGATGGCAATTTCTCGTGAGCAATTTGGTATTTTAGGCAAATGTTACGACAAAGTTAATAGCATCAACATCCTATGTCACGACAAAGTTAATATCATCGACAGCAAGACCCGACCTCTATGCCCGCGGCATAAAGCAGGAAAGGTTCCACTCAACCCGTTGCTCACTTGCCACGACACTTTTGGTATCATCGGCACGCGTTAAGTTTCCCCGAAGCCCGTGAATCGAATGTACAATAATACATAACCCCATTATGTACAAGTTGGCTCCAAGGCCCACAAGTTGGCAAGATCACGCATCCGCCCAGTTTTCCGGTGCACCTTTGGGTTAATCCCCAAGGCTCCCTGTTGCAATCTACCACGTAGAAAACCCGAAAAATAACCAATCGCACGGAGTCTTCTCCGGCATTTATGCAATGAAACATCACCGATCCAGACCAACATGTCCGGGTAGGCTTCACACATCATGCCTATGTCCGTTCTCGAATACAGACTCTAAACAACAGGGACTTTACATATCTACCCAAAGGAATGCCTCCAACTCACCGCAAACTCGTGAGAGCGGGCTTACTATGCAAAGAAGGAGAGCTTCACATGCTCAAGAAGAGAATCGTTACCCTAGAGTTCTTCCTTGGCACCATGGAAAAGTAAGCGGATGAAAAGCACCGCACTATCTTCGCCTCCGTAGATCTGAAGTCGGCTCGCGATTTGGAGCTTCGAAGCTCCTCCAATGGCCGGATCTAGCTTCTTCTTCCTCCTTTGCTCTCACCTTTCTCTTGACTTAGAAAGAGAACCACTCAAGTAAAAGTGAGGGTTTCAAAGGCCCAATCCTGGGTATATCCCAGTAGGAACAACCCCGAACCGTCGGATCCCAAAATAAGGAAACGAATGGCTGCGATTCGTAGCTGAAAAGTAAAACCTGGGCCGAATACGGCCTGACACACGCCCGTGTCCAGGACCGTGTCCCTCATTCGCCGTTAAAATTGACGTGCCTGGAACAACACACGGGCATCCGACACGCCCGTGTTTGACCTGACACGCCCGTGTTCCAACTGACACGGTCGTGTGGTCGGTTGTGTGCCGCCATCGACACAGCCTGAAAGCAACCCGAGACTCATACGGGTATAGGACACGTCCGTGTCCTAACCCGTGTCTAATCGAACACGCCTGGGCTCCAGGCCGTGTTCACTGTCTCGACACTTCGTCGAGCGAAATTCGTCGACTGCCTGACACGGCCTTAGACACGCCCATGTCCTAGGCCGTGTGCCTTGTCTCGACACTTTGTCGAGCGAAATTCGTCGACTCCCCGGGCCGATTGTCGACACGGGCTCGACACGCCCTGAGACACGCCCGTGTCTCAGGCCGTGTGCCCTGTCTCGACACATTGTCGAGCGAAATTCGTCGACTTCGCTGCCAAGTCGTCGACTCAAGCCTGACATGCCCTGGGACACGCCCGTGTCCCAAGCCGTGTGCCTCCTGCCAGATTCCAAATCTGGCCCAAAACGTCCCTCGTCGCTCTTTTGAGTTTCGGGGCGTTACAACTCTCCCCCTCTTAAAAGAATTTCGTCCACGAAATTATATAAAGGAAAGACAAGTACCAAAATTAAATTGTACCTGAGCAGAACAACTCCGGATACTCGTCAAACATAGTCTGCTCTCGTTCCCAAGAGAGCTCCTCTCGACTGCAATTGTCCCATCGGACCTTGACCATCCTGATCTCTTTATTGCGTAGCCGCTTGACCTCCGAGTCCTCAATCCGCACGGGCTTGACTTTTGTCGTCAGCCCACTATCTACCGGCACTTGATCAACCGCGATCACTTGCGAAGGCTCTTGCATCGTCTTCTGAAGCACCGAAATATGGAATACATCATGTAAACCACTAAGCTCCACTGAAAGCTTCAACCGATAGGCTGCTTCACCAACTCGCTCCAAAACCTCAAACGGCCCAAGGTACCTCGGGCTTAGCTTTTTCAATCGCCGCACCCGCGAGACACCCTTGAACGGTTTGATCTTTAAGTACACATAGTCGCCCACAGCGAACTCCACGTTCCTGTGCTTGGCATTATAGTACTTCACCTGGTGGTCTTGAGTGATTAGCAACCTCTCCCGAATGGTACGAACCAAAGACGTAGCATCTTCCACCTCTTGGCGCTGGTACAACTTTGACTCACCCGTTTCTAACCAAGACAGCGACGTGCGACATTTTCTACCATATAGGGCCTCGAAGGGCGCCATTTGAATACTTGCTTGGTAGCTATTGTTGTACGCAAACTCCACCAAATAAAGATGGTCTTCCCATTGCTTTCCAAAGTCCAAGACACACATGCGGAACATGTCTTCCATAGTTCTATTGACCCTCTCGGTCTGCCCATCCGTTTGCGGATGGAAGGTTGTGCTGAATTTCAGCTTTGTTCCCAACATTTGCTGCACTAGCCTCCAATCATTGGACGTGAACCGCCCATCTCGGTCACTCACGATGCTGCGGGGCACACCATGAAGCCGTACTATATTATCCACATATAGTTTTGCCAACTTCTCCACCGGACCATCCTTCCTATGCGGAATGAAATGCGACACCTTCGTTAGCCGATCTACGACCACCAAAATGGCATTGTTCCCCTTTTGCGACCTTGGCAAACCGTGCACAAAGTCCATAGAGATGTCGTCGAATTTCCACTCCAGAATAGGCAAGGACTTCAGAAATCCTCACGGCTTTTGGCACTCCGCCTTCACCAAGGCGCAAGTTTGGCACTTCGCTACGTAAAGCGCCACATCTTTCTTCAAACCCGGCCACCAAAACAGTTTCTTAACGTCGCGGTACATCTTCGTGCTCCCCGGGTGAATCGAGTACTTGGTATGGTGTGCCTAGTACAACAATTCCACCCGCAAATTGCCCACACTTGGGACGCACAGACGACCGTCTTTCCAAAGTAATCCGTCCTCCACAATGAATTGGGAATTTGACCCATCCAAAGCCTCTACCATGAACTGCTTCATAAGGACATCCATATCCAAAGCCTGCCGAATCCGATCAGCCAGGTCATATTGGACTTCAATCCAATTCAGTACTGCTTCAGCACTTGATTGCTTATCCACACAAACAATCTCCAACGCCTCCAACTCCCGAACCAACCGCTCATCATGCACCGATAGCCAATTGGCTTGAGCTGGGGCCCGACGACTCAATGCGTCCGCAACCGCATTACCTTTACCAGGCATGTAGTGGATCTTGAATGTATAGTCCCCCAGGAACTCCATCCATCTACGCTGTCGCATATTCAGATCTTTCTGATCAATCAGATACTTCAGGCTCTTGTGATCGGTGTAGATAACAATCTTCATACCGTACAAATAGTGTCTCCACAGCTTCAAGGCAAAAATCACGGCCGCTAACTCCAAGTTATGGACCGAATAATTCCTTTCGTGCACTTTTAGCTGTCTCGAGTCATAAGCTATTACACTTCCTTGTTGGAGTAGCACGCAACCCAAACCGCTGCCTGAAGCATCGCTATAAATCTCATAACCTTCGGTCCCACATGGAGAACTCAGTACAGGCGCCGTGGTCAACCGACATTTCAACTCTTCAAAAGCTCGCGCGCACTCTGGCGTCCAAATGAACTTCTGCTCCTTCCTCGTCAAAGTAGTGAGAGGTAACACTATCCGCGATAAGTTCTCTACGAAGCGCCTATAATAGCCGGCAAGCCCCAGAAAGCCCCGGACTTCCGCTACCGTAGAAAGCTCAGGCCACTCCCGTATCGCAACAATCTTCGCCGGATCCACTGCAATACCCTCTCCACTCACTATATGACCGAGGAACGCTACTGAGGATAACCAAAACTCGCACTTCAAGAACTTGGCATACAATTGATTCCTCCTTAGCGTCTCTAAAACCAAATGAAGATGCTTGAAGTGATCTTCCTCACTCTGCGAGTACACCAAAATATCATCGATGAAGACGATCATAAAATGGTCCAAGTACTCCCTGAAGGTCCTGTTCATCAAATCCATGAACACTGATGGCGCATTGGTCAACCCAAATGGCATGACCGTAAACTCGTAATGCATGTATCTCGTACTTAACGCTGTCTTCGGGATATCACTCTCCCTTATTCGCAGCTGATAGTACCCGGACTTGATATCCAGCTTTGAGTACACCGTTGACCCGACCAACTGATCAAAAAGATCATCGATCCAGGGGATCGGGTACTTGTTCTTTTCCGTCAACTTGTTGAGCTCCCGATAATCAATATATAACCTTAAGCTTCCGTCCTTCTTCTTAACAAAGAGGACCAGAGCGCTCCAAGTCTAAAACTTGGGCGCACATACCCTTCCTCCAACAGCTCTTGCAGTTGAACCTTCAGCTCTGCCATTTCCTTAGGCGCTAGATCTATCTCCCGCTGAGGCAGGGCTCCAGGAAGATCTACAGGGAACACATCAGGGTACTCCGATACCACTGAAATACAATCCAATGCGGGCTTCGGCTTTGCAACCTCCACTAGTGTAAAGAACAGTTCTGCACCGGCATGAACCGACTTCACCACCTGAAGAGCAGACATCAATGTCTTGCTCGACCCCTTTAAGCCCGTAAAAGTCGTCTCACGACTTGCTCCCAGCTTGACTTCCTTGCGACCGCAATCAATATAGGCCTGCTGCTCCGAGAGCCAGTCCATGCCAAATATAACGTCGAACTCCACCAACGGAAGTAACGACCCTTGCAGATCGAACTCCTGATTCCCAATACGAATCTTAACACCACAGATTCTATCCGCGCGCATCGAATACCCATTGGGCAACAACACATCCAACTTATCCTTCGCCATCGAATAAGGGACTCCGATGCGTGATATAAATCCTTCGGACAAGAAGGAGTGTGAAGCTCCCGTATCGAAGAGTGCTCTTGCGGGATTTTCACAAATCAAAACAAATCCTAAACAAGCAGTGGTAAGGTAACATGTGCATAAGAAGTATTTAAAGAAATTAACTTGCTATTAATTAAACCGTACCTGTCACCACATCCGCCTGTTTGATGGCCTCATGTTGGCCAAGATTGTACACCCTTGGTTGGGCCGGAGCATAGTGGCACGCGGTTGACTCCACCGCCTTGCCCTTTTCTCCAAAGTTGCTCCCGGCTTTCTTTCGAACTTGGGACGTACAATCCGGCACTCGCGGGCATAATGCCTCGGCTTCCCACAGTTGTAACATGTGCCCGGGATCCGACCCGTAGTCGCCCTAGAAGCACCAGCAGAGGGGGCTGGACCCGATGTCCTAGCTTTCTTGTTCCACTTCCGGAACACAGACTTTGAGGAGTTCGGCACTCTGAACTCTGACTTCTTATCACCCAAGCTTTTATTTGCTTGTACATTCTTCATGTCCTTCTCCAAGGACCGGGCCGTGTTGACCAAGGTCAAGAAACCCTGCGTCATCAGCCCCGAGAGTAGTAACCTCAATTCATCTCTCAACCCTTCATAGAATCGATTCGTCTTGCGCTCCTCATCCGCAATGGTGGAGCTAGCATAATGACTCAAACGAGTAAACTCGTGGAGATATTCATCCACGATACTGTCCCCTTGAACCAACTTCAAGAACTCGTTCTCCAACGCTATCCTCTGCACCGAAGGGAGGTATCTAGCTAAGAACAATCTCGAGAACTCCTCCATCGAGACATCAACAAGTTGCCTACCTCTCAATAGTTATAGCTCCAATCCTTCCCACCACATTCTCGCTTCACCGTCCAGAAGGAACGTAGCGATGGTGGTCATTTGCCACTCCTCCGTCTCCGTTTCTGTCATGACTCTCTTCACCCTGGAGAGCCAGTCTTCAGCTTGAGGTGGGGTTCCCAACCTCGAGAATACTGGAGGATTAAAGCTCATGACATGCTTGACCTGTCTCTCGGTTTCCCTCCTTGGCACCACCGGTTCCTCTACCACCTGCTCCACTCTTCGCTGCTCAGCCGCTTGCAGCGGTACCTGCTCCATCGTAGGAGTGGGCTGCTGCGTTTGCCTTGCAGGCTGTGCATTAATCATGGCCAACACTGCTTCGGCCACCAATCGTATGGTCTCGGCTAATAGAGGTGTTGCAGCAGCTTCATTAGGTGCATTGCTAGCCTTAGAAACTCGACGTTCAAACGGCCCAACACTACTTCTGGTAACCTATAGTGGTACAAAACACCGTTAAGCGACCAAATAAAATTACAAACCACAATTATAGGAACACGCAGGTTCCCCAAACACGTGTATTTTCATTCCTAAGTGTACATTCATGGGTTCTTTTACTGTTATAATGATGACGCACACACATGTGCTCACCACCCCTTAAAAAGAATTCGTCCACGAATTCATTTTAAGCCCGACCAAAACCAGTAGTCTGATACCAAATTGTAACACCCCCTATCTGTCACATAGCATATAGCAGTAGGTCCGGCCGGGGCCCGACGCCATATACTAGAGACAGACTGGGTGGTTACTCAATGGAAATCATCCAACCAATCCAACGTCCTACACAGAGAATTCTAGCGGAAGCAGTTTATATAAGGTGCAATTAAGAACCCAGCACAAAGAACACGAATGTCCACTAATAAACCAAATAGGAATGTAGTACATACACAAGTACTGGCCTTAAGGCCTTACAAAATTGTTTACTTAATATTACATGATTTACAAACCACGGCACGCAGGCCGGTTATACATGAATAAAAGCAGTAAACACTCCAGTTAGGCCTTCGAGGTCCGGCTTCGTAATTTGGGCTTTAGCCCACTATTGACCGATTGGTCCAGCAGCACCTGCAAGCAACAAAACCACCGCATGGTGGCAAACAAAGGCAACAGTCAGCAATGCTGATCAAATTATAACGATCCCGCCCCCAACTCGGGGCAGGGATGCTCCTTCCCTGCATTTTTATTAGCATAACCCAGCAGTATATAAATTCATTGCATCACAGGCATTGGTACGCATGGCCACATGCCCCATGCTCTCAGGGCATATTCTCGGTGATCACAGTCTAAGCCTGTTGACTCACCACCATCTCCAGGACGGCAATTTCTCGTGAGCAATTTGGTCTTTTAGGCAAATGTTACGACAAAGTTAATATCATCAACAGCCTATGTCACGACAAAGTTAATATCATCGACAGCAAGACCCGACCTTTATGCCCGTGGCATAAAGCAGGAACGGTTCCACTCAACCCGTTGCTCACTTGCCACGACACTTTTGGTATCATCGGCACGAGTTAAGTTTCCCCGAAGCCCGTGAATCGAACGTACAATAATACATAACCCAATTATGTAAATTTTGGCTCCAAGGCCCACAAGTTGGCAAGATCACGCATCCGCCCAGTTTTCCGGGTGCACCTTTGGGTTAATCCCCAAGGCTCCCTGTTGCAATCTACCAGGTAGAAAGCCCGAAAAACAACCAATCGCACGGAGTCTTTTCCGGCATTTATGCAATGCAACATCACCGATCCAGACCAACATGTCCGGGTAGGCATCACACATCATGCCTATGTCTGTTCTCTAATACGGACTCTAAACAACGGGGACTTTACATATCTACCCAAAGGAACGCCTCCAACTCACCACAAACTCGCGAGAGCGGGCTTCCTATGCAAAGAAGGAGAGATTCACATGCTCAAGAAGAGAATCGTTACCCTAGCGTTCTTCCTTGGCGCCATGGAAAAGTAAGCAGATGAAAAGCACCGCACTCTCTTCGCCTCCGTGGATCCGAAGTCGGCTCGTAATTTGGAGCTTCGAAGCTCCTCCAATGGCCGGATCCAGCTTCTTCTTCCTCCTTTGCTCTCACCTCTCTCTTGACTTAGAAAGAGAACCACTCAAGTAAAAGTGAGGGTTTCAAAGGCCCAATCCCGGGTATATCCCAGTAGGAACAACCCCCAACCGTCGGATCGCAAAATAAGGAAACGAATGGCTACGATTCGTAGCTGAAAAGTAAAACCTGGGCCGAACATGGCCTGGCACACGCCCGTGTCAAGGGCCGTGTCCCTCATTCGTCGTCAAAATTGATGCGCCTGGAACAACATACGGGCATCCGACACGCCCGTGTTCGACCGGACATGCCCGTGTTCCAACTGACACAGCCGTGTGGTCGGCCGTGTGCCCCCATCGACACAGCCCGAAAACAACCCGAGACTCACACAGGTATTGGACACGCCCTTGTCCAAACCCGTGTCTACTCGAACACGCCTGGGCTCCTGGCTGTATTCACTATCTCGACACTTTGTCGAGCGAAGTTCGCCGACTGCCTGACACGGCCTTGGACACGCCCTTGTCCTAGGTCGTGTGCCTTGTCTCGACACTTCGTCGAGCGAAATTCGTCGACTCCTCGGGCCGATTGTCGACACAGGCTCGACACGCCCTGAGACACGCCCGTGTCTCAGGCCGTGTGCCCTGTCTCGACACATTGTCGAGCGAAATTCGTCGACTTCGCGGCCAAGTCGTCGACTCAAGCTTGACACGTCCTGGGACATGCACGTGTCCCAGGCCGTGTGCCTCCTGCCAGATTCCAAATCTGGCCCAAAACGTCCCCCGTCGCTCTTTTGAGTTTCGGGGCGTTACACAATGTGCCTCTCTCAAGATATCTTCCCGAATAATACCGCCTTCGGGAATGTAAAGCTGGCCACGGAGATGAATGAGGCCGTCTTTTAGGGAATACTCATCAGTAGTCCCCTTTTCAATTAACTTGATTGTCGAAGCCAGAGCAGCATCCTTCCCTTGATCCGCCCGGATTCGGTCCCGAATATCATAGACGATGCTCATCGCGGTTAGATACTCTGTATACCCTTCTGATTGGCCTTTATATACCAGGGTGATCTCCATCTCTTCGAGCATCCAAGCTAACTCCATACTGATCAACCGAGACTCAGAGCTCAAGTCCGGTACTTTTCTGCTCAATGCATCAGCCACCGAGTTTGATTTTATGGGGTGGTAGTTCAAGGTGAATTCATAATCGCATACAAACTCTAACCACCGCCGCTGTCTCAAATTCAATTCCTTCTGGGTATGGACGTACTTTATATTCTTGTGGTCCGAGAAGATTTCGCAGTGGATGTCATATAAATAGTGTCTCCAAATCTTCAAGGTGAACACCACTGCTCCGAATTCTAAATCATGTATTGGGTAGTTGAGTTCATGCTTCTTTAGTTTCCTTGAGGCATGAACAATTACATGACCGTGCTGCATCAGTACTGCTCCTATCCCTTGATAAGATGCATCCGTGTAAACTTGAAATCATTCCTTCCCAGACGGAAGTGCTAGGATGGGGGCGGAGGTAAGTGTAGCTTTCATTTCTTAGAATGCAGCTTAACACTGGGGTGTCCACTTGTATGGCACACCTTTCTTCGTCAGGGTAGTAAGAGGAAGGTCAATCTTTGAGAATCCTTTTACGAACTTGCGATAGTACCTGACAAGTCCAAGGAAACTCCGCACATCGACTGCTGACTTTAAGGGCGACCACTCCCTCACGGCACGCACTTTGGCCGGATCCACAGCTAGTCCAGAACCACTGATCACAAGGCCCAAGAAGGCAACTTCTTGGAGCCAGAATTCGCACTTGCTGAACTTGGAAAACAGGGCATGCTCTTTTAGCTTCCCCAGTACCAAGGTCAGATGCTCGACATGCTCTTCCTCTATCTTTGAGTAGACCAAAATGTCATCGATGAAAATGATGATGAAGATATCTAGATAAGGCTCAAACAATTTGTTCATCAAACGCATGAAAGCTGAAGGGGCATTTGTGAGCCCAAACTGCATCAAGGTGAACTCGTACAACAGTACCTTGAGCTGAAAGCTATTTTTTTGAATGTCCTCCTCTTTTATCCTCAATTGATAATACCCCGAACATAAATCCAACTAGGAAAACCAATTCGCTCCTACCAATTGATCTAACAACTCATCGATCAGGGGTAGCGGATTAGTGTTCCGCACCGTCAGTCGATTGAGCTCCCGATAGTCTATGCATAATCGCAAGGTTCCATCCTTCTTCTTAACGAACAGAACAAGGGCTCCCCAAGGTGATGAGCTGGGGAGAAAAAACCCTGATTCCACCAGTTCTTGCAACCGAACTCTAAACTCTGCGAGTTCCTTCGGGGCCATTCGGTAAGGGGTCCTGGAGACGGTCTTGGCACCCGGTACTAGCTTAATTTGAAAATCCACCACTCTATGCGGGGGTAATCCTGGCAATTTCTCAGGAAATACTTCGGTAAAGTCCCGCACTACTCGCACATCCTTCATATCTATTTTCATCTCCTTCATTTCAAAACATATCATGTAGACTTCTTACCCCCTCATGTGAGCTTTCAAGTCCTGAATCGAAGATAATAACAAACGAGGTGCAAATTTTATACCTTGAAGGATGACCTTCGTGTCCCCATGTCTCAAGTAAGTTCGCTTTTCCATGTAGTCAATTCTTACGTAGTGCCAATCCAACCACGCCATGCCTAGAATGAGATCAAATTATGGCATTCCCAAAACTATGGCAGGTGTATCAAAGGTCTTTCCCCTAAGGAGTATCTCCAATTCGGACTTTGTAGTTGCGATCATCTTAGAGCCGTCTAGGAGGCATACTCGTCGAGCAATACCAGTGAATTATTGCACTCCTTCTAGGTCTTTAATGAAGACTGCAAACACAAATGAGTGTGAGGCACCGATATCAAATAACTTATATGCCGGTTTCCCGCCGACCACCACGGTGCCTAAGTACCAATAACAATACTGAAAGCTAGATCTCTAGTATATCTTTAGCAACTTAAGGTTAATAATGAAGATGTCATAACTAACTGTAACATACATGCAATCACCTCTTGATGGTTCCGCTCCCGTGTCATGTCCAGCGCGAACACCTGATTCTGAGCAGGTCCATGGTTTCCTCCTCGTGGTCCTCGTCCTCTACCACGCATATGTCCCCGCACTCGAGGAGATGCCAGAGAGAGAGCAAGAGGGGCATTCCCAAACAGATGCGGGCAGTAATGTCGGATGTGGCCCGATTGGTTGCATTGGAAGCACACTTGCTCATTCCGCCCCTCGGGTTGCTGAAACTATTGAAGCTGTGGAGGTGGAGGAAATGCTGGCGGCTGTGGAACCAGGTGCTCCATTTTAAAATTCCATTGGAAACGCCTGCCACCTCTCTGATGTCCTCTTCCTTCTGCATAGTTTTGTCTCCTTCTGTTGCTAGGTACAACTTCCATCACACCCTCAACATGTCTCTTACCACTTCCCAAGTGGTCTGCTTCTAGCCTCTTCGCCATGCCAATTATTTCCGCCAAGCTGAAGTCCGCTATAAACAAAAGGGCATGCCTCCCCTCGCAGCCCTTTGTAGAAGCGCTTAGCGTATCCTCTGTCATCCAAGTCATATGAGTCTGCAAATCTCGCGAGATGTTGGAACTCTCGTTGATACTCCGTAACCGACTTCGATCCTTCCTTCAGCTGTAAAAATATCTCTTCGAGTTCATCTCGAGCAGACGAGGGAATGAAGTGCTCTAAAAAGACTCCTGAGAACTTGCTCCAGCTAATCTCCGCATAAAATCGCCCTTGAAAGGTGGAGCCCATGAGGGACTTCCACCACCTCTTGGCATGCAATTCCAGGAGTGTCACTACCAGGGTCACAACCATTTTGTTTGGACATCTAATTCCCGCCAGCAGTTCTTGCACGGTGTTGAGCCATTCCTCCGTATGCACTACTGACTCTATCCCAATGTAGGCAGGAGGGGAGAGAGTTTGAAAAGTTCTCAACCAATTGGAGCCCGGAGCTTGTTATTGTACGGGGGCTTATTGGGATCTAAAGGCATCCAAGATAGCTGTGAGCGTCTTCCCTAGCTCCGATTGCTGAAACTGTGTGGGTATGGACTGGATGGGGGTGCCCCCCACTGGCTCAATGTGCACTGAGATCTACATGTAAAGTACAAACCTAAGGTCAGGTTGGCTAATCATAAGGTTAAAGTTGGACATACTTAGTGTGAATTATATATTGGCACACCACTGCTTCCACTAAGTCAGTTTGTCCCCAAACTAACTAATCGAATGGGGGTGGCACCATTGTTGAATGTCTCCGTTAGTTCAGGATCGTAGCAAGCTGATACCATTTATAAGACCCCCCCCCCCCCAGAACACAAAACACAACATGAGGGGAGTCTTATGAGAACAGCCTCCTTGCAGTAGAGCTAGCACACGAGCTAACATGTACCATAAGACACCTATCATGCCGGTTATAACCAATATCAACCAATGCTTATCCAACCAAGAATATAAAATAGAAGTCAATCCACACATAAGTAAAATAGTCCAAAAGTACATCGATAAAAAGAAGCTACAACAAGCTTCTAAAATATCAGAGTGCGATAAAACTTGCCCAAATGGCTACATCAAGAGTCTCTCAAACTCACATCGGTCACTGACGGTACTGAAGGCACCGTCCCTTTAGGCCATGTCATCCTGGCCAGGCTGTCCTGCTGCAAAATCAGCAGCTACTCTGACTGCGGAGTTTCCTCCTAAAAAGGAAGACGAACAACTGTTAGTCATAAAGACTAAGTGGCTATCACATCCGCTCCCCCGGCGACTACTCGGTACCGGGCGGAGAAAGGAACAAGGGTACAATATATATAAGTAGAACAGAAGTATAAACTAGTGGTATAGAGTGAACAATATCAATGTATATAAGCAGCACAATAAATGGGTAATCCATCTACTCTAGCAGTTCAACCATCTACAACAGTATAAAAATATAGAGGTACAACAGAAAGTAACTCAACCTATATGAATGCTTATACAGACATATAAGTTGAGGATCAGCTCAGTAGTATAGTAACTCATCGTATAAGAGTGCCCATACAAACTTATACGATGAGAATCTTGAGAATACAATGTAATGTAATGATATGTATTCAATGCAATGACTCACCCATGATCATGCACATGTAGTTGCTATGTCGACACAGACTTGTAGTTCCCACTTTTCGAGCAGGTAGCTAACCTCTCAGGCGTCAACCGTCGTGGCCAGGCAGTGACAGTGGAGTGGGCTTCTCCACTACTAGGCGGGCATCCACACTACCAAGACTAGGCCTCCGTATGCAATGCTAAGAACACAATAGCGGAGCTCACATGCGTACTACGGCTCAGCGGGAGTCTCGGGTAGATGTGCACCGAGGACCAAGCCCCGAACTGGCCGATGTTATGACCTGGAAGGAGCCTCGGAAAAAACACGGGGACCAAGCCCAACTATCCACTTGGCATGGAAGGAGCCCCAAGAATGACACCGAGGACCAAGCCCAACCGCCCAAGTCTATCTGTCAACTCCCGTCAGTGTGACAACTAGCCAGCCCATAAACCTGCAACACTATCCTTAACACAGGATTACGACACCGCATGTTGACTCACACCGCATGCAATTTCACATCAGCGTGGCACAAAAGTAGCCTCGGGAATGAACAACGAGGACCGAGCCCAACCGTCCACTTACGTCTCTTCTCAACTTTACCAAACCAGTGCGGTCAAACCCCTGCACTTACACCCTTTCACAACCCCATGCCCCAAGGTACTTATGGGTTCATTATCAGTGTAATGCTATTTCAGACATTCATCATCTAAGACCACGACCATTTGTTCGTAACAGTCATTATCAATTATATACAGCATGTTCAAATCAAGCTCATCATTATTCAACACATTACCACTGTCAAGTATGTTCTCAATATTTCACATATTTAAATCTTTATCTAACCTCAACCAAATCACCTCGGTTGGGTGCACCTTACTACTCCATTTGTTCATTAAAGATCTAACGAACAAATGTCATTAACATATTTCACCCCAAATATTTATAGTCTAAATTTCACAAACATTATCGTTACTGTACCATGATCTCTCTACCAATACAAAACAAACACGAGAATTACAGGTGCAGCAATGATTACTATACAACAACTTCTAATGGGGATTCCCTGGGCTTCAGGAAACCGGTGAAGGCGTTTAACCCCTCATTGGAAAGGTGTTTCCAAGGGCTACGACTTTCGTGTTTAGGCAAAAGCCCAGATCTGGACACATCGAGTCTGAAAATAGCTTCGAACATTGCTGCTCACATAAAACAGATTTTACGCACATCTTAAAGCAGATCGGACGACATCAGTTCGTCTTCTTCCTTCAACCAAACATTCAAATAACATCCAGAATTTCTCCTCCCTTATTCACCCTCATAAGGCCACTTCTCTTCAAGAAACCAGTCCACAAACTGCATTCGAAGTGAGGGAAAGGTTGAAGACTCTAATTCCTAGGACACAAGTCCTAGCATGGCCTTTTTCCTAGAAACCTTCTTCTCACAAATCATGACCCTTTTGAGTCAATATTTCTCCTATAAATATCGAAAGATCTAGCACCAAGGGAGAGGGTAGGAAGCTCACCTCGTTTCTGGCATTTCCGGCGTTTCCAGCCATGGATATTGTCACCCTTCTTGGCGGCATCTTCTCCTCCTCGATCGGTGTTAGTTCTTCCGGGGAAGAAGATTGGCTCCAGCACCTTCTTCCTCTACAGCAGTTTCTTACAGCGATGACTTGTAAGAAAGACTAGAAATGGCTAGGGTTTTCTCCCCTTTTCATGTGTGAATTTGGGCAACTGCATAGCCACGTGTCGGCCAGCCATTGGACCGCCAAACAACTCAGTAAATGAGTCCCGTTGAAACGATGCGGCCGGAAAATTTGCGAAAACCCGAAATTAAAATACACGGGTAGGGACATGCCCGTGTCACTACCCGTGTCCTGCTCGGGAGGAACACGGTCGACGATTCGTCGAGCTCAGCTCGACGAATCGTCGATCTGCTGCTTGTACACACACACAGGTAGGGACATGCCCGTGTCACTACCTGTGTCCTGCTTGGGAGGAACAAGTTCGACGAATCGTCGAGCTGCTGCTTGGACACACACACAGGTAGGGACACGACCGTATCACTACCCGTATCCTGCTCGGGAGGAGCACGGTCGACGGTGTTAGTCAAGCTCTGCTCAATGAATACACACACACACACACATGAGTAGGGACAAGCCCTTGTCACTACGTGTGTCTTGCTCGTGAAACACAACAAGGAATCCATAATGTTGCTAGAGAGCCACACGGGTATGGACACGTCCGTGTCACTACCCGTGTCGTAATCTAGACCAACCTCTCCTCCCTTACTCAAGTGCAAGCCTAACTGCCAGCACTCCCTAAGCCCAAGTTAGCTCTCCTGACTTAAAAGTGCGCATGAGGGGCCTAGCGAGAATTGGGACGTTACAGGACTTAACCAGATTTTTACTTTGGCAATACTGAGGCTTTGACTGCCTAAGCATTAGTCGATGCTTTTAGCCACTTGGCGTTGAGTGAACTACCTTATCTCAATGCTTCTGGACGTAACTAGGTTTCCACTTTGCCAGCATCATGTCATGAGTCCATCTATCTTTGTGACTTTGACAACCTGTCAAATTAGTTCAACATAGAACAATCTGCATATATTAAACTAATGGAATGCATCAAATACATTCATGTGTATACCATTGACTTGTGGGCCTTATTCAAATTTACGATATTATGATCAATGGACCAAACAATCTACCCCTATTTGAAGAAGTTTGAACCTTAGTCAATGATATACACTAACCTAATTAAGTAGATAACTATTTTAGAAAATGTAATCAATCATATGTAAGTGAAATCCATAAGATTTAAACATACAGAAATAAGTTTTTTATTTAAGGAAATGTTCATGAACAGACAGTGTGCTTAATAGAAAATATCCCTATTCCTACAACACCTTAATGAAAGAAAGAAACATTTCAAGTTTCAGGTTCCTCAATCATAATCCCCCTGCTGGGTTTCTTAACAGTCTACTCTTTGTCTTTGTTGTCATTTTCCTTTTCCATCTATCTTTCAAAATAATTGTAGGGTTTGGGGAAATACTTGCTGGGCTCCATAGCATCTGGTGGCAGTTCCCCTACCTTTTTATCCCTTCTGAATCATCTCCTTAGCACTTCATTCCTTTCAAGCTTGGCCCATTCTAGGGAGTTGTAGAGCTTTCTTTTTTCAATTTTCTTGGATTTGACTTGTTCCAAGGCAGACAATATTATGGTCCTTGATTGAGGATTCCACTGCTTAAAGTCTGGCCCGCACTCCATCTCTTCTTTGTATCTCTTATTGTTGTGCCTAACTTATTATTCTTCTTCTACAATAGAGTTGCCTTTGTCCTTGACTATCTGATCAACAGTGGGGTTGAATGTAGGAATTACAACTGCAGTTGAAGGTTCAGCCCACAGAGAACCACTTTGTTCAGCATAAGGAATACCACTATGATCACCATATTGAGCAACAAACAAATCTTCAGGGATTGGTGCAGTTTCAATGTTTTCATATGGGAGTTGAGGAAGACCCATTGAGCCTCTGATTATATTTGTAGTCTAAACTACATTCACAGTATTTTCCTTTATCAATGCTATCTCCCCCTTTCTGACTTCTTCAGAGGTAGTAGCAGTCAAAGTGTTCTTTATTGTTGTGAGTCTCTCATCCAAGAAGTTGATTCCTTTAGTAACACAATTTTTGACCTCAAAGATATTATCATCCAGAATTTGTGTGTAGGCATCCATTCTCCTTTCAGTTATGATCCTGTGTTCATTCATTAGTTTCTTCTGAGCATTGTGAACCATCTCCATATTGCTAGATGTGATTTTCTAGTTCTGTAGAATGTCATTTTGGGTCTGTCTGATTTCTTAAGGTTTACTTTTAGTGAATGTGACAGCAGGTGCAACCCTCATGAAGAATGTCACAGTGCTTGCTTTCAGTAGGTTGACCTCAAAGCCAATGGACTTTATTTTAGTAGACAGATCTTGTATCACTGTCTTGATGGAGTCATAAATGTAGTGCTCCAGTAGGTGTCTCTGATCATCTAGTAAACCTTTGAGTTTTGCTAGGAAAGAGGATGATATTTGATCAGGTTTGGTAGATGTGAATTGGTCACACACTACCTCATCCATATCTTTGGCAGTAATCCTTTCTTCTGAATCAGGCATCATATATTATGAAGAGTGTTGATCAGTTGGTGACTCCGCAAAAATAATGTCCTTGTCAGATTCAGAGGAGACAATATCATGCACAATAACTAGAGCAGAGAGTTCAAAGTGAATCTCCCCTTTAGCCTCAACATTGTCCATAGATATAGTCTGATCTTCTGTAGCGATGACTTGAACTTCTTCTGTCACTATTAGAGGAACTTGTTCATCGTCAACTGGAGTATCGGGAATATGTCATACAGGATTATCTGGAATCAGGTCTATTCTGCTCTATAGATTTATAGGAGGGAGCAAAGCTTGTCTTGAATGTCAGACTGAACTTGTTCCCCCTCAGCTGGAGCATCTTGCCTGTTAATCACCCCCGAGCAGGGATTGTTGAATTTTCTCAAGATGCTCAGTGAGATACTCTGACGCCAAATTAATATTCTCAGAGCTATCAAGATAACACTTTGATCAAGCGGAACTAGGAAAACAAGCTCAAACACCAATTATAAGAAGAAGGAACAAGCAGATCATATATTTATAAACTTCTTTACAGGGCGAGGTATACGTGGCGAGACATGATTTCGCCAGTACACAAGGAAAACAAAAAGAAACAAATCAATTCGAGCTGACAAAACTGGAGACCGCCGAGACCGCCGAGTCCGCCGAAGTCGACGAGATTGTCCGAACTGCTGCTGCTAGAAGATAAATAGAACACGGAGTCCGCCGAGACCGAGAGGTCGTGCAGACACGACGTTACTCGCTGACTGCTGCAAGTTGCTGCCGAACTGAAGAACAGACCGCCTAACCGCCCGAGTCCGGCGGAAAGGTTATTGAACTTGGAAAAGCTGAAGCAGAGAAAACTGACAAGCCGCAGAAGCGACCTGCTGAGACCGCCGATTGTAACCGCAAACTTCACTGATCCTGATTGAAATCAAAGCCAAACTCTTGGCTCCACAATGCTAGCCGCGTAACCTGCAAACAACAACCAGTTAACTGTGATTAAACCGCGCGGACAAGAAAACCGAGGCCGCAACACTCAACCAAGTCTCAACTTACTGTTCCCTTAGTTACAGTAGACGTGCCAGGGGGGTCTATTTATAAGCGGGGTGAGGACTGTGGTCACCGCCCTAATGAATAGAGTCACCACCCCAGTACGCAGCTAGCAAAGTCCAGTCCGCCGAGTAAGCGAGGACTTAGCCGGACTTCAAACAACCTGCCAGAAGCCAAGGCAAGGTGTCCACCACCAGGCGGACTCCTCCGCAGTCCGCACACTCTATGCGGACAAGACAACAGCTCGCATAGCCCGCAGCACAGCACCAGTATGCCACACTACAGTACACGGACACAGCCACAGCCCATACTGCATCAGTTTGCACGCCATATGCGATCATGGTGACAGTCCGCAATACTCGAGAGCATCTGCAATACTCTAGAGAAACACCTCATCCCGCCACATGAGTCCACGACCAACAGGCAGACCGCCTGGTAAACAGCGGACTCCGCGGACACTACGGATACCCTAGACTTGTCATAGAGTGTGACCAAGTCCAGCAAACCACCAAGAGTCAGGTGCGAGCTTGCCGGACAAGGCCCCAGTACGCTAGCTCCCAAGACAGATCGCCAATGCCATGCTCAGTTCGCCTACATGAATGCGGCTAACACTCCCCGCAATGCCGAAGAACTCCGTAAGGACCAAAGCCGATCTCTAAAGACAATCTACAATAGCGAACTCTGCGGACTCTAACCAAGTCCGCCACACTCCGCAGATTTAACCTCCAATCCGCGTTGTTACTCCATTAATGGCCTATCTTAAGAACCGCAGACCGAGTTGAGTACCGCAACCAGATTGCCAGACACAGGCCGCGCAGACCGCTCCACTAGAACAAACAAGCCACCAAGACCAGCCTGGCCAGTCCACCCAGGATGCAACATCAGTCCGTCCATGCCGCGGACTCTGACTGCTCAGACCGCACGGTCTGTCCCATAACCCACTTTCACTTCATGATTTTCAACACTCCCCCTTGAAGTGAGAAGTGGTGATCAAGCCGAATAGACCTCATAACCGTTGAAAAGGCCCATTCGATAGCGGTTTTGTAAAGATGTCAGCAAGGTTGTCTTCACTCCGAACATGCCTGACCACAAGAGATCCATCCAACACCTTCTCCCTTATGAAGTGGTTCTCGATCTCTATATGTTTGGTCCTTGCGTGACAAACTAGATTGTTCACAAGTTTGAGAGCACTCTCATTATCGCCTTGGAGCAGAGTTAGACCTTGCACTTCATCATGGATGTCCTCAACTAGCCTCCTTAGCCAAATGGCTTCTCGAGCAGCCAAAGTCGAAGCCTTGTACTCTGCTTTCGTAGTCGAGATGGACACCGAGTCTTGCTTCTTGCTACACCACGAGATGCTAGCTGATCTGCAAGTGAAAACATAACCCGATGTTGATCTTCGATCATCTGAGTCACCACCATCATCAACATCTGTGTATCCTAGCAAAGAAAAGTCCATGTCCCTCCTATAAAGGAGCCCCATATCAGAAGTAGACTTGATATACTTCAAGATATTCTTTGTCGCCACTAGATGAGACTTCCTTGGCTCTGCCATAAACCGACTTACTCAGCCAACATCATAAGAAATGTCTGGCCTTGTAATCGTTAGGTAGATCAAGCTCCCCACTAGAGCTCTGAACACCAAGGGATCAGGAAGAATCCTTCATTTATCTTGTCGAAGCTTCAGCCCATGATCCAAAGGAGTTGATCAACTCCTCCCTTCCTTCATGTTGAATTGATTCATAATACGATCCGCATATCCTTTCTAGCAAATGAGTATTCTGCTCTCCTTCCTCTCCACTTCGATGTCGAGAAAGTGATGAAGCTCTCTCAAGTCTTTCATCTTGAAGCGAATAGCTAGATCATCCCTGAGACTAGCTACCTCCTCCTCTGAATTCCCTGTGATGATCATATCATCAACATACAACAGGACCAAGACCTGAAGCTCCCCCTTATTCTTGATGAACAAGCTTGAATCTGAGTTGGAAGCAAGATATCCGAAGAATTGGAAGTATTTTGCTATTTTCCCATACCAAGCTCTTGGAGCCTTCTTCAACCCGTAGAGAGCCTTCCTGAGTTTGTAGACGTAATTCAGATGAATTTCAGACACAAATCCAAGCGGCCGATCCATGAAGATGTCCTAATCAATCTCCCCGTAAAGAAAAGCATTCTTTACGTCAAGCTGCCACAGCTTCCATCCCTGGCAAGCAGCCAAGGCAATCACCACTGGAACTGAAGTCATCTTTGTAACTGTACTAAACTTCTCCTCGTAGTCCTCTCCATACTGTTACGAGAATCCTCGAGCAACAAGCTGAGCCTTATATCTTTCGATGATCCCATCAGCCTTCTTCTTTAACTTGTACACCCACTTGCAAGTCACTAGATTAATGCCATCAACCCTGGGCACAAGGTCCCATGTTTCATTCTTCTTGAGAGCAGTAATCTACTCTTTCATGGCATCTTCCCACTCCTTAACTCTAGTGGCCTCATTGAATTTTGTAGGTTCTCGCTCATCCAGAGGACCTGCAAAGAAGCAGGAGACAAAGCTCACTGCATTCCCATCACAGTATCGAGCTGGTGGCTTGATAGTCCTCTTTGATCTCCGAAGGGTCTGCTCCATGTTCACTGATGGGCCCGCGAACAGACTCTTACAGTGGTTGGTTCGGTGAGTCGATCGCCGCGGGCTTGCTCGGGTAGGCAAGTGCACCTATCGCAAGTAGTACTCGATATTCGGGGGAATACCGAGGTCGTATTGTTCTCGGGGTCGCGTTGACTATTCTTACTCCTCCGGGAGGACTATTATTTTACTGAAATAAAGATGGATTTTTTTGACTTAATAAAAGGAGGAAAAGCAAAGGAGCGAAAAAACGATTTAGACAATATTCGATGAAGGGTTAACGCTCGGCATCTGTACAACCCTGTGTCCGGCGAGCGGGTCCCACCAGGGAGGTCGAACAGGCCTGCCCCGCGACTCGCACCCAAGCGGCAGGACGGGCTGAACGACTAAAGGGCTGGCCCGCTCCTGCCCATCTCAGGCGAGCGAGCTGGCGACCCGCCGCAAGCGAGTCGGACCCGCGACTGGCGACCCGCAGCAAGCAGGCCGGACCCGAGCTGGCGACCTGCAGCCGCGAGCCGGGCGGGCTGGCAACCTTCGGCGAGCGAGCTGGACCCTAGGATGGCGACCCGCCGGCTGACCCCCCGCATGCGACCTGACCGCCGACCCGCCCGGCAAAAGGCCGGCAGCTCGCCCATATCGGCACGCGCTCGCCCAAGGAGAACGGGCGAGCCCCGGAGCCAGGTCGCGCCCGCCTCCTGCAGAGGAACTGAAGGCGAGCTGACCGCCCGGGGGTGCGAATAGCTACTCAGAACAGCGGAGCCTCGCTGTTGGCAGACCAGGTTGGACTGCGCATAGCTGTTCAGAACAGCGGAGTTTGGCTGTTGGCAGACCCATCCAGGGGTCTTTTGGTACTTCCAGGTCAGTCCTTTTGGTTATTGGCAGTTCAGATTCTGAAAATCTATAAATAAGACCCAAGGGGTACCTCAGAGGACACGTTTTCAGTGCCTCCTTACTCTCATTCTCAAGTGTTCTCTGAGAGTACCTTAGCTCGGCTCTTGGCTAAGGAGGGGAAGCGCTCAGAGATCTTCCGGGTTTGTGGTGGGACCTCCCTGCCGAGCCCTTGGGTCTGTCTTTCCTTGCCTCTCTCGTTGTTTTTCTTGCAGGTGCGAAGTAGGCGCGAGACCACCCCTTCCCCAAGGGTCGAACTCCACAAGAGGCCGGTTTCCGGTTTCAACATCTTGGTGCGGTGAGCGTGGAGAGTGGTCAGTGCAGAAAAGCTTCGGCGAGCTCAATGACAGGAGGTCAAGGATCTGACAGGCAGAACTCGCCGCCCAACCCAGCTCTCGCGACAGTGGGGATGTTTGAAGACTTCAGGAACGAGGTGCTGGATCTCGTCAAGATCGCACTCGGCGTGCGGGCCGAGTGTTCGACTCCGGCAGCCCAGATCGCGGCCGCCCCTTCTCTGGGCGAGGACGCTCCGGGCAGGCGAGCCGGGAAGGAAGTGGCCGAGGAAGGTCGGGGGAGCGAGCTCTCGGGGCGCGAGCTCTTCCCCGGCTCGGCAGGCCGAGGCCGATTCGGCGAGCTGGGTCCGCGTGACTCGCCGGCCCGCCAGGTGGGGGGGGGGGCAGCCCCTTCAGCGAGCTGGTCTCCTCAGCTCCAGTACCAGACGGGTTCAGAGAGCCCGAGATGACCTACTACACCGGGAAGGGAGACCCGGTTCAGCACGTCCAGTGGTTCGAGGACGTGGTCTCCATCCGTCAGATGTCAGACGGATTCAAGTGTCGTCTCTTCGCCATCACCCTCCGGGATAAGGCGAGGGAATGGTTCCACCAGCTGCCGGCCAGTTCCATCTATTGCTTCGAGGACCTGCGCCGAGGGTTCATGTTGAGGTTCACCACCGCAAAGAAGAGGAAGAAGGAGTCCGAGTCCCTGTTCCACATAAAGCAGGGGGTGAACGAGACGTTGGGAAGCTACGTCGATCGGTTCCAGGAGGAGGTCACTCAGGTCCAGGAGATGCCGGGCCACAGTCTGATGATGGCCTTCACCCTGGGCCTGCAGCAGGGTTTCTTCCGCATGGAGCTGAAGAGGATTCCCCCTCTCTCCTACGAGGAGCTGATGGAGAGGGCGGCGAGAGAGGTCGACGGGGAGGCGTCGAACCCAGAATTTGCGAGGAAGTTGGCCAGGTGGGCGACTGAGGAGGAGAAGGAGTCGAAGGGAGGAAGAAGACAGGAAGAGAGGAGGGAGGAGCCCAGGCCGAGGGAGCAGAGGGAGCAGAGGCAGCTCCAAGGACAGCAGCCGGGATGGGGGCGCCAGGAGCCCGACCGTAGGCTGGGCTGGAGACCAGAGTGGCAGGGGCAGGGGCCACAGAGGGGATATTACGGGAGAGGTCATTATCAGGGGAGGCAGGACCAGTTCCACCCCCCAGGCTGGAGGCAGGGTCAGAGGCCGCGGCTCCCCGATCAGGAGGAGGCCATGGCCATAGCTCTGGGAGCAAGGAGAGGGGTCATAAGGAGGAGGAGAAGGGAGTTCAGGGTGGAGCTGCCCTACTGCGACTTCCATCAGGAAGAGGGGCACGCAACGGCCACGTGCCCGGAATTCTTGGAGATGAGAGAGAACAGGGGGCGGCAGCAGCAGCAGGAGGAGGTGCGGCAGGAAGTGAGGATCGAGGAGGTCCTGCCTCGGACGGAGGAGGATCGCTGTGAAGACCGGGTGGATGTGGGGACCCGAGGAACGATCGGAGTGATCCACGGGGGGGTGGGGATCGAGGCTTCCCGCAAGGCAAGTCTCCACACCATGTATCGGCGGAGCGTCGCCTCCACGTCCCAAACCCCGCCGCCAGAGGAGAGGATCACCTTCTCCAGAAGTGATATGCCGGACCACGAGGATCCGTTCTGTGATGCGCTGGTCATCAAGGCCGCCATCGAGAACTTCACGGTCACTCGGATCCTAGTGGACAATGGGAGTTCCGTGAACGTCGTCTTCAAGAAGGCGTTTGACATGATGCAGGTAGAAGCTAAGAGGGTGCTAGCCTCGGACGGGCCCTTGTTCGGGTTCTCGGGAGAAAGGAAGGAGGTAGAGGGAGGAGTCGGCCTCCATGTCACCCTGGGGGGGCAGTCCCGAAACTGCAAGTTCGTCATTGTGGACGCCCCCAGCAGCTACAGCGCAATCTTCGGGAGGCCCCTGATCAGCGCCTTCCGCTGCGTCCCCTCATCTTTCCATCAGTGCTTGAAGTTCAACGCTGAGGGGGCGCAGGTCAGGGTTAGGGGAGACCCTAAGGTGGCACGGGAATGCTACGTCACCGCGGTGAACACCATCTCTTGGCAGGAAGGGGCCGAGGAGATGGGACGGAGGATGGAGGAGAACGAGCAGGAAGCCGGAGAGGTGGAGCCAGAGGTGAAGGGCTGCGCAGAGAAGGCGGAAGGAGGGGGTCTGGAGGAAATGGTCGAAGTAAGGGGCGTGGCAGAGGAGATGGAGGTAGAGGTCCCCACTCAGGGGGAAGGGGACGCCGAAGGATGGGGGGAGCAGTCCAGGCTGGAGGCCGCAGAGGAGGTGGTGGAGCTGGAGGTGCTGACCCGCGGGGGCAGGGTGGAGAAGATCCGCGTCAGCGGGGGGCTGACCCCGGAGGACCAGGGCAGGATGCTGGAGTGCATCCAAAAGAACGTGGACATCTTCGCCTGGAGCGCCGCGGAGATGCCGGGGGTTGACGCGGATGTGGCTTGCCACCGCCTCAACCTGGACCCGGGAACACGCCCCGTCCAGCAGAAGAAGAGATCCACGGCGGACAAGCTAGCGGAACCCATCAGGGAGGAGGTGGCCAAACTTCTCAAAGCGGGCTTCGTGTCCGAAATTCAATACCCCGGCTGGGTCTCGAACGTTGTGATGGTCAAAAAGGGAGACGGCCGCTGGCGCTTGTGTATCGATTTTTCCCTTCTTAATAAAGCTTGTCCTAAGGATTGTTACCCCTTGCCTCGGATCGACGCGCTGGTTGACTCAGCCGTCGGTTTTTCTGTAATGAGTTTTTTAGATGCATTTTCAGGTTACCATCAGATCAGGATGCACCCCCCGGACATAAAGGATGTCTCATTCATCACAGGGGACGGCTGCTACTGCTACAAGATGATGCCATTTGGGCTGAAGAACGCCGGGGCCACCTACCAGAAAATGATGGACAGGGTCTTCAAGGAGCAAAGGGGGAGAAACTTGGAGGTCTACGTGGACGACCTCATGATCAAGAGCCGAGACGTGGACTCCCACCTCCGGGACCTGGAGGAGACGTTCGCCACCCTGCGCCGATACAAGATGCGGCTGAACCCCCTTAAGTGTGTTTTCGGGGCTAGCCGGGGAAACTTCTTGGGGCATCTCCTCACCCCCGCGGGAGTCGAGCCGAATCCCGACAAGGTCAAGGCTATCCAGGAGCTGGGATCCCCACAGAATGCAAAGGAGGTCCAACGGTTGACAGGGAAGCTAGCAGGACTGAGCCGCTTCCTCTCTCGGGCAGGGGAGAAGTGCTCCCCCTTCTTCAAAACACTGAGGAGGGGCCAGAGGTTCGAGTGGACTAAGGAATGCGAGGAGGCGTTCCAGGCCCTCAAGGCGCAGCTGACACGGGCTCCGCTGCTCCAGGGGCCGAAAGAGGGTGAAGATTTGTTCTTATACCTCGGGGTCGGGGCAGAGGCCTTGAGCTCCGTCTTGGTGCGAGAAGAGGGGAGGAGGCAGCTCCCTATTTATTATGTCAGCCGAGTCCTGAGGAAGGCCGAGCTCCGATATCCAATCTTGGAGAAGCTTGCGTTCGCACTGATCATCTCGGCTCGGAGGCTACGACCATACTTCCAGGCGCACTCGATCCGAGTGGTGACCGACCATCCCCTCCGCAACGTCTTCGAGGGGGTGGAGCATTCAGGCCGGCTGGCCAAGTGGTCGGTGGAGCTAAGCGAGTTCGATGTCTCCTTCGTGCCACGGCTCTCGATTAAGGCTCAGGCGATGGCCGACTTCTTGGCCGACTACGTAGTGGAAGTAGCGGAGGAGGAGCTCACTTGCCCGGCTCCTTGGAAGGTGAGGGTGGACGGAGCCTCAGGAAGGCATTCTCTCGGAATAGGAGTGGTCCTGGAGAGCCCCCAAGGGACTCGGATTGAGCAGACGGTGGTGGTACATTTCCCCATTACCAACAACCAGGCCGAGTACGAAGCGGTGATAGCGGGGCTGCGCCTGGCCAGGGAGCTGGGGGTGCTGGATGTGGAAGTTCTGACCGACTCCATGGTGGTGGCTTCCCAGATCAACGGGGAGTTCGAAGCGAGGGAGCCCGCTTTGAAGTTATACTTGGCCAAAGTGAAGGGGGTCATAGGGACCTTCCAGACCTTCTCCATCCGACACGTGCCAAGGGGGGAGAATGAACAGGCCGACCAACTGGCGAAGCATGGCCCCCGGATGGGGGGCACCATCACCGACCTGTTCCGCCCCTCCATTGAAGAGGGGGAGCTCATGGAGATCGATCAGCAGCCCTCGTGGATGGACCCGGTAATAGTTTTCCTCTCCACGGGAGAGTATCCGGAGGGAGTAGACAAGAAGAAGCTGAGACACAAGTCCGCCTACTACCTCCTCAAAGACGGGCAACTATACAGAAAGACCCTTTCCGGGATGCTGGCTCGCTGCGTGACCGAGGGCGAGACGCAGAGGATCTTGGAAGAAGTCCACTCCGGGGAGTGCGGGAGTCATTCCGGGAGTCGGACCTTGGAGGGGAGGATAGTCCGGCAGGGGTATTTCTGGCCCACCCTGGGACGGGACGCCGCGGAGTTCGCAAAAAGATGTCATAAGTGCCAGCTATTTGCCCCCCTCCAGCTACAGCCGGCCCAGCAACTCAAGAGCATTACGGCCCCCTGGCCCTTTGCAATCTGGGGGATGGATTTGGTTGGGCCGTTTCCCCAGGCTAGCGGCCAGAGAAGGTTCCTCCTGGTGATGATCGACTACTTCTCAAAGTGGATGGAGGTGAAGGCGTTGGCAAAGGTGACCTCCCAGGTAATCAGGAACTTCGTCTGGGGGGAGATCATCTGTCGCCATGGGCTGCCCCAGGCCATCGTCACAGACAACGGGCCTCAGTTCGCCAGCGCCGAGTTCACCAGCTTTTGCGAGCAGCTTGGGATCGACCTCAGATTCGCCTCGGTCCACCACCCCAGGAGCAACGGGCAGGTGGAGGCGGCGAACAAAATCATTGTCAATCTCCTCAAAAAGAAGGTGGAAAACTTGAGAGGGAGTTGGGTGGAGCAGCTCCCCGCCGTCCTTTGGGCCCTTAGAACCACTCCCAACACGGCCACGGGGGAGACCCCCTTCAAGCTCTCCCATGGGTGCGAGGCGGTGCTCCCCGTAGAATTTGAAGTCCAAACGCCACGAGTCGGGACGGCCAGAGAAGGCCGGGAGGAATGGCAAGCCGAGAATGGGGAGGAACTGAGGCTCTCCCTCGACATGGTGGAGGAGTTGAGAGACCTTTCGGCCATCCGGCAGGAAGAGGTCAAAAGGAGGATGGCAAAATACTTCGACAAGCATGTCAGGGTCAAGCAGTTCGCTGAAGGGGACCTGATACTGAAGAAGGTGGACGCGGCAGGGCGGTCAGCGTCCGTGGGGAAACTCAACCCCAGTTGGGAGGGGCCGTTCATTGTGAAGGAAGCTTTGAAGTCGGGGGGCTATCGACTCCAAAATGTAGAGGGCGAGGCCCTGAGTCTCACCTGGAGTGGAGACGACTTGAAGAGATTTTTTCCCTAATCTCCTGTAAGCAACACGATTTATTATAATAAAGCTTTTCTTTTTCCTCCCCCCCAGGATTGTCATACCTAGGCTTGGTCGGAGAGTTGGAATGAGTTTGGACCCCGAGAAGATCCCGCTGCCAGGCTCTCACCTAGCTGGCAGGGCCGGAAGTCACTCGGTGTTGTCCCTAGCCTCGAGAAGATCCCGCTGCCAGGCTCTCACCTAGCTGGCAGGGCCGGAAGTCACTCGATGGAGAATGCGTTCGGACCCCGAGAAGATCCCGCTGCCAAGCTCTCACCTAGCTGGCAGGGCCGGAAGTCACTCGGTGTCATCCCTAGCCTCGAGAAGATCCCGCTGCCAAGCTCTCACCTAGCTGGCAGGGCCGGAAGTCACTCGATGGAGAATGAGTTCGGACCCCGAGAAGATCCCGCTGCCAAGCTCTCACCTAGCTGGCAGGGCCGGAAGTCACTCGGTGTCATCCCTAGCCTCGAGAAGATCCCGCTGCCAGGCTCTCACCTAGCTGGCAGGGCCGGAAGTCACTCGAGGGAGAATGAGCTTGGACCCCGAGAAGATCCCGCTGCCAGGCTCTCACCTAGCTGGCAGGGCCGGAAGTCACTCGGTGTCATCCCTAGCCTCGAGAAGATCCCGCTGCCAGGCTCTCACCTAGCTGGCAGGGCCGGAAGTCACTCGATGGAGAATGAGTTCGGACCCCGAGAAGATCCCGCTGCCAAGCTCTCACCTAGCTGGCAGGGCCGGAAGTCACTCGGTGTCATCCCTAGCCTCGAGAAGATCCCGCTGCCAGGCTCTCACCTAGCTGGCAGGGCCGGAAGTCACTCGATGGAGAATGAGTTCGGACCCCGAGAAGATCCCGCTGACAGGCTCTCACCTAGCTGGCAGGGCCGGAAGTCACTCGGTGTCATCCCTAGCCTCGAGAAGATCCCGCTGCCAGGCTCTCACCTAGCTGGCAGGGCCGGAAGTCACTCGAGGGAGAATGAGTTTGGACCCCGAGAAGATCCCGCTTCCAGGCTCTCACCTAGCTGGCAGGGCCGGAAGTCACTCGGTGTCATCCCCTAGCCTCGAGAAGATCCCGCTGCTAGGCTCTCACCTAGCTGGCAGGGCCGGAAGTCACTCGATGGAGAATGAGTTTGGGCCCCGAGAAGATCCCGCTGCCACGCTCTCACCTAGCTGGCAGGGCCGGAAGTCACTCGGTGTCATCCCTAGCCTCAAGAAGATCCCGCTGCCAGGTTCCCCCCCTAGCTGGCAGGGCCGGATGACACTCGATGGAATGACTGAGAAAGCAATGGCCTGCGACCTAGAGCGAATCGCGTTGTCAGACTCCCACCTAGCCGGCAAGGCCGGGAACTACCCGGAAAGCGTGCGCAGCAGGACGGAATCGCAAGAGTTAGCCAGAAAAGAAGGAGAGGGTCTAGCATAGCCCCACCCTCAAGCCCCGGGAGAGATGGTCGAGTAAAGGCAAAGGCCTGGGCGGGAGTCCCCCGAAAACTAAGCGTGCGGCCGAGGAGCGAGCCGGCTCGCCTCGCTCGGCGGACGAACCAGCTCGCCTCGTTCGGCGGATGAACCAGCTCGCCTCGCTCGGCGGACGAACCAGCTCGTCTCGCTCGATGGACGAGCCAGCTCGCCTTGTCAGAGCCGGGCCGCTGGGACGGGTCGCACCATCCGGCAGTGACATCATTAGAAAAACAAAACAGGCGAGAAATGTAAAAAGAACAGTGTAAAAGGAACAATAGACGGAAATATAGAGTATAAGCGCAACTCGCGCATACAACTCAGACCAGATTTTTTACACTGTTCATCTACAGGGCAAATTACAAAAAACGCAAGATATGGAAACCCTAAAGCGGCTGGAAGCTTCTGTCGCCGGGCTCCGGCACGGGGAGGAACAGCGCCGGCACCACGTCTTTTGCCGAGAGTCCCGCTGCCTCGCTCGTGAGCAGATCCGCGCGCCTCAGCGTCTGCATCGTGTATCTCGCTGCGCTGGCCGCGTTCTTCTGCATTAGCACCTCTAGGTCATAGTCGGACAGGTGCTCGCGCGGGCAGACCCCGCTGCCTGGTGGAGGGACAGCGGCAGCGGCCTCCAGCTCGCGTACCCGGGCCTCCAGCGCCGCCTTCTCCTGGCGAAGGGTGGCAATCTCGGCGCCCATCTGGCTCGCAGTCGCCGCGTCCTGAAAAACGGAATAGGAATTATCATGAGCCGCGTTCGCAAGAAGAAGAGACTAGCTCCGGTTGAGAGCGTACCACCCCGCCCAGATATTGCGCGAGGGTCTCCTCGGCGGCGGCGGCTCGCCCTCTCTGAAGATCCGCGTCCTCCCGAGCGAGCTTCCGGGCCTCTTCCTTCTCCTCCGCCATCTTTTGGATGGACGCGGCGTTCCGCTCCACCTGGGCCCGCGAGCTCTCGTGGATCAGCACCCGCGTCTCCTCCTTGTCGTATATGGCGGCGTCTTCGCGCGAGTACAGCCCAAAGGAGAAGCTGTACGCCTCCCCGCCGATTGTATCCTGCTCCATCCAGCTCGGCAGCAGGGTCGAGATCGTTGCGCGATTCGACTCCTTGTCCCAAGCCAGGAGCGGGGCGCCGAGCTCGTCCAAGTACCTCTCGCCGTAGCCGAAGTTCCGATGCCCTCTCGGCACCGGCTCCGCAGCGGCTCCAGACCCGCCCGGCGGCGCGGAGGTGCCCGCCGCCCCGACCGGAGAATCGCTGGTCGAGACAACCAGCGGGGGCGAGGGGGGGTCAGTCGACAAGACCGCGGGGGCCTTACCCTTTCTTTGGCCCGCGGATGGTTGTTGATCCGCGGTCTTCGCCGACTTCGGCGGAGGCGCTGACTGCCCGCCGCCCGGTCGCTTCTTGGCCGGGACCGATGAGATGTCGCGCTGAGCGGCATCCGCGGCCTGGGCGCGGGCGAGAACCCCGGGGGGATCCGGGCGCTTTCGTAAGGAGGATGAAGGGGAATGTCGCGTTCGCCTGCGAAGAAGGGAAGGTGAGATGAAAGAAGAGTGGGAAAGTAAGGACTAATGGAGACGAGTAGCAAACCTCCCCCCGGCGCGACAACCGCGAGATCGTCAAGGTGGCGGCGCAGGAACGCGACCTCGAAGTTCTTCCCGACGAAGAACGCGAACAGGTCGGCTTCATGGCCGCCTAGGTTGGGTGGCCGGTAGCTCGCCTCGCTGAGCTGCACCGGCGAGAAGGGCACGTTGCCGAAGTCCCCCTTGACGAACAGGAACTTCTTCAGCCAGTTGTGGCTCTTGTTGACGGTCTCCCGCACCTTGAGGTGGGCGCTGGAGAAGTAGGCCGTCCCGTCTCGGTTCGCCCTGAAGGAGAACAGCTTCCGGAATACCGCGAGGCTGAACTCCACCCGCTCCCCTCGCAAGAAGCAGGCGAACCCCATCATGACGGCGATGGAGTTCGGGGTCATCTGGCCCAGGACGACCCCGAAGTATTTGAGCACCTGGCGCACCTCGGGCCACAGGGGAAGTCGCAGGCCCACCTCGAAGTGAGCGAGAGGGATGGCGAGCTCATCCCCAAATAGGTCGTTGATCTTCTCCCTCTCATCAGGTCGCCTCGCAGAAAACCCGGCCGGGATGTGGTCGCCTAGAGCTTCCAAGTATTCGCGCTCTGTGATGACGGCGCGAGGGAAATCGTGCTCGGAGAAGGTCCAAGCGCATTTGCTTCGGCCGTCCACGTCGCCGCCGCCTCCGCCCATCCCCGTTGATTCGCCGCCGAACGCGAGACAAAAAGCCGGGAGGCGAGCTAGAATCGCACTTCGCGAGAAAAGGGGAAGCGAGAAGACGTTTTGGAGTCGGTGAAGAAATAAGGGCCGGCAGGACCTATTTATAGGAAAAAAGAAGGGGCGGGAAACGTCCCGCCAAAAGATGGGGTGCGGATAGCAAAAATTAATCCGACGGTTCGACTTCCCGCGCGCGAGCACACCTCAAAGGTCGAGCCGGCACGGTTCTCGCCCGGCTGCAGCCGCGGGAGACCGGTGCGGGCGAACCAACCCCAACCCGCACCCGCACGGCATGCCGCGCGAGACGGGGGATTCCCCGTCTAGCGAGCTCCTCGGCTCGCCCCCGCCCCGATCAACGCGAAGAGAAGAATGGACCTTTCCCCCTAACCCGCACACAGAAGACCAAAGAAGAGCAGCGCAACAATTTCAATACATCTCAGCAACAAAATAGTCAGGCCCATAGGCAGGCTAAAAGAGTCGCAAGCAATTACAAATACAAATACAAGATAAATTCGAGATGACGGTAACCCCGCGGTATCACGCGAGCGAGGGGCAAACAACTGGGTCAGTACTCGACCCACTTCCACCTGTGCCGCCTCTTCGTTCCCGCCCGAGGCGGCACGCGGGGATCGTGGTAATCGCGAACCGCCACCAGCTCCCGCTGAGCCCGGCCGACCTGCTCCACGGCGCTCTTAAGATGCCCCTCGGCTCGCGTTATATGCACGCCCGGCGAGGTGACGTCGTCGTCTTCCGCTTCACGCCGAGGGCCCTCCAAGGCCGCGAGCCGGGCATCGGTCTCGGCCTTGTCGCCTTCGATCCTCCTTATGGCCTCCTGCAGCAGCATTGTGTGTTTCTGGAATAGCCGCGTCACCTGCCTCTTCATTCCCGCCGCATCGTTCGGGTCGCCCAGATAGTCAGATACACTGTCCACGTCAGGCGGAGGCGAGTACCCTTCGCTCATCTCGGTCTCAGGCGAGGCCCTGCGGAAGCCTGCGAGCAGGGAGGGGTCAGAATGAGCGAGCAAGAGGCAAAGTCAACGATAAAAACCAGCTCACCAGGGGTGGGCACATCGCCCGCACCGACAGATGGGCGGGAAGAGCCCGGCCGATCCTGAAAGTTCCCTCCCTCGAGGGTCTCAAGAGATTTCCCCAGCCCATGGGAGACCGCCGGACGGGGAGTTTCCGGAGGTGGGCGATCCGGACCTGGGGAACTCGCGATCTTCTCAGGCGATGGAGGCGGGGGACGATCCTCTCCCCGGTTCTCCACCTCCTCACAGGGAATTACCTGCAAAACAGGGAGTCAGACGAATAGCGATAATCGGCGGAAGGCCACGCACCCCGAGGACGACCTCAGCACCCGCCGCCGAGCTGGAGGCCGGGCAGTCACCCGCCAGAGAACGCTTAACGATCTTCCCCTTCGCCGGCCTGAAGAGGGGGCCGGAGGATCCGCGAGCTAGCCATGGGGCGGCCTCGAGGGCCTCCTCCTGAGTCTGCAGGACCGCTGCCGCCAGGCGAGCTCGCACTTCTTCGCTAACTGGCATCGAGGAACAAGAGACTGCTCAGAGAAAACAAAGGGATGTGGGGAGCCTCCTACAGGGGTCAGCGGTATGTATTTATAGCAGAACAGTGGGCCCCCACCAGAAGATTCCCTGCCAGCTCAGCACAGGGGCTCGCCGAACACGCGGGTTGGATGGTTCTTTCCGAGCTTGGTTCAAGCTCAAAAAGAGCGGGGATTGTGTACAACCCTGTGTCCGGCGAGCGGGTCCCACCAGGGAGGTCGAACAGGCCTGCCCCGCGACTCGCACCCAAGCGGCAGGACGGGCTGAACGACTAAAGGGCTGGCCCGCTCCTGCCCATCTCAGGCGAGCGAGCTGGCGACCCGCCGCAAGCGAGTCGGACCCGCGACTGGCGACCCGCAGCAAGCAGGCCGGACCCGAGCTGGCGACCCGCAGCCGCGAGCCGGGCGGGCTGGCAACCTTCGGCGAGCGAGCTGGACCCTAGGATGGCGACCCGCCGGCTGACCCCCCGCATGCGACCTGACCGCCGACCCGCCCGGCAAAAGGCCGGCAGCTCGCCCATATCGGCACGCGCTCGCCCAAGGAGAACGGGCGAGCCCCGGAGCCAGGTCGCGCCCGCCTCCTGCAGAGGAACTGAAGGCGAGCTGACCGCCCGGGGGTGCGAATAGCTACTCAGAACAGCGGAGCCTCGCTGTTGGCAGACCAGGTTGGACTGCGCATAGCTGTTCAGAACAGCGGAGTTTGGCTGTTGGCAGACCCATCCAGGGGTCTTTTGGTACTTCCAGGTCAGTCCTTTTGGTTATTGGCAGTTCAGATTCTGAAAATCTATAAATAAGACCCAAGGGGTACCTCAGAGGACACGTTTTCAGTGCCTCCTTACTCTCATTCTCAAGTGTTCTCTGAGAGTACCTTAGCTCGGCTCTTGGCTAAGGAGGGGAAGCGCTCAGAGATCTTCCGGGTTTGTGGTGGGACCTCCCTGCCGAGCCCTTGGGTCTGTCTTTCCTTGCCTCTCTCGTTGTTTTTCTTGCAGGTGCGAAGTAGGCGCGAGACCACCCCTTCCCCAAGGGTCGAACTCCACAAGAGGCCGGTTTCCGGTTTCAACAGCATCGAATCGGATTAAGACTAAAACAATTTTTAATAATAAAAAGACTTAGTTTTCAAATTAATAATAAGGCAACTTGGCCGTGGAGGTTCCACTAATGTGAGCTCACCTAGCTATAGGGATATCGCTCACCTAAACGTTAAGATTATTCGACCGAACGTTAGTCCGACGAAGGATTCCTCTTAACGCCCGCTTTACGCTAAGAACCCCGCTATTGGGTGGGGAACCCAATCCGGTAGAATTACGCTTGTCCTCTCTCGAGGGTATGCACGCAACTCTATTTACCCAGGGGTGATCGGTCCATATGCACGGCCTCTCGGCTAGCTAGCATATGGACTACGGAAATAGGGCCCACACATCGATATGTGGTCCTACGCGTCGTAAACCCGGGGTAAACCCTAAGTGCTTAAATTAAAATGAAAATAAAGAGCTTTAATTATTATAAATCATTTTAAATGTCCCAAAGCTCTTCGATGCCGAGGCTAATAGTGATTAGCCACACATCGGTATGGGGACGGCTTATAATTTAGTGAGGCGCGAGTTCGAAATTAAACACTAAACGTTTATAAGAAAGGGACAAAAGAAAAATAACAACATTTAGAAAGCTAAAAAGTTAACTAAAACGAGAACTCACGCACACTCCAAATTATAAATTAAAAAGGAACTAAGTTACGCATAAAAAAGAAATTTGCATAATTCAAATTTGCGAGTCCCACTCAAACGAGTGGGGGCGGTAAATAAAGGCTGAAAATTGCAAGTCCTACTCAAACGAGTAGGACTGAAATGAAAGCGAGTCCTACTCAAATGAGTAGGAGAAAATAAATGCGATTACAGGGCTAAAAAGTCCAGCCATTTAACTCAAGTGAGTAGGCGAAAAAAAATAAAGAAAGAAAAATTACAAGTCCTACTCGAACGAGTAGGACTGAAAATGAAAACGGTGCGCCATTTAACTCTTAACGAGTAGGCGGAAATAAATGCACACAAACACACACACTCCATATGAAATTCACGAAAGCAATAAAATTATACACCTACACTCACACACTCTACATAATTTGAATAAAGCATTAAAAGAAAGCAATGAAAAAGAAAGCATTAAAATTAAACACCTACACTCACACACTCTACACAATTTAAATCAAAGCATAAAAGTTAATACACCTACACTCACACACACTTCATGAAGATTAAGAAGAACAAAAGGAAATTTAGGCTCATACACTCACACACACAAATAACAAAGAAAAATCAAAGTTACCTAAAAATTAAAACTTTAACTTTTTCATGCTTAGGTTTTGCCAAAAACAAATAAAAAGAGAAAATTTCAATTTTTAGAAGACAAAAGTTTTTCAAAACGAATTAAAAACCAAAGTTTTTGGAAAATTAAAATACCAACAATTTCATTCTTATGATGTTATGAAAGTGAAAAAAAAAGTGAAAAAGAAGATGAAAAGAACAAAAGAGGTTTTACAATCCTAAAAGAAAACTAAGTAAAAAAGAACAAATTCACTTTTTAAAATCTCTTTTATAAAATCATAAGGATGAAATCAAAATCCTAAGCATGAAGACAAGTTAAGGGAAAAAGGACATGGAAAGTAAATACATTACACTCATACACACACACACACCTTTCATAAATGAAGAACTAAATGAAGAACAAGGATGAAACCAAGGATAAAAAGGGAAAGAGGCGAGCCATCCAAATGAATTTTTCATGCTAAATAGAGAGAGAAAATCTAACATTTTTATTAAAATTTTCAAACTATTACAAAGCTAAAAGATAAAGCAAAACAAAACATGAAATAAGAAGGGAGAAATCTCCTTACATAGCACTAGTATCCACGGATTAAGCCCACAAAAAGACACTAACTTGGCCCAAAAATCTGAACCCTTGGACCTTACAGAACTGGGCTATTTATAGGAAAAAATTTCTAAGTACACGCCCTCGGTCACGGGCGTGTAGGGGGGGCGTGACAGTACTATTCATGAAGGCGGCCGGCGATTGGACAGCAAAGTTGACTTCGGGCTGAGTTCGCAGCAGTCACGCCCCAGGTCACGGGCGTGACTCTGGGCGTGTCGGGGAGGTAGAACCGGGCGCGGGTTGCGTCAAATGTCCTCGGCAGCATCTTGTCAGGCCAGCTGGAAAGGTCACGCCCCATGTCACGGGCGTGACTATGGGCGTGACAGTTGGGGTCGACACTCGACGAATGTCGAGCGGAAAGTGTCGAGTCGAAATCGTTGAGCTGAAATTGGGTCACGCCCCCGGTCACGGGCGTGACGCTGGGCGTGACTGTTGGTGTCGACACTCGACGATTGTCGAGAGGAATTCGTCGAGAGGAAAGGACACGGGCTTGGGTCACGCCCTGTGTCGGGTGACACGGGCGTGTCGCCAGGCGTGTCAAGCTTTAACTTCAGAAATTTTGTAATTTCACGGGAAATGCAATGTCACGGCCCGGTCACGGGCGTGACCAAAGTGTCACGGGCGTGTACTTCCCAAATTTTGGCAGATTTTGGAATTTTTCTGCAAAATAAAATAAAACAAGTTAGGAGAAAATTTACAAGAATAGGAGCATTTTATTGAACAAAAATAAGTAAAAACGACGAAAATAAATGAAAATGACTAAATTAATGTGCATAAAAAAACGCATATTTACAATTCATCAAATACCCCCATACTTAGGCTTTTGCTATTCTAGAGCAAAAGTTTGAGGTGAATCTATAAGGAATAAAAAAAACTCTAAGTTTTAGTTACCGCTTAATCAATTATAAGAGAGATCGAAATAAATATACGGGGTGTAAGAGTTAAGTCCTAAAATTATGTAGATGATTTAAATAGCGCAAAAGTTTTGGCCAAAAGACTTCTTGATGTAATCAAATAGAAGGCAACATTTGTAATGGTTAGATTAACGAAAATAGTTTGGAATTATAAGAACTCTAGCTTATACGAGTGCTACCGGAAATAATACAATTTACTAATTATGCTCTCAAAAAGATTTTTGAATTAATTCTAGAGTCGTGTAATTGGCTAAGGGGGTAGTGGGTTTATGAAGAGGGTTTTGATATTTGAGGTGAGGTAATTTTTTCTCGAACCTCCATGTTTTTCTTCTTTTGGATTATTAGGAAAATGAAATCTTATTTTCCTAATATGATTTTTGTTTTTCAACTTCATAAGAAAAATTAACCCAATGTATATTTGTAGGAGTAATGAATTTTATCCTCTTACTCCTTAGATAATCTTTTAAAATTATTGGGTGCCTATGTTTACGAAACGAAATCTTGTTCCCATTGACATAAGATCTTTTAAGGATAAAATTTTTCATGCAAGTAGGTCATGAAAAGTAAGGGGAGAAAGGAAAACTAGATTGTAATCCTAAAAATTTTTGAGAGCAACCTTAATAATTTGTACGTCCCAATTTTTTCAGAAAGCTAAAAGTAAGTATAATTGAATTCTATAGTCGTTATTTTCTAACATAATATACGTGCTCCTATTAATGAAAAATTAGAATTAGTGCCTAAAACGAGTCCGCTAGTTTTAACAAAGCATAAAGAATTCTTTAAAACTTAACCCCGGCTATTTAAATGTTTCAATCAATAATTAACAAACGAGTAGCAAACAGAGAATTAATAGTATTCACATATAAATAAACTCAGAACAGAATTTTTGGATAGCAGAAAAGTTAAGTATGGAATATTTAATTTATTTATTTCAAAACATTTTTTTTTGATTTTTATAGTTTTTGTTATCATTTTTTTTTTTGTTTTTTTTTCATTTATTATCCTTTTTTTTGTATTTTTGTTTTTCTCAAATTTTTTTTTTGAAAAATGTTTTGAACTATTATCTTTTTTTTTGTATTTTTTAAGAGAATTTTCATAATATGTACAAAAATAAGGGAGAAAAAGAAAAAGGTAGGTACAAGAATGAGGAAGGGGGAGAGAGAAAAAACAAAAAATATATACAAAGTGAAACAAAACAAAATAATTTTTTTGTTTTGTTTTTTGAGTTTTTGGAAAAGAGAAAGAGAACAAAACAAAAAAAAAATTTGGATTTTTGTTTTTTTTTTTCATTTAAATTTTTTTTTTTTTCATTTAAAATTTTTTTGTTTTTGTTTTGTTGTTATATGTATTTTTTTTTGTATTTTTCTTTTTTTTTTGAGATGCAGAAAAATTGAAGTGCAGAAAGTAAAGCACGAAAATACCCCCATACTTAAGTCCAACATTGTCCCCAATGTTGTATCGTAAGTATGCGGAACAGAAAGGAAAAACAGTATGTACAAAGAAAAGAAAGGGAAGGGGGTAGAAGCTTCCCTGAAACGCGTAGGGGGAAGGCCGATCAGAAACCCTGCGTTTATTAGAAAAAGCAGCAAAGATAATGAGGAAAGGACGAAAAAGATAAGCGAGGGGTGCCTCCCAGGAGCGCTTTGTTTATAGTCGTGTAGCTTGACTATTTTGGCGGGTGTATAATGTGGAGGAAAGTTATGGTTTCGCTAAAACCGATCACTGGGTCGCCCGCGATGTAAGACTTTAATCGATGACCGTTTACTTTAAAAGAGCCTTTGTCCGGGTGGGAGACGAGTACGGTTCCATAAGGAAAAACTTCTTCAACTAGGAAGGGACCGGACCATCTAGATTTTAATTTACCTGGAAAAAGCCTAAGACGTGAATTGTAAAGAAGGACAAGATCGCCCGGAGAAAATAATTTTTGGGACTTGATTTTTCGATCGTTATATAACTTAGAGCGCTCCTTATAGAATTTATTGCTCTCGTAAGCGTTCGCACGCCATTCATCGAGCTCGTTTAGTTGCAGTTTTCTATTCTGAGCGGCTAAGTTGGAGTCGAGGTTTAAGAGTTTTAAAGCCCAAAGTGCGCGATGTTCTAATTCTACGGGTAAATGGCACACTTTGCCGTAGACTAACCGGAACGGCGTACATCCGATAGCGGTTTTATATGCCGTCCGATACGCCCACAACGCATCATCGAGTTTAACGGACCAATCTTTCCTATTTAGCGAAACGGTTTTTTCTAAAATTCGCTTAATCTCTCGATTTACTACCTCGACTTGGCCACTTGTTTGCGGGTGGTAGGGGATGGCAAGCTTGTGCGTGACTCCGTATTTAGCTAACGTCTTAGCCATAAGAGCGTTACAGAAATGCGTTCCCCTATCACTAACAATTGCGCGAGGCGTGCCGAAGCGAGAAAATAATTTTTTAAGAAATGTAACGACGACTCGCGCATCGTTGGTGGGGAGAGCTTGCGCTTCCGCCCACCTCGATACGTAGTCGACCGCCACTAAAATATACATATTTTTGAAAGACGGAGGTAGGGGGCCAACAAAATCTATGCCCCACAAATCGAAGACTTCGCACTCTAAAAACATGTTTTGGGGCATCTCGTCGCGACGAGAGATGTTACCCGACCGTTGACAGCTATCGCATGCGCGCACAAAATTATGCGCGTCTTTGAAGAGAGTGGGCCAAAAGTAGCCCGCCTCTAGCGCCTTCCGAGCGGTCCGGTTGGCTTGATAATGCCCCCCGGTTGGACCCTCGTGGCAGTGCTTAAGAATTTGCAAGCACTCCACACCCGCAACGCATCTTCGGACCGCTTGGTCCGCGCAGATACGAAAAAGAAATGGGTCCTCCCAAAAGAAATTTTTCAAGTCAGAAAAGAATTTCTTCTTTTGATGACTGGAAAACTCTTTTGGAAGGACCCGCGCTACTAAAAAATTTGCAAAATCTGCGAACCAAGGCGAAGATGACGAAAATTTATTAATGGCAAGAAGGCGTTCCTCGGGGAATCTGTCATTTATTTCAGATTCGACGAGCGCTTCCGCACCCGGATTTTCTAAACGGGAGAGGTGGTCCGCCGCTAGATTTTCCGCTCCCCGCTTATCTCGGATCTCCAAATCAAATTCTTGTAGGAGGAGAATCCATCGAAGAAGGCGGGGCTTCGCATCATTTTTAGGTAATAAATATTTAAGCTCGGAGTGATCGGTAAAAACGATAACTTTAGAAAGCGTTATATACGAGCGAAACTTATCGAAAGCAAAAACGACGGCTAAGAGTTCCTTTTCCGTTGTTGTGTAATTTACTTGTGCGGAAGTGAGCGTTTTGCTAGCGTAATAAATAGGATGAAAATGTTTTTCTACGCGTTGGCCAAGAACGGCACCTAAGGCAATATCACTAGCGTCGCACATTATTTCGAACGGAAGGGACCAATTAGGGGCCACTAAAATTGGTGAAGAGATAAGTTTTTGTTTTATCAAATTAAAGGCGGACTCGCATTCGCTACTAAAGATGAAACGTGATTCCTTTTCCAAGAGGTGAGTTAGCGGCTTTGTTATTTTTGAAAAATCTTGAATAAAGCGCCGGTAAAAGCCCGCATGGCCTAAGAAACTCCTAATAGATTTTACGTTTGTTGGATGCGGAAGTTTTTCTATAATTTCGATCTTGGCCTTATCCACCTCTATCCCCTTAGACGAAATCATATGGCCGAGGACCAAACCTCCTCGAACCATAAAGTTGCATTTTTCCCAATTTAAAACAAGGCTTGTGTCCTCGCACCGTTGAAGGACACGATCTAAATTGTTAAGGCAATCGGGAAAAGAGCGTCCGAAAACAGAGAAGTCATCCATAAAGACTTCCATAATGTCTTCTACTAGCCCGCCAAAGATCGCTAGCATACATCTTTGGAATGTAGCTGGCGCGTTGCAGAGTCCAAATGGCATTCTTCGATAGGCGAAGGTGCCAAACGGGCAAGTAAAAGTTGTTTTCTCTTGATCATCGGGGGAAATGGGGATTTGGAAAAACCCCGATAAACCATCAAGAAAACAATAATACGGATGACCGGATAAACGCTCTAAGATCTGGTCTAGAAATGGCAGAGGAAAATGGTCCTTGCGGGTGGTGTCATTAAGTTTCCTATAGTCGATGCACACTCGCCAACCCGTAACAGTACGAGCTGGGACAAGCTCGTTATGCTCATTCGCCACTACGGTAAGACCGCCCTTCTTGGGCACGACATGCACGGGACTAACCCATGCACTGTCCGAAATAGGGTAGATAATCCCCGCATCTAATAACTTAATGATTTCAGCTTTAACGACGTCTTTCATGTTTGGGTTAAGACGACGCTGCGGCTGAATCGTTTTGCGGCAATTATCGTTTAGGAAAATCTTATTGGTGCAAAAGGAGGGGCTAATCCCCTTTAGGTCAGAGATTTGCCACGCAATTGCGTGGCGATGTTTAAATAAAACTTCCAATAGATCGGAAGTCTCCGAATCACTCAAGTCCGAAGAAATGATAACGGGGAGCGTATCACCTTTTCCCAAAAAAGCGTACTTGAGCGAGGCGGGTAAGGGTTTGAGGTCTAGGATGGGCGGTTCTTCTAGGGAGGTTTTAATTCCTATGTCTTTCTTACCAATTGGTTCGAAAGGCAAGTCTATAGACATATCCTCATCGCAGTTAAAATTTTCGAGCGCATAAATATCGTCGTTTAAAAATACGGACTCAAAAATGGGAGAAGAACGATCTCCGAAAAAGGTATCTAAAGAATTGCAGAAATCGTCGCTCGATGACAAATTGTCCATCGAGGGATTAATAGAGAAAGTAACTTGGTCATCGCCTACTCGGAGGAGAAGGCTACCATTACTAACATCTATTAGTGCGCGGGAGGTGGAGAGAAAAGGGCGACCGAGTATTATTGGTACCTCGGCGTCCTCCTCGATATCTAAGATGACGAAGTCTACCGGGAAGGTAAACTTGTCGACTCGGACAAGGACGTCCTCCACTACCCCGATAGGGAACTTAACCGAGCGATCCGCTAATTGGATGCGCATATTCGTAGGACTAGGAGTACCCAAACCTAAACGCGAAAAGAGCGAGAACGGCATCAGATTAATGTTAGCCCCTAAATCAGCTAAGGCGTACTTTACTAATATATCGCCAAAAAGGCACGGGATGGAAAACCGTCCCGGGTCGTTTTGTTTTGCGGGCAATTTATTAGTAAGGGCCGCCGAGCAGACAGCGTTGAGAGATACATGCAAAATATCCTCTAATTTGCGTTTATTAGAAAGTAGTTCTTTTAAAAATTTCGCATATTTGGGCATTTGCGAGATAGCCTCGCAAAAAGGAACATTAATGTGAATTTGTTTTAATAATAAAATAAATTTTTCATATTGCGCGTCCTTACGCTCGTTATCTAATTTATGCGGATACGGAAGAGCCTTGTTTAAAATAATTTTTTCTTTTATAATAGGTAAAGGCGGCGTAAGCGAAGAAAGGGGAAGAGGGGTCGGAGGTGAAATATGTACCTGAGGGTCGGTCCGTTTTGGATCGACCACCTCCTTTCCGCTACGGAGGGTTATAGCGTTGGCGTTCTCCCGCGGATTGGGCTCCGTGTTTCCCGGCAGTGCCCCGAGCGCACGCTCGGACATCATCCTCGCCAGCTGTCCAACCTGTTGTTCGAGTGTTTTTAGCGATCCGGTGATGTTCCGGATATTTGACTCGTTGGACGCAATATACTTCGAAAAATTTTCCTCCATCGGGGAGGGTTTCGGAAGAGGAGGGGAGGAAGAAATCCGGGCGCATAAGAAATAGGGGGACGCTGAGCATTATTCGGGTTGCTCCACGAGAAGTTGGGGTGATTCCTCCAACCCGGATTATAGTTATTACTATAAGGGTTGTTGTTGGGGTTGAAGGGAGGACGACCCGAATTTCCCATGAAGTCCACGAACTCTTCAGCTACGCAGACATTAGGGGGAATAAAACAAGGCGGAGTGGAGGAGGCAGCAGACATCTCCGCCACCTGCTTTGTTAACCTTTCAACTTGAAGGGTCAAGAGAGCAGTGGCATCCACTTCAAAAAGACCAGCCGCTGGCTTTGGCCGTCCCCGCGGGACGTTCCATTGATAGGCGTTCATAGCCATCTCTTCGAATAAAGCCTGGGCGGCCTCGGGGGTTTTGTTGTTAAGCGTACCCCCGGCAGCCGCGTCAATCATTTGACGCGTCTGAAAATTCAGCCCATTATAAAAAATTTGAACTTGCAACCACGTTGGCAACGCGTGGTGCGGGCAACGGCGGAGGAATTCCTTAAACCGTTCCCAAGTCTCGTATAGAGACTCAGGATCGTTCTGCACAAACGAAGAAATGTCCGCCCGCAACTTTGCAGTTTTGGCGGGCGGAAAGTACTTCGTTAAGAACCATTCCGTCAACTCAGCCCACGTGGTGATACATCCTCGCGGGAGGGCATTCAACCACGCCTTGGCTTTGGACTTAAGGGAAAAAGGAAATAAGCGCAAACGAATGACATCATCAGTGACGCCATTGATCTTGAAGGTGTCGCATATCTCCAAGAAATTGGACAAGTGGACATTCGGGTCCTCATCCGGCAGTCCATCGAACTGCACGGCGTTTTGGACCATTTGAATGACACTTGACTTTATTTCAAAATTATTATTGGCCACCGCAGGGCGAACAATACTTGACCCAGAATCATCCAGGTTAGGCCGGGCGTAATAGGACAGAGTACGCTCGGCCGCCGGGGGAAGGTTAGGCGCGGCCATAACTACAACAGTGGGTTCTCCGATAGATTCCTCGGGATCTAAAGAAGGATTTCGGCGATGAGATCGGATACGCGCAAGAGAGCGTTCGATCTCAGGGTCGAAGTCTAAATCTTCAGACTCTGAGGGTTGTCCTCGGGTCATACACCCAAACAAAAATAAAACAAAAATAAACTTTTTTTTTTTTTTAAAATAAAGTTTTTAGTTTTTTTTTTCTTTTTTGTAGAAAATAAGTAAAATTAATAGACTCCGGAATTAGAAATAGCAACTCGAAAAGAGAGTTCCCCGGCAACGGCGCCAAAAACTAGATGGGCCCGCGAACAGACTCTTACAGTGGTTGGTTCGGTGAGTCGATCGTCGCGGGCTTGCTCGAGTAGGCAAGTGCACCTATCGCAAGTAGTACTCGATATTCGGGGGAATACCGAGGTCGTATTGTTCTTGGGGTCGCGTTGACTATTCTTACTCCTCCGGGAGGACTATTATTTTACTGAAAGAAAGATGGATTTTTTTTTACTTAATAAAAGGAGGAAAAACAAAGGAGCGAAAAAACGATTTAGTCAATATTCGATGAAGGGTTAACGCTCGGCATCGAATCGGATTAAGACTAAAACAATTTTTAATAATAAAAAGACTTAGTTTTCAAATTAATAATAAGGCAACTTGGCCGTGGAGGTTCCACTAATGTGAGCTCACCTAGCTATAGGATATCGCTCACCTAAACGTTAAGACTATTTGACCGAACGTTAGTCCGACGAAGTATTCCTCTTAACGCCCGCTTTACGCTAAGAACCCCGCTATTGGGTGGGGAACCCAATCCGGTAGAATTACGCTAGTCCTCTCTCGAGGGTATGCACGCAACTCTATTTACCCAGGGGTGATCGGTCCATATGCACGGCCTCTCGGCTAGCTAGCATATGGACTACGGAAATAGGGCCCACACATCGATATGTGGTCCTACGCGTCGTAAACCCGGGGTAAACCCTAAGTGCTTAAATTAAAATGAAAATAAAGAGCTTTAATTATTATAAATCATTTTAAATGTCCCAAAGCTCTTCGATGCCGAGGCTAATAGCGATTAGCCACACATCGGTATGGGGACGGCTTATAATTTAGTGAGGCGCGAGTTCGAAATTAAACACTAAACGTTTATAAGAAAGGGACAAAAGAAAAATAACAACATTTAGAAAGCTAAAAAGTTAACTAAAACGAGAACTCACGCACACTCCAAATTATAAATTAAAAAGGAACTAAGTTACGCATAAAAAAGAAATTTGCATAATTCAAATTTGCGAGTCCCACTCAAACGAGTGGGGGCGGTAAATAAAGGCTGAAAATTGCAAGTCCTACTCAAACGAGTAGGACTGAAATGAAAGCGAGTCCTACTCAAATGAGTAGGAGAAAATAAATGCGATTACAGGGCTAAAAAGTCCAGCCATTTAACTCAAGTGAGTAGGCGAAAAAAAATAAAGAAAGAAAAATTACAAGTCCTACTCGAACGAGTAGGACTGAAAATGAAAACGGTGCGCCATTTAACTCTTAACGAGTAGGCGGAAATAAATGCACACAAACACACACACTCCATATGAAATTCACGAAAGCAATAAAATTATACACCTACACTCACACACTCTACATAATTTGAATAAAGCATTAAAAGAAAGCAATGAAAAAGAAAGCATTAAAATTAAACACCTACACTCACACACTCTACACAATTTAAATCAAAGCATAAAAGTTAATACACCTACACTCACACACACTTCATGAAGATTAAGAAGAACAAAAGGAAATTTAGGCTCATACACTCACACACACAAATAACAAAGAAAAATCAAAGTTACCTAAAAATTAAAACTTTAACTTTTTCATGCTTAGGTTTTGCCAAAAACAAATAAAAAGAGGAAATTTCAATTTTTAGAAGACAAAAGTTTTTCAAAACGAATTAAAAACCAAAGTTTTTGGAAAATTAAAATACCAACAATTTCATTCTTATGATGTTATGAAAGTGATAAAAAAAGTGAAAAAAAGATGAAAAGAACAAAAGAGGTTTTACAATCCTAAAAGAAAACTAAGTAAAAAAGAACAAATTCACTTTTTAAAATCTCTTTTATAAAATCATAAGGATGAAATCAAAATCCTAAGCATGAAGACAAGTTAAGGGAAAAAGGACATGGAAAGTAAATACATTACACTCATACACACACACACACCTTTCATAAATGAAGAACTAAATGAAGAACAAGGATGAAACCAAGGATAAAAAGGGAAAGAGGCGAGCCATCCAAATGAATTTTTCATGCTAAATAGAGAGAGAAAATCTAACATTTTTAATAAAATTTTCAAACTATTACAAAGCTAAAAGATAAAGCAAAACAAAACATGAAATAAGAAGGGAGAAATCTCCTTACATAGCACTAGTATCCACGGATTAAGCCCACAAAAAGACACTAACTTGGCCCAAAAATCTGAACCCTTGGACCTTACAGAACTGGGCTATTTATAGGAAAAAATTTCTAAGTACACGCCCTCGGTCACGGGCGTGTAGGGGGGGCGTGACAGTACTATTCATGAAGGCGGCCGGCGATTGGACAGCAAAGTTGACTTCGGGCTGAGTTCGCAGCAGTCACGCCCCAGGTCACGGGCGTGACTCTGGGCGTGTCGGGGAGGTAGAACCGGGCGCGGGTTGAGTCAAATGTCCTCGGCAGCATCTTGTCGGGCCAGCTGGAAAGGTCACGCCCCATGTCACGGGCGTGACTATGGGCGTGACAGTTGGGGTCGACACTCGACGAATGTCGAGCGGAAAGTGTCGAGTCGAAATCGTTGAGCTGAAATTGGGTCACGCCCCCGGTCACGGGCGTGACGCTGGGCGTGACTGTTGGTGTCGACACTCGACGATCGTCGAGAGGAATTCGTCGAGAGGAAAGGACACGGGCTTGGGTCACGCCCCGTGTCGGGTGACACGGGCGTGTCGCCAGGCGTGTCAAGCTTTAACTTCAGAAATTTTGTAATTTCACGAGAAATGCAATGTCACGGCCCGGTCACGGGCGTGACCAAAGTGTCACGGGCGTGTACTTCCCAAATTTTGGCAGATTTTGGAATTTTTCTGCAAAATAAAATAAAACAAGTTAGGAGAAAATTTACAAGAATAGGAGCATTTTATTGAACAAAAATAAGTAAAAACGACGAAAATAAATGAAAATGACTAAATTAATGTGCATAAAAAAACGCATATTTACAATTCATCATTCACCACCTTCATTGCTTCTTCAGGCTCAGCTCCATTTCTGGGCAAATTGTGAGCAATGCTCCCCCTGCTTCCTGAGCCAGAAGCGTCTGACCCAGAGCTTGAAGCAATAGGAGCTGCTGGTGATACAACAAGCTCCTCTTGAAGAACTTCAGCAGCCACCTTCTGTTCTTCATCAACCTTGCTCTCTGATAGCTCAATCGAGCCTCCTCCATGCGATGTCAGTTCATCAAAGACCACGTCTCTTGATACAACAAACTTCTTCTTCGCAAGATCCATGCATTTCCATCCCTTCTTCCGCTTATCATATCCTACAAAGACAAGCTTCCATGCCTTTGCATCAAGCTTTGTCCTCGAAGCAACCGGGATATGCACATAGCAAGTTGATCCAAACACCCGAAGGTGTTCCATGCTTGGCTTCTCCTTCAGCAACTTCTCGAAAGGAGACTTCATATTGATCAGACTCAGAGGCATCCGATTGATGACATAGGTTGCGCAAGCCATTCCTTCCGCCCAAAAGGACCTGGGAATGTCTTTTGCATGAAGCTAGCACTTGTAGTTTTCCATCAGATGATGGATATTCCGCTCCGCCACTCCGTTTTGTTGTGGAGTATGAGCACAAGTAAGCTCTCTGGATCCCGTGCTTCATGTAGAAGTTAGAGAATTCGAAAGAGACAAACTCACCACCATTGTCTGATCTGAACTTCTTGATTCGCAGTCCAAGCCGACCCTCCACCAGCTCCTTGAAATCCACAAATAGTTGGAAAGCTGCCGACTTCTCCTTCGTGAAATACACCCAAGTGTATCTTGAGTAATCATCAATCAATAAAAGCGTGTATCTGCTGCCTACAAGCCTAGCGGTTGCTGTTGGCCCCATCAAGTCACCATGAATGCATTCCAATGGTGCCTTGCTCCTCGTTTGAGACTTATCAAACAGAAGGAGATGAGCCTTACTGTACTGACATCCCACGGAAATGTGTCCATCTCTATAGGAGGACAACTTTGGCAAGCCTCTCACCAGGCTCCTCATTGACATAGCCTTGAGCTTGTCCACCCCACGTGCCTTAGTCTCTCATTCTAGATAATCGTGCTATCATTGGCTCTCATCTGATCAACATAAGAGCTTGTTGATATAACAAACAAGTGTATTACTCTTCTCCCAACGTAAGCAACATCAGCCTTTACCGCTGATACATTGCGAAGAAACTTCACTTCTGTTGACCCAAATAGAACGTGATAACCTGCGTCTACCACCTTAGTCACAAAGAAGAGGTTCTTCTTCATTCCTGGTACATGATACACACTCCTTAATGTGAGTGACCCCTTATCACTACCCAAGGACACAACCCCCTCCTTCTTTACTGCATAAATAGTATTATCAAAAGTAATAATAGCTTTATTACCTGAGTAAGTCTGCAGCGAAGGGAACTTCTACTTGTCTCTGGTGAGGTGATGACCATATCCGGAGTCCACGATCCAGTAGTCTTCAAAGTCAATGGCTGATAAGGCACGGACACAAGTGCCCGTCATGAAAGCTCCGCTCCAGCCAGCTTCCTCAGTACTAGAGCAAGCTTCCTCCTTGCCTGTAGCATGTATAGGCTGCAGCTTGACCTTGCAGTCACACTTAAATTGACCCGGCTGAAGTCACCTGTAGCACTTCAAATTATTCTTCCAATCCTTCTTAGGAGCAGCGCTCCTCTCTGAATGATAAGAGGTTGAAGGCTCATTTTCAACAACGGTCTTCTTCTTCTTCCCTTCCCATCTCTTCTTCTTCTTGCCTGTGAAGAGCACTTCACTACCTTCCTCAGAGACAGTTACTCCAGCCATCTGTCTGGCCAAGCTTTCCTGTGAAGCAAGCAGGGTCTCAAGTTCCAGCAGAGATGGCTGAGTTGCCCAGCCTTGAACATAGGTTACAAAGGCCAAATACTCCTTCCGCAAGCCGTGGATTATGTGCCTTTTCAACTTAGCCTCCGAGATCAGCTAATCAGGATCAAGCACTGATAACTCAGCCCACGGACTCTTCATCTTCAAAAAGAACCTATAGATGGTCAGGTCTCTCTGAGTTGTCCTAGCCAACTGATTCTCTAGGAACTGTAGTCTGACCACATTCTGCCTGCTGAAAAACTCATTAATGGTTGTCCAAATATCAGCAGCTAACTCACATCCAATGATGTGATCAAACAGCTCCGGTGAGATAGCCCTCTTGAGGATAAACTCCGCCTGAGCATTTGTTTCCTCGAGACCCTGACCTACTCAGCAGTCCCAAACGCAGCTGTAACTTCCTGCCTGTCGTCACCACCGACGACCTCCCATAGCTCCTCGCCTAGAAGATAACTCTTCATGCACGACTTCCACTTTTTCAAGTTAGTCGGCATTAAGAGTTCAATACCAAGACCTCTTACATAGGTTCCTTCCATCGCAACAACCTTGGTTAAGCCTCCAGAAGCACAGAGCATAACACAAGTTGATCACTGCTCAAGCAACTGAACCTTCCTCTGATACCATGTTGAATTTTCTCAAGATGCTAAGGGAATAGTCTGACGTCAAATTAATATTCTCAGAGCTATTAAGATCATACCTTGATCAAGCAGAACTAGGAAAGCAAGCTCAAACACCAATTCCAAGAAGAAGGAACAAGCACATCATAAATTTATAAACTTCTTTATAGGGCGAGGTATACGTGGCAAGACATGATTTTGCTAGTACAAAAGGAAAACAGAAAGAAACAAATCAATCAGGGCGGACAAAACTGGAGACCTCCGAGACCGCCCAGTCTACCGAAGTCACCGAGACCGTCTGAACTGCTGCTGCTAGTAGATGAATAGAACTTGAAGTCCGCTGAGACAGCAAGGTCATGCGGACACGCCGTTATTCGCTGACTGCTGCAACCTCCTGCCGAACTGAAGAACAGACCGCCTAACCACCCGAGTCCGGCGAACAGGTTATTGAACCTGGAAAAGCTGATGCAAAGAAAACTGACAAACCACAGAAGCGACCTGCTGAGACCGCTGATTGTAACTGCATACTTCATTGATCATGACCAAAGCCAAACTCCTGGCTCCACAGTGCTAGCCGCGCAACCTACAAACATCAACCTGTTAACTCTGATCAAACCGCGCGGACAAGAAAACCAAGCCCACAACACTCAACCAGGTCTCAACTTACTATTCCCTCAGTTACTGTAGATGTGCCGGGGGGTCTATTTATAGGCGGGTTGAGGAGTTTGGTCACCACACTAATGAATAGAGTCACCACCCCAGCTCGCAGCTAGCAAAACCCAGTATGCCGAGTCCGCAAGGACTTAGCCGGACTACAAACAACCCGCTAGGAGCCAAGGCAAGGTGTCCAACACCAGGCAAACTCCGCCGCACTCCGCACACACTATGTGGACAAGGCAACAGCCCGCATTGCCCGTAGTACAACACCAGTCCGCCACACTACAGCACACAGACACAACCACAGCCTATATTGCATCAGTCTGCATGCCATATGCGAACATGGCGACAGTCCACAATACTCGAGTACAACGCCTCAGCTCGCCACATGAGTCTACGACCAACAGGCAGACCGCCCGGTCAACAGCGGACTCCGCAGACACTACGGATACCCTGTGTAACATCCCGAATCGCTCTAGGCCCCTAGTGTGTGTGTTTTGAGTCAGGAGGGTTGACTTGAGTCCTGAGAGTGCAGGGAATTGGACTGCACTTGTGGAGAAATGGAGAATCAGTGTAAAAAGGAGGTGACACGGGTAGGGACACGGCCGTGTGCCTACCCGTGTGCGTCGAATTGAGCTCGACGACCCGTGTCGAGATCGTCGAGCTGTGTCGACACCAAGTGACACGGGTAGGGACACGGCCGTGTGCCTACCCGTGTGCGTCGAGTTGAGCTCGACGAGCCGTGTCGAGATCGTCGAGCTGTGTCGACACCAAGGGACACGGGTAGGGACACGGCCGTGTGCCTACCCGTGTGCGTCGAGTTGAGCTCGACGAGCCGTGTCGAGATCGTCGAGCTGTGTCGACACCAAGGGACACGGGTAGGGACACGGCCGTGTGCCTACCCGTGTGTGTCGAGTTGAGCTCGACGAGCCGTGTCGAGATCGTCGAGCTGTGTCGACACCAAGGGACACGGGTAGGGACACGGCCGTGTGCCTACCCGTGTGCGTCGAGTTGAGCTCGACGAGCCGTGTCGAGATCGTCGAGCTGTGTCGACACCAAGGGACACGGGTAGGGACACGGCCGTGTGCCTACCCGTGTGCGTCGAGTTAAGCTCGACGAGAAGTGTCGAGAGGCAACCCGAGAAGTACACGGCCAAGGACACGGCCATGCACACGGCCGTGTCATGTGGACACGGGTAGGGACACGGGCGTGTCCCAACCCGTGTCAAGTAATGAACCGACATGGAAACTGTCGTTGCCGCTTCGCCAGGCAGGACACGGGTAAGGACACGGCCGTGTCCCTACCCGTGTCACATTTTATATATATAGGGGACAGAAAACCCTAGCCGTTTTCATGCTCTTTTCATCCCATAATTCCTGTGAGAACTCCTGTGAGAGGGAAAACTGCAGAAGCAAGTTTTACCAAAGGAGATCCGCCATCGCCGTGAAAGAGAAGATGCCGCCAAGGAGAACTACGAGATCCATGGCTAGAAATGGTGGTACCGCTGGAGCCAATGTGAGTTTCCTACCCTCTCCCTTGGTGCTAGATCTATAGTTATGCCTTAGGAGAGACATCGACTCAAGAGAGTCTTGATGGAGAGGAGAAGATCTCTAGGTTAGGCCATGTTAGAACTTGTGTTCTAGACTTTAGATCTCTTCAACCCTTCCCCTTATCTTCAATATGACGATGGGTGGATGGTCTCGTGAGGAGTTTATGGCCTTTGAGATTGAATAAGGGAGGAGAATATTTCTGGAAAATTTAGAAACGATCGCTTGAGGAGGAAGACGAACCTATGCCGTTCATTTTCCTTTAAGATGCGCGCAGAATCTGTATTCTGCGCGCAGCGATCTTCTAGGCCATTTTCCCTATGGATAAGGCCAGATCTGGGCTTTCGGCTAAACACGAAAGTTGAAGCCCTTGGAAATACCGTTCCAACGAGTGGTTGCACGACTTCAGGTGATGTCTGTAGCCACGGGAAAGTCTAAACGAAAATGGGGTTTTACAAATCCTGCATGCAGAAACTGTGTTCTGTACGCAGCGGACTTCAAGTCCGATTTCAAGTAGGATAATGTCAAATCTGGGTTGAGCTCTGAATATTAAAGATGTAGTCCATGGAAATACCTTTCCATCGAGGGGTTACACGACTTCACCGGATTCCTGTAGCCTCGGGAATCTCCTGTCGAAGTTGCTGACCAGATTCAACCTGCGCCTAAATTCTGGGCTTAATGGAAAAATGGATTTTGTTTCGGTGAAATTATTAATGCAAGATACTTGCCTTGGATGAACCCTTATGATTAATCATTTGTTGTGTGATTGAAGTATCTTATTAATCATATTTCATATTACCAAATTGTGAAACAAACTTGTTTAAAAGAATTGAACTGGTAGGAATTGAAAGATTGAATATGGTACACTTCATGTTTAAGTTATGATATTACTAAAAAGGATGATGTGATAGATCTTATATGCGCATTACGTTACTTTACATTGTCATCATTTGGGAAGTCATATAGATGAATAGACCATGGCCATGGATATGTTTGACTAATGAAATGAGTCTAGTGGACCAATACTTAGAGCGTTGTCTCCCTACGGGTAGTATTGTGTAAGTTCGTAAGTGCGGTGTTGACCGCCACTTGTTTTGGTTGTGTTGAGATAGTGTGCGGATGGATGGTTGGGCTGTGCCCTCGTGTTTACTTCCGAGGCCCCTTCCATGTTTTGTTGATATGGTGTTTGCATGTGGTGTGAGTCGACACGCGGTGTCGTAATCCCGGGTTAAGGATAGTGTGGCAGGTCTACGGGCTCGTCAGTCGTCACACCGACGGGAGTTGACAGTTAGACTTGGTCGGTTTGGGCTGTGTCCTCGGTGTTCACGTCCCGAGGCCCCTCCGGCCATGTGAACGGTTGGGCTGTGTCCTCGTGCTTTCTTCCGAGGCCCCTTCCGGGTCACGCAAGGCCAGTTCGGGCTGTGTTCTTGGTGCACATCTACCCAAGACCCCGCTGGGCCATAGTACGCATGGGCTCCGCTGTTGTGTTCTTAGCGTTGAGGCGTACGGAGGCCTAGGTGAAGTAGTGTGATACCCGCCTAGTAGTAGAAGTGCCCGTTCTACTGTCACCGCCTGGCCACGGCGGCTGATGCCTGAGAGGTTAGCTACCTGCTCGAAAAGTGGGAACTACAGTCTGTGTCGACATAGCAATTGCATGGGTGTGCATGGGTGAGTCATTGCATAGCATTCATAGCATTTCATATCATTGCACAACAAGATCCTCATCGTATAAGTTTGTATGGGCACTCTTATACGATGAGTTACTTTATGTAACCCGATCCTTAACTTATAAGTTTGTATGAGCATTCTTATAAGTTAAGTTACTTTCCTGCTGAAGCTTTCTTACACTTGTTATTATACCTTGATGGCTCTTGTAGAATTGTTAGTTTACATATTGATAGCTTTTGTAGAACTGCTAGTTATACATTGATACTCATGTACCTTGTCACCTGATTGTACTTTTATACTTACTGATATATATTGTGCCCTTGTTTCTCTTTCTCCGCCCGGTGCCGAGGAGTCGCCGGGGGAGCGGATGTGAAACCACTTAGTCGTTTCGACTAACGGTTGCTACGTCTTCCTTTTTAGGAGGTCACGCCGCAGGTAGAGCAGCCGCAGACTACGCAGCAGGACAGCCAGGCCAGGACGACAGGGCCTGATGTGACGGTGCCGTCGATACCGTCTGTTACTGATGTTAGTGTTTTGCTTACTCTGATGTAGCCCGTTTGGGCAATGATTAGCTGTACTCTGATATTTTGTAGAAGCATGTTTAGCTTCTCTTTATTGATGTTTTGGACATTATAACTTAGTGTGGATTTGACTTCTTCTGTTTATTTATTTGGTTGGGTTGGCATGATATATTGATATTGTTGTAGCCGGCGGAATAGGCGTCTTGTGGTACAGGTTAGCCCGTGTGCTAATGCTACCGCATGGCGGCTGTTCCGGGCATAAGACTCCCCCTTCGTGCCGTGTTTTGGGATCCGGGAGGGGGGAGTCTTACAAATGGTATCAGTTTGCCACGATCCTCAACTAAGAAGTCATTCAACAATGGTGCCACCCCCGTTTGGTTAGTCAGTTTGGGGACAAACTGACTTAGCGGAAGCAGTGGTGTGCCCATATGTAATTCACATTAAGTTTGTCCAACTTTGACCTTACGTTTAGCCAACCTGACCACAAATTTGTCGTGTATGTGTAGGTTCCACTGCATGTTGAGCCGATGGGGGGTACTCCTACCCCTCCCATACCCACTCAGTTCCAACAGTCTGAGTTGGGGCAAACGCTTACCGCCATTCTTGATGCTTTTAAGGCACAGCAGGCTCCGGTGCAACAACAAGCCCCGAGCTCCAACTGGCTGAGCACCTTCCGGGCTCTCTCCCCTCCCGTCTACCTTGGGACAGAGTCAGCCGTACGTACAGAGGAATGGCTAGACACGATAGAAGAGTTGCTGGCTGGTATCCGTTGCCCGGCCAACATGGCAGTGACATTGGCAGTGTCCGTCTTGGACTTACATGCGAAGAGGTGGTGGAAGTCCCTCATGGGCTCTACCTTCCAAGGCCGGATCTACACAGAGATAAGTTGGAGTGAATTCTCGGGTGTTTTCTTGGAGCACTTTATCCCTACATCGGCCCGAGATGAGCTTGAGCAGAGGTTCCTTCTACTAAAGCAGGGATCAAAGTCGGTTACAGAATACCAGCAGGAATTCCAGCATCTCGCAAGGTTTGCAGACTCTTATGAGTTGGATGACAGAGGTTATGCCAAGCGCTTCTATAAAGGGCTGCGAGATCCCCTAAGGCAGTCTCTTTTGTTTATAGCGGATGGTAGCTTGGCAGAGATCATTGATATGGCAAAAAGATTGGAGGCGGACCACCTGGGTTGTAGTAAGAGGCCTGCGGAGGACGTGATGGAAGCCGGCCCAAGTAATAGAAGGAGACGGGACTTCAGAGGAGGAAGAGGTTATCAAAGAGGTGGCGGGCGTGTCCACCGAAACTATAGGGTGGAGCATCCAGTTCCGCAGCCGCCTGCGTTGCCTCCACCCCCACAGCATCAGCGATTTCAACAACCTGAAGGGCGTCGTGGTCTGGTGTGCTTCGAATGCAACCAGCCGGGCCACATCCGGCGTTTTTGCCCGCAGCTATATGGGAACGCCCCTCCTGCCCTCCCTCCTGCTCTCCCTCCTGCAGCTCCACGAGGGCGGGGATATATGCGCGGTCGAGGACGAGGACCGCCAAGAGGAAACCCCGGACCGGTCCGGGATCAGGTGTACGCTCTTGACATGGCGCAGGAAAGGAACCCACAAGATGTGATTGCAGGTATGATTTAATTAATTTACATATTTGCATGATCTAGCTTGAATTGATTAGAACTTACTAGCCACTAGCAATAAGTTTTGGTTGTTGGTACTTAATCACCGTGATTATTGGCGGGAAGACAGCCTATGCGCTGTTCGATACCGGTGCCTCACACTCCTTTGTGTCCGAGGATTTCATAAAAGACATGGGGGATGTACAGTACTTCACTGGCATAGCCCGACGTGTACGCCTTCCGGACGACTCAGAGATGATCGCAACCGCCAAGTGCGAGTTGGAGTTATTTATTGATGGGAAGGCCTTTGATACGCCGGCCACGGTTCTGAGAATGCCGGAGTTTGACATCATTTTGGGCATGGCATGGCTGGACTGGCACTTCGCGAGGATCGACTGCGCGGAGAAACGGATCTATTTGAGGCATGGAGACTCTGACGTCATCTTCCAAGGTATTGGCTTCGCGCCACGTATGATATTATCTTCTATTCAGGCTGTAAAGGCTCATATGAAGGGGGATGAGGTCTTCATGATCTGGTTCGAATTGAAGGAAGCAGCGTTGGAATTAAAGGATGTACGGGTAGTGCGGGATTTTCCTGAGGTATTTCCTGAGAAGCTACCAGGATTACCTCCGCATAGAGAGGTTGACTTCCAGATCAATCTAGTACCAGGTGCCAAGCCTGTATCCAAGGCTCCGTACAGAATGGCTCCGAAAGAACTCGCGGAGTTTAGAGTTCAATTGCAAGAACTGGTGGATTCAGGGTTCGTTCGCCCCAGTTCATCAACATGGGGAGCCCCTGTGCTGTTCGTGAAGAAGAAGGATGGAACACTGCGATTGTGCATAGATTATCGGGAACTCAATCGGTTGACGGTGCGGAACACTTATCCACTACCGCGGATCGATGAGTTGTTCGATCAACTAGTGGGAGCACATTGGTTTTCTAAATTGGATTTGCGCTTCGGGTACTATCAGTTGAGGATACATGAGGGGGACATTCAGAAAACAGCATTCAGTTCGAGATATGGTTTGTATGAGTTCACAGTAATGCCGTTTGGGCTCACAAATGCCCCTTCGGCCTTCATGAGTTTGATGAACAAGGTGTTTGAACCGTATTTGGACATCTTCGTCATTGTTTTCATCGACGACATCTTGGTCTACTCAAAGACGGAGGAGGAGCATGTCGAGCACCTGACCTTGGTTTTGAAGAAATTGAAGGAGCATGCCTTGTATGCCAAGTTTAGCAAGTGTGAATTCTGGCTTAAGGAGGTTGCCTTCTTGGGGCATGTGATCAGTGGAGCAGGGTTAGCAGTGGATCCAGCAAAGGTGCGGGCCGTGAAGGAGTGGTCTCCCTCGAAGTCGGCGGCTGATGTACGAAGCTTTCTTGGACTTGCTGGCTACTACCGCAAGTTCGTGAAAGGTTTTTCCAAGATTGCCCTTCCTCTTACCTCCTTGACGAAGAAGGGTGTGCCATTTGAGTGGACACCTCAATGTGAAGAGGCATTTCAAGAATTGAAAGATAGGCTTACCTCCGCCCCCATCCTTGCACTTCCGTCTGGGAAGGAAGGATTCCAAGTTTACACGGACGCTTCATATCAAGGGATGGGAGCGGTATTGATGCAGCATGGGCACGTGATCGCATATGCTTCAAGACAGTTAAAGAAACATGAAATTAATTACCCGGTTCATGATTTGGAGTTGGGAGCAGTGGTGTTCGCTTTGAAAGTCTGGAGGCATTATTTATATGGCGTGCACTGCGAGATCTTTTCCGATCACAAAAACTTGAAGTATGTTCACACTCAGAAGGAGTTGAACCTGAGGCAACGGCGGTGGTTGGAATTTCTATGCGACTATGAGTTCACCATGAACTACCACCCCGGGAAAGCGAACTCGGTAGCCGATGCCTTAAGTAGAAAAGTGTCAGGCTCTAGCCCAGAGTCTCGGCTGATGAGCATGGAGTTGGCTCGGATGATCGAGGAGATGGAAATTACTCTAGTATTCAAGGATCCTTCGGCAGAGTATGCGGAGTATTTGGCCAACATGAGCATAGTTTGTGATATCCGAGACCGGATTCGGGTGGAGCAAGGAATGGATGCGGCCTTGGCCCCGGCAATCAAGGCAATTGAAGATGGGACCACCGATGAGTACATACTCAAAGACGGCCTCATTTATTTTCGTGGCTGACTCTATATTCCCAAGGGCGGCAAAATTCGGGAGGATATCTTGAGAGAGGCACATTCCTCTCAATATTCAGTGCACCCTGGTATTGCTAAGATGTACGCCGGATTGCGGAAGACCATGTGTTGGCCGGGAATGAAGAAAGATGTTCGCTACTATGTTACACATTGCGAAGCTTGCCAAAGAGTGAAGGCTGAATGCAGGAGTCCCGGTGGTTTGTTGCAGTCATTGCCCATCCCCGAATGGAAGTTCGAGGATATCTCCATGGACTTTGTTCATGGGTTACCTCGTTCCCGCTCCGGGAATGATTCAGTATGGGTTATTGTGGATCGACTGACAAAGGTGGCCCGGTTCATTCCAATGAAGAAGGAAGCACACGTGGATGTTTTGGTACGCCTTTTCGTGGAGCAATTTGTACGGTATCATGGCGTGCCCAAGACAATTGTTTCAGATCGGGATGGTCGGTTTACATCCAATGAATGGAAGGCGGTACAGGCGTATTTGGGCTCACGCCTAACCTTTAGTACCGCATTTCACCCACAGACGGACGGGTAGTCAGAGCGGACCATCAGAACACTGGAGGATTTATTGAGGTTATGTGTGTTGGACAGAGGAGAGCCATGGGAAAGGCTCTTGCCACTAGTGGAATTCTCCTATAATAATAGCCATCAGGCAAGCATCGGCATGGCGCCCCATGAAGCCCTTTACGGAAGAAGGTGCAGGACTCCCTTGTCTTGGGTGCAAGATGAAGATCCGAAGGCATTGGGGAACGAATATATAGATGATACTGATGCGGCGGTCAGATTGATACGGGATCGCATGTTGGAGGCTCAAAGTCGACAGGCGAAATATTATAATAAAAAGCATCGGATGGTGGAGTTCCAGGTGGGAGAAAAAGTGTTCCTCAAGATTCGGCCGATGCATGGAGTGTCGCAGGTGCGTGGAGTGAAAAAGCTCAGCCCAAGGTATGTTGGGCCTTATACTATATTGGAAAGGATTGGCCCGTTGGCCTATCGGTTGGAGTTACCACCAGAACTAGAAAATCTCCACGACGTGTTCCATGTGTCGTCGCTTCGAAAAGCACTGTTGCGGCCCGACCAGTATATTCCCACTACTGATGGTGCAGTGGCATCAGATAGGTCTGTGCGACTAGAGCCGGTGCGGATTGTTGACAGCGAGACAAGGACTTTGCGCCGCAAAAGTGTACCCTTGGTGAAGGTACTATGGTCGAATCATGGGAAAGAAGAGTACACGTGGGAGCCAATGGATTTAATGCAGCAACGCTACCCGGAGTTGTTTGCTCAAGGTAATCTTATTTAAAAGCATATGTTAAGTTTCCTGTTATGCTCTTCTCCCCATAGCCTAAGCCTGATTTCGGGGACGAAATCTTTTATTTTGTTTATAGGATTTGTAACGTCCCGAATCGCTCTAGGCCCCTAGTGTGTGTGTTTTGAGTCAGGAGGGTTGACTTGAGTCCTGAGAGTGCAGGGAATTGGACTGCACTTGTGGAGAAATGGAGAATCAGTGTAAAAAGGAGGTGACACGGGTAGGGACACGGCCGTGTGCCTACCCGTGTGCGTCGAATTGAGCTCGACGAGCCGTGTCGAGATCGTCGAGCTGTGTCGACACCAAGTGACACGGGTAGGGACACGGCCGTGTGCCTACCCGTGTGCGTCGAGTTGAGCTCGACGAGCCGTGTCAAGATCGTCGAGCTGTGTCGACACCAAGGGACACGGGTAGGGACACGGCCGTGTGCCTACCCGTGTGCGTCGAGTTGAGCTCGACGAGCCGTGTCGAGATCGTCGAGCTGTGTCGACACCAAGGGACACGGGTAGGGACACGGCCGTGTGCCTACCCGTGTGCGTCGAGTTAAGCTCGACGAGAAGTGTCGAGAGGCAACCCGAGAAGTACACGGCCAAGGACACGGCCATGCACATGGCCGTGTCATGTGGACACGGGTAGGGACACGGGCGTGTCCCAACCCGTGTCAAGTAATGAACCGACATGGAAACTGTCGTTGCCGCTTCGCCAGGCAGGACACGGGTAAGGACACGGCCGTGTCCCTACCCGTGTCACATTTTATATATATAGGGGACAGAAAACCCTAGCCATTTTCATGCTCTTTTCATCCCCTAATTCCTGTGAGAACTCCTGTGAGAGGGAAAACTGCAGAAGCAAGTTTTACCAAAGGAGATCCGCCATCGCCGTGAAAGAGAAGATGCCGCCAAGGAGAACTACGAGATCCATGGCTAGAAATGGTGGTACCGCTGGAGCCAATGTGAGTTTCCTACCCTCTCCCTTGGTGCTAGATCTATAGTTATGCCTTAGGAGAGACATCGACTCAAGAGAGTCTTGATGGAGAGGAGAAGATCTCTAGGTTAGGCCATGTTAGAACTTGTGTTCTAGACTTTAGATCTCTTCAACCCTTCCCCTTATCTTCAATATGACGATGGGTGGATGGTCTCGTGAGTAGTTTATGGCCTTTGAGGTTGAATAAGGGAGGAGAATATTTCTGGAAAATTTAGAAACGATCGCTTGAGGAGGAAGAGGAACCTATGCCGTTCATTTTCCTTTAAGATGCGCGCAGAATCTGTATTCTGCGCGCAGCGATCTTCTAGGCCATTTTCCCTATGGATAAGGCCAGATCTGGGCTTTCGGCTAAACACGAAAGTTGAAGCCCTTGGAAATACCTTTCCAACGAGTGGTTGTACGACTTCAGGTGATGTCTGTAGCCACGGGAAAGTCTAAACGAAAATGGGGTTTTACAAATCCTGCATGCAGAAACTGTGTTCTGTACGCAGCGGACTTCAAGTCCGATTTCAAGTAGGATAATGTCAAATCTGGGTTGAGCTCTGAATATGAAAGATGTAGTCCATGGAAATACCTTTCCATCGAGGGGTTACACGACTTCACCGGATTCCTGTAGCCTCGGGAATCTCCGGTCGAAGTTGCTGACCAGATTCAACCTGCGCCTAAATTCTGGGCTTAATGGAAAAATGGATTTTGTTTCGGTGAAATTATTAATGCAAGATACTTGCCTTGGATGAACCCTTATGATTAATCATTTGTTGTGTGATTGAAGTATCTTATTAATCATATTTCATATTACCAAATTGTGAAACAAACTTGTTTAAAAGAATTGAACTGGTAGGAATTGAAAGATTGAATATGGTACACTTCATGTTTAAGTTATGATATTACTAAAAAGGATGATGTGATAGATCTTATATGCGCATTACGTTACTTTACATTGTCATCATTTGGGAAGTCATATAGATGAATAGACCATGGCCATGGATATGTTTGACTAATGAAATGAGTCTAGTGGACCAATACTTAGAGCGTTGTCTCCCTACGGGTAGTATTGTGTAAGTTCGTAAGTGCGGTGTTGACCGCCACTTGTTTTGGTTGTGTTGAGATAGGGTGCGGATGGATGGTTGGGCTGTGCCCTCGTGTTTACTTCCGAGGCCCCTTCCATGTTGTGTTGATATGGTGTTTGCATGTGGTGTGAGTCGACACGCGGTGTCGTAATCCCGGGTTAAGGATAGTGTGGCAGGTCTACGGGCTCGTCAGTCGTCACACCGACGGGAGTTGACAGTTAGACTTGGTCGGTTTGGGCTGTGTCCTCGGTGTTCACGTCCCGAGGCCCCTCCGGCCATGTGAACGGTTGGGCTGTGTCCTCGTGCTTTCTTCCGAGGCCCCTTCCGGGTCACGCAAGGCCAGTTCGGGCTGTGTTCTTGGTGCACATCTACCCAAGACCCCGCTGGGCCATAGTACGCATGGGCTCCGCTGTTGTGTTCTTAGCGTTGAGGCGTACGGAGGCCTAGGTGAAGTAGTGTGATACCCGCCTAGTAGTAGAAGTGCCCGTTCTACTGTCACCGCCTGGCCACGGCGGCTGATGCCTGAGAGGTTAGCTACCTGCTCGAAAAGTGGGAACTACAGTCTGTGTCGACATAGCAATTGCATGGGTGTGCATGGGTGAGTCATTGCATAGCATTCATAGCATTTCATATCATTGCACAACAAGATCCTCATCATATAAGTTTGTATGGGCACTCTTATACGATGAGTTACTTTATGTAACCCGATCCTTAACTTATAAGTTTGTATGGGCATTCTTATAAGTTAAGTTACTTTCCTGCTGAAGCTTTCTTACACTTGTTATTATACCTTGATGGCTCTTGTAGAATTGTTAGTTTACATATTGATAGCTTTTGTAGAACTGCTAGTTATACATTGATACTCATGTACCTTGTCACCTAATTGTACTTTTATACTTACTGATATATATTGTGCCCTTGTTTCTCTTTCTCCGCCCGGTGCCGAGGAGTCGCCGGGGGAGCGGATGTGAAACCACTTAGTCGTTTCGACTAACGGTTGCTACGTCTTCCTTTTTAGGAGGTCACGCCGCAGGTAGAGCAGCCGCAGACTACGCAGCAGGACAGCCAGGCCAGGACGACAGGGCCTGATGTGACGGTGCCGTCGATACCGTCTGTTACTGATGTTAGTGTTTTGCTTACTCTGATGTAGCCCGTTTGGGCAATGATTAGCTGTACTCTGATATTTTGTAGAAGCATGTTTAGCTTCTCTTTATTGATGTATTTGGACTTTATATACTTAGTGTGGATTTTGACTTCTCTTGCTTATTTATTTGGTTGGGTTGGCATGATATATTGATATGGTTTCAGCCGGCGGAATAGGCGTCGTGTGGTACAGGTTAGCCCGTGTGCTAATGCTACCGCAAGGCGGCTGTTCCGGGCATAAGACTCCCTCTTCGTGCCGTGTTTTGGGATCCGGGAGGGGGGAGTCTTACACCCTGGACTTGTCACAGAGTGTGACCATGACCAGCAAACTAGCAAGAGTCCGGCACGAGCTCGGTGGACAAGGGCCCAGTCTGCCAGCTCCCAAGACAGATCGTCAACGCCATGCTCAGTCCACCACCATGAATGCGGCTAACACTCCCGCAACGCTAGAGAACTCGGCAAGGACCAAAGACGATCTCCAAAGACAGTCCGCAATAGATAACTCCGCGGACTCTAACCATGTCCTCCACACTCCATGGATTTAACCTCCAATCCGTGCTGTTACTCCATTAATGGCCTATCTGCATAACCGCCGGCAGAGCTGAGCACCGCCACCAGATCGCCAGAGACAGGCCGCACAGGCTGCTCCACTGGAACAACCAAGCCACCAAGACCAACCTGGACACTCCACCCAGGCCGCAACATCAGTCCGCCCAGGCCGCGGACTCAGACTACTCAAAACACACTGTCTACCCCATCACCCACTTTCACTTCATGATTTTCAACAGGGATAAGGATCTGGGAAGTCTCCCCCAAACTTTTGCACAAATGTCTTTTACTAGCCGACCAGAAAGAATGTCCATGGCTTCATCTTGGATTTCATCCTACTATGTTCTAGCCACTTGGTTCCTCGCAGCAGGTTTAGAAGAGATTGAAACCTGAGCACTCATATCCCTTCTAGTCTCTTCAGTAGACCCAGACAACTGGGGATCATGATTATCTTCCTCAATTTTCTCAGAGTAACTACTCTTTGTGCTTTCCTCAGTAATCAGAACAACTTTCTTCTTCTTATCAACTTTTTGTGCATGTGGCAGTAGAACGCTATCCCATCCATCGAGCATCATTGAATCCATCCTCCTCATATGATGGATTTTTGTCCCTAGCCTTTGTTAAGGATCCATGGAACTGTGTTGTGCAAAAAAGAGAGAGAATTCTCCCTAAGTTTGGCATAGAGATACAACCTACAACTCTATCAATGAGTAGCCTTCCCCGATCTATTTTCTTGGAAAGAATTATCCTTTCAATCAGCTCGAACATCTTCATGGAGATTTTATCATGAGTGCTAGACTTGCATAGTAATGCCTTCCCAACCACATCTGCTAGGAATTTTCCCTTAATGTTCAGTTCTCTTCTCAAGATTGATCCATTGGTGTGCTTTTGTAAGACCCCCTCCCGGAACCCAAGACACAACGGAGGGGAGTCTTATGCCCAAAATATCCGCCTTGCGGTAATGCCAACACACGGGTTGACCGATACTACAAGACACCTATCCCACCGGCTAAAACCATTATCATCCATGCCAACCCAAAATAAAGAACAAACAAAAGTCAAAATCCACATAAGTATAAAAGTCCACAAGTACGTCAATAATAAGAAGCATCAACATGCTTCTATAATATCAGAGTACATAAAAAGCTTTGCCCAAAGGGCTACAATAAGAGTCTCTCAAAAAATAACATCCGTAATCGAAGGCAGCGATGACATCGTCACACGTCAGGCCTTGTCACCCTGGCCTATCTGCCCTCCTGCACAACCTGCTGTTGCTCTATCTGTGGGGTTTCCTCCTTAAAGGAAGACGTAACAACCGTTAGTCATAAAGAGTAAGTGGCTATCACATCCGCTCCCCCTATGACTCTTACGAATGGGGCGGAGAAAGGAAAAAAGGTACAATATGTATATATGTAAGCAGTAGTACAAGCAGGTGGTATAAGACTAATCAATATCAAAGTATCAAACATGTACAACAAGTGAGTATATAGATCTACACTAGCAGTTATAATATCAATGGCAGTATACAAGTACGATCCTACAATAAGAAAGTAACTAAACTTATATGAATGCCCATATAAATATATAAGTTAAGTATCGGCTTAACAGTAAAGTAACTCATCATATAAGAATGCCCATACAAACTTATGTGATAGGGATCTTGTATATGTATTGCAATGCAATGTTTTGAATGCAATGTGATGACTCACCCATGTTCACACACGAACACTGTCATGTCAACACAGACTTGTAGTTCCCACTTTTCGAGCAGGTAGCTAACCTCTCAGGTGCAATCCGTCGTGGCTAGACGGTGACAGTGAAACGAGCTTTCTACTACTAGGCGGGCATCCACACTACCAAGTCTAGGCCTCCGAACACCTCAATGCTAAGAACACAATAACAGAGCTCACATGCGTACTAAGGTTCAGTAGGGTCTCAGGTAGATGTGCACCAAGAACACATCCCAAATTGGCCTATATCATGGCACGGAAAGGGTGTTTGTGAGCATATCACCAAATAACACAGCTAAACTGTCCACTGAAATGGAGGGTGCCTCGGGAAGTAAGCACCGAGGACCAAGGCAAAATCATCCAAGTCTATCTGTCCACTCCCGTCGGTGTGACGACTAGCGAGCCCGTAGGCCTGTCACACTATGTTTAACCAATGATTATGACACCGTGTGTCAACTCACACCGCATGCAATTTCGCATTTAAGAGCTCCATGCTGAGGACCTTTTTATTATTCACATCACGCCCTCAACAACATGCAAGGGCTCCACACAGAGTCCTAATCAACACATCATTCTAGTGAGGCAAACACACATGCCCCTCAACCCTTCCGCATTTCCATACAACATAAAGGTTCATCATTTACACAGGTGGCAAGCCACCTTATACATTACACCTACCCCACACTACTACCCGCAGGGAGACACAACTCTAAGAAGTGGACTACTAAACACATTCCATTAATCATCAAATCACATTGCACAACATTAACCACATCCAATTCCTTTCCACATGATCAAGCATTCATAATAAGTGTAACACCATATGAAAACCACAACAATATAATGATACTTCACATACATATTGTAACACCCCCTATCCGTCGCATAGCATATAGCAGTAGGTCTGGCTGGGGCCCGACGCCATATACTACAGACAGACCGGGTGATTACTTATGGAAACCATCCAACCAATCTCAACGTCCTACACAGAGCATTCTAGCGGAAGCAGTTTATAAAAGTTGTACACAAGAACCCAGCATCGAAGCACGAATGTCCAATAATACAAAAATAGGAATGTTATACAAAATACTCAAAACAAGCCTTAAGGCCTTACAAAATGTTTCACTTGAATATTACATGTTTTACAAACCACGGCACGCAGGCCGGTCATACATGAATAAAACAGTAAACACTTCCACTTGGGCCTTCGAGGGCCGGCTTCGCAAAAAGGGCTTTAGCCTGCTATTGACCGCTTGGTCCAACTGCACCTGCAAGCAACAAACCACCGCACGGTGGCAAAACAAGGCAACGGTCAGCAATGCTGACCAAATTATAACGATCCCGCCACCAACTCGGTGCGGCGATACTCCTTCCCTGCATTTCATTAGCATAAGCGAGCAATAAGCACATAAAGCCATTTCATCACATATGTTGGCTCGCACGGCCACACGCCCCGTGCTCTCAGGGCACATTCTCGGTGAATCGGTCGATGTCACGTCAATTAAAGTCATAGACATTCCGGACTCACCACCGCCACTTGGACGGCCAAACCTATGAGCAATTTGTCTTCTTGGCCTGGGTCACGACAATTTAAGCCATTGACCGCCGAAGACCCTACTCTATGCCAACGGTAAGTGCCACGTGCCTTTAGGTCTCTTTAACCGAACGACATAGAACGGGTACGGTTCCATATAACCCGTGCTCACATCGCAACGACAATTTAAGCCATTTGTGCGGGTCAAACTTCCGCCGAGTCCCATTTCCATCACAAGTCACATAACCCGGTTATGTTCAAGTTGGCTCTCAAGCCACCAAGTTGGCAAGATCTCGTATCCGTCCAGTTTTTTGGGTGCACCTTTGGGTTAGTCCCCAAGGCTCCCTGCTGCAATCTACCGCGTAGAAAACCCGAAAAACAACCAATAGCACGGAGTCTTCTCCGGCAGTATGCAATGCAACATCACCGATCCAGACCAACATGTCCGGGTAGGCTTCACACATCATGCCTATGTCCGTTCTCGCATACGGACTCTAAACAACGGGGACTTCACATATCTACCCGAAGGAACGCCTCCAACTCTCCGCAAACTCGCAAGAGCGGGCTTCCTATGCTAAGAAAGAGAGCTACTCATGCTCAAGATGAGGATCGTTACCCTTGCGTTCCTCTTTGGCGCCATTGAAAAGTAATCGGATGAAAACAACCGCACTAGCGTTGCCTCCGTGGATCCGGAGTCGGCTCGCGATTCGGAGCTTCGAAGCTCCTCCAATGGCGGATCTAGCTCCTTCTTCTTCCCTTAGCTCTCCTCTCTCTCCAAGGATTTAGAAAGAGAACACTTAAGAAAAGTGAGGGTTTTCTAAGCCCATCCACGGGTATATCCCTTCAGGAATATCCCCCAGCCGTTGGATCTCAAAACAAGGAAACGAACGGCTTTGATTCGGGGCTGAAATGCCCAATCTGGACCGAACACGGCCTGGCACACGCCCATGTCCAGGGCCGTGTGCCTCATTCGCCGTCAAAATCGAATCACCTGGAACCTCACACGGGTATCGAACACGCCCGTGTTCGAGCTGACACGCCCGTGTTCCACCTGACACGGCCGTGTGACCGGCCGTGTACCCCATGATTTTTCCCCAAAATCAACCCGAGCACTTCACGGGTTCTAGGACACGCCCGTGTCCCTACCCGTGTCACCTTGACACGCCTGGGCTCCAAGCCATGTACACAGTCTCGACACTTCGCGGCTAAGTGTCGACACGGGTCGACACGCCCTGCGACACGCCCGTGTCGTAGGCCATGTGCTATGTCTCGACATATTGTCGACACCAAAGTGTCGACTTCGCGGGACGAGTTTCAACACGGGCTGACACGCCCTGCGACACGCCCGTGTCGCAGGCCGTGTGCCATGTCTCGACACATCGTCAAATCACAGTGTCGACTTCGCGGCTAAGTGTCGACACGGGTCGACACGCCCTGCGACACGCCCGTGTCGCAGGCCGTGTGCCCAGTCTCGACATAATGTTGAGACCAAAGTGTCGACTTCCCGTCTTAGTGTCGACACAGGCTTGACATGCCCTGGGACACGCCCGTGTCCCAGGCCGTGTGCCTGCAGCCAGAACCCAAACTGGCCCAAAACGTCCCCCTTTGATCCTTTTAGTTTCGGGGCGTTACAACTCTCCCCCTCTTAAAAGAATTTCGTCCACAAAATTACATAAATGAAAGACATGTACAAAACCAAAATTTTGTACCTGAGCGGAACAACTCCGGATACTCGTCAAGCATAGTCTGCTCTCGCTCCCAAGAGAGCTCCTCACGACCGCAATTGTCCCACCGGACCTTGACCATCCTGATCTCTTTATTGCGTAGCCGCTTGACCTCCGAGTCCTCAATCCGCACGGGCTTGACCTTTGTCGTTAGCCCACTATCCACCGGCACTTGATCGACCGCGATCACTTGCGTAGGCTCTTGTACCGCCTTCCGAAGCACCGAAATATGGAATACATCATGTAGACCACTTAGCTCCACTGAAAGCTTCAACCTATAGGCCGCTTCACCAACTCGCTCCAGAACCTCAAACGGTCCAAGGTACCTCGGGCTTAGCTTTTTCAATCGTCGCACCCGCGAGACACCCTTGAATGGCTTGATCTTTAAGTATACATAATCGCCCACAGCGAACTCCACATTCCTGTGCTTGGCATTATAGTACTTTGCTTGTCGGTCCTGAGCGATAAGCAACCTCTCCCAAATGGTTCTCACCAAAGAAGTAGCATCCTCCACTTCCGATCGCTTATATAACTTTGACTCACCCGTTTCTAACCAAGACAACGGCGTGCGACATTTTATACCATATAGGGCCTCGAAAGGCGCCATCTGAATACTCGCTTGGTAGCTGTTGTTGTATACGAACTCCACCAAATAAAGGTGGTCTTCCCATTACTTTCCTAAATCCAAGACGCACATGCGGAGCATGTCTTCCATGGTTCGATTGACCCTCTCGGTCTGCCCATCCGTTTGTGGATGGAAGGCTGTGCTGAATTTCAGCTTTGTTCCCAACATTTGCTGCACCAGCCTCGAATCATTGGACGTGAACCGCCCATCACGGTCACTCACGATGCTGCGGGGCACACCATGAAGCCGTACTATGTTATCCACATAAAGCTTTGCCAGCTTCTCCACCGGATCATCCTTCCTATGCGGAATAAAATGCGACACCTTCGTTAATCGATCAACAACCACCCAAATGGCGTCGTTCCCCTTTTGCGACCTTGGCAAACCATGCACAAAGTCCATGGAGATGTCGTCAAATTTCCACTCCGGAATAGGCAAGGACTTAAGAAATCCTCCCAGGTTTTGGCACTCCGCCTTTACCAAGGCGCAAGTTTGGCACTTCGCCACGTATAGCGCCACATCATTTTCCAAACCTGGCCACCAAAACAGTTTCTTCACATCACGGTACATCTTCGTGCTCCCCGGGTGAATCGAGTACTTGGTTTGGTGTACCTCGTACAACAACTCCACCAGCAAATTGCCCACACTTGGGACGCATAAACGACCGTCCTTCCAAAGCAATCCGTCCTCCACGACGAATTGGGAATTTGACCCATCCAGAGCCTCTACCATGAACTGCTTCATATGAGCATCCATATCCAAAGCCTGCCTAATACGATCAGCCAGGTCATATTGGACTTCAGTCCAATTCAGAACTGCTTCAGCACTTGATTGCCTGTCCACACAAACAATCTCCAACGCCTCCAACTCCCGCACCAACCGCTCATCATGCATCGATAGCCAATTGGCTTGAGCTGGTGCTCGACGACTCAACGCGTCCGCAACCGCATTCCCTTTGCCAGGCACGTAGTGGATCTTGAATGTATAGTCCCCCAGGAACTCCATCCATCTACGCTGCCGCATATTCAGATCCTTCTGATCTATCAAATATTTCAGGCTCTTATGATCGGTGTAGATATCAATCTTCACACCGTACAAATAGTGTCTCCACAGCTTCAAGGCAAAAATCACGGCCGCTAACTCCAAGTCAGGACCAGATAATTCCTCTCGTGCACTTTTAGCTGTCTCGAGCCATAAGCTATCACGCTTCCGTGCTGCAGTAGCACGCAACCCAAACCGCTGCCCGAAGCATCGCTATATATCTCATAGCCTTCGGTCCCAACCGGCGAACTCAACACAGGCGCCGTGGTCAACCGACACTTCAATTCCTCAAAAGCTCGCGCGCACTCTGGCGTCCAAACAAACTTATGCTCCTTCCTCGTCAAAGTAGTGAGAGGTAACGCTATCCGCGAGAAGTTCTCTACGAAACGCCTATAATAGCCGGCAAGCCCCAGAAAACTCCTGACTTCCGCTACAGTAGCAAGCTCAGGCCACTCCCGTATCGCAACAATCTTCGCCGGATCCACAGCAATACCCTCTCCACTCACTATATGCCCGAGGAACGCCACTGAGGATAGCCAAAACTCGCACTTCGAGAACTTGGCATACAACTGATTTCTCCTTAGTATTTCCAACACCAAATGAAGATGCTTGAAGTGATCTTCCTCACTTTGCGAGTACACCAAAATATCGTCGATGAAGACGATCACGAAATGGTCCAAGTACTCCCTGAACGTCCTGTTCATCAAATCCATGAACACTGACGACGCGTTAGTCAGCCCAAACGGCATGACCGTAAACTCATAATGCCCGTACCTCGTACTAAACGCTGTCTTCGGGATATCACTCTCCCTTATCCGCAGCTGATAGTACCCAGCCTTGAGATCCAACTTCGAGTACACCGTCGACCTGACTAACTGATCGAAGAGATCATCAATCCGAGGGATCGGGTACTTGTTCTTCTCAGTTAGCTTGTTTAGCTCCCTATAATCAATACATAGCCTCAAGCTTCCGTCCTTCTTCTTAACAAAGAGGACCGGTGCGCTCCAAGGCGAAGAACTCGGGCGCACATACCCTTGCTCCAACAACTCTTGCAGTTGAACTTTCAGCTCCGTCATTTCCTTAGGCGCTAGCCGATACGGAGATCGTGACACAGGCTTTGCACCTGACACTAGCTCGATCGTAAAATCTATCTCCCGTTGAGGCGGGGCTCCAGGAAGATCTGCGGGGAACACATCAGGGTATTCCGATACCACTGAAATATAATCCAACGCGGGCTTCGGCTTTGCAACCTCCACTAGTGTAAAGAACAGTTCTGCTCCGGCACGAACCGCCTTCACCACCTGAAGAGCAGACATCAACGTCTTGCTCGACCCCTTTAAGCCCTTAAAGGTCGTCTCATGACTTGCTCCCAGCTTGACTTCCTTGCTACCGCAATCTATATGGGCCTGCTGCTCCGAGAGCTAGTCCATGCCAAATATGACGTCGAACTCCACCAACGGAAGTAAGGACGCCCGCAGGTCAAACTCCTGCTCCCCAATACGAATCTTAACATTGCAGATCCTATCCGCTCGCATCGAACACCCATTGGGCAACAACACATACAACTTGTCCTTCGCCATCAAAGAAGGGGCTCCGATGCGTGATACAAATCCTTCGGACAAGAAGGAGTGTGAAGCTCCCGTATCGAAGAGTGCTCGTGCCGGATTTTCACAAATCAATACAAATCCTAAACAAGTAGTGGTAAGGTAACATGTGCATAACAAGTATTTAAAGAAATTGACTTGCTATAAATTAAACCGTACCTATCACCACATCAGCTTATTTAATGGCCTCCTGTTGGCCAAGATTATAGACCCTTGGTTGGGCCGGAGCATAATGGGATGCGGTCGACTCCACCGCCTTTCCCTTCTCTTCATAAGTAGCTCCCGGCTTCCTCTCGGACTTAGGACGTCCGCTCCAACAGTCACGGGCAAAATGCCCCGTCTTGCCACAAGTAAAACACGCACCCGGGGTCCGACCCGTAGTCGCCCCAGAAGCGCCAGAAGGAGCTGGACCCGAAGTCCTATGCTTCTTGAAAGACCTCCGATAGCCGGACTTTGAAGTAGTCGGCACTCTGAACTCAGATTTCTTCTCACCCAAGCTTTTCTTCGCTTGCACGCTCTTCATGTCCTTCTCCAAGGACCGGACAGTATTGACCAAGGTTAAGAAACCCTGCGTCATTGGCCCCGAAAGTAGTAGTCTCAACTCATCCCTCAAGCCTTCATAGAAGCGATTAGTCTTGCGCTCCTCATCCACTATGGTGGAGCTAGCATAACGACTCAGACGAGTAAACTCGTGGAGATATTCATCCACGCTCCTCTCACCCTGTACCAACTTCAGGAACTCATTCTCCAACGCTATCTTCTGCATCGAAGGGAGGTATCTAGCCAAAAATAATCTCGAGAACTCCTCCATCGAGACATCACCAAGTTGCCTACCTCTCAGTAAGTGCAGCTCCAACCCTTCCCACCACATCCTCGCTTCACCGTCCAAAAGGAACATAGCGATGGTGGTCATCTGCCACTCCTCCGTCTCCTTCGCTGTCATGACTCTCTTCACCCTGGAGAGCCAGTCTTCAGCCTGAGATGGGGTTCCCAACCCCGAGAATACCGGAGGGTTAAAGCTCATTACATGCTTAAGCTGCCTCTCAGTTGCCCTCCTCGGCACTACCGGTTCCACAACCACTTGCTCCACCCTCCTCGGCTCAGCCTCTTGAAGAGGTACTTGCTCCAACACAGGAGCGGGCTGCTGCGTCTGCCTTCCAGGCTGCGCATTAATCACAGCCAACACCGCTTCAGCCACCAATCGAATATTCTCAGCCGACAGAGGTGTTGCAGGAGCAACATCCGGTGCACTACTAGCCTCAGAAACTCGGCGTTCTGACGGCCCAACACCACTTCTGGTCACCTATAATGGTACAAAACACCGTTAAGAGACCAAATAAATTGCAAATAGCAATTATAGGAACACGCAGGTTCCTCAAACACAAGTATTTTCATTCCTAAGTGGACATTAATGGGTTCTTTTTACTGTTATTACGATGACGCACACAATGTGCTCACCACCCCTTAAAAAGAATTTGCCCACGAATTCACTTTAAGCCCGACCAAAACCAGTGCTCTGATACCAAATTGTAACACCCCCTATCCGTCGCATAGCATATAGCAGTAGGTCCGGCCGGGGCCCGACGCCATATACTACAGACAGACCGGGTGATTACTTATGGAAACCATCCAACCAATCTCAACGTCCTACACAGAGCATTCTAGCGGAAGCAGTTTATAAAAGTTGTACACAAGAACCCAGCATCGAAGCACGAATGTCCACTAATACAAAAATAGGAATGTTATACAAAA